>CM056383.1:44615056-47015056 GCA_029718625.1 Synaphobranchus kaupii | reverse complement strand
AGCACATCCTCAGAGAGACAGTTAAAAACAGTTTTAAAAAAGGTTGTGGGAATAGGATCAAGGGGACAGGTTGAAGACCTCAAAAGGGATAAAAAGTCGCTAATCATTTTTGTGTCAACCATGGCAAAATGTGTCATATGGCTATCAGAAATACCCCCACATAATGATGATGGGAACTCAACATTCGTTTGTGTTGTTTTAGAGATGTTTACTCTAATGTCTGCAATCTTGTCGTTAAAGCATGCTGCAAATTCATTACACTTGGCAGTAGAAAGAAGTTCACAAGATGTTATAGAGGGGGGATTTATCAAGACTATCAATGGTAGAAAAAATGGTTTTTGAATTATTTCTGTGTGGTTAATAATGTTAGAAATAAATGTTTGTCTGGCATACTTCAATTTCCTATTATACCTATTAAGGCCCTCTCTATAGATATCAAAATGCAGCTTTGTTTTTCTCCATTTTCTCTCTGCTTTATGGCAGTCCCTTTTTAGCTGTCTTATTTCATTTCCATTTCTCCATGGAGCTTTTTGTTTACCAGAAAGAATCTTGGTTTTCATTGGAGCAACACTGTCAATACTTTTTAAAACCTTAGATATGCAGTAAATATGGATGGATCACTTTAAGGGTGTTTCTCCTGACTTATTTTTCCATAGAGTTCAATAGGAAAATTTGTCAGGAGAAACAACCCTTAAAGTGATCCATCCATATCTACTGCATATCTGGCAGCAGAGTGATGGTTTGGGGCGTTTGATATCTCAGACCCTTGATGACTTACAGCCATTTTTGCCAACTATGTATTCTATACTGTTCCAGCATAATTTACAGCTAAATTTAGTCCCACCCCCCAATTCCCATAGAGATCCATTCAAATGCAGAGAGGTTATAGTATCGCTTGTAGGAGTATCAGAAAATAAGATATCAAGAGTCTTTTGATATTATTGGGTCAAAGACATCAGGAAGTCATGGCATGCAAAGGATATGCGACCAAATATTAAAAATGATTACTTTATTCTACATTATGGTAAACTGTCCAATATTTTTTGATGCCCGAAAATGGGGGGGACCATGTACAAAAGGTTCTATAACTTCTAAACGGTTCATCCGATATGGATAAATATACCCAAAAATGAAAGCTGACAGTCTGCACTTCAACCTCATTGTCATTGAATCCTTTCAACCTCAAAGTGCTAGGGTACAGCACCAAAATAACAAAAAATGTGTCGCTGTCCAATGAATTATGCTGCTCACTGTATGTCAATGAATCAGTGTTGAGGTGTTAATTACCAAATAATTCACTGTCAATCAGTCAGAATTCTGTGAATATTTATACTCAGTTGTCCATCATAATGTGAAATAATAACATAGTATTGCCTTCTATCGTTGTGGTACTGTTATTTTTTACCATGGCTCTTCTATGCCTTTCAAATAGTTTTTTGAGTGACACTACTAATTTCCTCATTACGTAAAAAGTATCTGCAGACCAAACCAACCACATCAAATGCACAGATATATCTATTGAAGGTGAATTCTATGGCAGTTCTAAACATCCAAGTTCTAAAGCAAAATTAAACTAACACAATAGCGGGTAAAAGCCTTAGAGCTCAAGTAACACAAAAGACACTTTCTGAGATTTTAATGCGTGATTCCTCACAAAGCCTGAGGCTGTGTGTGTTATAGTGTGTATGTGTGTGCATGCTTGCGAGTGTGTGTGTGACAGGAGGTGAATGACTGGAGTGAATCCCTGCTCTCTCTCTCTCACATTTTGCCCTAAGATACCTCCAGTAAAAGTGGAACTTCACACTGGAGAAGAATCCTTGGAACTATGACTGTTCACTGGTGGTGGGTCATTCGCAAACAATTATCTTTGAATGAATCTTTTAGGTGAATAAAATAAGCTTTGTCACCTCCACCTCAATGATTCATGCATTTGGTTGTTCTTATAGTCTGTTCATCCTTGACTCTAGCAGGTGAGCCAATAGAAACAAGAGAAAGTTCAAAGATAAATCCCTTTGAGTGGTGCGGTCTACATTTATTTAAAATCTTCATTGGCAAGTACATGTACGCCCCCAAATGAACAATGAGTCAGTCAGTGAACAAATCGGTATATCCAGGTCTGAACTGTAAGAAAAGTGAACTGAATTAACTGTTGTTTGCGGATGAATAAATGATTTGTGAACTGAAGGACTGAGTCTGTGAACAAACTGAATGGGTAAAGGAACTGGTCGAGTGGTTTGTGAACAAGGGCCATTCTGGCTGCTCTTGCAATTTCAGTGCACAGCTGCAGAACTTTTAATTTTCTCAATCTGCACACATTATTTTTTTTCTTTTCACATAGGAAACAAAATTTAAATATCTGTACATTGTGTACATGCACATATACTGTATAGATTCCCCACATAAATATAGTAATCAAACTTGCCAATTTTTAAATCAATATAAAAGCTTCATGAGGTCAATCCTGACCAGTTTGCTTGTATGTTTTAATTGTAAAAAAAATTTTGTCCATTCGGTTTAGGTCCCACTGCTTGTAAAGGACATTTAGAATTTAAGTAAGAGGGAAGAAGGATTTAGAAGGGTCATTTAACATGAAAGCAAGGCATAGCGAAACACCACTGCATTATGTGATGTGATGAAGCCTAAATGCAAAGAATGTTCAGATTTCAAGGTTTGGAAGGGCAACACCAGCCAAAGAACACAAGTTCATAGCTTGCTTGACTGCTCAGAAAATCTGTGGCAAATTGTGCCAAAACGTTTTCAAATCCCTGATAGACTTGGTATGCAGGACATTTCCTGTACTGTTTTGTGCCCTTTCTAGGCCCAAATTTCAAGCTGATAATCTGTCCAAGTGTCAAGCCAGGACATGGCCACGTAACTACTGAACCCAGGTTCTCTTTCACAGCAGCACCAGGGGTTCCTGGGATACCCATCCGATATGTACAGTTGAAGTCGGAAGTTTACATACACTTAGGTTGAAGCAGGGACGTCGCCAGGGATTTTGGGCCCCATGAAAAGATATATCACATTGGGCCCGACCACCACAGGCCACGCCAACCCTGCGCAATTGCTGTAACCACACACCTCCAGAACCCAATCGACCCATTCAAATCAACATAATTATTGTGCTTAAAATGTCAGTTTCACCTTAAATAAATGTACTATGGACAATAACTGTCCTTGAATGTAATTTTAATGCGATATAAGGACTGTTTTTGCGGCTTTTAAACTCACATTTTCCCAACATTCGATCAATGATAAGAGGACTCTGAGGGCACCGAAAACAGATCAGCACAGCCAATATTCTGTTCTATTCAGTAGTCTCGCGGTAATTACTTAAATTGACCTTACGGCGCCCCTGGGTTGAAGTCATTAAAACTCATTTTTAACCACTCCACAGATTTCATGTTAGCAAACTAGTGTTGGCAAGTCAGTTAGGACATCTACTTTGTGCATGACCCAAGTAATTTTTCCTATTATTGTTTAAAGACAGATTATTTCACTTTTAATTCACTATATCACAATTCCAGTGGGTCAGAAGTTTACATACACTAAGTTGACTGCCTTTAAACAGCTTGGAAAATTCCAGAAAATTATGTCATGGCTTTAGAAACTTCTGATAGGCTAATTGACATTATTTGAGTCAATTGGAGGTGTACCTGTGGATGTATTTTAAGGCCTACTTTCAAACTCAGTGCCTTTTTGCTTGACATCATGGGAAAATCAAAAGAAATCAGCCAAGAAAATTTTGGACCTCCACAAGTCTGGTTCATCCTTTGGAGCAATTTCCAAACGCCTGAAGGTACCACATTCATCTGTACAAACAATAGTACACAAGTATAAATACCATAGGGCCATGTAGCCGTCATACCGCTCAGGAAGGAGACGCATTCTGTGTCCTAGAGATGAACGTGCTTTGGTGTGAAAAGTGCAAATCAATCCCAGAACAATAGCAAAGGACCTTGTGAAGATGCTGGAGGGAACAGGTACAAAAGTAAAAAAGTATCTATATCCACAGTAAAAACGAGTCCTATATCGACATAACCTGAAAGGCTGCTCAGCAAGGAAGAAGGCACTACTCCAAAACCGCCATAAAAAAGCCAGATTACAGTTTGCAACTGCACATGGGGACAAAGATCTTACTTTTTAGAGAACTGTCCTCTGGTCTGATGAAACAAAAATTTAACTGTTTGGCCATAATGACCATCGTTATGTTTGGAGGAAAAAGGGTGAGGCTTGCAAAACTGTGAAGCACTAACAGAGTGTATGTAAACTTCTGACCCACTGGGAATGTGATGAAAGAAATAAAAGCTGAAATAAATCATTCTCTCTACTATTATTCTGACATTTCACATTCTTAAAATAAAGTTGTGATCCTAACTGACCTAAAACAGGGAATGTTTACTAGGATTAAATGCCAAGAATTGTGAAAAACTGAGTTTAAATGGATTTGGCTAAGGTGTATGTAAACTGTCGACTTCAACTGTATATGCAAATTGACATTTATTGCAGTTAGTGAACTCTGTATTAACTGAGTTTAAACAGACAGCATAACAGACAGCATTACAGATGTCACATGGCGCTCGTGTTCGTGTTTGTTGATTTGAATGTGTTTTGTTGTGTCTGGCTTTTGTCTTTTGTTTATTTTCATGCGCTGTGTGTCTGTTGTGGGATGGGGAAGCGGGCTGGAGATTTGTCGGGGCATTTCTGCTGCTCGTTTTTATAATATTGACGAATTGTCTAGCCGGGATAATTTTGTTTGTGGTCATTACCATGGAGACGCATTCTCATTATGCTCTGGAATGTCCGTTGGATCTGCAGCCACAAAGTTTACCATCGCTCCTCACCGGAGTTGAAGATGTCGGGACTGATCCAGGATACAGGTAATCTTCAAAAGGCCACCAGGGAAGGAGAAGATAATGCGGGGGAGGAGTGAGGCGGCGACTGGGAAGGCTGAGTTCCGTTTTGACAGTGGACAGAGACCGCAACACTGCGTGTAGCCTATGGAGTAAAGTTGTGGAGGCGGAGTTTGTGTGTTGGACTGGTTGATGACATTGGACATATCTTGACAGCGGGGGATATTTTTAATCATGACGTTTGTGGATATTATTTGATATGTTTGTTTGTGTGTTGTGGGTCTGCCCCACTGTCTTTTTTGTTGTTGCTGGTGGCTACAACTGAAGTTCCCTATCGGGAAAATAAAAGTTATTCTATAACGGGGTGGTCAGACACCTTGACCTTTAATCATCAGAACAAATCTAGAACACTGTGATGACTGATCTGCTCAGCCCTACAATGAAAATGCATGTAGCAAGGAAAATATATCGGCAGTTCTTTTTGACATCATCTTCAGGCACTGCAGAGAAACAATGGGTGTGACATTAACAGATACAGGAAGTGCTGTAAAGTATGTCAAGTATGTAAAGTATAATCAACAGACAGCAGAACATGATAGATGCTATATTTGTGTGAAATAAACATATAACTTTCAATAAGCACTATGGGCTGGATTCAGATTTGGCCAACTTAAGTCATGCGCTTAAATGCCTCTCCTGCACAGATTTAACATGCACTGAGGTACGCCGTATTCTAACCTGCGCTATGCGGGTGCATTTCTCAAAATGTGCATGGCACAGGGCATGATAATCTAATGACCTGTTTCTTGTACCTGCCCCCTGGGTTGCCAGCTTTCTACTAAAAAAATGTGTGGGGGTATACATTTTCAACATTTCAGTGACATTGCCTTTAATAACCGCATTTGCCTTTGTAAAATCCTTTGTGCATCGTAGTTGCTCTTGCGTGATGGGGAAGGCAGTGAACGTATTAATCGCATTGACAAAATGATCATATCCTATTGACGACTTGGATATACCCATCACACAATCAAAAGAAATAATCGCTGGACAGTGGTTGCACACTATATTATTAAGTAAATAAATAAATCGTTGGAGTTACTGGAAAATCTAATCTTTTTCTTATTGATTTACCTAATAAAGTAATGTAGGCTACGGCGGTTGAACACAATAGCCTATATACAATGTCTTCAACGTAATAATTTTGAGGAAGCTGTCCTGACACAAATCGTCTCTCTGTCAAAGCGAATATGATCCAGACACCGTCTATCAATGAATCCATCTAATATTGGTCTGGTATGATATACCAGACGGTCAATCATCGCCTACTTTTACATATTTTTCTTTTTATGACAGCTTTAGGACGTCGCCTTGATGTCTTTTTGTAGGATTTTCTACAAAAAAAAAAACCCTACAACGAACGTCCCTCAGATATTCATTACATGACATTATATTTTAACCAGAAACAGACGTTGCAGGAACGTTCCTGAATGTCCCATGAATATTACACAACGTCATATAATAACCGGATAGGGACGTTTCTAAGAAAGTCCCCGAAAAATTCAAGTTAAATGTCATATTGTAACCAAACTTCCTAGGACTTCAATAACATCCTAGTAATGTTTTAGGACGTCCCTAGGGAACATCACATCATAACTTTGAGAGGACTAAAAGGGGACGTCCATGACGTCCCCCCACCAAAATCAATTCATGGTTTATATATTCTCAAACCACAATCCAGAGTATTATCGTTTTAATTTTAATTGGAGAAATTATGCATAAGAAAATCGCAGATTGTTATAGTACAGCTTGTAGTTTTGATGTGCGCTTGAAGAGGAGCGGACCATTCCAACATGGCGCAAAGCTACATAACAGCTTGAGCTGGTTCTGTTCTGTCACTTCAGTCCAACATAGCTTTTACATAATGAACATTGTGGGAGTGAATTATGAAATTGAAGTCGGTTAACAAACATTGGCGAAACTAACAAACCAGAGGAGACGGAGGCGGATATGTCGGGATCATGTTGAGATCTGCATGTTGAGATCTAAAACGGATAGCTAGCTATCTGTTTCCTTATGTAAAAGCTATGTTGACTTAACTGACAGAACCAAGCTAGCTCAAACTGTTATGTAGCTTTGCTCCATGTTGGAATGGTCCACTCTTCTGGTGAAAGAGCACGTCAAAATACAAGCTAGCAGGCAGAGGGTGGGATATATCCTTCTCAGCTAGCCTATAAGATTGCTATATTGCTCATTTAGCAATATAGCCTACAACCTATCTGCCGTTTCTCTCAATATTTGAGTGAAGTACTCTATTCTCTGTGGAAGTACGGCGGCGGAGCGATACTTTATGTTAACTACGAATGTAGTGCCGGCACTGGTCGACTACAACAACAAAGAAGAGCAACAAGTTGCAATGGCCATGGTCGCTCCGCGCCGTACTTCCACAGAGAATATACACTGCCTGGCACTGGCTTGTGAACAACACTGACTTGTGAACAAACCCTTTGCTCCTTGCTGACATCATCACAGTCACACAAATGTACTTAATTCAACCCTCTACAAATATAAACCTTTGTTAAATAAACAAATGCAGGCATGAATTACGGGCAGACACAGAGACAAGCGCAGTGGCAGTGACTTTCATTACTGAGTGACTAGAAGAGCTTCTGCAGCACACACACACACACACACACACACACACAATTCACTGGCAAGCTGATGGTATTGCACACCCACCCTTTGTCATTTAACTGTTCTGTCAGTCATCTTTCAGAGGCATAGATGCCGACGTATCGTATATCAGGGACAATAGTTACAGCACCTTGATCCAGGGAAACCTTTCTACTGCTGAGATATACACTGCCAGGGCAAAAAAAAACGTCGCTGTTGCACCCGCCATGCATAGTGCCCACTGTACAAGCCTCTGGAGACAGTGTTATGATCTGAGGTTGCTTCAATTGGTCAGGTCTAGGCTCAGCAACATTATGCAGCAATAAAATGAAGTCAGCTGAGTACCTGAATGTACTGAATGACCAGGTTATCCCATCAATGGCCATATTCCAGGACGACAATGCCAAGATTCATCGGGCTCAAATTGTGAAAGAGTGGTTCAGGGACCATGAGGAATCATTTTCACACATGAATTGGCCACCAGAGTCCTGACCTTAACCCCATTGAAAATCTTTGGGATGTGCTGGAGAAGACTTTACAGAGTGGTTCGACTCTCCCGTTGTCAATACAAGATCTCGGCCAAAAATGAATGCAACTCTGGACGGAAATAAATGTTGTGAGGTTGCATAAGGTTGTTGAAACAATGCCATGACGAATCAGCGCTGTAATCAAATCTAAAGGCGGTCCAACGAAATATTCGAGTGTGCGACTTTTTTTTTGGCCAGGCAGTGTAGGTCAGCACAAAGTAAAGGATTCAACAATAGTTTGACTTCAAAAATGATGGTATAAACACTCAAAATAACCCCGATAGACTGTTGTCGTATTTTATTTGCTTTGAGTGCACTGTGAAATGTTTAAGTGTGTTTGGTAGTGGATGCTACCGGTTGCCATAGAGTTGCGCTAGCATTAGCAACGTGTGTATGTCCAAAAGAAGGGACAGCATGGAATTAGCTGAAAATGGTTTCCATCAATCAACTACATCATGGGTAAGTCGTAATTGAGACATTATGTCCAAAATTCCGAACTATCCCTTTAATGTAATTGTTCACATAGAAAAACGCCATCTTCAGCTCGAGGACCGTCAGACTTAGTGGGCAGACAAAAGCAAGTTGAGATTGTGCTTGTAGGGAAATACAGAAATAAATAGGGGAATATACTGTATATGGAAATAAATATAACGGGAAAATATACGGAAATAAGTAAATAAACAGCAAAATATAAACAGAAATAAATAAATGAATATATTTGTAAAAATATACGAAAATAAATACAGAAATATATACAGAAATAAATTAATAAATAAATGTGAAAATAAAAGAATTTAAAAAATAAATGTAAAGTTAAATTAATTGCACATACATTTATATTTCTATATTAATTTCCAGATTTATTTATTTTTTTCAGATTATTTTATTCATTCATTTCCACATTTATTAATTTATTCTTTTATTTATTTATTGTGGCGATCTCTGTGTTCCATAAAAGAATGCTATTTATGCTATTAATCAATATTAGAATGCACGTAATATGAATTTTGGGTGAAGCTTGAACTTCACTAGCCGAAATGTATTGCCTGTGATCTGTCTGCTGGAGAACAGCCTCATGGAATTGATGTTTGACAATGCTTCATTGTATAATCAAACTAAATTTGTTAAACAAGTAGGCTAATTTGGCGTTTAATAAGCTGAGCGGGAAGCCAAGTTTTGGTACCTTATTCTCAGCTGTTGCAGGTGTTACAACGAAATTAAACCGCATATATTTTGTAAAATAATAGCACTGGTGTAAGCTAGTGGAAAAATTTTATTTTCCGGTTATTATATTTCTGGGAAAAGGTTTGGTCAGGAGTTACCGGGAACCTGTGCCGGTGTTAAACACTAATGTGAAAGATTATTATTGTGTTTATGAAAACACGTCATAATGGTTAGTCCGAATAATATTGATCATAATATTGATCCATATAGCCTATTCCTTGCTTGCACGCTTGAAAGGGTAACAAAACACACTGGTTTTGCGAGACCCTGCCCCCTTTTGAAATTCGAAAAATGCCAAAAGCTCCAGCTGCTGCCAAGCCCCCGTTTGAGCTTGATGCGGCCAGCAAACAGAAAATCGCATGCTGTCCAAATAGTTACACACGCCATGTAGGCTACTAATTTAGCCGTCAGTGTGTACAGGATCGGTTGTCGAAACCTACCTTTAGAATCATTTTGCTTGCGCCATAAATAACGTAACCTACAGTTCCGTTGGTGGTACGAATTGGCTCTATGCACGCAACGCTTCCAGGTTTGTCTCAGCCAGCACACTAATTTCCTGTTTAAGCGGACGTGCATATTTATATACAGAAGAAATTGTGTATGAAGCATCACAACTGCCGAGATTAACAACAATGTGCGCAATATTACTAGGCTGTGCACAAATCCAATGAAAAGCAAACTTGAAAAGGGCTTCAATTGTTTTATGTCCTCGTATCTATGCAATAATGAAAGTATGTTGCTACCAAGAGCTAGCGCGGGGGTAGTTAACTAAGTTAGCTAGCGATTTTACCTACTAATGTCTGCAAAGAAACAGACTTCCTGCTTAATTTAAGAATGAATTTTATTAAATAAAACATATAGCTAATGTAATTAACTAACGTAACCTCTTTGAATCTTTGCATCTGTAAAGTTAGCCTATTATTATTTCTCTCAAAAAGTTTCTGGTAAAAACGGAAATGAGAACATTATTTCTTTGTGCTCACTACTACCGGAGAAACATTAGAAGCCACACCAGTTGAGTAGTAACGTTAGTGTAGTAAGTTAAGTGTTTTCTTTGTCTGGTCAAGATTAAGTTCTCTGTCTGATGTTGACAGATGTTCTAGCGGTCGCTATCTGAGCTAATGTTAGCTTAGCCCATTTGAAAGGGGTTTTACATTGCGGTGGCTAGCGGAGCTAACGTTAGGTAGCCATTGTGTAAAAATGCCTATTTGTGTGGCTTTAGACCGTTAGCTAAGGATAAATCGTTTGAATAGAAAATAAAAGATGGGAAACGAGTACCCCTAGCTAGGTTGAAGTTTAGGCTACAACTTCCTTTGACTTAGCTAACGTTAGCTATCGGCCTTTGTTCAACTTCAACAAAACTAACAATGCCTAACGTTAGACAGCTAGCTAGACATATTTTATTTGGGCTTACGTGTCTGTCAAAACCTTTCTCTTCTTAGGTTAGTTTCACCAACAAATAAGGACATAACGTCCTGAAATCTTCTGTAACCAGACCAAAAGGGCTTGCAGTCTGTGCTTCAGGATCACTATAGAGACGATATATCAAATATTGCATCGATGTATTAAAATGATAGTATCTAAAAAAAAATTTTTGGTAGGCCTATTCTGTTTATCTCTACATTTGCTTCTGTAATGTAATACAACGGGCAACCACATAGAGGTGAGGTACACTCTGCCGCTAGAGTGATAAATACTCCGTTGTCTGATCGGCCTAGGCTGCGGTCCAATCCGTTAAATGTTATGCCATCCTGCACTTCCCCTCGCCACTTCCACTTGGGAGGATGTGACGCAGCACCAAAACAACACAAGTAGACACTCGAACCGACGGGGAGGAGCAAGAGAGGGAGCAGAATTATATTAGAATTATTTTTGAAACGGTGGGTGCATAGCCTAGATTGCTTTGGAGGTAGCACAGAAGTATAAAACATAGAAGAGGCAAGCGACCAGTATTGAATATGAAATCCAAGCAAAGTGTATTTTTAATAGGCTATTGCCCATAAGGTTGCACTTTTCTTCAGCGAAAAGTTTCATGTTATCCTACTAGGATTCAGTATTAGAATTATTATTTCAGGCTAGTTAACGTCATTTGCTGGATACTCGCTGAACGGCAACAAGCTGATTATGTAGCTCGTTAACTAGCCTGAAATAATCATTCTAATACTGAATCCTAGTAGGATAACATGAAATGTTTCGCTGAAGATATGTTTTAAAGCGATTTTATCAAACCACTAAATCAATGTTTATTACCTAATTTATTCAACATTTCAGTTGTGCAATAAAAAAAGCTTTTAAAATATCGCATTACATTTGCATTACATGAGCTTTTGTTGCCATTCTTATTATTGAGTATTATTATTATCATAATTATAGGCTATATTTAAAAAGTCTACAGCCAGTATTTTCATTTGAAATTTGCAGATATATATTGATAATCATCGAGAAATTTCCCCAATTATTGCTGCTTGAAAGAATCATCGAGGCCAGGCCTAATAAACATAGAAAGCACCCTTTCACTCATTCAGCTATCTTGAAAATCTTCCTGCTTATATGTTGTCCTGTCAATCCTTACCATTTTCAAACAGTATTACAAAGTAGCAGGTATAAACTCTTCAGTTGTTTTATGCATTAGGCCTACAGAAGACTTTATGTGATTCAGAGCCATTTGTTCTGGTTAGCAATGCTCCTTGTGCAGTTAAAATATGACTAATTTCACACTTTTTGAACTTATAATGTAAACAAAACAAATGGACAAATATTTAATAAATCTTGATATACAGATATACAGTTTGTCACAAAATGACTGACAGAAACAGAGTTTGCTAAATAGCTGGCTGCTGGTAATGTTGTGGAGGACGTAATGGTGCTGGCTGAGATTTTACCGGAAATACGTAGAATAGGCGCCGTGCATAGAGCCCAGTGGGAATTTCAAACATCTTCACAAAGTTAATTTGACAGTTGAACATTTATGATTATTATATTATTTAATCTCTATATTATGACTGCCAATCATGGTTCAGTTTGGAAGGAGGAGGAGACGCATTTACACCACTTGATCGCGGCAAATGATCCATGTTGTTTATTTTGTCGATATGGATAGCAAGGAACGCAAAATATCAAATCGGTTGTCAAGGAAACGTGCATCGCTGAGAATTCTAAAACCACAGAATGCCTGCAAGTAATGTGTACTTTGTGTACTGCAGGTCAAGGTAGCAAAAACCTCAAAACTAAAACATTTCAGACACGTTTTTAAACTAAAACCCCAGTGTATACGAGGCTCAATAGATAAGGTGACCAGACATCCTGGTTTTACCGGGACAGTCCCGGTTTCAAGCCATGGTGTCCCGTCCCGACAAATACCTGCAAAATACCCAAATCTCCCGGTTTTCAACATATGTCCCCATTTCCTACATTCTGTCCCTTTACGTTCTGTCTGTATCTATGGCTGTGATATTAGCCTAAAATCCAAACAACAGCAACCACACCAATCTCCTCCCCAGAGCTGTCTCAATCGTCTTCACGATTAGGCTACATGCCCTCTGGGAACAAGATTGAACAATGGAATTCCGTTCCAAAACATCTGTGACATCTGTCAGTTTGCCATGAGTCTGCATGAACGCCAACATGGAACTGATCTTCTCTATAATGAACAGTACCTGGACGGAGGAAAGAAACCACATGGGACTGGCAACTCTTTAAAGCACTGCTCGCCACAAGAGTTAACTTTGATCACACCTGCACAGAATTCCCCCGAAGAGCTTCTGAGAAACAGATGTGTGCTAGGATGTGTTAAGTTTAGAGTATTCTTATCACATTTTTTGGATAGCCTAGTTAAAAATCTTTTTTGCTTCAATGTAGATTACAGTATCAATGTAGCCTACAGTCAGGCAATGGATGAATGCATGAACACGTGCGAGAACAATGTGTCCCGGTTTGGGATTTTGAAAATCTGGTCACCCTACCAATAGAGAATGTCTGTTGTAGGGACGTAAGTTGCAAAGGTAAACATGTAGTATGCATAGGCTATAGGCTACTACAACTCCTGGCTCAACTATTTGACCCAAATCCCCCCTTTCTGCAGGAAATACCACATATAACAATAATATACCCTAAAACATAAATTCAACAATATTTTTTAAAAGTGACTTCATTAACTAACAAAATGTAAAGAACTGCTCTCGTCCACAGTGAGCACTGCAGCTCGCACACTGAATGGCGTCGTGCAGTGCCATTAACAATTTGTAACTTTACTTACCTCGTCAGAACATAAAATTTAGTTTTGTTTTAACGTAAAAATACAGGAAATATCCACACCTTTCATGTAACACAGAGAATATAATTCTGACACGTCCCTGTCATATACGCAGTTTTCATATGCTTTATACTATATAATTATTTTTAATAAAGTTGCCTATATATTTATGAAAATAAAAATAAAAACTAGCTAGCTACTTGCTAAGCTAGACTGAAAAACGAACTATCAAAAAACAAGGGACTATCAAGTTAACTATAAAAAAAATATATACCAAAAATAAATAGGCTACTATAACTAGAATATTCAAAAAAGCCCAACTGTAAGTTAGCTATATCACTCACTCTCTCCATCTCCTGATTCTCCTCTCCATGCAGATCAACCGTTGCTCTGAGATTCGCTTTTATTAGCTGCGGCGTAGCCACCAAACTATCGGTGGGCGTTGCTGTACAGGTTTCTATTTCGTCACCGGGAGGAATAGGTCAGCTGGATGAAATTTCTGGCCAATCACAGAACATGCAGTACCTAAGGTTTTACCACTAGAGACACTTTTGAGCCAGATTCTTAAAGTTTACACTTTTTTTGCGCTGACTGCAATAATTTGTCAAGATTTGGACCAGGAACAATCAGTAATACTTAGAAAAAACAAGTTGTTTTAGTGCTTTGTTGTAACTACGTGCACAAGCATGTCTATGTTTGCCATCATATTATAAATCCGGCAAATGCAGATGGCTTTTAAAAGGAATGAGATATGACATTTTGATTGGTTTATTGCATGTTACGCCCACGACACACCTATAATTAATGAAGAAACAAAGTTCAGCCTATTTGCACCTTTCTCCATACTTAGTGCTCAAATAATACACCGTCTAATTAGCAAAAATTGGCCTTGGACATGCCCTTAATGCACTTGTGCCATGCCTTTTAGACCAAGCTCTAAGATCATCCAAATAGAGCCCCATAGCTACAACTAACAAGGCTATTACAATTCAAAGCCCCTCCCGTCCATCTGTTCCCTCAATTTAGTAATCAGTTCTCTCAAATTAATAATCCTTTCCCTGTAATGTTTTATTTGTTCCCTCAATTTAGTGCAAATATTAACAAGGTCAATTAACAGAGTGACCCAAGCTAATGGCAGTTAGGGTATGGCAACTGCCATAGTCTGCCATACCCAATTGACGCCCCTGATTGTGGGTGCATTTACACTACCACTGTACTGCAACCTGATTCCGATATTTTCCACACATTTGACACAGGTTGGATTCAATTGTTAAAAGTGTAAACACAAGAAAACACAAGGTATCCAATTTTATTTTGATCAGATAGAGGCCTTGTTTGTATATGGTATTCAATTCCGATACAATTCCAATTGCCAAAATCCAACCTCAGTTTACAGGAGGGGACAGGGATTTTATTGAACAGTTGCTAACCATACTGTAAAATACAGAATAATCCCGTAATTGGAAAGTACAAAACGCCTTCCGTATTGAAATCATATGAGATGCGTTTTGTTACGTATCTTTCAGACACAGGTGTAGGCATGGATGGGCCATGATCATCAAAATAGTATCCTGGCCCATTCATTTATCTTGGCTGAACCACCACAGATAATTTCCCCCCTGGTCCAAAATCAAAATTCCCTCACTGTGCAATATAATTCAATTAGCCCAATCATTTACATGATCTGATATTTTAGCTACATTCCATGATATGAACAGCAGGTGCTGAATATTCTTGTGCCTGTATCCATGTATTGTAGTGCATCTCTACATTGTGAGATGCCGTGCCAAAGTTAACCATGCCTCTTTTCTGTGCTTTTTGGTCTGATGAGTTGTGTAGGACTAAGCAAGCTATAGCCTAGGCCTAGCTAGTTGGGATGTTGTTTGTTTTGGTTCTAGTCCTACCTCACTGACCGAGTTGAATTTGTCACTATAGGTGTGTAGGTCTGAAGCCCACCCGGTCACCCGTTGTGTTCCTCAAGGCTCAGTCCTTGGTCCCATTCTCTTCCTGATCTATCTCCTCCCACTCGGTCACATCATCCAGTGTCACAACATCTCTTTCCACACCTACGCTGATGACACTCAAAGCCACCCCCAATCTACCTGCTGCCAGCACTCAACTAAATCCCTGCCTTGAGGAGATTAAAGCTTGGATGACAGCTAACTTCCTCCAACTCAAGCAGCAGCAAAACCGAGATCCTCCTTGTCGGCACTCCTCACCAAACCCATGGCAACACCACAACCTCCCTTACTATTAGTGACCTTCCCATCACTCTGTCAACTGTTGTTACAAACCTTGGTGTAAAATTTGACACCTCTTTGTCATTTGAGAGCCACATCACGAACGTCTGTAAATATCCTTCCACCACCTGCGCAACATCACCAAACTCCGCCCTTTTCTAACTACTGCTGACACCGAGAAGCTCATCTCCTCAAGGTTGGACTACTGCAATGGACTCCTGGTCGGCCTTCCAAACAAATCACTCCAAAAATTGCAACATATTCAGAACAGCGCTGAACAGTTCCTGAGGAAGGTCCGGAAATATGATCACATCACCCCTATCCTGGAGTCTTACGACTAGTCACACAATGCACAAACTACAAAATAGCCCTGCTCACCTTCAAGACCATATATCATGATGCCACTACCTATTTATTTTTCCTATGAAGCATCTTTGAGATACTGTATGAAAAGCACTCTACAAATCAAATTAATTTGATTATTGGTGACAGTTGATTTGTAGTTAAATATATGTTTTATGATGTACAGCAGTGCACAATTTAGCCATTTTGGATAGATTTGGAGACACCAAGAGAAAACAGGGTACACTGCTTACTCTTACTCTTTGGACAAGGAATGTATGATCCAGGAAATGTATAGTTTGACCTGTTTTACATTTGTGGCTCTCAATATTTAATTTAATTGATTACTCAAAGCTAGTATGATGTCCCAATAACTGGCTAAATAATGTCAGAATTATATGTGCTTTTGTTAATAAATTATTAGAATTTATTTGATTTCTCTAATACAAATATGACAAAAATGATTCTGCATAAGATTGAGCGCGTCTGGTTGGACCTTGAACAGGGCTCGCAGTCTTGGGATGGCCAGTCATGAACAGGGTCGGAGTAACTCCGAACGACCGCAACATCTGGCCCAGCCGTGAACGGGGGAACTCTGAACGGCTATGACGACTCCCTGGGACTCCGGGCATGATGTCTGGTTGGAGTTAAACAAGGGGTGAACTTGGTGTTCGGAATTTGGATAGTCAGGATAGTCAGCCTTCTCCATGAGGAGGGATTGATCGTCGCTTTCATTTATAAGAAAGTACTTTGACGTCATCTTTAACTTCAACGTAAGCGCATTTCTTTAAATGGATGTAAGCATTATTTATAAAATTGGCTGCGTTGTTTAAAATAACGTCTGTCATACATACTTACATCTACAAATATTAAATTAACTTCAAATTTAACACACGTGAACCTGTAATTGCGCACTGGGGCTAAATTAAAGATCCAACTTATAAATTGTTTATTTCCCCACTCCTAGTTCTGTCATGGAGAATTATCGTTAATGATGGATGGATGGATGGATGAGGGGTTCATTACCCTGGCCTACACTGCAGTCAAAAGTCCAGGCCCCTCCTACCCACAGGACTTAATCCAGCACTTAATACAGTGAGAAGATGGCGGCCGTGAGGCTCGCCTCAGTGCAAGCTCTGTTCCTGTGTCTCGTACTTGCATTTATGTTATTTGTCGGTAAAGTGTCATGTCAAATCAAATACGCACGATGGGAGCTAATAAACCTCAGGTACAATTCGTGTGGCCTTTCTGGACCATCTACGTTCCTACCTGAGGAAATACTGGCTACAAACAGCTCACCTGACCACCCAACACCGCGGATCACACCGGGAAAACGGAGGCGGGGAGCTGGTGTTCTCTCCAGGTTCCGGAGACGTCCCTATCGGCCACCTCTCCCTGCTGCTGTCTAACATCAGATCGCTGAGGAATAAAATGGACAAACTCCTGATCCAGACCAACAGAGACTACAGTGACTGCTCTGCCATCTGCCTGACTGAATCCTGGCTTGATCGACAGGTCAGCCAAGCTATCATTAAAATCCAAAGGTGGCGGCATATGCCTTATGACTAACAATCGCTGGTGCACAAACACCACAGTATTAAATCGTGTATGTTCCCCACACTTAGAATATCTTAGCATCTAATGCAGACCACACTACCTTCCCAGAGAGTTTGCCTCGATAATTCTGGTCGGTGTTTACGTACCACCGGATGCTTACGATAACACCACAATAGGCGAATTAGCCAGTTACATCTCCTCCTTGCAAAGGTCACATCCCGATGCGGGATGTTTTGGGTGACTTCAACCACACAACCATGTCTTCCAAACTTCCTAGCTACAAGCAACAGGTTATGTGCCCAAGCAGAGGTAATAACACGCTCGACCACTGCTATACTGCATTTAAGGATGCCTACCGTGCGTTTCCAAAAGCTCTGCTGGGGAAGTCAGACCATGCAATGCTGCTCCTCATTCCAAAATACTGACAAAAACTTAAATCCAACCAGATAAAATCCAAATCTGTCAGGTCTTGGTCCACAGACTCCATCAAGATACTGAAAGGTTGTTTTGAGTGCACTGATTGGGATACATTCGTTACAGCTGTTTTACAATCATAAAATCATAAAACATAGCTTAGCCTACATGATTGCCTTTTTAGCTGGATAGACTACACGGGAAATAGTTCTCAATATTATTTAGGTCTATACAATATGCTTGTACAGTTGAAGTCAGAAGTTTACATACATTTAGGTTGAAGTCATTAAAACTTATTTTTAACCACTCCACAGATTTCATGTTAGCAAACTATAGTGCTGGCAAGTCAGTTAGGACATCTACTTTGTGCATGACACAATTAATTTTTCCAACAAATGTTTACAGACAGATTATTTCACTTTTAATTCACTATATCACAATTCCAGTGGGTCAGAAGTTTACATACACTAAGTTGACTGTGCCTACTTGTGTCATGCACAAAGTAGATGTCCTAACTGACTTGCCAACACTGTAGTTTGCTAACATGAAATCTGTGGAGTGGTTAAAAATGAGTTTTAATGACTTCAACCTAAGTGTATGTAAAGTTCCGACTTCAACTGTACAAGTATATTGTATAGACCTAAATAATATTGAGAACTATTTCCCGTGTAGTCTATCTAGCTGACAAGGCAATCATGTAGGTTAAGCTATGTGTTATGATTGTAAAACGGTCGTTTCACATTCCATTTCAGGCGGACGATATCGCTGGAGTTCCATTCATAAACGGCCGCTCGCTATTTTTACGGTGAGCCAACCTCTGTGCCAAGTTAAGAGACTGTTAAGCACCACTGGCGACATTCTCTCGCAGTTTTAATTGATTCATGAAAGCAAATGTATAGTCTGTTTGCCTATAGGCTATAGCCTACATGGTGTAATGTAACAAACCATATGCCAAATCTCAGCACAAGATTCCATATGTTTTCTTAAAACTGCAAGATTATGCAGTTTATTAACGAGACGGCTCTGGCTATGTCCCTTTTCAACTACCATCTATTAGGCCTACTTTGGTTTTAATTTGATGAAGCCATGCATGACAACTTTGCTGCAGTCCTCCTAAAATACAGTGGGCTACATTGTATTAAGCTACCATTGATAGAAGTGACACAATTATCACGCTACAGGGCATTGAGAAGACAGTGCAGCCAACGGTAAACTATTTGTGCCATCGCATTAATTATTAAGAAAATAATATAAAATTATATATTTATTTGAATTTAATATGCATGTTTACTCCTTTACTTCCGGGATTCGGGATTTGGTTCGGGGTTCGGGATTTGGCCGAACCCTAAAAATATGGATTCGGTGCATCCCTACTTTTAATACCATAAACCCGGACGAACTCTTCAAAAAACTACTGGACATGAACATTGACCCCTGCATCTGTCACTGGATCCACAACTTCCTCTGGAACAGGCAACAGAGGGTAAAGGTAAACAGCATAACATCCCGCCCTATGACCCTCAGCACAGGTGCCCCCCAGGGCTGCGTCCTCTCACCCTGGCTATTCTCCCTGTACCCAAACCATTTCACATCTCACCACAGCTCTGTCAGCATTTACAAATACGCAGATGACACAACCGTTATATGATGACACAACCACACAATAATCTACCGCTCAACACATCCAAAACAAACAAAACTCATCATCAACCTCAGACACAAACCACACCCCAAAACCTCCATACTCATCTCTGGCGTGCCCGAAACCACCACTGACTCATACAAATTTCTTGGAACTCACATTAGCAATACACTTGGAAAACCAACACAGACCACATCATCAAAAAAGCACAGCAAAGATTATTTTTCCTATGGCAGCTCAAGAAATTCAGAGTCAGACAACACCTCCTTCTCCGCTTCTACACAGCTATCATTGAAAGCATCCTCACCTCATCCATAACAGTCTGGTACAACAGCTTGGACAGTCACACTCAGAAACAAACTCCAGCACATCGTCAATAAATCATCCAAGATCATCGGCACCCCCCTCCCAACAATTGCATCACTTCACCTCAAATGAACACTGGTCAGGACAAGAAAAATCATTGCTGAACCCACTCACCCAGCTCACCACCTCTTCCAGCTGCTGCCCTCTGGAAGGCGCTATAGATCACTGCCCACCAAAAGAACCCGTTTCAAAAACAGCTTCATCCCCACTGCAATACGGACTCTGAATTCTTCCCACTAACCTCCAGTCTGTACCCCACATACTGCTTCCTGCCTGCATGTCTCTCATTGAATATGCTGTGTGAATATGTAAATACTGTATGTTGTGTGACTGTGATGTCCAGTATTTATTATTGTGTTGTACTGTCTCATGAGTATCATTGTGGTTAATGTATGTCTTGTGCAATATGCCTGAGTTTTAATGTGTGATGGAACTGAGCTGTAACATGCTGTACCGATAGCAAATTCCACCAGCCTGGCTGTGTGGTCATTTAACTATCTGAATCTGAATCTGAAACTATGCTCCTGTTCGACCACTTGCACTTCCCTCCCCTCATGTTAATGGCTCTTGCTCGTCCCGACAGCGGAGCTTTTCCACCCTAGCTCCCCAGTGGTGGAACGAACTCCCCACTCTGCTGCGCTCAGCTCAAACACTGTCTGTTTTCCATCGTGTTCTGAAGATGCACCTTTTCAGACTCCACCTCGACTAAACTACCCATCTAGGGCCAATTCCATAGTACTTACTTCTGGTTTTTTGCTTGTTTCTATTTAACTTGTGTTTTTGTTTTTTTCTAATCAGAATGTATAGCTTGTGTATACTACTGTGTGTACTACTCTATGTTTATTACTCGGGATAGCTCCTACATTATGAGAAAGTGCTTTGTCGGATCTGCTTTGTAGTCACTTCAATGACCTTCAGTATGCACTTATTGTACGTCACTTTGGATTAAAGCGTCTGCCGAATGATGTAATGTAATGATGTGAATGAGGATGACCTTCAATGGGGTATAATTCAAAGAACATTGAGGATGGTGTGGGGAGAGGGAGTACAGCTCGGGGGGCTATGGGGAGGGAGGCAAACCACCTACTGTTGTAGTAACCTCCATACCCTAGGGAGAGGGCTGCGTCGGAGATAGATTTGTTGTAGAAAAAGGTTATGCCATTCCAATGCTGGAGGAGGAGGTGCCAGAAGAGACAAGGCTCGTCAAATATGATGGTGTGGTGGAGTGAGAGGACAGAACTTGCGAGGGATAGGAGGTGAGAGATGAAGTAGTGGCCTTGGGGAATTATCCGACTGGCATAGTTGAGGTGTCCCAGTAGAGAGAGTTGTTATTTGGTGTGATGGGGGGTTTCCAGGTAGTTGGGACAGGATCAGAGTGATGCAGTTCAGTTTGTCAGCGGGCAAAGATGCTTTGAAGGGGATGGAGTTCAGTTCTATGCCCAGGAACTTTGGCTGGGTAAGGGGTCCTGCTGCCTTTTCCTCTGAGAGGGGGATCCCTAGCTGGTTGAAGGTGGAAACCACAGAGGGCACGGATCTTGATGGGTGTGGAGAGGTGGGCCAGGAGTCACAAGGTTTTGGGTGTCTTGACGGGGTGCTGGGGGCAGATGGTGCGGGCGTGACCTTGGGAGCAGATGTGGAGGAGCTTGCAGTTGTTCAACCTGCAGCCAGCATCCTTGAAATTGTTAATGATGGCTTGGCTGCCACTAAACCAGCTGGTTGAATTGCTGTAGTCCAGCTGGTTGAATTGCTGGAGCTTGGCGGCAGCCTGTGCAGAGAAAAAAATAAATAAATAATTTCCGCTAAACCGGTTCGCCAGGTCCAAGATTGTAGCCAGGTAATTGTCTAGTTCTTGCTGACGAACAGCTCTGCCTTGGGATCAGTGCTGCGAAAACAGACCTTCCTTGAGCGCAGGGTCCGTTGAAGTTTGGCCACGGTCAGGGGCGTTTCTAGGATCTGAAAACATCTGGGGCTTAGCCCAATACATCTGAGGCTTTCCTCAGACTTTGTAAGGGGGTCCGGGGGCATTCTGGTCTTTCCTCCTGGTCCATTCTGGTGTTTCCTCTATTGCTGTCTGTCTTTTTTGTCTCATTTTTTTCATGTCCTCTCTTGTTGATTGAGTAGGATGACCCAGTGAGTCATTTTTGTAAGGTACAACATACTGTTAGTCTGCCTAATTGTAACAAATTCCTTTCCATGGAATACAGATATGTGCAGACATTAGTGGTTTGGTATCAACAATAGTGATTATAAGGCCATTAATTAAAATGTTCATTCTCTCTCTCTCTCTAATCCTGGCTCTGCTGGCTGAAACTCATCTGCACTGCCACTGTCTGTGCTACCCTCTGGAAAACCATGAAATAAACTTAAACATTAAGACGACATACTCTGCCTAATGAAAAACATATATTTTGACATTGCTTCCCTTTAAATTCATATAATCTTCTTCATTTTATTAAACTATGACAACTATTTTATGCTGTTAAAGACTGACAAGTCATTACATTATAATCTCAAGGCTTACTGTATTATGAAGCAATTCATAGTATTCGATCGCAGACATCTTAGTGGTAAACAACAGGTGACTGTAATCAAATAGCAGGTGACTATCATTAAATGACAAGCATGGAGATTGAGTTCTGAGTAATCATTTAAAAAAGGCTCAATATAACAAAAATGTTTTGTTTTATTTGTAAATTGAAATGTAAACGGTTTTTTTTTTGGTCCTGAAAATCACAGTTAACGTGGAGTAATTCTGTTTGTGCTTGTGTGATACCAGTTTTTTATTAGGAAACCATTTTTACACTCAGTAATGGTGAGGAAACTGACCCTGCTTTATGAGACTCGCTACAACGGAGGAGATATTTTAATAAAAACATTTTGTAAGTTGCCCATTTGTGTTTGAAATCATTTGTGTTGCGGTCCCTTCGAGCCGGGGTCGTAACACAAAGATTTTACAATTTTTCACGGGAAGGTTGCGGTTATTGGAAAAAAATGCAAGCTCTTGCAACTTTAGCGGAATTTCATAGATTTTTCATTAATAGTTGCGATCGCGACATCCTGGAGGGACTGATTAATAGTGGCAATACTATACTATGAATACCCCAAACAAGAGTCAAAACTGACAAACACCACAACATTACAGTTTGCAACACATGCAAACATTTGTGGAGTAGAGGGCCTTCCAACAGTCTTGTTTTTATGATGGTCCAAGCCAATAAACTTAATTTCTAATTATTTCTGTCATATGCTCTCCACGCCATCTTGTGAGGGAATATAATATTAATAGTTCCAACTTCCATGTGTGTCAAGGAGGTAGGCTATGTGTGTAGAAAGATAGTGAACAACCTGTGCATCAGAAAGAGGATGAGTAAAGATAACCAGAATTTACGTTTAGCTGTGCTAGCTTGCTAATATTAATGCATTCACGTTATGATGTGGGAGGGAAAAAAAACGCTTTCTGCATAATCCCTTTTTAGATGTCATTTAAATTGTTGGCTTATTTCTTCATTACCTTTTCTTCTCCTCTGAAAAAAGCCAAGAAGACTCATTTGTTTTTTACTTTCCATGATTATGCCATAGCCTACGTTGCGCAATGCTATCTAAATGGAAGTAGTATAGCGCTTGTGTAGCGCTTTATTGCGACTAAATAACAATTGAAAGTAACTAAACTGAAGTTCCACTCTGCTACAGCACATTAAAATCAGCTCCTGGGCAGAGCAACACAAACCTTTTACGGACCAAAAACATTCGGGTTAGACTCAAAACATTCGGGGCTCGAGCCCCGAATGATCGGCCTAACGATGCCCCTGGCCACGGTCCAGCTTGTTATAGTGTTTGGGTAACCGGTCAGTCGTGATGGGAGGCGGGGCCAGAGGCAGGAACGCATGCTTGATGCAGGCTGGTTGGTTGTGCCGGGCGGCCTTGCTTCTGGGAGGATTGCTTAGGGATGCTAGTGGTGGAACAGAACGATTGTTCGCTTTGTGGGGAGCTCTCTTCCAGGCTTTCAGGAGCGGTGTTGGGAAATACAGGAAAAAGCTAGATGTCCGACACATTGATGTCCATGGTGAGCGATGGCTGTTGTAAAGTTTAAGTTAACCCTTTTTTTTTTAAGTTAGGAGAAAAACGTTAGTTAAGTTAGAGTTAAGTTGTTGTAAAGTTAAGAGTTAAAGGGTAAGTTCGCTATTTTGGACCTTGGACCCTATTTGCGGTCCGTCTTCCATGAACCTGACCCATGAAGTTCATTTTTTCGCTGATCGGTCCAGTATTGAGTTCGCTACAGATTTCCTGTAGGCTCTCACTGGGCTACAATGGAAGTCAACGGGGCAATTAGAAATGTTCGATAAATGTGCTTTCATGTACAATAAATGAGACGGGAAGCTCAGGGTGTATTTTACCGGTCTCAGTATGCTCTCCTGTGAAATGTATCTCAATCCGAACATTTTTACGTGCTTGGCATGGCTTGGAAGTAAGCATTTCTCTGTTGCTTGTTTTCGCTGCTCCCGCGGAGTACTATGTGTCGGGGGTAGGGGAGCGGGAAGGTGTGCCGGCCGTTTACGAAACTATCTAGTTGAGCAGTCTGCGTTTGTTTACCTGCAGCAACGTAGGCTACAATTTCCACAAAAAAACTTGGATGATGGATGACTATAATGGTTACGAAGACGAAGAATTCGATTTTGACTGACGTTACTCGCTACAGATTTGAGCCAGAATACACGGACA
Organism: Synaphobranchus kaupii; assembly: GCA_029718625.1. Classification (NCBI taxonomy): domain Eukaryota; kingdom Metazoa; phylum Chordata; class Actinopteri; order Anguilliformes; family Synaphobranchidae; genus Synaphobranchus; species Synaphobranchus kaupii. Next base: position 46,990,250 of record CM056383.1, on the reverse strand, counting down.
CGGAACTACAAGAGATGGATGATAAGAGAGCAAGAGAAGAGAGAGAGGCTGAAGTTGCGCAGGTAATGTTATCCGAAGTCAGTGCGAGGTAGTGCGGTCGGAGAAATAGTTCTGTTTCAACGTTCGGTTTGCGTTTGCGATAGCCTACATTTCACAGGAGAGCATACTGAGACCGTAAGAATACACACTGAGCTATAAAAGCACATTTATCTTTGTTTTTCCATAACATTTCTAATTGCCCCGTTGACTTCTATTGTAGCCCAGTGAGAGCCTACAGGAAATCTTTACCGAACTCAATACTGGACCGATCAGCGAAAAAATGGACTTCATGGGTCAGGTTCATGGAAGACGGACCGCAAATAGGGTCCAAGGTCCAAAATAGCGAACTTACCCTTTAAGTTGCTTTTCTTTAGTTGGTTCTCATTGAGATCGCAGGTATGAATGAGGCATGGTGTTGGTTTGGTCTTTAAGTTGGTGTTCATAATTAATGCATGAAAACGGCCATAGCGACTTCCGACTGATTATGATAGAACACGTCACATATTTACAACAGTTCATCAAGGAAATGCTTAGGACAGTGAAACATTTAAAGCTGAAGTTTTTAACTTCACCCCTAGTGGTTGAGACGTATCCGTCTCAATTACAGTATTAATGTTCGTCTGAAATTATAAACTACAGCTTTAAAGGTATACTATGTAGTTTCATTGTAAACAACCCGTTCTTTTACATTCAAATTTTCTCCCCAAAAAACATTGTATGTGTCCTTGTGGTCTAATAAACATGTTGAATGTATTTCCTACCTCATAAGTTGTTTGCAAAGTGTTTTTTTGTTAATGTTTCGAATGTTACACTGTTGACATCCATTTTTAAAGCCAAAAACAGCTAAAATGGTGTAAACATCATGAATGGGCGGTTCCTGTTCATTTGATTGACACGGCCAGGCCATGTGGGCAGGCTTCCAGGTAAACTCTTATTTTAGCTTAGGACCGAAACATTCCTCATGCAAATACGCGAACGTGGACACTTCAAACTACGCAAACTATTTTCCTAATATGTATATTAAATATTTATTAGGGGTGTAACGGTACACAAAAGTCACGGTTCGTACGTACGTAGGTTTTGAAGTCACACTTCGGTAACAGAATGCATAATTGCTGCGTCGTGGATCGTCTAGGCTACACTCGGACTCAGATAAGCGTATCTTTTTTCGTTGCTTTCAGCTGTTGTTAGAGTATTTTTAGTTTGGTGATAAATGGATTCTCACAGAAGTTCGCTAGTTAGCTTCTATGTTGTCACAGGCTGGAGAGGAGCTCATGGCCTGCTAAGGGGGTTTGTTTTGTAGCGTTCATTCACAGTTTTTTTTGTGTAGCAACCAACACAAGGGCTAGTTGTTGAATTCATGCATGAAGCTACATCCATTCTCAGTGCTTTATTTCACAGTTCAGTCAAGACATTACAGTATTATAATAATGTAATTTAGTTTGTGCAAGCTGCAAACTAATTCATAAATCCTAGTTAGCTACGATTGCTAATTATGTTGGAGCTAATATCAGACATACTGTGGATGTAAGATTTTTTAATGTATATACTGTATATACGTGTGTATATATATATATATATATATAATATATGTGTGTGTGTGTGTATATATATATATTATTATTTTTTTTCCACTTAATTGTAATACTTGCCATATGCCCTTTTGAGATAATTAGTGTTGTCATTTTTTAGTGATTCTGCTTAGTAATGTACTTGAATCTGTCTTTCAGGGAGGACAGTGAAGACACCCCTCCCCCACCTGACACCTCTGTCGTAGGAGGTGGTAACAGACAGGTTTGCCAAATAAAGTGATGTAAACTCCTCAAAAAAAGTTTGGAAACGTTATTTTGGTCGATTATTCCTCCCCTTTAATAATACCAATTGGTATTGTATTTTATATCGCTGGAAAGCCTGATTAGTCACCTTTACAACGAGGTACAACTTGTAAGGATCATGCATTCGTGGAATGAGCAACACAGCTAACCGTGTGGGTAGCGGCCCAAAAAAATGTCCCTGCAATATTCTTCTGTTGGTATTCACTCTCGTTTTGAGTTGCTTGGTGGATTGGATGATTGCACTCTCCCACAGTAATAAGGAAAAAACAACACATATTGGCCATTTTTACACTTTATTCATTTTACACTGTCAGGGACCTCAGTAGTGTGTGGAAGATCCATACGCAGTCACAACAGCTTGGCACCTCCTCCTCATGCTGGTCACCAGCCTGGTCACACACTGCTGTGGGATGGCATCCCATTCCTCAACCAGGATTTGCCGCAAGTCAGCCAACATGGTTGCGTTGGTCACTCTGGCACGTACAGCACGCCCAAGCTGATCCCACAGGTGTTCAATTGGGTTGAGGTCTGGACTCACGGCAGGCCATTCCATCCTCTCCACTCCCAAATTCTGGAGGTACTCTGTGATGATCCTGGCTCTGTGGGGGCGAGCGTTGTCATCCTGGAGCAGGGGCGCCCGCAGGATTTCTTCCCGGGGTACGCAACAGAGGAGGCCAAGCCATAGGCTACATGAAAACAAAGCCACTACTTAGGACTAATGTTACAACGTAATTTACCGATATATTTTGCACTCATATGGTCGCATATTACAACATGTTCTAACGTAGGAGTAAGCCTAGCCTACGTTAAAGTCTGATCTTTCATCAGCAAAACCGGAGAGACTTACTTCAAAATAGAATGGAAATGTTGCGCGCAAAAAGATGTTACGTGACTTAGCTACAGTAGCCTGATGTTTTATCAGGAAAACTGGAGAGACCTCACAATAGAATGGAAATGTTGCGCGCAACAAGCTGTTACGCGACTTACAGCAGTTAATGTTAACACAATGAAAACACTTCTGACAAGTCAATGTAACTATCGAACATGCTCAACAAAATGTATTCACTGCTTAAATTTCTAATAAAATATTATCACTGAATGCACGCCAATTGTGCGTGTGTGTGAGAGAGAGCAAGAGCACGAGCAAGAGCAAGTCACTGCAAATAAAAGAACATTTTGGTGGGTAGCTCGTCTCCCGGTGGGGCTGACTCAACAGTTCCACAATGCTGAGCTGCTTTCTTTTCTTTGACATATTTGGCTAACGTCAATTACTGTATTCGTTTAAGTTAGTTCAGTCAGGCCACTGTTGTTCAAATAACTTTATTGACATTATGAAACAATACATTTTAGGTTTGGCGGTATGGTTCTGTTCACCAAGCCCTCCCGCCCATCCACGCGAGCAAGCATGGGTATGGCGGCGAGGGCAGCTGCACAACCCCCATTAGGGTTACGCTAGAACAGAACCGCAGCACTGAGAATGGTTTTGACAGAATCCAAATTTTAAGTGTCATTATCACAACAATTTACAAGGAACCGGGCCTGAAACCCCGTAGAGCATGCCTAAGGCGACGGTGGCAAGGAAAAACTCCCTGCTGTTAGCAGGAAGAAACCTTGGGCAGAACCTGACTCTGAGGGGGAAGTCCATCCGCCGCTGACTGGCACCGGTTACTAAATGCTGATTACAGAATAGAAATTTGTAGACCGAACATATGAAAATGTCAATGTATAAGGAGCCGGTGAGGAAGACTGATTGAAGCCCGGCAGGTGCATCATAGCTGGGTACATGCATGGAGCTGGAGCCGACCGTCTGCTTCTGGAGAACGATGTTTGTTGATCTATAGCTATCGCTCTGGCGGATGCCGAAGCGGGAAGGAAAGAGGAAAATAAATCAGTAGGCACTCGAAAATGTTAGCGATTCATGCAGGAGCGATATAGGCTAGGTGTATGTGCGCAATGGGAAACTGAAGAGGATGGAGCTGGGGTGGAGGGGGGGGGTTTTGTGTGCAGCGGGTGTGCTGGCAGGGGATCCACCATGGTAGGGCGAGGCGGTTAAATAGACCGCCTTGTTATGTGAATGGACTGATGGGTGAATCGTCACTACTCAGCTTAGCTGTCAGCTGATTAACTATGGCCGGGTTTCACTCTCGTGACCTGCCTGAACTGACGCTATGCTCGATTTCAGTCAGGCCACTGTTGTTCAAATAACTTTATTGACATTATGAAACAATACATTTTAGGTTTGGCGGTATGGTTCTGTTCACCAAGCCCTCCCGCCCATCCACGCGAGCAAGCATGGGTATGGCGGCGAGGGCAGCTGCACAACCCCAAAAAACAACCATACGCCAAGTGCTGCCAGCATGTGCACACGTGATGACCGTGCAACGACCCCTCGCCTTGGAGGAAGCCGATCTGTCCATCTGCTCAAGGATCCCCCAATACCACAACGATCAATGTCATGTGCACCAACGCCTGTTGGACTCCCCCGTGCGCCAGACGGAGTGCGGACCAACCCCATAAAATCCATGTGTAGTGATGAAGAACAATGTGTGACCTTCTGGCTACCGATGAAGCCATACTGTCCTTCAGCACAAGGTCCTTCTAACGTAACATGGATCAGTGGCTATGTGCACCAACGCCCGTTGGACTCCCCTGTGCCAGATGCAGTGCAAAATAACCCCAGGAAGTTCTACGTGTAGTGATAAAGAACGATGTGTGACCTCTGGCTACCGATGAAGCCATGCTGTCCTTCAGCACAAGGTCCTTTAACGTTACATGGATCAGTGGCTAAGTGTACCAACGCTTGTTGGACTCCCCCGTGTGCCAGAGTATAGTATGACTAACCCCAAGAAGTTTATGTGCAGTGATAAAGAACAATGTGTGACCTTCCAGCTACCGATGAAGCCATCCTGTCCTTCAGCACAAGGTCCTTTAACGTTACATGGATCAGTGGCTAAGTGTACCAACGCTTGTTGGACTCCCCCGTGTGCCAGAGTATAGTATGACTAACCCCAAGAAGTTTATGTGCAGTGATAAAGAACAATGTGTGACCTTCCGGCTACCGATGAAGCCATCCTGTCCTTCAGCTCGAGGCCTTTTAAACGTTACATGGATCAGTAGCTATGCGTACCAACGCATGTTGGACTTCCCCTGGGAGCCAGACATTGGATTACCCAGGGAAATTCTATGTGTAGTGGTGAATAACAATGTGTGACCTTTCAGCTACCGATGTAGCCATCCTGTCCTTCAACCCAAGGCCCCTTTACGTTTACGTGGATCAGTGGCTATGCGTACCAACGCCTGTTGGACTTTCATGGAGCAAAACTAATCAGGGGAGTTATATGTGTAGTGATGAAAAATTATGTGTGACCTACCGCTGTCGGTCCTTCAAAATTACGTGGATCAGTGGCTATGTGTACCAACGCCTGTTGGACTTCCATGGGAGCAAAACTAATCAGGGGAGTTATATGTGTAGTGATGAAAAACTGTGTGAGACCTTCCAGCTCTCGGTCTTCTAACATTACGTGGATCAGTGGCTATGCGTACCAATGCCTGTTGGACTTCCATGGGAGCAAAACTAATCAGGGGAGTTCTATGTGTAGTGATGAAGAACTATTTGTGACCTTTCGGCTACGGATGAAGCCGGCATGCCTATGGGAGAAGCTCTTCATCCCTTCAGGTCACTGCCAATTAATATCGTACCAACGCCTGTTGGTCTTCTCCCTAACGGTCATGGAGGATGCTGTGCGTAACATTGGCTTCAGGGCGCCCGTATGCCTAGGGCCATTCTAACTACTGGAGTTGTATTTGTAGTATATGTATATGTACCAACCACCTAAAAGCTATGTGTGACCTTTCGGCTACTGATGAAGCCGGCATGCTTATGGGGAGAAGCTCTTCATCCCTCAGGTCAAATGCCAATTAATACCATACCAACGCCTGTTGGTCTTCTCCCTGACGTCAGGGAGGATGCTGTGCGTAACATTGGCTTCATGGCGCCCGTATGCCTAGGGCCATTCTAACTACTGAAGTTGTATTTGTAGTATATGCAAGAACAGCGCGAAGCGTGAATTTTTCATAACGCAAGTCCAAATCCAATTATGCATAACGCAATCCAGTCCAGGCGTCTACTAGCCTATTGATGAAAGGGACAGACGAGCATCCTTTGTTAATGATGTTGACGGTGGCTTGGTTGTCGCAATAGGCCAAAATTAGTTTCCTTGGCCAGCTGTTTCCCATAGGATGCAAGCAACGATGATTGGGTATAGTTCGAACAAAGCTATAAATTGAATATTGCGAGGCAGAGTTTGCAGCTCTTTAGGCCATGTTTCTGCAACCATAGTATTATAAACCCCCAAAAGCAATAGAAAGCGCTGCGTCGGTAAAGAATTTAAAAGTAACTGATGTTTCGACGTAGTCGTTATGAAAACGCAAGGCTTTAATCCAAGTGCGAATCTTCCAGCCCCGAAATTGGACCTCTTGCTCCGCCTACCCACTTGCTATAAGTTTAAAATCCATGAAAATCAACCATGCGTCGAGAGCATCATGTTGCATAATTAATTGAATTTTGCATCGCAAACGTTAAACGGTCTGAAATTGATGATTTAATAGCAACTCACCTTTATTAATAGCTACCAGACATCATTTATTAATGCTTATTATACATTACATTCATTTATACCACGGCATTGTTGAATACTCGGTTCTGATGGGGTCAATACGCATTCCAAGGTTGTGCATTGATTTTCACCACTGCCTTTAACAGTGTGTCTTCGTCCCGCTCGTGTCTCGCTTGCTTTCAACTTGGCTATCAGCTAATTCTCGCAAGCATCACATTCGAACCTATGCTGTCCTTTAGTCCACAGTTGTATTAAGAAAATTATGCATGTTTGGAAAATTCAAACATGAACACACTTATACGACCGAAAAACACTTCCGGTTTCGATATTTTACTTTCAGCGGTCAAAATAACTTTGGTCTAGCACTCCGCAAAAACGGGACGCACATCACTGGTTCTTTGCAGAGTGAAATGATTACACGTGTCACATACTGACTGATCTACGGTATTCGGGTTTCTGTAGTTTTCGCGAAAATCAATGTTATTCTTTCGTCCCGGTTCTCCCCTAGTAGTATCCACAAAAAACTACACGCGTAATGTTGCAATGTGAATTAGGGTTGTCTGCAATCAGTAGTATGCTAGGGTAATATAGCCTACAAATCCCTGGCAATGATATAATTTAGCCGTAATAATGATGAATAGGCTACGACACTTAAATTCAACCTGAAAACTATTAGCTAGGTATCCGAGTAGGCTACGCAGATGCAGTAGGCCTACGAGCGCAATTATGTCCCGATAAATTAAAATACCATGCAGGATACAGATCGGCCAACGCAATAACGTGCAAGATATAGAATGTATAATTACATACCAGGTTAATGGTAGGCCTAGTCTTCACATCATTACCGATTACACGCGCAGAACTAGTTACGATAATAGTTGGAGCAGCAGTGCGTTAGGACGTGAACTATGTAGACTAATCATTTGTCGCATTTGTTTATTTATTCATTTTCTCCCCACTTACGTATCAGCCTCCGTGAACGGCCACGAACCTCTCGTATCAGAACCCAGCTCAATGATTAGCCTAGTCGGACCACGTCCACGAAGTATCAGATCTCTTTGGTCTCCCACTTCCAGAACGAGGCAGCGAGTATACGAACATGACCAACCAATAATCCGGGGCAGGGTGTATGCTTACCGTTTAGGTTAGCCCAAGGATCATATAAAGGTTACCGTGCGTTTTATGCCTCTGAAGCCAATATAGACTGTTAATGTCAGCTAGCAATCCTGTTGAAAGGTTTCGAATACGAGCAATAAGGTCCGGGTTACACGACAAGACACACACTTTAAATAGCCAGCTTACGCAACGTGAATATCGCCCTTCCTTGTCCGGGAAATGTTATTTGAATATCGCCAGTTTCCATAGCGGACCATAAGCTTAAACGATACTTGCAGTCACTTAGCTTTAGCAACAAATTCAGGAATCCTATTCGTTTTCGCTGACAGTGTGCAGTCATGCATGCAGGGAAGCAGGTTTCGAAAAACCAAATGTTATTTGAATATATCGCCCTTTTCTTTTGTCTAACAGAGCATGAAAAAAAAAAAAGAATACAGAGCTTGACATCACTTAGCTTTTACGTAGAATTTTGCAGGATTCCGATTCTTTTTCCCCGGCGTGTAGTAGAACAAGCAGGATGTGCAGCGCAGAAGATGTTTTTTGTGTGCAGCGGGTGTGCTGGCAGGGGATCCACCATGGTAGGGCGAGGCGGTTAAATAGACCGCCTTGTTATGTGAATGGACTGATGGGTGAATCGTCACTACTCAGCTGAGCTGTCAGCTGATTAACTATGGCCGGGTTTCACTCTCGTGACCTGCCTGAACTGACGCTATGCTCGATTTATCTTGACTGACAAGTAAAAAGGCAACTCTAAACTTTTCCCGGTCTAAAGAAAAAGGTGGTCCTCCAATCACTTTCAACTGTCTTCCAATTACTTTCAAATGTTTGAAATATGCAAAACTTGGAAAATACAATTACCAGGCAATACAACGAAGACAATAAGCAAATATAATTCCTCAACATCGTAGAAACAGACGCAGAGACTTCGACAATTCATGTCAGTTTTAATGGAAATACTCATTTTGCTGTTGTTGCTAAGGTACGCAGACTGCGTACTCTGCGTACAGCTGGGGGCGCCACTGTCCTGGAGGATGGAGTTACGCCTGGAACCCACCAGACGCGCAAGCGCACAGACGCTTATTGCGCGCGCAGATTTGAGCAGAACTGAACCCACTAGACGCGCAAAGGCACAAACGCTTTTATTGCTTTTTCGGAGCGCATTCCGTGAATGACACGAAACGCGCTATACAAACAAACAGTCTACATTCCGGATTTGTGAGCTTCGCTTAATAATGGATAAGTAAATATTGCTATTACATATGTCTTACTGCTTGACAGGTTAATTAAAATGAAAACTTGCATACTGTCAATATATAGTACATGGGAAAATAGCTACACATGAATCAGACCAACAAACAAGACTTCACTGGCTGGCAGCAAATGGCCTACTTTCGATTTTTACTTCGTAGCCTATAGCTAATGTAATTATGTAATTATAACAAAATCAGTTGAGTGATTACCTTATCTCGCAATATTAATATAGTAGTTTTTTTGTTTGTTTCAATACGAGTTATAAACATGAGGAAGGCAATTACGGTTTACCTCTTGCTCCAAATGCTCCTGAGGAGAAGAATGTGGGTAGCTACACCCCATGAACTGCTTTGATCACACTTTACTTTGATCACACTTTTGATTATATTAAAACAAATATCTAAACTATATAGAATGTTGTTTTTTAAAGCTAAATGTAGCAAACGAGACAATGCCTCCTTTATAAAGTCCGTTTAATATTATTTATTTATTTAAGACAGTAATCAACATGTTCTAAACATTTAATTTTAGCAGAATTAGCAGCTATTTTGATTATGTAGTACCTTAAATCGATACAGTGATATCAGTATAATAAAAACAGAAGTAAGCATAGGGTTAATTCATTGAACATATATATATATATATATATATATATGTATACTATAATAAAGAAAAAGTATTATAAAACAAGAATAACTGGTTATATGCAAAATGTATGACTTGATTTAACTTCATTCATCCCACAATGGACAATGGTGATTGTCTCTGTTCCCATTTTCATTAGGGCCTATATTAAAATATAATATGTATTAAAATAATTTATAACAATTGTAAAACTATTAGTAGGTTGAAAAACATTAAAATGTGGTGATATAATGCAGATATTGAACATATTCAATGTATTTCTATGAGATTGCGCATGCGGATGGCCAGAAAATTCCGCCCGGAGCGGAAAAATCAGCTCCACGTCCGCGAGCCGTCCGCCCGCCTGCCGTGCGTGCGTGGTCGGTGAGAACCGCGGCAATTCGTTAACATGGGAGCGGAAGTGAAGCGCAGCAGTGCGCGTGTGCGTGCGCTTGTGCTTGCGCGTCTGGTGGGTTCTAGGGGTTAGGTCCCAGATTTTGGAGATATGGGATCGCCACTGGCTCCAGAATCTCATTCTGATATCTCACTGCATTGAGATTGCCTTCAATGATGACAAGTTCTGTTTTGCCTGTGAGAGAGATACCGCCCCACACCATGACACTGCCCCCATTGAAAGGTGTCACGCGATCTGTGCAGCAATCTGCATAGCGTTCTCCATGCCGTCTCCATACTTTGATCCTGCCATCCAGCTTCCGCAGACAGAACCTTGATTCATCACTGAACATGACGTTGCCCCACATTCTTAGGTTCCACTGTCGGTGCTGTCAACACCAGCGCAAACGGGCCTGACGGTAAAGGGCAGTCATTGCAGGCTTCCTGGCAGCCTTATAAGCACAAAGACCGACCATGTGCAGTCTGTTCCTCACCGTCTGATCAGAGACCTGTCTGTGGTACCGTTGTGCAAATCTTGCCTGTAAATCTCTGGAAGAAAGCCTACAGTTCCTCAGTGAAGCAAGGGTGAGGAACCGGTCTTCTTGGGGTGTTGTCTTCCTGGGACGGCCACTTCGTGGTCTGTCTTTGACTTCACCAGTCTCACAGAACTTGGTCCTAAGTTTGGAAATGGTACCAGGGCTGACACCAAATAATGCTGCCACTCTGCGTACCGGAACACCAGCTTCCACTTGCCCTATTGCACGGGCCTTATCCTGAAGGGACAAACGTGGCATGTTTATGCTTGGAGCACACACAAACTCAACAAAGTTGCAGGACCCATGCACACAAGTGCTGTCAATTAGGTGCCAATCAGGTGCCAGTCACACACCTGTGACTGGCATACACCTACCAGCACTTGAAGCTCAAAACGAGAGTGAATACCAACAGAAGAATATTGCAGGGGATTTTGGCACATTTTTTTGGGCCGCTACCCACATAGTTAACTGTGTTGCTCATTCCACGAATGCATGATCCTTACAACTTGTACCTCGTTGTAAAGGTGACTAATCAGGCTTTCCAATGATATAAAATACAATACCAATTGGTATTATTAAAGGGGAGGAATAATCGACCGAAATAACGTTTCCGAACTTTTTTTGAGGAGTTTATATCCACAGTAAAACGAGTCCTACATTGACATAACCTGAAAGGCTGCTCAGCATGGAAGAAGTCACTACTCCAAAACTGCCATAAAAAAGCCAGACTACAGTTTGCAACTGCACATGGGGACAAAGATCTTTTTGGAGAAATGTCCTCTGGTCTGATGAAACAAAAATTTAACTGTTTGGCCATAATGACCATCGTTATGTTTGGAGGAAAAAGGGGCTTACAAGCCGAAGAACACCATCCCAACCATGAAGCACGGGGGTGGCAGCATCATGTTGTGAGGGTACTTTTCTGCAGGAGGGACTGGTGCACTTCATAAAATAGATGGCATCATGAGGAAGGAAAATTATGTGGATATATTGAAGACATCTGCCAGGAAGTTAAAGCTTAGTCGCAAATGGCTCTTCCAAATGGACAATGACCCAAAGCATACATCATTTGCAAAGGTCATCACGTGACGCTGTAATGGCGACATGTAGTCCAGCTGTCTCTCGTGTTAGTGTCTGTTAATTTGAATGTATTTTGTTGTCAGGCTTTTGTCTTTTGTTTTTTCATGCGCTGTGTGTCTGTTGTGGTGCGGGGAGGCAGGCTGGAGATTTCTCGGGGTACTCCTGCTGCTTGTTTTGATGATATTGGCGAATTGTCTCGCCGGTATAATTTTGTTTGTGTTTGTCGTCACCATGGAGACGCATTCGCAACATATGCTCAGGAATGTCCGTTGGATCTGCAGCAGCAAAGTTTACCATCGCACTTCACCGGAGTTGAAGATGTCGGGACTGATCCGGGAGTGCAGGAAATCTTCAAAAGGCAACCAGGGAATGGAGAAGGAGAAGATAATGCGGGGGAGGAGTGAGGCGACGACTGTGAAGGTTGACGCAGTTTGGTGGATCTGTTTCAACGGTGTACAGAGACCGCAACACTGCATGTATGGAGAAAAATCACGGAGGCGTAGTTTGTGTGTTGGACTGCTTAATGCCACTGGACATCTCAGGACAGCGGGGACTATTTTTAATCATGGCAGCATGGCTGTATTCCACTTTAATTCACTTGATTAATGAAATGATATTTGATATGTTTGTTTGTGTACTGTGGGTCTGCCCCACTGTCTCTGTCTTTTTGATGTTGCTGGGGCTACAACTGAAGTTCCCAAATGGGAAAATAAAAAAGTTATTCTATTCTATACTTCCAAAGTTGTGGCAAAATGGCTTAAGGACAACAAACTCAAGGTATTGGAGTGGCCATGACAAAGTTCTGATCTCAATCCCAATCAAAAATTTGTGGGCAGAACTGAAAAAGCGTGTGCGAGCAAGGAGGCCTACAAACCTGACTCAGTTACACCAGTTCTTTCAGGAGGAATGGGCCAAAATTCCAGCAACTTATTGTGAGAAGCTTGTGGAAGGCTACCCGAAAGGTTTGACCCAAGTTAAACAAATTAAAGCAGTGTTTCCCACACATAGACTTTTTTGGGTGGGCTGTCCAGGTATATTAACGGCCGCCCAAGATAGCTGCTGCTTCCAGTAAAGCGTCTACATCTGCTTCCAGTTGAACAAAGGGAGTGGCAATAGTTTCACGACGCAACCTGTCGTGAAAAAAAATAAATAAATAAATAAATCATACTGACTACGCCTGGTACTTGAACTCGTATTTACCTTTTAGGGTCGTTTTAATGCACTTGTTCCTAGTTCGAAAATGCACTAATGTACGTCGCTCTGGATAAGAGCGTCTGCCAAATGACTGTAATGTAATGTAATGCAACCTCAAAGTATCCATAGCCTTTTAGACACCATCAACTGGGTAGTAACTTGGGCGAGATCTCATTTGATAAAGAATTTATAGTTCACCGACAAAGTTTATGATTGACCTCTCCGGATTTAAACTAATAATTGGTTGCAATTTTAAGGAAGTTTTAGGGAATCTATACAGAATCTGGCTTATCCAAGACATCCATGACATGTCTGTTATGTCATGACATGGCACTATATTCATCCCGCAACTAGAGACTCAATCACCAGAGACACATTACTGGTGTTATTGACGAGGTTTGCAGCTGGGCCACTAGTATTCCATACTGTTCCAGCATAATTTACAGCTATATCTAGTCCCACCCCCCAATTCCCGTAGAGATCCATTCAAATGCAGAGACCTTATAGTATTGCTTGTAAGAGTACCAGAAAATAAGATATCAAGAGTCTTTTGATGTTGTTGGGTCATAGACATCAGGAAGTCATGGCATGCAAAGGATATGCCACCAAATATTAAATATGATTACTTAATTCTACATTATGTCAAACTGTCCAATATTTTTTGATGGGGGGGGGGGGGGACTATGTACAAAAGGTTCTATAATTTCTAAACAGCTCATCCGATATGGAAGAAAACACCCTCAAATTAAAGCTGACAGTCTGCACTTCAACCTCATTGTCATTGTATCCTTTCAAACTCAGTGATAGAGTACAGAACCAAAATAACAATGAGTCAACTGAGTCAATTACCCGCCAGGCCGCCACGCTATTAGATCATACCATTTACGTAGACCTGGGTGAATTCTAGTAGTCAACAAAAAATAATTTTTTTTAAATGTATTTTTTATTAATTATTATAAATATATAAAATTTGTGCTCTGACTGTTAGAAAGTTCAAGTCCAAGTTAAAGTCCAAGTCAAAAAACCTCAGAGTCAAGTCCCAAGTCATAGATGGTCGAGTCCAAGTCAAGTCACGAGTCACAGTTATTGTGACTCGAGTCGGACTCGACTCCAAGTCCTGGACTCGAGTACTACAAGACTGATATATACACAGACTATAACACTAGAGTAGTCCTTACTCTACATCCTCAGGCTGTAAGGGAAGAAGACAAAATATTATGTAGTTCCTGTGGTCCACAATTTCAATTAAAAATCGCTCCATGTCTTGCTGGTTGTTAAAAATAAAAACGAATGGTCCCACAATCTCATCTCTTTCTGCTTCCCCGACCATGTCAGCGAGCCGGGTGTATGCATTCAGGGCCTTGGCCACCTCCCTCTCCTCCATTCCCAGGACGCGGGGCAGCTGGACTGTGTCTCTGAAGACCTCTTCATTCTCCAGGCACCATTGCGCAGCGGCCCGGAGATGTACCATTATCAATGGTTCCTATAGTTTAAAAATATGCTTAAATACAATACATAAACAAAACAATCTTTGAAACCTGGGGGTTGTTCCACAAAGCTGGCTAACTAGAATTAGCTGGTTAACTGTAATACCCGAAACCCCCCAAAATCCAGAACATGGGATTAAGTAAAAGCATTATTACTGTTGGACTGATACTGTTCACTAAATTTACCCCTTCTTGTGGCAGCTCCTGCGCTCCTTGTGGCAGCTCCTGCCCCCCTTCTTGTGGCAGCGCCTGCGCCCCTTCTTGTGGCAGCTCCTGTGCCCCTTCTTGTGGCAGCTCCTGCTATCACCCCTCCTGTAGTGTAACAAAGGGTCACTGAAACCAAAAATTATTATATTTTAGTCCACACTTCAGTTGACATTTCAAATATTCTGTAATACATTCCTCTAAAATTGCTCAAATAGCAAATACATAGTGTAGTGTAGTTTGAGTGTTGTATGAGTTTACTATTATTTTATATATACACTACTCACAAAAAGTTAGGGATATTTGGCTTTCGGGTGAAATTTATGGAAAATGTAAGTTCACGCTACAGTGATATTATATGTATCATGAAAGTAGGGCATTTAAGTAGAAGCATGCAATGGTGATTTCCTCATCTCAAACAATTTATTGAAACAAAAGCCAACAACAGTGGTGGGTATACCACAACAAAAATGTCAATGTCTCAATAACTTGTAATGTGCCCTTGAGCATCAATTACAGCTTGACAACGACATCTCATGCTGTTCACAAGTTGACTTATTGTCTGCTGAGGCATGGCATCCCACTCTTCTTGAAGGGCGGCCCTCAGGTCATTGAGGTTCTGGGGTACAGAGTTACGACCCTCTACACGGTGAGTCAGCTGATCCCATAGGTTTTCTATGGGATTCAGGTCTGGAGAAAGTGCAGGCCACTCCATTTGAGGTACCCCAGTCTCCAGCAGCCTTTCCCTAATGATGCGACCTCGATGAGCTGGAGCATTGTCGTCCATGAAGATGAAATTAGGCCTGTGTTGTTCATGCAGGGGCACAATGACTGGATTAATGATGTTATTCAGGTAGTATGGGCTTGTCACTGTACCATTCACAAAGTGTAGGGCAGTTCTGTATTGACTAGACACACCTGCCCACACTGTAACACCGCCACCACCAAAGGGTCGTCTGGTGACAACAGTGGCTGATGCATAGCGCTCTCCTTGACGTCTCCAACATCGTTGGCGGCCATCATTTCTGCTCAACGTAAATCGACTTTCATCAGAGAACAGCACTGAGGCCCACTGGTCCCTCGTCCAGCGTAAATGCTCCCTGGCCCATGCAAGACGATGACGCCTGTGCCTGGTGGTGTGGTCAGGTACCCTTGCAGGTCGTCTAGCACGCAGACCACGCTGATGTAAACGGTTTCGAATGGTCTGACGTGACACTTGGGTGCCTCTCACCTCCCTTAAATGTGCCTGGAGTTGAGTGGCATTCATCATCCGGTTCCGCAGGGCACTGTTCACAATGAAGCGGTCATCAGTGTGGGATGTGGCCAAAGGACGTCCACTTCTATGCCTTTCTGTGACTCTTCCAGTCTCTCTGTATCTCTGTTGCAACCTGCTGATGACACTCTGTGACACTCTAAGCTCAGTGGCCACTTCCCTCTGAGAACATCCTGTTTGAAGCCTCGCAATGGCGAGGTACTGTTGATCAATTGTTAGGTGTCGTCTTGGTCTCATGATGTCAAAATGTGAACAGCATGATGAAGAGGACTGTTTAATTACCAATTCTAATTGAACCAGGACATTTATTGGTCGATTCATGGATCAAACACCTGTTGTGAATTTTGCCGTTCAGCTCCTTGTTAGAGAACAGCAAGTTGTGCAAAAAGTACTGAAACATTGAATAGTTGGACATGTGCATTCAAAAGTTTAGAGAAGGTCAAATTAATTTCACCTGTAAAGGTTATAGTGCATTTTAGGTTAATCCTGAAATTTCACCCGAAAGCCAAATATCCCTAACTTTTTGTGAGTAGTGTATGTGTGTGTGTGTGTGTCTATATACTGTAGTACATCAGTTGGACTGATACTGCTCAATAAACTTACCTCCTCTCGTTGCTCGTCCTGCCATGGCTCCTCCTGCAGTGTAACAAACAGTGTAACAAAACAAATCCACATAATTATCCACTTTCAACTGAAATATATTTGTTATACAGGGTCCTTATTATAGTTGATTTTCTAGGGCTGACCTGAATGTAATCTTTTACACTTCTAAGCTCGGAATAATGGGAATAAAAACCTCCCAGCATAAGCCAAATCAAAACATCCCCAAAAGAGGGTGAACTCGAAAATAGCGAGTAATAAACAACAAAAGAACCTCATGCTCTCAAACAAAGAGCATCAAAACAAGGTCAGAGAAAAACAAGAAAGCCTGTGTAAATGGGCGAGACAAAGAAAATGAAAATAGAACCTGTTACCTTAAACTCTAGGTGTGAATGAGCTGAACAAAAAGGTAACAGGTAGAGAGTATAAAGGATAGAGAGCAAGATAGGAAAGAAAAGACTAAACCTATCTTTATCCTAACTCTAACCGGACTTGCTACGTTTCTTATTTGAAACAACCAGAAACGTAGTGACCAAGTTCCAATACCTTACCAACTTCGACGTCAAATAGAAAAGACAATATCGGAAGGCGGAAGCCCTGGGCTATTTATAACTGGCAGGAAACCCAAAACAGGTGTGAGAGACAATAGCTGGGCGAGATCAAAACACCAGAACGGAGGACGGAAAATCCGATAGAGCGCCTGATGCCGCCAAAAAAGAGAATGACCGCAGAAACCGTTTCTTAACTGTAATTAACGTTACATGAAAACATTTCTTCATAATCATGAAACAGCCTAAACTAACTTAGACGGGCTAACGTTATAGCTAATGTAATGCTGCTAGGTATGATCAATCTGACGAATATCAATCTACTTAACGTTACATCTGTGAAATTATTGGTGGCATTCGTAAACACATCATGCTTAGGGGAAACTTAGTTTGTTGGCGGACATGACTCAAAAAGCTTCTCGTGCGTCAGCTAGCAAAAATTGCCACTGGGAAATGGATATAGGCTCCAATCGAAGTTTCCACACTTTGAAGTTTGTGTCACGTGAAAGATTGAACGGCGCTGACAGGCACACCTTTATAGTAATTTGGATAAACTACCTGGCTATTTCCAAAAGTCATTCAGTATGGAAAAAACTGTCGGACTAATGCGCAAAAACCTTGCCATGCCTTGAAAAGGTGAAACATCAATCTCAACGCTAACTCTTGTCAACACAATAACATTCGCCCATAGATGTCTCTGTAATTTAGGCAGGTTTTTAAGCAAATAAATCATACCAGTTTTCCATGAGCATCAGACACCAACATTTTCGAAGACCTGCGAAGACCTATGTCATCCTAAAAGAAGTGTCACAGTAGTTCTAATGACTAATTTGCCACCTGAAAATGGCAATTTAAGAGAAGTTGAAAGAATAAAAAATACTCACAACCGTGTAATCAAATGGTGCATCCAGTGTTATGTATAAGGCAGACTGCAACACATACAACACTTTGTGTTTATTACTTCCTTATAACTGGGTATGGAACATACATTTAATCAATTTAAATGACATGTCCCACCATCAACATGAAAATGCCACAGTCACTTCCAACTGGTTGTCTTGGAAGCCCCTGAAATATTACAAGGGGAAAAGAACCATAAGAATTATGTTGAATAGACACGGTGCAGAAAATAAGGGGCACTCTATGTTCCCTCAGCTGTATGTTCCTTCAACCCATGTTCCCAGGACTGAGGGAACACAGGGCCTGGGAACATAGGAGAACAAAGAACTCTTTCCAAGATTACATTGAGGGAACACAGGACCTACTACAGTTTTATAGCCTACAGTGAGTAGTCTAGGTCTTTACAAACACGCTTTGCTTTTTGTTCAAAATAAGTTCAAATTGTTCAAATACTACAATACTACAAATATTACAGTGTCCACATCAACATCACACAACTGAATTTATTGTTATTCTTCTCAGTACAGGTGGGTGTAAGAAAAATAATGTACTTATTTATATTATAAAATAATTCCACAATTCAGTATAATAACAGACATAAACAATTAATAACAGAAATAAATACAGGACTCAGTCTAATGTAAAAAAGAAAAAAAGACAATGCACAATAAATGCAAAGTATGCATTTATCCTGCCTGGGGGATTTATATTAAAGTCAAAGTGGACAGCATATGATCTACGAAAAAGGCTGATTGGCTTTTGAATAGGTTGTGATCATGCATGCATTGCTTGGGAAAGCCCCGAAATTAGTGCTCCTGCGATCTGGACTGACACACCCCACACAGCGGCTCTCCTCCCACTTCGGCAGACAGTGAGTCAAGCAGGCTTAGGCGCGTGAACATCTACGACAAAATTGGTAAGCTATGACAACAGCTCGCAACAGGCCATGCGCCGGCCGGAAAATGGAGCCCTTAACAACAATGACAAGGGTTGTGTGAACTGACCAGCGTGGTATTTGAGTTGTGATTCGCTGATAGACAACAACGGGCAGTTGTCATGGTTTTGAACCCTGTTTCTCTTTGCGGTCGTTTTCCTCAGTGGCCACGCGAGGGCGCTGCCCTTTTGGTAGATGCTTGCTCCGCCCTGCTGAGTGGGTGGAGTTTCTGTTAGCGTTTACACCTGTTCGTGGTCACAGAGCTATATAAGCCTACCGTTCTCTTCATTCGGGGCTTCGACATTGTTTGTTTATTGTTATGTACTGTGGTGTATTGTTGGCTGTGAGTTCGCGTACCGTTTTGGCTACTCGCCTATTTTTAGCGTCTCTTTTTAGAGGCAGGGCTTATTTCTTACTGGCTTGGTTGTTGATTATCTCGTAGAAGTTTGGGACCGTAAATCTCTGTTCCATTTCGCCTCGTCTCCTTCATTAGTTTTCTGAGAGGCTGTTGTGCTATGTTGCGTAGGTCTTTTGGTAGCAGCCGTCCTGTACGCCCTTTTTACCTGCGAGACGATTGTTGTGAACTGTTGTTCTGTTTCGTTCTCCGGGTGTTTGTCTCTTTATATGGAGCTTGGGCGTTGTTGTGGACGTGTTTGTGTGTGACTGCGTGTGTTCTAATTATAGCATCGGAACGTTAGCTCTCTGTTCCATTTCGCCTCGTTATATATTTATTCTCTGAGAGACCTGGCGTTTTGCTTCTACTTAATTCCGTGTTACTGTGAGCCAGTAAGTAGCCTTGGTACGTTTTTCCCTGTTTAGTCTCCTTCTCGTAGACTACGTTCCCCGTTGTTGTGATTCAGGGTTTTATTTATATTGAGGCTTCGTGCTATTATGTTTGCGTAGGTCTTTGTTACAGCAGTCCTATTCGCCTTTTTACCTGCGAGACGATTGTTGTGAACTGTTGTTCTGTTTCGTTCTCCGGGTGTGTTGTCTCCTTATGTGGAGCTTGGGCGATGCTGTGGACGTGCTTGTGTTTGACTGCGTGTTTTTAATAATAGCCTCGGAACGTTAGCTCTCTGTTCCATTTCGCCTCGTTACATTTTTTCCATTAGGCAGAGGCTAGGGCGGTTGTTTTATATTCTAGCTTGCGTTAGTCTGTGGATAGTAAGTTATGGGACGACGGTACTTCGTCGGCTCACCTGTAAAATGTTTCTCTCTCTTGGGAGATCGGGTGTTTACCCTCTTGGTTTTATTCATTGGACTGCGAGCCTTTTTATATCGCCAGGGAACGTTAAATCTCTGTTCCTGTTCACCTCGTTACATTTCCCCTTATTGAGAGACAGGGCTTGTATTTGTGTTTGCGTGTGACTGCGAGCCTCAATCTATGCCTTGGAACTTTAATTACCTGTTCCTTTGCCTCGTTTCATCTCCTGTCTGAGAGGTTAGGGCGTGGCTCTGTTTTAAGCTTGGTCATTTTGCTGGTAAGGTTATGGGACTGCGGCTCTCCGTCGGCTCGCCTGTAAAATGTTTCTTCCCCCTGGGAGATCGGGCGTTTACCCTCCTTTAGGTTCTGCATATGACTGTTAGTGCTAGCTTATGGAAGTAGCCACATAACGTTATATCTGTTCTTTCGCCTCCTCTATTAAATCATATTCGGCCTTATTGTTGACTGTTTGTTTGTGCCTTTACGCTACTCTTCCGTTCTTGTCTCGTTACCAAGACTGGGCGCATATTATTTATGGCCATTCAGACTCCTGTCCTTGCGCTGTACTTGCGTGTGACAGTGAGCCGGTTAGTAGCGTCTGTAATGGTGTTCCTTGTTCGTGGTCTTGTCTCCTCCCTTATCTGCGGGTATCCCGCCTTAGTGGCCTAAGGGCTTAATGATTCCCCTTGCTGCGTTTGGCTCCTCCCACCTCACACGTCACGCCCCATTACAGCAGTACATATTCTGTACTCATGAACATAGTCCAGCTCTATTCTGATAAAATGAGAAGGGGAGTTAAAAGTGATCATGAAAGTTTTCTTTTCCAAAATAAAAGAGAGGCGGAGAGAAATGAGAAACGGTCAGGTCCTCACAGCCCGGGTCTTCTTGGGTATATCAGAGTCAGAATCAGAATCAGAATCAGCTTTAGTGGCCAAGTATGTGAACACATACAAGGAATTTGACTCCGGTTTTTCATTGCTCTCAATATACTTGCCCAGAATAGACATACAGCTAAGAACAAGGACAACAAAGCTGAACAAAGGAAACATAAACATTTAACTACTATGTACAGATATAAATATAAATATAAATATATAAAAAGAAAACCTGTAGTTAAACTACAAATTATAATTTAAAATAAATAGGTACAGTGGATTTTTGATGTTACATGTTTATTGCACAGGGATTGTTCCTGACACTGTATGAGTGATTATCTGTAGTTGTATATATCTGTATATATCATCTGTAGTTGCACATATCTGGGACCTGCAAGAATAGTAATGGACCCAACAAGTACCCAAGAAACAAGTTTGAATTTTACACCTGGATACGCTACTGTCCCAGGTATTCAGGTTTTGGGTGACCCGTGAAGACCTCTACTGCCCTGTAAGGTAGTATTCTGTCTGGATGCACCACCTGAGAGCCTCACTGTTTGGTGCTTCCAGGATCTAAGGGCTGCATTAATGGTGGGGAAGCGAATACTCAGGGCATCCTCCTACCAAAACTTATACTCCAGATACCAAGTTGAACCATTCGTTTCCTTTTCCACGCTCAAATAAAAAATTTTAAAGAACACAACCAAGACGATCATTTTATGGCAGTCTAAATCAGCTCATTCATTTTCCCATTCCATTCTATAAGAAATCATTTCTGGTGAAGTCTACATCTCTGCTGAAATAATAAGAATACAGAAACATGGGTGAGACTGATTAATACAGCAGAGGTATGGGTTGTTTTTATACCTTTACCTGATACTTGGCATGGCAACATTTCTAAGTGTATGATTTACATACTTTCTAATTTAGAGAACCAGCATGGCTTGTGCCTACATTTCAGCCTGCAACCTGCAGTCCATCATGCCAGAAAATGCTGATAATGAGAATGCTATTCGTAGATACCATCTGTCCTTTAGAGAATAGGCAGTTCTCTCATCCCTTTCAATGGCCTTGCAAATGATCTTTGAGTAATCATTGTGTAACTATCATACTAAAATACTCTGTATACACCTTGCCATGAGGGGTGCCAGGATACCTTAACCTCTTCGCGCAGATGCCAAGTTTTCTCAATTTTCACCTATTTAGGGGGTGTTCTATTTAAGGCTTTATAACTCCAGGAGTGAGCAGAAAATTGGTAAATGGCTTAAATGAAACAAGACAGTTGTACCATTTACAATACTAACTTAGATTAGTTTATTTTCTAATTTAGGTCAAAATGAAGTGCCAAAAATGCAAAGGAACTTTGGAAAAATGCAAAAACGTTTGGAATGAAATACTGAGAGCTACATATCTAAAACAGGTCAAATGTATGGGTTACGTATGTAACCCCGGTTCTATGAATACGGTCAACACACCACAGTATGGGTCATCGTCGCCGGGAGGGTGAGCTATTAGGAGACTGAATAGCAAATTAACCAGCACTAAGGGGCAGAACCACGTCACGCCATAAATATGGCACGTGCACACCGCCTGTCCTCTTTTGCTGATTGTGCTTGTGTTTTCATTTCCCCCATTGTGTTAGCCCCACCTTTCGTTTCAGTTCCTGATTACCAATGTGTTTCACCTGCCCCGCTGTTCACCTGTTTCTTGTTTGCTTGTTAGTTCTGTGTATTTAAGTTCCACTTTGTCTTGTGTTCAGTGCGAGTTCATCCCAGTGGATTTATCTTTTTCACGCTACAAGCCTTTTCTCCTGTTTCCTGTTCCCTGTGATCTGCTACCTGTGTTTTTAGACTTTTGCCTGTTTCCTGTCTTCTGCTTTTTGGATTGTGTTTTTGTACTTTTGCCGTGACTACCTGGTTTGACCTCTGCCTGTTCTCGGACTACGTCTTCGCCTCATCCCTGGTTTTTGACCAAATAAACTTCAGTTTATTTCACTTGCTGTCTGTGCCCGAGTCCCTACTGCCCCCTGACTATAATCCACTTATTAGATATTCTTCTATTAGAAGAACAAACGTAAAGTGTAAATGTGAAAATAGCCACCGGGTGATTGAAACCCTAAATTATCACAAATCATAGTCAAAGTTGCACCGCTGCCCTGAGGACATAGGAGGCAACCGATGTGGATGACACTACATCCAGGTGATAAAACCTGGCGAAAGAGAGGGATGAAGCCCAGCCGACCGCTACACAAATGTCAGCAAGCGGGCGCCACGTAGTAAAGCCCAGGAGGTAGCTACGTCCCAAGTGGAGTGATCTACCACGCCTGTGGGCACGTCAGAGCTGCTGTAAGCCGTGGAAATCCTCTCTACAATACAGTGGGCCAAGCGCTGTTAAGATAGGGCGAGGCCCAGCATAGCCCCTCTATAACAAACAAAAATATTGTTGGTTCTCCTCACTGCACTTGTGTGAAAGATATAAGACCGCAGAGCCCGGACGGGGCACAGCGAGTGCAGCCTGGCTTCTTCAGGGGTCTCATGGGGAGAAGGGTGAAACATCTCCAACACAATAGGTTGAGAGATGTACGACCATGAGAGGACCTTAGGCTGAAAGGCGGGAAGAGGAAGCAGAGAGACCACTGAGCTACCGTCATGCAACCGCATACAGGAGGGGCGTACTGACAGCGCATGCAGCTAGCAATACCAAGCAGGAAGGCAGTCTTCAAGGAGAGGAGCTTCAGACTGAGTCCGGCTAGCGGCTTGAAGGGCGGCTCAGTGAGGGCATTCAAGGCCAGCTGTAAATCCTAAGAAGGGACTGAGTTAGACCTAGGCGGCTGAAGCTGGTTGGCTCCTCAGAGAAACTGGCTGGCGAGAGGGTGAGATCCCACCATCAGGCCCTCAATATGCTCATCGCAGTCCGAGATAGCTGCCAAATGTCCTCTTAGCATGGACTCTGCTAGCCCCTCTTCAAAGAGGGACTGGAGGAACGCCAAGATGATAGAAATGTCACACAAGATCAGGTTAGACTCGTTAGTGTGGCACCAGTGTCTGAATCTGCCCCACTTCCCAGCGTAAAGCACCCTTGTGGAGGGGGCTTTCGGTGCCTGACGTGTACCCAGCACTGCTGGCTCTAGCCCCTGGATGGAAGTGGCCACAGGGTCTAAATGTGCAGGCTGTAAAACTCAGGGTTCGGGTGCCTTAGCAGGCCCTGTGCCTGCGACAGCATATCCGCCCTGGTTGGGAGGCACCACGGGGTACCCAATAGCAACTCCCTTAAGTCTGCCATCCATGTCTGCTGAACTTGTGCTCTGACTCCCTGATCCTTGCCAGAACCATAGGCAGGAGATGGAAGGGGGGGAAAGCATAGAGCAGGGCTGGGGGCCACTGCTGTGCGAAGGCGTCCATGCCCAAGGTCCCCACCAGGCCCACCATGGAGTACCACAGGGGACAATGAGCATTCTTCCTGGATGCAAAAAGGTCCATCTGTGCCATCCCGAAGAGGGACCAAATGGACTGCACGATGGGTCTCGGTCTCGGGGCCCCCCTGGACAGCAGAGGTTGCCACATGGGTTGTGCCTGGCACGTGGACTGCCTTCAGTGACATGCCTTGGGCATGTGTCCAGAGCAGGAGTTAGCGTGCTTTTGCATGTAGGGTTGGGGACCGAACATCACCCTGTCGGTTGATGTAGGAGACCACAGTGAAGCTGTCTGTATGAACGAGACTATGTCTGCCTCTGACCACGGGGAGGAAATGGACCAATGCCCGAAGCACTGCCTCCATTTCTTGCAGGTCGATGTGCTTTGCTGCCCATGTGCTTCCCTGTCTCACTCCTTTTGCCGCTGCCTAATGCTGTAATGGGCGCATATGCAGCAGCGCAAGTGGCACAACCTGGGCAGCTGAAGCCATCAGGCCGAGCAACCTTTGGTAATGCTTCACCATCACCTGCCGCTCTGCAGAAAGTGCGACAGACTCTCCCTCAAAACATGCTCCCTCTCTGAGGTCAGAGAGGCTTGCATGGACACCAAGTCCAAAACCAGGCCCAGAAAGACTCTCTCTCTGGAGGGGGTGAGGTGGCTGTTTTCCCTGTTCAGGGTCAGGCCTAAGCTGAGTAAATGGGCCAGCACTGACTCCGTATCCTTTTTAGCTTGCTTCTGTGTTGGAGCACAGATCAGCCAGTCATCCGGGTAATTCGCAATACAAATCCCTTGGCGACGGAGCAGGATCAGCATGGCCCCCATGCACTTCATAAAAGTTTGTAGGGCCAGGGCTAGGCCAAAGGGAAGGATCAAGTACTCGTACACATCCCGCAGGTCCACCAAGGTGAACCAGTCGCCATCTCTCACCAGTAGGAGGAGACAGGAATGGTGGAGCATGCGGAAAGGCAGGCGCTTTAGGAAGCAAAAGCCTCCATCCTTCTTTAGTGCCAGAAAATATGTTGAATAAAACCCCTGTCTTGCAGCCACAAAGAAAAACAGTCTCACACTCAAACTCAAGGAGGCAAAAAGAGGCGGCGTGCACGTACCATATTTATGGTGTGACGTAGTTTCACCTCGTGGTGGTGGTTACCTTGCTATCCTCTTGACGAGGATGACCCATACCATGGCGTGTTGACCGGTATGAAATAGAACTATACATTTCCTGGATCAAAAGTGTGTCCACAAGTGTGCAAAATCTGAGCGTGATATGCAGAACTCCTATGATGCAAAATATAGGCAGTGTACCCTGTTGTCCCTTAGTGTCTCCAAATGTATCCAAAATGGCTAAATTGTGCACTGCTGTAAATCGTAAAATAATCATATATTTAACTACAAATCAACTGTTTTGGCTCATAAAACTCACTTTTGCATCATTTTCAAGTGGGAATATTTTCATTAGTATAGGGGGATAGATATCTATGGGTCCAAAAACCTATCCAAAGCCTCATAAAATTAATAAAATATTTTTTGTCCATTATAAAGCATATACCCATTTATACTCACTCCAAGGAAAATCTTACTTTGATCTAGCACAAATACACAGTAAATTCGGTGAAATTACCCTTTAAGTAATTAAGGGCAAATCAAATATAAAGCATGAAGGAGCCACCTAAGAATGCTTACACTACAGTATGTGTATTACACATTGACGTTTCAGATAGTGTAATAGCGTTATAAAGTGTTGTATATTTCTCAAATGGATTGTCCCAGACAATAATTGACCACTGAATTTTGAAAAGGACATCTCTCTGCGTAAAACCAATAGTAGGGTTAGATATTTATTTCATATTTGTGACTGGTGCTGGTAAAACGGTCCACAAGTAGCACAGAGTCATTTTTCTGTTTTATAAAAGTACAGATCCTGAGCTTTCAGATGACGTCTCATACACTGCAATATGCCTATATTTGAAGAAGATATGCTTCTTTGAATGTTGGTACACCTTAAAACACTTTCCTGAGAAAACAGCTCTCAAAGATTTGCAAAGATTCACTCCTCAGCCTGGCAAAATTAATGGGTGTGAAAAGTAGCTGGCTAACCCCACTCCCCCAATAGAGTATCAGACTGGATTTCAGAGGCTTGTGTTACTAAACAAAGACTGTTAGAGATACGAAAATCACAACGAACACGCTTGCAGATACATTGTTTGGACACACGGCTAGCTAGAAAGCTAACTGTTAGCTTAGTCTGCAAGGGCTTGGTTTGTGTTAAACAAAGACAGACAGATAGGAATATCACAATGAAAATGCTTGCAAACGATACACTGTTTGGATGTGCGGCTAGCTAGATAGCTAACTGTTAGCTAACTTGGTTTCTGCTCAGCAAAGGATGTGTCCGAATCGGTCTGAATCAAAGCCCTTCTATAGGCTACTATTGAGTATGCTAGCTGTGAGAAAGTTGTTAAGTCTGCAAAATGTTATCTAAATATGGTGTACTTTAAATCAACAAGTGATATATTTACTATGCTTAGATTTTCGCTGATAATATTATTGAAGATATTTTTCGCATAGGCTGCTATATGTCACTAAAGAGTACATTTATGTGTATTGAAGAAGTCACTAGTTTGTATTGAAATTGTCGGTTATAGCTCACTTAACCCCTTGGCACAGATGGCAAATTTGGTCTATTTAGGGGGCGCTCTGTTTAAGGCTTTATAACTCCAGGTGTGAGTATCATATAAACTTGGCTTAAATGAAACAAGACAGGTGTACCATTTACAATACGAACTTAGATTTGTTTATTTTCATAATTTAAGTCAAAATAAAGTGCCACAAATGCAAAGAAACTTTGGAAAAATTCAACAAAAAATAGTTTTTCTTTAGTTTGCAAAAAAATACTGAGAGCCACATAAGTGAAATCGGTAATATACGTATATACATTTCCTGGATGATAAACTCCATGTCCACAAGTTTTGCAAAATCTGAGGATGATATGCAGAACTACTAAAGGTCTATGGTGTAACATATAGGCACTGCACCCTGTTGTCCATTAGTGTCTCCAAATCTAACCAAATGGCTAAATTGTGCACTGCTCTAAATAAAAAAAATAATGCTATATTTAACTACAAATCAACAGTTTTGGCTCATAAAACTCACTTTTGCATAATTGTCAAGTGGGAATTACTATATTTTCATCAATATAGGGGGGGGTAGATATCTATGGGTCCTAAACCCCTATGCAAAACATTAGTAAAACATTTGTTTTGTCCATTATAAAGCATATACATTTGCTCCTTCTGATGGCTTAAGATAGAAACATTGATATCACAGTGATACCTACACCTAAATATGTTGCCTAATCATTCACTCTTCTGCCTCAATAAATCACTTTTCCCTGCACTTTTCTAGTCCCACCCCCCAATTCCCATAGAGATCCACTCAAATGCAGAGACGTTATAGTATTGCTTTTAAGAGTACCAGAAGATAAGATATCAAGAGTCTTTTGATGTTGTTGGGTCACAGACATCAGGAAGTCATGGCATGCAAAGGATATGCGACCAAATATTAAAAATCTAAAGGCACAGTCAACTTAGTGTATGTAAACTTCTGACGCACTGGAATTGTGATATAGTGAATTAAAAGTGAAATAATCTGTAAACAATTGTTGGAAAAATTACTTGTGTCATGCACAAAGTAGATGTCCTAACTGATTTGCCAACACTATAGTTTGCTAACATGAAATCTGTGGAGTGGTTAAAAATTAGTTTTAATGACTTCAACCTAAGTGTATGTAAACTTCCGACTTTTAATACATGGTAGAACTTTCACAGTTTATTTTGCATTTGAGTGAGCAGGGCTTTTCACGGCTTTTCTGGCATACGATCAGGCTATTGGTGGGTTTATCTTGTTGCTATGATGGAATTCAAAAAACACAGAGTTAACTACCAATAAAGTTAAAACACTAATAGTTTGGCTGCAGTAGCAACGAATGTCTCAGTTGAGCAAAATGGTCCCGCCGGCATCACCTTCTGTGCAAAGGAGTTAAAGTATGGATTACAGGTGAACCGTTCAAAACCTGACCGAGCCGGCTGAGATTTGTGGAGAGGACAAGTGCTACTACTACAGAAGTACTCGATTCCGTTCGGCCGCAAAGCGGCTCTTAAGTTACCGCGTTCTGTCTGAAGCTCTTAAGTTACAGTTTTGTCTGAAGATATTCATATACGTTCTTGACTCCTTTTACTTGGAATCTTTCACGTTCGAGTCATTTCAGAATCAGTAGCCTAACGTTAATACATGTCAATATAGTTCCTAAAATAAGCATGTCTCTGTTGTCTGCTGATGATGACGCCATGTTCGTTTTATTATTACCATCATTCAGAATTGTAGGATAAAGGATTCCATGAATTATTCGCTGTCTATGCTTCTACCGGCAGCTACATTCAGAGAAGTAGGCTCTTTATGGGTGAGGCATAACGAACCTCAGAGCCAATCGAAACTAGGAAGGTGTTAATGGAAAGCTGATTATAGTGTTTCCCTCAAATTGAAGCCCGCCCCCGTCAAACATGGTTTTAACAAGCATATTTGTGTTAGTTATTACAGGAATTTAGAGATCGTAAATACGTTGTATATTATATTAAGCGACTTCTAAAGCACTTAAAATTTTGTTATATGGAAAAAAACTAAAAACTATTTTTTTTGTTTTCCTCCCCATTTTGCGCTCTACTGTGAATTGCAGAAGTGCGACTTGCGGACCGTTTCACCAGCTTGCGTCACATTTAGTAGCAGATATTGATAGTAGAATGACGTGGTATAATTACACAAGAATTTATAGTTTATTTTGCATTTGATTGAGCAGGGCTTTTCACAGCTTTTTTGGCATAAGATCAGGTTATTGATGGGTTTATCTTGTTGGTATGACAGAATGCGAATTTTTGGTGCTGAAAAAATATATTTATGATCTCACACATCAATGCTATTGTACACTGTGTAACGCATGGGTAGGTATAGTTGCAAGCGAGACTGGATTAGGGGTTGCTTGTTAAATGGACTTGCTACGGGAAAATGATGACACTTGATGAAACTCCATACTCCATATTTAAGAAAACCCTGTACATTTTGATGCAGTATTGTTTAAAAGGGTAGACGCTTGCGAAGACCTCAGCTTCTCCAGTTACACTGCAGTGCAATAAAATAGGAGGATGCTATTAATAGCCCAAAGCACTTACGACCCTCCTATCGCCACAGCCACAGACTGTAAAATGCATAAAATGCTCCGTTTATACATGCTAAGAAAATCATGTTCAGGTATTGAAACAATAAAAAAAATTAACATTGTGCAAATGAGCATTAACCATTTTCCCTTGCTTACTGTACTATATACAGTACCTGATGCACTTTCAGTTTAGAAGACACCTAATTTCTTTCTCCAAAATCTCTCATATAAATAGGTTTAGGAAACCAAGTACTTATCAGTATATTCAGCTAAAGCTGTTTTCTGATTAACCCTGAAGAGTTTATCTTGTTACTTTTCGCCAAAGTCCCATAGGCTACAGTCGACATTTCACTTAGGGTTGAAATACATTGTTGTTGTGTAAAAACACACACGCTTTCGTACGTTTAAAAAAAAACATTTTTAAATACATTAGGCTACGCAATTTATGGTTATTATGTATATACTGTATGTGACTATTCTGAAATAAATGTATTCTGTTGCAAATTTCTGAATGACACAGCTTCTTCTTCAATTCAAACTTTAAACCATGGATGTGCAGGGAATATTCTTTTGAGATATTGATATTTAAAAAAAAACTAGTGGAACCTAGGTGGAAATTGCATCTGGAGGGCCAAAGTAAATAGAGTTAACAGGAGAACGCTCAGACACTCAATAAGACTTTCAGACCATAGAGAGATTTACATTGTATTGTATTACTTTCAGTTCGCAGATTTCCATGATTATTTTTAAAATATTCTGACATCATACATTGATATACATACAATGCCCACCAGAATTATTGTAAAATATGAGCAAAAAAGGCGATAAAAATGTTTTTTTTGTTTATCAGTATGACCTTACACTCAATATATGAGAAAAATCTAATCTTTAATTCAGGGAAACTTATTAAAAGAAAATAAATGTTTTCTCAGTATGTGTCACAATTATCTGCAATTAGGGATGCTCCGATCAGGATTTTTGGGGGCCGATACCGATCACCGATCTTTTTAAAAAAAATCAGCCGACACCTATACCTATACTGAGTTCTTATTATTATTATTCTTCATAAAATGCAAGGAGAAGATTTAAGCATTATAATTATTTATTGAGAAATCCACTCTAAATGAAAAAAGTAAAATGAACAAAAGTTTTTGTGTCTGAGCTAATAGTCACAACAAAGCTCAAAAACATTAAAAACTTTTAACCCAAGAAAGTGAACAAAAACATTTTATATTATTTTATTTTATTAATTAATTTATATTATTACATAAATATTTCCAGACGGGTGAAGAAATTGCAAGAGTACCTGATCTCAAACTCGCCACTCTGTTAGAACTGCTATTTCAGTCAGGACAACTCACGTATTAAATGACATGTTTAATGAATGAATGTGCTGCATAATTATTTTAGCACATTCGGTTGGTCTATTATTCAATTAAAAAATTTAAACAAACTAGCATACTACAATAATTTTGATGGCCAGTCAATGACATTTCAAAACGGGACACACAATGATTCCATCTGTGCCTTTGCTTTCTTTTAAAATGTGTTTTTAAAGGCAAACGTTATGCAAAAGTGGTGAGATTAAGTGCAGCTATGGCGAAACTAAAAATTATATTGTGCTAGCAGCATTGTGAGGGAGGGAGAGTAGACCTATCCAACTTGCATGCAAGATATAGAGATTTTTTATTTAACGTTTTCTTTATTTTTTGCGTTTCTTTTTTTCTCTCAATATTGACAGAGGCCTATATAAACAAGTCATTGGGATGGCAGGTATGCCATCCGCCAAGTTACGGCTTGGCGGGGCATGCCCCATACCTATACAGCACCGAGAGTTTGGCACTTTTCAGGGTTTCCTACAGAAGTAACCACAATGACCATAGACTCTCAGCCCTTAAAAACATTAACTTCTGTATGTTCTGACCTCATTTAACCACACAGCATTCAGATACAACTTCACACATCCACACAATAAAGCCCCAAACTTGGGTTATTTTGCCGTTTTTCTCCTTCCTCTTCCGCTTCTTAATCTTCTTCTTCTTCTTCCCATTTTTCCTGCCAAACTGCCTGCCTCCATCACAATGTTATCCAATGGGGAGAATTATTATTTGAGGGTATGGTCCGTATAGCTGCTCATTAAGCTTATCGTCCAATAAAAACGCTTCATACTAATGTTTTTTAATGTTAATGTAGCTAATGGCTTCATGCTTTCCAAGAAGCTACTGTGGCCTAGTGGTTAGAATTGCAGTCTCTCACACAGAGGATTGTGGGTTTGAGCCCAGCAGGGCACATGCTTATTTTCCACAAAAACAATGTGCAAGTGTTAAGTACTTTTCATTTCTTAGACTGTTATTATTTTCACATTAACACATTAACGTATTTTTATTGCAAAGGCAAAAGTGGCTTCAAATATTAACTGTTCAATGTTTCACTTGTATTTCACTTTTAATATACACTACTCACAAAAAGTTAGGGATATTTGGCTTTCGGGTGAAATTTATGGAAAATGTAAGTTCACGCTACAGTGATATTATACGTATCATGAAAGTAGGGCATTTAAGTAGAAGCATGCAATGGTGATTTCCTCATCTCAACCAATTTATTGAAACAAAAGCCAACAACAGTGGTGGGTATACCACAACAAAAATGTCAATGTCTCAATAACTTGTCATGTGCCCTTGAGCATCAATTACAGCTTGACAACGACGTCTCATGCTGTTCACAAGTCGACTTATTGTCTGCTGAGGCATGGCATCCCACTCTTCTTGAAGGGCGGCCCTCAGGTCATTGAGGTTCTGGGGTACAGAGTTACGAGCCTCTACACGGTGAGTCAGCTGATCCCATAGGTTTTCTATGGGATTCAGGTCTGGAGAAAGTGCAGGCCACTCCATTTGAGGTACCCCAGTCTCCAGCAGCCTTTCCTTAATGATGCGACCTCGATGAGCTGGAGCATTGTCGTCCATGAAGATGAAATTAGGCCTGTGTTGTTCATGCAGGGGCACAATGACTGGATTAATGATGTTATTCAGGTAGTATGGGCTTGTCACTGTACCATTCACAAAGTGTAGGGCAGTTCTGTATTGACTAGACACACCTGCCCACACTGTAACACCGCCACCACCAAAGGGTCGTCTGGTGACAACAGTGGCTGATGCATAGCGCTCTCCTTGACGTCTCCAACATCGTTGGCGGCCATCATTTCTGCTCAACGTGAATCGACTTTCATCAGAGAACAGCACTGAGGCCCACTGGTCCCTCGTCCAGCGTAAATGCTCCCTGGCCCATGCAAGACGATGACGCCTGTGCCTGGTGGTGTGGTCAGGTACCCTTGCAGGTCGTCTAGCACGCAGACCACGCTGATGTAAACGGTTTCGAATGGTCTGACGTGACACTTGGGTGCCTCTCACCTCCCTTAAATGTGCCTGGAGTTGAGTGGCATTCATCATCCGGTTCCGCAGGGCACTATTCACAATGAAGCGGTCATCAGTGTGGGATGTGGCCAAAGGACGTCCACTTCTATGCCTTTCTGTGACTCTTCCAGTCTCTCTGTATCTCTGTTGCAACCTGCTGATGACACTCTGTGACACTCTAAGCTCAGTGGCCACTTCCCTCTGAGAACATCCTGTTTGAAGCCTCGCAATGGCGAGGTACTGTTGATCAATTGTTAGGTGTCGTCTTGGTCTCATGATGTCAAAATGTGAACAGCATGATGAAGAGGACTGTTTAAATACCAATTCTAATTGAACCAGGAAATTTATTGGTCGATTCATGGATCAAACACCTGTTGTGAATTTTGCCGTTCAGCTCCTTGTTAGAGAACAGCAAGTTGTGCAAAAAGTACTGAAACATTGAATAGTTGGACATGTGCATTCAAAAGTTTAGAGAAGGTCAAATTAATTTCACCTGTAAAGGTTATAGTGCATTTTAGGTTCATCCTGAAATTTCACCCGAAAGCCGAATATCCCTAACTTTTTGTGAGTAGTGTATCACACCGTCCCCAAACCGGCCGCTCGCTCTTGTCTGGTTTGGGGAGGGTGTTACGCTCTGCTCTTGCGGTCATGACTGACTGACTGTGGAAACCGAACCTCAACCTACCCTTGCCTCGGCCAACATTTCTTTATTCATTAATTTACATTACATTACATTCATTTAGCAGACACTTTTATCCAAAGCGACGTACAATAAGTGCATACAGAGACATCATCAAGATCACTACAGAGTGAATTTCTTCACTTCAGCTTTGTTCACTTTATCCTTTTCACACATAACACAAGGTCACCATAAAATTAACTACTAGGAAAATTAAGAATTTACGATAATAGCCTACATTAACAATTGATGATAGCCTCTTTTAAGCTGCAAGCCTTTAAGAGATCGGATTTATAAATCGCCAATTCCCCAAACATATCTGATTCATGGTTAGTCACTTTAAAAAAAAAAAAAAAACATTAGCCTCCGAATGTGGCTCTTGTCTACGCTACTCTGCTGATAATGTAGCTTACTGCAAACACTTTTAATTATAATAATAATAATAATAAGAAGAATAATCTCTGGTATGTACTTTCTTAGTAGTATCTATTGTTTTCTTTCTGGCTAAGATTCCTGGGAAATATGCGTTGTCCAATTAAGCTTGTTCGCCAACATTACTTCCTGCTTCTCGTCAGGAAGCAGATACAAGCTAGGCTACTACGAAGCGAATCAACATGCATTTATAGCCTACTTTCATTGCACTACAGAAAACTAAACTAAACCTAGCTGTCCGGTACCAAAATATTTCCCGCAGGTAACGTTCTACACTACCGGAAAAAAAAACTTATATGTGCTTATAAACTCACTAGCTCGCTAGCTCGTAGCCCACACATGGAAGGTTGGAGTTACGCATCCGGCAATCCAGTGTTGAATAGCCTAACTCTGCTGTGCTTATGAACTCACTAGCTCGCTCGCTAGCTCGTAGCTCACACATGGAAGGTTGGAGTTATGCATCCGGCAATCCAGTGTTGAATAGCCTAACGTTAAATGTATTTCATAGAATACTAATAGCCCTATTTTAAAACTGTATTTCCATATTTTACTGATGCAAACTATTTAGGCTGTACTAGCTATTTAGGCTGTATGTCTTTCAGCTAGAATGTGTTTGCGTCTAGCCCATTGTGCATGCATGTCTCCATATACACTTCATTAATTTACATGCTTCTTCATGATCCATAGCTCAGGTGGTGCTGTTCATTGTATTTAATTACACATTTACTGTTCATCTACAAACTCTTTTAATGTAATTGTGTGCTGTCTGTAATAGGATAACTGTTCTCATTCTTGTGAATAGAGGGCGTTATGGTTACACGAATGTCTGCATACATTTCTTTGGAATGCATGTCTCTCTCCGTGTTTATCTTCATGCATTATTCATCATTAGTTAGCTATAAAAAATAAGTGATATCAGATCAAAAACGTCTACGACGTTAAAAAAAAGCCAAGTTACTCACACATAGCCTACATAGCGCTGTCTATAAGTTCCAACTTGCAAAAACTAGGCCTGCCTTTAAAAGTCTTGATATCAAAATGTGGCCAAGTTACAACTAACAATATTGCCTATCGTAGCTCACACTAAATAAACTAGCTCTATTCCAAAGCAATGCTATCCAAACTTTCCTAAATTATTTAATGCAAGTTTTTGCAAGTTGGAATTAAGAACTTATAGACAGCGCTATGTAGGCTATGTGTGAGTAACTTGGCTTTTTTTTTTACGTCGTAGACATTTTTGATCTGATACATTTAGACTATAGAGAGCATGTTAAAGATTGGTTAAGAGTATCCTTGAATTTCAGGGACTGCCTATCGGGGCCGATCGATCAGCTCCATCCCTATCTGCAATGCTAGCAATAGTTACAAACAAAACCTAATTGAAGTATATTCAATTATCAAAGTATATTCCCATTCATACTTTTTTTCAGCACACCTTAGCCTTTAGGAACTACTATGTGGTCATTCTTAACTTCCTGTTTCACTGGGGTATAAATATGAGGTGACACACAGGCTAACACCCCTTAGTCATCCATCAACTAAGGGGTGTTGTCTTCAAAGAAGATCAGAGAACACACAAGTTAAATTAACCAAAAGGTTGTTGACCTTCATAAATCAGGCAATGGCCATAGAAAAATAGCTTAATGTCTGAAATTGCCTATTTCCACAATTATTACGGATATAAATTAGAAGTTATAGCAAATGGAGCTGTGATGAACCTGCCTGGAAGAGGACGCAAGTGTATTTTGCCCCAACACACAGTGACGATCGTTCATGAGGCAAAAATGTATCCAGGGATCGCAGTTGGAGAATTGAAGAAGATTTGTATTTCCTCTGATCAATGGCATCACAATT
Source organism: Synaphobranchus kaupii (assembly GCA_029718625.1). Taxonomy (NCBI): domain Eukaryota; kingdom Metazoa; phylum Chordata; class Actinopteri; order Anguilliformes; family Synaphobranchidae; genus Synaphobranchus; species Synaphobranchus kaupii. Next base: position 46,954,544 of record CM056383.1, on the reverse strand, counting down.
AAACTATAATTTTCTCATTTTTCTGGGCATAGAAGACATTTGATTATACTTAACTGAATTTAATCCTGCACAGTATAAATGGAGGTTGCCAGTCATTCTGGTGGGCACTGTATAATGACTGTTGTATTATATCATCTAATGATAATTGATTGTTTTGCTTGCATTGCTGAGCTGCAATTCACTCTATGTCAAGTAATAAGATTTCAAAGAGCTTAAAAGAATTGACTGCTGACAGTCAATGAATAACCATTCCCCAATGTAAAGCAGTTGCAGCAATCTCTTTTGTGTAGAACCTTAGCAATGCAGAAACAGCAGGAAAGTCAAGGAAGGAAATACCCAGTAGTCACAGTAAGTTGCAAGCATTGCCATACGTGCGTTTGAAAGTAAAAGCTTGCTGAGCTGTGATGAGAACCCAAGCGTTTACTTGATCCACTGTTTATTCGACAGCGGTTCAGATATCGCAGCCACAAATGTCGCCACACTGCATGTTTGAGGCTAGAGGAAAATCACACTGGAGGGATGGTGAAGGCGTTTCATTTTAGGAAGCCCCCCCTCCCCTCCCCCAACAATCCCTGCAGCCTTTGTCTCTATGAGACTAAACACAAAAACTTGTCTAAAACACGTATTTTTCCACAGGGAGTCAGATCACTTACATTCAGAAAGACAATGTAGAAAAATTGAGAATATGAATATTTGGCGTGTGCCTCGTATTTCTCCCATATTTTCTGTTTAATGTATACTTGTTAAGTCCCACTGAAACCTTTAGCCTAGTTTTTCTCCATGATTATATGGTTCAGAGTTAAGCTATCGGAGTCCTCACAAGCACAATCCACTATGAGAATGTCACCCCTCATCCTTCTTCATCTGTAGTGGTTCCCCTTTAGGCAAACAGTAAACTACATGATCCTGCAAATCACGCATAGGGCTTTTTGTAGATTTGCTCTGTCAAGCATCTGTGAAATTCTATGATGACGCACTACTTCCTACTAAATTATGTACTTCAGGTGACAGAGCTTGTTATTGCTTTGCTGCTCAATTGAATTTGTTGCCTCAACACTGCCAGGAACTCACAGTCTGTCACTATTTTTAAAAACCTACCTTTTATAACTCTGGCTTTTGTGACTATGTTATTATTGTTGTCCAAGAGATTTGTGTGCTGGTCTAAAAAAGCTAATTTCTGTGACAGGGATATTGTATTCCGTTATTTAATCTAATTAAAAGCTCTGGGCCACTGACCTTTGTCATGGATCAGCATCTAGGCTTATGTTCATTCATGCTTATTAACACTTAACACACACCATAACACCTATTGATCAGTCTCAGCACATTATTGCCTATTATGATTCCTTTGATGATGGTGCACAGTGGCCCAATGACATCAGACATGCTCTTATCCAGGTACAGCCAAAAGGGGTGCTGGGAGTAGTGTCGTAATGGGGAGTTATAAATTCTGAGCAATAAAAAGGTTTTTGTGTGTGTGTTGGGGGGGGGGGGGGGGGGGGGGGGGGGGGTGGTTGTCCTGGTAATGAGACATCCTTCGGGGATGCTCCACTTACATTTGTACATCTCTGATGTAGTCAATTTTGTTTTGTACTTGAATAGAGAATTGTTATGGTTTTCTATTACAGGAGTGGGGCCTTGAACTGGTATGATATAATTTTAGGTTATACAAATATATATAGCAACTAAAGCTAGTCAAATTATTTCTATTACACAATATTTACACAAAATTTGTAATTATTTAACTTTTTACAGTGGAAATTCACCCAAGAATTACATTCTGATATGTTTCTACATATCCAGAGTGCTATCTATCTATCCAGGTAGTTTCACTGAGAACTCACTAGTTTTGTAGCTCACCATGATATCACCCTGATAGAACGGACATCAATGGGTCAAAAGGCCAAAACTAGTGAGTTCTCAGTGAAACTACCTGGATGGATAGATAGCACTCCGGGTATGTAGAAACATATCAAAATTACATTATTGGGTGAACTTCCCCTTTAACAATTAAATCTGTTATGGCTGAGTACTGGACTGGACTCAAACGCAAGACTGAGACCGACTCAATGAAAACTCCAGCAGGGAGTGTATTTATTCGGCAAGGCACGGTAGGTAACAAGCAAGAAAACAGGGAAAACTTAAGGTGACAGGCTGGATACGGGATTGGCGAACTAAAGCAGGGCAGGTGAGGAGACAGCGCTGGAGCGGGCAAAACAGGAGGCAGGCTGGGCGGGCTGAAACGAGAAAACAAAACAGGTTATGGCAAGCAGGGAAACAAACAGACTGCCGGGAGAAATCTCAAAACGGAGCTGAGAAAACAAACAGTCAATGAGACTGTGAAACAGGGGAACTTGAGAGGGGAACAGGTGAGAAAGCTAATTGAATAATGAAAAGGAGTGCGGAATCTGTGCAAGAGGGAGAGTGATAGGCTAACCAATAAGGGGAGAAAACAAGGAAGTAAACGGGTACCACGCCCAGCCTGCAACAAACACAGAAGCGAGACGAACAGGGTAAACTGAAAAACACGACATGAAACAAAAGGAATGGGAAAACGAAGGAAACGAAAGGGAGGTGGACTGGAGGGAAACGGCAGATGTTACAAAATTCACACAAATTTTCTTTTTCAGGAAATTTTGTTCATGCTGCAGTTTGTTCAATTTAAGCTATTTTGACTTTTTAGCATAAATATTTAGTTACTTGAGATATCTACCTTCCCACATTAGATGGGATATGTTCTCTTAGTGGACTATAATAGTAAAAGGCTAATATGCAGATTAAATACAGAGCTGAATCCAAGATGGATATGCTATCATAAAAAAAACCATTTATCTCTCATGAAAGGCTCAAACAATAGGTTATGCATTTTCAAACTTAGGCTGATACATAATAGGCAGGCTTTTACCTTATGTAAAAGTAATGTAGTGTACACATTTTAGTAAGTAAAATTTTGCAATATGCTATTCAGTTAAATTATTACAGAGATTATCATTAAAAGAAATAGGCTGGCAAAAAACCTTTCTCCCAAACACGACATACCACACACCCTCTCCCTTGAATATGCCCACACCTCATATTTATTTTGTTGAATGCCATGACAACTGACTGGGCAAACAGAACATATTTTAAGCAATCAAGCTTATTCCCTGCATTACATCTGAGGTCACTTCCTTCAAGATTTAAAAATGGGCCTCACAGATGACAACACTGGCTTGTGAACAAACCCTTTGCTCCTTGCTGGCTATGTTGTTCCAATGATCGCTTATGACATCATCACAGTCACACAAAAATTGTGAAAGAGTGGTTCAGGGAGCATGAGGAATAATTTTCACACATGAATTGGCCACCAGAGTCCTGACCTTAACCCCATTGAAAGTCTTTGGGATGTGCTGGAGAAGATTTTATGGAGTGGTTTTGACTCTCCCGTCATCAATACAAGATCTCAGCCAAAAATTAAATGCAACTCTGGACAGAAATAAATGTGACGTTGCATAAGGTTGTTGAAACAATGCCAAGACGAATGCACGCCATAATCAAAGCTAAAGGCGGTCCAATGAAATATAAGAGTGTCTGACTTTTTTTTTTGGCCAGGCAGGCTGGAGACACCACACTGATATAATATCAGTGCGCAATAAAAATAGGCGCATTGCTTATGCTACAGTAGGAGTCACACAGACAAGCAAACGGAAATAAAAGTACTCTACTTCAAAAACTTGGTTGACCTTCAGAGAGACAAACATGTGACTTGAAGCTGAACAATAGTTTGTTGGATCTGTGCAAAGCAGCACAAAGGCTTCATGAAAAAATGATGAAGCACCGTGCAGCCCAGAGAAAGCATGATTCGAAGCATGCTGTGACTCACCACCTGTCACATTCACACTTTTCATGAGGCCCGCTCAGTCCTGAGAATATTCAGGCTTTGGGCCCAACTTAAAATGCCATACACCTGGACAGCTAGAGAATGGCTGGTTTGCTCTATTATATCAGTTGCTCTGTTTAATATGTCAATATATTTCCTAGCAGCATTCCTGCTAGCATTGGGCTCCACTCGGTAAGGCTCCCTGACACTTAAAGGCTAAGAAAAGAGGAAGGAGCAGATGATCTCGCACTAAGAGGCGGGACAAACTGCACACAGCAGTGCACCATTGACTGCTCTGCTAGCCAACCACAAATCATATAAATTAAATATTGGCTCAGTTCCTTGATGGCTACCATGCTGCTCCAAAAAAAAAGTTTTAATTGACAGAAAATGGATGTAGCTGGAATAAATGAACGTTCAGTATACAGTTCTTGATATATCACTAGCAGGAGGGCCAACATTCTCATTCATCAAGCTAATGACACCCCCCCCCCCCCCCCCCCCCCCCCACACACACACACACATACACACAAACACCACAGGAGGGTTAGTGCCAGGCACAGGACATAGTGTCTGGTGAGAAGATGGGACATACTGAAACAGTGGAAAGTATGAGGCACCCAGACCAGTTTATGGATGGGGTAAAGCCTATTGAGAATCCTGACTGCAGCTGACTAATGACTTAGCCCAGACTCCAATGTTGCATGGCTATTGGGCTCAGCCTGTGCCTTTGGTAAGCTTTTTTTAGTGACTGAGCCACTTATGAGCCTCAAATGATATATTTTGCATATTTTATATTAACTGGATTGGACAGTGGGTTTTATGTCGATCAGTGCTTTTAATTCTGCAATAATTACAGTGACTATGGTGCTCCAATGAGCTGCTGAACTATGGCATCCACAGAGTATCCCTGTCCACCTGCAGTGATTGAGGACAGCACACTGCATTGCATACACAACAGCTATAAAAAGGAGTTTAAAAGCCCAGAGTTTAAAAGGAAATTTAAAACTGAGTATCAGTTTCACAATATTCTGCTTTCTGGCACATTTCAGATGCCCTTGGGTGGGTGTGAATAGGCAGGAGCTTTTTGTGTATCTGACTGTAAGCATCTGTTTTGCACCGACTCAGCAAAATGGTTGCCTGAAAGCATTATCTGGACAATAACATTAAATCTGACTGAGCCACTGAGCTGAATCCTGTAGTGGTGTGTTAAACAGGGAAATAAAAACAAATATATACAAGATGGCAGGCTATGACAAAGCACAAGTGGAACAAAACCTTCACTTCCCACTGGAAACTGTGGGTATTTACATTAGCTTTTTACAATATGAGGTGGTTACAGGTCTCTGAATCTAACTTTCCTTGTTTTCCCCAAAGTCGGAAGCGCTATTCCATTGTTGAACTATCTTCAGCCAATTTAAGAGAGCGAAGAACCACCAATTATTTTCAGTCCACCAGCTGAGCTCAGATATGCAATCATTTCTTTGAAGAAGTCTTGTGCAGTTGGGACAGACTAACTACAGGCACTCAATTGAAGTTGCTCTTGCATGATAAGAAAAGTCCACTATTTGAAACCCTCCTTGGGCATGTCACACAGGGAAACCCAGTGTTTTAACAGGACAAACCACTGTGACTTACCCAATATGAACATTTTGCCTGCAGAATGTTCACATTTAGCTTGGTACATCTGTAGCAGACTGTATTAAGAGCTCAGGAAATGCCACACCACTTGCAGTGTGTTATGGAGGAGTAGAAAATTGTATGAAGCTGCGATCAGAGACTGTTAAAAGGACAGTAGCTTGTTGCCTCATCTCAATTATGCTAATAGTCACTATAATACATACATGACATACTACATACTGTATCTACATTTGCTGATTTAGTTAGTGTTTATACGACAAGAATTTTGGCTGCGATAAATTTTGACTGGTATACAACAGCTGGTGTTTTAATAAATTTCTGAGTAGATATAGCCTCCTAACAACAGACTGACCCTGGAGTTACACCACATGTGTTATGCATGCATAAGCAGCACAGCAAGCTTGCGTTTACACCGGTTCCGTATTTCTGTCGCGTTTCTGGCACTCTCCTCCAGTGCATTTTCCAGTAAGGCTATATGCGTTTCTTACACACACTTATGTGCCTCACTGTAAGTAGGCAGATTCGTTTTATTTAGCAATGTAACCTGGTTATGGCATTTTTTAAGTAGAAATAACTTCAGCATTTTAGTAGGCATACCTTTTTTAAGTTTACCATTTTCCAAAGAATAAAGCACGAGAAATTTCCCTATGAGTGATGATACAGTAACTCCACCGCCCCATTCCCTCAGAGCAGCATTATCTCAAGTGAGCCACCTGTGACCCAAAACATTCTTGTGTCAGCAATTTACGGTTTGGTACAAACCCACACATCTTAAATAAATTCATTGTATATTCACAAGCAAGAGAAAAACAGGTTTTGCTTAATTCATTTAGACAATTATAGCTAGAAATCATTGTATTTGCATGTGCTTCCAATTTTTTCTGCCACAAATGCAATTATGTCCAACTATGGTGCCAGGAATAACAGATACGATCCAACTTTGACTACAGAAAGGTCAGCACAACCCTACTCTCTAGGTGACGGGGACGCTTTTCACAATGGTGAAATTCCATTCAGTCTGACGCACACACACAAAAGCAAGGCAGTAGAATGAAAATGGCAGTTGTCACGATAGTAAGGATCGGTGTATCCAGTGTATCCTACTCAGTCAAGTCTATTTAGGTTTCCGTAGCAGTCGCATATCTAAAACAAACTCACACTACATCTTCCTGCAGAAAATTGGTCGACATTTTCTATCAATTAAAGTTGGGGCCCTAAACCAATGCCTGTGATTGTGTTTCTGGAAAATGTACATCAGTGTTATTACATGTCCTCATAATGATGGTTCAAAATGTTTTTTACAGCTTGTGCATTCCTAGGTGAGAACTGATCTTAACATCCAGCAATTAGATTAGCCACACGTGGATATACAAATCATGAGCTGAGGACCATATCCCATTTTTTACTATTTAATCACAGAGACATCATGGTTTACTCTATGCTGTCATAATAATTCTGACAGTAGCCCTGTGTTTGTTTAGTTGCCTCTATTAACTGTTGTACAAGATAGCCTATTTCCAACAAGCACATCCATACTTCACTGGTTTTGCACGTTATTCTGAATGAGTATCAGCTGGAAATACCAGCAATTTGCCAGTTACATGGTGTGATTAAACTACCAGACCATGCCTTAAGAGAAACTTGGAAGCTACCGGCAATTTCTGCAATTTCTTTAAGGACACTGTGACCTCATTACATTTCAAGCTGCATGCTGAAAAAAACAGCAACAACAAAGGTACATTTATAAACCCCTGCTTGAAAGTATAAAGTAACCTACATCCATAGTGTGCAACCTGAGGCATTTGTCATCTGGAAATAAACTGCATGAACCTGACAGAGGAGAGACTTTGACTTGGCTTGTGCTGTGCGGCCCAACTCGCTGCTGCCCCCGCACCTGTGCTCCCTGTGAGGGCACTTAGGCTTCTGGCTGTGGCTTGGGTGGGTTGGACTTGGGAGTTCAGAGGGACTCAGAGACAGGCTACAAAGCTGGGCCACAGTATTTAAACAGGGTTTGATAATATCACTGCAATGTGCTGCTTGCATCATCTCACACTCAGAACTGCATGAGTAGTGACGTCATACAAGGAACACATAATTTGTTATGGCAGACAGCTTTCTGCAGCATGTGACTACTAGTGACTGGGCACAGGCTGAGCTGGCACACTGCAATCCATAGGACATTCCATGAAGAAAGAAATTGGTAGAAATTCTGTGGTTTTCAGGTTAAAATAAAGACAGCTAGAGAGCACTGATTATGATACAGCAGTAGGCAGATGAAAAATAAATCACATTAGCATAGCAAGTTCATAAAAACTTTTTTCAGTTCACTTTTTTGCTTCAAATGAGTTTTCACTTTTTTCAATTCAATTCTGTTCTCTTTAGGAACACAGAGCTCAATCAACCTCTGCATGCACTTTGGTTCGGAATCAAACTTTCTATTTGCTGTCTCAGCTGTACAGAGCAAAAAAGAAAACCCTGCTCACACTTCTTATTGCGTACTGCAAAATGATGCCTACATCATTACACTTCCCAGCTGTATATGGATAGGTGGTAAAAAATAAAGATAACTCATACACAGCTCGAGGTTGGCTGTTCTCTGCAAATAAAGAGGATGATCCTCAGCTCAGCATCTCTTCCTCAATTCAACATGTATCAAGACCTCATACCAGAGCCTCCAGAGATGTCAAAATTCTGAAAATATCTGTTTTAGGAGAGCAAGGCTGTAAAACAGATGCTGTTCAAAAGCCATTAACTCACACTCCAACCTCCAACCTGAAGAAACTAATGACAAAAATCCAAAAACAACAGTTAATCGCAATCAGAATGCATAGGTGCATTTTCATCCACAATTTGTAAAAGAATAAAATAATTTCCAAGCTGTTTCAACATCTCAATAAGAGTAATCCTTTCCCAATAATACTAAAACAAGCCATATAAAAACCTTGCTCAACAAAGTGCTTCATATTTTACTTTTGAACAAAATGTGGCTTTGTCTTAAGAGGTTTTGTGTTTCTGATTGCAGCAACAACATGAATGTGCACAGCAAATCTTACAGCAATCCGGCCATTACTTTTCCAGATACAGGGGTGGACAAAATATCGGAAACACTCGTTTTCCAGAAAAGATAAAACAGCTGCCACATGTTTGCTACGCAAAACCTAAACTTCTGTTCTTAACCTGATTATTTATTCTGTTTTGTGAATCGTGTGCCACATGTACATTTTTTATGTTAACTGTTTTTCTTTATAATTATGCCAATCAACCATAATTGCCTGTTAGCCATATTTTTATGAAATGGTAATAAATCATAAATGACATGTGGCCTGTTATATCAGTAAAAAGTGATTACACTTCAACAAATGTTTAAGAAGAAATCATAAAACCTTTTGGTCCCAACAACTGGAGTTGATCTCCTTTATGTAGTGGAATGTGATTAGTAAAAAACTTCAATAAAAAATAAATAAATAATTGGGCCATATTTGTGACTCATGTTACATGCAAGTGTTGGATTCTAGACCAGTTTCAATGATCTTCTATTTTATTTCAGCTATTCACTTCACTTTGAGCAGAGGTGTTCACTCCCCACAGCTGTGCAGAGGTGCACGTCTCCGGTTGTCAAGGACCAAAATGCTTTCAGTTTTTGTCTAGCTCTGTGTTCTCACTTATTACTGATACAAAAGCAGCATTTAATTGACAAATTAGTATTATTTGATATGATTATGATTCATTATCAATTTCATAAAAATAAAAAAAACAGAAAGTAAAATGTATACATGGCATGCCAGTCATAAAAGAGGGTAGAAAATATAGGTAGGAGAAATGGGAGCAAACATATTGCAGCTGTTTTATGTGAAACTGTTTTTTCAGTTTCTGGTGTTTCCGATATTTTGTCCACCCCCTGTATGTCTGTCACAAACGGACGGACAAACAGACATTACATAACCTGCTTGGCAAAGGTAATCATAAAGTCATCTCTAAATTCAGTTCACTGTTGGTGTGATTAATGAAATCCTAAAACCCCTTATATTCAATCTTGCACAGTAGGTTTTTGCATTAAAACAGCGATAGGCAAAAGTGGAGCAGGATTAATATCAGAGGCCCTCCGTGGCATTAATGATGAATTTCAGATCCAGCACTCTCCCAAAGGAGACACTCTATATTTTATGATTCTGTTGGCTGAGCCGCATTGGAGGGGGTGCAGCTGTGAAAAGACAAGATATTCATTTTTTTCTGACTGTGCAACAAAATATATGAATCAATGTGCTGCCACTTGTTCAATTTCCGTCACATAATTACTGTGACAATGTTTGCCTTTATTGATATTGTAATGGATTTATATTTATCTTGTGTGAGGATGGTCATTTTGGTTTGTTCTTTAACATTTAAGAATAGCCAAGACCAACCAACCTCCATTTAATGTGAACATTTAAATTTGAGTTGGGAATTGGGGCGGGACTTTTGATAAGCAGGCTGGTTTTTCCCGTATCCCTTTTCGGCAGGTACTGTGTTTGTTCAGGGCATATTACAGAAATTGTGATGAAGTGTGGCTATATGCATGCCGAAATAAATAAATAAATATCTTAACGATATCAATAAATGATTAATCTCAGTTAAGAATGAAGAGATTCTCATTATAATGATTGGGGTTAATGGCATAAATCTCAAAGGATGCTGTTCTTCCATGACACCTCTCCGTTACTATAGTGAAATCATTACTCTTTCATTACCTATCATTAATACCATCATCATCAGTGTCTGTGATGTAATTTGGCTTCTGGGATATAATATCCACCACCGAACAAACGACTCCACTTACTGGTTTGAAACATCAGGCAAGAACCCATTTGACCAAAGCATAATTTTCTCTAAATAAGAATGGCCTTTATTTGTGTGCACCCATTAATCATTCAATCTTTCCCTTACTTGTCTTTTACTGTTGTCACTGTTCTGGCTGTTAGGCAGCAGGATGAATTATGAGCCTGTCTGGAGAAGATTCGCAAGTTTGGCCCACTTTCACCTTTATGAGCAACGCATTGGCGCACTAGACCTATGGGTTCTGTGGTGCTAAACTTTAAAGCTTCGCCTTCGATTCACATGATGCCTTCTCCATGAAGGTGCCATTACATACATGCCAATTACTGAGTCAGTGGACCTTTCCACATAATGAACAAATGAAGGAACAATTGGAAAAATTCTCTACTTTTACTTTTTAAAGCCACATGCACCCTTTATTTTAATTATGTGGCCTGTATTTAGCCAGATAAGATTGACATTAAAATTTGTTTTACCTGGGCAAGAGGGTATCATATGTTTTGGTATTTGTAAGCATTTAAAACATATCAATGGTAGGTTCATTAGCTTACTGCTGTTGTGTATTTCAGCTTTATTCTAAGTATTTTCTCCTCTGTGCATATAGCACACTGAATTGAAACTAAATTTAAGTTTATGAGATGCCTCTTTGTCGAGGCATTTTTTGAGAGCCTGGTGGATTATTATTATTATTAAAACAGAAAATACATAAAGGTACACCTGAAGTGTTTGGCCCCCTAAAAGTTAGTTGAGTAAAAGCTTAGCGACACCTAGAGGTGGTAGCTGATAAATGGGGTCACAGAAACTTAGATTTATGGAGGCTCTAATCCTACAATAAGATCCCCTTTCGTGAGATGGAGAATAAAGCCATCCTTATTCTTTAGACGTTCAATGTAGTGCTATTGCTTCCGCCACGTAGTACTATACATAAATTGTGTATGTACATTTTTTTCTTGATTGGTAAATACCCTCTTTGTTGTGGAGCAACACAGTATGATATAGGCAATAATACCACCACGATTGCGCAGATTCAGAGCTCATTATTATATGCTTGCTCCCTCAGAACAATAAGGCGGTTACAGGGCTCATTTTGAACATATGTGGACTGTTGCTAAAATGTGTACTTACACATATTTAATGTTGAAATTAATGTAGGGATTTCATGGCAAGTAGGAGAGGTACACTTATCCTGTCTTGTCTGAAGAGTGCTCTTCCCCAAATACATTTTATGCCATTTTGCAACATTATGAAGTTTCTCTCTCAAGACAGACATCTGATATAGCTGGTGAGTCATCTTCATACACAAGCACTTTGATTTCTTATAAGAATCCAGAGTTATGGCACCATAAATTAAGTGCGATCTTTCCCCAAGGTATTTAAATTAATGGAAAAGCACATTTTGTTATGGCATACAGTATCAGATTGATCTTTCAAATCAACTTTGTTCCTTTCAACTAAATATTGTGCCAAGTTCATTTAAAAAGCCTTAAAAATCCATGGATTTTCAAATTGAGCACAGGTTGCATGTTTAAATTGGGTGCTTGAACTGGTAACTTGAATCTTCAGTACTAGACTGAAATAACAGTATAGCAGCATGTATGGTGTCTACAGTATAACAATTCTCAGCAGTTCACCTTTCAATATTATACTATTATACATGCTTTCAAGGTACAGTTGAGCCTAGCCTTACTTGTCAGACTTCTACATCTCCAATATAAGCCTGATGAAAGCAGTGTCTTGTGATTTATCATCATTCTCACTGTACAGGTTCTCCCGCGGTGAGCTCAGTCCTCAGGCCCAGAAGCGAAGTGGGCACCCCATCCTATCATTCTTTTCCTTTTGTTGGCTATTCATTGTGAACAAATTCCCTGTGAGTGAAAAGTATCACAAACAAAATAACAGATTCAGAAGAGAAATGGGGTCAAAAAGCCTCCATTTTCTGACAGGGTTTGCAAATAGTATTTGACACCCTATATCAAGTTAGTTTCTCCAAGTGTCACCACAGACATACATGTACAGATCTTCATTTCAAATTGAACTCTCTGGAGAAGCCAAAAAAAAAAAAAAAAACAGAATAAACAAACATACTCCCAAATTATGGTAAAAAAAATTTCACTGATGTTTAAATTTAAAATCAGTGACAAGTATTACATTACCGCTTCTGGTTTTGAGTTCACCTTTTAAACCCATGGAATGAGACTGCCTCCTGCTTAATGCCACTGCCAAAACAAAGAAACTGTATGTAGTTCGAACATAGGTTCCTTCCTATATCTTTAGGTAAGTTTCCTAGGGCCACAGTGTGTAATGGCTGTTGGCATTTAAATTGTGATTTTATGTCCAGCAGTGTCAAAGGTGGCAAAGTAAATCCTGGCTGAAAACCTACACAGTTTGCTTTTAATGGCAGTAATTCTCCTTGAAAGTACACTTTTTGAGGGGTGATATAGTTCTTCCTCTTTGAATAGAGACCTCTACTGCAGCTAATTTGAGTAGGCTACAACTCAAAGGCAGTGTTTTGCAGTATATTACTGTGCGGGCAGCTGAATTTTGAGGTGAGTGACCTATATTACAGTTTGTTTAGTCATTTCAACTTCTGACCTGCATAAAAGCATTATCCATGCTTTGAATATTAAGGGGTATGAAATGATATGCTGTTGGCCTTTTGTAAGGCAGTAAGAAACCTCCCTATTAACATACTAGGTCAGCGGTTCCTAATCTCAGTCCTGGCAACCCCTGTGTATGCTGTTTTTTGCTACAGATAATCTATTGCTTAATTAATTGTGTTTAAGTTCTTTCATACTTTTTCCTTAAATGTATTAACACAATGCAGGTTTGGCTTATTGTCACTTGCTTTGAATTATTCCAACACTGCAAACAAATGTATGTAAATGGGCTGTTTTGAGAATATGTATAGTAAGAAATGCAAGACAAAACAAGAGTTTTACATTTTTTGACATTTACATTGGCACTGGCATTCTGACACATGACACACAAGTGACACTCGATGGCCATAGTCTTATGTTAACACTCAAGAACCACTTGATCGAGAGGAAAACATTTAGTTACACAGTGCCAAGAAAGAGAAAATCACGAATAAAAGCATTCTGTCTTAGTTCACCATGATATGGGAGAGGGAAATCCTAATTTTAACAATGAAAAGCCATCTCGCTACAAAATTAAAACACAATTATGTTTGCAAGTGTTTCAGTTGAATATTTGCAGATATATCCTCATATATAATTGAGGTCATGCACATTTCCCCCTTTCTATAACCTTTAAAAAACTAAAACTCCCAGGACAGTCAGCTCACTTGAACGTAACAAAATGTATTCAAAAGCACAAGTTTAGACAAAGAGCAAGTGATACTTTTGCTGTGGTGTTTCCCCACCAACACTGCATGCAACTGTGTCGGCTAGATTCAAAGTCCGGCACAAAAAAATATTTGTAGTACAATATTGCCACCTACTGACAAAAAAATGTTGGCACCAGAAATGTTACTTCTCATATCAGTTTTTCATTTTTCAACATAAAAGTATCGTAGAAATGTCAAGCTGCAAAAAAAAAAAAAAAAGCCGGTCGTATGACATAGGCTATGGATTGAATAGAATAATAGGAGGCCTACTGGAATAGAATCAACTCTGAACGTTGAGGTACTAGGTTTCTTTTTGTTCAATGAGAAAGTTGAACTGGTAATTGTTATTATTTCCGTAGGCCTGTAAAGTCCGGTGAGGATACCTACAATTTCACCAATTAGGACCCTATTGACTCACCTCAATCTTTAATTTAATCAGTTTAAAAACACAAAAACAGCCTAAAATCACTAAAAATAGTGTTTTGCTTGTTCATATAGGCCTAACGTCTCAAACATTTATTGGTACATATGACTTTAAATGGGACTTTATTGAATTTTTTTAAAAATAGGACACTTAGACTAGCCTACTTATATATATATATATATATATAATATATATATTCTTTTTAAATTCCCTCTAAAAATGTCCTTATAGGAAATACAGCTCGCTATTCACGCCTGGTTTTGGAGGTGTCGTACGTAATTTTCCGTTATCTTATGTAATTTTAATTAAACACGTTAACCCTTTGTCACTGTTCATTACACTAGCCAACAAGCTTTGTTACTAGAATGGGTCAAATGGGTTTAATTTTCAATAAAATGTTTCCTGATTGTTTAATTTTAATTTGATAATATTCACTTTTTACATCAAATACTTTTAATAAAATACCTTTTTGGCATATATATAATATTATATTAGCTGTAGCCTAATATAACATTAGCTCTCGCGTTTGTGTTATCTTGATTTTTAATGAATTTTAACTACACAAGAAAAATATATATAAGTCAGGATATCGGAACTTCCAGGCTCCAGAACCTTTTGCTGTACCTACAAATAATCTGCACTTTATTTGCAGTCTATTTTGGTGCCAGGGATTTTTAAGAAGAGGTAAATCAGTCAGGTGTAATGCTGGGTGTAGGACGTCTTGTGTTTTCCTTCGAGCTATTCGACAACATTCTTTACCTGATTTATTCATATAACACAGTGTAAATATTTCTTCCCGTTGAGCCAACCAATCTACAGAAACATATCTGACAAGTTAAATGGCATAATTTATTGTGTGTTTCGCTGCCCGTTGTAGATGCTAATATTATTAAAGCAGACGTCAATCAGTCAGCTGCAACGTTCAACTTGGAAGTCTTGGTGTTGGCTGTCTGTTAAGTTAATCTGCAAAATTATTCATCTGATGTATTGAAATGACTCAAAAAATCTATATTTACAATAAAGGCATTTCTTTAATGTAGACTGAAAAAGATAATTGTTTATTCAAAACAGATAATATAATGCATATAGATTTATTTGATTAACAAAATAACAATATGCAGAACACAAATAAAATGGTCGCTTGATTTGTCTGGCTGTGTGTAGGAGGCCTAGTGGCTATCAAAGTAAAAAACAGCTTATCAAACTAATGTAGGCCTACACCAAATGCTGAACCTGGTTAGGCTGTTAATTATTTGATCTGCATTAATCTGCAAACATGTAAGGAATTAATTGGGTGTGACTGATGAAAGAATAAACACAATGAAAATGTCTCCGGTTTTCATCAGTTAGTCTGTTTTTGATTTTTCTTCTAATGACACTCCTGTCATGGATCCTGCTTTTTCTGTTTGGCCCAAAGTGTGCATGCTCAACAAATATTGTGGCAACCTCGCAATGGCTAATATCTTTTTTGAAATCTTAAAGCTTGTTCTAGGCTTAAGGGACTAGGAGAAAATGAACAGAACAGGTTTTTTTTATCGCTGTGCAGGACAACAACAGCATGTACTTGTGGGATTTGTGGCATATTGGTACAATTCACTAGTGAAGAGGGAGAACCAGACGCAGCCGCCCTGACTTGAGATTACTCTGAAAGGGAGGAGTATGGCCACGCCTCCCCACACAAGGGTGCTTCACCAAATAAAGCACTTGGCCCAGGACCCAGAGGGCTCAGGTTTCTATGGCACACAGCCATGCGCAGGCTCCTCTGTGCAGGACACAGGCTCTCCAGAGAGCAGGTGGAGGAGACAGAGGCCACAAAGGTCACGCCAGTAATTAAGAGAAATGTTCCAGGTAATCACTCATCATAAGCTCTCAAACCCTTTTCCTTCCTTTAAAAATATGCACTTTATTTAAGGTCTGTTCAGCTGGCTATACCTCAGCTAAAGCACCTTGTAAAAATATATACCTTTTGGGAAAACTAAAGATACAGAATTTAAACTGTGAGGGGGTCCGGTTCAGAGGACCAGATGCGACTGAGGGGGAATCTTAAAGTTGGCAAAATTCTTTATCTGATTTATTCCTAAAACACAAAGTAAATATTTTTTCCCGTAGATCCAACTACTCTATGTTTTTGTTATAAAAGCGGTTTCGACCACATTTGTGCTTAATGTCAATCACTCACTCACCAATGGTACACCTGCAGCCATGGCTTCTGACTTGACGTGATTAAAATACATTTAAAGAAAGGAGCTTGTTTTAAAAGGTTGGGGAGAAAAAGGCTGACTGCATAATTTAGTTTTTATTTCCTCAGGGAGTGCCAGGCAATAAACGAAGGACCTTCAGGTGTGAAGCCCACTTTACAGACTGTTTCATACAGAAGTCCGGGGCTCATTTAATCAGCCTTATATTTCATCCTCCCTGCTCAATTAAAAACCCTCCACTTTCACTCTGATTTTAGCCACACTGATATTTGCTGGGAATCGATTATTGCTATTTGGGGCAGAAACATCAGCAGCCAGGATGAGAGAAATAACTCAATATCAAAATAAGCAAACGACATGATTGATGACCTAGATTAAGACAGATGGTGGCTTTCTTAATGGGAGGATCTTAATGTTGTGTAATTTGTGAGAAGCAAATATTCAGCCTAAGCTACAATAGTGAATGTTAGGGCTAGGGTTAGCAGAGGTATGGTTAGCAGACCTGGGGCCCTATCTTACACCTGGCGCTAAGCAGCGCTAACCCAAACGCAAGTGTCTTTGCGCCCAGCGCAGGGTTCATTATGACGCCTAGTGCTCACGTCGTTTAAATGCCATGTATTCTTGCACCTGTTGCAAGTGAACTGGGCATGTTGGTTTTAAGATGAGGTGTGGCCAGGATAATTGTGTGTGGCCAGGAGGGTGTACACGCACAACGCGCATACACCCTCCTGTCTGTTACACCCAGGCGCGCGCGCACAAGCATGACTAAAAATATCAAGATTAATATCAAGATCTTCTGTTATGGGACAATGGCTATCCATTAAAAACGTTGCTGGTAACACCTATATCAAGCCTAATGCGCGAATTGTCATTTACACCTATTGCGTGAATTGTCATTCAATGGAAACTCGCGCACTGCAATAGACGGACATTTGATTTCTGAAAATGCTCTTCAGATGTCATTACAGTAGCTACAGCTCTGTCCATCTAGGCCTACAGCCTGTGGCCTAAGTAAATATAATGGTTTTGAGTGAATAAAGTTCAAAACCTTGTCCAGTGAAGATTGCATTTATTTTTTTTCAAATAGCCTAGGCAGTCCCCGGGAATTGCTGTGCATAAGGTTTTTTCGATAGCCTACGGTTAAAAAACGGAGATTAATTTCACCATGTTAATTGAATTTTAGCCTTAGTCTTTGTCCTTCATATTTATTTTAATTACAGTGACCAGGCTTCCATACTCTCAGCTTATTAAAAACCCCACTGATTTCACCTGTAATACCATAACTAAACAAAAAGAGAACAATTAATTCATTTTAATGCCATTCTCTGCATGTGCGCTTTAACTTCATACAGGAGCAGGTCTGTTTCACCAGCATGCACTTTTCACTTTTTTTTTAATTGCACTTTTCACGGTCTTCCCCGGTCTCCTTTGTTTTTAAAGCATTAGCTGCTAGTAAAATGCATTGGTCACATTTCTATATATTGTTTTATAATAAGGACATTATAAAACAAGGGGAAATATGCGTGGACCTCTGGGTTGCCAACCTGACAGCTGTATTGTATTTAGTGTCATCATGAAGGCAACATAACGGTATTTGTGTTATTAATATTAGAATGCAGGTAACGAACTTCGGATGAAGCTTGAACTTCGAGAACTGCGTGAGAACAGCCTCGATGTTTGACAATGTTTTATTGCATAATCAAACGAAATTCGTTAAACAAGCAGGCTAATTTGGCGTTTTCTAAGGTGAGACGGAAGCCACTGGTAGCTTATTCTCAGCTATTGCAGGTGCTTTTAACGAAATGTAACCGCATATATTTTGTATTATAACAGCACTGTCGGGAATTACCGGGAACTCATAATGGTTAGTCTGAATAATATTGACCATACTATTGATCAATATAGCGGATTGCTTATATGATGGCGAAAAAGACATGCTCGTGCGTGTTTAGTGCGAGCATGTCTTTTTCGCCATCATAAGCAATCCGCAAAGGTGGAAAAGCAGACTTTTAAAGGGAATGGGATATGACATTTTGATTGGTTTATTGCATGTCACGTCCAAGACACACCTATAATTAATGAAGAGACTAGGTTCAGCCCATTTGCACGTTGCGCCGTGCTTAGCGCTCAAAAAACACGCCGTAAAAATAGCAAAAGTGGACTTTGCCTAAATGCCCTAAATGCCATGAGCTTCGATCGCCAGGATAGGGCCCCTGATCTTACACACTATGCAAACACACATTCCTCCACACGTATGCATGCACTTACTCATGTCCATACACCCACACATAGATGTTCAAGTACATATATTCTATATGCACTCACACACATTTGTGCTCATAGACAGGTATCAAACGAGCCTCAAACCATCACTCTGCTGCCAGATATGCAGTGGATCTGGCTGGATCACTTTAAGGGTTGTTTCTCCTGACTCATTTTCCTATTGAACTGTATGGGAAAAAAAAGTCAGGAGAAGAAACCCTTAAAGTGATCCATCCACATTTACTGCATATCTGGCAGCAGAGTGATGGTTTGAGGCACATTTGATACCTCAGACCCTTGATGACTTACAGCCATTTAGCCATACTATTTCCATGTAATTTACAGCTTAATCTAGTCCCACCCCAAAATATTGTATCGCTTGTAAGAGTACCTGAAAATAAGATATCAAGAGTCTTTTGATATCCTTTTATACTCAGTCATGATAGCATCTCCTGTTTACCTGTGGAATGTTCCAACAGGTGTTTTTTGAACTTCCCAGTCTTTTTTTTGCCCCTGTCCCAACTTTTTTGGAACGTGTTGCAGGCATCAAATTCTTAATTAGCGTATATTTACAAAAATCAATAAAATTGATAATGTAAAACATTAATTATCTTTTCTTTGTACTGTTTTAATTAAATATATGTAAAAGAGAATTTACAAATCACTGCTTTCTGCTTTTATGTGCATTTTACATAGTCCCAACTTTTTTGTAATTGGGGTTTATAGATATTGGTTTTGAATGTTTCAAATTACACTATACGCAATCCTGATTATCCAA
Organism: Synaphobranchus kaupii; assembly: GCA_029718625.1. Classification (NCBI taxonomy): domain Eukaryota; kingdom Metazoa; phylum Chordata; class Actinopteri; order Anguilliformes; family Synaphobranchidae; genus Synaphobranchus; species Synaphobranchus kaupii. The sequence goes on along the minus strand of CM056383.1, from coordinate 46,935,224 downwards.
ACAAAAAAGTTCTGTGCTATCAACAGTCAGGAGGAGGATCAGAAACTAATACTAAAAGGAATTCATGGTCATTTTTATTTTATTTTAGTTACTTTTGGAACACTACATTACAGTTTTAGTTTTGTTTTAGTTTTTAAAGTTATTTTATTTTATTTTTTTATTTCAGTTAACTAAATGTTTTTTAGATTTTAGTTTCAGTTTCAGTTAACTATAATAACCTTGTTGTGTTGGTCAGCTCTTCAATCAATGTAAAACAGCAATTTTTGAACCTCGATATCTCTGCCGTTTCATCACCAATCTCAATGCCATTTCACAGGTGGACCACTATCACCATGGGCTCGCCAAATACTGCTTTTGATATAGTTATGTTAGGCCATTACTAAGTTACAGGTAAGTACAGTACAGTAGACATACTGTATACAGGGCTGTAGCAGTTGTCAAAGCTCTGTGCTGATGCACCTTGATGGAGAGCAGGCTGATGTTAGCATTGGGGCTGATCAATTTAATTTCCTGTCTTTTCACTTAAAACAGTCTTTTGCGATTAATATATATTTACATGAGCACAAAAGCCAACAGATCTCCATCACTTTTCTGATACTGAGGGCGACTGTAGTAAGAAAATGCCTTACAAAAAAGCAGGTGTTTTTCTCAGCTCTGACAAATTACATATTTGAATACTTCCATTTTTTCTAGTTATTACCCCTTGGTTTAACTGTTCATGACAAATATATTAGGCAATGCATGCATTTCAAATGGTGATGTGAGACTGAAAGGTGAGGTTTTCATAGCTGCACAAACATTCTTCAGGCTTTTTTGGGCTCTTGGGAAAGCTGTGAGACTGCATAGTGGGGTAATGATGTGAGAAAATCTCGGTGGAACATGAATGAGCCTCACAGGGTGCTAAACCTCTATTTTTCCAGTAACAACATGTACAGTATATGCATTGATTCAGAATAAATATTAAGTGAGAATGGGCGGAGGGTGGCATCCAATTCAAGTTACGAATATCCTGGGGGACCCTGCTTTTTCTAAAGGCCAACAAAATCTTTTTCAAATAGCGACTTAGACAACATTTTTTATTTTTGGCTTTTTTCTTTTACATATTATCCATTTATACAGCTACACGGACATATACTGAAGCAATTCAGGTTGGGTACCTTGCTCAAGGGTACAACGGCAGTGTCCTATCTTGCAACCTTTTGGTTACAAGGCCAGTTCCTTAAACATTATACTACCCTGCCGCCCAGGCTCAATAGGGTAAATCATCCTTCAAGACAATAAACTGCTAGAGTGCTTATTGGAGTGCTTGGCAGCATTTTACATTTCAGGGGTTACAATTGTGGTTGCTAAAAAAAAACCCAGTACACATGGGGGTCAATTTACTAAAGGTTTGCGTGTACAAAAACACGCGTAAAACTGTTACCACCCGCAAAACATCATCCGAGGTGATGAACTGACCAGGTGTAAAGAGGGTTGCGTGTGCTAATATTTAAAGATACATTAAACCTGAACGGAAGTTTGAGAAATGTATTTGCGGGTGGATTTTAGTACAAATGGAAAGCAGGTATTAAAAGACACGGAATCGATAAAATTACAGCTGTCATTGTAGCAAGACGGGTGTGTTTGGAATATCCATAACTGAACGTTCTGAATGAATGCGTAACAATGAGGGCTAATTATTAAATGTGCCGCGGACCACAATTGAACGCTTTCACTTTTACCATTCGATTGAACAAGTAAGGTTAGAAGTACATTTTTTATGGGTTAGTGCTATTGGTTTCTGCTAGCTTCATCATTCTAGCCTCATACGGCGATCAATAAAAGAACAATACACTAGCACTTACTTATTGTAAGTTTGATCACCACTGCAGTGAAGTAAAAAAAGTCAATAAACTACATTTTCTGTCAGAAATGTATTGTCAAGCTCAGCTGCTGTCTACGTTCTAAAGCTCCGGTTTGCCAAAGAGAATTTGTGGATAGTGTACATAGATGAACAGTAAGAATATTTTTTTAATCAAGAGGCAAATCGTGTTACAGAAAAAAAATAATTAAAAAATAAATTGAATAATAAATAGTAATTGAATCAAACAAACAATACAACATTGATTATAACAAACAATGAATAACAAGCAAATCAAAAATTTATAAAAATGGAACCCATGATCAAATGGAAATATGATTTTATGTGACACTTATGGCGCAAGTAGGCTTAGTGTTAGTAAGCATAGTTATGATCATTTCAGTCCTGACAAACATCTGTAACTCCCAGCAGAAACTAAGAGCCATCCAGTGAAACAGTTTGTAATAAACCACCAGCTTTTTCAGTGTAACAGTAGCCTATACCTACACTGTAAAAAAATACCATAAAAACGGCAATATTGCTGCTAGTCTTTTCACCGTTTTCTTACAGTATAACCATTCCAAACACGCAAAATCTCTCATTTAAATATGGCTGTTTGGGGCTGGTGTAATTTACGTAATTACTCCTTATTGATCACCTGCAAAGTGTGAAATGATGAAAACACAAACAGAACAGAAAAATACTCCGGCGAAAACAACCCAGAAAAGAGGGTGAATACTAAAGCCTAGTCTCGACCAGACGTGGTTTAGCTGTGTTTTGTAGCCGTCCGTCTCTCGGAACAGAAACGCTCTTATTTTAATCTATGCAGCTGTCTGCACCGGCTCCGTGCAGGCTCGCGTCTCAGCTCCGTCTCATGAACGTAAAGCAATCTGAAGCGTTTATTTACGCTTCAAGTCTATTTTTTCGACAATACGCGCGTAAAACGTGAGGTTGTCAAATAAAAATAAAAAGTGCCAAATAAAAAGGCACTTAATACAAACTTCGGGTTGTTGTCATTTTATCATTGTAATCATTAAACTTTTATCATATTAGCTTATTATCTGACCTTGTTCTTTGTTTTCATTATTTCCGATGGCATGTTTTCTCCCAGTTTATTTATTGATTCTGTATTGTGTAATCAGTTATGAAAAGTGGTATACAAATAAAGTTATTATTATTGTATATCTTTATCAGAGCCTATATGATTATCTGAGGGAAACATTGTTTATTGTGGTTCATCATCTAGCGGTCAAAACACACCTCTTTTGCACCAAGTTTGCTGAAAGCAGCAACATGAACACAAGGAAATGCGCGAGCAATACGGAAGCTGTATAGACAGTCGCTTCAGGGACACGTTAACGCTGTCGTTACGCGAGCGCGAAGCTCACGTAACGCTGACGTGACAGCTGAGCAGAAAAAGACAGCAAGTGAAAGAAAACCTCCAGCTCAATGTAAAATAAATTAGCTAAAATAAAGGAGGGACAGGAGAAAAGGGTAATAAAGGTTATAGCCTCAAAGAGGACTGAAAGAAAACCAAGGGTAGAAACTGCTGAGAACAAAGGAAAAGTGAAAATCCTAGGTGGAATTTCCACGAGCTCTATGTGGAATTTCCACAATCTTTAGCAGACTAAACAGAAAGACGTTGCCCACGCTAAGTTCCTATACCAAATTACCGGCCAAAGCGTAATCGCAGTTTACACTGAAGCACTGGCTAAGTGGCAGCAGGCTGCTTAAATAGAGGAATGCAGCTGCGACCAATTAACAAAATGGTCCCAGGAGGAAAAAACAACAGGAGTGCCCGCCAGAATGGCAAAAGCAGGCTAAAAAACCATGACAGGTATACCTCTTGTTATGTGATTGTCAAGGGAGTTTGAGCAACTAGAAGATTATGTCGCATCACCTGAAATGCATCATTTCTCATTCTTCAATTGCGGTAAACAGCTTCCTACCCAAATAATCCCAAACACTCTGAGTAACAGCTTTTGGTCTGAAACAGTCTGCTGGTGTATTTAGCATGAATCATTGAGTTTAGTCAATGGTTTGCATTCCAAAATCTTTTTTTGAAGAGAGGGCAGGTGATCCAACCTTGTAATATATATTTTTTAATAAATTGAATTGCGGATGAGTATACCATTGGGAATTTAATCTACCTCAACCGCATATTGATGCACAGCCTAAATTCTAGCCCACTCTTCAACTGCCAGCATTCACTGCTCTGAGAAAATCAGATCAGCAGAATTTACACCACAGACAGAGGTAATGATGATAGGAGGAAAACAAAGATTTGATCCTTATTTATTAATCTATGCACATATGTATATAACACCATTTGTTTTTCTTAACCCCTTTGCGCCGATGGCAAATTTGGTCAATTCTCACCTATTTAGGGGGTGCTCCGTTTGAGGCTTAATAACTCTAGGTGTGAGCATCACAGAAACTTGCCAAATGGCTTAAATGAAACAAGACAGTTTATATTTGTTTATTTTCATAATTTAAGTCAAAATAAAGTGCCACAAATGCAAAGAAGACAAAAGAATTCTGAGGATTATATGCAGAACTACTAAAGATCTATGATGCAAAATATAGGCAGTGTACCCTGTTGTCCATTAGTGTCTCCAAATCTATCCAAATGGCTAAATTGTGCACTGCTCTAAATCATAAAAGAATGATATATTTAACTACAAATCAACGGTTTTGGATCATAAAACTCACTTTTGTGTTACGTACTCCATTCTCTTCCAGTCCACCTTCCCTTTGTTCTCCCTGTTTTCCTACTCCGCTTGTTTCATGTCTTGTTTTTACTTTTACCCTGTCTGTCTTTCGTGTTGTGCAGGCTGGGCGTGGTTTTCCTTCTCGTTTCCTGATTATTTCTCGCCCTATCACTCGCCCCCTCGGTTCGCATTCCTCGCGCACATTCATCCGCTCATTCATTCTCACATACATTCCTCACGCTGCACTCATTAATTTACTGATTAACCACACTATTTAGTCTCCCTTCTCTCTCTGTCTCGTCGCCAGTTTGTTATGCTTAGTCAAGTTGTGAAGTCGTGTTTTCCTGGCCTTTATCTGTGTTTTACCGTAACCCTGTCTGAGTTTTGCCTTTTTAGTTACCCGCCAGCCTGCTACCTGTACGTCCCTAAATCCTCGCCAACCCCACTTCCAGTCCGTCACCATTCGCCCGCCATTCGCCCTGCTGTGTTCCTGCTTCCACCTCCTCCTCTGCCCCTTTGCCATTACCAACCCTGGATCCAGTCCCTCACCCCACTCGCCCTCTTCGTTGTTTGTGTTCTTTCTTAATAAAAGTGCTCCATGGAGCTTTTATGGTGAGTCTGTCTCCGAGTCCTGCGTTTGGGTCCATAGCAGTTGAGGGAAACGTAACAAAACAAACTGGCCAAAACATGGACCCAGCGGACTCGGAGCAGCTCCACCACGCCCTAGCCTGTTAAGGGGCTGTGATCAGTCAGCACGGCCTGTGTTTGGAAGACGTCCAGGAGACCGTGTAGAGCATCTCCGACAAGGTGGGTCAGATGGGGGCGCTCATGAGTCAGATGTCGGTCCAGCTGCCTCTCCCAAGGGCTCAAGCCCGGACACCTCCACCGGTTCCCGAAGTCCAGCCTACAGCCCTGCCACTCCTCCCTGGCAGGGAGCCCCGTTTCCCTTATCCTGAGCATTACCTGGGCGATCTGGGGAAATGTCGAGGCTTCCTGCTGCAATGCGACATTGTCTTCCGTTTACAACCAGCCTCCTATTCCTCGGATTCCAGTAAGATCGTGTTCATCATGGCCTGCCTGGGGGGAAGCGCCCGGGATTAGGCGACAGCTGTCTGGGACAACCAGCTGCCCGCCTGCTCCCACTTTACCACCTTCACCACCGAGATGCGCAGGGTGTTCGACCATTCGGTCTGTGGCCGCGACGCTACCCAGCGTCTGCTCCTGATTCGTCAGGGTAACCGCAGCATGGCTGAGATGGCGGTCCAGTTTCGCACCCAGGCGGCAGAATCGGGCTGGAACGACGCCGCCCTCCAGGGGGTATTCCTCAACAGTCTGAGTGAGGGTCTCAAAGACGAGCTGGCGACTCGGGCCGAATCCAGTTCACTGGACAGCCTTATCTCCCTCGCCATCTCCCTCGACAACCGTTTGTGAGCCCGACACCGGGAGAAGACGGGTCGCCTGGGTCAGTCCTCCTCTCCTTTCTGTTCACAAGCCTCTTTGCCGTCCCAACCCTCCAGTCTGTCCATTCTTCCGGCGCTTGGCCCGCCGGAAGAAGAGCCTATGCCGTTGGGGAGCACCCAGATCGATGCGGATGAATGCCGCCGCAGACTCACCTCTGGCTCCTGTTTTTACTGCGGCGTCCCAGGCCACCATATAGCCTCCTGTCCAGTCCACCGAAAAGGGGGGGGCTCGCCGGAAAACCTGGGTGTCCTGGCGAGCCCCATTTCCACTACGTCACCTGCCCAGTCCCGCTTTCTGTTAAAAGCGACTCTCATGTAGTGCACCCTCTCAGTGTCGCTATCTGCCCTGGTGGACTTGCAGTGGATGCACTGGCTGGAGAAACCATTCACTGTCCTGACTGACCACCGGAACCTGCAATACATCCAGTCCACAAAACGCCTGAACTCACGTCAAATTTCATCGACCTCAACTTCGTCACACTGTCTGGAATTCCCACGGAACAACTCTCCAACCCTCTCTGTGCCTACGCCCTGGACGGCAAGCTTCTGGCTTGTGTCACTCACTCCACCATACCCCTTCAACTTGTTCTGTCTGGCAACCACCGGGAAACCATACAATTGTTCATCATTCGGTCTGCCCAGTCTCCCATGGTCCTTAGCCAGTCCTGGCTTAAGCTACACAATCCTCACCTCAACTGGGAAACAGCTCAGATTCAAAGCTGGAGCCCCAGATGTCACTCTGCTTGTCTCTGTTCTGTCTTGCCTCCGTCTAGAGGCGCTAGGGCTCCCCCGACCTGTCCCAAGTTCCATATCAGTACCATGACCTGTCTAAAGTGTTTAGTAAATCACTTGCCATGTCCTTACCTCCCCACAGACCATATGACTGCTGCATCGACCTGCTGCCGGGGTTCCCACTTCCGTCCAGTCGCCTCTACAACCTGTCCGCTCCTGAAATGGCCTCAATGGAAACGTACATACACGATTTGCTGGCTGCAGGTATAATCCGACCCTCCTCATCACTGGTAGGGGCCGGCTCCCTCCGTCCCTGTATAGATTACCGAGGCTGTCCGTAATAAATACCCATCACCATTAATAAATTCTGCTTTTGAACCCCTTCACGGCGCCATCATCTTCTCCAAACTAGACCTTCGGAACGCCTACCATCTTGTCCGGATCCAGGAGGGAGATGAGTGGAAAACAGCCTTCAACACCCCTCTTGAACACTTCGAATACCTGGTCATCCCGTTTGGTCTTTGTGGTAGGGGGGCGTGGTTTTAGGCGCTGCCGGCAAGAGAGAGAGTGAACGCGTGTGGTTTGTGGAGCCGACACAGCTCTCGGGAATCATGCAATTGGTAACGATTGATTGTATTATTGTTTGTATCAATTAACCAATTGCCTTGATTGTTCGACAGTGAGCCTGAGTGCATAAAAGCCGGCCGGAACATCTGCGGGGAGAAGAGCGGAGGCCGGAATTAATGTGTGTTTGTGTGTGTGTGTAAAACGCAGAGAAAGTCTGGAAAATAAAACCGTGTTCTCTGGGAATCCTGCCTGGTTACTGTCTCTGCACGGGAGCGGTGGTGCTCACCTCGCCACAGTGGTGGCCCGTACGGGGAAAAAGAAAGGCGAAAACGGTGCAGAGGACAGAAAAACAGGATTTCTTTTGAAAAAAGCAATGGATAACAGCCAGGAGCAGCCGGAGCAGCCAACCTCCGTAGCAGCGCTGGGAAAATTGCTGGAGGGGCTAGCTGCTATGCAGGTACAACAGTCGGCTGCTCACGCCGAGCAGATGCAAGCCCTGCGAGAGCAGTCTAGCCTCCAGACACAGGCGCTGCTACAGCTGGCTGCTGCCGGGGGTTCCAGGGGAGGGCAGAGCGTCTCGTCCCCGAAATTTCACCTTCCAAAGATGACAGCGGACGATGACGCTCAGGCCTTCCTCGAGGCGTTTGAGGTGGCAGCGGAGACGTGCAGGTGGCCACTGGAAGAGTGGGCGGTACGTCTCCTGCCCCTCTTATCAGGGGAGGCGCAACAGGCGGCGCATGGACTGCCGGCAGCCGCTAGGAAAGATTTTCGAAATCTAAAAAAGGCGGTCCTCGACCGAATGGGGTTCAGCCCAGAGGATCACCGACGTCGCTTCCGGGAGACCACCCTGACGGGAGAGGACCGGCCATTCGCATACGCCCAGCGGCTGACCGACATGGCGAGGCGCTGGCTACAGCCGGAGATAAGATCCGCAGCTGGAGTCGTGGAGCAGGTGGTCCTCGAGCGCTTCACCGCAGGGTTGCCGGCGGATACGGCCAGCTGGGTCCAGTGCCACCGGCCCACCAACCTGGACGTCGCCGTCACCCTGGCGGAGGACCACCTGGCACAACACCCCTTCACCCAGCAGCAGAAACCGGAGCCAGCGCCCCGAAAAAAGTTCACCACCCGTGCTCTTCCCCTTCCCGTTTCCCGTCCCCAAAACCCCTCCTTCCCTCGTGTTAATCCCTTTATTTTGTCTCCTCCTTCTCCCCACTCAGGCTCAGTGGCGGTGCAGTCCGGCCCACAGGGAGCTCCTCAGACGCCTGGATCGGGGTGTTGGCGGTGCGGACAGCCGGGCCACCTGCGCCGCGATTGTCCGCTCATGGAGGTGGGGCAGGTGGTCCGTGTCGTCGGCCCGCCCACCTCCGCTCCCGATCTAGACGGGGCGTACTGCATTCCGGTAAGGGTGCAAGGGAGTGAACACCGGGCACTGTTGGACTCAGGGGCGATGCAGTCCATGATCCTACAGAACCTGGTTCGGCCAGAGGCGTTGGTGACGGCACGTTGGGTATCTATTAGGTGTGTGCATGGGGATATACACAAGTACCCTATAGTGCCAGTGGAAATTCATTTCAAAGAGAAAAAGCATATTCTAGAGGCTGCGGTTAGCTCCCGCCTCTCGCACCCTCTGATTCTGGGCACAGATTGGGCGGGGTTTAAACAGGCAGCTGAGAAGCTGATGGGGGTGCGATCACGACCGCTAGGGAAGTGTGACATGTGTGCAGTTGACAGTGGTGACACGGGGTCGCCCGACACTGCCGGGGGGGGGACGGCTCCGGGAGAGCCTCCGGTGGAGACTCCCCAGGTGCCGGTGTTTCACCCCGTGGAGGATTTCCCACTCGCGCAGTCTCGCGACGACACCCTACGCTTTGCCTTTGATCAGGTCGTATATGTGGATGGTCAGCTGGTGCGCCCTGACGCTGCACGCTCTCACCCATATTTTGTAATCATTAAGGACAGATTGTACAGAGTGAGTCGTGACACTCAGACAGGTGAGGAGATGACCCAGTTGTTGGTACCTAAAAGCCGCCGGGAAATGATTTTCCAGGCGGCTCATTACAACCCCATGGCTGGTCATTTAGGGTATGAGAAAACACTAAACCGGATAATGGCCCGGTTCTATTGGCCGGGCATTTGGGCGGACGTACGTCGGTGGTGTGCGTCCTGCCCAGACTGTCAGCTAGTGAATTCCCCGGCCATCCCAAAAGCGCCGTTGCGCCCTCTACCGTTAATTGAGGTCCCTTTTGATAGAGTGGGCATGGATCTCATCGGGCCATTTGACAGAAGCACGCAGGGATACCGATTTGTGTTAGTTCTGGTGGATTATGCAACTAGGTATCCCGAAGCAGTGCCGTTACGCAATATCTCGGCTAAGAGTGTTGCGCAGGCTTTGTTTCAGATAATCTCCCGCGTCGGAATCCCGAAAGAGATTCTGACGGATCAAGGCACTTCCTTTATGTCACGCACATTACGCGAATTATATGAATTATTGGGGATTCAGTCTATTAAAACCAGCGTATACCATCCACAAACAGATGGGCTCGTGGAGCGTTTTAATAGGACTTTGAAGTCTATGATTCAGAAGTTCGTACACGATGATAGCCGAAATTGGGATAAGTGGTTAGTTCCTCTCTTGTTTGCAGTGCGAGAGGTTCCCCAGGCCTCCACGGGATTTTCTCCCTTTGAATTGCTGTTCGGTAGGCGACCACGGGGTGTCTTGGATCTAGTTAAGGAAAGCTGGGAGGAGGGTCCAAGTCCCAGTAAAAACGAAATTCAGTATGTCATGGACCTGCGAGCAAAACTCCATACACTGGGTAGATTGTCACGGGAGAATTTGCTCGAGGCTCAGGAACGTCAGCAGAAGCACTACGATAGAGGAACTAAGCTACGTCAATTTTCACCGGGAGATAAAGTCCTGGTATTACTCCCGACGTCCAGCACAAAATTACTCGCCAAGTGGCAAGGACCCTTCGTGGTTACACGACGAGTGGGGGAAGTCGATTATGAGGTGGTGCGATCTGATAGAGAGGGGGCGAAACAGATTTATCACCTCAATCTACTAAAAGCATGGAAAGAGGTGGTACCGGTCTCTCTGGTCACGGTGGATCAGGAGAGAGATGAGCTGGGGCCTGAGGTACCAAATTCTACCGATCAAACCTCACCCCTTTCGGATAGCCATCTCCTACCGAATCAGAGAGCGGATCTTGCCTTGTTGCAAAAGCGGTTTGCGGATGTGTTTTCCCCTCTACCAGGTCGCACTAACCTCATAAGCCACCACATTGAGACAACCCCGGGCGTGACGGCGCGTTCACGGCCCTATAGACTACCGGAACATAAAAAGAAATTGGTTCAGGCAGAAATAAAGGCAATGCTGGAATTGGGGGTAATAGAGGAGTCTAACAGTGCCTGGAATAGTCCCATCGTGCTAGTGGGTAAGCCGGATGGGTCTATTCGGTTCTGTGTAGACTATCGTAAGGTGAACGAAGTGTCACGTTTTGATGCCTATCCAATGCCTCGGTCGACGAACTCTTGGATCGGCTGGGCACAGCTCGTTTTTTTTCGACACTGGATTTAACCAAGGGCTACTGGCAGATTCCCTTGTCTCCAGAGTCCAAGGAAAAAACGGCTTTCTCCGCTCCGGACGGGTTGTACCAATTTCGGACACTTCCGTTTGGGTTATTCGGGGCCCCTGCCACTTTTCAACGTCTCATGGACAGGGTGCTGCGTCCGCATGCTGCTTTCGCTGCAGCCTATCTGGATGACATTATCATCCACAGCAACAGCTGGGCTCAGCATGTGCGGCATGTGGGGGCGGTGTTAGAGTCCCTGAGACAGGCGGGGCTCACGGCTAACCCAAAGAAGTGTGCAATTGGCCGAGCGGAGGTACGGTATTTGGGGTACCACTTGGGAAGTGGACAGGTGCGGCCTCTAGTGGACAAAACCGCAGCGATTGCGACCTGCCTCCGACCCAAGACAAAAAAAGAGGTGAGGAGGTTTTTGGGGCTGGCTGGCTACTACAGAAGGTTTATTCCTGCCTTCTCGGAGCTGACCAGTCCCCTAACCGACTTGACTCGGAAAGGTGCCTCAGATCCGGTCCAGTGGACGGAATTGTGCCGGCAGGCGTTTGAGCGGGTGAAAGAAGCTCATTGTGGGAAACCGCTCCTGTTCACCCCTAACTTCTCTCTCCCTTTTAATGTGCAGGCAGACGCATCGGACAGAGGGCTGGGGGCCGTTTTGACGCAGCAGGTGGAGGGGGTCGACCGACCAGTGCTGTACATTAGCAGGAAACTTTCACAACGCGAAGCTAAGTACAGCACGGTCAAGAAAGAGTGTCTGGCCATTCGGTGGGCGGTCGGGTCCCTCCGTTATTACCTACTGGGTCGCCCATTCACCCTCTGTTCGGACCATGCTCCCCTCCAATGGCTTCACCGCATGAAGGATACTAACGCCCGAATCACTCGTTGGTATCTGGCTTTACAGCCTTTTAATTTCAAGGTGATTCATAGGCCGGGAGCGCAGATGGTGGTGGCGGACTTTCTCTCTCGCCCGGTGGGGGAGGAGGAGGGGGGGGTCGGTCATCGGCCGGATGGCTTCCCGGCCTAAGTCGGGCGGTGGGGGTATGTGGTAGGGGGGCGTGGTTTTAGGCGCTGCCGGCAAGAGAGAGAGTGAACGCGTGTGGTTTGTGGAGCCGACACAGCTCTCGGGAATCATGCAATTGGTAACGAATGATTGTATTATTGTTTGTATCAATTAACCAATTGCCTTGATTGTTCGACAGTGAGCCTGAGTGCATAAAAGCCGGCCGGAACATCTGCGGGGAGAAGAGCGGAGGCCGGAATTAATGTGTGTTTGTGTGTGTGTGTAAAACGCAGAGAAAGTCTGGAAAATAAAACCGTGTTCTCTGGGAATCCTGCCTGGTTACTGTCTCTGCACGGGAGCGGTGGTGCTCACCTCGCCACAGTCTTATTCGTCAACAATGTCCTCCGAGACCTGCTCAATCGGTCAGCGTTTGTGTATCTTGACGATATTTTGATCTTTTCCAAAACCCCCCAGGAACATGTGCTGCATGTGAGAGAAGTACTCCAGAGACTGTTGGAGAACAAGCTGTACGTTAACCCTTTCCAGCCTAAGCGAATATTGGGTCAACATTCTATTCCATTTTATTTCTTAATGTGCGTTGCAAAAATGTTTGTAGTGTGATAATATTACATCAGATACCTAAACTTGATACACCATTGTAAACAGGATAACTGGGGCTTTCAATTGATATAAGAAATAATAGGATTACTTGATGGCAATATCATCAATTATGGAAATACATTTACCAACTAAATTTATAAAACATTCTAAATGGCTATTTTCTAATGAGAAACCTACTATTTTACCCATTTCATGTTCAAGTTAGGGGGAAACTTACAGTGTATGATATCTTCACCATTGTGTGAGTCATATAGAATAGGAATCAGAATAGATTTATCTTCTACTGCTCAAAAGTTATAACCACTTCAGTGATGGGTAAGAAAAGGCTAAAATAAACGCTTTAGAATGTTAGGTTCATTGAAAATATGACATGTGTATGCAAAACTGTTTGTGGTGTGATCATATTCTGTTACACCCCTAAAGATAATATACCATTTTAAACAGGATAACTGGAGCTTTCCATTTATATACAATAATATGCTTACTTTAACACAATATCATCAATTATTAAAACAAGTTATAACATCTTAATGATGTACGGGAAAAGGCAAAAAAAATTTTTTTAGTAGAATGTTAGCTTCATTGACATTTCACATTACCACTTATCCATACTCCTAATGGGTCACCGTTGAGAATCTGTTGATATAATGCTAAATTGAAAGACACATACACTGAAATATACAATTTATGTGTTCAATGAAACACACACTTTATTTAAAAAAAATGTATAACATAGTGAATGGATGAACTAAGTAAATGGATAACATTGTAAAACAAATAAAAACAAGATACAACCCATGGCAAATATCAGTTTAGATACCCGTAAAATTAATGCATTGGATTTATTTACAGTAAAATCATTAATGTATTAGTACAGATACAGCAGACAAATCTATGGTCAAGCATAAATACCTTCAATATATTCAAAAATCAAAAAGATAACAGTAAGTGCATGCATGTCCTGATGGTCCTCCGTGTCGTGCTCTGCAATGACCCTCAGCACCTTCCTTCTCTTCAGGGACTGTATCAGATGGCTAAATGTCCATCCTTTGCTGCAATACATAAATATGTAATCATATACCATTTTATTAATCCATAACATATCATATTAAACCATTTCTGAGTAATTAAAGGGCTTGCAATAACATCATCTTACAGCAAACGCTTTATGCTTATGTCAGGAATAGATAAAATAGCTATTCTGGACACAAGCATAATGTCCATCCATCGCTGTAATAGATACATATATTATCAGTTGCCATTTCATTAATCCATAACATATAAAACCATTTCTTAGTCATTAAAGGGGTGTATAATGAGAATGACATTTTACAGAAAACACTTTATGCTCCAGAATAACGTTAGATAAAAAGCACAACAATAACACAATGTTAGACTACTTAGCATAATGTCCATTCATATAAGATATTGTTTTGAATGAACAGACCTAAATCATCAGTGACATTGGCTCAACTGAATGATGTCTTTTTGTCATATTTGTCTAAACAGGCTAATCTTGCTGAAGTCAAAAACGTGAGTCAGAAAATAAAACGGAAAGCTGACGTTACGTTAGGAAATGTTTGCTGTTTAGTTCTCTACTCCATTCATTTTCGACAGGACTGATCAACAACAACCTTCAAATTTATACATAACGTTATGTTAAAAAACTAGCTAGTTAGTACTTGCTATTGATAAGACTAATAGTTGAGTATAACATTTATAAAGCTAGCAAGACAGACAGCAGAGCTAACGTTTCAAATTAGGAAAACAAAAACGCAGAAAAGAAAATGGCTGTTCGCGAGACGATGACTGCTCACTGTTAGACTAACGTTATTTGTTTTAGCTTTAGTTAGCTATTATTTAGTTATCAAAGTCTACACTAAGATATGGAAAATATTCACATCTAACGTTATCACTTCACTTATTCATTGTATGACAGACTTTTTCACAATTTCATCTCGAAACGAGCTGGGGGAACAACAACACAGTGGCATCATTTGAAGCTCGAGCCGAACGTTAGCTACCTTAGCGACTTTCAAGTGAAAATATGAGAAAGTCTGCGGTACAAAAACAGGATTTTATTCAAAATAAAATAGTTTCTGAAGTAATATCTATGGTTAATTATTATCTTAAATATTTCTTACCTCAGGGGGTTTACTGGCTTTCCCTCAGTCGCAGTAAAGTCTTCAGACGATAGTCTTCTGTCCAAGGTGGTCCGCTCCGCCCGCAGTGAAGCAAATGGAGATTTACGAGGTTGACGTGTGGTTTTATTTAGCGGTCTACAAATAAATCTCCACCCACTAAGCTCATGAACCAATTATATGCAATTGTAGCTTATTTTGCCATCTGTAACTAGCAGTTTTCAAAAAGAAAATCAGTGATTGGACGGCAGAGCTATTATACGTCAAACCATCAGAACAATTGTACTGAAATTAGAACGGTCCGGCTTTAAAGGGTTAAGGCGGAGAAGTGCGACTTCCATGTTCCGTCCATATCATTCCTGGGATTTGTGATTGAGGAGGGGAGGATTAAGGCTGACCCTGTGAAGATCCAAGCTGTGACGGAGTGGCCCCGGCTGGTTACCCGTAGACACCGCCAACAATTCTTAGGCTTCGCAAATTTTTACAGGCGGTTTATCCACGGTTACAGCCAGATCGCTACACCCCTCACTAACCTCACCTCTACCTCTGTTCCGTTTATCTGGTCCCCTGAAGCTAACCAAGCTTTTCACCTTCTCAAAATCAGGTTCTCCACTACACCCATCCTGTGTCACCCCAACCCTAACCGTCAGTTCATTGAGGATGTGGACGCCTCCGACACCGGAGTGGGTGCTGTCCTTTCCCAGCGTTCCTCCCTGGACCAGAAAATTCACCCCTGTGCCTTCTTTTCCCGCCAACTCACCCAGGCCCAGCGTAATTATGACGTGGGGACCAGGGAGTTGCTGGCTATCAAACTCGCCTTGGGGGAGTGGAGGCACTGGCTGGAGGGGGCGGAGAAACCATTCACTGTCCTGACTGACCACCGGAACCTGCAATACATCCAGTCCGCAAAATGCCTGAACTCACGTCAAGCCCGTTAGTCACTGTTTTTTGCACAATTTAATTTCTCCATCACTTACAGACCCGGTTCCCGCAATATCAAACCTGATGCCCTTTCACGAGTCTTCTCCCCGGCTGCCAGGCCTGTTGTCCCCAATCCTGTCCTTCCCCCTTCCTGTGTGGTGGCTGCGGTCTCCTGGGAGATAGAAAGGACCGTGAAGGCCGCCCAAGTAACCCACCCGAACCCCCGCAATAACCCTAACTCCCGTCTTTTTGTTCCTGACTTCGTCCAGTGGGCACACGCCTCCCGCCTGTCCTGCCACCCTGAGATCCAAAGGACCATCGCGCTGGTGAGTAGGAGTTTCTGGTGGCCCACACCAAAGGGGGATACCCGTGCCTATGTCCTCGCCTGTCCCGTCTGTGCCAGGAGCAAGGCCTCCCATCTACCCTCCGCTGGTTTCCTCCGCCCCCTCCCCATCCCGGGCCGTCCTTGGGAGTCACATTGGGGTTGACTTTGTCACCGGTCTTCCCCCATCGGATGGTAACACAGTCATCCTCAGTCGATCAGTTCTCCAAGGTGGCCCTCTTCGTCCCCCTGCCTAAGCTTCCCTCGGCGACTG
This sequence comes from Synaphobranchus kaupii, assembly GCA_029718625.1. Lineage (NCBI taxonomy): Eukaryota > Metazoa > Chordata > Actinopteri > Anguilliformes > Synaphobranchidae > Synaphobranchus > Synaphobranchus kaupii. The sequence goes on along the minus strand of CM056383.1, from coordinate 46,919,057 downwards.
AGACAGCGGAGCTCCTGGTGCGACACGTGGTGAGGCTGCACGGGATCCCCACAGACATCATCTCGGAACGTGGGCCCCAGTTCTCCTCTCAGGTGTGGTGGGCGTTCTGTGTGTCCCTGGGTGTGTCCGTCAGCCTGTCGTCTGGCTACCACCCCCAGACGAATGGCCAGACCGAGCGGACCAATCAGGACCTGGGAGCTGCCCTGCGGTGCGTGTCCTCCTGCAACCCCTCTTCCTGGAGCCAGCTTCTCCCGTGGGTACAGTACGCCCACAACACCTTGAAGAGCTCCGCCACGGGTATGTCCCCATTCGAGTGTTCCCTGGGATACCAACCTCCCCTGTTCTCGGTCCAGGAAGAGGAGGTCTTCCGTCTGTCAGGGCTGACCTCCTCCGCTGCAGGCGGATCTGGAAGACGACACGCACCACACTCCTCCGCACCATGTCCCGTACCCAACGCCTAGCCGACCTTCACCGGACCACAGCCTCGCAGTACACCCCGGGACAACAGGTCTGGCTTTCCACATCCTTTCCACGTAACATTTTGCATCATTTTGAAGTGGGAATTACTACCTTTTCATGAGTATAGGGGAAGTAAATTTGTTTTGTCCATTATAAAGCATATACATTTTTCATTTACATTGATATCATACTGTTACACACACCTAAATATGTAGCCTAATCATTCACTATTTTACCTGTACTCTACAGTATGTAAACTTTTTCCCTGGGATCGTATTTTTCTCTAGTGTTCCCATTCATAATTACACCAAGGAAAATGTTACATTCGTCTAGCACATATCAGTGCACAGTAAATTGGAATTAATATTTTCCATGCCTTAAGTGACAAGTATAGCCTAGGAAGATACGAAGACTAAAGCCTATATTATGTATGATAACATTACAATAAAATAATATTCCACCAACAGGAAAATGCTGCCAAATGTTCAAGCTTTAATGAAAGTCGGTACATCAAAGATAAATCTTGACTGAGAAATGAATGCTTACCCTACAGTGTCCGCACTCAAAATCAGAAAATAACCACATCTAACATAGCCTCCTGGACAAGACAGTGATGGAGTGGAAAAACTAATGTACATACAGTTGAAGTCGAACGTTTACATACAAACATTCCCTGTCATAGGTCAGTTAGGATCACAACTTTATTTTAAGAATGTAAAATGTCAGAATAATAGCAGAGAGAATGATTTATTTCAGCTTTTATTTCCTTCATCACATTCCCAGTGGGTCAGAAGTTTACATGCACTCTGTTAGTATTTGGTAACATTGCCTTTAAATTGTTTAACTTGGGTCAAATGTTTTGGGTAGCCTTCCACAAGCTTCTCACAATAAGTTGCTGGAATCTTGGCCAATTTCTCCTGACAGAACTGGTGTAACTGAGTCAGGTTTGTAGGCCTCCTTGCTTGCACACGCTTTTTCAGTTCTGCCCACAAATTTTCGATTGGATTGAGGTCAGAACTTTGTGATGGCCACTCCAATACCTTGACTTTGTTGTGCTTAAGCCATTTTGCCACAACTTTGGAAGTACAGTATTCATTGGGTCATTGTCTATTTGTGACCAAGCTTTAACTTCCTGACTGATGTCTTGAGATGTTGCTTTAATATATCCACATAATTTTCCTTCCTCATGATGCCATCTATTTTATGAAGTGCACCAGTCCCTCCTGCAGCAAAGCACCCCCACAACATGATGCTGCCAGCCCCGTGCCTCACGGTTGGGATGGTGTTCTTTCGGCTTGCAAGCCTCACCTTTTTTCTCCAAACATAACAATGGTCATTATGGCCAAACAGTTAATTTTAGTTTCATCAGACCAGAGGACATTTCTCCAAAAAGTAAGATCTTTGTCCCCATGTGCAGTTGCAAACTGGCTGGCATTATTTCTGGCTTATTTATGGCAGTTTTGGAGTAATGGCTTCTTCCTTACTGAGCAGCCTTTCAGGTTATGTCGATATAGGACTCGTTTTACTGTGGATATAGATACTTTTGTACCTGTTCCCTCCAGCATCTTCACATGGTCCTTTGCTGTTGTTCTGGGATTGATTTGCACTTTTCGCACCAAAGCATGTTCATCTCTAGGAGACAGAATGCGTCTCCGTCCTGAGCGGTATGACGGCTGCGTAGTTCCATGGTGTTTATACTTGCGTACTATTGTTTGTACAGAAGAACGTGGTACCTTCAGGAATTTGGAAATTGCTCCCAAGGATGAACCAGATTTGTGGAGGTCCACGATTTTCTTTCTGGGGTCTTGGCTGATTTCTTTTGATTTTCCCATGATGTCAAGCAAAGAGGCACTGAGTTTGAAAGTAGGCCTTAAAATACATCCACAAATACACCTCCAATTGACTCAAATAATGTCAATTAGCCTATAAGAAGTTTCTAAAGCCATGAGATAATTTTCTGGAATTTTCCAAGCTGTTTAAAGGCACAGTCAACTTAGTGTATGTAAACTTCTGACCCACTATATTGTGAAATAATCTGTCTGTAAACAATTGTTGGAAAGATTACTTGTGTCATGTACAAAGTAGATGTCCTAACTGACTTGCCAAAACTATAGTTTGCTAACATGAAATCTGTGGAGTGGTTAAAAATTTGTTTTAATGACTTCAACCTAAGTGTATGTAAACTTCCGACTTCAACTGTATGTAGCCAGCGAGAAGAACCGCATATAACAAGCAGTTCTTTTCATATCGAAGATGAAAAACTCCCATCAGTGAATGTGTTTTCTGTAGCTGTTTGCATTATAGTACATTGACTAGATTAAAAATGCTGTTATGCTGGGCTGTAATTTATTATTCAAAGCATCCCAGAAAAATTGCAAACACTGTTCAAAAGGATATACTGTCCTCTATCGGATAAAACAGTTGTGAATAAAACCGGAATGAAGTTAAATACTTCAGAGCTGCAGGTAGGACATATGAAAAATTTCATATTTGTTTGCATATCCTTTTCATGTGACTTCCTGATGTCTGTGACCCAACAACATCAAAAGACTCTTGATATCTTATTTTCAGGTACTCTTACAAGCGATACTATTTGAATGGATCTCTATGGGAATTGGGGGGTGGGACTAGATTAAGCTGTAAATTACACTGGAATAGTATGGCACACATGGTTGGCTAAATGGCTGTAAGTCATGAAGGGTCCGAGGCAAACGAGCCTCAGACAATCACCCTGCTGCCAGATATGCAGTAGATATGGATGGATCACTTTAAAGGTTGTTTCTCCTGACTTATTTGTCCAGAGTTCAATAGGAAAATGAGTCAGGAGAAACAACCCTTATAGTGATCATTAACAGGTGCATTATTTGTGTACGGACATCATGTTTCGCATATTCCAATTTTATCGATTCAAAGCTCGGTGGTTAGTTTGGTATTTTATTATTGCAATATCAACTACTTACGGTCTGGCCATGTGACATTTGGTATCACATTTCTTTGGCCTGTGATGTTTTTAATACCTCATTAGATATTAAGATATTTTATTTGAATGGCTACTACTTTTTTTTTAGGAGATACTGGTCACTTCCGGTTTAGTTACGTGACCCATAACGTCACACCATTTGATTGCTGGATGATGCTTCTCATTGGCTATAGGAGATTACTGGTTGCTTTTCGTGTTCTTCTGTGATCCATCCAGTCACTTCTGGTCTAGTCACGTGACCGATGATTAAATAAAGATTTAATTGTGATAGTAATCATGTGTTGTTTGCTCTGAGTTTTGTTCTGTATTACATTTTAGGGCTGTATTAAGTCTGCGGTCAAACCTTTATTACACTTGAGGGCTTTATTACATTTGTGGTCAAACCCGCATTACACAACGGCTTTATTACATTTGTGGTCAATTATTACTTTTGTGGCTACAATGGTTACCTAAGGTTTTTGCTCATGAACAGTAATAGTTTAGTTTCTAGTTGCATTTATTGTTCCTGCAAAAATTGCTTGTGTTTCTGGTTTTCATTTTCATATCTTTCAAGCCCTGATGAAAATACTGATACCCTTTTCTGCCAAATTTGCAAAAAATAAATAAATAATAAAAAATAGCTTTTCTTGCACTCTTATTATTGTAACACATGTTTTTGGTAAAACAACAACTGTATTTGTATGAAATATGATGAATGAATATAATTTTCTAATTATTTTGTAACATATCTCATTACTGGTATAAAGCCTTCTTTGCTAAACTTTATCAAGGATGAGAATCATTTGGAGGACACTTTAATATTATGCTTATGTAAAAAAAACTATTTGTATTTTAATTGCATACAAAACCAACTCAAAATGAAACACACACACACACACACACACACACACACACACACACACACACACACACAGCCTTCCTTATTAACAAATAGGATAATGTAATTCTCAATTTCATGCACGCACTTAAGGCCAGACCTGGTACCTGTATCCTGAACCTGTACCTGTCTCCTGAATTTACCAAGGATTGAGGAAGCTGAAAATTGATGAGCCTGAGAATATCTATGCTAGTGCTATTCCAAATTGAAGAAAAAAAAAAAAAATCAGTGATACAAACTAACACACGTTAAAATAAGATGATTTAATGTTGTCCCCTATTTCCATAAGTTGTTTCCCTGGTGCATGTGCTGTGTGTTGCCTGCCTCAGTTCTTCATAATTGTGTAATCAGATTAGACTACCTGGCAGAAGTACAGTACCTTTTCATTTAATATGATTTAATGTGATTTGCTTTGTCACTCTTTAAGTTTTATAGTTATAAGAAGATATAGATATAAGAATATCACTGCCAACTTCCTCTCAGTGAGAGCCCTTGAGAATCTTATCTGCTTATCTGCTGACAAAGCTAACTCCTTCATCACAGTATGAGACAAATTGCTGTGAAGAGTGGCAATAAAAGTGAGGGAACAGGCTGCCGGGTGACTCATCCTGATGAGACACTGTACTGGTACTCGGATTGGCCCCACAGTTCGCCATCGAATCCGAACCATGCTAGTGTCCGCTATGGCTGCCCCCCATAAGGCCAAAAACAATTGGCTCTGGTGTTGCCCAGGAATAGGAAGGTTTCAGTCTGCACCAGCAACCCCCACTGGTCAAAAAGTTTGCCTGCTGAACTGCACAGGAAGTGTCTTCCTCCAGCTCATGTCTGTGCAAGCCCGACCTGCAAACTGTGGCGTGATTAGGAGGGGCGGGTGATATCACACACTTTGGAGGAGAACGCGTTTTTGTCTGTGTTTCTCAAATCGGCAATGGGAGCTTCGATGAACATTACAGTGTGTGTAATGTTCCGCTCCCTTCCTGTCCGTTTTCCGTGTTTTCCTGTTTTCCCTCCGTGTCATGTTGGATCCCTTTGTCCGTGTTTTCCCCGCTGCTGCGGACTAGGCGTGTCCTTCCCTGTCTTGTTCGTCTGGTTGTTTTGTCTTACTTCCGCCTTTCACTCCCTCCCCCTCGTTGCATGCATTGCCTCACCTGGTGTCTTGCAATCACTCCCGGTTTATGTTCACACCTGTACCGTATTTAGTCCTGTCAGTTAGCTCACTATATAGTCTTTCGGCTGGCTGCCAGTCGGCGCCAGTTCGTTAACTATCGTCACTTGGTGTTAGTGCTCGACTCGTTATCTGGTCTCCCTGCGTGAACTATTCGCTTAGTTGTGGAATGTGTTTCCCGTGCAGCTTAAGTTCTTCGCAAAACTACGGATTGGTAGTTTACCTCCCGCACAATTTCCTGTCATTTGGTGTAGCTAACCTGTTTCCCTTCTCCTCCATCTAACCCTGCACCCATTCTCCCGTGGCAGTGTTCGTTTTCCCCGTGTTCGTTGTGTGTGTTGCGGTACCTCCACCTCCAGCGCGTGTAGGCTCCGGGGTGATTCGTTACCTGGCTACCCTCCAGTTGTTCCTGTCCGACCGAAGAAACCACCCAGTTCTTCGGCGCCGGCTCCTGGAGCTCTGGAGACAGTCAGCTACTTACGGACCTACCGCAGCTGCGCCACATCACTCTGTCCTGCCGTGCTACATCAAACCACCTGACTTCCAAACCCGGCACCTCCGTGAGAACCTCCCGGTCTTTCCCGTGCCTTCCCTTGCACTAACCCCCCTCTGTTGTTTTGTTTCTCTGTACCGGTGCAGTCAGTCCGGTCCAGTTCCTGCCCTGCCGTAGTGAGTCGCTCCCCTGCCAGTTCCAGTCCAGTCCAGGCGTGAGTTGTACAAACTACTCGCTCAAGGTCCAGTTCCGGTTTGGAACATTCCGTTTCATACACGGATTCCTGTGTGGACCTCCCGTTCCAGTCCAGTCCAGTTCCGGTTTGGAACATTCCGTTCCAGAACCCGATTCCCGTGTGGACCTCCCGGTCCAGTTCCAGTCCAGTCCAGTTCCGGTTTGGAACATCCCGTTCCAGTACCCGATTCCCGTGTGGACCTCCCGGTCCAGTTCCAGTCCAGTCCAGTTCCGGTTCGGAACATTCCGTTCCTGAGCCAGATTCCCGTGTGGACCACCCGGTCCAGTTCCAGTCCAGTCCAGTTCCGGTTTGGAACAGTCCGTTCCAGATCCTCCAGTCCAGCTCCGGCTTGGAGCAGCCCGCCCCGGGCTTCCAGGCGCAAGACCTCTGTACATTCTGTGTTTGCCTTTCCTGTACAGTGTTGGGACTACCCCAACACTTAATTTATTAAAAACACCCCTTTGTGAAATCTGTCTCCTGGTCGTTGCACTTGGGTTCATCCCGTAACAGATACGTAACAGAACGAACTGGCCAAAAACATGGACCCAGCCGACCTGGAGCAGATTCGGCACGCCTTCTCCTGCCAAACTGCGGTCAGCGACCAACAGGGCCGTCGTTTGGACGACGTGTTGGAAGTACTGAGGGGCATCACGGAACAAGTGACGCAGCTGTCTCTTCACCAGCCGCTTCCGCGTATTCCATTGGGCTCTACACCGCCCGTACCGGATCCTCCGGCGGACCCTCCTGTGTCCACTTCATTTCGTGAGCCTCGCGTACAACATCCTGAGTTATTCCGCGGGGAATTGGGGAAATGTCGCGAATTTCTTATGAAATGCGACATTGTCTTCCGGATGCAGCCCTCCTCCTTCGCCTCCGACCCATGTAAGATCGCGTTCATTATGAGCAGCCTGGGAGGAGGTGCCCTGGAGTGGGCTACATCCATCTGGGATAGCCAAGCCGCGCTCTGCAACAACTTCGCTGCCTTCACCGCCGAGATGCGGCGCGTGTTTGACCACCCTACCTGTGGGCGAGATGCAACTCAGCGCCTACTTCAGGTCCGTCAAGGGAGTCGTAGCGTCGCGGAGATGGCCATCCAATTTCGTACCCTCGCCGCGGAGTCCGGATGGAACGACACCGCCCTTCAGGGGGCTTTCCGCCAGGCACTCAGCGAGGAGCTTAAAGACCAACTAGCCACCCGTGAGGAATCCACCTCCCTCAATAGCCTGATTAGCCTGGCCATAGCAGTCGACAACCGTCTTCGTATCCGGGCCCGTGAGCGTGGGGGGAATCCCGGTCACCTTCCTCACATACGCTCTCACCCTTCTGCTTCTGGATCCAGGGCGGCGTCTGGGGTCTCCGAAGAGGAGCCCATGCAACTGGGCAGAGTTGCGGTCAACTCTGCAGAGCGCCAACGTCGCCTGCGATCCAGGTCTTGCTTCTATTGTGGCAAACCTGGCCACCAGATCGCCTCATGTCCCATCCGCCCAAAAGAATAGGCTCGCCAGTTAAACTGGGCGTACTGACGAGCCCTATCATACCCTGCCATGCAGCCCAGAATCGCCTGGTTTTCAAGGCCACTCTCCTGTGGAGGGACAAGTCCGAAGTCTCGTCGGCCCTCATCGACTCTGGAGCCGACGCCAACTTCATGGACACCACCTTCGCCCAGAGGGCCGGCATCCCCACGGAGCTTCTACCCTCTCCCATTACTGCCTTCGCCTTAGACGGTCGGAGTCTGGGGTTAGTGACCCACTCCACCGTTCCCTTACAGCTCGTCCTTTCCGGCAATCATCGGGAGAGCATTCAACTCCTCCTCATCAATTCTAAACAATCAGCCATAGTTTTAGGGCAGACCTGGCTCCGTCTCCATAACCCGCACATCGACTGGCAGGGCGGACGCATCCTGGCGTGGAGTGGCCACTGCCTGGCTAGCTGTCTCCGCTCCGCTCTTCCCCCTCCGGGGTCCAAGAATCCCAGCACCAACCTACCCGAACCCGATATGTCCACCGTTCCCAAGCAATATCACGACCTCGGTCGCACCTTTTCGAAATCACGTGCTCTGTCCCTACCTCCTCACCGCCCTTACGATTGTTGTATTGATCTGCTGGCGGGAGCCAAACTTCCGTCCGGCCGTCTCTACAGTCTGTCGGGACCAGAGAAACTCGCCATGGAGGAGTATATCCATGAGTCCCTCGCCTCGGGCATCATCCGTCCCTCCTCTTCTCCGGTTGGTGCTGGGTTCTTTTTTGTAGGGAAAAAGGACGGCTCACTACGGCCCTGCATCGACTACCGGGGACTCAATTCCATCACCATCCGCAACAAATATCCTCTCCCCCTCATTAACACTGCTTTTGAACCCCTCTCGCAGGCCGTCATTTTTACCAAGCTCGACCTCCGTAATGCGTACCACTTGGTGCGCATACGGGAGGGGGATGAGTGGAAGACTGCCTTCAATACCCCGTTGGGCCACTATGAGTACCTGGTGGTCCCTTTCGGCCTTACTAACGCCCCGGCAGTCTTCCAGGGCATGGTGAATGACGTACTGCGAGACCTATTGGGTAAGACTGTTTTTGTTTACATTGACGACATTTTGATTTTTTCTAAGTCCCCTCAGGAGCACATTCTCCATGTCCGGGAGGTTCTCCAGCGGCTCCTCGAGAACCAGCTCTTCGTCAAGGCGGAGAAGTGCTCCTTCCACGTCTCTTCAGTCCCGTTCCTCGGCTTCATTATTGAGGAGGGCAGTATCCGGGCGGATCCGGTCAAAGTCAAGGCGGTGACGGAATGGCCCCAACCCACCTCTCGTAAGCACCTACAACAATTCCTTGGTTTTGCTAATTTCTATCGTCGTTTTATCCGTAATTACAGTGTCATTGCTGCCCCCCTTACCAAACTTACCTCCACTGCTTTTTCTTTCTGTTGGAACTCCGAAGCCCAGCGTGCTTTTGAACAGCTCAAAACACGGTTTTCCTCAGCCCCTATTCTTTGCCACCCTGATCCCTCCCGCCAATTTACGATTGAGGTGGATGCCTCCGACACCGGCGTGGGGGCCATTCTGTCCCAACGTGCCGCCTTGGACAACAAACTCCATCCCTGTGCCTTTTTCTCCCGGAGGCTGTCCTCCGCTGAGCGAAATTATGATGTCGGGGATCGGGAGCTTCTTGCCATTAAGCTGGCTCTTGAGGAGTGGCGCCACTGGCTGGAGGGGGCAGGTACCCCCTTTGTTGTTTTAACTGACCACCAAAATTTAATTTATTTAAGGTCTGCTAAGAGGCTGAATGCTAGACAGGCTAGGTGGTCACTTTTCTTTGCCCGGTTCAATTTTTCGTTATCCTATCGCCCCGGTTCCCGCAATATTAAGGCGGATGCCTTATCCCGTGTGTTTTCCCTTCCCTCCAGTCCTGCTGACCCCGAACCCATTCTTCCAGCGTCCTGTATGGTGGCTGCGGTCTCCTGGAGGATTGAGGAGATCGTGAGGTCCGCCCAGACTTCCCACCCTGACCCCCGTAATAACCCTAACCCCTCCCTGTTTGTTCCCGACTCCGTCCGCTCCCAGGTCCTTGAGTGGGTTCACGCCTCCTGCCTGGCGTGTCACCCAGGTGTTGCCAGAACGACCACCCTCGTCAGGAGGAGCTTTTGGTGGCCCACCCTCAAGGAGGATACCCGTGCTTTTGTCCTGGCCTGCCCAGTATGCGCCAGGAGCAAGGCTTCCCACCAGCCTCCCTCTGGTCGTCTCCTTCCCCTCCCTGTCCCGGGCCGTCCTTGGAGCCACATTGGGGTGGATTTTGTAACCGGTCTGCCGTTGTCAGAGGGCAACTCTGTCATTCTGACAATTGTGGATCGGTTCTCCAAGGCGGTTCACTTCATTCCCCTCCCCAAGCTCCCGTCCGCCCTCGAAACGGCGGAGCTCCTGGTGGTACATGTGGTCAGGCTGCACGGGATCCCATCCGATATTGTGTCGGATCGTGGGCCCCAATTCTCCTCCCAGGTCTGGAAGGCGTTCTGTGTAGCCCTGGGGGCCTCGGCCAGTCTGTCGTCTGGCTTCCATCTCCAGTCGAACGGCCAGGCAGAGAGGGCGAACCAGGACCTGGGGGCCGCCCTGCGGTGCGTCACGGCTCGCAATCCCGCCTCCTGGAGCCGTTTCCTCCCCTGGGTGGAGTACTCTCACAACTCCCTTAAGAGTACCTCCACCGGGTTATCCCCTTTCGAGTGCTCGTTAGGGTACCAACCCCCTCTCCTGTCGGTCCAGGAGGCCGAGGTAGCAGTCCCCTCTGTCAAAGCCCACATCCTCAAATGCAAGCGCATTTGGAGGCTTGCACGCACCGCACTCCTACGTTCCAATTCCCGGTCACAGCGTCTGGCGGACCTGCACAGGACCGCAGCCCCCAAGTACAGGGCCGGTCAGCAGGTCTGGCTGTCCACGTCCAACATTTCCCTTCCCTCCTCCTCTAAAAAACTTCGGCCCCGGTTCATTGGTCCCTTCCCTGTTGTATGTCTTGTCAACCCAGTTTCCGTCAAACTCTCCCTCCCTGCCTCCCTCAAAGTTTACCCCGTTTTTCATGTTTCCCAAATTAAGCCTGTCGCCTCCAGCCCCCTCAGTGCCCCTACCCTCCCTCCTCCACCTGTCCGGGTCATCAACAACGCCCCGGCCTACACGGTGGACCGCATCATCGACATCCGCCGTAAGGGTCGGGGTTTCCAATACCTCGTGGACTGGGAGGGGTATGGTCCTGAGGAGCGGTCATGGCTCCACAGGGGCCTCATCCTGGATCAATCACTGATCCAGGATTTCCACAGTCGCTTCCCATCCAAGACCAGGCCGCCAGGTACGCCAGGTGGCGTACGTTGAGGGGGGGGGTACTGTAATGTTCCGCTCCCTTCCTGTCCGTTTTCCGTGTTTTCCTGTTTTCCCTCCGTGTCATGTTGGATCCCTTTGTCCGTGTTTTCCCCGCTGCTGCGGACTAGGCGTGTCCTTCCCTGTCTTGTTCGTCTGGTTGTTTTGTCTTACTTCCGCCTTTCACTCCCTCCCCCTCGTTGCATGCATTGCCTCACCTGGTGTCTTGCAATCACTCCCGGTTTATGTTCACACCTGTACCGTATTTAGTCCTGTCAGTTAGCTCACTATATAGTCTTTCGGCTGGCTGCCAGTCGGCGCCAGTTCGTTAACTATCGTCACTTGGTGTTAGTGCTCGACTCGTTATCTGGTCTCCCTGCGTGAACTATTCGCTTAGTTGTGGAATGTGTTTCCCGTGCAGCTTAAGTTCTTCGCAAAACTACGGATTGGTAGTTTACCTCCCGCATAATTTCCTGTCATTTGGTGTAGCTAACCTGTTTCCCTTCTCCTCCATCTAACCCTGCACCCATTCTCCCGTGGCAGTGTTCGTTTTCCCCGTGTTCGTTGTGTGTGTTGCGGTACCTCCACCTCCAGCGCGTGTAGGCTCCGGGGTGATTCGTTACCTGGCTACCCTCCAGTTGTTCCTGTCCGACCGAAGAAACCACCCAGTTCTTCGGCGCCGGCTCCTGGAGCTCTGGAGACAGTCAGCTACTTACGGACCTACCGCAGCTGCGCCACATCACTCTGTCCTGCCGTGCTACATCAAACCACCTGACTTCCAAACCCGGCACCTCCGTGAGAACCTCCCGGTCTTTCCCGTGCCTTCCCTTGCACTAACCCCCCTCTGTTGTTTTGTTTCTCTGTACCGGTGCAGTCAGTCCGGTCCAGTTCCTGCCCTGCCGTAGTGAGTCGCTCCCCTGCCAGTTCCAGTCCAGTCCAGGCGTGAGTTGTACAAACTACTCGCTCAAGGTCCAGTTCCGGTTTGGAACATTCCGTTTCATACACGGATTCCTGTGTGGACCTCCCGTTCCAGTCCAGTCCAGTTCCGGTTTGGAACATTCCGTTCCAGAACCCGATTCCCGTGTGGACCTCCCGGTCCAGTTCCAGTCCAGTCCAGTTCCGGTTTGGAACATCCCGTTCCAGTACCCGATTCCCGTGTGGACCTCCCGGTCCAGTTCCAGTCCAGTCCAGTTCCGGTTCGGAACATTCCGTTCCTGAGCCAGATTCCCGTGTGGACCACCCGGTCCAGTTCCAGTCCAGTCCAGTTCCGGTTTGGAACAGTCCGTTCCAGATCCTCCAGTCCAGCTCCGGCTTGGAGCAGCCCGCCCCGGGCTTCCAGGCGCAAGACCTCTGTACATTCTGTGTTTGCCTTTCCTGTACAGTGTTGGGACTACCCCAACACTTAATTTATTAAAAACACCCCTTTGTGAAATCTGTCTCCTGGTCGTTGCACTTGGGTTCGTCCCGTAACAGATACGTAACAGTGTGAGCATTATTGTGAATTCCAAAATTGGGGAGAAAAAGTAAATATTGGGGTGATATTAAATATTCAAATAAGTAACTGGGTTTTGATTCTCCGTCATTTCTCAGGCTCCACCCTGGCAGAGGGTTAGGTTAGGAAGCAAAAGGGAATGCTTCTCAGCTGTCTTGTGGTGGGCGAGCAAGGCTCACCCATCCCTTATGTGTCTCTGGAGACTGGAAAAGTCTGATCATGGTGGGCGTCTTTCAGCCAGGCGTCAGCTGAACAAATCAGCTTAATCCTATCAAGCGCAATAATTTCTGTCTGCTGGAATTACGCAATGACTGAGCAGGGACACAGCCGCCATGTTTTGGAGTCTCCCCACCAGGCTGACCCCCCTGCATGGGTTCCCCCGCACACACCACTCACCTTCACATGGGCATCAACATCCCTCCAGCAACCCCCCCCCCCCCCCCCCCCCACCCCATTCTCCTCACCTGCTGTTTACGCTGCCAGTGGCACTGCAGATTCTCACTGTGCTGGAGGAAGTGCCTGAGCTCCCCCACGTCAGCCTGATCTCAGATCAGCACACGTGCCATCGATCCCAACATCAAAGGGGAAAGAAAGGGAGATGGACTAGGGCAAGGCCTATCTAACTGATCTCTGGCGATGGGATGGGACAGCTAAACAGGGCAGTGACGGACACTCGATTGGCTGCTTTCTGTGTCCTGCTCAGTAAAACTCTGGTTTGATTACGTCATCAAACGAGGCGTCAATTTTTTTCTCTCTCCATTTAGCGAAAAGCACCCAGCATCTGTGTAGTCAGGAAACAGTTGAAAATGGTATACTTTTGGCTTCATGGTGTATCATTACCCCTCAATCCCTAGCTGAAATGACTGGGACTGGAGACTACACTATATTTGGAATATGCTTTAAGCAAGCATTGCTCTCAGTTTGCCTGCCCCTGGGCTGACATATATTAAAGAAATTGAAACCATTTTGTTGGTCTTTCAGTTTGTGAGGCTAGTGCTAGATAATAAACAAGAGGGAGGGGTGACACACAGCCCAAATTGCTGTTCTTATTGCACTTAAATCTTGTACTTATATACGTAGTTATGCATTATGATCATCATGAGTATGGGGTGCCAAATGTAAAGTAAAATACGACACGTTTTCCTGTGTTTTTTTCTCAGATTTAAGCGGAAATGTGTTATTTTTCTGAAGATTTATGCTAAATGAGTTTTTTTTAAACTGACATGCTAAATAAACCTTTTAGTTCATATTTTCAGATTTAATTGATAAATCTCAAATAAGCATGTCCTAAATATATAACTTAAATATTAAATAAACATTGAATATACGTATATACATTTAGCTTATATCTTGTATCGGTTTCAGAAACAATTATTTAGTCAAATATAAATATTTAATTTAAATCTTAAATCTTGGTTTAAAAAATAAATATTTAAGATTTAAATTAAATATTTATATTTGACTAAACAGAGATAAAAACAGAGTTTCTGAAACAGAGATATAAGATATAAGCTAAATATATATATATATATTTTTTAAATATATTTATTTTGAAAATTCAAATTAAACATTTAAGTTATATATTTAGGACATGCTTATTCGAGATTTATCAATTAAATCTGAAAATATGAACTAAAAGGATTATTAAGCATGTCAGTTAAAACTCATATTTGGCATAAATCTTCAGGAAAATGCCACATTTATGCTAAATTTGAAAAAAAAACACAGGAAAAGCATGTTGTGTTTTACTTTATATTTGGCACCCCATAGGCCATTCAATTTCTAGTATCATTTATATTTAATTTTTAACATTTATAGTTATATTTCATTATTATTATTATTATTCTTATTATAAGGAGGTTTCTGCTTTTACTTCTTTGTGGATATATCATAGGAAGCCAATGAAACATATTTCTAAATAAATCCTGTAAAATTGTCAATAACAGTTTAGAGTAATTACTATTGTCATAACTGACTTCCTACGATTTACATTCATATTGAAGCTATTTGTTTTCAGCTTCAATCACATAATTTAATGAATAACATAATGAACAGACAGGTGTTCGGAGGACCAGACGTGACAGTGAGGGAATCAGAAAGTTCCCACGAAACGTGGGAACCACTAGAGAAGAGGATGCCCGGGAAAGGAGCAGAAAAAAAATAAACGAATGGGAAAAAACTCCCGGCGAAAAGCCAAAGGACAGTGACCCAGAGAAATGGGCGAAAAGCTTGCAAACTCGAGCAGAAAAATGGAGAAAGGAAAAGGAATTGCCTCTAGCTCTGTAAACTATCAAAAGAGCTAAAAACAGAAACAAATTAAAGAAAGGCGACCCAGGAAAGGTGGGCGAACAGCTCGCAGACTCAAGCAGAAAACTACAGAAGAGAAAAAAATTAAGAAGAGATGCCTCTAGCTCGATAAACTTACAAAGAGCTTAAAGAGGCAAAAGGAAACGAGGCGAACCGAGGTTACAATCAGGGTAGGGGGACAGAAAACCAAGGAAAGAGCTAAGTGTGAAACGAGAAAGGAAACTCCTGAATAAAGAACTCCTAAACACACCTAAGGCAAGTCCTGCGTGTCACTTTTTAGCAATATAGCCAAAGAGACAAGTGGTCGCCTGAATTCTAATACCTGCATACCTACTTAGCGTGGCTTGAAAGACACTGAGGCACTGGAACAGGAAAGCACAGCGCTTAAGTCCCAAGCCAGACACCTGAAACAGGTGCGATCAATAATTGCAGGATGGCGGAAAAACCAGGCACGGAGCGCCGTCCCGGGGCCGCAGAGAAGGAACGGTAGCCTGCAAAACCATGACAACAGCTGCATTAACATGTCAGCAAAACTTCTGCCTTTGGATTTGATTAGTTTACATAACATTTTAATGACTCAGAACACCATACTTAATCCTCTTATAATTAAATAGGCTGGCAGATACTTTCACCTACGGAGAGGAGCAGTAAATCACAGCAGAATGACATAAAGGCTACCGAATCACTGTAGAGGTGCAAACTTTTACTGAAATTTATTTGGTAATATATAAGATATTTATAAAGCCAATAAAGGGAACAGGTTACTAGTCAAATTTTTGCAATACAAGCCCCAGATGGAATAAGGAATGTATGTAGTACAGTAGTGGAAAATATAACTCTTTCTGCTACTCTTTTGCTGGATTGTTTGTGTTCTTTACATTCCTGGGATTTTTTTTCAGAGCAATGTAACAAAAATCTGCTTTAATATTTAATTATTAACACCTTCAGGTCTATCAGTTCCATGTTTGGACAGGGCTGTTTCACTGACTTTGCTGTGTGCTTTTATATGTGTGTTTTACCCCAAGGGCCAAACCTGGTCAGTAATAAAATGTGACATCCAATTCAAACATTTGTTTAGTCTGTCGTGCAGCTGCTAAATTTGCACTGGGTAGTTGGCCAGCATCCAGTTGTAGGCTATGGTTTAATTATCTCTTGCCGTTGATGGAAACAAGGAAGAGTGCGCATTCCGTCTGACTCACTGAAAACAACGGCACAGATTCCCCTGAACACACTAACAGCAACATATGCATTTGTCATTTAAAAGATTTGTTCTCTGAGACAGTCTTCCTATGTTACAACTCAAGTCATTACTCAAAGTGTTATTTGTAGTTGACAGCATGAGTAAGTACTGATTTATTGCTCAGTCACCTCAGTGCATGAATGCGACAGGGCAAGTGAAAAGTTTACTCCTGTTTCCATTCCAATGCTTGGCACAATGGTCCTGCCTGTGGGTCTATTTAAATTGCAGTGCTATTTGTTGATTGCTTCCCTCACCCTACACAGAGGATAAACTGGGAAGAATAAACTTCAAGCTTACTGCTGTTCCAGTTTGTGACAATACAAATGGAAATGGGTCTTTAAATGTTGATATTGCCTTCTGCTTGAGGAGCTGAACCTCCCAAAGTGAGGAATGAGCATCTCAGAAGTGAAAGTGCTTTTCCAATAACAGCAGTTGTGCATTCAGTTTGGGATGTTTAACTACAGATTCTAGCCTTGATATTAAAGAAACAAGATGAGCTGTTCTCAAGCAATGCATATTATGTCTGTTATGTATTTTGCACCTTCAGAATGAAAACAATGGGAAAACAATACAATTGCATTGTTGATGTGATTCCTTTGCTTGGCAGAGATCTTTTTTTCTTGGAATGTTTCAGTGTAAAAATGCTTCAGTCCTTCATGAAAAAAAACCTACAACGAGGATAAATCAAACATAAAACATGACTGAGCCACCTATGAATGCTTACACTACAGTATGTGAATGCACTCAAAATACAATGTTTATCCTAAATTGTTTCAGTATGAATACCCAGCTGTATAAAAGTGGGAGTGTACTTGTGGAAATGAACATCATTGTTACGACCCCGGAAGTGGACTGGACCCAAATGCACGACTCGTAGACAGGAATGCCAAAACTCAATATTTATTTATGATCAGGGTAGTCCTGAGCATAGGGAGAAAGGCAAAAGGTGGTTAGTGTTCCAAGCCGGAACTGGATGAGCAGACAGACAACAGAGCGCGTAGCTCTAATAATTTATGCTTCGACCAATACTCCTGAAGCATAGGGGGAACATTAAATACAGACAGTCCAGGTATGATGATGCGGGGAGCAGTGGAAGCAGGAGAAGCCGGGGAAGGTTATGGAGATGGACAACCGGGTTGGTGGAGCAGGGGATGAGCGGGAGCGGTAGAGCAGGACAGTGGAGCTGAGTCAGGTGGGAGGCAGGGAAACCGCAACACAGGCAGGGATTACAGACGACTGCAGGCAGGCAGACTGAAGCAGACAGAGTTAGTATAGCGAGACGAAACAATGAACAGCGGGTAGTGCTGTTCCAGACTGAGCAGACTTAGACTAGGCAGAATTGCATGGCGAGTAAACACTGGCACAGAACAAGACTTTAAAGCAGCAACTAGACAGGGAACCAGACAGGACCAGAGGTTTCAGACAAAGAGCATTAACGAACTGGCACAGGACAGAAAACACCAGGTGACTAAATGCAAACATTTAATTAGAATCAATTATGTGCCGCGTGCGAATGTATGCGAGAGTGATTAACAGAGCGGAGAGTGTGGAATGCATGCGAAACGGGGGAATGGGATAGGCTAGGATAAGTGCAGTGAAACAGAGTAACACAAACGGGAAAACATGCCCAACCTGCAGCAAGGGGGAAAACGGACAATGGAGAGACAAACACGAGACAGGGGGAAAGGGAAAACACGGCGAAACAATAGGACGGGAGTGGAACATTACAATCATTTTGTCATGGTTTTTCTGTTTTTTCACGCATAGGGTTTCTTGCTACTCCGGGACGGCTTACAGCCCGTGTTTTATCTTCGTCCAGGGTATCTATTTGCTCACCTGTTCCAGGTGATTCCCCCGGATTTAAAAGCGCCTCTTTCTGCGTTGATTTCTGTTTTGCTATACACCGGAAAGTTTTGTTCCCTTCTTTTGTTTTTCTACTCTGTTCGTGGATTACTCACTCCCCTTTAGTGGTCCTCACATTCGTGGGCGACTTGTTCTGATCCCCCCGTCCTGTCTCATCTGGTTCTCCGAGACCAGAACCCTTACAGTACAACAAAGCCAGTATGGATGAACCAGCGACTCCCGTTGGGTAGGGGATCAGGCCAATATAAGGCAACAGACTACCGTGAGCGCGCATGAGGAGGACATTAGGTTTCTCCGTGCTCAGCAGCAGTCTTTAGCCTCACAAAAGGGTCAGCTACTGAGACAATTGTGGGTACAGGAGGGATGTTTCCGGGAACTGGCGGAGAGCGGGGAAATGTAGGGCAATGCCTTATATTTTTTAAAGCCCAGTCATTGCGGTTCGGTTCGCAGGAATAACGGGTAGCATTTATTCTTTCCCTGCTCACCGGTACCCGCTCTTGACTGGGCTAGTCCCTTGATACGGTCTAATTCCCCGACAATGAATAATGCGGATAGGCTGATGGAGGAGATGGCGTTGGTCTTTGACTATGAAGTCTCTGGTCAGGAGGCCGCCATGCGACTAACCCGTCTCCGCCAGGGCAACGATACTGTAGCAGGTTTTTCTATCAGATTTTGAGCACTAGCAGGAGAGACAAGGTGGTCAGAGGAGCCTCTGATATCGCTTTATTCTAACACGTTATCCGATCCTATAAAGGACACCCTGGCAGTGCTTGAACCGCCTGCTACGTTTAGTGCCCTGGTATCCACAGCCATCCGCATAGACAACCGTCTCAGGGAGCATGAACGAGAGAGAGAGAGAGATAACGGGAGACCACTGTACTCGTTCTCTCCACTCCTTTTGCAGTGTCCCTGGTTTCTTCTCCCGCTCACTCCTCTCCTAGTAAGGAGGAGCCTATGCAGGTGGATGGAGCCTCGTTCCAGGTTCCTAAACAAATTAAACCACGTACTGAGTGGTGTCGGTATTGTAAGCACAGGGGGTCACTCTCTCAGTCGGTGCCCCTAGCTACAGGGAAACGAGGGGGTCCCACTAGGGGAATCAGGGCCCCTAGTGAGACATGATGGTACTTCACCTCAGACATTGCTCCCAGTTTGACTGTTCTGGAATCAGTTCTCAGCTAACGCTGAGGCTTTTATCGATTCTGGGGCAGTAGAGTGTTTTGTTGACACTCAATGGGCCAGAGAACACCGACTACCTGTCCTTCCCATGCTTCATCCTCGGTTAGTCACAGCACTCGATAGTCGCCCACTGGGTTCTGGAACCATGAAAGAGACCACGGGCCCCGTTATTATGCACACCCCTTATGAGGGTCATACCAAAATGATTCACTTCTTTTTAGTTGATTCACCAGCTTATCCCATAGTGTTAGGGCATTCTTGGCTGGTTTACCATAGCCCTCATGTTAACCTCTTCCTACCAAGGGCAAAATATACCAATTCTCACCTGTTTTCACTACTGACCAACAAAGCTGTTTATCTCAAAAACTGTAAAGGCTACAAATATGGTTCATAGCTTTTATTAAAACAGAGAACTGCACTATTATGACTAAGCAGTCATAATTCATATACATTCACTTTTTGCTACTTAATTACAACAATTTATGTACAGAAATTGTGAAAAAACTAAAAAACGGGTACCTACGTACATTCAAATTTCTGATTTTTTACCTGATGAGCTACAAGAGCTATGGAGGAAATACCTCCTCGTTGTGATTCCTCAATATGCTGCCTATCTTTTCTAAAAATATGGTGTCAATACCTCAAACCATTCAAATTCTACAGAGCTTTTTCAGGTGAACCATTTCGGTTACCAAAGTTGGCACAAATTGTGCCAAATTGTGCAAAATGGCAAGGTTCCAGAAAAGTCTCAATAAGTTTTACAATAAAATTTGATAATTGGCAATAAAAGTTCATTTTTAGATGTGTTTTTGGTGTGTTTCATATTACACAACTAACTAGCCGTGGTCCCCAAAAAGCTCTGCAAACCCATGTAGCAGCACAGTGAATCTTGTATTCCACCAGAGCCCCATTAGCCAGAAATTAGTCGAGGTATATGCAAACAGGATATAAAATCAAATGTCCACCAGTTTCCTAGATAAAATAAACCCCTGCATAATAATCAACAACAAACTCGTCCTCATGTTATCTATCCCTCATGTTATGTCATGCATAAATTGCTCATTCGTTTACCTGCACAGCCTGCTGTGCTGCATACAGAAGAATTTACTCATGTGGAACAATAACTACTAAACATTTCAGATGCCACTTCATTCAAAAGAAACTCGGAACAGCTCGTCTCAGACACAAATAGATAGCCAGCTGCTATGTGTAATTTTGCTGGCTAGCTTGCCATTGTTACAATATAGTAATGTTAGCTATATTCATTTAATTCAGAGGGATTCGTTTTATGCATAACAGTGAATTCGCACTGGTATACCGCAATCTGTTACCTTACACCACTCAGCCTCACTGAGACAAGATCGCAAAAATATCTTCAGGCTAGGACCTGCTGCACGGAGAAATGGCTGAATAACCAAGACATAACTAACCAAAAACTGTATGAAAGAGACTGTAAGTAAAAAGGTGAACAGCCGCCGTTACCTAATGAATTATACTTTGCTAAACGGAATGTAGCTAGCTGCTACAAGCTAAAAACACTCTGCGCCATCTTGGTACGAACATTACGCTTGGATGTCTCCTCCTCTTACACGGAGCTGTATCTACGTGACTTCCGAAGGCATTGTGTTGAATGATTGATTTACCAGAGCCCCATAAGCCAGCAGAATAACAGGTTTATCTATAACAAGCCTTCAACATGACTTTCTACAGCAAAAGTAATGAATTATACATCACTTTATTTGGCAAACCTGTCTGTTACCACCTCCTATGACAGAGGTGTCAGGTGGGGGAGGGGTGTCTTCCCTGAAAAACAGATTCAAGTACATTACTAAGTAGAATCACTAATAAATCTGAACACTAATTATCTCAAAAGGACATATGGCAAGTATTACAATTAAGTGAAAAAAATATTTTCAAAAAAAAAAAAAAAATATATATATATACACACACATATATTATAAATATATATATATAATATATACACACACACCACACACACATATATATATACACACACACACACACACACACACGTATATACAAGTATATACATCTTACATCCACAGTACGTCTGATATTAGCTCCAACATAATTAGCAATCGTAGCTAACTAGGATTTATGAATTAGTTTGTCAGCTTGCACATACTAAATTACATTATTATAATACTGTAATGTCTTGACTGAACCATGAAATAAAGTACTGAGAATGGATGTAATTTCATGCGTGAATTCAACAACTAGCCCTTGTGTTGGTTGCTACACAAAAAAAAACTGTGAATGAACGCTACAAAACAAACCCCCATGAGCTCCTCTCCAGCCTGTGACAACATAGAAGCTAACTAGCGAAAATATGCGAGAATCCATCTATCACCAAACTAAAAATATTCTAGATAATAGCGCTCCGTACTGTTGATGATTATGATGATGATGATGATGATAATAATAATAATAATTTGTATTATATATTTTTAAAAACACTTACATGTCCAGGCACGGGTCCATGCCACAGAGTCATTGCTATGCCTGAGGACTGACTTCTTCACCTCCGGGATCACTGCGGTGCAGCACCTCCAAAACCTGAGCGACCGTGAAATAAACGCTCTTCTTTCCACCGTTGCTTGCCACGTTTGCTTATAAATGTATAAAATAATCGTAATCGTTGAAGCAGCAAGTACATATGACCGGCGCAATTACACCATACAGCAAACCACGTACGCGTAAAGAGAAAAGCTAGCCTATGACGTACATACAGCTAACAAAAGCGCTACACATGGCTAAATATCATCTGGATAGGCTAAAACTGTACTTGGACAGCAATCCAATCCATCCCTTCCAGGATAAGCAAAAATGGCCACAGACACGATCTTACCCAGGAAAGCTTGGCTTGGGACTCACTGCCCAATGGTTACTCTCCCTGGAAGAATTCTCTGATTCCGAGATCAGGTGGTCTCCAGTTCCTGATTCGCCAGCTGAGGAAGTAGGCGTTAGATTGGCAGGGATATTTGAATTTTCCTTGCCAGCTAATGTACCTGTTGAGTACACTGACCTTGCAGAGGTTTTCAATAAACAGCGAGCTACCACCTTACCGCCGCGATTGATTTATACCCGGGTACTGTTCCTCCTCGGGGGCACTTATACTCCTTATCTGCTCCTGAGAGTTCTGCTATGAAGGAGTATATAGAGGAGGCTTTAGCCAGCGGGTTTTTTAGGCCGTCTACTTCGCCTGCTGGTGCGGGTTTCTTTTTTGTTAAAAAAAAGACAGTGAACTAAGGCCGTGCCTTGACTATCGTGGCCTCAACCAAATCACCATAAAGAATCAGTACCCGTTACCGCTTATGAATTCCTTCAGGGGGGCAGCTGTGTTTTCCAAACTCAACCTCCGCAACGCCTATAACTTAGTGCGCATGCCCGAGGGCGATGAGTGGAAGACAGCTTTTAACACTCATAATGGACACTATGAGTACCGGGTGATGCCGTTCGGGCTCACTAGCGCACCCTCTGTCTTTCAGGCGTTAGTTAATGATGTTGCAGAGATTTGTTTTAGTTTATTTGGACCACAAAATCGTCACAAGATCAACCCGGTCACGGTGCGCTTAAAACTGCCACGCTTAAAACTGCCACGCTCCATGCGCATCCACTCGACCTTTCACATCTCCCGGCCTGTGCTCGTCAGTGCCCTGGCTCCTGAGGACAAGCTGCCACCTCCCCCCCGGTTCGTGGAAGTAGGTCCGGTGTATACAATCCGCCGCATTTTGGCAGAGAGACACGTGGGCAGAGGATTTCAGTTTCTTGTCAATTGGGAGGGTTATGGCCCGGAAGAACGCTGCTGGGTTCCAGCAAGGAATATTTTGGACCCTGAGCTTATTAGGACGTTCCGTATCGACAGGGTCCTGAGGGATCTTCAGGAGTCATTCCTTAGAAGGGGGGTCCTGTCACGGTTTTTCTGGTTGCCGCCCCTTTCCCGCTTAGGGTTTCTCACTACGGTTTCCAGCCCGTGTTTTATCTTCATCCAGGGTATCTATTTGCTCACCTGTTCCAGGTGATTCTCCTGGATATAAAAGCGCCTCACTTCCCTTTTCCGGTGCTTTGTTGTCAGTTCGCCTGTACACTAAGCCCGGTATCGGTATAGGAAGAAAGTGACCACTTTATTTTAAGGCAAGTGCTTTCATTTCACTTGGGACTTGCTTTTAGTTGCGGATTTTGTTTATCTCTTTTGCATTATTCTTTCCTCGGTCTTTCTCGGTGCTGCTCTTTCCCAGTCAGTCACCTTATTTCTTTCTATTTTTTTCCTCTCGGTTTAAGTTCTCTCTTGTTATTGAGAGCGAGAGTTTTCTCTCTTTTTCTGTTCTTCTGTTCACCTCCTTATTTTGGCCATTTAAGTGTTATGTGCCGGAGATGTCTTTTCTGTTTTCTGTCTCCCTTTTCTGGCTCTATTTTATGAGCTTGGGGGATATTTCTGTTTTATACTCATGTCTTTGAGTTTCGCCCACTCTTTCCAGGTTGATTTCTGTTTGGCTATACGCTGGTAAGTTTTATTCCCTTCTTTTGTTTTTCTGCTCCATTCGCGGATTCCTCACTCCCCTTTAGTGGTCCTCACATTCGTGGGCGACTTGTTCTGATCCCCCATCCTGTCACATCTGGTTCTCTGTGACCAGAACCCTTACACATTTAGTTTGTACAATGAACTAAATCATGTAAAATGATGCGTTTGTGGAGAAAATGAAACTCCATGTTGACTTACACACTGACGTAAAAGCGGAGATTGCCTACCATTCGTCTAAAATATCAAATGGGTGGCTGTATTAGCCGTCACCTTGTCTAGTTGAGCGGACCAACATACCATCTTCTCTTTCTTCTTTTCTTTTTCAGCACTAAATAACGCCCATCTGTCAAATTTTCTGCTCCTTTACTGCAGCCATTGTTGTTTTCTATGTTCGGTGCAGCAAACATTGTCACTTCCGTGTTTCCCGTGGTTATCACAACTGCAGAATATGAATCTGCACTCCCCACTGGTATGGAGTGTCACTAAACCAACAGTTTGAAGCAATGAGTATACACTCATACACCTCATATAATATGTAGAGACAGCGATGCCAATAGAAACCAATGGGAAGCACATCCGAACCAGGAAGTTTTAATTTTGCGCTCATCGCACATTGCAGTTGTGTCCTTGGAGTCACATGTACAACGAGGATGGCACAGTAAGTGACGTGAAGATAGCTACTTCAAAGCCTTACGAGTATGTAATTGATTGTCAAAGGTACGAGCTGAATCAGTGTATGAAAGAAAGAAGAGCCGCAAACTGAAATAATAGGCCTCCCAAAACGCACCATTTATTAACGCAAGGTTTAAACCAACAAGGTATTTGTCAGGTAAAACGTAAGGCCTTTGCCTGATGAAGACCTTGTTGGTCGAAACATTGCATTAATAAATTGCGCATTTTTGCGAGCCTATTATTTAAGTTTGCGGCTATTCTTTCTTTTTAACTTTTGTTTTATTTTGCCCTGCACCTGAGCCCAAATTGGGTTGGATGTGCACGCTAGCCTACTGCCTTTGAATCAGTGTGTGACCCATGATAGGTGCCTCCTTGACTTAAGTGTCTGGTCTTTATTTCGAACTGATCTCTGAGAATAAAGTTCTGGCTGGTAGCAGTTGTTCCCCACAGATGCACTCTACTTCACAGCATAAAATATTTCATGCAGTCTATTTTGGCAGCAACTGAAGCACCTGTTCCCATTCACTGGAGTCCTTGCATTCAAAACAGTATGGATTTTATCTGTTTTTGCTCCCTTGCTCAAATGCCTGGCTGTCAATTTAATCACATTGCTATGCTGTGTTTATGTAACTACTGGCTCTGTGAAAGCTTGCATGTGACTAAAAACAAAGCAAACAAATGCTTTCCACAAAACATGCAAGCAATCTTGCGTTTCCCATAGGGAATAACCAGGGTCTGGAGAGAAAGTCACAACCACCTCCTGAATTCCCAGTGCTATCATCATCCGTCTCTATCCCATCACTAATTATAGGAGAGTAATGCATTACAGTACTGCTGTAAAGCACACACAAACCAGCAAAAATGCATATCAAAGATACTTGCACAAAGACAGGGAATTGTATACTCAACCATGGCAAATCACACCAGAGCCATGGATATTATCCTTTGAAGTCTTTTTTCCTGCCCTACTGTAGCAAAATGATTTAAGACACCCCACCTAAACACACACACACACACACACACACACACACACACACACACACACACACACACTGGTGAACATTATGAAGTTTCTTTGCATCTGTAAAATAAATTATTTTGCATCATTTTAAAAATATACATTTACTTATTTAAATAAATAAATATTTTGTTGTTAGTCCAGGCACTGTTCATCTCCCACCTGGACTTCTGCAACTTGCTTGCTGGCCTCCCTGTCTCTGCCATCAGACCTCTGCAGCTCATTCAGAATGTTACTACTCATCTGATTTACAGCCTCCCCACACTCAGCCCCCCCTTGACTTCTTGACTTCTCTCATCTCCAGCCCCCAGGCCAGTCTTTATCAATTAATTTATTTATTTATTTATTTGGGACAGTGCACAACAATCAACATATTAGTAGTAAATGTCAGGTTTTTAAACCAGCAATTAATTTAATAATTGTTTCCTTTTTTAAAGCAGATTCACGATCCCAGGCCACAGCAACGCAAACACAGAATGCCAGAGGTAAGTATAAAAATATGTTTTATTATTTTACTAATACAACAGTTAAAAGTTAACCCCTTTAAAATTTCTCATAGCAGAACAGATGGGAGGTTAACAGCTGGCAATAATATCTTTCCATAGCCTGGCAATAAACAGAAAGGGAAACCCAAAAAAAAGACCAAGTAAAACCTATAGCATATAACTTTAGCCCAACATTTAGCATTTAAAATACTACGCAAATTACATTTATATTTAACTCCTATAGGTAATGTTAAAAAAAAAACAAGTAAACCAAGTCCCTCCGGTTCGACACACTCCAGCCTGGTAATCCAGCAGTCCAATCCAAGTCGCGCATAAATCCAGTCCAGTTTTTCGCGTCGATGACGTAACTCCGGGGCCTCCACGACGTCGATGCGGAAGTGGATTCTGGATATACACAGCAATGAAAACAATAGTGAGACGCTGTCACGCAGAACAGCAACTCTCTCACGGCCTCATGCCCCGCACAATGTATCATACGTTTTAACTTCCCTTTACACTCAGGGGGGAATACGCTCCTCTACGTTCGATCCTGTTCAGGAGACAAGGCAGATGTATGCCACTCAGCTGGACCACACTCCGGTATAGAGACACGTAACACAGCACCTGAAAAGGTAGGGATCCTTATCCCCCGATCAATTGCACTGCCAGACCCAACCACACCAATGGAAACTAAGATAGTTTTCACTTCCCTTAATAACAGGAGAGATGTACTCATCACAATCTTGATGCGAGGTTCAGAAGCCCAGGTGTCAATCCGTGCTAGTTGCTCGGGAGGCTCGGGCGTCGCTTGGGAGGCTGCTTCACTTTTCGCTGCGATTACTGACGTGGAGGAGGATGGCATAGGAGGGGTTCACCACCAGAGGAGACTCCCATACTTCCTTGTCTGTGGCTATTTATGGAAGACGGGAGACTAGGGCAAACGAATGGCTTGGAAGATGCAATTAGAGTGGCGGGAGTCCTCAAGGTAAACACAGTCCATGCGTGCTCAATACAATGTCAATACGCTCTATATGCAATACAACCTGCCATAATGTCCACAGCAATCCATTGTAATACCAATGTTTATATTGTGTTGATACACAGCAAATATAGTGCAACCAAATTAAAAAAATCAATATAGTGCAAAAAATAAGACAGTGTTTGCGCTGTGATACATGCCCCCCCCTCTTTCCGGTTGTCGTCCCGATCAACCTAGTCAGTTTAGCCTATTCCCTATACCTTAGGGGCTATCTACCTCTACCTTCCCTTTCTGAACATCTGACTGGGGCTTCTGGCTCCGGTACTGCTAGCTCTGGGGGGTCTTCCTTTTGGCCTATCTCTAGTGGGCCTCCACCTGGGTCCATATCTGGTGGCTGTTGCCTTGCTCTGCCTTTTGGCCCTTCAATCTGGGGGTTTGTGACTGGTGCTGTGGGAAGGGAATTTAAGGTTAGTCACATGGGTCTACTCATTTGCTCGCCTACCGCTATGGGGCTTGCCATCTCAGGAGGCCCTTCTTCTGAAAGCTGTATCCTGGGTCTGAAAGGACAAGCTCGTAGGTTGTTTCTGTGGATGGTCTTTTCTGGGTCCTCTTTCCCTTCAGGGCGGATCTTGTTGGCTGTCATGCCCAGCTTCAGCTGCGAGATGAATACAAAGGGGGTGGGTTGCCAATGGGCTGCAAGCTTCCCTAGATCATGCCGGCAAAAATTCCAAAGAAGCACCCTTTGACCAGGTAGCAAGGGGATGTCTTTAGCTCGCCGGTCGTACTTTCTTTTGTCCTGTTGCTACTGCTTCTGTGACTGTATAATCACCTGGTTGTAGGCACACATCAGTGTTCTCTGGTGAGCGTGGACCCATCTGTCTAAATCATACCTCCTCTCCTGGAGTTCTGCACCCATAGCCAGCTCAACAGGTAACCTGGCATGACGAACATGTAAAACAAAATGGGGGGTTAGACCAGTAGTGCAATGAATGGTGTTATTATATACCTGCAGCAGTAATGGCAATTGGTCTGATCATTTTGCCTGTTCGGCTTCATCCAGGGAGCCTAACAATGACAAGAGTGTCTGGTTAAAGCGTTCACATGCCCCGTTGCCTTGTGGGTGGTACGGGGTTGTGCGAGCCTTGTTGTAGCCGTAGAGGCCACACAGTTGTTGTAGCAAGGAAGACTCGATTGCAGGACCTCGATCCGACAAGATTCAGGGCACCCCCACGTCTGGATCAGGGTACACCACAGAGCACGGGTTGTGGTAGTTGCTGTCTGATCCTTTGTCGGCACGGCCCATCCATACCTGGAAAACAGGTCAGTCATTACTAGTATATAGGGGTATGTGTCCCCTGGCCTTCCCAATGACAGATAATCAATCGCAACTGTTTCAGAGGGTAAGAGCTAATGATTGACAGCAGCGGGGCCTTTGCCTCAGGCCAGGCTTTGCCCTGTACGCAACGTGGGCAACTGACCGCCCACTCCTTGAGGTCCTCACTGAGGCATGGCCAGAAAAAACTTCTTCACAGAGCCTCCTCGGTCCGGTAGGCACTCATATGGCCTGTTGCTGTATGGTAATGTTCCCAGAGCTGTGTAGTCCAGGCTGTAGGTTCCCACGACCTGGGTCCTTGGCAGACTTTTATGGCGCTCTCGTACCTCCCGTCGAATGATTCCAGCCCTCAGCTGGAGCCGGCCCCAACTGGAGCTGGCGTCTTGCTAGGGGCTGGGCTTTTTGTCTCTCTGTCTGGCATTCTACCAATTTTCAGCCATTCATACACTTCCTGTAGTGCAGGGTCCTCCCTCTGTCGGTCTGCCCAGTCTTCCTCTTGATGTGGTAGGCTTACAGTGCTCAGAGGAGCTACGGCTAACACCTGATTAACCTGCCTATCCAATGGACTTTCTGGTCCCTAGGGGAATCTGGACAAAACGTCTGCGTTTTTATTAGCACTCCCAGGTCTGTCCAACAACCAGGGGGTTGTTGTCTGTGAAAGCAACGAAGTCTGCACCCCACAGATAATCGTTAAAGTTATCAGTTACAGCCCATTTAATTTTGATTGTTTCTTTCCGCCGGGTGAAGGTTTCTACTGGCATAAGCAACAACCCGCTCCCTACCCGCCTGTATTTGGGAGAGGACCGCTCCCAGACCCTCCAGACTGGCATCAGTGTACAAATGGAAAGGTTTAGTAAAATCCGCAAAGGCCATAATTGGAGCGCTACGCAAAGCCTGCTTCAATTTACTGAAAGTCTGATGACATTCAGGTGTCCACAGGATTCATGAGTTTTTCTTACCCAATGTGGCGGTCCCGGTCAAAAGAGCGTGGAGAGGGGCTGGCGCTTTGGAGAAGGCAGGGATAAACCACCTGTAATAGCCTACAAATCCAAGGAAGTACCTCACCTCTCAAACTGTTGTTGGGGGCTTCCACTGTTGCACTGCTGAGGTCTTCTCCGGGTCTGTTGCTACCCCATCCTTACTGACCACATGCCCCAGGTACTTCACCTTTGTCTGGAAGAGCTTACACTTGTGGGGCTGGAGCTTCAGTCCGTGCTTCCACAGTTTCTCAAACACCTGTTCTAGGTCAGACAAATGGCTTTCAAAATCAGAGGAAAAGACAATGGGCTCTTTCTTACAGCCGGCGCTAACCCAAATGCAAGTGTCTTTACTATCTTACACCTGGGGCAGGATTCGTCATTTAAATACCAAGTATTCTTGCGCAGATTGCAAGTGAACTGGGCGGGTTTGTCTTAAGGTGATGAGTGGCCAGGATAATTTTTGGCGTATTGCTATCTTGAGCCAGCAGAAAACGCTTGCACTAAAACCACCACAAACCTGGTCTAAAGTCATGTCGCAGTTGTTTACATGTTATTTTAACGCCGCATATAAGTGCGTCTACATAGGCATGTGCACAACGCGTATACACCCTCCTGTCTGTTACACACAGGGGGGCGCACAAGCATGACTAAAAATATCAAGATTGCAATATGAAATATTATTGTGTAGGCTATATCAAAAAATGCGTAATAATAAAAGGTCAAAAACCACATACCTGTCCCTCAGTGAAGGGGAATGCCGCATTAAATTGCTTTCAGCTGACTCCATCAACAACCAGACGATGTGTGATGGTACGTGTACAATTATCCTGGATCAAGCTATGATTTAGCCTATATTTGCCAGTAGTTCCTGTAATCTTCTGGGGGGACAATCTTCTGTTACGGGACAATGGTTATCCATTAAAAACTTAAAAACTGTCATTCAATGGAAAACTTGCACACTGCAATGGATGGACATTTCTCGTGCTTTGAACGAAATTTAACCACATACATTTTCTAAAATAACAGCACTGTTGGGAATTACCGGGAACCCGTGCCGGTGTTAAACCCTAATGTTAAAGATTATTACTGTATATATCAAAACGCGTCATAATGGTTAGTCCGAATAATATTAATCATACTATTGATCCATATAGCCTATACCTTGCTTGCACTACACACGCACGAGCATCTCTGTTTCGCCATCATACACTGCCCGGCCAAAAAAAAAGTCGCACACTCTAATATTTTGTTGGACCGCCTTTAGCTTTGATTATGGCGCGCATTCGTTGTGGCATTGTTTCGACAACCTTATGCAACGTCACAACATTTATTTCCATCCAGACTTGCATTCATTTTTGGCCGAGATCTTGTGTTGACGACGGGAGAATCGAACCACTCCGTGAAGTCTTCTCCAGCACATCCCAAAGACTTTCAATGGGGTTAAGGTCAGGACTCTGGTGGCCAGTTCATGTGTGAAAATGATTCCTCATGCTCCCTGAACCACTCTTTCACAATTTGAGCCCGATGAATCTTGGCATTGTCGTCCTGGAATATGCCCATTGATGGGATAACCTGGTCATTCAGTACATTCAGGTACTCAGCTGACTTAATTGTATTGCTGTATAACGTTGCTGAGCCTAGACCTGACCAATTGAAGCAACCCCAGATCATAACACTGCCTCCAGAGGCTTGTACAGTGGGCACTATGCATGACTGGTGCAACTGCGACTTTTTTTTTGGTCAGGCAGCGTATAAGCAATCCGCCAAGGTGGAAAAGCAGGCTTTTAAAGGGAATGGGATATGACATTTTGATTGGTTTATTGCATCCTACGCCCAAGACACACCTATAATTAATGAAGAGGCTAAATTCCACCCATTAGAACCTTGCACCTTACTTAGCACTCAAATAACGCGCCGTCTAACTAGCAAAAGTGGACTTGGACATGCTTGTTCAGGGTTCAGATCGGAGTATTAATGTGCATGTAAACGTACCCATTGACACACACACACACACACACAACCGGAGACTGGGACTTTGAGTGTTGCCAAAAGAAAGAAACAAACAAAACCTAACAGGGCTAGCTATAACAAAAAGTAGAAGGCAACCTATATACTATAAATCCAAACAAAAAGCTTACCCGCCTACTCTAGCTAACTAAACCTAAATACAAGGGGTGGCAACCACTCCTAACCTAGTGTGTCTATACACAAATACAGAATCCTATGTGCAATGTAGAGAGGCCTCTGTCTTACCTATTCCAAGCCTCGGCGTGACCAACAGTAGGACAACAGCTTACCTGTAAGACAAGGGTTTTACGATAACTGCAAACACATGAATAGGATTTTAACACACGAAGACGTTAACATTAGAAAGAACCGTAAACAGAACTCCCAAATGCAGAATGACAAGTATAATGCACTGGGAATGATGTGGCCGGTGGATTTTTGAACCTGGGGGCGCCCTCGGATTGGTGGAAGTTGAATGGTGATGCATCTCAAATGATGACTGACAGGACTGCCTGGGCGAATGGTAGGAGACTGAGGAGAGAGAGACAGACAGACAGAGATAGAGAGAAAGAGACAGCGTGAAACACACACAGAGACGTAACAGTTATGCTTTGCAAATTCTATACATGCACCTTCATCAATAAAATGATCAATTCTCAAAGATTCAGTTGCACGGTTACACTGCCATGCTCCTTCGATTTTGGATGAATCTTAACAGACCTTAACAGTCGAAATTATGTAATGTTAACTCATCAAAGTCATCTCTTGCCAACTTTGGACATCTCCTACAGCAGCACACTTAAAGGATAAGTCCGTTGTTTTGACTTGGACATATTTTTACAAACAATTTCTACCATGCTGATCGGCAGTCATTTTTATTTTTCGAGCTTTGGTCACCCAGAGAAGCGCTCCTGGAGCAGTTCTCAGGGTGACCAAAGCTCGAAAAACAAAGAGGTAACAAAGTTATTATTACCGAACAACATGGTGGAAATTGTTTGTACAAGTAGGTCGGAAAAAAAGGAATTATCCTTTAAACAACACACATGGTCAGCAATACAGCAATTCCTTAGCAAGCTGCCTGTTAGCCACTCCACCTTGATGTAGGCTACCATGAGCATTTAACATTAAAGCTCTGACTTACCAAGCTCACTCACTGGACAAAATGGATAGGCGGTTCGGTCTCCCATCTGCCTTCACTCGCAATCTATCTTCATAGTTTATGGATAAAAAAGAATCCCGCAGAATCCAATCCAGGATTTTTACATTCCCAGATTCCATTTTCTTTCAAATACAGCCAAATTAAATGGCAAAACTTTTAACTATTTACAATATATAAATATCATCACCGACAACGGCACAACCATAAAAACTGAATAAATCACTTGCACACTCACTCTCTCTCACTAATACAGTAGCAGCACACTGACGCTGGACGACCCAACAAGGAAAATTGGAGGTGAAGATGATTATCTCTTTCTGGACAGCTGAACTTGTGCTCTGGATGGTTAGACATTATGACAATCATCAGGACGAGAACACGCATGATTGAAAATACTTTAGTAAGGCTCTGCTTCACGGGTGGGCTCCACAACTATTCAATCATGTCTTATAAAGTCATGCATTGATTTACGATGGTCTAGTGAAGCAGACAAAAGCTTTGCCTCACTGAAGTTCCTTTTAAAAGTCTGAGGGTGGTGCGGCTTTTCATGATACAAACCATATTTTTGAATCTAGGCACTTTTTTAAACTTCACAGTAATCGGTGTGGTGATAATTCAAATAGTCGTTGTGGTACATAATTAAAGGAAGATATGTTGTGTGCGATATGCATCTTCTTTTTTTTTGGTAAAGCACTGCTTCACATGTTCTCTTAGAAACCTTGGCTGTGACAGAATATGATCCCTTTTCCCTGCCCCCTGTCCACTCAGACCCCTGTCGACTATGTGCCCTCTCCCCTCACGCAATGTGCGAGACAAATCCTGCAAAACTCTTTCCAAACTAGTGAGGAAGTAGTTTGTAATATGTTTATTTTTTTATTGAGAATATGACATAAAAGAGAATAAAAGTTTACATATGACAATGGTTACAAAGTGTAGATTATGAATGAAGATAGAATTAACAAAAATAAAAAGAGAGTAGTTTGTGATATGTCCCGCTGTTGTACTAGTTTTGTACTAGTTTTGTCGGAAGAGTGCACAGTTCTGTGGATGAGCATGCTCCTGAATCCCCTCAACAAAAAGTGCCCCCATTTGTGAGAAAAAGTGACCCACTCAAAATTTTTTGAAGATGTTGACTCATATATGTGCCCTCAAAGGGGTGAAGGGATCATATTCGGTCATGACCCTCCTCTGGGCCAGATGGAAGAGTTTGAGGTGGAGTGGGAGTGGTAATCATGGGAGTTTTCTTGGGATGTAGCTAGGTACGGCAAAATGGAATACATAAGCTCTATGGTCCAGCTGGCCTCTCTGCTTCTGCAGCTGATGTCCCAATGCACTCAAGCAGAATGATATGCATTCATTGTACCACTTTCCATGCTTAATTGCAAGTAGTACCTCAACTCACCTCTCAGATTGGCTATCATATATACCTAGCAACCACAATTTTAATATTTCTTTAATAACTAACTGTTTTTGTAATTTTCATCCCTCCATTTTTCCATAGACTCCCATTCATTTTCAAAATAATTTAGATATTGACCCCAAACCAGTTTTGCTTCGTCTGTCCTATGCCCAAATACTGTGCTTGTATACATCTTTTGGAAATTTCCACACGTTCTCCTTTTTTTGTCATTTTCATCCCTCCATTTTTCCATAGACTCCCATTAATTTTCAAAATAATTTAGATATTGACCCCAAACCAGTTTTGCTTCATCTGTCCTATGCCCAAATACTGTGCTTGTATACAGCTTTTGGAAATTTCCACTCGTTCTCCTGTTTTTGTCGTTTTCTTCCCTCCATTTTCCCCCAAGACTCCCATTAATTTTCTAAATTTTTGAGCTATTGACCCCAAACCAGTTTTGTTTTGTCTGTCCTATGCCCAAATACTTTGCTTGTATACAGCTTTTGGAAATTTACACTCGTTCTCCTGTTTTTGTCATTTTCATCCCTCCATTTTCCCCCAAGACTCCCATTCATTTTCAAAATTTTTGAGCTATTGACCCCAAACCAGTTTTGCTTTGTCCGTCCCATGCCAGAATAGTGTGCCTGTATACAGCTTTTGGAAATTTCCACTCGTTCTCCTGTTTTGTCATTTTCATCCCTCCATTTTTCCCGTAGACTCCCATTCATTTTCAAAAAAATGTAAATATTCACCCAAAACCAGTTTTGTTTCATCCAATGCCTAAATGTACATCACATTATAGTCAATTGTGCTATAACATGCAAACTCAGAGTTTCTGAAGAAACTCTAAATCTAGTTCATAGTCTGTTCTTTTGGGAGTGCTGTCGTGGATGGGAATCTCATGTGGCAGAGTAGCGACTACTTACCTGGACAGCCTCAGCACGGGAGGGAGGGGGGGGGCAGCAAAGTGAGTAGAGTGGGGAATGGCGGTATTGTTCTGTTGTGTGTACATGGTCATATCGTTTTAATGAATTGTATTTAAAAAAGATCCTGTTTTTTTTCTCTACTTACCTTGTCTATCTGCTGTTGGTGATTTGGTGGAAATGATAAAGATATGGCAAATGACTTAAGCAGAAATCAAAATCCACCCTCTCAGACATACTATATTAAGGGCTATGGAATTGATTTTGTGGTACCTGGGGGACTGTCATTGACCATAAACTTAATTTTCATGTGAACACAGATGATATTTGTTGGAAGGGGCAACAAAGACTACTTTTTGAGGGAGCTCAATATTTTTAGTGTAAACCAAAGTTGGTTTACATTACAAGTATTGGTGGAAAACGGACCCTTTTTAACCTTGACCTCTCTGATTTTTCTGATATTTCACACGCATAATTTAACCCTGGAGTAATGGCAGTAATGGGCCATTTGTGGTTGTGGATTTATGGTCATTGAAAAATAACATGCACACGCCTGTCATTTACGATGAATCGGAATGTATGAACATATGCAGGTGAATAGGAACAAATCTGCCTTTCTGCAAGGTTTGATGAATCAGGCATACAAAACATGTTCATACATAAATGTACGCACATATTTAGGAACGTTTTATGAGTGAGGCCCAATGTCTTGGTTTCATTGTAATCACAAGGATGTGCTCTACAACATGGGTGACGTTTGAATACTTGACTTAATTATTTGTATTAATTAAGAATCTAATTATCTCAAAACCTTTTAATATTTTGCTAAATTCTTCATATGTTGTTGTATGCAGTCTGATGTATACACATGCCAATTTACAGAGTGGGATCTCTTGTACTTTTTGTTTTACAGCACTATTACAAGGGGTGATTGACTGGTTATTAAAGCAGGGGTGCACAGCCCCGGCCCTGGTTTTTGTTCCCACCAATTACCTTAGTTTTACTTTTCTGACAGCTCTATAAACTACGCTGGGTCACTCCTGTACTTCCTGTAAATCTTTAGGATAAACGTCCAGTCTGCGGCTGTAGCTGGTGCTTATACAAATGTCAGATCAAGATTAGATTGAGCTAATTAAATATTTAAGGGCAGAAGTATTCAAACGTGTCACATAAAATCACAGCTCCATCTGAACATAGGTTTTATTTTGATAAAGTTTTTATTTGCTTTGTTTGTTACAATAGACATTGTATTGCTTTTTTGATTCAAATACTAGTTACTCTTGTATTCTTTAACATGATTTATTTAAAAATGTATTTATTCTTAGTGAAATATGAAAATGAAATATGAAATATGTATCCACAAATTCTCTTTTTGTGTATTTTGAGCGTTAGCTAGAATGTGCCAGTTAATTAGCCCTTTGTTATGCAATAATTCAGAACATTCAGTTATGGATATTCCAAACACACCCAATGTGTCTTTCTACAATGACAGCCGTCACCTTATCTATTGCATGTATTGTAATACCTGCTTCCGATTCATACTAAAATGCACAAGCAATGCCCTTTCCAAAACTTTCTTTCAGGCATAGTAAATCACATTACATGTGCTAAAGCAGTCTATTTGCATGATCTCCTCCCACTGTTTCACAAATTAATGTAGGGACTCCCAATTTTGAGTATTCACTCAGGCTAACCCGCAAAAATAAAAAATCCATGTATCTCTCAATTTTAACACACTTGGGGCCCTATCTTACACCCAGCGCTAAGCGGCGCTAACCCAAACGCAAGTGCCTTTGCTATCTTACACCCGGCGCTGGGTTCATTATAACGCCTAGCGCTCACGTCGTTTAACATCCATGTATTCTTGCGCCTATTGCAAGTGAACTGGGCGTGTTGGTTTTAAGATGAGGAGTGGCCAGGATTATTTTTGGCGTATTGCTATCTTGAGCCAAGCCGAAAACGCTTGCGCTAGAACCACCACAAACCTGGTCTAAAGTCATGTCGCAGTTGTTTACATGTTATTTTAACGGCACATATAAGTGAATCTACATAGGCGTATGCACAATGCGCGTACCCTCCTGTCTATTACACACAGGGGCGTGCACAAGCATGACTAAAATATCAAGATTACAATGTGATATATTATTATTGTGTAGGCTATATCAAAAAATGCTTAATAATAAAAGGGTCCATAGCCTACCTTTCCCTCAGCGAAGGGGAATGCCACATTAAATTGCTTTCAACCCACTCCATCAACATCCAGGCGATGTGCGATGGTAAGGGACAATGGTTATCCATTAAAAAGGAGCTGATAACACCTATATCAAGCCTAATGCGCGAATTGTCGCCTAATGCGTGAATTGGCATTCAATGGAAAACTCGCGCATGGCAATAGATGGACATTTGAGTGGTCAAAATGCGCTTCAGATGTCATTACAATACAGCTCTGTTTATCTAGGAATACAGCCTGTAAGTAAATAGAATGGTTTGTGACTGAAAAAAGTTCAAAACCTTGTTCAGTGAATATTGCATTTATTGTTTATACATAGCCTAGGCTACAGCGGATTCGCTGTGCATAAGGTTTTTTCGATAGCCTATGGTTAAAAAACAGAGATAAATGTCACCATGTTAACTAAATTGTAACCTTAGCTATTATTCGTCCTTCATATTTTTTAAATTACATTGACCAGGTTTCCATACTCTCAGCTTATTAAAACCCAGCTGATTTCACCTGTTATTCCATAACTGAACAAAACCATTTTAAAGAGAACTAAGCGTCTAATTAGAAACGAAAACAAATTTGCAGCATGTTACACAATTAATTCACAATTAATTTTAATGCCATTCTCTGCATGTGCGCTGCATGTTCTCTGTTTCCCCTGCTGTAAGTCGCACGTTTCATGGTCTCCCTGGGAAAGTGGATTGTTTTAAAACATTGCGCTACGAGTAAAACAGGTTGGTCACATTTCCATAAACAGGACATTATTAAACAAGGGGAAATATGCGTGAACATATGGGTTGCAAACCTGAAAGCTTTATTGTATTTAGTGTGATCATTAAGGCAAAATAACGGTATTTATGTTATTAATCAATATTACTATGCAGGTAGCCTAATGAACTTCGGATGAAGCTTGAACTTCGAGAACTCCATGAGAACAACCTCATGGAATTGATGTTTGACACTTTCATTGCATAATCAAACGAAATTCGCTGAACAAGCAGGCTAATTTGGCGTTTTCTAAGGTGAGACTGAAGCCATTGATAGCTTATTCTCAGCTGTTGCAGGTCCTTTTAACGAAATTTAACCATATGTATTTTGTAAAATAACAGCCCTGTCGGGAATTACCGGGAAATTATAGGCTAATGGTTAGTCCGAATAATATTGATCATACTCCATTTAGCCTATTCCTTGATCACACTAAACATGCACGAGCATGTCTGTTTCGCCATCAAGCAATCCGCCAAGGTGGAAAATCAGGCTTTTAAAGGGAATGGGATATGACATTTTGATTGGTTTATTGCATGTCACGCCAAAGACACACCTATAATTAATGAAGAGACTAGGTTCAGCCCATTTGCACGTTGCGCCGTGCTTAGCGCCCAAAAAAAAACGCAGTTAAAATAGCAAAAGTGGACTTGGACACGCCCTAAATTGACTTTACGCCATGCGCTTAGACCAAGCGCCAAGATCGCCAAGATAGAGCCCATAAAGCCTATCTTGACGATCTTAGCACATGGATTAAAACACATGGCGCAAGTGCATTTAGGGCGGGTCCAACTCCACTTTTGCTAGTTAAACGGCAGATAATTTGAGCACAAAGTAGCCTAAGGCGCAAGGTTCAAATGGGCTGAACTTAGCCTCCTCATTTATTATAGGTGTGTCTTGGGTGTAACATACAATAAACCAATCAGAGTGTCATCTCCCATTTCCTTTAAAAACCGTTTGCACCCTGGAGGATTGCCAATGGGAGATTTAGTAAGACTGTGAAAAGAGCTTTTTACAGCTGGTGAAACAGACCTGCTTGTGCACGAAATTGAAGTGCGCATGCAGAGAATACATGGCATTAACATTCTCAGAATGAATTGTGTAATGCAAATTTCTAATTGTTGAAAATGTTTATTTTCCTTAATTCGACTCTTAGTTCTCTAAAATCATTTTGTTCAGTTATGGAATAACAGCTGCAATCAGCTGGGTTTTAATTTTGAAAGTATTGAAACCTGGTGACTAATTTATAAAATATGAAGAATGAAGAATAGGGTTAAACATTCAGTTAAAAGTGGTGAAACAAATTAATCTCTTTTTTTTTTTTTTTTTGCAATTTTTAGTATTTTTTTTTTTCAGTGAATCCCCGAAACCATAGGCTACAGCTGAAGTTTATATACACTTAGGTTGAAGTCATTAAAACTAATTTTTAACCACAGATTTCATGTTAGCAAACTATAGCGTTGGCAAGTCAGTTAGGAGAACTACTTTTTCCAACAATTGTATACAGACAGATTATTTCACTTTTAATTTACTATATCACAATTCCAGTGGGTCAGAAGTTTACATACACTAAGTTGAATGTGACTTAAAACAGCTTGAAAAATTCCAGAAAAAATATGTCATGGCTTTATAAACTTCTGATAGGCTAATTGACATTATTTGAGTCAATTGGAGATGTACCTGTGGATGTATTTTAAGGCCTACCTTCAAACTCAGTGCCTCTTTGC
The DNA here is from genome assembly GCA_029718625.1 of Synaphobranchus kaupii. Taxonomy (NCBI): domain Eukaryota; kingdom Metazoa; phylum Chordata; class Actinopteri; order Anguilliformes; family Synaphobranchidae; genus Synaphobranchus; species Synaphobranchus kaupii. The sequence continues at coordinate 46,879,731 of CM056383.1, read as the reverse complement.
TTGACATCATGGGAAAATCAAAAGTAATCAGCCAAGACCACAGAAAGAAAATTGTGGACCTCCACAAGTCTGGGTCATCCTTGGGAGCAATTTCCAAATGGCTGAAGGTACCACGTTCATCTGTACAAACAATAGTACGCAAGTATATTGTTATATATAAGCCGTCATACCGCTCAGGAAGGAGACGCGTTCTGTCTCCTAGGGATGAACGTTCTTTGGTGCGAAAAGTGCAAATCAATCCCAGAACAACAGCAAAGGACCTTGTGAAGATGCTGGAGGGAACAGGTACAAAAGTATCTATATCCACAGTAAAACGAGTCCTATATCGACATACAGTACCAGTCAAAGGTTTGGACACACTTACTCATAGAAGGTTTTTTTTCTCGTTATTTTTACTGTTTTCCACATTTTGGAATAGTAAAGACATCAAAACTATGAGATAACACAAATTAAATTATGCAAAAACCAAAAAAGTGTTAAACAAATTTAAAAAAGTCTTATATTTTAGATTCTTCAAAGTAGCCACCCTTTGCCTTGATAACGGCTTTGCACATTTTTGCCATTCTCTCAAACAACTACTGTGGTAAACAGGTATTCCACAGGTAAACAGGTGATGCCATCATGATTCTGTATAAAAGGATATCAAAAGACTCCTGATATCTTATTTCCAGGTACTCTTAGAAGCAATACCATAACCTCTCTGCATTTGAATGGATCTCTATGGGGGGTGGGACTAGATTAAGCTGTAAATTACATGGGAATAGTATGGAACACATGGCTGGCTAAATGGCTGTAAGTCAACAAGGATCTGAGGTATCAAACAAGCCTTAAACCATCACTCTGCTGCCAGAAATACAGTAGATATGGATGGATAACTTGAAGGGTTTCTTCTCCTGACTTATTTTTCCATAGAGTTCAATAGGAAAATTTGTCAGGAGAAAGGGTTTTTTTGTGTGCAGCGGGTGTGCTGACAGGGGATCCACCATGGTAGGGCGAGGCGGTTAAATAGACCGGCTTGTTATGTGAATGGACTGATAATTGAATCGTCACTACTCAGCTGAGCTGTCAGCTGATTACCTATGGCCAGGTTTCACTCTCGTGACCTGCCTGAACTAACGCTACGCTCGATTTTAGTCAGGGCCACTGTTGTTCAAGTAAAACTTTATTGACAATATAAAAACAATACATTTTAGGTTTGGCGGTATGGTTCTGTTCAAAAAGCCCTACCGCCAATCCACGCGAGCAAGCATGGGTATGGCGGTAAGGGCAGCAGCAACAACCCCCAAAAACAACCATACGCCAAGTGCTGCTAGTATTGTGCTTACGTGATGACTATGTGTAATGACCTTTAGCTTCCGGAGGAAGCCATTCTGTCCATCAGCTCAAGGCCCTTCTAATATTACATGGATCAGTGGCTATGTGTACCAACGCTTGTTGGACTCCCCTGTGAGCCAGATGTAAGATTGGACTAACCCCTGGAAGTTCTATGTGTAGTGATGAAGAACAATGTGTGACCTTCCAGCTACCAATGAAGCCATCCTGTCCGTCAGCTCAAGGTCCTTCTAACATTACATGGATCAGTGGCTATGTGTACCAACGCTTGTTGGACTCCCCTGTGGCCAGATGTAAGAGTAAACTAACCCCAGGAAGTTCTATGTGTAGTGATGAAGAACAATGTGTGACCTTCCAGCTACCGATGAAGTCATCCTGTCCTTCAGCTCAAGGCCCCTTAAACGTTACATGGATCAGTGGCTATGTGTACCAATGCATGTTGGACTTCCCCTGGGAGGCTGGAACATTAAATTAACCAGGGAAATTCTATGTGTAGTGGTGAAGAACAATGTGTGACCTTTCAGCTACCGATGTAGCCATCCTGTCCTTCAACTCAAGGCCCCTTTAACGTTTACATGGATCAGTGGCTACGTGTACCAACGCCTGTTGGACTTCCATGGGAGCCAAACTAATAAGGGGAGTTCTATGTGTAGTGATGATGAACTATGTGTGATCTTCCAGCTCTCGGTCTTTCTAACATTACATGGATCAGTGGCTATGTGTACCAATGCCTGTTGGACTTCCATGGGAGCAAAACTAATCAGAGGAGTTCTATGTGTAGTGATGAAGAACTATGTGTGAAATTTCGGCTACGGATGAAGCCTGACATGCCTATAGGAAGAAGCTTTTCGTCCCTTCAGGTCAATGCCAATTAATACCGTACCAAGGCCTGTTAGTCTTCTCCCTAGAGGTCGAGGAGGATGCTGTGCGTAATATTGGCTTCATGGCGCCCATATGCCTAGGGCCATTCTAACTACTGAAGTTGGATTTTTTAGTATATATATGTACCAACCACCTAAAGGCAATTTCCTGAAGCTAAATTAACCAATTTAAGGGAAATAGAAACTTCTAGGCTACCCTTATCGGTGTGAATGAATCCTCGCTTGTTGCTGGGAATTACAAACTTTTATTTTGACAAGCCACACACAAACAGCCATGTTCCTATGTTTTTAAACTCACTGTTTTTTGGATAGAAATGATTACATCAACGTCGGGACGAATGTAACATTCGTAAGCGGCAGATGACCAACGTCCCTTGGCTTTTATTGTGCACGTCGGGGCGACTGTTGCTGCTGTCGTTGCCGCACCAATGCGGAAGGAGTGGGCAATGTATAGCTCAGGGGAGAGACCACAGTACTGACAAACTAAACGAAGGCATGCTGAAAACCAGGATCTCGTCATGGCATTTCCTTTGTCGGTGATGAAAAGTGGTTCGTCGGGACTCGTGAGGGGGCGCCGCCGCAGGTACCGGGTCATGGAGGAAAAGGGACAAAAAGAGGTGCTAGTTCGTGTTATGATGATAGGAGTTCCTTTAACATCTTTATCGGTTTTTGAGTGCTTAAGGTGAATGGTGAAATGACGTGAATTTAAAGATAAATCTGAGATGGTGAGATCAAGTGACGGATCAAATTTGTTTGTGCGCGTAGTGAATTCCCCACACCTGAGAAAACCATAGAATGCAATCAAGAAAACGACCTCCAACAGTGAGTCTACGTATGAATTAAAACACCCTTGTCTTAAGCGAGTCACCAGTTTGTGAACTAATTCTAAAGTGAGGGGAAGGCGTTTATCTTTGCTTTGTGGGTTTTCTTGTTTAAGGCCGTTTAAAAGCAGATGGAGGGATGGATTCCCGAACAGGCTACCGACTGAGGGATCCCTGCATCTTAAGTGAAATTGTATGCCTGCAACGAGTGCCTTAATAGGAGAAGGTTGCATTTTCCTTGACTCGAAACAGTGGACTATAAAGGCGCAAACAATTGAAATGTTAACGGGTAAGATGTGGACAGAAAAAGCGGCGCAAGAATAGTAAAAATGAGACCATGCTGAGTCGTATGTTTTTAATGTAGATTTTGCCAATCCAGATCTCATGTAGTGTGACGCTGAGGACAAGTAGGCTTGCAGGGTAGCGTTTAATCTAAAATGGTTTGGTCGAATGCTGGGCACAGGTTTTGGAATTCCTGGAATTTAAATCGGGACAAGGCATCAGCAATTTTATTGTCGAGCCCAGGTAAATAAACAGCGCGAAGCGTGAAATTATGCATAACGCAAGTCCAGGTAAGGCGTCTACTAGCCTATTGATGAAAGGGACAGATGAGCGCCCTTTGTTAATGATGTTGACGGTGGCTTGGTTCTCGCAATAGGCCAAAATTTGTTTTCGTGGCCAGCTGTTTCCCCATAGGATGCAAGCAACGACGATCGGGTATAGTTCAAGTAAAGCTATGGATTGGATATTGCGAGGCAGAGTTTGCAACTCTTTAGGCCATGTTTCTGCAAACCACTGATTATTATAAAAACCCCCAAAACCAATGGAAGGTGCTGCGTCGGTGAAGAATTTTAAAGTAGCTGATGTTTCGACGTAGTCGTTATAAAAAAACGAGATGCTGTTCCAATTGTCACATAGCAATGACCAGAACCGCAGGTCGGATCTACACCCTGAATCTAAAATAATATGATCATGTAGCTTACTCACAGTTTTTGATATAAAAGAACGTCCCTGAGGGATAATTCGCATAGCAAAGTTGAAATGACCCAATAGGGAGAGCAGCTCCTTTTTTGTAAGAGATTCTGCTTTCTCTGTATATTTGATAGCTTTGTGAATGCGAGCCAATTTATCCGACGGCAGAGAGGCCTGCATGAGATTACTATCTAAAATAATGCCCAGAAACTCGATAACTTTTAAAGGGCCTTGTGTTTTCTCCTCGGATAGAGGAACGCCTAATTCATTAAACGTATTTTTTAACGCTGTAACGCAACAATCCGCCTGGGAGTATGGAAAATCTACCACTAGGAAGTCGTCTAGCAGGTGTAAGACAAAGGGCAATTTGCAGTTATTTAAAATAATCCAGCAAAGTGCTTCCGATAATGTATCGAAAATGCGGGGACTGCTACGACAACCAAAAGTAAGCCTGACCGAAAAGTACATTTTATTACATCACATGACGCCAAACAAATGCCATTGGGATGGATGGAGAGGCATGATTTTAAATGCATCCGTTATGTCGGCTTTACCGAGCCAAGCTCCTTTACCGGCATGTTTGATAAGTTGAATCGCGTGATCGACTGTTGCGTAAAACAGGGGAAATGGTTGGGGCGGAATGATACTGTTTATAGCTTGTTATTAGGCGCTTTTCTCCTGAATATTTACGTGTGGCTACTCCTATAGGATTGATGCGGAATATTGGAAATGGCGAGCTATCGAACGGGCCAATCATACAACCCTTTTCGACCTCTCTGGAGAGCAGTTTGTTCACTATTTCGGGTTCGTTTACAGCTGATTGAAGATTAGGGAAAACCTGAGACTTTTTTGGAAGGAAAGAAAGTCCAGCTGAAAAGCCCTGAATCAGACCGATTAACAAATAATGGACAAAACAACGATTTGGACGTTGACAGGCGTAGAAGGCTTTAATTCCTCTTTTTTACAAAGCGGGATCTTCTGGGACACATTTTGGGTGCCCGTCTCCGCAGAAGCTGCAGACATGCATATATTTACGTTGAGGATGATTATAGACATTTTCGTTAAATTTAAAACACATAGGTGTGTGAATAGCAGGAGTCACCTTTTCCGCGCTACTGCGTTCTCTTCTGAAGCCGTCAAGGCATGCCGGTGGATTAATGGATACCGCCTTAGGGCAGAGGTTTGCGATATGGGAAAAAGATCCGCATACAGAGCAAGAGAGAGCGCGATGCCCCGTGAAATGTCTGCTGACAAGGGCCAAATCGACAATGGACCAGTCGAGTCTCTTGAATCGTTGAATAAACATGGCCGCTTTAGCAGAAAATGATTTGTGGTACTTGTAGAATAATGCAGATAAACGCAGTCTATGACGCGTTTATCGCTAGGCTCTGAGCATAATACAATTTTTATTAAATTAATGTCATTACCTGCCAGGATCTGAGCTCGTAGATGCGGAGATATGGCTGCTGCTGGAGGGAAGAAGGGCACTCCGACTGGAGCAGCGGGAATAGCAGTTCCCATGGTTCTTCGCGGCTCTATGGCAAGGTTGGAGGGCGCAGGATTGGCGTCATAGGTGGCTGCTGAGGAAGCTCCGATTCCTGGCTCGTTGAAGGAGAATCTTGTAGCTGAAGGAGAATCTTCTAGGTTTTGGATCCGTATCGAGGAAGATGTTTGGATGTTGCTTAGGGCGGCCAGGATTGGGTCTTCAGTCTGCTGCGGGATTGCTCCCTGTGACTGTAACCTCGCTCTTTTAGCTGGGGCGGAGGCTGCAGCCGAGGACGTGGCAGGGGGAGCGCAATGCTTCCGTTTTGAAGAGGCTTTTCTGGGGGCCGGAGGAGTAGAAGCAGGGATTCCCATGGCAGGAGCAGTCGCAATGTCAGGAACATTGGCAATTAAAAAGTGAAGAAGCTCTTCATGGCTGGCCCCTAATGGAGCATGGATGTTAAGGCTGAAGAGGACTCCGAGGATCTTGGTTATCGGCCAAAGAGCGATGCACGGACTCTCTGGGGTTCTGACTGCCAGGCGGGCACTTCTACGGACTGACGTGGAGTTTCCGTCTGTTTGCGGCTGTGAGTCTGAGACGCAGTCTTCCAGCGTCCACGGAACCTCGTCTTGATCCGCGATAGACATGGCCGTCTTTGAAAAGGTAATGAACAGGCTTATTATAATAATTGCTCTCATTACAGTGCGTCGTTTTTGAGTGCAGCATTTTGTGTGCAGCGGGTGTGCTGACAGGGGATCCACCATGGTAGGGCGAGGCGGTTAAATAGACCGCCTTGTTATGTGAATGGACTGATAGGTGAATCGTCACTACTCAGCTGAGCTGTCAGCTGATTACCTATGACCAGGTTTCACTCTCGTGACCTGCCTGAACTAATGCTACGCTCGATTTGTGGCAAAATGGCTTAAGGACAACAAAGTCAGGGTATTGGAGTGGCCATCACAAAGTCCTGACCTCAATCCAATCGAAAATTTGTGGGCAGAACTGAAAAAGCGTGTGCGAGCAAGGTGGCCTGCAAATCTGACTCAGTTACACCAGGTCTGTCAGGAGGAATGGGCCAAAATTCCAGCAACTTATTGTGAGAAGCTTGTGGAAGGCTACCCGAAACGTTTGACCCAAGTTAAACAATTTGAAGGCAATGCTACCAAATACTAACAGAGTGTATGTAAACTTCTGACCCACTGGGAATGTCATGAAATAAAAGCTGAAATAAATCATTCTCTCATTTCACATTCTTAAAATAAAGTTGTTATCCTAAATGACCTAAGACAGGGAATGTTTACTAGGATTAAATGTCAGGAATTGTGAAAAACTGAGTTTAAATGGATTTGGCTAAGGTGTATGTAAACTTTCGACTTCAACTGTATTTGAAAAAAATGCATGTAAAAATGCATTAATGTGATATATAAATTCCGAATAAAGGCAATTTTCACTGGACTTTTTTCAAACAAACCCATTCCATTTACTTACAGGCTCTAGATGAAGAGGGCTGTATTCTACGGTTCCACCTGTTTTATGATCCATACATCTGAAGCACATTTTTAGCACTCCAAATGTCCGTATATTGCTGTGTGTGTTTTCGTGAGTTTTCGATTGAGTGACAATTCACGCGTTGTTTTAGGCGGGTGTGTCACGGTTTTGTAGGTTCCCACCCCTCTTCTGCAGAGATTTCCTTCGCAGCTTCGGGACGCCGTCCTTGCTGTGTTTTTCCGCTGTCCCGGCACTTAGTGAGATCACCTGTTCAGGTGTTCTTCCGGCTTTATAAGTGCTGCGTCTTCCTGTCTCGACGCTTTTGTGTCATTCTTGCCACGCTAAGCCAGGTAACGACAATATAGGATTTGGTGACCACTTGTTCTTTTGCTTTTGCTAAAAGTACACGTGGGGTCTGCCTTAGCGAGTTAGCAGTTGTCTTTCCTTTAGAGATTTTGTTTTCCTTTCTCACTATTTTCCTTCCTTGGTTTTCTTTCCCCTATCTCTGTTGAGATAGTACTTCGGTTTCACCTAATTTCTGTTTGCCTTTTATTTTAGCTCTCTGATCTGATTTTTGAGCTAGAGGTAATTTCTTTTCTGCCCTTTATTTTCTGCTTGAGTTTGCGAGCAATTCGCCCACTTCCCCTGGGTCGCTTTTCTTTCGCTTTGTTTCCATTGCCTTGTTAAATTAAGCTTTTTCATAGAATAAGAGCTAGAGGTAATTCTTTCCTTTCCTTACTACTGCTTGAGTCTCTGCGAGCTTTCCACCCACTTTCCCTGGGTTGCTTTTGGTTTGGCATATTTCGCCGGGAGGTTCTGTCTTCCTTTTTAAGTTCTCCATTACCCCTATTTGTGGTTCTTCACGTGTGTGGAGAACTTTAGGAATCCACTGTCGGTAGCGTGTGGTCCTCCGCACCCCCGCCCTTACAGGGTGTTATCAGCAAAGTTTTTAATGGATTGCTATTGTCCCCTGACAGAATATTTTGTTAATTTTACAGTAATTTGGAGTGCATCTAGGGACAGCAGGAATTTGTCTCCTGCTCAGCTGCCATAGTCGATAATAGAAGTTTGTCAAAACCTGGTGGGATAAACACAAATTAAAGGCAGCATTCCCCTTCGCTGAGAGACAGGTAGTGGTCCTTGACCGATGGACTCTTTTATTATTATGCATTTTTTGATATACATACAATAATAATATACAATAATAATATTTCACATTATAATCTTGATATTTTTATGCATGTTTTGTGCACGCCCCTGTGTGTGTAACAGACAGGAGGAGGGTGTACGCATGTTGTGCACACGCCTATGTAGACGCATATTACTATTTTAATATTAATATATTAAAATAACATTGAAACAACTGCGACATGACTTAAAACCAGGTTTGTGGTGCCTCAAAATAGCAATACGTCAAAGTTTTGCGTGACCTCATCTTTAGACCAATCCGCCCAGCTGGGCGCAAGTTTACATGCTATTTAAACAACGTGAGCACTGGACGGTAAAATGACATGTGTCGGTCTGTAATGAGCAAAGACACTTGCGTTTGGGTTACTGCTGCTTAGTGCTGCATATAAGATAGATATAAGATTATTATTTAAAATAATAATTTAGAGCCAGCAAGAATGGTGAGATGTTTGTTTGACTCCCTCCTGTGTGTAGGCAGTGTGAGTGCGAGGATCTGATTGCATTGCTTCTTTTTATGAGGATGTACATGCTCTTGAATAGACTGAATAAACTGCTTATATGTTATGTGTTCTCTGTACTGTATAATGCGAAAAGAATTTCCTAACGAATTAATAGAAGATAAATTAAAAAATCTTCATCCTGAAAGAGAGAAGCATTTCACTCATCAGATAATATATTGAAAAAAGAATAATTAGCTAACATTTTGCCAAATAAACCATACCTTGGAAATAGTTTTGTTGTATTGTGGCTGGTTATAGTAAAAAAAAAAAAAAAACCTACCATGAGTACCATGATCCACCAAGGTACTTAGTATTTAGCCTGTACTTAGCCATCCACGTAATTATCATCGATTAGCAACAGAAATTATGAGTGGGCCGTAAAGGTTATTTTGCCATTACAGACAGTAATGATTTATCACACTGAGCAATAGCCATTATTAAGGTATCAAGTCAAAACTATAAAGGTACAACACACCCATTAGTAATGAATGAACACAGACCATCTCTCTCTCTCTCTCTCTTTAATATGCTTTATTGGCATGACACAATTGTACAATTCACTTGTATCACTCTGTCTTTCTGACTTCTCCACAGCCCAGAATGGCTGTTGTTTCTTTAAAACTTGTTTTTCTCAAGAAAACAATTCCCTCCCACAAGTGTTGTACTGCAGGAATCTCTTAACCAAAACACTTAGGCACCATGGCAACGGTGAAGGAAATGTTTCTCTCTCCATCCCTTGCCCCACCGAGCAGTTTCACCCACAGCAGACTGGCTGTTGTCTGATTCTACGTTGGACATGAAGGTGACAAAGACGACATGCAGCTGAATGTTGCGAAGCCGCGCTGAAAATAGGAGGGAACAGTGGGCTGCAGGTGCATGCTGCACGGCGCAGGCTGATGGCTGCTCCTTGGCAGTTAGACTTGAATGACAGTGGAACAGCGGCCTGGAAATGCCAGCATGAAATCATTTGTTGGATGTCATAATTCTAGACTCTAGAATAAATTATATATGGACTAATATTTATTCATGTTGGACTACAAATCAACTATATACATATACAGAAAAGAATAACAAGACGTTCTGCAACATATGGTATGGCCTCCACAGAGCCCTGATCTCAACATCTTCAAGACTGTCTGGGATTACCTGGACAGACAGAAGCAAGCAAGACAGCCAAAGTCAACCAACCAGCTGTTTTTCTTAGGTACACTGTTGTGCAGTTTTATAAGAGAATTGATGCAGTTTTAAAGACAAAGGATGGTCACAGCAAATACTGATTTGATTGAGTTTTTACTGTTTACTGCTCTTTATAGTCAATTGTTTCATAATTTAAATTTTTCATTTAATTATTTTTGAAAGCATCTTCGCTTTACAGAATGTTTTTACATGTGCCTAAAACTTTTGCACATTACTGTATACATATACAGGACCAGTCAAAGGTTTGGACACACCTACTCATAGAAGGTTTTTTTCCATTATTTTTTACTGTTTTCCACATTTTGGAATAGTAAAGACATCAAAACTATGAGATAACACAAGTTAAATTATGCAAAAACCAAAAACAAATAAAAAAAAGTCTTATATTTCAGATTCTTCAAAGTAGCCACCCTTTGCCTTGATAACGGCTTTGCACATTCTTGCCATTCTCTCAAACAACTTCTGTGGTTAACAGGTATTCCACAGGTAAAAAGGTGATGCCATCATGACTGTATAAAAGGATATCAAAAGACTCCTGATATCTTATTTCCAGGTACTCTTAGAAGCGATACTATAACCTCTGCATTTGAATGGATCTCTATGGGAATTGGGGGGTGGGACTAGATTTAGCTTTAAATTACACTGGAACAGTGTGGAACACATGGTTGGCTAAATGGTTCTAAGTCATCAAGGGTCTGACGTATCAAACAAGCCTTTAACCATCACTCTGCTGCCAGATATGCAGTAGATATGGATGGATCACTTGAAGGGTTGTTTCTCTTGACACATTTTCCTATTGAACTCTATGGAAAAATAAGTCAGGAGAAGAAACCCTTCAGTACTTATTAGCAGATTAATAAGTACTGTTCTCAAAAGGCACAAGAAAAGAGTATTCATCTAGCACATATCAGCGTACATTTCCATGCCCCAAGTGACAAGTATTGCCCAGGAAGAGACTAATACCCCATAGTATATATTATGTACGATATGATTACAATAAAATAATATTACACCATCAGGAAAACGCTGCCAAATGTTCTAGCTTCAATGAAAATCAGTACATCAGACATAAAACTGGGCCACCAATGAACGCTTACACTACAGTATGTGAAATGCACTCAAAATGCGAAAATAACAATATGAACCATATTGGACAAGACAGTGGTCGAGTGGAAAAACTAATCTACATATGTAGCCAGCGAAACCAACCCCATATTACAAGCAGTCTTACTTATATATTCAGGAGGAAAAACATCCATCGTGTAGGCATAGCCTATATATGTTTCAGACTTTTCCCATTTTCTCCCAATCACAAAACGGATCACAAAACTCACGGTTCGGATCGTATCACGGTTTTCAGTCACGGATCGGATCATTTTTCGGATCAGCAAAAAAAAAAAAGGGAGACAAGTATATCTTTGCTTTCCATTTATTCTGTAAAACACTTAAAGCAAGGAACTTTTGCCCATGGTCTTAAATGAAAACAACATTCAATTCTCGTTACTAGTTCTATTTTGTCCGTAGTTATGCAAAAACCTCTCGTTGGTAGTTCTGAAAACAATTGATTCTATATGGAAGCAAATAGTTCCTTCTCAACTTTATACCATAAAATTGGCACCAATTTTGGTTATTTTTGTCATTAGTTAGATTATTTAAGAAAATTGCATGAAACCGCAACTCAATTTAGCTACCCATCTCTCTCCGTCTTGCGTTTTAAAAATGCTTTGGTCACGCAGCCTATTTTAAACAGCCCAGGCTAAGGAAATTGCATTTCACGATCTGCATCATGAGATGGGAACATCTGAAAAAAATAGCCTACTGTAGATACAGAGTTTGTTACTGTTAGATGTAACGTGTCATATCTAAGACATTTCGCTGGATAAAATGTTTTTTTTAATATACAGATTAATGTGCTTTGTGAAGTAACTTGTTCGCATTCGCAACCAGCGTTGCTCACGTCAGCGTTACCTTACATTAGGTAAAGCCCTACTATGTTACGTTCATATTTCCAAACTGAATAAATACTGCACCTCTAACCACAAAACGTCTTTGCTAGATTAAAGTTGTTGTAACTAAGATATTTGGCGAAGACAAACTTTTCAAATCAGTGGATTTAGCGTTATTTGCCGGCTTTATTAATCAGCTGTTGGTGTTGCTATGGATACCATTCATATAAGGGTCGACTCTAATGGCGCTGGCAGCAGATAACGTAGACGGCGTATTAATTTAGAACGGTGATTAAAATGTTGCCAGCGCTACTTCATTGCCGGGCGGTTTAACTAAATAAATGCCCACCCTCCAGCCAATCAGAATCGAGTATTTATCCAAGCCATGGTATAATACTTTTAAAAGTACCAGCGGCAGTAAAACTGTAATTCACTATGATGGTTAAATTTTGCAATTAATCCGCGGTTCACATGCGTGCCGAACCGTGGGGGGCGATCCGTACGGATCACGGATCAACTACGTTCCGTTACACCACTAAGTATGACTACAGCATATACGCCTACAATACAATTATTATTGCTGTAGTTTTTTTATACATAGACAGTGATTCTATTGTCCTATAACAATAAATAATAAATTATTATAAGGGGTGAAAATACTATAGTGATACTATTTCTATAGTGACATATTGCAGTGTGAAGCTAGCGACATTAAGAACTTTCACGAGGGTCTGAAAATCTCAACATGAAAGTGCCAAAAGATAAATTTATGTTTAGTATAGTGAAATTCATAGGGACGAATCGCCTGGGGAGCACACGGATGGCCAACACCCCACTGGGGCTCTCAGCCGTGCCGCCCCAAGCTATAATCATATGACAGTTCCTATTCCTTTCCGGCTTGAACTAGATTATTACAACTTCATTGGCATGTAAATAATGTCTCTCTGTTTTAAAAAAAAAAAAGAAGTACATTTGCACATAGACATCGAGGGCAAGTTTAAAATGGTGTAATTTAAAATACATCACTTCATTCATTCTGTGAAAACCTTGGAGTGTCAACTGTGTAACTTAAGTCAAATAAACATCATTAAAATATGGCTGGTATTATTGGTTTGGAACAGCGAATTAGAGTGTATTAGTGCATATTGGATGTACAAGTACACTTACATCAACTGTACAATTTAAACACCCCCATTGCTATCATTGAGACACTACATCCAGAGGAGGAAGAAGACCATGATATATGTGATGCTTTCACTTACGTACACTAGCAGTACAAATACACTGGGATTCGCCTAGGTATAGCACAGTTGAACCACAGCAACATTTCCCCGTTTTCCATATCATTGAGACACTATGTCCAGGGGAGGCAGGAGAGCATGATATGAGTGATTCTTTAAATACCTTTCATGAGCAATAGATAGGAATACATTGTAATTGAATTCGGCATACCACAGTTGGACCACAGCAACATTTTCTATAATAATTATTTGATATAAGTGACATATCAATGTAATGAAGGGTTGCACATTTTCAAAATACCCCCATATCACGGGGACAGTATGTCTAGGGGGGGCAGAAGAGCATGAAATAATCATGCATTCACTTGTACTTGCAGTAAATACTAATGGGTCCAATGTTTTCAACATACCTCCAAACCATTGAGATGCTTCATACATTATATATTGGATGCATTTATCAAGTAATAGATTATCAAATTTACGTTCTAAAAATTAAAACCCAGCCTAAAATGGCAATCATCTGCGATTATTTGATATAACACAATATAATTATTTGTAGTAGAAAGTTTTAGGTAATCAGAATGCATTCCTTCTGTATTCATACTTTTTTCAAATAATATGCGAATGATATGCACATTTAATTTTCATAACAATAGGTAATTAATCATGCCACACCTGTTAGGTTTCTGCATTCTGTGTTAGTTTGTTTAATTTATGTTTCTCATTTTTTCCATATTTATTTATTATGATTATTTTGTGCTTTCACTGTTCCATGTTTTGTATTACTGTCACTCCCTGTCATCGTCACACTATTCAGGAGCCTTTGGTGATTTCGGTTTTTCTCTGTATTTCTTCTGTCACGCGCTTGCTTCATTACTAATTACTTCATTGTATATAATACAAATTAACTAACAACTACTAACATCTTAGAATTAGGGTCTACTAATCTACTAATGACTAACTTGTATATATACTAATCTATTAATCTACTAGCGCCATAGAATCAGGGTTTTCTACTAATCTACTAACTTACTAACTTCATCTTCTTTCCTCGCTGCAGCTGTCTCTCTTTCTGTCTGTTCTATCACTAATTATCTTTCTTTGGTTCCTCTTAACTACAGCTGACTCTCGTTTCCGCTTTCCTATTCCTTGTATGCACTTGTCTTATTGGAGTCCATGTCATGTTGACTCTATGTATTTGGTTCCGGTCCAGTCCGTGTCTTACGTTTCCCCCTCGTTATGGTATTATTGTTTCCTATTGTGTTCACCTGTGTCTAGCTCCTTACTCCCACCCACACTTGATTCCTTTTTGTGTCATTACTTCCCTGTGTATATAACCCTGTTATTCCAGTCTGTTTTTGCAAGTTCCTCACTAAATATTTGCTACTGTGGTTCGTTCTGTTTTTCCGAGAAGCTGCCTGAGTTATCTGTTTATTCCTTAGTATCTGTCTCTGAGTTTTTGTTATCCCTAGTCCCTCTCCTGTTGTTTTATTTTTTTTTAAATGGACAAATAATTGTTATAGTAGAAACTATATATTACATATAGACTGTCAACACCCCAATAGTAACATGACCTGTTATGACAAAAGAATACTGAAATATTCTTTGAAAACTAAGCCTATAGCTATTAGGGGGTCTGAAATTGAGCTAGTGGAAAAATATAAGCACTTGGGTACTGTGCTTGATAACAAGTTATGCTTTCAATCCAATGTGGAAGCCATTTCTAAGAAAGTACATCAGAGCGCACCGACTGTGCTTTTTGAGGAAATTGCGTACTTTTATAGTTGCATGAAAATGATGACTTCTACAGAGGTTTTTTTAAATCTGTTTAGACCTTTTGCATTGTGGGCTGGTTTGGTATTTGAATTGGCCAGGAAGAATAGTCAGTGTGGCAGTGTGGTTAGTGGCTGGTAAAATCATTGGGGACAGTCATTTAATTATGACAGGCAGGTCTTGAGGAAGGCCTCTGCCATACTGGACTGTCCTGAACATCCCGTGCACATTTTGGGCTCTTACACTCAGACCGTAGATATATACCGTAGAGTCTTGTCCTCGAGGATCAAAAGATTCAAAGTTTATTTTATTCATAAAGCAATTAGTAAACTGAATTTGCACATGTGATATTTTGCACTTAGCACTTAATACTTGATAATTTGCTCATTTTGCACAGTCCTCGTTTTATGTGATCCTGCTATTAGGCTATTTTACCATTATTACATTAAATTACATTCATTTAGCAGACGCTTTTATCCAAAGCGACGTACAATAAGTGCATACAGAGACGTCATCAAGATCACTACAGAACAGACAAGACAAAGCACATCCTTCCCATAATGTAGCAGCTGTCCCTAGTAATGAATGTTGACTGTAGTTCACAGTAAGCTGTGGGTAAATCAGCTATACTACACTTCTATTCTAAATACTATTATAAACTATAATAAACAGACAGGAAAACACAGGGAACTAGTACCATGAGGTCCTAGGTTAGAATATCAGTCAAGGTGGAGTCTGAAGAGGTGTGTCTTCAGGCCTCGATGGAATGCAGGCAGAGTTCGAGTAGAACGTAGGGTGAATGGGTAGTTCATTCCACCACTGAGGAGCTAAGGTGGAAAAGCTCCGCAGTCGGGACGAGCGAGAGCCGTTGACACGGAGGGGGGGAAGTGCGAGTCGCCCTGCTGTAGAAGAGCGAAGTGGTTGAGCAGGAACATAGTTCTGGATTATACCATACAATAATTTTATATTATTATAAAATTGTTGTAATATATTGTAGCGAGCACATGAAATGCCAGACCAGGCAGATCTTGAACAATGTCCATCTTCTTTATTAACAGCGTAAGTGGTTATAACAACAATGTATATCTTCAGACTAGCGCTGGTGACGGGCAGGAACTGGCTGGCTCTGGCGGCTGATCTGAGGCGGACTGAGACCCCTGATAAGGAGTGAGGCGGCCGACATGCAACATCACACTGCACCAGCGAGTCTGCAGTCGCACCCTGTACACCACGTTGGTCAGGCATTGTAAGATGGTGCAGGGGCCCTCCCAGTCTGTCCAACTTCGGCGACCGCCCTTTTCATCAACAGGGATTGAACACCCAGACCTCGTCTCCGGGTTGGTACAGGTGACTTTGGCAGCATGTGTCATAATTTTTCTTCTGCCTGACATTGTCAGGGTTTTCTGCCTGTTCAGCTCTGGTTTCTAGGCATTGCCTCTCGGAGCCGCGAGAGGGCGCTCCCTGCTTTAGTTCTCGGGACTAATTAATTTTTTCCTTCAGGTGCGCTTTGCACTACTTAAGATCTATTCACTCCTTGTTTTTGTGTCATTCTTGCCACGCTAAGCAAGGTAACGCGGTATAGGAATTTAATGCGACCACTTGTACTTTTGAGCTTCAAAAGAACACACGGTACTTGCCTGTAGTGTATTAGAGTATTTAGTTCTTAGATTTCTGTTCTCCTTACTCGTTATGTCCTACCTTGGTTTTCTTTTCCTGTCTCGCTTCTAGACAGTAACCTCGGTTTCGCCTCATTTCCGTTTTACTTTTATTTTTAGCTCTTTGTCTGTTATTGAGCTAGAGGCAATACTGTTCTTTTATTTTCTCTGTTCGAGTCTATGAGCTTCGCCCTGTTATTTGGGTTGTTTTTGGTTTGGCTTATGCCGGAATTCTTTTCCCTTATTTGTTTATTTTCTCAGCTCGCAACCTACGAGTTCTCGCCCACTTATCTGGGTTGTTATAATTTGCCTGTACACCGGAAATTATATTCTCTTTGTTTATTTCTCTCTGCTCCGTTCACAAACTCCCTTTACCTTCTTTAGTGGTTGTTTCTCACGCTTCGTGGGACCACTTTATGATCCCCTGTCAGTCACGCCTTGTTCTCCGAACCCAACCCATTACAGACATTGGCACTGGCTAGCTGGTGGGCATGGTGCAGGCGGTCTTGGAGCTGGTGCACGTACTCGGTGACTGGAAACGGGCCCAGAATGTCCATCGCCACTCCCTCCATAGGCGCCCCACTGCAGGACGGATGCACGCCGTGCACCATCTGCAGCACCCTTCCCTGTAGACTGTGAGGCACCTCCAGTTGCACACGTTTCACTCCGCTTCCGGGCCATCCACCTCCTATACAGCAGGCCCTGGCTCACTAGCAAGCAGTCCAACTGCGCAGCCAATGCCTTGGGACTTGTAGAGAGGGCGGACAGGGAGGGGGCGGGGGGTCTCTGCCCTCCCTGTACCCATTGGACGACCGGACCCACTTCCGGGTCCTCCGTTTACGCCAGTTGTAACTGAGAGGGCAGCAGGTCTTCTATTGCTGTGGTAGCTGCGCAGGCAATAGCAGCGGTTTGGTGGAGTGGTTCTTGCACCCCCTTTCTCTTCTTCCTTAGCCCCTTGGGGCAGATGGCAAATTTCACCTATTTAGGGGTGCTCTGTTTAAGGCTTTATAACTCCAGGTGTGAGCATCACATAAACTTGGTAAATGGCTTAAATGAAAGAAGACAGGTGTACCATTTACAATACAAACTTAGATTTGTTTATTTTCATAATTTAAGTCAAAATAAAGTGCCACAAATGCAAAGAAACTTAGGGGGAAAATTTTTTTAAATAGTTTTTTTTTATTTTGCTGAGAGCTACATAAGTGAAATCGGTAATATATATACATTTCCTGGATCATAAACTCCATGTCCACAAGTTTTGCAAAATCTGAGGATGATATGCAGAACTACTAAAGGTCTATGATGCAAAATATAGCCGTGTATCCTGTTGTCCATTAGTGTCTCCAAATCTATCCAAATGGCTAAATTGTGCACTGCTGCAAATAAAATAAATTTATGAAATATTTAACTACAAATCAACAGTTTGGGCTCATAAAACTCACTTGTGCATAATTTCCAAGTGAGAATTATATATTTTCAGCAGTATAGGGGGGTAGATATCTATGGGTCCAAAACCCCTATGCAAAACATGTCATAAAATATTATATTATACATTATAACGCATACACATTTGCTCCCTCTGGTGGCTTAAGATAAAAAACATTGATATCACAGTGTTACATACACCTAAATATGTTGCCTAATCATTCACTCTTGTACCTCAATAAAACATCATTTGTCCCTGTACTCTACAGTATGTATACTTTTGTCCTGGGATTGCATTTTTCTGTATTCTTTTAATCTTTTAAGTTTTCCTATTCATAATAACTCCAAGGAAATTTTTACCTTAATCTACCACATATCAGCGCAACAGTAAATTGGAATGAGCACTTGTCATGCCATAAGAGACTCGTATACATCATAGCCTATACTATGTATGATAACATGAACATAAAATAGTTTTCCACCATCTGTAAAATGCTGCCAAATATTCTATCTTCCATGAACATCGGTAGCCTAGTTCAAAAATACATTTAGCTAACGATTGCACTACAGTATGTGAAATGCACTCAAAATGCGAAAATAACAACAGGGCTATCAAACTTGGAAAGACAGTGCTCGAGTGGAAACACGAACGTACGTATGTAGCCAGCGAGACCAACGGTATTTTAGACGCAAAAATACTTACATATCGCAAAAGGGGAATTCCCCTGCATAATGCGTATTGTATATCGCTTGCGTAATACTAGACAGTTAAAACGAAAACTGCCGTTACGCTGGGCTGTAGTAAATTGCTCAAAGCACCCAAAAAGACTTGGCATATACCGTTGCGACGGTTATAATGTACTCTATTGGATAAAAAAGCCGACAATTAAACCAGAGTGAACTGTAATGCATGAGACAGCCTAACAGAGCATGGGGCTATTACGCGGCGACGTTTCAGATAGTGTAATAGCGGTATAAAGTGTTGTATATTTCTCAAACCGATTGTACCAGACAATAAATGACAACTGAATTTTGAAAGGAACATCTCGATGTGTAAAACCAATGGTAGAATTGTATATTTATTTCATATTTAGTAGCATATATTGCTAGTAGAATACATGGTAGAATGAGATAGTACTTTCACAGTTTATTTTGCATTTGAGTGAGCAGGGCTTTTCACGGCTTTTCTGGCATACGATCAGGCTATTGTTGGATTTATCTCGTTGCTATGACGTTATTCTAATTTTATATGATGAATAAATATATGTATGAACTCAAACATAGACGCTATTGTCCACTATGTCACGCATAGGTAGGTATAGACTAGGTGGGGTTTGCTTGATAAATGGACTTGCTACAGGGAAATAGTGGCACTTAGAAACTACGTATTCGGCAGAAATCGTCACGAACCGTCTTCCAATAAATTTAAAACACAGAGTTTGTGATTTCCAATAATAGTTCGGCTGCAGTAGCAACGAATGTCTCAGTTGAGCAAAAAAGGTTCCGCCGGCGGGAAGTATGCGCGAAGGTGTTAGCCTCCACTCTCTCGCAGTGACAGCAGGTCACCTGGGCATGGCGGCTGGATAGGGGTTGGGGCAGGCGCTGGCCCTTCAGGAGGGCGAGTCGTTTGGCAGTGTCGATAGTCACACCGGCTGTGGCTAAGGCATCCATGCCCAGGATGCAGGAGTCGGTAATGTCAGCTTGGAAGAATTCTTGCTTGAGGGTGACCGGGCCTAAACGCCGGGTCAATTTTGGTTATTTGCCCAGTTACCATACCTAGTTTAATGTCCGTAGCTAGCCATGGAATGCTGTGTGCCAACAGTCCCATTTGTATCAGGCTAATGGTGGAGCCTGTGTCGATCAGTGCAGTCACCATGGTCCCGGCCACCTCACAGCGAATGTAAATGCTGTCATCCGTGCTGCCCAAGCGGCCCACCCTCTTTTCCACGGGGCGCTCCTGAGGCCACCAATTGCACTCCCTCCGCAGATGGCCTTCTTCCCACACGCCCAGCACCAGAGCTCCTGACGTGAAGCCATCACTGCTGGCACTGCTTCCTGCTCGCCCTCCTCTTCTGTACTGACTGCTCCACGCACCGCTGGGCAGCTGCTGCTGCTGTGATTATCGTTCAGGCTTGCTTTTGCTTTAGATCTTCAGTGTCGGACAGTGCCTCGGTAAGGCTGTTTGGGCAAACAATGCGGACCTGTTGCCGTAGGTGTGTTGGCCGGAGCCCTCTCAAGAATGCGTTGAGGGCAAGGCTGTCCTTCACTGGGCTGGTAAGCTGTGGGTAGGCGCGCTGCGTTAGCCTCTGAACATCTGCTGCGTAGAGGGCTAGCTTCTCCCCAGACCACCTTTCCTTCGCCTGCAGCTGTTCCTTGAGAGCTATTTGCAATGTCACTTCGCCGCACCGCCTTGCCAACGCCGCACTGAGAAGTGTGAACGTCGGGGGCTCGCCTTCGTTGATGTCGAGTAGGGCCTGCAGGGCGTCACCTTCCAGTGATGCCGCCAGGTTAACGTCATTCTCTCGCCAGCCCGCCGCTTCAGCGATGAAATTGAACTGCACTAGGTATACCTGCCAGTTCCCTTTTCCGTCGAATCTTCGCAGCTTGGTGCCCAGCGGAGAGTTCCGCCACTGAGGCGTGCCATTAGGGGAACTGGCAGGTAGGCACTACACTAGCAGTAAAATGCCCAGCGTCTCGGCCTCCGCTTCTGTAATGTCATTCAGTGGGCGTGGCAAGCTGTTGTCTGAACCGTAAGTGCCTTGTACGTTGTAGTTTATCGTAAGCCATGTACCTGGTACAACCCCAATTCCAAAAAAGTTGGGACAGTATGTAAAATGCACATAAAAGCAGAAAGCAGTGATTTGTAAATTCTCTTTTACATATATTTAATTGAAAACAGTACAAAGAAAATATATTTAATATTTTACCTACATTATTATCAACATTATTGATTTTTGTAAATAAATGCTAGTTCTGAATTTGATGCCTGCAACACACAAAAAAGTTGGGACAGGGGCAAAAAAAAAGACTGGGAAGCTCAAAAAAACACCTGTTTGCCATTCCACGGGTAAACAGGTGATGCTATCATGACTGGGTATAAAAGGATATCAAAAGACTCTTGATATTTTATTTTCAGGTACTCTTAGAAGCGATACTATAACCTCTCTGCATTTGAATAGATCTCGATGGGAATTGGGGGGTAGGACTAGATTAAGCTAGAAATTGCACAGGAATAGTATGGAACCCATGGCTGGCTAAATGGCTGTAAGTCATCAAGTATCTGAGGTATCAAATGAGCCTCAAACCATCACACTGCTGCCAGATATGCAGTAGATATGGATGGATCACTTTAAGGGTTGTTTCTCCTGACTCATTTTCCTATTGAACTCTATGGAAAAATAAGCCAGGAGAAACAACCCGCCAAGTGATCCATCCATATCTACTGCATATCTGGCAGCAGAGTGATGGTTTGAGGCTCGTTTGATACCTCAGACCCTTGATTATTACAGCCACTCAGCCCAACCGTGGATTCCATACTATTCCCATGTAATTTACAGTTTAATCTAGTCCCACCCCCCAATTCCCATAGAGATCCATTCAGATGCAGAGAGCTTATAATATCGCTGAAAATAAAATATCAATAGTCTTTTGATATCCTTTTATACCCAGTCATGATAGCATCACCTGTTTACCTGTGGAACATTCTAAACAGGTGTTTCTTTTAACTTCCCAGTCTTTTTTTTGGCCCTATCCCAACTTTTTTGGAACGTGTTGCAGGCATCAAATTCGGACATAGCGTATATTTACAAAAATCAATAAAGTATCGTTGATTTAATTAGTCAAATTAAGGAGAGAGTCCTTTTGATGTGAAAATTTCACATCAACAGGAAGGTCACAGACTCAGTCTGTAATCGACACAAGCGGAGCGTTTACTGGTAGGCCTACGTTAACGTTATTCGCGGGTGGACTGACTGATCTAACGTTAAACTGGGATAACGACATTAATCACCTTTTCTGCTGGCCTGCTTCTGTTCTGTGTCGGAGTGGAACATCGACATGGACAAAACATGTATTTGACATCAAAAATCTGGATTGTAGGCTACTGTCACACAACATGCAGAATCCAATGAACACGTGAGTGCACTAGTAAAGCTTAATATTTGGGGACGAATTTGTATAGAGCATGTTATTGACGAGGGGGAAATGCTTCAGGCATAAAAACCATAACATTAGACCATTAACCTCTTAATGCCAAACGCCCCCTAGCGGTCACGCCGGCGTGACGGAAATTATTACATTATACATTTCATTAATTTAATAATATATAATAAACTGCTCACCTCAATATTTTGATTAAATATCCTTAAGATATATCCATTCCTTCTGGGAAAGTGGTTTTTAAGCCCAAAACGTCGGGATAAAACTTCGTAAATAACGTTGGAAACTCGGACCTAATTCTCAAACATATATTGCAGCTTGATGTCACACCATAAACAATGTGCTGGTAAACTGTTCTGCTTAATTGTATTTCACAAAACTTTGGTTTGAAAAATCATTATACCTTTAGGCTTCAAGAAAAAATACTTTAAAACTTTCATACGGCTGTACATTATTTTTTTCCAATTTTAAACCGACTTTTTGATTACGACTCGGCTGTGTTCACTTTGGCGTTGTGAAACTCAGCCAGTTTCTGGAGTACCAATCCCATGGCTTAGTATATGTTAGCCAGAGTAGTTTTGAACATGCTTGCAGAGATTTATGCAAAACCGTCGTCAATTGGGTGTATTTCTTTGACTGATAGCACAATAGGCCTATCTGAAGTGGGAAAAACCGTCTTCCACCCGCCTCCACTCTGAGTATTATTTGCTTTCCATTGGGTTTTAAAACTGTCTGTCAAATATTCCAGCGAAAAGCCAAGACTCTTATCTTTCACAGAAGCCCTCAATCAACACAAAGCAGTCGTAAAAAAAGGAAATCGAGCCGTGCGTATGAGGAAGTGGCGAGTCACGCGTAATTATCGAACCAAAATGGCGCAGTGTTTTTACCTTGTAGCGTAGCTCGCTACATTCCGTTTAGCAAAGCACAATTAATTAGGTAAGGCCCGCAGTTACATTTTTTACTTTAGAGTATTTTTGATACAGTTTTTGTGTAGTTATGTCGAGATTTTTGAGGCGTTTATCCGTGCACCAAGTGCTAGACGAACTGGATAAGCCAGAAGATGTTTTTGCCGAGGGAGACTCATCCTGTCTCAGTGACGCTGAATCCACTGATGACCGAGATGATGTTGCTGACATGTAAGTTGTTTTATCATACTAACAGTGTTATGCTATAAACGCATTGAATTTCGCCATGGCAGGTAACGTCGTTAGGGCTGGTGGTATTACCGATTTTTCGATATACCAGTGTGAATTCACGCAATGCCATGCGGGTTCGTAATTACATTGTCAACTGTATTTTATTGTTTTTCATACAATTAATATTACAAATTGCACATTCCAACGGTATGATAAATAATTTATGAAGTAAACTTAGGGTGTATTGTCTGTGTTGACAAACTCGCACGTGTTACGTGGCGTTGCCAACAACACAGATGTTTGGTGTAAGCATCGAAGGAAATTTAGCTGCAATGCGTGAATCCCTGTGTTTCTTCTGTGAAGCTAACTAACCTTATATACTTATGCATAAAATCGGTCCCTCTCAGCTAAATTAATATAGATAGTATTGCCTTTACAGTGGCAAGCTAGCAAGCATCCCTGTGTTTTCCTGTCTGTTTATTATAGTTTATACGAGTATTAGGAATGGAAGTGTGGTGTTGCTGATTTGCCCACAGCTTACTGTGAACTACAGTCGACGTTCATTGCTAGGGATAGCTGCTACATTATGTGAAGGATGTGCTTTGCCTTGTCTGTTCTGTAGTGATCTTGATGTCTCTGTGCGCACTTACTGTACGTCGCTTTGGATAAAAGCGTCTGCTAAATAAATGTAATGTAATGTAATGCAAGCAAAATTACAGGTAACAAGCAGCTAGCTATCTATTTGTGTCTGAGATGAGCTACTAAAACAATTTTTTTGAGTGTGAAATGGCTTCTGGAAGTGTTTAGTAAAGTCATTGTTCCACCTGAGTAAATTGTTCTGTATGCAGTACAGAAGGCTGTGCAGGTAAACAAAATGGTAATTTATGCATGGTATGAGGGAGAGAACATGATAACATGAGGGAGTACTTGTTGATTATTATTATTGTTGATTGTTGTTGTATAAGGGGGACTAATGGGTATATCAACATGGTGGACAATTCCATGGACAGGGTTAGTGGGATTTGTAATGATGCAGATTGCTCTCCTGAGGGAATGTGTAGTCTAAATGGCTTCTGTATGAATGGTTAAATAATCTCTCCTCAACCTCCACCCCCATGTTTTGATCCTTTACCTTTTTTTGTTTTTAGTTCATTTTTTTTAGCTTTTTGGACCCTGCCATTTTGTACTTTCTTTGTGTAAATACGGTAACTTCAGCAATTAGAGGCAAGGATCTTTTTATTTGTTACAGCAGGGGTGTTTTTATTTTTTATCTAGGAAACTGGTGGACTTTTGATTTTTTATCCACTGCACTTTTAGTAGTACACCTTAGTGCACTTGTATATAGTTGATATATGTTTGTCATGTATAAAGTTTTGCCTCCTAAAACCCAACCCCAACGTCCCTGTCATAGGAGGTGGCAACAGAATAAAGGACAGGACTGGCAAGCATTAATGTGTAGGGAAGTTTCATACTATTCCCATTATTCATTTGAAAACCTGTTTGCACATTCCTGGACTCATTTCTGGCTAATGGGGCTCTGGTGAAATACACAAGATTCACTGTGCTGCTACATGGGTTTTGACAGCTTTTTGTAACCTTGGGTAGTTAGTTGTGTAATATGCAGAACACCAAGAACACGTCTAAAAATGAACTTTTATTGCCAATATTGACAAATTATCTCATTTTATTGTAAAAACCTAAAAATAAATCATATTGAGACCTTTCTGGAACATTGCCATTTTTGGCACATTTGGCACCATTTGGATAACGAAAAAGGTTCACCTGAAAAAAACCCTGTAAAATTTGAATGGTTTGAGATATTGACACCAGATTGTTACCAGAGGTAGGCAGCATATTCCTTGATTGCATTTGTAGCTCCCCAGGTAAAAATTCTTAAACTTGAATGTAGGTACCCGTTTTTTAGTTTTTTTATATTTTCTGTACATAAATTGTTGTAGTTAAGTATCAAAAACTGGATTTCTATGAGTTCTCACTGCTTAGTCGTAATACTGCAGGTGTCTGCTTTAATAAAAGCCATGAACCATATTTGTACCATTTATAGTTTTTGAGATAACCACCTTTGTTTGTCACTAGTGAAAACAGGCAAAATTTGGCCTATTTTGCCCTCGGTAGGAAGAGGTTAATAAAATAATGAAACTGCTTTGACACAACGATGTTACTTGGCCAGCAAGAGTTAACTTAACGTTAGCTCTAAGGCAGGATGAACGAGCCAGTTCACAGTTAGGCAGCTCGTTTGTTGATGTGATGGCTAGCTATGATGATTTGCTTGTCTCTTGGAGTCATCGACTGTGCTTAATGATGAGATTACGGCAGCTCAGAGGTATGACGGGGATGCAGTCATGCCATCTGCATTTAAACGGACTGCAGGCTAAATAAAATGAGAGGTTTCCCCCAGTGCACTGTTTGTGTATTCTGGTTCAAATAAATAGGGGTGGGTAACAGCATGTTAATTCAAATTATTGTTCTGCCATTTATTCTACACCCAATTGCTGAAAGTAAGCAATTTAAAGTACATGTCTGGCTGTATCTGTTACCAAGCAGTATTTGTAGATTTCTGGAGATACATTTCCATTATAATGGTTACTGTTGTATGAAAGCTCTAACAAATACAAACAGATACGTAGCATTAAGCTCTGCAAAAACAATGGTTGGGACCTTTTTTGGAGTGGCAATGTAACTCCATTACTTTTTAAATTACATTTTATTTGACTTTTAAGAACCTGGCTTGTATTATATTTCACTTGTTTCTGATGGTAGAATTAAGTTGTATCCTCCACCCAAAAGTCACCTAAACTAACCAGTTTAGAGTGATTATACCAAAAAAAACTCTTCCGGGGGAGCATGCCCCCGGACCCCCCTAGTTAAATCTCGTCCTGCCTCCACAGTTTTACAACCCACGAGCCGCCACTGTTGTTGAGGCCAACCGTTGGCTACCTTACAGCCAAACTGCTCCATGGCCCAGCCCCTCCCTTCAGTCTTCCTCTTGCACATTCAACACAGACATGGAGGGCGAGAATGCAAAGAATTCAGACAAACCGAGTTGTGATGAGCATTGCAGCTAATCTGTTGCTTACGAAGCACTTGATTATTCTTGTGTTATACATTTAAGGAGATTATGCAAGGGCACTTTAAAACCCATTTATTAAACAGACTAAAGAGTTACCCACGGGACAGTCGTTCAACTCGTAGTTCAGTTCATCGCGCATGCCAGTGTGTGGTTTGGTAGTAAAAACAATTGCACTGATGATCATTGCTTGCAGTCCAGTCCCTCTGTGTATTTTCTTTAATTTAACATGGGAGTCAGTCTCAGTGCAACAGTGATAGCCAACATTTTCAATGCTGAAACAAATTGGATTTGTGTGAATTTGCTAGAGCTGGTTTATTGCTGCTCCCTAAAGGAAGATGTAGGGTAATTGGTCCTCAAAAACCAACAAAAACATTTATGTTCATCTGAACCCTGCAGATGGATTGCATTAAGACTACTGGCTCTTTTTAAGGGGACCGAACTTACAGTATATTTGACCTACATTTGGAGCTTCCACCTTAGTCGTGTAATGCAGTGTTCTCTGGTACATGGAGAGCGAATTGAACTTTAACTCGGTAATGGGTTCTCCCTACACATGGTAAAGGTCATTATAAAACATGCATGTGCAGACACTAATGAGGGTTTGGTTACTGTGCTCAGTAATTGAGTAATCGAGCTCCACTGAACCGTTTTCACAGCTCAGCTTCATTTGAATTCCTGACCAAACTTTGACATCTGCATTCTGCAAAACTAGCAATAGATGTTTTGTGCATACCAAAATAAAGGAAATTAATAGCGCTGTTTTCTCAAAATCTTTATTCAAGCAGTATTGGATCTTTTGCAAGAGGAATTGCTGCATCTGCATAATAATATGAACAATAACCGTAATTGTAATTATACTAATAAGCAGATCAGAGATCACATAAGCAGCACAATCAGATTTATTTAATGTGAAACACTGTGAAAGTAATCAGTAAATGCGTGCATATACAAGAATCCCCTTGTTCTACGATACATCTACATGGATAGACTCTGCTCAGGAGTAGATGGATCTGGTCCAGTACCTGCAGCTAGACAGGCCCCTCTGTCTCTACAGATTGGGGGGGGAACCCCGTCCCATAAAAAATCAGCTGCTGGCCTCTGATTGCAAAAGAAGAATGACCTCTCCTGAGGCTCCCGGAGCTATCCGCCATCCGTCTTTCCATTAAACGGGCTCAAACCGAGCGGCTCTCCTGCACTTTGGCATCGGCTCCAGTCACCTTGCACCATAATAATAATAATAATACATTCCGTTTATATAGCGCTTTTCTGAATACTCAAAGCGCTTTACAGATTAAAATTACACACACAGTAAAATCATTTAATAGGTAATTCATAAAATAAATAAAATAAGAAATAAAAATAAATAAGACAGATAAAAAAGAAGGAGTATAATTTAAAATTTGAGTCATGGGATAGAGGGGAGGATGTTTAGCAGGGGAAAGCCAGTTTGAAGAGGTGGGTCTTGAGAGCCTGTTTGAAGGATGGTAGGGTGGTTGCCTGACGGGTGTGGATGGGGAGGGCGTTCCAGAGGGAGGGTGCAGCAACTGAAAGGGCCCTGTAGCCCCAGGTCCGGAGCTTGGTCCTGGGGATTATCAGATTGTTTGTGTCAGCGGATCTGAGGCGACGGGAAAGAGTGTAACGGGGGAGGAGGTTAGAGAGGTAGGGAGGGGCCAGGTTATTTAGGGCTTTGTAGGTGATGAGCAGTATTTTGTAATCAATCCTGTGTTTAACTGGGAGCCAGTGGAGGTTGTGGAGGACAGGGGTGATGTGATCTCGGCGACGGGTGGAGGTGAGCAGACGGGCAGCGGAGTTCTGAACGTATTTGAGTTTATTGAGGATTTTGTTGGGTGAGCCGTAGAGAATGCTGTTGCAGTAGTCGAGTCTGGAGGTTATGAGGGCATGGATGAGGGTTTCAGCAGCGGAAAGGGACAGGGAGGGGCGGAGGCGGGCAATGTTCCGGAGGTGAAAGAAGGCAGTTTTGGTAATGTGGTTGACGTGCGGTAGGAATGAGAGGGTGGGGTCGAGGATGATGCCAAGGTTGCGGACATGGGTGGAGGGGGGTGACGATGGAACCATCAACGGTGAGAGAGAAGGTCTGGGCGGAGCGGATGAGGGAGTTTGGGCCGATGATGAGTATTTCCGATTTATTGCAGTTGAGTTGGAGAAAGTTCTGTTGCATCCATGTTTTTACATCAGCAAGGCAGGTGGTGAGGGTGGAGTGGGTGGTTGAGGTGATGGTCTTGGAGGAGAGGTAGAGTTGTGTGTCGTCTGCATAGCAATGGAAGCGGAGACCATGTCTCCTTCCCTCATCTCGAGCCACTCCTTTTCAAAGGGATTCCTTCGCCTGGCATTGCCTGTGAAGAACAAGCCGAAAGAATTATTTCGCAAACTCAATGACCCGTCCCCGTGGTGGGGGATGTTTTAACACAATGCGGTTAGCAGTTAGGGAGTGACGCTGTCAGCGTAGGACAGCTGCATTACTCCCTTGTGTTCTTCCCACATTTAATCACAGTAATTAGGTCAAGAGCAGGAAGAGACTCGTGACCTCCTCCCCCCACCCCCCTCCCTCTACTCCCACCCCCATTACAAGTGACACAGCTTTCCTCTGGCTCCATTCAACTCTCCACAGCTCTCTGTCTCTCTGCTGGTCCACAGAGAGACAGTTTAAAGGATGGGCAAGCCACTGTGTCTGACAGCTTGGAGCCCCAGTCCCGCCTCTCACCTGGTTTCCCCCTGAGCAGAAACGGCTCCCTCGCTCCTCGCCAGGACAGATATTACTCTCTCCTGACTCATCACCAGCTGCACATCCAGCCTTGGCCCCTCGCTCCCGGCTGGTACAGCGACAAGCTCTGCCCTAGGTCCTCTCACTAGCTCTCATTCCAGCTGCTCCTCTCTCTTATAGCAACCCGGCACAGGGTCACCGTTTGGCAGCGTGCCGCGATAAGGCAGACAGACGCTTTCCCTCCTCACTCCAGGTACGTGCGGAGTCGGGTTTCGCGTCGGCTCCCTAGCAATTTTGACCGAGCATTTTTGTGCAGGGCACTGGGCTGCGTCATCTTCCAATCTCTCACAATGAGGCAAGACCGGTGTGAAAACCATGTGGGGACATTGAAATGACAGCCAGTCATAAACTGACAGGTAATCCACCTCTTTCCAGGCGAAATTTCATCTTCATCAGTCACAACTTGGAAACTCCGGGGCCGGTAACACGGACACATTGCCATTTGGCTGTGACACAATGAAGGTTTACTGCTTCACTCATACCTGTTGTGAAGGGCATGACAAAGTGCGATGCTTAATGATGCTGTCCACACAAAATTATTCATGTAAAATTATTGAAATCAGTTGCCTTTCACTCATGACTTTTATGGTGCTGGAATGAGATCGTTAGCATGACTCAATTGCACATTTCTGTTCACTTCATCTTAAAAAAATATCCTTGGGGCAACTTTGATTTTTCTCCACTGCATACAGGCAGTGAATGAAAGCAAATGCCCTCAAAACTGACTTTTGCTCATTGATTCCCATGTTCAGTTCACAGTGAATAAATAATTTTGAAGCACAGCCAAAATATGAATGTAAAAATGCAGACTGTGCTGTTTTATGGAGCTGTGCGGTTTGTGCTCAGGCTAATAGAAATCCAACGAGGTTCCATCACTCAAGACACCCAAACACATAACATTGTGGTAGAAAGCACATTAATAATAATAATGTGATTTCTGCAGCCAAAAACAGATGTCAGTATCATTGAGCTTCTTTGTCGTCTGAGAAGGATTTGTTAATCGCAGTGGCGCGATAATGTGAATGTTGCTGCTGCATTGTCCCTATCTGAGCTCTTCTGCCTTTATCACTGCTTAAGATGTTGAGCGGATACGTGGTGTTAGAGAGCCAGTCATTTCAACCAGCTGGCTGAAATTCACAGAGGAAGACTTACATCATTATTACAGTGTCTCAGAGCCAAAGCAAAAGAAGTCGTATCACACAGCCAGTAAATATAGCTACCCTTCTCCAAGGTTTTCATAGTGAGTGTTATATAGCCTGCGGGCTGTTATCAGTCATGCTGCTGGGTAATTATAATACATCCAGCAGAATGAGATAATTATATCTTCTCCTCATTCCCAATTGCACATGGGACCTAAAAATACTTCAGAATAGGACAGATGTAAGCTCATAATTCCCCACACTAAATGGCAAGAGCAAAGAGTATGAGCTCAGTTTGCTAAGCAAACTGAAATTGCGTATTAACAAGATCAACCAATCAGGAGGTAGTCCAAGTCCCTTGTCTTCTCACAACAAATAGTATGAAATGTACACTATTAACAAGGAGAGGGTATAATTTGCTGCCAGTGAACTGTTTTGTTTCACATATAAAAGAAAACAAAAGAAGACATAACATTTTAACAAGATTATAAACATACAATAAGATTGTGCTGAACCATATAAGCAGTTCCTGTGAACTCACAATGTCAACCCCTGGAAGCGTTGCAGTATTATTACCCATAATGCCACGGGGCATTGCAACTGTGGTACAGTTCAGCTGGGGTGGAATTCCTACCCCCCTACTGCAAACATAATATGTTTGAAAATTCCGTGTCCTGCAGTTCTGTAAAAGGCAGACATGCTTGTACACCACTGGGAGGATGTTCACTTAGGAATGGCTGTGAGGTGGGCAGACTTGCTTGAGAGAACCGTGTCTCACAGCACTGTCATTTTCTGCGGGGTGTATTTTTAGAGTGGATTCAGGTCCACTGACTTCATCATGTGTGTTTGTGTGAATTTATGTGGGGGGGCTGGAAACAACCATTATTTCCTTGTCTTCACTTCACTATTTTAGATTTCTCTCTGTGATCACTTTTTAAACACAGCAGCTAAATCACAGTCTGCAGTGTTTCATTATATGGCTCTAAAATTCACATTTTAAAGCAGTCGAGGGGCATCACCAATCATGTTTGCAACAGCTTATCAACATGTTACCCTTTTTTCTCACAAGATGATACATTTCTTCCATGTACATGTCAGGGCCACTTGATTTGTTAAGCTCGCATAGTTTAACTCTAGACTTATTGAAGAAAAATAAAAGAATTTACGTACATGTAGAAAATTCTCACAGCCAAATAAATAACCCTTGCAAATACATTAGAAAAAAACAATTAACACCATTTGTTGATAAAGTCCTGATAGTCAGCTCCAGTCAAGTAAAACTACAGTAAGTGAATTTGGTCATTTTGATCAGGATTATAATCACACGGTGAGACAAATGCATGATTTAACCTTGAGTCCACATTAAACATCCCCAGCATCAGTGTGAGCTGATTGACCAAGAAGGAACAAGCCAGCAACACTGAGGCCTAACCACAGAGACATATTTTTATTTGTCACACATCATGACTCTCTGGTGAACTTACAGTGCCCATCAGAATTATTGGCAACCTAGAAAATAGGAGCAAAAAAGGTGATAAAAAATGTAATTTATGAGTGTGACCTTACACTCAAAATATGAGAAACATATCATATTTTATATAGGTAAACTTATTCAAAGAAATAATTCTGCATAAAAAATATATTTTCTAAAAATAACCATTGGCAATATTGACAATGCTAGAAATAGCTACAAACAAAACCAAATTAATATATTCCCATTCATATTTTACTTTTTTAAAGCACACCTGTCTTTAGAAACTATTCTATGGTCATTCTCAACTTCCTGTTTCCCTGGGGTATAAATATGAGGTGATAAACAGACCAAAACCCCTTAGACATCCATAAATATGGAGAAGATCAGAAAACACACAAATTAAATGAAACGTATGGGTTACGTATGTAACCCCGGTTGGATGAATACGGTCGAGACGCCACGGTATGGGTCATCCTCGCCGAGAGGGTGAGCTGCTAGGAGACTGGATAGCAAATTAACCACCACGACTGGGTGGAACCACGTCACGCCATAAAAAGATTGTTGGTTCTCCTAACCGCACTTGTGCAGGAGATGTAAAACGGCACAGCCCGGACAGGGCACAGCGAGTGCAGCCTGGCTTCTTCAGGGGTCTCATGAGAAGGAGGATACTGCAGAGCCCGGACAGGGCACAGCGAGTGCAGCCTGGCTTCTTCAGGGGTCTCATGAGAAGGAGGATACTGCAGAGCCCGGACAGGGCACAGCGAGTGCAGCCTGGCTTCTTCAGGGGTCTCATGAGGAGGAGGATGAAAAGCCTCCAACACAATAGGTCGAGAGATGTATGACTGTGAGAGGACCTTAGGCCGAAAGGCGGGATTAGGAAGCAGAGAGACCGCCAAGCTACTGTCACGCAACCGCATACAGGTGAGGTGTACTGACAGCGCATGCAGCTCGCTCACACATCTCATGGATAGCGAGCAGGAAGGCAGTCTTCAAGGAGAGGAGCTTTAGACTGAGTCCGGCCAGGGGCTCGAAGGGCAGCTCAGTGAGGGCATTCAAGACTAGCTGTAAGTCCCACAAAGGGACTGAGTTAGACCTAGGCGGCTAAAGCCGCCTGGCTCCTTGGAGAAACTGGGTGGCGAGAGGGTGAGATCCCACCATCAGGTCCTCGATGGAGGGAGCTTTTGATGCCTGAAGTGTCTCCAGCACTGCTGATTCTAGGCCTTGTGGGCACTTTCGCACAGGGGCTAAACGTGCAGGCTGTAAAACTCCAGGTTCGGGTGCCATAGCAGGCCCTGGAACTGCGACAGCATATCTGCCCTGGTTGGGAGGTGCCACGGTGTACTCACTAGTAACTCCCTTAGTTCTGCTATCCATGTCTGCTAGGGTCAATTTGGGGCAACAAGCAGAGTCCCTGATCCTCGCCAGAATCATGGGCAAGAGAGTGGAGGGGGGGGGGGGGGGGAGCATAGAGCAGGGCTGGAGGCTACTGGTGTGCTAAGGTGTCCACGCCCAAGGTCCCCACCGGGCCCACTATGGAGTACCACAGGGGAAAATGAGCATTCTCCCTGGATGCAAAAAGGTCCACCTGTGCCATCCCGAAGAGGGACCAAATGGACTGCACAATGTCTGGGTGCAGGTGCCATTCCCCCGGTCTCGGGCCACCCCTGGACAGCAGATCGACTGCCACATTGATTGTGCCCAACAGGCCGGGTGCACCATTTGGCAAGATGGAGAGGGGAGAAGCATGGTGCCGGAGGCTGGTGACCGTCAGCGACGGGACCGGCCTCGGAATCCTGGCTTACAGAGGGGTTTTCCGAACTGACCCCGCTCCCAAAATGAATGCTGGGGTTCGGGGCTTGAGGAGCCGGATGAAGGCCCCAGAGAGACCTGGTGTTCCCCAGTGGGGGTGGGGCCTGAGGCTGGGGATACTCCACGATTAACGCGTGCCACGGGCTGGGGCCCGTCTTACTGCCCCTGACATCTCCCTCACCCTGCACACCCGGCGTGCCAGGACGAGTGAAGACATGGAGTGTCCCAGGGCTTGGGCATGAGCACTAGCCCCGTGGATCATGTTGTCCATCACATGCAGCATTTCTATTGCTAAGTCACTGGGGGCAGCGAAGGACATGTCCTGCAGCAGTCCCTCCAGGTATACCAGCAGTAGCACGTTGGTGCTGACCAGTCAAGCCGAGAAGGTGGCGGACTGGTAGGCCTTGCACAACTGACTGTCAGTAGCCCTGCATTGCCTGTTGGGATGCTGGGAATCAGGATCAGTCCTATAGGTAGCACCTGCAAGCAGCGAGAACATTGACCCAATCTGAGGAACGCCCGCCACCCCATAGTGTGCAGCACCCGCCAAATTGGCCAGCTGGGTCCTGTCATGAAATCGGGCAGGGGGTGGCAACCCCTCTGCCCTGGGCCGCTGCTGTGATGCTATTAGCCCTTGCAGGGTCTGCTGCATCGTCTGCAGCTGAAGCTGATGGAACTCCTGGATTCCTGATGCCGGCGCTTTTTAGCACGCTTCCTGGCCCCGGCCCCCTCATTATGCTCCAAGATAGCTGATTGCCCAGGTGGGACGTCCTCCCCAGGCGGATTCTGCACACCTTCCGACATAGTCAGCGTTGAAGTGTGCCCAACATTAGTAGTACTGAAGGGCTGCGAGGGGGTGTAGAAGCCTCAGGTCGCGATTTGGCCTCACAGGCAGAGAGGCCCCTTCCGACTTTTTAAAATTGTTTATCAACTAACAAGAGAAACAATCCAATGCCTTAATACAGGCTAATATAAACAGAAAGGTATCAGTTTAAAACTAATAAAATGTCTGAAAGAGGAACGGCAGCGAACTGCCTACAACAACGGGAACAAAGTGTGTCCAACATCAAGCCAAGGGCCCGAATCAGTAGCACTGAAGGGCTGCGAGGGGGTGCGGAAGCCTCAGGTAGTCTATGTCCTTATGGGCACAGAGGCTCCTTCCGGCTTTTTTTTTTTTTTGTCACAGCAAAAAAATGCAATCCAATACTCTAATGTGGACTAATATATAGTAAACAGAAAGTTATCAGCTTACAACTGATATAA
The DNA here is from genome assembly GCA_029718625.1 of Synaphobranchus kaupii. Classification (NCBI taxonomy): domain Eukaryota; kingdom Metazoa; phylum Chordata; class Actinopteri; order Anguilliformes; family Synaphobranchidae; genus Synaphobranchus; species Synaphobranchus kaupii. The sequence goes on along the minus strand of CM056383.1, from coordinate 46,844,980 downwards.
TTTCTGAAAAGAAAAACGGCAGTGGACTGCCTAACAGCAACAGTAACAAATTATTTTGGAGTTTGCTAAATGTTACCGGAATTTATATTGGAACCGTTTGCAATGGTCATACGAGACAAAAATGTTGCTTTTTGGCAATATACAGTTGCACTCAAAATTATTCAACCCCCTTCACTTTTTGCACACTTTATTGTGTTGTATATTTAATTTTTGCCCATCAATCTACACTCAATAACCCATAATGACAAAGTGAAAACATGTTTTTAGAAATTTTTGCAAATGTATTAAAAATCTAAAACTGAAATCTCTCATGTGCGTAAGTATTCAAACCCTTTGCTTTACTGTATTTTTAAAGTATCATATGTTACGACTCCGAGCAGGGACTGGACTCAAATGCACGACTCACACACAAGGGATTCCAATAATCCAATAATTTATTGCTTCGACCAGAACTCCTGAAGCATAGGGAGAGTTTAGACAGACAAACAGAAACCAGTAATGGATCAGCAGCGGGAGAGCAGGAACGGGAGAGGCCAGGGACTGGATGGTGTCAGGAATCCGGGCAGGTGCAGCAGAGGAGGAGCGGGGAGCGGGAGACGGGGCAGCGTGGAGCGGGCACGAACAGCTGCAGATTGGTAGACTTGGAGCACAGACAGGATAGGCACGAACAGCTGCAGACTGGTAGACTTGGAAAGCAGACAAGAGTTAATTTAAGCAAGGCAAGACAGAGCTAGATACAAAGTATCAGACGAGACAAGACCAGAGTATTACTACAACGAGACTTAACGAACTGGCACTGGACAAAGGACATAGGTATCAATAATGTGCAGCATGCTAATGTATGCGTGAGTGATTAGCGGAGCAGAGAGTGTGAAGATTGCATGCGGAGAGAAGGAAAGAGATAGGCGGACACAGAGCAAGGGAACAGAGTGACACGAAAGGGAAAAAACCACGCCCAGCCTGCAGCCCGAGGGGAAACAAACAGGAATACAAAAACAACACGACATGTGAGGAAACAGGTAAAACACGGGACACAAAGGGGACGGGAAGGAGAGTGTCACAGTACCCCCCCCCTCCCCCCCAAGGAACACCTCCTGGCATTCACCCTGGTTTAATCTTCTGCGGGTGGCGTCTGTGAAACTGGCGGATGAGAGAGGGATCGAGAATGAGTTTTTTGTTTAGCCAGAACCGCTCTTCTGGACTGTAACCCTCCCAGTCCACCAAATACTGGAAACCCCAGCCCTTGCGGCGGATGTCCAGCACATGTCTTACCGCGTAGGCCGGGGTGTCGTCAATCATCCGGGGGAGTGGGGGGGCGTCAACGGGAGCACTGAGGGGGCTGGAGGCGACAGGCTTGACCTGACTGACATGGAAGGTTGGGTGAATTTTGAGTGAGGCGGGAAGCTGGAGCTTCACAGTGACAGGATTGATGACGGTGAGGATGGGGTAGGGACCAATGAACCTGGGCTGGAGTTTCTTGGATGTGGAGTGGAGTGGGATGGTGGAGGTGGACAGCCAGACCTGCTGTCCGGGAGTGTATTGCGGGGCTGCGGTCCGGTGAAGGTCCGCCAAGCGTCGGGTACGTGAGTTGGTGCGGAGGAGTGCGGTGCGCGTCAGCCTCCACACACGCTTTCATCTAAGGAGGTGGGACCGTACGGATGGGACGGCAACCTCCTCCTCCTGGGCCAGAAACAGGGGTGGTTGGTACCCAAAGGATCATTAAAACGGGGACATCCCGGTGGCGGTGCTCCTAAGGGAGTTGTGGGAGTACTCCACCCATGGCAGGAACCTACTCCAGGAGGAGGGGCTGCGAGCTGACACGCACCGCAGTGCAGCTCCCAGGACCTGGTTCGTCCACTCCGTCTGGCTGTTAGACTGGGGGTGGTACCCTGAGGACAGGCTGGCTGAAGCACCCAGGGCAGCGCAGAATGCTCTCCAAACCCGGGAGGAGAACTGGGCCCCACGGTCCGAGATGATGTCACAGGGGATCCCGTGCAGCCTCACCACGTGCAACACCAGGAGTTCCGCTGTCTCCAATGCGGAGGGGAGCTTGGGTAGAGGGACGAAGTGGGCCGCCTTGGAGAACCGGTCCACAATGATCAGGATGGCGGTGTTGCCATCCGACGGGGGCAGACCTGTGACAAAGTCCACCCCTATGTGGCTCCAAGGACGGCCTGGGACGGGGAGGGGGCGAAGGAGGCCAGCGGGGCGCTCGTGGGAGGTCTTACTCTTGGCGCACCGGGCAAGCGAGGACGAAGGCACGGGTATCCCCCTTCAGAGTGGGCCACCAGAAACTCCTCCTGACCAGAGCGGTGGTCCTCAGGACCCCCGGATGACCGGCCAGACGGGAGGCGTGGGCCCACTGGAGGACCTGGGAGCGGACGGAATCAGGGACAAACAGACAAGAGTTAGGGTTATTGCGGGGGTCCGGGTGGGTAGCCTGGGCGGCCTTCACTATGCCCTCAATCTCCCAGGAGACCGCAGCCACCACGCAGGATGGAGGGATGATGGGATCCGGATCAGCAGATCTGGCATGGGTGAACACCCGACGCATCTCAGTGGTGAAGGAAGCAAAATGGAAACAGGCGGGTAATTGGCTGTCCCACAGTGTTGTAGCCCACTCCCGTGCACTCCCTCCCAAACAGGCCATCACAAAGGCAGTCTTGCTTGCATCTGTGGCATAGGAGGCAGGTTGTAGGCGGAACACGATGTCACACTGAAGGAGGAAGCTACGACACTTTCCCAGGTCCCCCATGTAGCGCTCAGGGTGTGGCACTCATGGTTCTCTGCCAGAGAGAGGTGGTGATGCGGCGGGCTGCGGCTCCCGGGTTAGTGGTGCAGCACTGGCGAGAACCCTCGGGAGAGGTAGATGAACCGCCAGCTGGCCAATCATCAAACCCATCTGACTCATTTGGTCCGTGAGATTCTTCAGAGTCTCCTGGACGTCTTCCAGGCGGTGGCCCTGTTGATCGATGACAGCGTTCTGGCAGGCGAGAGCGTGATGGATCTGTTCCGAGTAGGCTGGGTCCATTGTATGGCCAGTTTGTTCTGTTACGACTCCGAGCAGGGACTGGACTCAAATGCACGACTCACACACAAGGGATTCCAATAATCCAATAATTTATTGCTTCGACCAGAACTCCTGAAGCATAGGGAGAGTTTAGACAGACAAACAGAAACCAGTAATGGATCAGCAGCAGGAGAGGCGGGAACGGGAGAGGCCAGGGACTGGATGGTGGCAGGAATCCGGGCAGGTGCAGCAGAGGAGGAGCGGGGAGTGGGAGACGGGGCAGCGTGGAGCGGGCACGAACAGCTGCAGATTGGTAGACTTGGAGCACAGACAGGATAGGCACGAACAGCTGCAGACTGGTAGACTTGGAAAGCAGACAAGAGTTAATTGACAGCAAGGCAAGACTGGATAAGCGCAGAGTTAACGCAGCTTTTAGCAAGAGTTAATTTAAGCAAGGCAAGACAGAGCTAGATACAAAGTATCAGACGAGACAAGACCAGAGTATTACTACAACGAGACTTAATGAACTGGCACAGGACAAAGAACACCGGGAGACTAAATACAAGAGTTAATAGGTATCAATAATGTGCAGTGTGCGAATGTATGCATGAGTGATTAGCGGAGCAGAGAGTGTGAAGAATGCATGCGGAGAGAAGGAAAGAGATAGGCGGACACAGAGCAAGGGAACAGAGTGACACGAAAGGGAAAAAACCACGCCCAGCCTGCAGCCCAAGGGGAATACAAAAACAACACGACACATGAGGAAACAGGTAAAACACGGGACACAAAGGGGACGGGAAGGAGAGCGTCACATCGTATTTCATATTTGGTCACATATCCTTTGCATGCTGTTACTTCCTGAAGTCTGTGACCCATCAACATCAAAAGACTCTCGATATCTTATTTTTAGGTACTGTTACAAGCGATACTGTAACTTCTCTGCATTTGAATGGATCTATATGGGAATTGGGGGGTAAGACTAGATTCAGCTGTAAATTACACTGGTACAGTATGGAACACATGACTGGTGAAATGGCTGTAAGTTATCAAGGGTCTAAGGTATCAAACGAGCCCCAAACCATCACTCTACAGCCAGATATGGAGTAGATATGGATGGATCACTTTAAGGGTTTCTTCTCCTGACTCATTTTCCTATAGAACTCTATGGGTAAATAAGTCAGGAGAAGAAACCCTTAAAGTGATCCATCCATATCTACTCCATATCTGGCCGTAGAGTGATGGTTTGGGGCTCATTTGATACCTTAGACCAGTGGTCCTCAACCCTGGTCCTGGGGACCCCCTGTGTATGCTGGTTTTCGTTCCAACCACAATTGCAATACCAGAATTTTAACAAGCTGTTATTTTTTCTTAATTAGGTGTTTTTAATGAGGACCACTGCCTTAGACCTTTGATGACTTACAGCCATTTCGCCAGTCATGTGTTCCATACTGTACCCAATTCCCATAGAGAATTATGGGTTATTGAGTGTAGATTGATGGGAAAAATTCGCAATTTTATCCATTTAAAATTAAATCTACAACACAATAAAGTGTGCAAAAATTGAAGGGGGTTGAATAATTTTGAGTGCAACTGTATACCAATGGTGGGTTAGGCATAATAAGAGGCATAGTTATTCAGAAAAGAACCAAATACCAGGAGATGTTTGACCAAATTCTGGCTGCCTGTGCTAGAAGGCTAAAAGTGGGTCATAGTTCATAGATCTTTCAGCAGGACAATGATCCAATGCATATCTCAATTTCTACACAAAAGTGGTTCACTGACTACAGAATCAAGGTATTGCAATGGCAAAATATATTCTGTCTGCAGTAATTCAAATTTTAATTTAAACTTTTAATGCATTTAAACATAAATTTATCTATCCCACAAGTCATTGTAACAGAGCATCTTGCCTTCACAATACAGGACATTGTGTGATGTACAGCTGGGTTTATGATCTTGTGTTTTGGCCCTAAATGAGGAATAATGATGCCTCATTTGAGAGCAAGGAAGATGCGCCTGAGATGTGATTCATTCAAACTTATGTCACTGTCTGTGACCCAGGGAAGATTTCATTGTTGGCCTGCACTGGCTGAATCAGTCTCAGTACACAAATAAGTCCTGGGTAAATGAGACATTTCTCATCCTGCTGTCAACAAAACCTTCATCCTTCTTAATCAAAACCCTCAGGGAACCTCAGTGATTACTCTTTAAAGATTGTTCAGACTCAATTCACACTGCAGCATTAATCTAGAATATATAATGCTATAGTCAGCCAAATTAGAAAAGATGTCTGTCATAGTCTGCAGGCTTATTTTCCGTTTTTACTTGCTCGTCCCCTTTAAGCGCCTTCACTACGTCTTTTTTCTGTTTCATTGTCCGTGTCGGGTTTTCCTTTAATTTCGCTACTCAGTGATTGCACCTGTTCGGCTCTTCAGCTGCCTATTTAAACTCAGCGTCCTCCTTTTCTGGCGCTTCCATGTTATCTTGTATTTCTGGTAGCCGGTAAGGTATAGGATTGGGAGACTGGTTTTGCTTATTATTTCTATTAAGCAAAAGCAGGAAGGTCCCATTAGTAAGTTAGTTAGTAAGATCTTCTTTTCCTGCTACTCTAACTCTCTATCCTATCTATCGCCTTATTTTTTCTGCTTTAATCAGTTCCTCTCGTTGGTCTAGCTCGTCACCATTGAGCTAGAGAGGTTCTGCTTTTCCAGCTATCGGTCTATCTTTTCCTTTTCTCCTACACTCAAGCCTATGAGTGCTACTCACCCTAAGTTTTAGGGTTATTATCAGTTATTTCGTTTTCCTTTTATTTCTCCTCCGTTTTTGGAGGTTTACAAGCCTCGCTTGTTATTTTTGTTTATTTACTCGAAGTTACGAGTTCCTCGTCCTTTTGTCGGGGAGACTTTTACGTTTTCCAGTCTCTACCCTTATATCTCTGTCTGAGAGAGAGCGGGGGCTGTTTTCTGTTCTCGTCTTTTGTGTTTTCTCTGTTCCCTTTCCCCTACGGAATATATTCCGTTTTGTGGTGTCAGGTGTGACACTTTTAGAGACCCCGTCTATCGCCCCTGGTCCTCCATAATATTCTCCGTGTCTCAGGACACAGGAAAACCCCTTATAATGTCACTTCTATTCAGAAGGCCACTTGCTGCCACGACTGTGGTTGAAATCTCTCATTTTTGTTTTGATTCTTGTAAAACATAGAGCTTTGTGACTGCATTGCTTGTATGTTTATTTGCATTGAGTTTTCTAGTCTTTTGATTTTAGTGTATGAACTATTTCAATTATTTTTTTCATTCATCACTTTTCAAACCCAGAGTTTAAATATTTGTCATTGCATCTGAATACATGCTTCTATGTTATTTAATTGCTTAATCAAATCAAATCACATAATTAATTAATTTTGTATATTTGTTTCAAAGGTATTTCACTGCAAAAATTTTAGTGTTTCATCAGTGATGGACATAAGATGGATGCATCCCCTTTAGGATATGACAACAAACTGGCCACTTTTCAATTCCTGCATAGTATGCACAGAAGCTTCTGGAGCTTCATGTAACTTCCACCTCCTTATGATAGTTACACAGCAGACACCATTAGTCAACTATTCATGAGGGCCCGAGGTCACGGCCATGCTCAGTTTAAGATACAAGAGGCTAGAATAAGCTGAGGAAATATTTGAATTGCAAATATCTGAGAATGTAATAAACACCTGGCCCAAAAGGTAAGGAGGACCATACACAGATTTATGTTTGCATTACCTTTTTACACTTTCCTTATGCATATAGCGATGTATGTTTTACACAGCACATACTGTACATCCAGCTAAATTGAATCACAAATTTTCTTACAGTTCCCCACTAAAGAAATTGTCTTGCAACATTTAAGTGCATCAGTCAATGGGGTAGAGCCACAGAGTACAGCGGCTTCACAATAAAACAGCAAAGAGAGATAGAGTCCAGTCGTGGGTGGATAGAGAAGAATAGCAGGGCTGTAATGAGCTTGCCAGGGTAAAGCATGGAGCTGTGGGAGTGATAAGGAATGTGCTGGATTACAGAGAGAAACGTGATACACTTGACTCTATGGTGTGCCAGGGACTTGAAGGCACATGCTAACATTGGTTGTGCTTTTGCCAGGCAAAGCGGTCGAAGGGAGACCTGCAGTGTGAAACTTTTTTTCTCTTAAAGGAAAGCAGGTCCAGCCAAGAAGCAAAGCAGACACACGCACGCACGCACTCACGCACGCACGCACGCACACACACACACACACACACACACACACACACACACACACACACACACACACACACACACACACACACACACACACACACACACACACACACACACACAAAGAAACAAACAGTCATTATGTTAAACAACCTTGTTTTTAAGAATGCATCTTTTTATGTTAAATGCATTGCTCAAATTTTACCCAGTCTCTGACCCCACTGACACTTTTGGGGAATTCCCTCAACAGACCCCAGCTCTCTGAGTGACATGAGCATGAGACTTTGGTTTAACACTTTACAGAAGCTCGGCCTGTTCTCTTTAAAGTGTGTGTGTAGGTGATATATCAGAGCAGAAAAATCATCTAAAGTGAATCACTGTATTTGTAGCCTGCTTTCAAACTATTTTAAGCTCACCTCAAGCGACTTTGAGTGTAGCATGCGCCACAGACAATTCGCTCACTTTCCCCACATAGAAAAGTATAAGATGTAAGAAAACCCATTTGGACTGAAGGTGGAGCAATAGTCCATAGATGGCAATCAGTGCAAAGGGAAGACTTTCAGGACAGACATATGAGTTAGTACTTGGATAAAACACTCAATAAAACATAAGATGTTACATGTTGAAGTATGACAAGCTGAAGCAATAATAAAGACATCCAATCTTTTTACACCCTTTCAACGAAGGTTGAATATTAAAGTGGTGCGGAAGTGTGAAATAAATTTTTAGTAGTAAACATAGGTTATATCCTCTAAATGAATGTTTTCCACTATTCTGGCTTGCCTGTTGAGATTTGTGAGGTGTGTACTTCTATAAAGGAGACTGGTGAATCTGAAGAAAAAGGTGCTTCACTATTGGTATGTCAAACTGATTGCTATAATTAAGTTGTTGATCTGACTTCAGCATAAGTCCTTCCCCAACGTGAAGCCTATTATTATCATATTATCTTTAACAGTACAACATACATAATGCATTGTGGCTTTATTGAATCAGATCTATGTGTACATCTTGAACACAAAAGAGGACAAAGAGGATCAAAAAAGGAAACGGCATTAAGACATAAAATCAGCTCTTATTGTGTGTTCGCTAATCCCTTTTGGTGCCTCAGGCTCCTGTGGCACACACTGGAAGTAATATCCTTAGACAGTCCAAAGATAACAGGGCCCTCACATTTTCAATGAGACCCAAATATTGCGTATAATGTACCACAGCCAGATTGATTACAATTAATAAAAGCTATAATTTGGGAAGCACACTGTTTTGCCTGACCCTTGTGCATTTAGTACACAACTGTACAATTTCACCAGTCCCATACAGCATAGAAACCTCCTGTGCTCCGGCTTTTCAGAGGCTTCCAGACGAAATTTCTGACTGGGGGAAGCTCTCATGCTGATGGGGTAGACTCGTCTGAGGTAATCCATCGTAATCTTCCTCTGTCAGACTCCGTTGTTCAAACGGCTGTGAAATCACACAAATTGGACCTCCGCAGCAGTGAGGAGAAAACAAAGCGTACTCCTCTTGAGCTCTCAGGAAGCCCAGCTCTTCAAGGGCAGGCTTGGCTACAGCTACAGTAACATCAAGGGTGTTCATATTACAGCAACACCATAGTTTCCTTTTTACTGTAACATTTAAACAGATATAATGGGCTGTGATTTAGTTTTAAGTGGTTTGCCTGCAGCTTGTTTTGTTATAATTGGGTGAAGGTATTTTAATGAAGCACAGGCAGGTGAATGTTTAAATATCCATTCCTCCAGTACAGCCATAGCTACTGCAGTAAGTGATGTGACATCAGCGACATCCATGGCATGTCGTCGGTCGCAGCGACACTCTGTCGCTGGACTATAAACTGGCCTTAATACATGATATTAAAGGCATAATTGTGTGATGAAAATTTACAACATAGTGTTTGGCTTTGACTGAATGGTGGCTGTAGCACCCTTAATTTGTCTTACCTTCAGGATTGAAATGATCCTAAAAATAAAGATAGAATACCAAGAAAATGCAGGGGGTGGCACATGGCAGTTAAAGTATAACTTTGTTTAGTTTTTTTTCTGAACTAATTCCACTGTTAGTCAATCCGAAATGTTAAAACCTTGTATTATTGAAGAGATGGACATTCGTTGCAAAAAGACAGGTAGGTTTAATTTACACAGCCGACCATGGGAACACATGTAAGGTTACAAAATGTTCAAGGAGCAGTCATTTTAGTTGTGCTTTTATGCAGTTTTAACAGGTATATTTGCATTGAGTTGTCATGGGGGGTGAGGTGTTAGCCCCTGCTTGATTGGTTCCTATTGTTACAAGACATCTCTGGAACTAGCCAGACATCAGGGCATCCTCTGCAAAATCCCAAATACACAAACACACAGCATGATCTGTATGTTCCCAGAACACATGTGGTAATGATAATAAATTTGTCACATCTTTCTTTGTGGAGCTTTGGTCACCCCGATGAACCTCTCCACTCTGCTTTGCAATGCCGTCTAAGGAGTACATGCAAACAAACATTGAAATGCCATAATAAAACCTCCCTCAAAATAATAACAGTATAACCTGAAGGGGGAATTAATTTACATAATTTTCCATCAGTCCATTACCAGGCATTTGGTGTTTCAGTTGACAGAATACTTTTTTTTAGCAGAAGCATACACTGTTCTCAGTGAAAACTACGGCAAGCAGGGAAGCATGCAAAGTTTTGTGATCTGGAATCTTCAGTGCACAACTCTGCCAACACACCCCTCTGTGTGCATGAATACACCCTACCGTAAGGAAGCGTTTCTACAGTGAAAAGAATATTGAAAATGAACATTATTATTAAAGTTCGGAGCAATAACTGCTCACAGTAATCTGTTAAATACATTTCTATATGCTAATCGAGCTTTTATACGGTGGAAAATCACATTTAGAAGGCATTTCAAGGCTCGTTTGCGTGGCCCCATTAGACTGCATTGCACAGCAGTCAAGAGTCAAGTCAAGTGGTTCTCAGGGTGACCAAATCTCCACAAAGAAAGATGTAACAAAATTATTATTCACACCAATCATCATGGTGGAATTAGTTTGGAAAAATGAGCCCAAGGCGAAAAAAACATAAGTTATGCTTTAAGCCGGATCTGATGGCTATGATTAAAAAATAAGGTCAGAATCCTTGCTGAAGCCTCACTGTACAGTGTATGTGTGATGGAAGCTACAAGGAATCCCATTCCATTAGCCTTCTAGCTCCAGGGGGAACAGCAAGCCAACATGGGAAGCCATAAACTATTCAGATGGCAGTAGTAGCATAGGGCAGGAAGGAAATTAATCTGAACAGCAGTCAATGAGTGTGATTAATGAGAGATATTACATTTCTGCCCCATATTACCTCAAGCCAGGACTGGGCAAGGAGAACGCACACCAGAGGGAATGAGGGCGAGAAAAGCTCTATACATGGCCTGATGTGCGGTACAGAACAATGCTGTAATCAGAAGCATCCTCACCACGACACATTTTGAACTGTGCTGTGCATTTCTCCCAATCACCTGCGTCCTCCAAGCCACTACGATGCCCGTTCAGCTCACCTGGTGTTCCTGTTGAGTGACCCCCCTCTCTCTGCGGCCTTATGTTTTGTCTCCACCAGCAACAATTTTTTACGTCCTCCTTTTTGTTCCAATGAGCTCCATAGCAAGTCCAAAGTTACCTCTTATTGAGTTATTGTTGCACCTCACAGAAACGGAATATCCTGGAGCAAATGGTGAATGTTGTCTTTTTGGAAAAAAAAACATTGTAAAATTTCACAGCAATGTATTTTTTAAACCAAAGCAGCTTTCACACAGGTCTATAAAGCCCCATGGAAGGAAGTGTAATGGGCAGTCATGATAACAGGGGAAGGAAACAGTCATGTCATTGGAGACACAGGCTTATACTGACACCAAGGAGACACCAAAGAACAAAAATAGCTTCTTAAAAATACATGGGCTGCTTTTCCTCTTTTTTGTCAATAAAACCAGGCATATCCTTGTAAGAAGTAAATAATTCCAATTAATACAACTAATCAGTGCTGTCACCCACAGGGCAATCATAAAACAGAAGATTCTATAAGAGCAAGAAACATGGTGTCCATATTCTCTACACAACATTCATAGGATCAGTTTATTGAAAAGAAACTTTGTACCAAGTTCTGAAGACAAGACCACTTCATTTATGAATACCACTCACCAAAATAAATACACTGCGTAAAATCAAAGTGAAAGCAAAGGCTACAGCTATGGAAGACAGATCTGAATAATCCTAATAAGCATGGTTACCATATTACCATAAAATATCACATTAGAAACTTGCACCAGTTTTGATTGTATCATGCATTTGATATGCATCCTCCTTCCCCATATTAACATTTAAGAATGATCACATCACTGGAGCTATAAATATTGAATCACACTTGACCATAATCCAAGAAAAGAAGAATGGGGTAACTGCATGGCTTCACATCACGTACATGTGAGGAGTGTGTTACAGTGGAACTCCCTTGATGTAATGTGTCACCTGGGAGCATGCTTCGGCAAGGAATGTGTTATGGTACAGAACTGCACAATCTCTTTCCACTGTACAGCAGAGAGACGTACAGAGTGCCTTACACAATGCCCTGGAGTGTTTCCTCTTGCTGCAGTCTACAAATATCTTGGTGACTATGAGCAAAGTCATGTGTCACGTCTGAACTAGTCGACTGGGTGTTAGAAGGACAAGTGGAACAAGTCAACACATTGTGAACACAAGCCTGGATTAAGCTAATCATTCTCTTGTTCCAGAGCAGTAAAAAATGTTAGAGCAAAAAATCATAATAAAAGGAGGTTATTAGGTCATCTGCACAATACGAAGGGCACAAAAAGTACAGAGAAGAACATGAAGACTGGTTCCAGGTGTCAGACCTACAAATTATGAAGAAAGACAAAAAACATTTTTAGTATAAGCAATCAGAACTTTTAAATTTTTTACCTTGCAATAAAAATATTCTTAAAAAAAAAAAAAAAAATGTTTAATGGCAAACATAGGCCATCTTTTCCTGAAATGTCATTCTGTGAATTCATTCATCTGTGTGTGGGAATGCTATACTCCAGTGGTCCCCAACCCTGTTCCTGGAGATCTACCATCATGTAGGTTTTCACTCCAACCCTAACAATGCACACCTCATTCAACAGCTAGAGATCTTGTGGAGCTGCTAATTAGTACAGGTGTTTAGAAAATTAGGGTTGAAATGAAAACTGACAGGACGGTAGATCTCCAGGAACAGGGTTGGGGACCACTGGAGTATAGCATTCCCACACACAGATGAATGAATTCACAGAATGACATTTCAGGAAATGATGGCCTATGTTTGCCATTAAACTTTATTATTTATTTTTTTTAAGAATATTTTTATTGCAAGGTAAAATTGAATACAATCTACAGTGGGTTAAAATAAGCAATCATAACGTTTCTCATTTTCATAACATAACGGTGGCATTAAAAGAACACAGCATTATGTCTACATGCATATGGCAGTACATACAGCAATGAAAGAGTATATATAATAGTTGAAATGCAATACTCATAAGCCCAACACAAAGGAAAAGAAAAATAAGAGTTCAGATTCATTCATGACAAGATCAACATAGTCACTCATTTATCCCACACCAACCTCCTCCCTCAGATCCCTTAAGTATTCCAACACTGGTCCCCATGCCTTATCAAATGCTTTCTTTCTTCCTTCCTGCAAACTTAAATCTAAGTTTCTCCAGGTGAAGCACCTCGCTCAGCTCTCTCAGCCACATTTCAAATGTTGGTACAGCTTCAGACTTCCACATTTGTAAAATAAGCTTTTTGGCCAGTATGGAACCGAGATACACTGTCCATTTGTCCCTCCCAGAGTTCTGGACAATGTCCCTTGTGCTCCCAAGAATGGCCACTAGTGGGTCAGGCTCTCATGGTTTGTTAAATGCCTTGGAAAAAAAGTATTGAGGTCCAGAATATGTGGAGTTTAGAACAAGTACAGAATTGATGTGTAAGGGTACCCTCTTGATATTTACATTTATTACACAATGCTGATACATTGGGATACATTTGTTCACTTTTACCTTTGAGTAGTGCAGCCTGTGTATTACTTTAAATTGTCTTAAATTATGTCTAGCATTAATTGAACACTGATGTATATTCCTAAGAGATGTTTCCCACACTTCCTTAGAGATAGGTAATCCTAATTCTGTCTCCCACTCAACCCTAATCTTTTCTGTGTTGACTTCTTCTTGTTCCAAAAGTCACTGATATAAAACTGATACTGCTCCTCTAGAGCCTGGTCTAATATTGATTATGCGTTGCATAATGCATTGATTATAAGTGCATTATGCAGTGGTAGGTTTGAAAACGTAGGTAGGTGAGACCTCATAAAGTTCAGAATTTGCAGATAACGGAAAAAATGTGAAACTGGGAGATCAAACTTGTTCCTCAGTTGATCAATAGACATAAAGTGGCCATCTAGGTATCAATCCTTCAAATACACAACACCCCTATCTCTCCAATGAGCGAATACAGCATCCTCCCCAGCTGGCTTAAAAGCATGATTATTGCAAATTGGACTGTCTGTGTACATATCTGGAGCTTCCAAATATAGTTTTATCTGTTTCCAGACTTTCAGGGAATTGTATATCAGAAAATTCCCTTCATATAAAGATCTGTCTGTCTTAACAGGGCTGTTTAGAAGGGCTAGGAGAGAGGTGCCTTGACAGAATTTCCGCTCAATAGAAAGCCAAGCTGGGGTATCTGCTGCCATGCCCTCGTTAGAGTAGCTTCTCCAGAAAGCCAGAATGTTTAAATGTGCAGCCCAGTAGTAGAATCTAAAATTTGGGAGGTTAAAACCTCCTTCACTTTTACTTTTGCATAGGTGCTTCTTACTTATCCGCACTGCTTTATTCTGCCAAATGAAGGGGATTATGGTAGAATCTAATTTCTTAAAATAGCTCTGTGGAATGCACAATGGGACTGACTGGAAGAGATATAAAAATTGTGGAAGAACCACCATTTTGATGGCGTTTATTCTCCCCACTAAAGACAGTGGGAGAGTATCCCAGAAAGCTATATTCTGTCTCAGTTGAACCATTCTTAGTTGCCAGTTCTCTTTAAGTAACAGTTCAGGCTTTCTAGTAACTCAGTCACTACCAGGTAAGTAAATCTGTCCTTGTCAATCTTAAAGGGAACAGAGTCCAGTGTATGGCTGTCCTGATAAAAATAGACTGGCATTAAGTCACTTTTATCCCAATTGATCTGAAACCCAGAGAAAGTGCTGAAGTGGTTGAATAAATCCATAATTTGGGGGTAAGGACTCCTGTGGGTTGGATATGTAAAGCAGCACATCATCTGCATACAGTGAGATGTGGTGGTCTTGCCCTTTAATGGAAACAGGTGCTATTCTTGGGTGCTGGCGAATACTTGTAGCCAGAGGTTCTATGACCAAAGCGAACAAAAAAGGCGAGAGGGGGTCCCCCTGCCTTGTATTACGATATAGTGGGAACAGAGGGGAGATGTCCTTAACCCAGTCAATGAACACTTTCCCAAACCCATATGCCTCTAAAGTCTCATACATATATGGCCACTCAACTTGGTCGAAGGCCTTCTGAGCATCCACTGAGATAACAACTGTCTCTCTATCATGTCTAGCATATAATATGTTAAATACACGTCGTAGGTTGAAGTGATTAAACTTTATTTTACCTGAAATCTTGATGTAGAGTACCATGCCCTGGTGTAGTTTCAATTAGCAATTCTAGTATAGCCACAAAAACTGAAAAAAATATTCATGTCTGACTGGCCACTCATGGTTTTCGAATGGCACATTGACCACACAGAGAGCCAATACAAAACATACAAGTAGAGATATTTGTACAACACCGTTGTAACAGACAGAGAAATAAACTTCACACAGGGTTGAAAACCTAACACAATTAACTCATGCGCCTGATAATAAGCAAGGCAAGGGTATAATCACAAAATAAATAAGGCAAGGATATAATAATAAATAATTTACAACAATACAATAACATGAACATAAATCACATTAGATGTTTGTTACAATGGATTTTTTTCACACACACAAAATCTCTAGCTTTTGGACAAATTAGTTACTGAAAGCGACACGGGACGGAAAGGAAATAGTTTTTTAGAGCAATGTTCTAGACACAGTTTTCTGTGCTTGAAAAGTTCTGGCTGCACTTCCCTATGATGGAGAGCCACCATCTGTAACATTAAACATTAATGCTCATTTCAGCTGGTGGATGCTGATGGACAAATTATGGACTCAATAATATGCCATATTACTACCATTCTAGGTGCAGCCAATTTCAAAATTTGATCTCATGAATTAAAATGAACTTTAAGGGACAAAATTATTTTCATTGTAACAGCTAAGTAACTGTAGCCTATGAGCAAATTGTAATTGTTAGACGAACAGTGTGCTATGAAACAATTATCTGCTAAATTAATATGACATGAACATCATCAAAAAAATTTCAACAAAAGTCAAAGCAACTGAAGAGCCTGTTACAGTCAGAAATAGTCACTGGGCAACAATACAATATTTCCTGTCCATATGTAGTATTATCTAATGGAAGATGAAGGTCATAAATAATAGATTTATAAAATTCTGATGTAAAAATTGTGTAAAATATCACCTTTTATCTGACATATAAAACAATAATTCCAAACATTTCCTTGAAAGTATAGGCTCCATTTCCTAAAGAGGTTTCTGGTCCTAATTCACAGAACATATCAGACAGACCATCATCTGCCCGTGTCTCAAAGCGACACAAGTTTTCATTTGCATGCCTTTAGAAGATAATGAATGCAAATAAGTTATAACAGTTTTAAAGCGAGAATGTCAAATAAGTGGCATTTCGAGTGTGGTATTGATTTACTTTATTACTTTGCTTTACTATGTACTGACAATGCAACGAACACACAGAATAAATATTAGGCTTCTATTTCTCTGCCTGGTATCCACTTGATCAAGGTGCGAGACTCGCCTGCTACTTTAATTATATTTACCTTATAGAGGTTAAAGAGGTTTTCATATCTAATATCCATCCTCTTATCAATGAATGCTATTTACCTCGCAACGTTTAGTTCATATCTTTGCTGAACTGAGCCTGTGCTTTTTGTTTCTGTTACCTTCCCGCTGATGTGTTGTCACAGCTGATAAGACCAGGCGCACCCCCCCTCCCCCCTTCAACCCTCTCTCCTGTGATCTTGCATCATGTAAATTCTTGATGTGTTTCTGTGATGTGATGCCTATTCAAAAGCAACGGAACACAAACGTTGTGTTTTTCTTAGAGCACAGCAATTTCCACATTTTTGGCGAGCGATTTTGTGGGAAGCAACAACACAGGGTGAACAAAAATTATGCTTATTTGACAAAAATCGTAGGGTCATCACTATCAAGTTAAGATTTTAATTTATTTCAATATAATGCTGTCCTTATGTGGCAGTCAGGCATAGAAGGTGTACATTTCAGATAATTCTACTGCAAAGGACGAAATCACAAAAAAAAAAAGGACAGCAATGCCGTCTGTGTACTAGGAACATCACATGGACGTAGGGCTGGAGTGGGAATCATTTTCAGCCTGGGAGTTTCATGCATCAAACCAGCCTACTTTGGGGGGTGGGGGTCCACAATGGAAAATAAGAGTTTTCGCTCTTTTGATCAATAATAGACAACAGGTGTATAAAAAGATGTATGAAAGTCAAAAGTAAAGTCAACGGGTAGGCTGTAAGATATATAAAAATAAAATGACATTTAAATTGTGGCCAGATAAGTATTTGACTCCTTCAGCTTGGTTACAGAAAATAATTATGTTAATAGGGAACCGAGTACAATCCATACTCAGCTATTAGAGAAACACTACTGAATAACAAGCCGTTGAGAACAGCTAGGCCAACCAATTTTTATGTGTAGCTAGCTAACAACTAGTATGGCTAACAAGGAAAGCAAGCTTGTCCGGTTAAAACACTTATCCTGGTTATAACCGGTTATACTAGTTTCTCATATTCACTCACTGCTGTCTTCCTTACCATTTTCTGGATATTTTCGTTTTAGTTCCCATGTGAGTTCCACCATTGTTTTCCCAATAAATACATTGTTTTTACAATAATTGGGTGACCGTGAAGTAGGGGTCTGGTTGAATCTCAAGGTGGAATCTCAGTAACAGCAGCCAAAGTATGGGGAAACAAAGGCAAAGCACAGTAGCCTAACTACACTTACTGTCGTTTGCCTTGGTTTTGCATTGGATTTTGTTGTTACTGCAATTTCTACACCTATTTTCGGTAAAACGGAGCAAGATTTTGAACCAGCCACTTTGTCACATCCAAAAGTTAATTTTCAGTCATAACTCAATCTTGACCAAAATTGTAGTTACTGTGGTCTGCCTTTGTAAGGCAGTATTGTATGCTGCCTGTCTCACCACCATCGTATCATCATTTAGCGCAATATTTTCTGGTCCTTGAGTCACCATCTGCAAGCTCATTTGAACTCGAGATATAGCTTTTGTACAATTGGCCACGTAATCTTCTAATGCCTTTCTTTTTTGAATTCTTGCTTTTTCTGCTCCCCCTTTTCTTGGTTTAATCTCCATCTTCTTAACATATGTCTTCTCAGTCTTCCTGGCACAAACCTGTCATTATGTCATTAGGTAACCAATCGGAATCTAAAACAAACCTGGGCTCGACCAATTTGTGATTTGGGAGGGGGGCCCTCATCCCCTCTAACAGCATCCAAGTTTTTGGAGTGGTTGCTTTTTGGGAAACTGGGTCGTGTCAGTAGCGGTGTCTCTGTGAGGCTCGGAGAGTCGGTTGGGTGAGAGAAGTCAAGGCAGTGGCCCAAGCATAGCCTACGTGATTATCTATTTATAAAATTATTGCGTTTCCCGAACCCGTAATCACCGGTCCAACAGCGGCCCACCGGGAATCTTCCCGGATCTCCTGACTACCCACCCCAACATTGCATGGATATTGACCAAAGACGTCAGTTGTATTGGCCAACCTCCAAAATATATCAATGTTTCCAGTATTGGCTGATCAGCTATAAAACAACATGTCCACTTTTCTTTATAGGAGGTGGAAATCCACAATGTGTAATATGGTATCACTCTGATATGTTTGGACAGACGTTGAAAATCTGTATTTTAGCATAAGATGTATTTTTCCAGAGAAATTCCATACATATCAATAATGCATTGCTGGGAGTTGTCTCATAAACAGACAGCTTCACTGGCAGTGTCTTTCAGAGCAGTACCATCTAGATCCAAAGCTGCATTCCGTCTGTCCATCCGGCTAGTCGGTCGGTCGCTAGATAACTTTTACATCCCAGTGGCTGTCTCATATCTCACATTTAACATTCCTTTATAACAAATTGGATCATCGTTTCATTTTTTTTTTGCAGTCCTATGCACAGTTTAGAATTAATTTCCCATTTTATATGAATTCATATTCTCGCAGAGGAGGTTTCTGTAAGACAACAGGTGAAGCAGTGCCTCACCAAAAAAATAAAGGGGGGGGGGGGGGGGGGGGGGGGGTGAAGAACATGCATATCACACAATCACACACACAACATAGGCTTTCTTTAATATTGAATCATCACCACAATGACTTTCCCTTGTGAAGCTAAAAATGCCTAGCTCAACAGGTAAAGCAGGGGCTTCGATTTTCACAGGTAGAAAAAAATTTGTGAGTTTGCTTCAACAAAAATTCTGGTCAGCAGCCGCCACTGTATTCTTGCATATAAAAACACTCATTATTTATTCATCTAGGAATGGCACAGCTGTCTAAGAATACCTTTGAGAAGCAGGGGCAGGTATACTAATGCCACATCTCTGAATTTGTACCAGTGTACGGTACAAAGCTGAGCTGTCCACATTAAAAACATAGGCTACTCATTACATTGTGCTCTGGGTTTGACAGAAAGGATATTTTGGTGTAACTTTTCAGTCACAAAGACCCTTGTAATGTAGTAATGAGGGACTTATGGGATATACTTCAGATTTAAAACAAATGGGTGGTAATAATACATTTAATGAAAATGAATTCTTCATTAGTTCATGAAAACATGCTCACTAACACTAACGCAGCATCCGAGTGGAGTAAAATTATCATCCTCAGCCAGTCACTTTATGAGAAGTCTAAGTGGAACACAGTGAAGTTTCCTGTGATGTCATGTCAACATATTCCTTAAGAGTAGCCAATGTTCACAGTCCAAAAGTGAAACAGCAGGCTAATGCAACCGCTTGTAAGTAGCCTAAATAAACCTTTTAGTAAGATAAAATATTCAGCTTGAATTTACCTTAATATAAGGGGCAAATTGCAAAGAAATAAATACACGCCATCTACTTTTACTGTTTAAGGGAGTAGCCTATAATAATTGTGTTGAAAGTGAATAAAAAGCACCAATAAATAGGCTACCATTAATCATGGCCTTACAAAGCGTTAACCAAATTGCATACAGAATTATGAATAGTCTACCTTTCGAGGTGTATCTGTTCCATCCGTGTTGTTTAATGAACGACGAGAATTTTGCAGATAAATTCTTAGAACTTAGAAAATCTGTCACTTTGGAATAAACGTTTCTTTCTATATTTCCAGTGGGTTTTGTCTGGTTTTTAGTTCCCAGTTGATGCTTTAGCTATTTCATGGAATTGGCTAATTTGCTTTTTGATGCTTGCCTATCAAAGTTCCTTTAACTTTCTGTAATTGATTAAAAGTTTCGTCATTTATTAACCATGCCGTCCCCACTCCCCATCGAGCTGTAACTGTTATATGGAGTCCCATCCATAGACTGTAGAAAAGGGTCCCATCGCATAACACACAAGTATTTAATGTTGCAGCTCTACTGATGCTGTCTCATATGTCCAATTTCCTTAAAAACCAACGACTTTCGTTGAGGATGCTCGGTTGCTCCATTGTGTTTTTACACGTCCTGAGCATTCGTACGGCTTTTCAAAGCGAGTGAGAGCGTAGCTGCTGATTTGGCTTTTAAGCCCGTTGCAATGTTCCTCGGAGGGAGGGAGGGATCACGGAAGAGCCACCCCAGCCTAACAGCCATGAGTCTTGAGACTCGTCCGCTCACCAGCGCCACCTGGCGAATCCAATCCGGAATTACAGTGCCTCCTCTTCCGATTCTCCAATGTTCACAGCTCGGCCGGAGCCTGTCGTCTTCCCGGCTCCATTTCCACTGGATTTTTAACACTCCTAACCAACCCAGATCAGGACAGGACCACGTTAAAGGTAAACAGAAAGCTTTCAGGAATACTACGAGTATGGGGAAAGGGGAAAAACATCGTCCTTTCTTAGTGTTTTCAGCGGCTGTCGCCAAAGAGGGAGCCAGAAACTGACTTCACGCATCAGTTGGTACACCATGCTGATACTGGAGCGTCTCCTACCATAACAAACCTCTTCGTTCTACAAAAAGATTTAAAGCTCGGTTCTGTAATATTTACTTTGCTCCCATACCGCGGCAAATTAGTTTTAATTCTCCAATTCGTCTGTGAAATTCCGGTCCATTTTTTAAAGTGAATGAAACATGAAATGTTTTATTTAACGAGCTGGCTACCCCCCTCGCCGCGAAAAGGTGCAATTATGCTTCCCTTGCAGCTCTACTATCTCACAGTCACTCCGATATTTGTGCGCTGCATGTTAACGTTAGTCCTGTGTTTTTTTTTTTTGTAGCTAGATAGCTTTGTGTCATTTTCTAGTAAGTCTTATAACGTTAACTAGTTCACGGTTAGAGGGAGGGAAAAAAAACTCACGTTACTTTACCCAGCTATATAGCATGCTAACAATACTACTAGCCAGCAATTTTAAAATTAGCCAGCAGTAGCTAGCTACTAACGTCAGCTCCTTGGCTAGCTGGTTAGCTGTTTCTATGTAAGCAGCTACGCTAGCTAACTATCTTGGTAAGTTAATTGGCTTGCCCAAATAACGTTACTTCAATATTGTCAAATGTGTACGTTAAATAGCGTACTCGGTGGTGGTGGTGGTAACGTTAGCTTGCTAGCTAGATAAACATTTCCAAGCTGTTGATTTTGAGCCATATCACTATCTGGCTAATTTAATCATTTAACATGCATGGACAGCTAACTAACGTTAGCGTGAGAGCGTGTCTGCCTGTAAAAGAAGTGTGTTGTATCGCTTATTTTCCCGGCTTCATGACAATTTTTTCCAAATAACGAACGTTATTATTAGTGTCTGCTCTATTTTGTCCCAGCTTCTGAATTTTGGAGTTTTGTTTAACATCGTAGAAAACCAGCCGGCTATACCAATCTCCAACAACGTGTCAAATTGTAACTTATGAATGACTACGTGTCTGTATTTCTTGTTAAACACTAATTCAACAAACGTTGTCGTAACCTGCTACTGTAGCGTTACCTGTTGTGGTTGAGTTGCGCATCCTAAACCAGTACGTTCGTCTAACCTGTTAAGAGTATGAATGTCTAACGTTAGGCGTTAGATGGCAATGCCCTATGTGTAGCTAACTTGCCCGGAGTGAAGGGTGTTGACAAAATCGATCCAGCAGAAGTTCAGGACTTTTTCCCACTGCTGTTGAAGGGGGAAAATGTCAAGTGACAGACAACGATCAGACGATGAAAGTCCGAGCACCAGCAGCGGCAGCTCCGATGCAGACCAGAGAGACCCTCCGGTCCCCGAACCAGAGGAACAAGAAGAGAGAAAACAGCCTTCAGCGACCCAGCAACAGAAGAAAAGTACCAAATTGTCCAGCAAAACGACAGCAAAATTGTCCACCAGTGCTAAAAGGTAAAGATGATCCCCTCCTAATCGGTCTTCCTGTCTTGTGACAAATCCACTTTCTTCCCATGTAGCCTACACTCTCTTAAAGAAGTCTGATATTTGAGTTTTATAGGTTACTTCTTACTTAAACTAAAATTACACCGAATGGTTAATTAAGTCCCGAGTTGCACTTTTTGAATGCTAAATCAATTGATAAAGATGATACACCTGTGCCAGTCAGAAGTTATTTTACTCAGGTCACATTTATTGCTTTTGAAAAGGTCCGTTCTTGTCACTGACTATGAAGGCTTTAAACTCACACCATTGCATTTAAAGCACTAGAAGTTTGTTGCCTTGTTGTTCATTTGGGTTAGCTGCTTTAAAGCATTTCCTTACGAACTGTTGTAGCCCAAAATGTTTAGTTTTCTGGGTATGCATATTTGTTAAATAATATTTCATACGATTAATAAGTGTGTGTGGGGGAGAGAGCGCGATGGAGAGAAAGATAACTGTGTTATTGTCTTGCATATAATCCTATACGAGCACGTGTGTGTGATCGTTTTTTATTATAGTGATTTATTTGTTCAGGAACATACCTTATGTTCCCACTCGAGTGGACACGTTTTTCCGACCCGACGGCCTTTAAAAATAACGTTTTTAGAGCATTTAATGTTACAATTAGCCTACAATCAAGATTAACTAAACGGAGAGAAAATGCACAAAATGTGAAGACGATAATTGCGTTCTCCGGTTTGTTTCTAAATATTTTAACCGGGAGGTTTGCTCCAGCATGCGAACAGCAGGCAGACGATAGCAGCTTTCCCACTGGATAAACACAGTATAGGCTAGATCAAGCTTAAAATAGAAATCCATCAGGATAAAATATGGCTCAAGTTTAAGTGTATGTGCTCAGTAGATCAGAAAACGTTGCTTTCAAAGCAAATGAATAAAAAAGCCCTTCTCCCTCTCCTACACATAGTTCGTACTGTGAAGCTCCGATTTAAAGCCCATGTCAAACATGCCTGAGCGCCCCCCTCCCTCTCTTCCTCATTTGCATATAAGCTTTAAAAGAAAATCTTTTGCGTTAAAAGTGACAGGAATGCGTTGATCAGCAGCGGAATTGGAGCCCGGGAGAGAGAGCTTCACGTCGGCGTTGAGAACGTGGCGTTGGGTCGGAGAACGGGGGAGAACGGGGACCGCAAAGTTTTGCTGTTGTGGGAATCGCGATATGCCTCCGAGAACAAAGAGGAAGCAGCCATGTTAGCTGTAGCAGAGGGAAAGCCAGCCGTGCATTAAGCGCTGCACTGGTAGAGGGCAGTGTAATTCACCGACCTCACTTCATTCCTCACTTTCCTCATTTTCTCACAGAATTCAGAAGGAGCTAGCTGAAATTACTCTGGATCCCCCACCTAACTGCAGGTATGTGAACTTTGTTTTTTTCTCATGTATGTTGCTGATTGTGCACTGAGACTCCTGGATGGTTGGACATGTTTAACACATGTAAATACTGAGCTTGTGCTGTAATCATGAATAATATGTTGCCAAAATGTTTCCCTCGGTTTCTTCAAAGCTTGTTGCATGGGAAAGTCAGCATTTTGGTTTTGTGAATAATTTATATTTTTCTTACGGTCTCCTATAGTGAGTTGTGTATTTAATAATGCAATAGATGTTGCATTTATGTATTTTATGCTAGTGCTCACAAACGGCTCCTTGTGCTTCTTTTTATCTACAGTATTTCATTGGTGAATACAGACATGCATTTCTGACAGCCGTATATGATGTTTAGAGAATTGATATTTGCTGATTGTATTGCATTTATGGTTTTTCTTGGTGCTGCTTGTCCTTTATATTGGGTTAGGAAGTGATCTGTCGTCGTCAGGGGGGTATACTACGAAGCAGGATTATCGGGTTGGCTTGATAACGGCACTGAATAAAATCTGGAACAGCTCTTTATTTCAGTCCATGTTCCAGATTTGGGTGTGTTCCGTGTTTTACTCAGTGCAGTTATCTAGCTAACTCAGTAATCCTGCTTTGTAATGTACCCCCTGGTGTTGTATAGCTGCTCTGTTTGTGATTTGGTGTTGTTTTTGCAAGGAGTCTTGTGAATATTGAACTTCATAACTGCAATGGGTTCATACGCAACCTAGCCAGTTCAATTCTAGCTGCCAGATTGTACGGAGCTCTCTATTGACTAAAACACTGCACACATTAATTGTTCTTAAAGAGATTTATGAGGATGTCAAAGATTTTCTCCCAGTTGTAACATGTAATTTTTTATTGATCAGAGTGTTAACATATTTAACTTTTCATCAAGATTTTCACTATCAAACTGATTATTTGGCTCTATTTATTATATTATTTATTAGGCCACTTTATTAGATACGCCTGCTCATTCATGCAAATAGCTTCTCCTCCAAACAACGAATCATGGGGCTGAAACTCGATATATAAAGCATGCAGGCATGGTGAAGAGATTTAGTTGTTAGACCAAACATTGGAAATGGGCAAGACATGTGATCTAAGCAACTTTGACCGTGGTATGATTGTTGGTGCCAGATGTTGTGGTTCCAGGATCTCAGAAACTGCTCTCCTGGGATTTTCATGCACTACAGTCTCTAGAGTTTACAGAGAATGTTGCAATAAACAAAAAGCATTCAGTGAACAGCAGTTCTGTGAGCGAAAACACCTTGTTAATAAGAGAAGTCACTTGAGAATGGGCAGACTCGTTCACGCTAACAGAAAGACCACAAATGCTCAAACAAGGGCTGCTTACAACAGTGGTGTGCAGAAGGGCATCTCTGAACGCACAACATGTCAAACCTTGAAGCGGATAGGCTACTGCAGCAAAAGACGAAGCCAGGTTCAACCTCTGTCAGCTAAGAACAGGAAGATGAGGCTATAGTGGGCACGTGATCACCAAAACTGGACGATTGAAGATTGGAAAAACATCGCCTGGTCTGACGTATCTCGATTTCTGCTGCGACATGCAGGTGGTTGGGTCACAATTTGGCATAATGGCATGGATCCATTCTGCCTCGTGTTAACGGTGCAGGCTGGTGGTTGTGTAACACTGTGGGGAATGTTATTTGGCACACATTAGGCCCCTTAATACCAATTGAGCATGATTTGAATGTCACAGCTGCACAGTGATTTCAGTTTACTCCAATGGCCCGCACAGTCCCCAGATCTCAATCCAGTAGAGCACCTTTGGGATGAAGTGGAACGGGAGGTTCGAAGCATGAATGTGTGGCTGAAAATTCCACTGGAACTGTGTGATGCTATCGAGTCAGCATGGACCAAGAATTCAGGCTGTACTGTAGGCAAAATGGGGTCTGACCCGGTATTAGATAGGTGTACCTAATAAAGTGGCCACTGAGTGTATCGTTTGTAATAAATCCTGAGGGCTGCATGCTCTCCGTAGTGCTTACTAAAATAATGTCAGTGCATGTAATCGCCAAGCAGGGCATTTCACTTTTTGCCAGACCCTGGGTGCCGGCCTAGAACAATCATTGTCCGTTACTGACTGATTTACTACCCATTGTTGCAACGTGCATGCGCGGCTAGCACGCTCCAGTCCAGCAAGTGGCAGAATGCAACTACGCTTCTTTGCAAACCGCCATTAAATGCAAGAAGCCTACTGTTATTGTGTGCGAGAATATTTTAGCGTGTTCAAAGGCACAGGAAATCAAAGAGGAAAATTTGGATAATAGAACAGAGTTATAGGACAGAGTCCAGTAGAGTTATAGGCAACTTAACATTTTGCATCAGTGATATCATGCTAACAATCAAGTTAATGTTAAATAGGCGGAGCGGATATTTGATAACTACTGCTAAATTTCAGCTGTGAAGATAGCCTCTTTCAGCTTCACAACTTGTAAAGTCTTATTTCGTTATCTGTTTTTAGCTAGCTAATATTGGCAACAATATTTCAATTACAAACTAGATGGTTACAAGTAGCAGCGCTGGTTTGACACTCTTCAGGGCAGTTTACAGTTTGCCGATGTATGATGATTGCCCGATGGGGATATCGCTACTTTGTCACCAATATTCCATCACCACTCGTCTTTGATATTGTACACTGTCGGTCATAAAATGTATAAACGCATAGACTTGTTGTCCCAAGTTTTTCTGCTATCTCTAGTATGGCGTTCAATTGACTGTTCAGAATGGAAAACCAGTGACATGACACATCATATAATTTGGGTTTTTCTTCCCCCAGGTCAGCGAGTAGATCCTCCCTTTCAGTTGTCAAAAAGGGTGTCAGGCTAGTTGAAACCTAGACAAGCTATCTGGTGATTGAAAATGTGATGTACTCGGTTTAAAAAATAAATAAATAAAACGTTGGAAAAGTTTCTATTTAATGAGCACAGGTGTGTGGGCCAACACAAGCTGCGTTGTTCAAATCAGCACAAGCACAGACAGTTGGTGTAAGAGAAGCTACTGTTTCTGAGCCATGACTTTTTTCCAAAAATTATATTTGACAAAATGATCACCCCCATTTAGGTCTAGGTCTCATTGACTCTCAATGGTGAGGAAGTGTCTTCTGGAACCTGCGGAAAAACAAGGGTGCAGTACCATTTATCGTCAAGTACCAAGTCGTGCGCTTCAGTTTTTGGGTGAGACAGACCCTGGTTACTACCACGGGGAACAGTGAACTAGGCTTGCCTAGTCTTGTTTTACATTAAGCAGTCATTTGTGAAACTTTTGAGCATATGGTCTTTGTTTGCTTTTCATGACCTGGGGCTTACAAGGGGGAAGTCTTGCATTCTGAGTCCCCCATTCTGCTGCTCACATTAATTATTTCCTGTTTAAACAAACCTTCTGTGCCTACTGGGCTCGATGGAGGCTGGCTTTCAGAAAGAGGGGTTCCTTTTCATTGCATCCAAGTGTGACATGCTTCACATTTAGCTGCAGCCGTTACACTAAAACCTCACTGAAATGTGTCCCGAGGTGCCCCGCGCAACACAGACTTTTACAACCGCCCACACTGAATGTTTCAGACGTGGAAGTTACTCCCGTTAATGTTTGTGGGGCATGATTCTTAACACGGCTCAGCTCCTATTCAGCCTTCAAATCAAAAAGCTTGTTAATTCCCCAACCCGCATCATTGCATTAAGATTTGGTGGTCACATGATGAAAAGTAACATGTTGCTAGACGTATAGCAGATTTGCAGTAGGTTTGAACAAATAAGCACTTCCTTTACGGTGTGCTACTCGTGGGGCTGATTGGCCTTGAATACCTAATGAGGATGAGTGATTGAATAGTTTGACTCGTGACACTGTTTGCTCGTCGTGATGATGTGTTAACCGTTGCATTGCGACTCAAGCAGTATGCAAAATGCAGATGTTTCTGTCTGCGTCTTGACGTGGTGCTGTGAGTGTGTGTAAATCAGTGATGGGTAGTGTGAGAAGCTGCACTGAGTAGTCTGTCATGATGAGGTGGAATAAATACACCCGTGTAGAGTTAATTTTGTAAGACACAATACTCTAAATTTTACACTAGGTGCTATGGCTTCTTTTACTTTGATACAAACTGCCAGGGTGTTTAATGGCTTCTGTTTCACAGCCGTTTGTGTTAGACTGCAATATCTGCCCAGCCAATCAATTAGCAGGTGATACCAACCCTTTTATCAGTGAGGAGTGCATGCCATACTCAGGTTTAAGTGCTTATGGTCCTGTGCATGGGAGGAGCCAGGAATTCTGAGTCCCCTGAAACAATAAGGCAATTTTAAATGATTTGTGCCCCACACCCCCGCCCCCCCCCCCTTTTTGGGCCCCTAGAATTACTGCTACCTTTCTCCCCTCTTACGACAGCATTGGTCCTGTGTATGACATTGCTACATCCAGTAATGTGATAAATGAAGTCAAATGTGTTAAAGGGGACATGAATCATTTGGTAATACTGCTCTGGTTCGTTTGCTTTTTACTTCGGATGTGGTCCTGCATTCAAATGGCCAAT
Organism: Synaphobranchus kaupii; assembly: GCA_029718625.1. Taxonomy (NCBI): domain Eukaryota; kingdom Metazoa; phylum Chordata; class Actinopteri; order Anguilliformes; family Synaphobranchidae; genus Synaphobranchus; species Synaphobranchus kaupii. The sequence continues at coordinate 46,817,013 of CM056383.1, read as the reverse complement.
CGACCCGTATTTGCTAGAGAAATAGACTAAAGTTATAAAATTTTTATTTTTTTGCACTGAGGCGCAGCCATCTTGGAACAACCACTAGGGTGACGTCACTAGGTTGGTTCGTCTCGGCTGCTCAATGTATTTCTATGGGTAAATGGCTGACTTTCAATGAACTCAACGATGTATCGTGAGGAAAAAACAAAACAAAAAACGCACCGACGGTCCCCCTGTATGCTCTAATGAATATTACCGAACAAAACTTATTGCCGTGTGAGATGGTTTACACGTTACATGCGCTGCCTTCAGAGCGCCCCCCCCCCCCCCCCCCCCCCCCCCCTTTTTGCCGTTATCACATGGCGGCCCGTCCCGCCATTTTTGGCTTCCCCCGCCACCTTTTGAGGTTTGCTTCTCCCGGGTTTGGCTTTCCGAATGGCCGCCCATCACAGAGAGTGGAGCCGTGGGCTTTATCTACCACCTGGCTGCCGTCCGTCCCTCTGATTCAAGGTGATGTATGTGCGCGTGTGTCACCTGTCCCCATCCACACCGCTGTACTCGCAGATATCTAAATAGGAAAGGGCCGCGTGCCAGGAGGGTATCAATCTGTGACAAGGTGATAAGGACTTGGCCTTTTTTTGTTTTGTTTATGTGTTTTTTTTGTGGGAGAGTAACGCTTGGTTAGGTTATTGAAATCCCAGCATCCGCAGTGATTAATTTGGCATGTATTGGACGACCCACACGAGAGAGGCCTGGCTATTTTTCCAGCCAGTTAATTCATTAATTTGAGTGTTAATTACGCCGGCCTTGTCCCCGTTGCAGGGGGATTGTGTTACAGATTAAAGTCTGACCTTCAGGGAAGCTGCCCCACTCCGCCTGGTTGCAGCAAAGAGTTTAAACTCACGCTTTTAAGGGGATTCGCCTCCTCAATATAACCCGAATGGCACTTGGTTGTACAAGAGCATTAGGACGAGCATTTACGACCCCCACAAAAAGACTAGATGGATGGATCCTTGTTTGATGGGAGTTAATGATGTTTGTTATGCATTTGGAAGGGATGAAATGAAAAGACGCGCCTCTCTTGATTTATCCTGTTTATTTCCCCATTTTTTTCCCTCGGTAATTGAGTTTATGTTCGGTACTTGCGATGCTGCAAGGTGTTTTACAGCTAATGGCGCGCTCCTGACAAACTGTTCTCTCTGCCTGCGTTATTTATACATTATTCAGGTTCTGCTCACACGTGCACTCGGAAATTCCGATGGAACGGGGCTCACCTTCCCATCTTTCAGGGTGTACGCGAACCCCCCTGCACTCTTCATATAGGACAGGTGGAAAACACTCCCGTGTAACTATGAGTCCTCAAATCTTTCTCTATAGCTGGAGAGGAATCAGACTTGGAACCGAGCTGCAGAGACCCACAACTCTCGTGTCCTGTTAGACTGTTTACGGATGCGTGAATCTGATCATTCCTGCACCTTATCGGAAAACGTATCCGCAAAGTAATCTGTCGGAGCCATGACACAAAATGAGATTTGGCTTCATATCTCACCGTGAAAAAAGATTTGTCACATCGCAGGGGGCTGGATTTTGAAGGGAAATGTGCAGTTGGAACGGAACAGGGTGAGAATTCGCTCTGGGGTTTTAACTACTTCTGAATGTAATTTTTTAGGGCTGTTTGGGACGAGTAGATACATGACTGATGGCCTTTATCAACTGGTACCACACTCTATTAAAAATTAGCATAGAAAAACGGTGCCTGTTCCATTTTGTTAAAGTGCTGCTCTTTATTAGAATTGATATGAATATATATGCATACATTCAGGATTATAATGTTCAACACTTCATAACAGTTTCATGTGTAACATCCCATGGATGGAATTAAACATCATTGCAGTTTGCAAGTCAAAATGTTTTTTGAACTAACAAAATTGAATGGTCAACTTCAATTTTCATACTTGTTCAGATGTCTTGCTAAATTGGAAATTATTTGAAAATTAATGACTTCTTAATATTTTCTCAATTATTAATGTAAAATTATCTTCAAATAGCATGCAAAAAGGAAATATGTGAATAAGACTTTTTTAACGTTGTTAATTCATGATATAATAATTATTGGCAATTTCTCTGCAAATACAGTGTTGCAGTTCAAGTCCGCTAACTTAAATGTAAAGTTTCAAACTGTTTACTTGACTCATGTTTGACTTGGCATTTGTTTCTAGAAATAACATTGGACAAATTGTTTTTTAAACAGGTTGTTTTGATAAATAAAAGAAAAGGGACATTTCTGTGTTGCTTTGCAAATACGATAAACAGTCTGACAGTGTAATTGTTGATTGCAGAGATAAAAAGGCAGCTGTATTATTTACCCAACCGTCTGTTTTATTTAAAAATGCATTTTGACCATGAAAAATATTGACTGTAGAAAAATATGGACAAAAATAAGTGACTGTGATGTTATCCATCGACTTTCCATGGGCTTGTGGAAAGCGTTTTGAAGCTGTGGAATTGCTGCCATGTTGTGGAAAAATTGGAATCAGAGACTACGCAGTTGGGAGCAGGAGGACCCTTGTATGGTCATTACGTCCAGACTGGGTCTGGTTCGTCCTCTTAAGCGTGTGAGATACTGACGTGCAGTAACTAGGAAGTGCCACAAATTGTCCCGGATGGGTCCACAAAATATTCAATATAGTGCCTAAGCAATACAGTGAGTTAAAAGATCGGTACGTGGGGGAAACATTAGACGAAGAAAAAGCACCTATTGTGTTCTCGTGGGGAAATTGTATTGACTTTGTATTTTTACCGCATGTTGTACCATTGACTTGCATTGAAAAACGGGCCTGAAAGACCTATACTGGAGCCAACCGTATTGGCGCTAGAGAGCAACGCTCTCAACAAGACCAGGACCAGGGAAGCCCGGGCTGCGGTCCAATCCGTTAAATGTTCTGCCCTCCTGCACTTCCACTCGCCACTTCCACTTGGGGGGAATCCCGAGTGCGGTCCAATGCGTTAGAAATGCAAGTGAAGTATGTTAAATTAGTCCCTCGACCCTTGATTTGGCTTGAGGGAATGAGTCCACAAGAATTCGGGCAGTGAAATTACCCAGAATGCTTTACTATGACCCCAAGCTTCCTGTTTTGGAAGTTTAAATTTAACCCTTTTACGTATTTCCCTGGAAAAATCCAAAAAATAGAGAAAGCGGCACCCAAGTATAAGAGATCTTTTAAAAGTTTTTTATTTTATGACTGAAATGTTGAATAAATTTGGAAATACCATTGATTTAGTGGTTTGATACAATCTTTTTAAAACATAGCCTTTCTCCAGAGAATAGTTTCATGTTATAACCTACTGGATGCAGTATTGGAATGATTATTTCAGGCTAATGATAATGATAACTAGCTACATAATCAGCTCATTGCTGTTCATTTTCCTTGGATTTCATATTTAATACAGGTTGCACGCCTTTTATGTTTTATACTTCTGTGCCACCTGCAACGCAATCTATGCATGTATTGTTTTCATTGCAGTTTATTCATATATTTGATTGGGAGGTATTTTGTAACATACAAGTGTATTATTCCCCATTATGAAGTATTTTAGTGCGGACTATCAATAAATTGATTCTCAATCATTTTCTGGTTTGCTCTTTTGCCAGAATACAAATTGAGATGTTGGTCGGAGCTTGCAGTCTTATGCAATTTATTGGAAAGTTTTGCACAAACTGATTTGTCAATGCTGTGCTGGCGTCTCTTCGGCGAATTTCCAAGTGCAAGTGCGGTCCAATTTGAAAATAATTCCGCTCCTCCCTGTCAATTCAAGTATCTTCTCGTGTTCTTTTGATGCTGCGTCACGTCCTCCTGAGGGGAAGTTTGCAAGTGAAGTTTACAAGGGCACAACATTTAATGCAGCCCTGGTTTTGGCCCCTTGCTTTTAACAGAAATAAACGCATTTTGTTGTGCCTTTAGAGGGCGCTGCCAGTGACACACTGCCCTTATCAAGTCTGACTTTACAGATGCGCTCTGTCAGATCATGGCAAAACTGGTTGCTAATTTATTTCACAGCTGGTGGTAGAGCGGTTTGGTTGTAAACAAGCAAACTGTTTGTGTGTGTGTGTGTGTGTGTGTGTTTTATTTTTAATTGGGTCAGATTTGGTAGCTAGCTGGAAATAACAAGGAAAGCTCTGTAAACTCTGTAAATGTCTGTGATTGTTTCAGCTTGCTCACCAGCTGCATGAATAAAAGATAATGCATGACTATGCTATTAGACCTCAAAGTGTGGCATCAGCCTAATATCAGTGCCCCAGAAATCTGTGATTCCGTGATCGTGGAATTTTTCACGGAAAACGGGATGTTCCGCGTAAATTGGAGGTTCTTATTTCCCTCTAAAACAATGGTTTTCCCAGTATAAAACTTCCCTTTAACCCTTGTGTGGTGTTCGGGTCTGTGGGACCCGTTTTCAGTGTTTACTAAAAGAAAAATTATACAATTCATTATTTTTTCAACCTGAGACTCATTGGCCTTGGCTCATTTTCTGTGATGAACATGTAAAAGAACACATTTTCATTGAGTGCACACTGTGCACCCCCCTTCACATTTATATTACATATGTGGTGTTCGGGTCCACTGGGCCCGATGGTAATACAAGTGTAGAAATTGTAGGTGAAAACAAGTAAACATAGTAAAAATGACACAAAAACCTTCACTCTGTCTTCCTACTACCTGGGCCTGCTGTGTGTGTGTGTGTGTGTGTGTGTGTGTGTGGTTGCTCCTTTAGATTTGCAGCATGTTTCATAGATTGAACACAATCCTCTCCACCATTTTATAGGCATTATTGGGACAAATGCCTAGCCCCATCACCACCCACCACACCCACCCAACCTCCCCCAATACACCCGAACACACACACTCACACACAAAAGGTTTCAACATAGCATTGAGAACCTGTCTGCTCCCTCATTTTCCCGCACTTTTCACCATAGTGTGTGACACTACACAATGTCTTGCGGGAACCTGCATAATGTTATTTCAAAACAATCTAAACCAGGGCTGCCCAACCCTGTTCCTGGAGATCTACCGTCCTGTAGGTTTTCATTTCAACCCTAATTTGATTCTACTAATTAGCAGCTCAATCAGATCTCTAGCTGTTGAATGAGGTGTGCTTTGTTAAGGTTGGAGTGAAAACCTACAGGACGGTAGATCTCCAGGAACAGGGTTGGGCAGCCCTGATCTAAACATTCTATATTTTCTCACACTCTACCCCAGCTGCAAATTGGGGGAGGGACACAACAAATAAATAGCTTTGCATGTGTGGCTCCTTACAAGAATCGATCAGTATGGCAAAAATAATCTCTGCTCACCCTCATGTGGTGTGTAGACCGGCATGAATTTGTCATTCCAATTTGTTCAGTTCAAGGCAATAAACATCAATAGTGAGAAAAACCTTGTTTCATTTATATTTGTTCTAGATAAACATGATTTATTCCTCCTATGTCTTGATTATAATTATTATTATTTTTTACAAAAATCACATTTTATCACAAAAAACGAATAGCACTTTTATTGATAAATGTGACCTAGCAGAGGTAAATGGTCAATATTAACCCCTATATGCTGTCTATATTGCTTGTAATTGAGATAAAGTCAATATCTGTGAAGTATTTTTACATAAATTGTTTTGGCTTTATTGTTTTAAAAACCCAATAATGTGGGTCCACCAGACCCGCGAACACTGGGTGAGTAACGAAAACATGAACACCGCACAAGGGTTAAACTGATCATTGGTCTCAACCTGTTTTAATTCATTTTCCTTGATAAACAAGTGTGCCAACGATCTGAGTAATCCATTGGCAGGTAAACACACAGCTTTTTTCTTTCTTCAGGGTATACACCACTCTTGTTAACAACTGCATTAGCTTTCAGCACAACTTTGCAAATAAGGCTATCTTTAACAAAACCTGCTCTTCAAGATAATTTAAATTACAAAATCTGCGCATTTCAGATCTTTGCCATGAATATTTTCAAAGTGTGAGTGGAGAACAAAGTAATTACATGTATCCACAATTTTAAATGGGCTAATTTGTAACGGTATAGGCTCACCGTATGCCTCCGGTTAAAACAAACACTCTGACAAGCTTAGCTCGTAATGTTAACAAGCTAAAAGTTGTCCCATATTAGCTAAGGTGATTGAAGGCATCTTAAATAATCTTTAACATAATTTTTGTTTATGGTTGCCGAATATTGCAGAATTTAAAAAATCCACTGCGGAATTGTAACATTTTTACCGTGGATTTCTGGGGGGCCTGATTGTGACTGGAAGACATGAAACATGTAGGCTATATAAAAGACATGTGATGTAATCTTTGACTAAGCTCTTTGGAAACCTTAATAGGGTGCCATCATAGAGTCGTGGGCTGCAGTCTCAGGTCAGGTATTTTGAAGCCCCCACCCCAGCACTGCTCCGTTTCAGCTACTCTTCAAGCTCCCCCCCGCACGGATGACGCAGGCGAGCGCCTCGGCTTGCCGCCGACATGGCTTAGCTTCACCGCACGCTCTCTCAGGAAGGCAGGCTCTCCCCAGCGGTGCAGCTGGAGCGAACATCCCGCTGCGTAACCTTGACAGCAGAATAAACAGGACGGAAAGATCAACCGCGCTCTGTGTCTGTTATTCACCCAGTACTGAATGAATGCCGCATTTTGTCATGCGTTTCTGCGCTGTGTCTGGATTTATTTACAGACTGCCGTATTACATTAGCAACAGGGTTGCCATTCTTGCATGCAGTCGCAGATATTTTTGCACCCAATGCAATGTACTGCATGTGACAGTGGCAGGGTTGTTCAGTTATATGGCAGTGACTGTTATATAGGCTCTTTATAGCCTCGTTCTGAAATCCCAGATGAACGGTTTTGCAGTCTATCGGATTTTGAATTGCCATTGAGCCATCTACAATGGGCCGAGTTCACATTTCCTCCCCCTCTCCCTCCACTCTGCCTTCTGTGCACCCTTGTGGAAGGCCATCTATTTGTTTCACGCCCCACCCCCGAGAGTCTGCCACTGAAGGCAGGGCTGATAACACACTTGAGCTTTGTCATGACATGGCAGTTGCAACCACACCACATTGACACGGTGCAACAGTGATAAACACCGCAGGATCCCACTCCCTGTATGATGTCGTTAGAGGGGCACGAGGGGAGGGCGTGTATGTGTGCGTGCGTGTGTACATATATGTGTGTGTGTACGTTTTGCGCGCGCATGTGTGTGGGTGCGTGTGTGTTTTTGCTGGGCTAATCTGTGTTTGTGCGAGAGGTTTTTCAATAGAGGACGAGTAGAATCTTCGTCCTCTATTGACTGTGTCCTGTGGTCAACAAACACACTTGCTCTTTAGAGCTACTGTAACCTTCCCAGCTGGCTTATTTGTGATCAGGCTCCCTCTAATCAGGCTGTACATTCTACTGTGGCCTCTCGATTTGTTAAAGAATGCCAAGGCACAGCACTCAGAGTTGTGCTTCCTCTGAACTGAAAAGCCACCCGCTGCTGTTTTCAGCTTTCAGCAAGGCCTAAACGTGTTAGCCGGTTTGTTCGGGGTTATAGCCCTCATGGCGCTCCTTCTCGCACTGGAGCCGTTTCTGTGCTCCAGCATATTGCCATAGATTCTTTATTCAGTTATTTGATGCTTTTCAATTAGCCTATTTGATTTGTTGTATGGATAAATGTTGCTCTGCAACGAACCAGATGCTGGCCCAATGTTTTAATCTGGGTTCACCTGCTTTAGTAATTTTAAATATGTTTTTTTATATATTTATATAGTTCTCTCAGAAACAAGGAGATGCTGTTGTTATCTGCTGATAAATGCTGTTAAGTGCACTAAATCCTTTTATTTATTTTTTATTTATAAGTCTTTTTTAAAGATTTCAGTTTTTTTTTAAATTACTTGTGGACATTTTTTTGTTTATTTAAATAAGTAGAGTGCAGAGTGCGGATCTACAGAGAGCAAACAGAGACAATGCACATTTTTTATTTTCAAATATTTTTTGTGTTCAAGTGAATACATAAGTGTTAAATAAATGTTCATTTAAGTTCAGCAATTTTGTGTCTCATTTGTTATTATATTTAAATCGTATTTTATCAGATGAAAAAAACAAAAAAACAAAAACATGATATCGGCCGCACACATCATATCGGCATTACATATCGGCCATCGGCCACCCTGCTCTCTAAATATCGGTATCGTCATCGGCCACTGAAAAACCCATATCGGTTGACCACTAGTTTGATGTGATAGTGAAGTATGAACAGAGGTAAAAAGGGAGCGGACTAATGATTGCTTTATAAATGAAAGTGTGCCAATGAAGCAGCCTACGGGCAGTCCAGGACGGCCAGTTTACTTTACAATACAGAGTGCAATGATGGGTAAGTGATCTGTAACCGGTAATAAATCTTAATACACCATGGTAAGCAGTGTCCAACATGTTCAGTGAGGTGGAACAGGCATTCATATATAAATCATCACCATAATCTAATACTGGTAAAAAAGTGGCAGCGACTAATTTCTTTTTTGCATTAAAAGAAAAACACGACTTGTTTCTGAAATAGAAACCCAACCTCACTTTTAATTTCTTAACCAGACTTTTGACGTATGGTTTAAAAGACAAGCTGTCATCAAGTAAAATGCCTAGGTATTTAAAAGTCGATACAATCTGAATTTGAATTCCTTGCGATGTGCATATAGAGGCAAGACTATGCACTTTTATTTTAGATTTAGTAAAAATCATCATTTTTGTTTTCTCTGGATTTAAGACAAGCTTTAGTTGCTGAAGTTGGGATTCTATTTCCTTAAAAGCATTTTGCAAATTTTTCAGAGCCTTTGTCAAAGCAGTAGCACAACAGTAAATGACAGTGTCATCAGCATAAAAATGAAAGTTTGCATTTGGAACACTTTTGCCTAGATTATTGATATAAATTGTAAATAACAATTGCCCTAGAACAGAACCTTGTGGCACCCCCTTGTGGACAGATAAAACATCAGAATAAAAACCATCAGCCTGAGCACATTGAGTCCTGTCAGCAAGATAATTACAGAACCAACCAACAGCAGAGTCAGACAGTCCTATATTAATTGGCCTATGCTTCATTACATTATGGTCCACAGTATCAAATGCCTTTGAGAAATCAATACAAAGGGAAGCAACATGTTGCTTCCTATCTAAAGCCCCAATTATGTCATTTACTACTTTTGTAGCTGCTGTAACTGTATTGTGACATTTCCTAAAACCAGATTGATCGCAAGATAAAATAGCATTGTTATATAAAAACTCTTTCAGCTGGTTACTTACCAGAGTTTCAAGTATCTTGGCTAGAGCTGATGAGTTAGAAATTGGCCTATAGTTGTTGAGGTTTGAAGGTTCACCACCTTTTAACAGGGGAAGAATGTGAGCCTTTTTCCAAATCTTGGGTATTTTATTACAAATCAAGGTTAAGTTAAAAATATGGGTCAAAGGTTTTGCAATAAAATCAGCAGAAAGTTTTAAATAATAGGGATCCAGTTTATTGTAGCCAATGGAACCTAATGGAATCTAATTGCCAATTGCTACCAACTAAAAAATTCAGTAATGCCAGTGGGGAGATTTCTTTAATAGCTAAACCTGCGTCCATAATTGTGTAACATTATACAGCCCATAACCTACTTTGTTGTTTCTTATTGAGCCAGGGTGTTGTTCATCTATCTGTGTTGACACCTGGCAGACATCCCTTAAAGATCAGCGGCTGCTGTTCTGCTGTGATGGGAAGTCCCCCGGGCGCACTCTGCCACACGCCATTTCTCTGCCGCCTTTCAGGGAGGCTGTGGACGCAGTGTTCTGAGTGGCACCTCTCACTGAAGCTTGCCTGGCTGTGTACCCCGCCAACTCGGCGCCAGTCAGAGTGCAGTTTTATTTCTGTTGAGTTTCCAGAGATACGCCTGATCCTGGACGTGTTCCCGGTCCTCAGTCTGCTCCTGCTGTTTAATTCGGCGCAACATCAAAGCGCGTCAGATTTTCAGTTCCTGGTGCCTAGCGCTTTTTACGTCGGTACAAAAAAAACGATTAAGCATTGAAACGGAAGAAGACGCCACCCCCCCTTTTTCGAAATTGCGAAGTTTTCCTCTTTTATGTGGCTGAGGCAGGTGGAACGCGAGCGGCCGATCGCCCGGTGGACTCACTGGTGAACGGTTTCCGGGAACAAACGGAACTCTCCCTTTCCAGACAACGCTGTAGTTGAATGTGCTCATGAGAATCCTGGCCACGGTCAGCATTATTCTTGCAATTAAACGTATTTCTGTCAAGGGTTCAGTCACCTGTTCAATCCAGGCCTTAGAATGCACCACCATGCTCTTCACAGATGCCTCAACTTGGTGTGCTAACCTGGAGCCCTTTTGTTTTTGATGATAGCTACCAAGCTAATGTGGGTGGTGACGTCATGGGATTGGCATGGCCATAATATAAGAAGAAACAGGAAATCCTCTTAGAAACGTTTACTTTTGCTTGTTTGAGGAAATTAATGGTTTACTATGCCATTTATTAGCTATGTTAACTTGCATGATATGAGTCATTGGAGAATGTGCTAAAATAACAGTTTTGTTCTTTGCTTGCAAAGTAAGCAGCGCACACACAGAACATAAAACATAATAGTTATTTACAATCCCTTTGTGGGGAAAGGACTAAATGGCAAGGGATTGCCAACCCAGATTCAAAGCTAAGAAATGAAAAGCTGTTGGACTCAAATTAAGCAACCACAGTGTTTCCCCCAGGTTGTCTGTGTAGGCGAGGTGGTGAAATGGCATGACCGGGGGCGGGGGGGAGTGGGGAGGGAGTGGGGAGGGAGTGGGGAGGGGGGGGGGGGGGGGGGGGGGTGAGATTACCGCAAGTCAAAACACTAATTATCAGCATTTTATATTTTCAGGCGGGGCGGCAAGCTCCGTAATGTATGGTAGGGGAAACACTGCACCAGGTATAGAGTTGCAAACTAGTGCAAACTAAATTTACATCTGAGCCAGAAACCTCAAATTACATGCAAATTACAGCATTCGTAGTCATGCGGCATTAAATGCAAACAGAAAAAAGCCTTTCTTGTTAACTAATTTTTAAACATACATTTTCATATGGCTTTTTAAACAAACATCCTTTTCCATCCCAAAAATGGAAATGCCACTTCACTTTCTTTTTGCAGTGTCAGTTGCGTGGATATTTTCCGTGATTGTGCGTTTACATACATTTTCTGAACCCTTTCTTTACACGTTTTGTCTTCTGCTTAGTGGTGTGTTTTCATGCTGCATGTCAAATAACACTGGCACTCTAAAAGCCCACCTGGTCCTCTTGCGTATCATGATTTTCGACTGCACCATCGAGAGTCACATTATTCACGCTAGCATGGAGGCAGATGGAAGGAAACGGGGCGTCCAAAGGAGAGCTGATACATCTCACCATGAGATAGCAAGTGCCCAGACTGCTCGAGGGTTAGCTGCCTATCTCTCACAAACACTCAGACAAAAAGGAAGACCAGCTTCAAAAACAGGGACAACTCAGTTTAGTAAACTGATTTTACTGCCCTCCTCTTCCAACCCCACAAAAAAAAGACCCCCTTGCTCTCATCTGCTCGGCCTATCAAAGAGGTTCTCAGGAAAATGGTGAAGCACCGGGCCTTTTCAACATTTACAATTCTGTTTCCTCTGTTTTCTCTGGCTGCGTCTCATTATGTATCAACAGGAAAAACGTCTATCCTCCCGCTAATTACACACGCCCCCGCTCCACTTCGGATGTTCCGGGTTGTCTGTTTGAAATTTATATCGCCTACATCCAGCCGGAGATGATTATACCCATCTGTGAAGATGCCTTTTTTTTCCTTGTCCCCCCCCCCCCCAGTGTAAGACCACAACTTTGCTTCTTAACTTCAGAGCAGAACAGTGGGGCATAGTGTAAATGAGTTAACGGTAAATTTTGCTCTGATTTTAGGAAGTATTCCATAGAGTTATTGACATGGTCGTGTAGCTTAAAAGGGCTTGTAGTGCAAGGAAAGAGCCTTTGAGTGTTCAGGACTGGGCTTGGCGCTGTGCTGGATGGTATCTTGGCAAAATGGTAATCCTGGTCTGCTCTCTCCATTAAAACCTATTTACATCTGTGCTTGTGAGCACATAACTTTATACAGGTCTTTAACATCCCTGGAGTGTAAAGGGAAAGTCATTTGGTACTTTCTCACTCTTTAACAGGCAGAGCTTGGTGTGCAGGGCTCACAGAGTTTGTGAGTTGAGGTCTCTGATTCTGAGGTGGTATCAGTGATTTCTCTTTCGTATCAGTGACTTGTTGGAGTTGGCACTTGGTATCAGTGATTCTTTTGAGGTTTCATTAGTGACTAATTTTAGTAAGAATCAGTGAGTCCTTCCCTTAGTGGTGGCATTACGGACTCCTTTGAGGTTCTATCTGTGATTTCCAAGGCAGTTTCTGTGACTCATTTTGTGGTGGCATCGGTGATTTCTGAGGTGGCATCAGAAATGGTTTCAGCTATTCGGGTTCAGGATTTACAGCCCCCATTATTGGGAGCTGACATCCATTAAAAAGCACTATTGCAAAGTGCTCCATTAAGCTCCGTCTAGTGAATACAGCCCAGCTTTGTGGCTGGAAGATGAAAGGACAATCTATCACACTTGCCAGGATTCAGGTCCAAGAAAGTTAATTAATACTATAAGCAACCTGATTCAAAGCGGTCTATAAAACAGAATGAAGTACGACTTTAAACGGAATGGTAACCAGAGTCAAATGGCATGGGGTGTTCTCTTTGAATAAAAGAGAAATACCCGTTGTAGATAACAGCCATATCTGTCCTGGCAGAAACAGTCACCCCTTCGCTCACCTGTTTCGCTCACCTGTTTCGCTCACCGGGGTGGGAAATCATCTTTTTATCACAGGGTACTGTGATTCTATTGCCTTCCTGTATGCATATCGTATCTCCCTCAAGGTAATCCACAATTGGAAGCCCTGGCAGATCACACAAGAAGTGTGAGCAAAGCAGCTTTGCAGACGTCGATGGCGGTAATGAGCAGGATCTTGCTGCCGTTCATGCGTGCTGTCCTCAGATTCCTCAGACACTCTGTGCATTCTGCATGGGTTCTGCTTTCTGCAGCAGTTCTGCTTTTTATACTGGTGCTGTTGGGAACCCAGCTCAAGCTTGCACACGTCATGCGGCTTCTCAAGTTTGCTCTCACATGCTGCAGATATTGCTGTCACTTGCAGCTGGGAGCGGTTTCCTGTTTTCAGTGCATAAGGGCCGTTGACCCCTGATCGCAACAGAGCCAGGGTTTGTGGCCAGGGTGGCATCATAACTGCATTACCCATTTTTTGCTCCAGGTGGGCTTTTCGTTTCTTGCAGCCTAAAGCAATTTGCACTTGAAGGTCATTTGTTAGGTAATTGATAATTTCTGTATTATAGTTCTAGATGTAAAGTAACAGTGAAGCATTTATGTGTTTCCTCCTATTCTGTTATACTGTAGCTGCTGTTATCAAGCGATGTTAATGCTTACAAATACTATGGTCTGCTAAACAGACATGATGTAGGCTAAAGGTGGGAGTATACTTGATAAGAAGCTGAAAATTAAACCACAGCCGAACATGGCACTGCATATATACATGTGTATGCTCATTGCGGCTTCATACTGTCCTTTTAGTGACACTCCACGCCAATGGGGGGGAACAGATTCACATTCTGGGGTTGTGATAACCACGGGAAACACGGAAGTGACGTTTGCCGCATCAAACCTAGAAAATGATGGCTGCGGTAAAAGAGCCGAAAATTTGACAGATGGACATCGATGACTTCACAGTTGATTTAGTTTATTTAGTGCTGCAAAAAAAGAAAAGAAGACAGAGAAGATGGTATGCTCGTCCGCTCAATCAGATGAGGAGACAGGACTCGGCCAACGCAGCCACCCATGTGATATTTAAGACCAATTGCAGGCAATCTCTGCATTTAGGCCTATGTTGGTGTGCAAACATCTCAGCGAGTTCGACCAGCAGGGATAATGCTCATACTGCGGTGGGCGAAGTTGAAGCAGAGTTTTGTTCCACAAACACAAATCATTTTACGTCATTTCGTACGGCTGAAGTTAATTTCCACAGAAAGTATACTCCCACCTTTACTGGCAACGGCTTGGTGGTGTTCTCATGGATTTATAACTAAGAATGCTTTCGTCATTTTGATATCATCCCATCATCAGAAATATAGCTGATATATGAATTCCAGGGCCCAGTAGTTCAAAACTTGTAATCCCTATCCGATTGGATCAGATTTTGATTTTGGGAAGTTCAAAACCAAAAAATAGGATTGGGATCGCTTTGATATCCGATCGGATCAGGAAATCAAATCCAAGCTTTAATCTGGATCAGATCTTCAAAACGGGTAGTTCAAAACAAATACATAGGATTGGGATCAGTTTGATCCAAAAAAAGGGTGGATTTAGAGTGGATTACCAGAGCAAAATGTACTGTACAATTAATAAAAAATTATGTTTCTATATAAATAAGATGGTACAGTTTGTAAATTGAAATAATACATAATCTGTAGCATGGTTGATAAATTTCCATTTATTTTTTTGTCACATTTGCAGTGGCCTCTTGCCTCCTTCTCAGAACAGTGAATTCAAGCAAATAATGAGTTTGTGATCATAAAATATAATCCATCATTATATCCTTAGTAAATGGCTCTAAATTGATGTACTGTCTGTCTTCCATATGTTCTTCATGTCCAATAGGTGGTGATGGGTAGGATTAAAGCACTGATATTCAGGCTCTGGTAATCTTGAAAAGTCAGAATCTGGATTAGGGTGATGCTATCTTGAATTGCTTTGAAATACCTGGACAAAAATATGGGATTTCTAAATCTGATTTGATCGGATAGGGATTAAAAGTTTTGAACTACTGGGCCCTGATGTTTTCAGGGATCAAACAGTCCTAGAAAGGAGATGTGACTTGTACCAGGAGGTTGTGATATTGGCCTGTTAACATGTTATTTGTGCTGCGTTCGCGATGTCGGCTGCTAAACCATATTGCGTTCACATGCTATTTTGTTGATGTTCAGATGTAGATTTTCCTCACATCTGCATGGCCTCCTACTTCTCCCAGATCACAAAAGGAAAGGTGTGGCGCCTTCAGATAAGCGTTTCAAAGGTTTATCTTAAATGTCAGACGCTGTTGTGGTCCTGTTGCAACGGCGGTGGCCTAGCTCGCTGTGCACTGGGCCACCAGAGAGGGTATTAAGACAGAGAGGGGAATCTCTGGGCTAAAACATGTCGTGGGCGGGGCCTGAGCGGGGCTGTGAAGCAGTCCGCGGGAAGAAAGTAAGCAGACAAGAATCTGGTCTGAATGCATTGGACTCAATGGGGAATTTTTCAAATGTCGGCTTCTCTTGCTTAGATCGTTTTGTAATGTTTGATGTGTGTGCTGTTCATTTCTCTATATAAATTAGGTGTATATAGGAATTACACCCTAATTTAACATTTGTGAGATAAGTAGTTTTTTAGAGAATTAACTGTTTGACGCCTGCTGTTTGTTTTATCTCTTGCAGGTTAGCGTTAACGTTATCCACGGCACACGCAGTAATGCAAAGATTTAGAGTTATACAGATTTTTAAATATTAAACTTTATTTCCAACTAATATAATTTTAAATCATGTATATGTTTTGTCCTTAGATTATCAATAACAATGATGATAATTATTATTTAAAAAAAATAAAAAATAAAAACATGTTTTTTTAAATTTCTTTTTATTTTATTTTACTTTTTATATCGTGGCTATAGACAGTCATCTCTGCGATATTTTCAAATATTGCCATGACAACCCTACTGTAAAGCGACCATTGCCGTATCTGCGTAACTAGAGAGAATCTTTGGTGCCACTCTGCACACTTCACTGGTTAACTGAACACTCGAGAAGCCCCTTCCTGACATGCATGTTGTGAAATAGAAGGAGCGTGCCTCATCACCATGTCTGTGCTTAAAAAGGAGAGTGTTGCTGCCTTTTGCCCGGAAAACGGAAGCCGTATTTTTAAACCGGCAGGTTACTGGTAAAACATGGTTGTGAAAAATATGCGCAAATTACAGAAAACTTTTATATCCTCCTTCAAAAAGTTGAAGCATTTAAATTTTCTTTTAATTTTTCAAAATGACATTTTAATTTTAAGTGTCTTCGATGACAAAAATGCGTTGTAGTGAAAATATTTTGAAAAATATTTTTATTTTTATTGAATGTGCCTATATGGTTCTTGAGATTTAGACCACAGACTCGTGTCCTCTAGAGGGGACAAACATTAATTGCGGGTCTTACGAGGATATCTCATGTAATTGCGCCAATCTGTGTAGTTGTTCCAGTATATTCCATAACATGGTTACTGTAGCCTATATCATGCATGGAACCCTTCAGGTTAAAGGCCTATAAAATATGCCAGAGGCATTGGTTCCTGCCAGTCAAAACGGTGAGTATTGCTAAGCATTTAGTAATAACAAAGCACTTACGTTCTTTTATAGGGACATTTCTCTGTCTTGAGGCTCTTAAAATCTTTATTGTATGGTTGGGGATATTTATGGAAAGCAGCTGCTGAATTATGTTTTGAACTCATACAATATGTGGATGGTAACCTGTGGTTTTTACTGTGCAAATTGTAACAAAGCCTATTAGTCACTCAAGAATGTTTTCACTGATATGTTGTTAATGGTATTATTTGGCTGTAAAGTTTGGCTTCCTTGCATTGGTGGAGCTCAAAAGATCATTAACTCTGCAAGAAAAGGGATAACAACACTGCAGGCAAACAGGCGGCAGTGTAGCACAATGGTTAAGGAACTGGACTTGTAACCGAAAGGTTGCAGGTTCGATTCCCAGGTAAGACACTGTCGTTGTACCCTTGAGCAAGGTACTTAACCTGAATTGCTTCAGTATGTATCCAGCTGTATAAATGGATAAATGTAATAAGAAGTTGTGTAAGTCGCTCTGGATAAGAGCTTCTGCTAAATGCCGTAATGTAAAGTATAAACTGTAATTATTTGTATCTTTGAGCATACGGTGAACTGCTCAGTCTTTCCATACAGCCAGCCTTGTGGAACAGTGTGGTAGCCGTGTTACTAATCATCTGCAATCCGCTTGTTTTCCTGTATAGGTCAGTAGGTCACAAAACCATACGGCGCTTTTGCTCATAAAGCCCTCGAATAACAAGGTGAACAGAGAACCTGATGACTTGGCTTGTACGTTCTCTCAGGTGCACACAATGGGCTTTGTCCTCAGTCCTCCTCAGGAAGACATTGAGGGATTGGGGAACAGAGATTGTGTATAAGATGTTTTGCCAATAGGGATCCCTGAATGACATTAATTTCAAACAGAAAAGAAATATGCAATACTTTAGAGGGATGGCCAAGGTACACAGAGGATATATCACTAACTGAAGCTCAGAAAAACACCTGGTGGGATACAAATACTCAATATGTAGTATTTACAAAAACACAACTGCTATTGGAATAGAAGAATGTATTATTTAATTTCCAAAAAACTTAGCCCCGCTTTTCATTCAAGGTGCACTGTGCAGGATTTTTACCTAGAAAATATTATAAAATAAACATGCTCAGTAATATCTATGATGATCTGGCAATCTCTGTTGTAAAAAAAAAAAAAAAAATTTGCCAAAACCTTCCTCCTCTGCCTGTATTTATTATTCTATTATTAAGATTTGTTCGGGAAGTTTCTGGGTGTGGCGCTCTTTTCTGTGTGTGGAGGGGTGGGTTTGGGCCTGTGGAGTGGGATCAGGTTACTTTTAGTGGAGCGTTTGTTGCCAGCTGGCTACATCGATGGCGGAGGTGAAGAATTAGAGGTACAGCAAATCCAAACAACAGGTCGTCGGGGTGTGTTCAAGAAGCAAAGTCAACCTAGGATTTGCTTTTCTTCAATGGCGACAGCAGAAATTTGAAGTTAGCAAGGGGATGAAAAGTGATGCAGAGTTGTGTATTTTGTTGGACCTATAAGTAAACGTTACCAGCTAGCTATGTTAGGTATCTAGATGGCTGAAGTTGGGTACCTTTTTAAATCTAATTAATCTAACAATGTAATATTATTATTTGTATACTTGAAAAAAAGGAATTCACTTTACAGGGTACTAGCTAGCTATGATAGACAAGATATGGTCTGCTAATATTACTTATGAACAAGGAACAAGGAAAATATGAATTATGAACAAAGAAAAACATCACAAAATGGCTGCAACTGCACTAGGGAGTAGCTACCGTTACAGTAACGATATTCCTACGAGATGTTAGTTTCAGGATCGTTATGTAACTGATAGGGCGGGGCGATACATCAAATATTACTCGAATATTCAATATAATTTTGTAGGGGATACAAAATAAAGCTACATCGAAAATATTGCATTTTGCTTATAGGCCTCCTGCGCTTTTTATAACGTGATGAGGCCAAATTAGTATTATAAAAAAATCTTTAGAACGTTATGCGGCCAAATGAGTTTCTTGAAGAACCGCCGAGTTGGCTGCGTAACCACGCAGCACATTCAATTCAATTTCAAGGTTAAAAACGAGGTAAAAACTCTCTAGTAGGGAGAGAAAACCCTCATACAGTGGCGAGAAAAAACTCCCCGATGGGAAGAAATCTTGAGAGGAACCCGGCTATTGGGGGGATGCCCATTCTCCACTGGCTTATGGGATGATTATTTCATAGGGAGGCATTCTACTCGGATGACTCCGTCATGTAGAGATCAGCAGTGGCAGGTGGGGGGCGCCTAGCTGGTCTTGGGCTGGAGCTCCGGGCCAGGAGGGGGGCGGGGGGAGGGCTCGGGAAACTCTGGAAACTTGGGCTAGAGCTCCGGGCAGGTGCCTAGAGCAGGGAAAAGAGGAAAAAAGAAAAGAAAAAAAACATTGACATTGCCGACGTAACTGTTTGGGATGCTATTGGAAGCAATCAACTAGCCTACAGACAGAGGAGAAAAAGCCCCCCCCCCCCCCCCCCAAAAAGAATAAAATCACACATTGTGATATGGAGATGGTTTGGCTTCAATAGATCAGAATGCAGAACAAAGCACCGTCTTTTGTAAGCTGCTCGAGTAATATATTTACCAAAGCTAGCAGCACAACACAACTAACGTTAATCTGTTTCATCGCCTCAAACAGCATTCCAATGAGAAGTGCGTGAAATTGCAGTTCCCATCCCCGTACAAGCAAAGCTAATGGAAATAGTGGGATGCGGAGAAAGATTACTGCTGTATTTACATATTATATAGCCAAAGGAATTGTTAATATCAGTACTATTGTGAAAGCTTGGTTCACGCAGCTGCTTAAGGGCGCATTCACACCAACCTTGTTTAGTCCGGTTGAACTGAACCCTGGAGCGTTTACCCCCCTTGGTGCGGTTTGTTTGGGTTGGTGTGAACGCCGGAATTGAACTCTGGTGCGGACCAAACAACTGCTCTCTGGTCCGCCTCGAAGGGGTGGTCTCGGGCCGCTATCAAGTAAACTCTGGAGCGGTTTGTTTCTGGTGTGAACACCATTCGAACCAATCACAGGAAGTGTACCATTTTATGGGTTAAAAAAACGTCTTTTCCTGTTTGGTGACTGTCTTTTCGTGTTAGCTAGCTACCACGCAGGCAAGACAGCAAGAAACTAGTTTGGATTCTGTAAAATGAGTGGCAGGGGACCAACATGGACTCACGATGAAGTGAGATGCCTTCTAAATATATGGGCTGAAGAGAATATTTCTCAATTACTTGAGAAGGTGCATAAGAACACCGAGGTGTTCAAAATATTTAGCGATAAAATGAAGGAGAATGGATTCCAGCGAACTGTTGAGCAGTGTCGTGTGAAAGTGAAAAAATTGTCAACACTACATCAAAATAAACCAACCTGGTCTCACAGCCCATTCGTATCTATTCTACGAAATTCCAGTCCCGAAAATTCGTACTTATTTTACGAATTAGCGATTGCACACCACGTGACTTTACGATTTTCTCCGATGAATTACGAGACAAAACGGAGATCCACCATTTTTATTTCACGGTCAAATAAAGCGAATGGGTAAGCTGCCGGTATTGTACTTATAGTTTATACTTATAGTTATAGTACATTCATAGAATACCTTTCTTATTTTGTAATTGCATTTTAATGCAATATGATGTATAATTCTCGAGCTTCTTCGTCTCTGCTTTATCTGTGTGGGTTGCAATTTATAGGCTAGTCTTGTAGGCTATTGCTTGTATTAAACTAGCTGAAGTTAGCTAGGTCTGTTCAGATCAGTACATACTGCATAGGCTGCAATATGATTATTAATGGATTTAGCTTGTGAACTAGGCATCAGAGCGTGTCGTTTTCGGTTCTTTTGAGACGTATAACATGAGAAAACCGAGCATATCTGTAATGGAAACAACCGCGTCTCCCCGTTAACTTCTGTAATGAACTGCGATTCCCATGATTCTGTGCGCTGTCTGTGTGTATTGCCCATAGACTGCAGAGACGTGACGGGTTGAATGAGCAGCTCCCATGGGAATCCATGGAACTGGTAAGCGGAAGCTGCCTCCAGTTTTTTTTTTTATCTCGATGGTTGAACTTTCATTCATAAAACCAACAAAAACAAAAAGTCTGCCAGTCTGCAAATAACAGGATTCCTAAATGCTATATGCAAATCCCATATGCAAAAGGTCTATAAAAATATTTTAAAAATCACATATGCCATATACAAAACTTAAATAAAATAAATATGTAGTAGAGAGCTAGCATATACATTTCTTGCTAAAAATTAAATAGTTCCCTAATACATGGTACTCCTTATAAAAAAAACATTGTATAAGAATTGTATAGAAATATATAATATAATAGGCTACTAATCAACATTTCCTTTTTATAAAAACTTTGCAAGTATGATCATATATGATTTTTACAGACCTTTTGCATATGGGATTACCTTCGTAAGCATTTAGGAATCCTGATATTTGCAGACTGGCAGACTTTTTGTTGTTGTTGGTAGTTTAAGCCAACACAATCTCTCAAGCATGGTACACAGCAGATATAGAATGTACAAAATACGCACTGTTGTTATTTATTTATAATAATAATAATAATAATAATAATAATAATAATGCAATTTTATTTAAAGCTTTTTTTTACAGCAAAATCCTATTACACAGTTAAAGTAAAATATATAAAAACAATGGATAAATAAAACAAAAGACTAAAATGAACATGAAAAATATTCTCAAATCCAGAAGCTTGAGAAGCAATGCAATAATAATGGTATATAATGTAAGGAAGACTTAAAATTCAGTAATTAGACTATCAGTTTCCTTTTCAATTTAGAATTAAACAAATTTTGTAGGCTGATAACCACAATGATAATTTTCCATGCCAAATAAACGTTCATGCACGGCTCTCAAGCCTACAATACTTCGGCATAACCAGCAGGTAATGTGCGTATGTCAAGTGAAGACCTGACGTGGAGCTACGACCATTTCCACGGTCAAATGGAGTCACGTTGAAATTTTATAAATCACTACTTTGTCGTGATTTTTTACGTACGCCACACGTAAGATCAAATTTGATCAAAAGTACTTTTTATAAATGAGGCCCCTGGTCTTGGCCCTTCTGCCCTTCTGACCATCTTCTGGCATAGACTCAAGACTCGCCTGTTTAGATTGCATCTTTGCTTCCTGAATTAATTGTTAGCATGCAAGTCTTGCTTTTTGTAATAGCATTTTAGGGGCATGTTAACAGTGATTTATACATCAACACTTGCCATGTTACTGACATTTTAGTTCATGTATTATTTAGACTTGTACTGTTTTTTTTTTCAGTATACCATTGTTTTTTTATTGGACATTTCTCTTATATAGCAGTATTTCTCATTCCCCCCCTCTACCTAACAGGTCAAGGAGAGGATATCAGCCTGCCTGGCTGACATTTCTATGTGGATGGCTACTCATCACCTGAAGCTCAACCTTCACAATACGGAACTGCGCTTCATACCTCACAGGACCTCCCCACTGCAAGCCCTCTCCATCACCGTCGATGGTACTATGGTGGCTGCCTCCCGCTCTGCAAGGAACCTGGGGATGGTCCTGGATGACCAGCTGGACTTCATGGAGCACATCAGGGCAACAGCACGGTCCTGCAGGTTCCTCCTGTACAACATCAGGAGGATTCGACCATACCTGACCACCTACTCGACCCAGCTTCTCGTCCAGACCATGGTTATCTCACGCCTGGATTACTCCCCCCAAAGTTTTCACACATCACCCCCCTGCTGAGGTCAGTCTACTGGCTGCCGGTTGCCGCCAGGATCAGGTTCAAAGTTCTGACCCTGGCCTACGCTGCAGCCAAAAGGACAAGCCCTTCCTACCTGCAAGACATAATACAACACTAAACTCCAGCTCGACCACTTCGCTCTGCTCGTTCGGACTGCGGAGCTTCTCCACCCTAGCTCCCCAGTGGTGGAACAAACTCTTCACTCCTCTACGTTTTGATCAAACACTGCCTGCACACCTCTTCAGAAACTCACCTTGACTGTTTTTCGCTTGTTTCCTGTTCCTTAATTCTTTGTTGATTTTATAGTTTATAATGTCTTGTTATCTTAGCCATAGCTTACTGTGTACTATACTCAATGTTCATGACTATGGATAGCTGCTATGTTATGATAAGAAATTAGCTCTATCTGAACTGATGTCATTGACCTTCGGTATGGACTTATTGTGCGTCGCTTTGGATAAAAGCATCTGCCAAATGAATGTAATGTAAATAAAGTTTATTATTATTATTATTATTATTATTTTATGCAAACTTATGCACTTTTTGCCTTGTGAGTCGCTCTGTATAAGCGCATCTGCCAAATGAATAAATGTCTGTATTGATACACTTCTGTAATGTGATGGACCCTTTCTAGATTAAATAAGCTAAATGTCCAGCTAATAAAAGCTTGAAGACGCTGAAGTTCAATACGTCTCTGAGTGAATTAATACTAAATTTATTTTACAGTGCATTGTGTACGCTATATATTGATGTATTGTAAATTATCTCTTCTCTTTCAAAACCTGATTGCCAATATACAGCATATAGTAATAATGTTTATCATTTTAGTCATATAAAGGTTTGAAATTGTA
Organism: Synaphobranchus kaupii; assembly: GCA_029718625.1. Classification (NCBI taxonomy): domain Eukaryota; kingdom Metazoa; phylum Chordata; class Actinopteri; order Anguilliformes; family Synaphobranchidae; genus Synaphobranchus; species Synaphobranchus kaupii. The sequence continues at coordinate 46,793,886 of CM056383.1, read as the reverse complement.
TATACCACAACATCTGATATTGATTACAATGAAAACACCAATTTAAAATGGGTGGAAAATTATTTTTATATAATTACGAAATTATAAAATCCCAGATCATGGGATAGACTACATTAAAAACATTTTTTTTTAAAATATATATATTTTTTACATACAGCTAACACCCTTGTCATTTTTATGTATTTAAAGGGAATGCTTTCATTACTACAAAGCTTTCACACTCGGCTACTACATGCTGTTCACTACTGTCTGCTTATTAATTATCAACCTGCTGGATTTGGAAAGTATTATAAATGTCTAGAAGTAGCTAAGATAATTATCTAAGTATTAAAAGTTGGGTTCATGTGAGTAGCGTGATCCCATTCACAATAAACGGAGGGCATCTTCGTGTGTGTTGTATCAAGCGGAACTACATTTCGGCGCCATTTTATTGCTTCGCGCTAAGGAAAGTCTTGCTGGGAATTGTAGTTTTCTGTGCAAATGTATTCCCTATATACGTAATTATCTAGGAATTGCTAATGTATTATCTAGCTAGCAAGCCAGTTATGCTAGCTACGCTAGATACTGCAATTTTCTGGCATGTTGACCACCCTGACATGGATTAATTAGAATATAAATATACCCAAATTGTAAACTATGAAATTAAATACAAGAGCTATGGAAGGGTCAAAGGTCACAACAGTAGGATTAGGGTTATGGGTTCCTTAAAATCTAGAGGCTTGAAATTCGGAACTATTAATATATCCATGGCCTACATTGCATAAGCAAAAGAACAGACCCCTAGCACACATAGACGCTCTATAGCACCACCTACAAATCTCAATTTTTTAAAAACTTTGACTCCTCCTACCTGAAGCACAAAGGCAGCCAAGCATCCCAAATTTAGTATACAAGGACAACTCAGCACCCCCTGTGACATATATATTTACATGTAAGCATAAATTAAACTTGTCCTAATTAATTTGACTAATGATGAAAAATAGATCTATGAAGGCTGTTAGAATGTTCATAGGTCATTTTGGGTTACTGTTGAACACTGCACTCAGCTTCCCAAAATCGTAGAAGCATGACATTTTGCTAACTGAGTCTCATCAGGGCCTCTAGCATGTACACCAAAAATTAGACCCCTAGCATGAACACAGACTCTGTAGCGCCCCCTTGAAAATGTGATTTTTGAACATTTTGGGCACTCGCCATTTGTACACCGAATGATGTATCATGCTGAAATGTCGGAATCTAGACCACCTCTAGACAAACTACAAATAATATCAGAACCAGATCTCTAGCTACAAAAAAAAAGTGCAGTATATGCTTTCAACAGGGGGCGCCACTTAAATTTCAGAATTAATGTACAACACTTTCCGAGGTGATTCTTAGGATCAAGCCGAGTCAGAAAACATCAGTCATAAGAACATTTCAGTAAAAAAGACAATATAGGACTGCCATCTACCTTTGACTATTAATATTAATATTAAGCTATTAATAATGAAAATGTATATCCTGTCTACCAGCAGCTAAAACAGGCGTAGCTAGCTAGGTACCTAGATCTGGTTGAACGTAGCTAGCATAACTGGCTTGCTAGGTAGATAATACAATAGCAATTCCTAGATAATTACGTATACAGGGAATATATTTGTAAAAAAAAAACTACAATTCCCAGTAATACTTTCCTTAGCGCAAAGCAATAAAATGGCGCCGAAATGTAGTTTGATACAACCGTAAACACACGAAGATGCCCTCCGTTTATTGCGAATGGGACCACGCTACTCACATGAACCCAACTTTTAATACTTAGATAATTATCTTAGCTACTTTCCAAAGTAGCTTTCCAAATCCAGCAGGTTGATAATTAATAAGCAGACAGTAGTGAACAGCATGCAGTAGCCTAGTGTGAAAGCTTTGTAGGAATGAAAGCATTCCCTTTAAATACATAAAAATGACAAGGGTGTCAGCTGTATGTAAAAAAAATATATATTTAAAAAAGAAAATTGTTAATGTAGTCTATCCTATGATCTGAGATTTTATTGGTAATTATATAAAAATAATTTTCTACCCATTTTAAATTGGTGTTTTCATTGTAATCAATATCAGATGTTGTGGTATATACAATTTCTAACTTTTATATGACTAAAATGATAAACATTATTATTACTATATGCTGTATATTGGCCATCAGGTTTTGAAAGAGAAGAGATAATTTACAATACATCAATATATGGTGTACACAATGCACTGTCAAATAAATTTTGTATTAATTCACTCAGAGACGTATTGAACTTCAGTGTCTTCAAGCTTTTATTAGCTGGACATTTAGTTTATTTAATCTAGAAAGGGTCCATCACATTACAGAAGTGTATCAATACAGACATTTATTCATTTGGCAGATGCGCTTATACAGAGCGACTTACAAGGCAAAAAGTGCATAAGTTTGCATAAAATAATAATAATAATAATAATAATAATAATAATAAACTTTATTTACATTACATTCATTTGGCAGATGCTTTTATCCAAAGCGACGCACAATAAGTGCATACCGAAGGTCAATGTCATCAGTTCAGATAGAGCTAATTTCTTATCATAACATAGCAGCTATCCATAGTCATGAACATTGAGTATAGCACACAGTAAGCTATGGCTAAGATAACAAGACATTATAAACTATAAAATCAACAAAGAATTAAGGAACAGGAAACAAGCGAAAAACAGTCAAGGTGAGTTTCTGAAGAGGTGTGCAGGCAGTGTTTGATCAAAACGTAGAGGAGTGAAGAGTTTGTTCCACCACTGGGGAGCTAGGGTGGAGAAGCTCCGCAGTCCGAACGAGCAGAGCGAAGTGGTCGAGCTGGAGTTTAGTGTTGTATTATGTCTTGCAGGTAGGAAGGGCTTGTCCTTTTGGCTGCAGCGTAGGCCAGGGTCAGAACTTTGAACCTGATCCTGGCGGCAACCGGCAGCCAGTAGACTGACCTCAGCAGGGGGGTGATGTGTGAAAACTTTGGGGGGAGTAATCCAGGCGTGAGATAACCATGGTCTGGACGAGAAGCTGGGTCGAGTAGGTGGTCAGGTATGGTCGAATCCTCCTGATGTTGTACAGGAGGAACCTGCAGGACCGTGCTGTTGCCCTGATGTGCTCCATGAAGTCCAGCTGGTCATCCAGGACCATCCCCAGGTTCCTTGCAGAGCGGGAGGCAGCCACCATAGTACCGTCGACGGTGATGGAGAGGGCTTGCAGTGGGGAGGTCCTGTGAGGTATGAAGCGCAGTTCCGTATTGTGAAGGTTGAGCTTCAGGTGATGAGTAGCCATCCACATAGAAATGTCAGCCAGGCAGGCTGATATCCTCTCCTTGACCTGTTAGGTAGAGGGGGGAATGAGAAATACTGCTATATAAGAGAAATGTCCAATAAAAAAACAATGGTATACTGAAAAAAAAAACAGTACAAGTCTAAATAATACATTAACTAAAATGTCAGTAACATGGCAAGTGTTGATGTATAAATCACTGTTAACATGCCCCTAAAATGCTATTACAAAAAGCAAGACTTGCATGCTAACAATTAATTCAGGAAGCAAAGATGCAATCTAAACAGGCGAGTCTTGAGTCTATGCCAGAAGATGGTCAGAAGGGCAGAAGGGCCAAGACCAGGGGCCTCATTTATAAAAAGTACTTTTGATCAAATTTGATCTTACGTGTGGCGTACGTAAAAAATCACGACAAAGTAGTGATTTATAAAATTTCAACGTGACTCCATTTGACCGTGGAAATGGTCGTAGCTTCACGTCAGGTCTTCACTTGACATACGCACATTACCTGCTGGTTATGCCGAAGTATTGTAGGCTTGAGAGCCGTGCATGAACGCTTATTTGGCATGGAAAATTATCATTGTGGTTATCAGCCTACAAAATTTGTTTAATTCTAAATTGAAAAGGAAACTGATAGTCTAATTACTGAATTTTAAGTCTTCCTTACATTATATACCATTATTATTGCATTGCTTCTCAAGCTTCTGGATTTGAGAATATTTTTCATGTTCATTTTAGTCTTTTGTTTTATTTATCCATTGTTTTTATATATTTTACTTTAACTGTGTAATAGGATTTTGCTGTAAAAAAAAGCTTTAAATAAAATTGCATTATTATTATTATTATTATTATTATTATTATTATTATTATTATAAATAACAACAGTGCGTATTTTGTACATTCTATATCTGCTGTGTACCATGCTTGAGAGATTGTGTTGGCTTAAACTACCAACAACAAAAAAAAGTCTGCCAGTCTGCAAATATCAGGATTCCTAAATGCTTACGAAGGTAATCCCATATGCAAAAGGTCTGTAAAAATCATATATGATCATAATTGCAAAGTTTTTATAAAAAGGAAATGTTGATTAGTAGCCTATTATATTATATATTTCTATACAATTCTTATACAATGTTTTTTTTATAAGGAGTACCATGTATTAGGGAACTATTTAATTTTTAGCAAGAAATGTATATGCTAGCTCTCTACTACATATTTATTTTATTTAAGTTTTGTATATGGCATATGTGATTTTTAAAAGATTTTTATAGACCTTTTGCATATGGGATTTGCATATAGCATTTAGGAATCCTGTTATTTGCAGACTGGCAGACTTTTTGTTTTTGTTGGTTTTATGAATGAAAGTTCAACCATCGAGATAAAAAAAAAACTGGAGGCAGCTTCCGCTTACCAGTTCCATGGATTTCCATGGGAGCTGCTCATTCAACCCGTCACGTCTCTGCAGTCTATGGGCAATACACACAGACAGCGCACAGAATCATGGGAATCGCAGTTCATTACAGAAGTTAACGGGGAGACGCGGTTGTTTCCATTACAGATATGCTCGGTTTTCTCAAGTTATACGTCTCAAAAGAACCGAAAACGACACGCTCTGATGCCTAGTTCACAAGCTAAATCCATTAATAATCATATTGCAGCCTATGCAGTATGTACTGATCTGAACAGACCTAGCTAACTTCAGCTAGTTTAATACAAGCAATAGCCTACAAGACTAGCCTATAAATTGCAACCCACACAGATAAAGCAGAGACGAAGAAGCTCGAGAATTATACATCATATTGCATTAAAATGCAATTACAAAATAAGAAAGGTATTCTATGAATGTACTATAACTATAAGTATAAACTATAAGTACAATACCGGCAGCTTACCCATTCGCTTTATTTGACCGTGAAATAAAAATGGTGGATCTCCGTTTTGTCTCGTAATTCATCGGAGAAAATCGTAAAGTCACGTGGTGTGCAATCGCTAATTCGTAAAATAAGTACGAATTTTCGGGACTGGAATTTCGTAGAATAGATACGAATGGGCTGTGAGACCAGGTTGAATAAACAGGTGATTCTATCATGACTGGGTATAAAAGGATATCAAAAGACTTATCTTATTTTCAGGTGCTCTTACAAGCGATACTATAACCTCTCTGCATTTGAATGGATCTCTATGGGAATTGGGGGGCGGGACTAGATTAAGCTGTAAATTAAACGGGAATAGTATGGAATCCATGGTTTGGCTAAATAGCTGTAAGTCATCAAGGGTCTGCGGTATCAAACGAGCCATCACTCTGCTGCCAGATATGGGTTGTTTCTCCTGACTTATTTTTCTTTAGAGTTCAATAGGAAAATTAGTCAGGAGAAACAACCCTTAAAGTGATCCATCCATTTCTACTTTTGATATACTTTTATACACAGTCATACTTTTATACACAGATAAACAGGTGATGCCATCACCTGTTTATCTGTGGAATGTTCCAAACTGGTGTTTTTTGAACTTCCCAATCTTTTTTTTTTTGCCCCTGTCCCAACTTTTTTGGAATGTGTTGCAGGCATCAAATTCAGAATTAGCGTTTATTTACAAAAATCAATAAAGTTGATAAGGTAAAACATTAAATACCTTTTCTTTGTACTGTTTTCAATTAAATATATGTAAAAGAGAATTTACAAATCACTGCTTTCTGTTTTCATGTGCATTTTACATACTGTCCCAACTTATTTGTAATTGGGGTTTGTATGTCTTTAGAAGGTGCTGCATTGGTGCCAGCTGTAAGAGACCCAGCCGCACTCTCCACAAGCTTTTAAAGTCATAGAGACGAGAAAATGATGATTAGGCACGGTCCTTTGTGTTGTCCAAAACTTGTTGTTTAACCAAACATTGCTCTTTATTTTTACGGAGCGCAATTATAAAGACAGGGACCATCCTCAGGAACAAGATCCGTTTACAGCCCGCATTGTGGCTTATCAGTGTTGCAGTGAAGACCTTGTGACATAATCACTGATTACACATTGCACAGCGCAAGTTAAGAGGGCATTGACTTCAGATTACCTCACTTTTATTCAGACTATTTACTGTTCTCTAACCATTGAGCATTTCTGAATTGTAAACTTGGTTAGAATGTCACTGAAAAGACCATTATGATTTGGAGGGTGACATCTGAGCATATGTTGTGGCACTCAGTTTGTCTTTGTCCGTGTCCTATAGGCTATATATTTAACAATTTGGTGCAATTAACAATTTGGTAACCTATTTTCAAACAAGACTGGCACCTTCAAATATATAAATGTTTTTGAACTGGTGTTACCCCCATGTTCCTTTATTTTATATCAAGGGACATTCACCATGAGGTATATTGAGTATATTTTGACAGTACAGGCATACATAGTTTCAAGAGATCTTTCCCACAAACTGAAACTTCTGTGGTCTTTCAAGTGACACCCTCCTGGTCTCTCATTGGCTCAGTGTTTAATGTCTGCTTGGCGAAAGCCAACAAAGATTCTACTTGTTGCCAAAACAGTTGGCACAATCTGTAGAGGCTGAATGGCTAACAGAATCACCTTCCTCAACACTCACAAACTCAGGATGGACTACATTTTTATTGCAATGGACACCATGTTCAGTGTTCATTGTCAGAACAAGAGTATGTATTACTGTGGTTTCATGCCCCAGAAGTCAAACCTGCCCATTTTCAAGTGAAATGCTGTTTTGATGATACAGAGCTGCAAGTACTGGGGGAGCTGGTGAAACCACTTGGGGAGAGCGGGGCGGGTGGGGGGGCAGTGGATACTTGGAACAAAATTACTGGTGCACTTTTCATAAAATAGATGGCATCATGAGGAAGGAAAATTATGTGGATATATTGAAGCAACATCTCAAGACATCAGCCAGGAAGTTAAAGCTTTGGTCTTACAAATGGGTCTTCCAAATGAACAAGGACACAAAGCATACTTCCAAACGGCTTAAGGACAACAGAGTCCAGGTATTGGAGTGGCCATCACAAAGCCCTGATCTCAATCCAATCAAAAATTCATGGGCAGAACTGAAAAAGCGTGTGCAAGCAAGGAGGCCTACAAACCTGACTCAGTTACACCAGTTCTGTCAGGAGGAATGGGCCAAAATTCCTGGCAACTTATTGTGAGAAGCTTGTGGAAGGCTACCCGAAACGTTTGACCCAAGTTAAACAATTTAAAGGCAATACTATCAAATACTAACAGAGTGTATGTAAACTTCTGACCCCCTGGGAATGTAATGAAAGAAATAAAAGCTGAAATAAATCATTCTCTCTACTATTATTCTGACTTTTCACATTCTTAAAATAAAGTTGTGATCCTAACTGACCTAAGACAGGGAATGTTTACTAGGATTAAATGTCAGGAATTGTGAAAAACTGAGTTTAAATGGATCAAAGCTAAGGTGTATGTAATCTTTTGACTTCAGCTGTATATAATATATATATACAGTCAAGCCCGAAAGTTTGCACACCCCTTTCACCTTCTCCACGTTTTATTACGTTACAGACATATTCTACAATAGGTTGAGTTCATTTTTTGTCTCAAGATTCTACACAAAATAGCCCATAATGACAAAGTGAAAACAGGTTTTTAGACATTTGTGCTAATTTATTAAAAATAAAAATGTAAAATATCATATGTACACAAGTGTGCATGATATGACACCCAAAAGTGAGCTGCGGTGCATTTTGTTTCCACTGATACTGCTTGAGATGTTTCTACAACTTAATTGGAGTCCACCTGTGATGAATTCAATTGATTGGACAGGATTGGGGATTGCCAACACCTGCCTATATAAGGTCCCACAGTTGACAGTGCATGTCAGAGCAAACCCCAAGCCATGGGGTCAAAGGAATTATCTGCAGACCTCAGAAACAGGATTGTGTCAAGGCATAGATCTGGAGAAGGGTACGGAAAAATCTCTGCAGCTTTACAGGTCCCAAAGAGCACAGTGGCCACCATCATTCGTAAATGGAAGAAGTTTGGAACCACCAAGAATCTTCCTAGACCTGGCCGCCCGGCCAAACTGAGCAATCGGGGAAGACGGGCCTTAGCCAGGGAGGTGAGTAGGAACCTGAGGGTCACTCTGACAGAGCTCCAGCGTATCCTTGTGGAGATGGGAGAACCTTTCAGAAGATCAACCATCCAGGCAGCACTCCACCAATCAGGCCTTTATGGTAGAGTGGCCAGACGGAAGCCCCTCCTTACTAAAAGGTACATCACAGCCTGCTTGGAGTTTGCCAAAAGGCACCTAGAGGACTCTCAAACCACGAGAATCAAGATTCTCTGGTCTGATGAAACCAAAATTGAACTTTTTGGCCTGAATACCAAGCGTCACGTCTGGAGGAAACCAGGCACCGCTCATCACCTGGCTAATACCATCCCTACAGTGAAGCATGGCGGTGGCAGCATTATGATGTGGGGATGTTTTTCAGCAGCGGAAACGGGGCGACTAGTCCTGATAGAGGGAAAGATGAATGCAGCTAAGTACACCGAGATCCTTGAAGAAAACCTGCTCCAGAGCGCTCTGGACCTCAGACTGGGGCGAAGGTTTACCTTCCAACATGACAACGACCCGAAGTACACAGCCAAGAGAACAAAGGAGTGTCTTCGGAGAAAGTCTGTGCATGTCCTTGAGTGGCCCAGCCAGAGCCCAGACCTGAATCCAATTGAACATCTGTGGAAAGAGCGGAAAATGGCTGTGTACCGACGCTCCCCATCCAACCTGACGGAGCTTGCAAGGATATGCCAAGAGGAATGGGCAAAAATGTCCAGAAACAAGTGTGCCATGCTCGTAGCTTCTTTCCCAAGACATCTTGAAGCTGTAATCGTTGCCAAAGGTGCAGCAACCAAGTATTAGGCTAAGGGTGTGTACAGATATGTAACCCCTAAATAACCTATTTTTGTCAGTAAAATAAAATTGCATATTTTCTTTGTCATTATTGGCTATTGTGTGTAGATGTTTGAGGCAAAAAATGAACTCAATCTATTGTAGTATAAGTCTGTAACGAAATAAAACGTGGAGAAGGTGAAAGGGGTGTGCAGACTTTCCGGCTTGACTGTATATATATATATATATATATATATATATATTGCTTATGGGATTTCATTCCACTCTAATTTTGGAATCGGACCCAAAATCCACTGTCGATTGGGCTCTAGTTCATTATTTAATTTCACATGGAATAACTTGTGCAAAAACTGCTAAAGGCTTTTTCTGACCACTTCAGAAATGTTTGACAGTATCGCCCATAGATATAAAAATGTAGCTGCCGCATTCACCCTGTTCAGAAACGTCTGCGTGGTGGCCATTTTGAGGCGGTCGATGGTGAGAATCAATGCTTGAAAAATGCCGCAAAATTGTGCGCCATTTGGCTGCACAAACAGAAGAAACAACACAAAGCAAGGATCGTGTTTTAACTTTTCACAAGTAAGTGGCTATTTGACTATTTTAGGTTACTGTCATGTAAATTACAGAACGTGATTCATGTCATTTATTAGCTCCTAGCTTGCGAAAGCTGACATATAGCTATCGCCTGTATGATAACGGAAATGTATAGTTAGGCTATTGGCTAATGTTAACTTCGTAACTTAGCTAATTAGCTATCAAAGCAATGCATGACTTAACTGACGAAAAGTGATATTGACTTTCACATCAATTAATTATCACATTCTTTGTGTTATTGGTATATAGCAAATTATTGACTCAAGGGTTGTGTTTATGACATTATAGCCTACGTGGTGTCCATGACACCTGTGCTTGTGATAGTTAGCCTAAATCTAGCTTAAGACGTTAGGTTAGGACCGTATTTAGGCTGTTTGTCGACTATGCACTGTAGTCTACCATTCAGCTACATGCCAGTTTGTAATTACTAAGTATTAAGAAATAGTATTTTTGAGATGGGCTTGTTTTTGTCACAGGTTTCCCTAGGACCCAGACAGAAGAAGAGCCTGGGTCATAGCTGCTAGGTCGAAAGGCTTTTGGGAGTAACGTTACAGAGCCAAAACAACATAAAATGTGTCACTGTACAAATATGGACTGCACTGTGTGTGGTAACTATATTCATGAATTTTAAATATTGGTATTAAGTGGTGAATTAAATGAGAAAAACCCTATAAATGTATCTCACTTGGAAAAAAATAAAATAAATATTGTATGGGTGCTTTCAAATTTATATTATTGAATTTGAATATATCATGGTCTGGAAGAACTGGAAATATAAGTTATTAAATAACATGCAAATTAGGATACAATCATACAGGCACAGGGCACCTCATAAAGTTTTGCAGTAAGGATGAATATCAGGGGACACTTCGCATCTGCATCCCAAGCTAGAGGAGCAAGATAAATTGTATGCAGTACACAGCATAGTGTGCAATGTCATGATGAATATGATGCTGTTACCACAGCTAACAAGGTAAATGAGTGATTTTAATAAGGGGTGTATTACATCTCGATGTATTAAAACCAGTACAACCACATCCAAGATGTGCCGCGATAACCTAATAAGGTTATAATAATCAGAGCTATCGACCTAATATGTTTATAAGAACCGCCCCTCTAATGCTTTCTTAGCAGCTACCAACAATAACATAATCATCTCTGACAACATTTAGACAACTGATATACAATAGCTAAAAGGACGTTTTACAAATAGCTGTTCTGAGAACTTTTGAAAACAAGTGTTATGCAGAAATTTCTCGTGTTTATAACAAGCCAAACTTCACAAAAATCGGTTAAGAAGCGAGTTATAGTCGGATTTTATCAGAGCAAGTCTGCATTTCTCAATATACACCCGTTCCTTCAGACACAAATCTCGACCACCTCAATATGGTGGCCGTGCAGACGACCAGACGGATTGCTGAAACGTTACGCAGTGGCTAAAGCGGCATCTACGTTTTTATATCTATGGTATCGCCCTTGCTCATGTTGGTCTCAGCCATTTGCTGTGTGAGGTTACCCAGCGAACCTGCAGGAGATGACTGCAGAGGCTGATTTAATCAGCATTTAAGAGGAAGTATGGTACGTCTTAAGTGCAAGCAACCAGCGCTATTGTCGGCTTGACATGCGTAGCAGAGTTGCCCTCATCCAGATTCACACAAATGGATTCTTCATCTACTTATTCATAGGGGCCTGATTATATTTAATAATCAAGCAAAGGGGGCCCAAAGGGGTTTTTTCCTTTATGAAGTTTTTAAAACGATGTGTAGTGTATAATGTATCTGAACAAAAACGTGCTCCGATGTAAAAAAAAAAAAAAAAAGCCAAGTTACTCACGCATAGCCTACATAGCGCTGTCTATAAGTCCTTAATTCCAACTTGCAAAAACTAGGCCTGCCTTTAAAAGTATTGATATCAAAATGTGGCCAAGTTACAACTAACAATATTGCCTATTGTAGCTCACATTAAATAAACTAGCTCTCTTCCAAAGCAATGCTATTCCAAACTTTCCTACATTATTTAATGCAACTTGGCCCTGTGTTTCTTCATCTTAGCATATGAAGAGATTGTGCCTCATGGAACAACATATGATTTCAATTAATGTTTTTAACAGTTGATGAATAATTACACTCCAGAAAGGATGTGGTTATACTTTGTTGGCAAGTTTACTTTACAAAATGTACAGGTTTTAAAATGTTAACTGCTGCTACAGATTTCTTTACTATTCACAAGCAGACATTTATATCAAGAAACATCATGTACAATAGAGAAAGGGGGGATGAATAAATAAATGCAGATAAAAATAAGTAATATTTTTTAAATAGCGTACATATAGCATTTTTACAAACGTATGCAGACATGTTTGTGGGTCAGATGATGGAAAATAAGTAATAGTACAAATTTTCTTAACATAATAATAGTTATATTTGCGAACAGAATTTTGTGAACACAAGGATATCTATGCTCTGTAGGACCACACAGGTTTTGATAGAAATCCAAATTTTCCAAATAAATAATAATAATAATAATAATAATAATAATAATAATACTACTACATTTTATTCATTCTGTGCTTTTCATAGACCCAAAGCAGTGGATGCAGACAATTATTCAAACATGCCCTATAGTGTAGTAATTTTTTCTGTTTAATTTCTAAGTGCAACACATCTGAATCAGAGTATTTCCACAATAAATTATTCTCATTTTGCAGTTTGATGTGGAACATACAGTTTCATTGACCACATTCTCTTGAGATGGTAAGATGAAGAAACACAGGGCCAAGTTGCATTAAATAATTTAGGAAAGTTTAGATAGCATTGCTTTGGAATAGAGCTAGTTTATTTAGCGTGAGCTACGATAGGCAATATGGTTACTTGTAACTTGGCCACATATTGATATCAATACTTTTAAAGGCAGGCCTAGTTTTTGCAAGTTGGAATTAGGGGAATAAGAGGAAGGAGAAAATCGGCAAAATAACCAAAGTTTGGGGCTTTATTGTGTGTATGTGTGAAGTTGTATCTGAATGCTGTGTGGTTACATAAGGTCAGAACATACAGAAGTTAATGTTTTTAAGGGGGCCTGAGAGTCTATGGCCATTGTGGTTACTTCTGAAAAGTGCCAAACTCTCGGTGCTGTATAGGTATGGGGCATGCCCCACCAAGCCGTAACTTGGCAGATGGCATACCTGCCATCCCAATTATATGGATAATATGGATATTGTTTGCGTATTATTCTGTCACTAGTGGGAAGTAACCTGGCCCTGTACACATGCAGATGTAGACAGTCACAATTTGTTGATGCATCCTTATAATCCCCCCCCCCCCCCCCCCCCCCCCCCTTCAGTGATCAAAGGGCCAAGGATATATTATAGCGGGCCACATTTTTCCCCTTGGCAATCAGTTAAAGAGCCCTGCTATGCAAGTTACATTACATTACATTACATTACAATCATTTGGCAGACGCTTTTATCCAAAGCGACGTACAATAAGTGCATATTGAAGGTCATTGACGCGACTACAAAGCAAATCCGACAAAGCACAGCTTTCTCACAGCATAGGAGCTATCCCTAGTAATAACATGAGAAGTACACACAGTCAGCTATACATTCTGAACTATAGAATAACCAAAAAACACAAATTAAACAGAAAAACAGGAAGCGAATACTATAGAATGGGCCCTATAGGTATAATTTTAGTCGAGGTGGAGGTCTGATAAAGTGCGTTTTCAGACCATGACGAAAACAGACAGTGTTTCAGCTGAGCGCAGCAGAGTGGGGGAGTTCATTCCACCACTGGGGAGCTAGGGTGGAAAAGCTCCGCAGTCGGGACGAGCGGGAGCCTTTAACACGGAGGGAGGGAAGTGCAAGTCGCCCTGCAGCAGCAGAGCGAAGTGGTTGACCGTGTCAAACGCTGCAGACAGGTCAAGGAGAATCAGGACAGAGGAGAGGGAGGAGGCTCTGGCAGTGGCGAGTGCCTCAGTCACAGCCAGGAGCGCAGTTTCAGTGGAATGCCCGGTTCTGAAGCCGGACTGATGAGGGTCGAGCAGGTTGTTCTGGTGGAGAAAAACTGACAGTTGTTACACATATGCATGTCACTTCAGCACGGTGTTTTGTTCGATGTGTGCATCAGAAAAAGAAATGGTAGGGATTCCCTGTAAGGGAACACACAATCTTATCACTATTGAAATGGTTTTACTTTGTGTAAAGCTGCAGGGATTTGACATCATTCATAATACAGCGAGGAGCCAAGCTTGTGGCCTGTGGAGTGCTCTGGCTTGCTGGCCCTGCACAGGTAGACAGAGTATACTGGAGAGTGAGCTGCACGGTTTAAAATGGGATTGTTTATTTTCAGGCATTTGCGGGGTCTGTCTCTCTTTTGCAGTATTACAGCATGGCTGGGCATGAGGAAATTCCTTGTGCCAGGCCTGCTAAGGTTTTTTCCACTTTCCACCCAAGTTGGAAATTGGACCCACCATACAGCATGAAATATCATTCCACCAACTGATTTTAGCTCCAAAATTCAGAAAATAAATACCCAAAAGGCATTTTCCATTGCCTTGTTCCACCTTTTGTACCACATCCTGGACTTCCCAGTTGAACAGAATGGATTCCCTCTTTTCAAAAGTTATTACAAGTCATTGGAAGTTCTGGTTTTAGTATCTGGGGCTGCCTTGCAGGGAATTGCCATCTCCATGGCAATATGGATTGGTAGCCCAATGTGGGGCTCATTTTGAACCGTTACTGCGTGTTTCAGCCTGTGCGCGACACTGCACTCAGGCCAGAAACCGCCACCATTGTTTTGTTTATTTACGTCTACGGTTCATTGCGCGACTCCGTGTCTGTGCCTGTTTGTCCTTGAAGGCATTTTTAGTCTCCTGAACAGTGAGGAACGGACCTTGGTCAGCGCATTCTCACCCCTTCTCACAGATATATTGCAGTAGGGGATGCACTTTTCCCGCTCTCTCGGTTAACAGAAAAATGGTACGCAAAGAAGAAGAAAAAAAACATGCCAATTGATTCAAATTAAAATGACTGAAATGAAAAGCAGTGGTGCATTACGCCTTTAAGAATTCTGTGTGGCAAAATATGCGTGTCCTTGTTTGTGTAAGTATTTGCGTCAGTGGCCACTTTATTAGGTACACCTATCTAGTACCAGTTATAACCACATTTTGGGGTTATTTTTCTTAGGGATTTTGGTCCATGCTGACTCAATAGAATTACGCAGTTCTTGCAGATTTTTCGGCCGCACATTCATGCTGCGAACCTCCTGTTTCACCTCATCCCAAAGTTGCTCTATTGGATTGAGATCTGGGGGATTGCCAGGCCGTTGGAGTAAACACAAGTCACTGTCATGTTCGTTGAACCAGCTTGAGATGATGCATGCTTTGGTGCGTGGTGCATTATCCTGCTGGAGTATTCATTTAAAAAAAGGGTAGTCTGTGGCCATAAAGGGATGTACATGGTCAGCAACAAGCTTAGGTATGCTGTGGCATTTCAATGATGCTCAATTGGCATTGTGCTCAATTGTGATTCATTAAGAGCTCTAATGTGTGCCAAGAAAACATTCTGCACACCATTAAATAACCACTACCAGCCTGCACCATTGAGACAGTGTAGGATGGATTCATGCTGTTTATCCCTAATTCTGACCCTCCCATCTGCCATGTCGCAGCAGAAATTGAGATTCCTCAGACCAGACCATAATCCTCCTGTTCTTAGCTGACAGAAGTGGAACCTGGTATGGTCTTCTACTGCTGTGTCCCATTCGCTTCAAGGTTTAACGTGTTTTGCGTTCAGAGATGCCCTTCTGCACACCAATGTTGTAAACGGCTGCTATTTGAGTATTTACAGCCCTTCTGATAGCTTTAACGAGTCTGCCCATTCTCCTATGACCTCTCTCGTTAACAAGGTGTTTTTGCTCACAGAACTGCCGCTCACTGGATGCTGTTTGTTTATCGCAGCATTCGCTGTAAACTCTGTAGAGACTGTAGTGTGTGAAAATCCCAGGAGGGCAGCTGTTTCTGTGATGCTGGAATGGCCACAAAGAAAGATGTGACAAAATTATTATTATTAACCTACCGATCAGCATTGTGGAAATGGTTAGTAAAAACAGGTCAAAGTCGAAAAAACCCGAAGTTGGCATATACTGTAAGTGATTAAAGGCCGTTTAATAGCTTAGCTATTAAAGAACATCGGAAATCAAGTAATTCTCGCGTTTATACCAAACCAAATTTCACAAATTTAGCTGAGAATTAAGCAAGTTATCATAGATGTTATCAGGGGATGCTTGTTTATACGTGGCTGTGCAGACGTATCTGAACCATAGATTGTTGAAAAATAGGCTAGATCTGAACAGCACAAATGAGGCGTCAAGGTTTTATATCTATTGATTCTCCCATTTATAGATTTTTATTAATCTAAGCAATAAACACAATATTATGCAACGGAGAATCCCAGGAGTCATTATGATTGATGTTATGAACCTCGGTTAAGAATGTTTTACCTTTGTTTAGGAGAAATTGTGTTTTTTGTTAGTTTGGTATTTCAAAAACTACAATATCCATGGGGCTCAGTGCTTGTTCCAAGTTTCTACTCCGTAGAAGAAGAAAAATAGCTAATTTCGAACAACAGAAGAAGAAACAAACCGTATTTTCTGTCATTAAAATGGAATACTTTATAAAACTAGAGCATCAGTATTGTGTTATATTGCAACTTGTCATCACAGAGACCGATAAATATGATATCTCTCTTTAAAACCATATCAATGACGGACATTTTTGAACACGACAAAAGTTTTGTTTGGGACTCGAACATTTTCGGTGAGTCAAAGTTATTTATTATTTGTGGCGGGCTCTGGAGGTCTAATAATTAACAAGATTTCACATGTTTACACAACGATTAGAATTTAGAAATTTAGACGAATGGTAGATTTGATATTCATGATTGCGATTCTGGTATGAACTCAATTTTGACCAGATAGTGATTTTCTTAAGTTTAATGTGTGTCCTGTGAGATCGTCCTGTGTGAGACATGTATCTGAACTCCGCGCCTGGTCACATTTATCCTCATAAGCCACATTATGCCAGAAATAGGTATGCATATACAGTGCACTCCACTATTATTGCCACCCCTGGTAAAGATGAGTAAAAAGCGTGATAAAAAATTCACCGTTTGGTGAATTAGCTTAATCTCACACTGAAAGAATACCTTTTATTGAAGTAAATTTATTATGAGAAACAAAAATCCCTCATCAAGAAATAATTATTTTTAACAAAACCACGTGTGCCACAACTGTTGGCCCCCCCCGCATTTATATATAGAATAAAGTAATCATTTTTTATATTTAGTGGCATATCCTTTGCATGCCATGACTTCCTGATGTCTGTGACCCAACAACATCAAAAGACTCTTGATATCTTATTTTTCTGGTACTCTTACAAGCGATACTATAACGTCTCTGCATTTGAATGGATCTCTATGGGAATTGGGTGGTGGGACAAAATTTAGCTGTAAATTACACTGGAACCGTATGGAACACATGGTTGGCTAAATGGCTCTAAGTCATCAATTAATTATTTGTTGATGAGGGATAATTTTTTCTCATAATAAATTTAATTAAATTAAAGGTTGGATTTTTCTCATTTTCTCAGTGTGACATTAAGCTAATTCACCAAACAGTGAATTTTTTCTAACCCTTTTTACTCATCTTTATCAGGGGAGCCAATAATAGTGGAGGGCACTGTATGTAAAATAAATGTTCACATGTGCTTATTGTGCTATATTACAAACAATTTCATTAAAAGATGTAACAAAATTAAAGAATGAGGTGAATCAGTGGACTCCTTATTTGTGAAATTGTGGACACATGGCCACTAAAACTAACATTTGGAAAATAATGCAGAATTCAAAGACAAAGCAAAGATAACGAGCCAAACCTGTATTGTGTTAATAAGCTTAAGGAACAACCTGTGTTCACCAACCTAATTAAGAGCTTATTGATTCACTCAAGCCTTTTCATTTTATCAGATAAAAATTTGTGTTACCTCTATGTAATTGTTTGCAATGTAGCTTAATGAGCACAGTGTTAACATGGGAAGTTTATTCTACATGGCATGCATAGCTGTTTCTGACAATATGTGGCTTAAGAGGGTAAATAATTTCTCTAAACATGAATAGCACCTAATTAAGAAATTAACAGCTTGTTAAAATTCTAGCATTGCAATTGTGGTTGGAACGAAAACCAGCATACACAGGGGGGGCCCCCAGGACCGGGGTTGAGAAACACTGCTCTGCAGTACCTGTTAAAGCTCTGTGGAGAAAAGTCACAGTGCTGTCATGATTCTTTTTTTCCTCCAATAGCGAACTGAAATGCCCAAATCTCTAGGGAGCCTGGCACCAGTAAGTTGTATGGGACCACACTAGAGCTGATAAAGAATATTTGAGAATACTTGAGCTCTTTATGCCCGTCTGTTTGCTGCCATTTATCTACAAAATATTTAGCACCATGAAAAAAAACTTTCTTAATAGCTGCTGTCATTTTCTGTTTGTTTGATAACAAAGAGAGTAACTCATTAGTTTGGGCTTGTGAATAATGCATACTGGTCGCCTAGGGAACGCTAAATTGCTGTCATTTTGTGTTGAAAGGAAGCAGAAAACAATTCATTTTCTTCTCAGACACATTTTATGTAGATGGTGTCTGTGATTAATGTGACACGTGTTTGCAGTTCACTGCCCTGATGCAAATTCTCATGATAAAGCAGACAGTTAATAGGATATAGGCCTAAGCTTTCGATTGATTTCTGTGATGCTGTCTTGCTTTGTGTAAAATTCATCTGCGTGAAATATAGAATCACTCCTCAAGAAAATAATGGGTGCTTATTGGAAGGTCAATATGAAAAGAGGAGTAAAAATGCTGTCACCGTGTGTTACTTGTTTAGGCAGCTGACAGTTTTTTTTTTTTTTTTTGGAGGGGGGGGGGGGAGATCACTAAATATAGCTGGTTGCAGCTGGAGTAATTTACATAATAACTCTTAGTTGATCACATGCAAAGTGTAAAATGATAACACATGCAAATACTTTGGAAAATAACACCCCTTATGTGGGATCTTAGTAAATTGACCCCTATTTGTTTAGTGGGCAGCTGTGAACTGCTTTGGTCTTTTTTCAACCAGGGAAACAATCTTCAGCCCCAGGTAGTCTGTATATTTTATCTGGTATTAAGCTTTGCTATTAGTCTTCTGAAAAACACATTCTCTATCAGCATAACAACGTTTACGCATGTCTACATAACAGGACTGCTACTCCTCAGGGACCAAGAGTGAGTAAGAGAGAATTTAGACATGTCACACGGTAAATTACACATCATGAAATTTACTCACTTTTGGAGTAAAGATCTGTTTAGCAGTAAAGAGCAGGCTGTTCTCTAAATGGGAAGATTACTAAGATTACTGGTTTGGATTGGTGTAGTATGAGCAACAACTGGTTAAGTATAATAGTCCCACTGTTTAGCCTAATGCAGTCTGAAGAATAAAGGCTCGTGGGCGAAGGAGATCATTGTCACACACGGTCATTGAAGAAGTTTTAAAGTAGCCTGCTGCTTTGTTGATTGTGGATTCACTCACCCAGTTCAGTGGGAGTACTGGGGGATTGAACCTGCTTTATGCAGTCTCTCACTGCCAGACAACAGGAGGGAGAACCTCAGTGCTAACATGTACAATATAACAAGGGCTTTTATGTCTCCCAGGCGTAATGTGAATCTCTCAACCCTGCCAGAGCATCAAATCCTCACATTTCTCAGCCGGCACAGGATACTCACGTGTCACTGTTAGAACTGCAGCACAGCTAACAATTCATTCTGTTTCCTTTTTTGTTCACAAACATTAATTCAGTACATTTAAACCCCATTTGAAATTGGTATATAATGAAAAGTGTTATAGCTAAAAATGAGTTTTCCATCAAGAAGGAACAGCGGAGGGAAACACAATTCTGCAGTACAGTGGTTTTAGGGAAAATTAACCCGAAACCAATTAATTCTTTACACAGCTGCTTGTTTTACCGATTAATCAAGAACTAATTATCATTTCTGCTTGTTTTTATTTTATTTGCGATGATGCAGTCGCTGCAGCGCGGGGCAGGCAAATGATGAAGCGGCATATGACGGCATTAAAAAGGAGCCGGATCAGTATCGTTTATTTTGGCGAGATCAGCTCCCTCGTAACACGAATTGGCAAGTCAGCACCTGAATTTTATTCGCGGTTCAGTACTTTTGCAATGCTTATGAGCAGTCTAAACTGATGTAATTCCCTTGCAGTTTAACCTTGTGTCGTAATTACAGCACTAGACCTTTGCTTCATCAGCCACCTCTTTTTGCAGATGGTCATTAAGTTTTTCCACCCACCATTATACAGTCTCATTATTTAATTGCATTTCCAATGGAGAAAATGTAAATGTTTGTCATTCAGCATGTTAAACGCCTTTGCACGGACCCCCTAGTGGCCATGGGGCCGACGGCAAGATTTTGCTCATCTCAGATTTTCATTGCTCCCGCAACCAAACTATGCGTGTTTTAGCTTTATTAGTACACGATTCGTGACAACTTTGCAGAATACAGGGTATCTAAGTGTCACTGTTGTCGCATAGCTAGTCCATTTAACAAGCAATAGCCTGAACGTACAGTTGAAGTCGGAAGTTTACATACACTTAGGTTGAAGTCATTAAAACTCATTTTTAACCACTCCACAGGTTTCATGTTAGCAAACTATAGTGTTGGCAAGTCAGTTAGGACATCTACTTTGTGCATGACACAAGTAATTTTTCCAACAATTGTTTACAGACAGATTATTTCACTTTTAATTCACTATATCACAATTCCAGTGGGTCAGAAGTTTACATACACTAAGTTGACTGTGCCTTTAAACAGCTTGGAAAATTCCAGAAAATGATGTCATGGCTTTAGAAACTTTTGATTTTCTGACATTATTTGAGTCAATTGGAGGTGTACCTGTGGATGTATTTTAAGGCCTACCTTCAAACTCAGTGCCTCTTTGCTTGACATCATGGGAAAATCTAAAGAAATCAGCCAAGACCTCAGAAAGAAAATTGTGGACCTCCACAAGTCTGGTTCATCCTTGGGAGCAATTTCCAAACGCCTGAAGGTACCATGTTCAGCTGTACAAACAATAGTACGCAAGTATAAACACCACGCAGCCATCATACCGCTCAGGAAGGAGACGCGTCCTGTCTCCTAGAGATGAACATGCTTTGGTGCGAAAAGTGCAAATCAATTCCAGAACAACAGCAAAGGACCTTGTGAAGATGCTGGAGGGAACGGGTACAAAAATATCTATATCCGTAGTAAAAAGAGTCCTATATTGACATAACCTGAAAGGCTGTTCAGCAAGGAAGAAGCCACTACTCCAAAACAGCCATAAAAAGTCAGACTGCAGTTTGCAACTGCACATGGGGATAAAGATCTTACTTTTTGGAGAAATATCCTCTGGTCTGATGAAACAATAATTTAACTGTTTGGCCATAATGACCATCGTTATGTTTGGAGGAAAAAGGGTGAGGCTTGCAAGCCAAAGAACACCATCCCAACTGAGAAGCACGGGGGTGGTGCATCATGTTGTGGGGGTGCTTTGCTGCAGGAGGGACTGGTGCACTTCATAAAATAGATGGCATCATGATGAACGAAAATTATGTGGATATATTGAAGCAAGACATTCAGGAAGTTAAAGCTTAGTCGCAAATGGCTCTTCCAAATGGACAATGACCCAAAGCATACTTCCAAAGTTGTGGCAAAATGGCTTAAGGACAACAAAGTCAAGGTATTGGAGTGGCCATCACAAAGTCCTGACCTCATTCCAATCGAAAATTTGTGGGCAGAACTGAAAAAGCGTGTGCAAGCAAGGAGGCCTACAAACCTGACTCAGTTACACCAGTTCTGTCAGGAGGAATGGGCCAGAATTCCAGCAACTTATTCTGAGAAGCTTGTGGAAGGCTACCCAAAATGTTTGACCCAAGTTAAACAATTTAAAGGCAATGCTACCAAATACTAACAGAGTGCATGTAAACTTCTGACCCACTGGGAATGTGATGAAAGAAATAAAAGCTGAAATAAATCATTCTCTCTACTATTATTCTGACATTTCACATTCTTAAAATAAAGTTGTGACCCTAACTGACCTAAGACAGTGAATGTTTACTAGGATTAAATGTCAGGAATTGTGAAAAACTGAGTTTAAATAGATTTGGCTAAGGTGTATGTAAACCTTCGACTTCAACTGTATGCTAAAACAGCCGTGGGAACCCCTGCTCACTCAACAGCAAAATAAACAAGTGAAATTCTTGTGTAATTATACCACGTCATTTTGCTGTCTATCTAAATATGAAACCATCACTCTGTTGCCAGATATGGAGTAGATGTGGATGGATCACTTTAAGGGTTGTTTCTCCTGACTTTTTTCCCCATAGAGTTCTATAGGAAAATGAGTCCGGAGAAATAACCCTTGCAGTGATCCATCCACATCTACTCCATATCTGGCAACAGAGTGATGGTTTGGGGCTCGTTTGATAGCTCAGACCCTTGATAACTTACAGCCATTTAGCCAGCCATGTGTTCCATACTGTACCAGTGTAATTGACAGCTGAATCTAGTCTCACCCCCCAATTTCCATAGAGATCCATTCAAATGCAGAGAGGTTATAGTATCGCTTGTAACAGTACCTGAAAATAAGATATCGACAGTTTTTTTATGTTGATGGTCACAGACTTCAGGAAGTAACAGCATGTAAAGGATATGCGACCAAATATGAAATATGATACTTTAAAAATACGTTAAAGCAAAGGGTATGAATACTTATGTAAATGAGAAATTTTATTTTTTTATTTTTAATAAATTTGCAAAAATCTCAAAAAAACTTTTTTCACATTGTCATTATGGGGTGTTGTGTGTAGAATTTTGAGGGAAAAAATGAATTTAATCAATTTTGAAATATGTCTGTAACGTAATAAAACGTGGAGAAGGTGAAAGGGGTGGGGAGACTTTCCGGCTTGACTGTATGTTAATTTTTCCACTCGACCACTGTCTTATCCAATATGTTTGATATTGTTAGTTTCGCATTGAGTGCTTTTCACATACTGTAGTGTAGGCGTTCATTGGTGGCTCAGACATGTTTTATGTACCGATTTATATTGAAGCTAGAACATTTGGCAGCATTTTCCTGATGGTGGAATATTATTTTATTGTACATAATATAGCCTGTGGCATATTAGTATCAATCTGGGCTATTAGGGCATGGGAAATGCTCATTCCAATTTACTGCACGCTGATATGTGCTAGATGAATGTAAAATTTTCCTACAAAAATTTTTTTTTTTTAAACTAGAGAGAAATAAAAGTTATTTCAGGGCATGCAGCTAAAGATTACATACAGTAGAGTACAGAAAAAGTGATGTTTTATTGAAGTACAAGAGTGAATGATTAGGCTATTTGGGTGTGTGTTCCAGTGTGATACTGTGTTCATCTTAAACCATCATAAGGCTATGCTTTATAAATTAATAGGCTATGCTTTATAATGGACAATAGATATTTTATTCATTTTATGACAGGTTTTGGATAGGTTTTTGGGCCCATAGATATCTATCCCCTATACTGATGAAAAGATAGTAATTACCACTTGAAACTGTAGTTCAATATAGGATTCTTTTATGATTTACAGCAGTGCATAATTTAGCCATTTTGGATAGATTTGGACACACTAAGGGACAACTGCTTACAATTTGCGTCATAGATAGTTCTGCATATCACCCTCAGAGCTTGCAGACTTGTGGACAAGGTGGTTATGATCCAGGAAATTTATGGTTTTACATTTGTAGCGCTCAGTATTTCATTGCAAACTAAACAAAAACTTTGTTTTGCATTTTTGCCAAGATTTCTTTGCATTTGTGGCACTTTATGTTGACCTAAATTATGAAAATAAACTAATCTAGTTAGTATTGTAAATTGTACAACTGTCTTGCTTCATTTTAGCCATTTTCCCGTTTCTGTGATGCTCACACCTGGAGTTATAAAACCTTAAATAGAACACATACAGTCATGTGAAAAAGTAAGTACACCCTCAAACGGTAGTCAGTTTTTTTGACACATCTGGACACAAGTTTATTTTATTTTAATTTCAACCCTATTGATTGATTAAGGTAAACTAATTCAACAAATTATGCTAAACAAGTAGACTTTGGAATCACTTTAGCAATTGAAATGAACATAAATGCAAATTCCTCATGAGGAAAAAGTAAGTACACCCTACCTTTACTATCAAATATTGATTAATATAGATTTCTGGTGCATAAAAAAGGTGTAAATGATTGTCCAATTATTAGATAATAATTTGGAAGTTTGCAAGACTCTTGATATCTTATTTTCAGGTACTCTTACAAGCGATACTATAACCTCTCTGCATTTGAATGGATCGCTATGGGAATTGGGGGGTGGGACTAGATTAAGCTGTAAATTACATGGGAATAGTATGGGACCCAGTGTTGGCTAAATGGCAGTAAGTCATCAAGGGTCAAATGAGTCTCAAACCATCACTCTGCTGCCAGATATGCAGTAGATGTGGATGGATCACTTGAAGGGTTGTTTTCCCCTGACATATTTTTCCATAGAGTTCAATAGGGAAATGAGTCAGAAGAAAAAACCCTTAAAGTGATCCATCCATATCTGCTGCATATCTGGCAGCAGAGTGATGGTTTTAGGCTCGTTTGGCACCTCAGACCCTTGATGACTTACTGCCATTTAGCCAACCATGGGTTCCATACTATTCCCGTGTAATTTACAGCTTATATTAATTCCCATAGAGATCCATTCAAATGCAGAGAGGTTATAGTATCGCTTATTAGAGTACCTGAAAATAAGATATCAAGAGTATTCCGAACTTCCAAATTATTATCTAATAATGGAACAATCATTTGTCATGTGTCAAAAAAACTGACTACCGTTTGAGGGTGTACTTACTTTTTTCCATGACTATAGGTGAAAATTGACCAAATTTGGCATCTGCGCGAAGGGGTTAAGGTAGCGGTTATGTCAGAATTTTTAAATGCATTTGTGGCAAAGGCTGGAATGGTGAAACATGCAATGCCATCATGGTACTGGTTTTTCCCTATATACTCAATATGTTTATGGTAATGGTCATGTAAAATATAATTTCACGAGTATCATTAGTCCTGTATGTGCCCTGCTCTGGCAAATGAAGCACAAGTCACATGCATGGAATATGAGCAACAGCCACAAAAAGCTCAAATGTGTGTCAAACATTTATTTTAGAGTTTCACAAATTATCATATTAGAATTTTACTGGTAAACACAGAGTGCCTCATCTTTTGTCTTTTCTTTTTAAAATAAAAAATAGGCCAGTCAACAGTCAATGAGACAAATGGGAACAGTCAATTTTTCTCTTGCATCGTTTTGTATTTTCTCTCCAGGTGTGAGTCCTGGTTGGTGAAAAGAATGATAGGGCTTCGAAAAGCACAATTTTATTGTTGGTGTTGGCTTTTACGACTGGTTAACCCAGGAGAAAGTGCTTTGGGAAATGAGTGTTTTAACTGCATGAAAATTAATCGTCATTGGGAATTTATCTTAAGCAATCGCAGATGGGATTTATGGTTTAAGGGAATTTGCATTAAATGTATGTTTAACATAGGGTGACCAGACATCCCAAATTTTCCGGGACAGCCCTGTATTTCAGCCCCTTTTAATAGATGTGATTTGTCCCGTATTTCAGTCGTACCGTATTTCAATGGGTTCTCTGACTTCAATTGCCATTACTGTAGGTTCTCAATTGCATTTTGTAAACAAGTATTTGTTACCTATGTCCTATTTTTATGGTTATGGCTAGCCATATGCAATTTACAGTATTTTCATCACTGCTGTGTAATACCTCTGGACCAATTCAAGGTTCACCCTGCCTTTCTTTCTGTTAATGTTACTGCTGAGCTCCAAACTGTGCATAAACTCCTACAATAGACCTACTGTGAGGCAGCAGTGAAGAACGTTTTCAGAGGCTGCAGTGTTTTATGGGAGTGTACTTGAGGCAGGGATAAAGCTTTCTTTGCTCTGTGTGTGAAAATGATTGTGCAAGACTTGACATTTTAAGAACTTGTAATCCATCATGTTATACCAGCATAATTATGGTGCTGCCTGTGACTACACTGCTGTTGTCAGATAAAGCAACAGTCTAGGTCTTAGTATCCTATTTCTGCTGAAAGTGGACAGAAAGACAGCTGCATTCCATTTTAAAAGATTTCGTCTAACTTAAGGGATATTAACAATGCATTCTATAGAATTAATATCGCACACAATTGGTGCACATGGAAAACCTCATCACCAGATTCACTGTGACACATGAGGGAATAAAAAAAGTGCTGAGCTGATATCTCAATGTATCCAGTTAAAGGATTCTGACTTGGAACAATTTTTCCGAACTATTTCCACCATGCTGCTCAAGCCTTGAAATGTCCATAAAGTAACCTCAAAATAATAACTGCATAGCCTGAAGAGGACATTCATTTACCATAATTTTCCATCAGTCCATTACGAGGAATTTGGTGTTTCAGTTGCCAATACTTTTTTTGTGCATACATTGTTCTCGGTAAGAACTAAGGCAAGCAGAGAAGCGCATTCAGCCATGTTTGTTGTTGTGTTAAGTTACTGTAGTGAACTACTCTCCCAACATCCCCTAAAGTGTTTCTACCGTGCAAAAAGTATTGAAAATTCACATTATTATTATTGAAATTTGAAACGATGACTGCTTAGTTATCTCTTAAATACATTTGTATGCTAATCAAGCTTTTGGTTGGTGGAAAACCATATTTTAGAAGGCATTTCAAGGCTTGTTTAGCATGCCCCATTGGACTCCATTGTAAAACAGAGTGGAGCAGATCTCGGGGTGACTAAATGTCGAAAAATAAGTATTATCATTACCATTCAGCATGGTGGAAATAGCTTGGAAAAATGTGTCCATGTCGGAAAGAAAAATCCAGAGTTATCCTTTAAGAGTCTCTGTTGTATTAGGTTACACATTGTGCTATCCATGTGATGTGTTATTTCCAGTCTTGACATTCACATATTGTGCAATCGGGCAAGTATGACAAATAAATGGCACATTCTATGGTTTTTAACATCTCAGATTTATGTCCAACCACACTGCTACACAATGATTTACATAATTCACCAACGCCAGCTTACTCTTTCACTGGGAACTGTATCCGTTACGCCTACCACTCACTAAAATGCTTGCTTGCATAGAAAGCTGCAAGCTGATATTGTCGCCATTAGTTCATGAAGTCTCCTAAATGGGGATAGGTGCCGGGGAAACCTCAGAAAATGTCCCAGTAATCACAGTAACATTAATGGAAATAATGCGGAAAAGTAATGTTAAAAGTGCCAGCAGAGGGAATTCCTTTTCAGTTTACGTGGGTCTGTTGCAATGGGAAGTCCCTTCTGTATTGCATGACATGCAGAGACAATCCAGCTGTAGTAGACCAGTACATTTACCTCAGGTTTTACCTTAAAATTTTGTTAACTGTGATGGGTTTTATTACCTTACAGAGTTTCCTCCTCAATACATTAGGCGGGGCGGCCCGACTAATGTATTGTATAAAATTACAATGTTCTGATTGTCGGTAATATCACTACAATTAGCTGCTTGGCCACACACAGACGAGAAGATTTGTTTACGTTACCTCAGGAAAGCGAATAACTAACCTAGCTAAATGATAATGTCATCTTCAGATAATAAGAGAAGGTAAAGAGCTCATCTTTCTTCCATGTAAATGTAGGCTAAACGATATTATTGAGTAGAAAGGTGACAGTGGGAGCCGTTCTGAAAATACAAAAGCCAACGCGACCCGGTGCAAGCTGTCAAAACACCGGGAGTCTGTGTGGAACCCTGCCTGACTTGAGGACGCTACAAACCATGGCTTTATGAAACACGCCTATAAGCGTATATCTAAGAAATAAGTAAAGATTGCAATCTAAACAACTCTATTTTAGCCATCTTTTTAAACCAAAAGTTAAACTGATTGTATAATTTATCCTCTTCTCACGGAGCCTACTTTTTCATAATCTTCTGGTCTCTTGTTTTCTTAGATGTATCTGATATTTTGAAGCACTTGTATTAATGAAGCCAAATGACATTTATAATGCCATTTTCATAATAATTATTTACATAATACAATTCTGACTGTTGTCGGGATACTCTGCTACTTGTATAGGCAACACAAGCAGGCAGTGAAGAGAGGCAGGGCTGAAATGAGTTGTATTGAGGTGCCTACTCGATATACTGTATACACACAGTGGACAAAGGAAACATAAGGAAATGGGAGTAACATTACACCGGCTGTGTGTGTCAGTGCCAGCAGTGCGGCACTAGGCAAAATCCATCTTGGGGGGGGTAAAATAAAATGCAAATAGTGCACCCCCCCAGTTCCGCAATCGCACCCATCCAGCCCAAACCGCAATTCTTCACTCACAGCCCCCCCCCCCCCCCACCTACAAAGTAATACTGGGGGAAACACTGCCTTATTTTCTGCATTGCAGATGAGCGAAATAATCATTTGGGCAATTAAAAATGTTGAATGCCGAGTCCTCTTTATGTTCACATATTTACAGGTTCTGAGAGAGAGTGTCAAATCGGTGTATTTCTTGCCCAAATCCGGAGGTTACAGGCATTAATTGTGATGAGTCCTTGGCGCTTTAACCTGTTGAAACCAGGGCTAGTGTACATAGATGGCTAATGTATGTATATACAGTTGTGTTAAAAAAAATAGCAGTACAACATCAGTAACCTGATGAACCACTGTTATTAGTAGTAGTGATATTTCTGCATGGCAAATAATTTACTTGTAGATGTAGTAGTGTAATAGAAAAACAACAGACCCAACTGTCATGACATGCACGCTGCTTGTTCTGAGTAATTGACTCATTCATTGAAAGGGGCGTGTTCAAAATAATAGCAGTGTGGAGTTTAATTAGAGAATTCATTCATTCTGTGAAAAAACAGGTGTCATTAATTGTCCTTTATTAAGGAAGAAGGGAAGCAAATGTTTCACACATTGTTATAAAATATATTTCCTTCTGAATTACTAAGTAAAATGGGCCGTTCCAAACATTGTTCGGAGGAACAACGTAATTTGATTAAAAAGTTGATTGGAGAGGGGAAAACGTATAAAGAAGTGCAGCAAATTATAGGATGCTCAGCTAAAATGATCTCAAATGCTTTAAAATGGCAACAAAAACCCGAAACGCGGAAGAAAACGAGCAACTACTGTTAAAACGGATCGAAGAATAGTCAGAATGGCAAAGATTCAGCCAATCATCACCTCCAGAAAGATCAAAGATGATCTAAAATTACCTGTACGTGCTGTTACAGTCCGAAGACGTTTGATCGAAGCTAAGCTATCAGCAAGAAGCCCCCGTAAAGCACCATTGTTGAAAAAACGGCATGTGCAGAATCGGTTAAAATTTGCCAAGGAACACATCAATTGGCCCAAAGAGAAATGGCGTAACATTCTGTGGACTGATGAGTAAAATTGTTCTTTTCGGGTCTAGTGGTTCGTCGACAGTACGTCAGACGACCCCCGGGTACTGAATTCAAGCCACAGTACACTGTGAAGACAATGAAGCACGGTGGCACAAAAATCATGGTATGGGGATGTTTTTCATACTACGGCGTTGGGCCTATTTATCGTATACCAGGGATCATGGATCAGTTTGAATACATCAAAATACTTGAAGAGATTATGTTGCCGTATGCCGAAGAGGAAATGCCCCTGAAATGGGTGTTTCAACAAGACAAGGACCCCAAACACACGAGTAAGCGAGTAACATCTTGGTTCCAGACAAAAAGGATTGAGGTAATGGAGTGGCCAGCTCAATCCCCCAACCTCAACCCCATTGAAAACTTGTGGGGTGACATTAAAAATGCAGTTTCTGAAGCAAAACCCAAAAATTCACAGGGACTGTGGAATGTAGTTAGTTCATCCTGGGCTGAAATACCTGTTTCTAGGTGCCAGAAGTTGGTTGACTCGATGCAACGCAGATGCGCAGCAGTTATCAAAAAAAACAATGGTTATGCAACTAAATATTAGTTCAGTAATTTAAAGTGAAGTTAAATCTTGAAAAATTTCTTCAGTTTATACAGTAAGTGTTTGAGTTTGAAGAGAAAAATGTCGACACTGCTATTTTTTTTGAACAGATTAATATTCATTTTCTTTGCTTCCTGTAAAAGAATAACACAGACTTGATCAAATTAGTTAATGCTTTGATTTGGAATTGAATGTGTAATGTTTCCACTACATTTGAAATATGGAACTAAAAGCTATTAAAAAAATATTTGCACTTTGTTCACTTTTTTTAACGCGCTGCTATTTATTTGAACACAACTGTATATATATATATATATATATATATATATATATAGTGTAGGTAGATGTAATAATCATGAGATACTGTACCTACAACACACTATTTGAAAGGTGGAAGTGCTTCCAGCAAAGCACACTGCCAGAGGTGGTTGTCCTCAAATAAAATCCAGTCTTTATTTCTCCTAAAGGACAGACCTTAACTTCGCAACGCCTGGGAAGATGTTTGAAAGCAACATAACCTATTTGTTTTTTAGCAGGAAGAATGAATGATTGAGGGAACTGACTGAAAGATACACAATTGAATTCTCTCCTGTGCCTTGTCTTCTGGTGCCTTTGGAAACTGTGGATTGATTTAGGGCCTTCTGCGTTGTAAAAAGTCTCCCGCCTGCATGCTACCTTGTCACGGACGGACACTTAAGATTTCCTCTTAGAGAAAAGGCTCCTGGGAACACGGGCTCCCCAATTTGGAAGGCACTGTGCTGGTATTTGATTAAGTGCTATAGTGTCTGGAGGCCTTCCAGC
Organism: Synaphobranchus kaupii; assembly: GCA_029718625.1. Taxonomy (NCBI): domain Eukaryota; kingdom Metazoa; phylum Chordata; class Actinopteri; order Anguilliformes; family Synaphobranchidae; genus Synaphobranchus; species Synaphobranchus kaupii. Next base: position 46,763,180 of record CM056383.1, on the reverse strand, counting down.
AAATGGAAAATAACTTTACAAGGCAATTAAAAAATGATGATTCTGCTTCAGGGAACAGTTTGTGAGAATGGAAATGGGAAATATCATTGCCGTGTTTATTTTGGTTAGGCGATTATCGTTCTTAGTCTGTAACAACACAATTTCTGTGGATTTCCTTTAGGAAAATATTGCTGAATACTGTAATATTTTCCTAAATGCCACTGCATACTGTAATTCTGTTTGAGACTTTTATAATAGTAAGAGGTTTTTTTTTTTTTACCGCTTCACTGTAAAAGGATAGAAAGTCCTCTTGTGGTAATTAAACTGCTCTCTTTATAGAGTGATTGTGTGAAACAGGATGTGGCAATGTAGAGCTGATTCTAGGGTACAAATTACAGAAAATAGGTTAGATTGCTCAGTCCTGCAAAGAGCCACAAACCACAATTGTGGTTGTCTGGTTGATCATGAAATTAAACTTATTCCAAGTGCGATTTCTCATCACAAAGAAACTCACTATCAACAACATGCAGCAGTACGTCAGGGTGGATCAGTTTAATCGCGCCGGTTTCTTCATTGGTTGTTAAACGGGACAGGTGAAGCAGGGTTAGCATGTGCCTGTCACACCTGAGTAGGTTCAATGAGTGAAGCAGAGAACCAAGAGACTCCTGCTATCTCTCCATTATCTGGGTTTATTGTGCTGTTCTCAGTATCAGTTACCAGCAAAACGCAGATCAGTCATAGAGAGCGCCTCTCTAACCATGGAGCAGTGACATAACGCACACAGCTCAATAAATCATGCAAGTGTTTAGAGTAGTGGTGACAAGGGCAATAAAGAATGACAACCAGAATAAATTAAATCAGATCAGAGGGATAGCATCTCTGTAGGGTTGCATTAACCTGTAAGTGGTTCTGCATGTCTTGTGGTGGGTGTTTGTCACCACATAAAATTATATTAATATAATACATTCATTAAATATCTTCTTGACACTATTAATTGCCAAATTGGAAATTATGCCATTTTAATCTTCTCTGTGTTTCAAGGACTCCATTACAAATATGCATTTAAATTGTGGATTTATGTGTAATTGAATGCATGCTGTGATGCTCTGTACTTTTGGCTTAAGATCGTTCTACAAAATCTTCACGAGGTATTGGTTGGGAATCAGTCATTTAAAAATGCTTGTTTCAGGAGTTTGCACAGATCAGACTGGCTATAGAAAATCCTGATCTGCCAATCAAATAAAAGAACCACTTGAAAAAACAATCTGATTGTGTATCTCATCTCTTTCCTTTGGCTTGCTCATTCCTTTGTCTCTCCATTGATTCCATCTATCACACAAGAAGCTGGGATCAGTGGTGAGGCTATGGGCCAAGATTGAGATGTGAAACTGCAAAGCCGAATGCTTTTTTTAAATAACCTGGAACAGGATTCACTGTCAACGCAACATTTGTGAGTTTGCCACTGAAAGTAGGTTAGCTTACCTGCTAATGGTCTTTCAACTTTAACATTTTTAATTTAGGCCTGTATTACCTATAGGATATTACCTTAAGGATTTTGCAATCGTTCACATATTTAATTGTAAATACACACACACACACACACACACATACACACACACGTTCAACCAGGAAAGGCCCCCAGCTGCCCTCCAGGACATGTGCTCAGTTTACAGAGGTGGAAGAAGTATAATCCTCTGTTCCATCTTATGCAACCGTGTACTTGCTGGCCTCCCTGACTGCCTTCATATCACTTCTATTCATAACTTTGCTGCTTGGCTGGTCTTCAGCCTCCTGAAATATTTCCTTGTCTCACTTTTCGTCATCTTCCTTTACTGGCTTCATATAGCTGCTCAGATGTTATTTAAGTGCTGGCCTTCAGGTCAGTCAAGGGTACGCTTTGTCCTACTGCATGGCCACCATCAGAGGTTAATCCCTTGCATGAACTCTCAGGCAGTTTGTCTTCTCCTTACCAGCACATTCCAAACTCACTTTTAGAAAGTAAAAGCACGCCTTTTCAGCCTTCAAGTTGTAAATACGTATTGTGGCACTCCAAGCCTTTTCTGATTACATTTTCTGATTACATTTAATGTATTATGTTCAGGTCCTTAGATTGTGCCATGTGAAAAGGAGTGTTATGTAGCCAATCTTATTAAAGGAAAAACTCACCACAGTTAGTTCAGTCTATATGTTATTACTTGTGTTTAATGCTTACCATTTTAAATGCTTCATGTTCTGTAGTGCTCAGACATGCGTTTGTCTTTAGCTGTCTGATTACTGAGTGAGTGCAAAATGTGCCGTTGCATGCATGCTAAGGATTTGATGAGATACCAATATGCTGAGCCAACTCAGCCAAGCTTCGCCTCCATACTTTCATCAACGAGGTTAAGTGCTTTTTTGTATTTCAATCTCGCTTTTGGCCATATCACATTGAGTGGTGTTTTGGCCTTTTTATCCTTTAAGCAGCTGTAAATTGCAAGTAAAGACTATGGCTTGTTTCAGTGTGTGTAGAAGAACATTCCAAACACCCGACCAACACGTAGACTGTGCATGCTTTGATCGTTACTATGGAAATTATTTTTGAAAGATGCAAAAAATAAATAATAAAAAAATCTGCTCTTTTGATTAGTCAAGTAAACAGTCCCACCCCTTGTCAGGCGTGTACAGTCGGTTCTCTGACCCTCAGAGACTCATTCTTGTATATCTTGTATATACAGGGATGAGCTCTGGGGATGGGGGCTGCTGTACAGCCATGTGGACGGATGTGGGATTATCTGGCCAGCGTCTCTCCGCCTGTGTCACATGGTGTTGCTCATCTCTCCGAGCACTATCCCCGTCCGTATATGTATTTGTTTGATTATTGAGGTGTCATATAATTCCGTATGGGATGGGAAACATGGGTGGCATGACACAAAAATAAAATATTAATCCATTCATAATAATTCATTTTATGATGTGGCTTCAGAATGATAGGAATTAATACCGTACCTTTTCATAAGTGCAGGGCAATTCCGCGGTAACGGAATTACAATTAAAAAAATAAAGGAATAAGGAAGTTTCCTATTTTTTATTTTGATATGATAGCAGGGGTATCATCTGAAGTTATAAAGCTTTTTTAATCATTTAGGCTTTAAGACTTATCCACATCAAGTAAAATTAAGGCCAAAATTTCTGTGAATTGTAATTCCGTTACCGCGGAATTGGCCTGCAGTCTTTTGGTATGTGACAATATGGCTTGCATACAGTTATTTTCTAGAAGCTTCTGGAAATTTCTGTTCAAGTTGTGCAGTTAGCCATTTTATGTTGGCTAACTGCATAATAAGGGGGTAGATAATATAAGGAAATAGTCTGTTATTTTAACTCAGCTATTTGACTTAGTTGAAAGACCTGTGGTATGTGTTGCTTTGCTAAAGCCATCTCTCTTGCAAAAGCCAGAGAGACAAAGCAATCTCATTTACAACAGTCACCCACACAGAAGAGCCATTCTTGTACCTGTGTGATAGTCCTTAGTTTTACAACTGACAAACACACACTTTATAATGGAGGTCCACAACTGTACCAGAGGGTAATAATTTGTTATGCATTTATTTTCTAAATGCGTGTAAATGTAGTATACAATATCACTTTTAGACCTACTTCAATTTACTAGTCTGGTAAGTATCCACTGAGCTGCAGCATGGAGTGGGTGTTAAAATTAAAAAAGTGGGTGTTGGGTAAAATTTGAATCATGGCCTAGGAATACAACACACTACCAGCACCCTGGTGATAATGTCACAGGAGAAAATAGCTGAAAATTCAGCACAATCTGTAAATTCCTTCCCAGGCTCTACTGAAATGTTGTGTTAACTCATTCAGTGCCGCGGACAACATAAGTCGACACGTATAAGAGCGGTCTAAAGTGCCAAGGGCGACAAAATTTGACCACAGCCGTCTGTACTCTCCTACACCGGCAAAGAATTCCGGATTTGAGTCGTGAAATATGAAACAATGACTAATTTACAATTATGTTCTTTTACCTGGATTTGCTTCAGGTAAAAAAAAAAAATTACAAACTCACTCACTATATCCCTCTGCAGCGGGAGTAAATGACACAGTATCAAAGCCAAATTGGCATAAGCGAAGGCTCCGCTGTAACGTAATTGGCGTTACAAAACTTGCTGTTTTGTTTCCGTTTGCCTTACTCCCCAAGCTTTCAGTCGTTCCACGATCGTCTGGTAAACGTTTGAGTCACGGACAGTAGCCTACCATCAATGAGTTTTATAATATCCCTTTCCCGATTTATATTAGGCCTATAAATTAGGATTATTATTATAATAATTCTCTGATTTCCACTTATGTCCAGTTATTTCCCATATCTTCTACAGTGACCATCGTTTTGTTGGTTCCATTATTAATTAGTCCCTCACATCAGATTTTAGCCTACTTTATTTTTGCCTCAGGATAACTGTTTCTGTTTGAAACGGTTTATACAAAGTAACTCACATAGACGGCTCATTTGTACATATCTATACAAATGACCAGTGATTATTTATTGTTAATTTTTACATACCTTAGTATAGTTATACAAGTTATACTAGAGCTGATTTTTTATGGAGAACTGTTTTCACTATTATTACACGTCACCAATGTAAGTCATGTTAACCAAACTAAGAAGGACTGAAAATAAATTATATTTCCATCAATATTGTTTGATGTTTTTCTAATAGTGAACTGAACCAGGTGTGCTATTTAGTGCCATCTATCCTCATCAACAAAAAAAATCTGTTCAATGGGTAAAATTATGTGTTTTATTAGAAATTTGCACATTGACAGGATGAATCAAAACATTTTTTGTGTCGGCAGCCATATTGGCTTGGCACTGCTGAGGCAGAACACTGGCATTGCAGTTAAAAAGGAACAACCATTGATGCCATTTTGTTTTGCCCCAGTATATGCAAAATGGCCTTATTAATTTTCTCAGTTTTATTGCATCACACTCACACTCTGTGACCATACATGATTAAATGCGCAAGTTGTGAATTAAACATAATAAAACAGTCTAATTAAATGAGCGTGGGTATAACACTAGTTTAAATGTTTGCAAGCTGTCATGCTTGCAAGCTGTAATGTACGCCAATGTGATTTAGTCTTCAAACCAGAATAGACCTGTATTTACTTAAATCTAGCAAAGACCTATTTTTTTATTACATTGTTGAGTTGGAAACCAGGGCCTTTTCCGGTGTCTCAGAGTAGACCGCTGACTGCTGATCTAGGATCAGGTTTCTGATTCCTACTGTCCATTCGATTATGAGCTACCAGGTAAAACTAATCAGAGATCGGCACTCCTGCTCTGAGCCTATGAGTAAAGGCCTTGGTTTTAAAGTTGAATATTTTGTTCAAACACAACATAATGTGGAACGTAACGTAGAATGCCCACGTAGCACTGTGGTCACTGAATGGTGTGAGCGCAGTCCTACTCCCAGCCACTGTGTTTATTGAGAAAACCGAGTCTGCCCTTGGCTGTGAAATTAAGACGGCCTTATTTTCCTTCTTTGTGCCTGCAGTGCGGGGCCGAAAGGAGACAACATATACGAATGGAGATCCACCATCCTGGGGCCGCCCGGCTCTGTCTATGAAGGGGGCGTCTTTTTCCTTGACATCACCTTCTCCTCAGACTACCCCTTCAAACCACCAAAGGTAGGCGGCTCTCTCCCTAAAGGAAACACCGCTCCCTCCCCCCAGCCCGGCTGCCCTCCAGGACAAAAACAACCAAATTGATTCAAGTTGGGAGATTAGCCGCAAATCTATTGAGGAATTCGGAAGCAATGGAAGTAAGCCTTCAAAGATGAGATTAGAGGGCTCCGGAAACAAATGGGGTGTGAACGGACATTGTCCTTTTCGCCAAGGCAGAAGTCACAGTTTTGCCTGTGGTTCCACTGTTTGTCAGCGTCACTTAATGAAGCTCTCCTTAAGAGAGCTGTTCCTGCCGGGAAATGGCCATTGAGCTGAAAACAAATGATGAAAGCGAAGTATAGCCCTTGTGCCTTCGAGCCTTCGACATTAGGAAAAAAGAGTCCAGCGCAGAGCTAGATTGCCAACTACCATGTGTTAACTGCGCTGCAGTGGAACACTGGTAAACTGCTTTTCTGTTACCAGTGACATGCTATTATTGGAGACCAGTGTTTATTTGCATTTCTATGTTTTTGCCATTAGAGACCTGGGGGGCATTTCACAAAGCAGGATTACTGAGCTGGATAACTGCACTGAGTAAAATACGGAACAGCTCTGTTTACTTCAGTCCATGTTCCAGATTTGAGAGGGTTCCAGGTTTTACTCAGTAAAGTTATCCAGCTGACTCCATAATCCTGCTTTGTGATACAGGCCCCAGGTCTTATTTGAGACTCTGCATCTAATTGGTGTTTTTTACGATAATAATTGCAAAACATGACATACTGGCCTCAATTTTGTTTAATGACTCCTTACTACAGCCTTTCCTAGAGTAGTTTGAAAGCACCGTCTACAAATCTTTGTGCGCTTTTGCTGTGGTGTGAACACTAGCCAGTGGGCAGTGCCAGGTTCTCAATACCTGCACATGGACTGCATTTGTACTGTGAAAGCTACTTCAGACACTGATTGAGCTTCCCCGTCTATACAAATACTTAGTACCTCTCAGTCAGCCTGCATCTTCTGATATGAGCTTTGTTGTCCTTAAACGACATAATTACATGGGACAGACAAGTAAAATTCTTCACAAAGTCTATTGGATACTTGTTCTATTCCGTTAAAGGAGCAGCGCTTGGATGCTTGCTGCACTTTTTCCTTGGCAGTAGGATTTTGATAGATCTCTGTGTTTTGTTTGGTTGGTCGAAAAACAGTTTGAGCAGTCACTAGCACATAAATATTAGTTTCCCCAGGTTCCCTAAGATGGTCATCCCTCAGATTTAGTCTGAGGTCGAATTGAGTAGCCAGCTTGGGTCTCATAGCTGTATGTCATACTTATGAGGCATATCTAATTACAACTAAAACACAGAGCTTCCCCAGTTTGTGTCAGATCCTTACCCATCCAGTTTTGTCAGAAGCTGAATCAAGCCTCATTACTTTAGGGTGGAGGAGAACCTGGGGAGCTGGCGATTGGCACTTGAGAACAATTACCGGGCCCCGATCTGCAACCATGTGATGCCAGAATGCCCTCTACTTTTAATTCATTTGTGAATACATGATGTATATTGGAACAGGCTTAAAAATGGAGAAAAGACTGAGAAATAGTTTAGTTTTGTAAAATTCTGCTGGTGCTTGCTCGCAGAGCAGTAAGATCAGTTCTTTCTCTGTAAATCCAGAGGGTGCAACAGACTGCTGAGGAATCTGCCCCCTCGAGTTGTCGGGTTGGTGCGCCAACGGATAACCACCCACGTCTCTGGTCTTATCCCCACAGGTCACTTTCCGCACACGGATCTATCACTGCAATATTAACAGTCAGGGTGTGATCTGCCTGGACATCCTGAAAGACAACTGGAGCCCCGCCCTCACAATATCTAAGGTCCTGCTGTCCATCTGCTCCCTCCTGACAGACTGCAACCCAGGTGAGTGGAGGGGTGGAGCCTGTCAGTCAGCCGTTGACCAATCGGTGAGCAGCTAGTTTCTGTTGACACCCTTCGGCCTTAGTTTCTGTAGTCACGCATGGCTATTTGCAATTCTTATGGGGTCAGCTGCATATGGTCAAAAGGGGTGGATTGTAGTTGAGGTTCTCACTGAAGTTTACCTTAAAGTAGGAACAAGTGAATAAATGAATTGCAGTGTTTTTAATTTTAAAACATTGTACGAAAAGGACATCATACACTATTGAATTATTTGTGGTCAATCTTGAAATATTTCACAATGATTCACAAACCATCCACAATGGCATATTCAAGATTATTGGAAATGGACTTCTTAACCTTTCCCATATTTTTCATTGTAATTATGTAGCGAAATTGCAGCCATTTTCTGTTCATTATAAAACAGCTTAATTTCAACCTGTGCGGTTGAGTGTATTCTGTGTGAATGGCGCCATTATTTCATTATAATTGGAGGGGATTATTGTTTGAGAGGAATTGCTGATTAACAAGCGTTGCCTGTTCCTTTCCTTAGAGAATTGATAGTTTGTGTCCCCCTGACAAGGAAGGTAAATCACAGGGGGTTTGGAATGGCAAATAGGCCTGATGCCCTTTTCTTACAATGATAGGTTTGGCCTTTTTATAGTGAACACAGTGTTGCATGCTTTTGGAGCCACTAAAAGAAATGTTTTGTATATATGTAAATGCTCTGCCCGTCGCATTATTTTCACCCAGCCTGAGTCTAGTTCATGACAGCAGCTGATAGAATGTGGTTGTGCCAGGATGGTCTACTGCTACACACAAGTCTTGGATTTATTAGCCAGTAGGAATGATCAAGCCGTACATAATTTAATTCAGTCAGTAGGTTTTAGGTTTTTTTTTTAAGGATACCCCCCCCCACCACCACCCCCAAAGGCTGTCCCATTGCTGCCAACATCCTCAGTTACTTTAGCAAGGCACACACTCGCATGCATATCCCCCAAAGCGTATTCAACAAGTATATAATAAGTGTGTCTTGTAATTGTGAGATAATGACTTATGGGAAGTTGATATGGTTAGCTACTTTGAAGGCCATCTAATTGCATTACCTAACCAGTATATACTGACTATAGAAATAATGCATGGGGTTGTCTTCTGTTGGAGCGTTGGGCTGTGTTCATTTTCCCAGTTTAAAAGGTTTTAAGCCGCCTACCACCACTCTAAATGGTTTGACCAGTACATTTATATGCAGGGGCACTTTCCCGAAAGGCATTTCAGGTGCAGTAGCTGGTGATGACTAATTGTGTATACTTTGATATCGCATATATACCGGGTTAATTTATGCACAATACAATTGTAAGGACGACACGCATATTGTGATATGCTCAGGTCAGGCATCTAAAAGGGTGTCTCTTCACCCTGCACTAAACTCATTGGCTATTGCATCTGTTTGATCTGTGTAGCTCATTCGGGCTGCCCTTTCACATACTGCTGTAATGAAATGCAGACTAAATATTGTGGATGGGTGGAGAGTGTGCTTCCCAGCTTGACTTTAGGTTGAGTGCCAACTGAAAAAAGAAATAATTTCACATAAGGTAAAGATACTCAAAAAGAAAGGTTAAAGCATTCAAAAACAAAAAAAATAGCACTGTTTTACTCTTGGATCATTTAAAATAAATATTTCCACTTTTATCATGCGGCAACTGAAACGCAAGAAAGCAAACGCATTTTGGCAGATGTCTTTGTCAGAGCATCAATATTGTTCCTTTTTAAATGCTTACGAAAGAGTGTGATGTCATTATTATCCGAAGAAATATTATCTCAAAAAATATAATTAGATTTTTAGTCCAGGTGCAACCGGGAAGCAGCTGTCTCCTCTGATTAGGTAGAGGATGGCCTATTTTAGTGTGCAAGTATCAGCGATCTGCCATGGGTACTATATCTTTCCTCAGAACATCAGCATTAATATTTTACTTTGTTTATTGCTGCAACTGACAAAAAGAATATCTGTCCCTCACTAGTTTCAAGTGATTTTTGGTCTCGAAAATCCCTGAAGTGATAAAAGTGTATTTAATTCTGTTTGCCTCAACAGATAAGAGACACACGTTCCTCGAATAATAAGTACCAAAGTTGTGTCTTGCAGGCTTAAAAGAGAAGAATCTGAATTTGTAATCAGTTTTTTTTTTTTGGCGGATGGATCCATTTCAGCCCTTCCTTTGCACCTAGTGAATAAAGTCTGTTTCATTCCTGCAGAAACAAAATAAACTGTTTAAGAGATAAAACATGCATCACAGTTGCTGCACACAGCTCTTGGATTCTCTGCTTCAGCTGTTATCATATCTCTTCTTCTCTTTGAAACATGTAGTAGAGGCAGAAACTCTGGGTGTTTTCAAGACCAGGCTTGATATGGTGCTGGGTACTATCTAGATTGTAGGGGAGCACTAGGTACCCTTTAGTGGTAGGAAGATTGCGAGCATTGTTGGGCTGAATGGCCTGTTCTCGTCATTAAGTTATGTTAAATACGTAACTGCTTAAATAAGATTAGCTTAACATCATCACATCCATCAGCATAGCATAGCTGGTATAGTATAATAAACCATATTAACAAGAAAAAATGTAATTTCAGTAGCTGAAAGCTCACATCTTGAACCACTGAAAGTGTTGGTCAGTTATTATGGTCAGTTATTAAGCAAGCTTATTTTGTGTAAGGACAGCTTTGTCGCAAATTAGGTTGTTGGAGGACCAGAATTTTCACATCATACAACATACCATTTTAACACCTGAGTCTTTGATGCTTTCACAATACTTTGGTAAGCAAACAAACTCCTTAAACTGGAGTTTTGTGTTTTCATTGCCTGCAAAAGGCTATAGCTTACAAAAAAAACATGGCCAGTGGACATTTTTGGGACCATATATTTTGGAACCAAACACCCTGCCTTAAAATCCCAGTTGCAATCATTATCCTCAACTGTTATCAAAGGAGGGGGGATATTTGTATAGTTGACTGAAATCTAAGCAGCATGTTTATCCACTGAAAATTAGGAATTGGAATCTGACCATTTTTTGCTGTCTTCTAAATCTCAAATGGCATAAAATTTAGATTACTAGCACACACACTGCAGCTGAAGCTAAGACCTATTAAGCAAAGTTTCAAAAGCAGTTTGTTGTGCAAGGACATGGGAGACGTGGTTTGATAATGCCACAAGCCATTGGCATGAAGGTGCCGGTGAGATTGCATTCTGGGTGTGTCACTACATGATTGGTAACACTACTCAAAGTAACGTTGAGCAACTCTATTGGAAATGGTGCATTCAAGGTTTGACAATTTACATAGATGTTCTTACTTCAGTGAATATATTTGGTTGATAATTATTCAAATGTCATAGATCATACTTGTTGTAAATTACTCATTGTGAATTCATACATTTTGTTCCTTGAAATATAAAGGATCTGTTATTCAGACTTACACCCTCTGCCCTGTTCTGTGATGAATCTGGTAGCGGAGTGACTAAGCTGACCTCAGAGCAGCAGTTTCTCCTCGGGGCAGACTTGTTCCCAGAATCCTTTGCATGTCCACCCCTTCTATTACCTTCTATTACTTCTATCATGCACTGAGAGCAGTAAGCATAGCCTTCCGGATCCTTGGATATGGTGAACGCGTAGAGGTGTGCTTTCAGTTCTGGGGCACATGCTTCCATCTGATTAGTGAACGACAAACATTATGAATAGGAATGACAATAGTACATTTTTGTGGCTTTAGACTTTGATTAGGCTTATATGGTACTTGTGTGTGTGATTTGTGATTGTTTTCACCTTCTAATTATGTTAGGGTCTGTATGACCCAAAATTACTTTTTGTTTTTGTATAATTTCATATTTGTGATTTTTTTCAGCAAATGCCTTTAAAACATCATAGAGAATTAGGAAATGCGTGTAAAAAAAAAATATATATTGACACAAATAAAATGCTGACATAATAGGAAGGGTAAAGTATTGTTTTGTGTTTGGGGATCATGTTCTGGTAGTGACTGGAGAACAAAGGCTCCCAAACTCAGAATAGATGGGGATAACATGTCTTATTCGATGACTAGAACCAATCAAGGCATTCAGTCGTTACTGAAACTGAACATAGCACACGCATATTCTCATGGAGAGCAGAGCCTCTTGATTGGCTTACACAAGTTGGTGATTGACAAGCGCAAGGTAGTCCCACCCATGATGAGGTAAGGGAATCCTCACTCCGGCACCAAGCCGGGGCATGCGAAGCCGCCGCCCAGCCAGCTTCACCCACGCATGTGTTTTGCCTCTCCCCTGTCTGTTCGCAGCGGACCCCCTTGTGGGCAGCATAGCCACTCAGTACCTGACCAACAGAGCGGAACACGACAGGATAGCCCGGCAGTGGACCAAGAGGTACGCCACATAGACGAGAGAGGAATGCCCTGCCCCGCCCCCCCCCCCCCCGCCTGCCCGCAGTGTAAAGATCACGGAGGCAACTTTACAACGTGCAACAAATCTTTATAGCCTTTACAATACGGACTTCTGTGTATATGTTATACTGATTTTACTCTGTGCTTTTACCACTCTGAAGATCAGGAGGAGAGAGCCCCACCCACCCCCACAGGTAAAGGCTGCCGGAGTAGAATTTTGTAGCTGTAGATTTAGTTATGTTTAAATGCCTACTTGCAAGTCTTGCTTCTTTGGGATATAAAATGTATTTTGTGATGTAATAAGGAAACTGTTCCTAAAGTCAACCAAATATTATGGTGCATTTTAGCCTAATCCATTATATGTATGAAAAGAAAAAAAAGAACCTAGCAGTAGATTATTAGGAATTATGTCATTTATATGAAACTCAGATCCATTTCCAGTTATGTGGTACATGCTGTTGTGAACTCTGTTTTACCTTTGTCAGTTTGTATTGAAAAGATTTAATTGAACCTTTTGTAGCCAAGCGAAGGTGATCCACCACTGTAACATCCCCAAACACAATAAACTCCTTCCCCACGGTCAGTTGTGCTTTTTTAAATTTGTGAGGTAGTTCTGCTGAGTTTAATATTTTACTAATTATCTTCATGCATCATATTTATTTAGCTGTATAGAAGTACCAGTGAGTATTGTATTTAATGCTGACTTGTAATTTGTCTGAATTGTGCACTTGGGGAAAAAGGGAATGCAATGCAAAGTACTTAGTGTCCTATTCAGGATATATGCTGCCTCTTGTGGCCCCCATGTACACTACACACTTCTGGGAAAAGTAAAGGAATCATATTGTGTCACTTCTGCTTTTTCTTTCAAAAAGTTATTAAGGTAGTGGGTCTGTCTTTCTTAACCAACTTGCGAAGTAATAAAAATTACTTTAGTGACACAATCCTGATGAATAATCCAGTACGGTTTGTGAGTGCATTTAAATTGCAAGATGTGGAACTCCTGTGTATTGAAACAGACGTGTGGTCATTCATGTACTGTTGTGTGTATCACAACAGGATATTGTCACTTTCTGTTTGCACTGAGGGGCTAGTTGGCCTATGTAAACAAGCCATATGTTTTTCTAATTTTGTTTAGTTTTTTTGTAGTTTGTAGTTTTTGTAGAATCTTGAATCTAGAGTGTAAGCCTTGCTGGTCTGCAGATGGCGGATGCACAAGTTAAAGGGGCAGTTCACCCAAAAATGAAAGTAAGATATGTTTCTTTACCTCTTTGGAGGTCAATTTTATTTTTGTTTATAGTGTCATTTACAAATAGTATTGCGCTGGATGTTGATGTTAACAAATGAGCATTATCTCAAGAAAAAAACAAAAGTAAATAACAGTAACAATAACAGCGACAAAAACAATACCACTAATAATAATAACAATAATATCAACAACCATATAAATAACAGTATACACAACAGCAATTATTATTACTACCTACCATCACCACCAATAAGTGTAAATACATATACACCCACACACAAATATTTTTATAACCAGCCTTTTCTTTCTGTGTGCAGTTAGAAGAGAAGGAAAGAGAAAGATGGTGCGTGGGTACATGTGCGTGTTTGGTTAATGGAATGACAGGTTTTAGGGTTTTGGAGAGAAGGGAATTAACTGGATTCCATGTTTGCTCAAAGTGGTGTAGCTGGTTGATGGAGGCGGTTATTTTCTCCTTTGATATATATTCAGTGAGGAGGTCGGTCCGTTGTGTGGTGTTTAGTTTATTCTTCATTTCTAGTTGAGGAAGATGGTTTTCTTGGCAATAGTTATGGCAATGAGTGTGTTTCGGGTGAGGTGATTGGGCATAGTGGTTGTTGATAGGTCTAGTAGGCAGAGGGCGGTGGTGAGTAGAATTTGGCAGCCTAGGAGAAATGACAGTTTACTGATTGTTTCTTGCCAGAAGTGTTGTACAGGTGGAGGTTGCCAGATTGCATGAAAATAGTCATCCAGGGTGTGGGGTGAACAGAGTGAGCAAGAGCCTGATTCTGAAACACCCATTTGGTGCATCATTTTTTTGTGCGTGGTGTGTGTTCTGTGATTTATTTTATATTGAATACGTTGCAGGTTAGTGTTGGTAGTGATTGAAAACGTGTTTTCAATTTTGGGTCCAGAAATCGGCATTGGGAGTCTTTTTCCCATTTTTTAATTAGAAGAAATCTTGTCAAGTCGGAGTAGTTGAGTAGTTCATATATATAATTTTGAGAGGATTTTTGTGGAAATTGAGATTTTTAGAATTTCTTCTACTGGCAGGGGGGTGTAAATTTTGTTGTGTTGTATTGCCTTTTGATGTGATAATGGATTTAAGTTGGTGATATTGAAGAAATGATTTGTTCAAAATGTACTTCTGGATCATGGCCTTAAATGTGATAAAAGTGTTGTTTTGGATAACGTGCTGAAGTTGTGTAATGCCTTTTTGTTTCCAAGCTGTGAAGTTTACTGGTTTTCGCTTAAAGTGAGGGTTATTCCATAGTGGGGTGTATTTACTTTGTTGAGTTAGTGACTTTGTGGGCTTTCCACCAAGCTGTCAGTGGCGTTGCTATGGTGGGGATTTTCAAACAATTATGCCGTTTGATGGGAGGGTTGATAAATGGGAGGTCTGCGATTTAGATTTCTTTGCACTGTGATTGTTCAATTTCAATCCATGAGTTACACTGTTCGGTAGGGTGGATCCAGTTGGTGATGAATTGCAGCTGGTTCGACAGAAAGTAATTATTGAAATTTGGTGCAGACCTCCTTGATGTTTATGTGTCTAGCATAGTAAGATATGTTTCTATATACCTGGAGTGCTATCCATCCAAATAGTTTTACAGAGATCTCACTAGTTATATAGATACCCGCTGCAGTTCATCGTGATATCACCCTGATAGAACGGACCATAACTAGTCCAAAGTTTGTGGCACTCAAAGCACCACAAATGTACATTTGAAAAAATCAACAGCAATGTCTCTTCTTAAATATAACGATACGTTTACTCACAAACATCCACAGACCTTGGTTTGCATGTTTTTTTTTTTCTTAGAAAACTTTGTACCGAAATACGCCAACTGTGTACAGTGCAGTCCAAAAGTATTTGGACAGTGACACATTTTTTGTTGTTTTGGCTCTGTACTCTAGTACATTGGATTTGAAATGGAACACTGACTATGAGGTTAAAAGGCAGACTTTCAGCTTTAATTTGAGGGTGTTTGCATCCATATTGGGTGAACTGTGTTGCAATTGTAGCCTTTTTTATCCATCACTCTGGTACAGGCTGATATTTGTCTCATCAGTCCATAACACTTTGTCCAGAACTCTACAGGTTTTTAAATGTACTTTCTTGCAAACTGTAATCTGGCCGTACTATTCTTGAGGCTTACCTGGGTTTGCATCTTGTGGTGGACATCTGAGGCTATGTATAAAAAGGGCTACAGTTGCTACACTGTTCACTCGATATGGATGTTCAAAGAAAACATAAAACATAAATCATCACCTCTCCATCACTTTGTGAAAATGTAGAAGGTGCAAATTCAGTAACTTTTTCCTGTCTGGTTTCACTATGGAAAGCAAAGGAGAAATCTGAAGGGAGAAAGTTACTGAATTTGCACCTTCTACTACATTTTTGCATAAAGTGATGGAGAGGTGATGATTTATGAGTTTTCTTTGAACCCCCAGGGAGTGGTCCCAAATGCCATCAGATAAAGTCCATTGTACTTCCTAAAATCCCATTAAGAGCCATTAAAATGTGTTGAAGGGACCTGGTCTTGGCTTTGTTACCAAGAAAGACAATATTAACACACATTTTAAAAGAAAATATTGTTCAACATCCTTAAATACATTCGAAACATGATGTCTGGGCACTTTATGATGTGCAATTCTGAACAACATTTTGCCTGTATGGCTGTTAAATTACAATGAAGCAAGGGGGCTAAATACTTAAGGAACTGATTGTTTTGGGTTTTATATAAATAATTTGGAACAAATTTTACTTTTCTCATTGACATCGTCGAGTTGTTTGTGTTGAATACCAGCAAAAAACGTACACAGCACAATATTAAAAAGTCTAAGGGGGCTGAATACTTTTTCAACCCTCTGTAAGCCCCAGAATACTGGCATGCTTTGGTTAAGACTGCATGGACACAGTTGTCATGTGGTAGAAAGTAGTTTTTTTTTTTAAACCGTGCAAAACAAGGTCTGTGGATTTTCGTGAGTAACCGTGTCATTATATTTGCAGATACGTTGCTGTTGATTTTTTAAATGTAAATTTTTGTTGCTTTGAACGCCACAAACTGGACCCGTTGAGGTCCGTTCTACCAAGGTGAAATCAAGGTGAGCTGAAGCAGATATCTAGAAAACTAGTGAAATCTCAGTGAAACTATCTGGATGGATAAATAGCACTCCAGATATATAGAAACGTATCTTAAATTCATATTTGGGTCAACTGTCCCTTTAAAATTTGTTCCAATTTCGAATAGGTTACAATTTTGTTTCTGAACTATTTTGTTCTTGATATAGGTTATTTTATCACAAAATTATTATAAGATGCAGAAATAGCAATGACAACGCAAGGCAAATCTTTTTATACTGTCCTTATAAAACTTCTGTGGATGGGCCAACTCCTTGTAAAAACTATCCAAGTAATTCAATGCTCCTTGTTTGTCCTTGTACCGCTACAATGAATTTGACCTTGCCTATTCTATTCATGTTTTTACTGCACAGCGGTAGATATTCTCAGTGTCCCCTTTCCCCTCACCCAGGTACATTAGCTCTCATGCACTTCGATCCCCTTCACATTGTCTGACAGGGTCATTCCGGGGAGAATGGACCCTTTTTAACCTTGACCTCTTAGATACTATCTCTGAGATTTGACACCCATAATGTAACCTAGGAGTAGTGGCCATTGTTATACTTTAGAGGAAAAAAACGCAAACCATGATTAAGAAAATTAGGGACACAGTGTCCATTTTCACTCCATTTTTGGCCTACCCACCTCTACTTTCAAGACAAAGTTTGACAACCGTAAATGGTAAAAACAATATCATGGTCTCATTGTAATCAAACATGGGTCATATTTGAATACTTTGACTTCATTATTTTCATTAATTAAGAATTTATATTTATAATCAAATCTCTGAGGTATCTGAGATATCAAACAAGCCTCAACCCACCACTCTGCTGCCAGATATGCAGTAGATATGGATGGATAAGGGTTGTTTCTCCTGACAAATTTTCCTATTGAACTCTATGGAAAAATAAGTAAGGAGAAGAAACCCTTCAAGTTATCCATCCATATCTATTGTATTTCTGGCAGCAGAGTGATGATTTAAGGCTTGTTTGATACGTCAGACCCTTCATGAGCCATTTTACCAATCATGTATTCCATACTGTTCCAGCATAATTTACAGCTAAATCTAGTCCCACCCCCCAATTCCCATGGAGATCCATTCAAATGCAGAGGCGTTATAGTATCGCTTGTAAGAGTACCAGAAAATAAGATATCAAGAGTCTTGTGATGTTGTTGGGCCACAGACATCAGGAAGTCATGGCATGCAAAGCCAAAGGATATGCGACCAAATATTTAAAATTTAAAGGCACAGTCAACTTAATGTATGTAAACTTCTGACCCACTGGAATTGTGATATAGTGAATTAAAAGTGAAATAATCTGTAAACAATTGTTGGAAAAATTACTTGTGTCATGCACAAAGTAGATGTCCTAACTGACTTGCCAACACTATAGTTTGCTAACATGAAATCTGTGGAGTGGTTAAAAGTGAGTTTTAATGACTTCAACCTAAGTGTATGTAAACGTCCGACTTCAACTGTACATAACGTTAACGTTTCATTAGCAACACACATAAAACTGACGATAATTGAAGTGCTAATGTTTGTAAAAACAAAAAATATATCGCATTGTATATAAAGTACGTTGTTTCTTAGCCGGCATTAGACAAACACTAATGGCTAGAAAGCTAGCTACTACTTAACATTAGCATACGTTAGCTAGTTACGTTACACAACCATTATGATTCATGACTTCTCACAAATGTAAATGGAAAAAACAGCACACAAGTTAGGAACATTAGACTAGTGCTAATTTGCTAACGTGAGCTAGCTAGCTAACTCCTAGTATTAAGTTGTTGTCTGCTGCTTAACGTTAATGTTATTGGTTTCAACATTGCTTTGGCATCATTTACCTTGGTGGGAGATGTCGGCCCGTTGAAATCCACTTATTGCGAACAGAACAAACTTGCATCGACAAAAGAAGATGTGACCGGCTCATTTGTTGTGTTCCACACGAAAAGGTCCTATCACGTGGTCGGAAGTGATGCCAGGGCACGACGCAACTTCCAGATCAACGCTCAGGCCCCAAGGGGCCTGGCGGTTGATGTGGGGCTTCACGGTTGATGTCTGCAGGAAGACTCTTCTCCAAAATCCTGAAACAGATCAACCCTTGTTGTGCACCCATGGGTTAAAGGAACAGTTCACCCTTTAAGATTGATAACAGTTTATCAAATTTTGTTTTGATTGTCTGATGGGTTGCTTTCAACTTATTTTCAACCATACTTTTGGGAGGTTTATAATTTTTTCTTACTGACAAGAGAATTACATTATGGGTGTCAAATATCAGAAAGATCTTGAGAGCTCAAGGTTAAAAAGGGTCAATTTTCCATAAACAATGGCAAATAATAGCCTAAACAATACGGGAAAGGGGGATTTTTGGTAGACGACTACGAGGTCAAGCTAGATTAGGGATAGGCAACCCTGGTCCTGGAGAGCCGCAGGGTCTGCTGGTTTTTGTTGTGACTCGCCACTTAATTGATCAATTAAAGCAGATTATACAGTTAACTCACCTCACCTGGTTTCTTTGGTCTAAGCAGTTGCTGTATTTAAGGTGAAAACAAAAATCAGCCTGCCTGCCCCTGAGCTAGAGCATGGATGGATGGGCAGAACAAGGTAATGTGTGTCGTGTGTGCTGATTGAGGTGTCCGACCCTAAGTGGCCACACGATGGAGACATCCCCAAAGTCTTTTTAGGAATGCCCTCAAAAATATCTCCTTAATAGGCATTACATTGTAATTGTAAAGGCTTAAACTTGGGAATATGTTTAAAATGTCAGTCTACCCTGTTCCAATTTAACACTGTAAGTAGATTTACAGTTTAATCAAATATGTCAAGTTAAGACAAATGTAACTTAAAATGATATTGCCTTTGTGTAAGCCACAGAGTTCACAGGGCATGTATCACAGATTTTTCCTGTGAATAAGGTGTATAGTTTCAAGTTACACTAATGTACACAATGGCTACATTATGCACATATGTGTCCTTGCAGCGGTACTACATTTTCCAATAGTTATGTTCTTAATGGGTTATTTAAAAACATGAATATTCAGGAAAATGATAATGAAATATTCTAAATAAGTATTTCAGTATATGTGCACAATCATAAAAAATTATTCCTGGAGGCACCACATGTACAAGTTTTGCAACCTAATTTTGTCTGTCCTCATTTTTTATTAATAGATGGATACAACCTAACCAGTTGTAAAATAAGTGAATATTGAAATTGAACTTTGTTGAATTCAGTCAGATTTTTTTAATGCAAAATGGTAGGCTATATTTGATATAATTAATAATACTGTATGGATAAAAAATTAAATTATAATTCAATGATTTAAAAAAAAAAAAAAAAAACTATTACAATACAGACACTATTTAAAACAAAATTTCATCACCAGATGTCGCCCTTGCATCACGTAGATATCAGTAAAAATACACGATCTCAATGTGGTTCCTACTTTCTAATCGGCACAAATAGCTAATCACAACTTTTATTGTTTATAATTCAACATAAATATTTAGCGCGCTTGCTTTTTAAATTAGGCTATTTTCTGAAGCTTGCAATAATGTGTAGGTCTACGGTTCAATAGCGTGGTTTATAGTGGCTGCAATCACTAATCTGTGTTGTTTGGATATTATCCATAAATGTAGACTTCGCCTGTCAGAGTGAGAAATTGCTGAACCGTAATGAAAAGATGTTGGCCTTTGAGGATCCTTGGCCGAGATCCAGAGTAGCCTACTGAGGAGCGGGGGCTCTCAATAAACTGCATGTATGCCGTATTTAAAAACCGAGTAGGCTAAACATGGGAGAATTTATGTTCTTGATTTTTAGTTAAGATGAAATGATTTCAGAGAGAACAAAGAACGAGACGATCATGCTAAATCGATACTTGTAAGTACAATGAGAGGAAACGTGCCGGAAGCCTACTGCGCAAACCTGGAGAAGGAACTGCTGATGTTGAACCCAGCGTAGCAGCTGGACCGGAGCGGGGGGACCCTGAAATCCCACGAAATTTGATGAGTAATGAGAGCGGTTTCGACGTTCGACCGAGCGGAATTCAACTGAGAGCGTGACTGCTCGCACCTCTGCCCTCGCATGGATAATTTTCTAAAGGGAAGTGTGCAGCGATATCTTTGATTAATGTTGACAGAGGGAATACCGACCGGCCTGTCAGAGTGAGAAATGAGATTGCAACGCTAGTAGCCAGTTTTCGGAAGTTTGGATCGGCCAACTTTATTAACCCTGACGGGATTCCTGACTCTTCGTGCCTTCAGCCTCAAATATGCCAGTCAATTAAGAGGTATTATTGCGTTAGCTAAAACGAACCGCTGCGTTATCCTAGTCTTGCAGTCCTGTTGTTAGGACGAAGGCACCAGAGGCGTCGTTTGGGGGTGGCAGGGGATGGCTAGCTTCTTGGTTGAGTTGGTGAGAATCCTAGGCCTATATAAAAAAGTTGTTTTGACACATATTTTATTCCTCTGTGTGCCCTCATAATAAACGCCATATCAATATGAATTAAATTTTCACCGGGGCTGACGTGTCATATAGGCTAGCTACGCCAGTGATAATAGCATTATGGGTTAGGGATTATTGAGTTTTTTTATTTTGCCACCCCCTAGTTTTTTCTGAAATTACGCCTCTGGAGGGCACACTCTTTCTAAACTGATGCGCTAATGAATGAATGGCTAGGCTGTAATTGCACTGTAAGTTAAGGAAATTTCCTGTTTATATGACCAATCCCAATAATGAATAATTATGTTTATGTGGTGAGTGAGGTGCCACATAGGCTACTGGAGAAACATAAATTGTCGACGCTAACCTTTACAGTCATTCTATTTGTTTATTCCGTCTTACCACAAAGGGTAGGCTATGTATTTGGCAGAGAGATCAAGGCATAAGGTTCAAGTGCCATTCCTGGCCTCTGTGGAGCTGTTCCCTGTGGCGGGTGTGCCTTACAAGTGGCAAACACAATGAGTTAATTGAGATGAAGTGAGCCATGGATTACTCTCCATACAGCGATCGCTCTCGGAAATGGCATGAGTTGAACCACTGCAGAGACCAAGGGGCTGTCTCTTTTTTGTTTACCAAGGACCAATTTTCTTCAACAGCAGGGCACATATGCAGCAGGAGTCAAAACTGCAACTGACATAAGCCTATTGTGTTTTGTTTTTGTCTTGTCACTTTCTGGAGTTTTTCAAAAATATATATTATTACATTTTTAGCTTGGGTTTTTGTAGGTGATGACGGATATGTTAGATATTTGCTGAAGTTTCTGATGAACTGCCTGCTTTATAATGGCTGGTATAGGAGTTTTCACAAATTTGTGGTTTAAAGAAAGTACACTTCAGGTACCCCTGAATTAGCTTTTACAGTGGTAAACTACAAGAAATGACGACAAGAAATAATCCAGGTCTAAATTAAGAGCATGAGAATGCATTAATGAAGCACAGAAACTTTGCAAAAATTGCACAAAGCCAAGGCTCTAGCTTAAATAGCTAATAGATGAATCCAACTTTATGTGATTCCCAGTGACAGTCTCATATACAGTCAAGCCGGAAAGTCTCCCCACCCCTTTCACCTTCTCCACGTTTTATTACGTTACAGACATATTCCAAAATTGATTAAATTCATTTTTTCCCTCAAAATTCTACACAAAACACCCCATAATGACAATGTGAAAAAAAAGTTTTTTTGAGATTTTTGCAAATTTATTAAAAATAAAAAAAATAAAATTTCTCATTTACATAAGTATTCATACCCTTTGCTTTAACGTATTTTTAAAGTATCATATTTCATATTTGGTCGCATATCCTTTGCATGCTGTTACTTCCTGAAGTCTGTGACCATTAACATAAAAAAACTGTCGATATCTTATTTTCAGGTACTGTTACAAGCGATACTATAACCTCTCTGCATTTGAATGGATCTCTATGGAAATTGGGGGGTAATACTAGATTCAGCTGTAAATTACACTGGTACAGTATGGAACACATGGCTGGCTAAATGGCTGTAGGTTATCAAGGGTCTGAGCTATCAAACGAGCCCCAAACCATCACTCTGTTGCCAGATATGGAGTAGATGTGGATGGATCACTGCAAGGGTTATTTCTCCGGACTCATTTTCCTATAGAACTCTATGGGGAAAAAAGTCCGGAGAAACAACCCTTAAAGTGATCCATCCACATCTACTCCATATCTGGCAACAGAGTGATGGTTTGGGGCTCGTTTGATAGCTCAGACCCTTGATAACTTACAGCCATTTAGCCAGCCATGTGTTCCATACTGTACCAGTGTAATTTACAGCTGAATCTCGTCTCACCCCCCAATTTCCATAGAGATCCATTCAAATGCAGAGAGGTTATAGTATCGCTTGTAACAGTACCTGAAAATAAGATATCGACATTTTTTTGATGTTGATGGTCACAGACTTCAGGAAGTAACAGCATGTAAAGGATATGCGACCAAATATGAAATATGATACTTTAAAAATACGTTAAAGCAAAGGGTATGAATACTTATGTAAATGAGAAATTTTAGTTTTTTATTTTTAATAAATTTGCAAAAATCTCAAAAAAACTTTTTTCACATTGTCATTATGGGGTGTTGTGTGTAGATGTTTGAGTCAAAAAATGAACTCAATCTATTGTAGTATAAGTCTGTAACGTAATAAAACGTGGAGAAGGTGAAAGGGTGGGGAGACTTTCCGGCTTGACTGTATATCATTGACATGAGACAGAAGTTCCTGTCATTCATTAAAATATTGAATTATAAAAGTACCCTCTAATTTGGAGTTCCCAATCATAACTGTGGCATTGCTGCAGGGCCCTTATAAATTCAGGAGGGCACACACATGGTCCAAAATGCGGAAAGCCAGTCACCTTTTTACTGTGCAGTCTAAAGCCTGAGCTGAAGTGCATGTGCTGGAGGACTACACAGCTGGTGCATGAAGATCGCAGACGGCCAGTCTCCCAAAGGAGTCTGTTGAGAGATGAGGTGGGGAAGCCTTCCCTTTGGAAAAATATGCCACTGGGCTCTTGGCCACAGTCACCAGAGGGCATCTCTGTGTGTGTATACATATATAAATACACGCACACACACACACACACACTGTATATAAACAGGATATTAAGAATGAGTACCCAACCAAATGTGTTATTGTAAATCTCAGTGTACCTGTTCTCTGCAGTAAATACATGTGCAGTGTGTGATACCATAGATATACCTGGACCATAGATGGCACTGCAGTCATACATATTCAGGTTGCATGACAAATGTGGATGGCTTTGCCTATATGATTCTACTCACTATATACAGTATGTGCTCTGGGATGGGATAGCAATGGCAGTTTGGAAGACACCAACACTAGAGACCTTCACTCAGCAGTTGTAAACCAGTTGTAAACCATCATCCTTTTGTCCTGGTTTACATTAGGGAGAGAGACTGTGCAGACGCTGGTTTACAACTTTAGCTTTTTCAGCTGCTAGCCTATATTAGTTTTATGTGTTAAAAAAGTAATTGACCCATTTTAACAATTACTGATGGATCATTACCCTGTCAGAACTAAAATAAGAAAGCCTTACATCATTAGTAAACAGGTTGCAGCGATGTAAAATTAATTCCAGGGCTTATTCTCTGATATGTGCAATATTTTACTTCATTGCTGTTCAAAATGCCAAAAAATGGTCTGGTGCTTTCACTTTTAGAAACAGTGGATGACGGTTATCCTTAATCGAAATTTCATGACCAAGGCTGAGCTTGCTGTTTAGCATGGTGGCTAAAATACACAATTATTGAGACACACGGCGGCAGCCCAACTCAACTTATACCTTGAAACACGCTTTTTCTACGCACTAAATTTGTGGGCATCCGACTAGTGTGAAAAATTGCCAACAATCTCCTTCAAATTCAGCTCCCGGGCTCTTTCTCGAATAGAAAGTAACAGTTGTAGCCAGTCAATTCAGTATGTCCTGTCCAATAGGCTACTGCTCCTCACATAGTTCTTAGAAAAATAAGCGGCCCTCTGTGGAGGTGTGTTGAGCGATCTCAGCTCTGAAATAGGACTTGTAGGCTATGACAGTAGTTGGTTGAGTCACGGGTTGGCGATTGCTTTAAAAAAAAAAAAACAGCCAACTTTGGCTAACTTTTTGTGCTGGACCATTTTCTATTTTATCTTCTGAGATCCACTTTTGTGATTTTGATTAGCTTGGACTCTTTTCTCATCTTCCTCAGCTACTAGCTAGCTGACATACAAATTTCACGGTTACCTGCATCATCACATGATAGAAATATGGACACTTATATTGGACAACAACATACACAGGCATATTTCCGAGAAATCTTTGCATATCAGAAAATAAGATATTGCTAGGCTACTGCTAAAGAAATTAACAGAGATGTTTTAACACATTCACTACACTAGTACACATTCACTAGTGCCCTCCACAATTATTGGCACCCCTGGTAAAGATGGGTAAAAAGGGTTATAAATTCTTATGAACAAAATGTAACAAGCATTTTTTCCATTTATATGAAACTTTTTAAAGTTGAGTGTTTAGGAACTTTCAAGCAGTAATCCATGACTTCCTGTTTCACTGGGGTATAAATATGAGGTTACACAGAAGCCATATTCCCTTATTCATACATCAACATGGGAAAGATAAGAGAACACACAAATCAAATGAGGGAAAAGTGTGTTGAGCTTCATAAGTCAGGGAATGGCAAAAAAAAAAAAGCTACTCACCTAAAAATTCCCATATCTACCGTTGGGGCAATACTTGAAAAGTTCAAAGCAACTGGAACTGCCTGGAAGAGGACCCAAGTTTATTTTTCCCCCACGCACAGTGAGGAGGATGGTAAGAGAGGCAAAAAAATCTCCAATGATCACTGTTGGAGAATTACAGAGGAAAGTAGCATCTTGGGGTCATCAAGTCTCCAAAACTACCATTAGACGTCACCTCCATGCCAACAAATAATTTGGAAGGCATGCCAGAAAAAAGCCTTTTCTGTCATTTCACCACAAACATAAGCGCCTGGAGTTTGTTAAACGCTACTGGAACTTTGACTGGAACCGTATTCTATGGTCAATTGTGGCACACGTGGTTTTGTTAAAAATAATTTCTCGATGAGTGTTTCTTTTTTTCTCAGAATAAATTTACTTCAATTAAAGGTTGGATTTTTCTCATTTTTTCAGTGTGAGATTAAGCTACTTCACCAAACGGTGAATTTTTTATAACCTTTTTTTTTACTCATCTTTACCAGGGGTGCCAATAATTGTGGAGAGCACTGTATGTTTGACATGTTGAGACTATTATAAATAAAAAAAGTGAGTAACCATGAAGTAGAAATGTTTGTTGAAGCAAGGGTATATAATAGGTTACATATGCCTACAATATTAACCCCTTAACTAGCAGGCCGGAAAAATTGTTTATTTTATTTGCATTCATTGTGTCTTTTTTTTCGGTGAAATTTTCAATCAATCGCGTAAAAAAACATAGGTGAAAGTGTTAAAACTCACGTTCCAATCTTCAATCCCTATAAACTATTTTATGATTCCAATGTTATAGCGGCAAGAACAGGAGGTTCAAGAACAGGGTGTCTGCAGGTATCAAGAAGTTAATTTTAAGACTTTTTAAGACATTTTTAATGCCACCTAGAATGAAATTTAAGACCAAACTTGCAACAAAAATAAGCATGAAAAGTGAAAGATACACTCTTCGCAACTGAGTATGTAATATTGTCAAGAATTAAGTTAGCAGAAGTGGTTCTGGTATTCCACAAACCACCGGATGCTCTTGAAAGGGAGCAGTACGCCTAACTGGAGAAGACAATGGGCGATATTTTCAGGCTCTTACTCCAGTGCGCTAAGACAGGCGGTGTGGCAAAAATGTGTAATGGAATGGAATGCTCTGTGTCTACTGCATGTGTACTGCATTCAATTCCATGCCATATTTTCACCACACCACCTGTCTTAGTGCACAGCGCACTGGAGTAAGAGCCTGAAAACAGCACCCATTGGGCCACAGCACCCATTGGGCCTCAGCACCCAATTGGGCCTCATTCAAGTAAAAAAAAATTAATTTACATCGTGGTCAAACTTTTGATGAATGCAGTTCTAAATCAACATTGAGGCAAAACGACACTAATTACTTGAGTTTAAGGACATTTGTCCAAATGTTTATTACAGTGAAATAGGGGTGGGTGTGGCTACAGAGCCTGTGGGGTGGGATCAGGTTTCAGCGGAGGTTTGTAGCTAGATAGCTACTGCAATGGCGGAGGTGAAGACGCTCAGTGAAGTGAAATGACAAGCCGACAGGGCTCGTTCAAAAACCAGACTCGGAATTGCTTTTCCTCGATGGCAACAGCTGAAGTTCAGCAAGGGGATGAAGAGCGATGTGGAGTTTGCGTGTTTTCTGTTGGACCTGTAAGTAACGTTACCTCTAGCTATGTAGCTAGCTATGGTGACTGGGCGGGGGTTGGATATATGATTGTAATATGAAGCTGAAAATAGATATTAAACCATTAGACAACAAAGCAAGCATTTTAAAAACCCACTCTCTGTCCTAAAGGTCACACTGTTAAAGGAAGTGCTCCCGTATAATGAATCAATCGCTAGGCCTCGGCTACATTATTGCCCTCAAACATCAAATGGCACGGAAGAAATTATGCCCTTCTTTGGACAACGAAGAATAATTCTCCTTCATCCCAGGAAAGTGGTTATTGGTGTGTAAGGACTGTACACGTACACACTGTGGTCAGTTCAAACCTGACTTGACAGGGCAAATACAAGAAGAGGTGTTCGAATTTGCGGCAACACGAGTGTGGGCTGTAGCTGCAAATAAGCGCTGCAAAGAAAACCCGTTCATGGCGCCAAAACAGCTAAAATAAACTGCGCGGTCAATGAAAAATAGCTTTGCACACAGACGAATTTCGCGAAATAATCAGCTATACAATAAAAAAAAGAATCGCCACTACCTTCAGCTGCCAATGAGTGATCCCTGTAACAAATAAACATTAAAAGACTAAGAGCAGGATAAAGAACAGGAAAGTACCGAAATTGGTTTAAAACGCATAAATCTGGGATCGTATAATTGTGCAGAACGGAGCAATTGGAGTCTGCTGGCGTGCTCTTGAATATTGTTTCTGCTTCTCGCTTTGCATATGGGATTCTACCGCCCTGAATCCCATCATTGTACCAAGCTTGAAACATTTGCGACATATACTGCATCGGGCTTCGGAGACATTACCGGGCACGGGTTTTAACCATGTTGAGTATTCGCTTTTCTCAAGCCATTTATCGTTAAACTTGCATTTACCCATGAATCCGTTAGTTTGCTAGCTTGGCTATTACATAGAACTTAGATTGTTACCTCCCTTGACTGAATCCGAAGCAGAAATTTAGCAGAAAGTCATCTTGTCAGAATCGCTCCTACTGACAGTAGCCTACTACTGTGGAACAGTTTAGGTTGCTTGGTAACGTAGAAGCACCCGCGAACTCTGCGATCACGTGACTTCACCTAAAAAGGATCCTTGCGTAATTTCTATCGTATTTGGTTTTCTTTCAGTTTATCATTTGGCAAAACTCCGTATAGTGAGATTGGGAACACATCGCCTCAAAAAATATTTAAGACCTTTCAAAAACGAATTTAATACAATTTAATACATTTTAAGGCCTTTTTTTAATAAATATGAATTTAAGACTATTTAAGACTTTTTAATGACCCGCGGACACCCTGAAGAACATTAAGGATTTTATTTTCAGGCATTTTGTATTCAGAAAAGGTGGTGCGAGAGAAGGGGCTAAGTTCTTTCGATTTCGATGTTCAGGTTTGGTTGCGAGTGAGAGCCCATAGAAGTTTGCCTTTAACATTTCATTCAAAGGAATCCTAATATTGGGGAGGGCAGATCGGCACGACTAATGATGTTTGATTTGTAGAAGAGTAGCTGTCCTCCCGATTAAAATGAGCTATTAGCCAACTCACTACCTGAGCAACAGATATACAGTGCCCTCCACTATTATGGGCCCCCCTGGTAAAGATGAGTAAAAAGGGTTATAAAAAATTTTTATAACATTTTTTTTTTTTCTTGTAAGACAGGAATTAACGCCCAGAGCACCTGAAGAGAACACAATACCGGGAAGTGGCAATCAGGTCACGCTTCTGGGGCTGGGATGTTTGCTGGGACCATCTGGCCTAAGGTTTACGGTGTCCGAGAATGTCCTAGGATTTTATGATCTTGGGAGAGACTCTGATCTGTTTGACACTCCCGCGCACGGACAATGCAAGACTGCCCCCCGCCTGACGTCACTGAGGCAGACCACATCCCTTTCATTCAAATTATGTCCACACAGCATGGTATAACAGTACAGACTGCGTTGGTTTTCCTAAAGCTTAAAACCCTTAAAATGTGATGAATATTTAGGCTACATTGTGCAGTATATACTGGAAATAGTCCTGACACTGGAACATACATTGTACACTCTTTTTCCAGAGGAATAAGTATATATTGTTCAGTTTCTGAGTGTTACATGAGTAAATACACACAGTTAATGTACCTGACTGAACAGGAGAAACTAGGGTATAATGTAATGTTCTCAACAGGAATCCTGGGACTGTTTGTGGCATTAATATTAATCACATTTGAAAACTATGCAGAGATGGGATTCTCATGACAACACGAACGTAGACCTATTCATGTTTGATATTGTTTTGATGGTCTCGGTGTGTGTGGTGCAATGGTCTATATTTCCTAGATGGTGAACATGTAGGAAATATATATTTCATAACTCAGGAGTAAACTGCCGCTGTGGAATTATACCACAGGAAACTCTTTCTGCCAAACCCCCCTTGAAGGAGGGACGAAAGGTGCAATATTAGCCTTCTGGCCAGTTTATGGTTTTACGATCATCCACAGCCAGACCAAACACAGAGTTTGGGCATATAATCAAAGGAAGCAAAGAACTCGGGGAAGCTGTAGTCAGACTCTCCCGCACATCTCACTCTGTGTATTGTGTGTAGTGAATTGCCAGGTATGAATTAATATTTTTCTATACTCTATTTTTAATATGTTGTGTTGTAATTTGTAACTATGATTTGATTATTTTAAAGTAAAGAACCTACCTGGTAAACTGTTAAACTTGATTTGTGTGGCTTCTTTGAAAAAGACATTCTATCTCTGTTAACACGGTAATGAGTTGATTGATTTCCTCAGTCTGGATTTCCCCCTCTGCTGATCTAGGGAGATTGACTAGTTAAGCTTAATGTATCACGGAGTATTGCACCCGTAGAACTCTGTCTTAAGTTAGATCATCTCCGCATGCCTTTTATACATGTTGAGAACGGACGTTGCCAGTATTATCTTCTCGGGTCCCTGAGCCTTTAAGATAGGCTATACCTTATGAAGTGGCCTCCTCCGCAACCTCTGAGATAAATGGAGACATCTAGTCAGCCGTGAGTGGTGTACATAAACGGCCGTATGTAGCACTCGGTGGAACCGACGCATCCAGTTCAGAGAACAGGCTCAAGAGTACGAGAGTACCTTAACAAATCAATTATAAATTCTACATTGAAATTATATACTAATAATTAAATTGGAGTCAGATTTATACGAGTATGGAATCAGCGTTGGTGGCTGACCGTTAATATAATATACACAGGTTGCCTTTTTAGGTAAGCTGGAGTCAGCCTGCAGGCCAGACTAGAGCGGGAGGCAAAGTGGTACTATTGTCTCTGACACGTGGTCAATTACTAGCTGATCTCGCGAATTTAAAGAAGCAGTCTCATCCGGTTGTAATAACAGTAACATTTCAACACTCTTACCTTCTCCCACAGCAACAGCGGAAAATATCACGTTTAAGCCTTCGTTCCGGGCTATTCCCTCATTGGTCTAGCTGCGCGGGATTTACATTCTCATAATAAATTTACTTCAATTAAAGGTTGGATTTTTCTCATTTTTTCAGTGTGAGATTAAGCTACTTCACCAAACTGTGAATTTTTTATAACCCTTTTTACTCATCGTTGCCAGGGGTGCCAATAATAGTAGAGGGCACTGTAAACTCAAACTACTGTGCATGTTCCAGGTACCTGCTTTAAGGTTGCCTTTCACCTCTGATTAAAGTAAAATTTCTCGGAATGTGTCATCATCCAGTGTATAGTCCACAAAAGCGTTGGAAGCCATTGTACTGGAATAATTGGTAACTTAGCTAAGAACTCTTTTAGCTAGCTCGCAAGCTAATACTGTTTACAGTTGTAACAGCAGGTTCCCACTCCAGCACCTCTAGCTCGAGTTCAGTCAACGCCTCCTGGGAGGTGCGGGAAGTACCTCCAAATGCAACTTACCCCACCACTTGACAGCACTGTAGTTTTTATGCCTCCGCACCGGCGACAGCCCTGACATTATGTTTTCGGGTTGTCCGTCCGTCCGTCCATCCCATTCTCGTGAATGCCATTTCTCAGGAACGCCTTGAGGGAATTTCTTCACATTTGGCCTAAACGTCCACTTGGACTCAAGGATGAACTGATTAGATTTTTGTGGTCAAAGGTCAAGGTCACTGTGACCTCACAAAAGACATTTTTGGCCATAACTCAAGAATTCCTATGCTAATTATGACAACGGGTGGATTCCAATCGCTTATTTTATCCGTCCTCTTCTCTGTCCTCGCCTGACCCGGAAATTGATCGAGGTTCGCCATCTTTAAGGACATTACAAACTGCTAAATGCTTCTCGGAGGAGCGAGGAGTGGGGAACGAGCTGGCTCCAGGAGGGTGCTTCAGTGAGGAAACACAAGTGTAGCCTTTGCGGAAGCCTTTTCTCAGAACGCGTGACGTGTATAAATTATCCACCACTCTTCACGTCTACCATGTCGCAGGCACACCCCTACACAAATTAAATTTTACCGCTCCTTTTCATTTATTATAAAGCGCTAATCCATAATGACACTCATTCTTTATAACTGACAAAAGCACCGTTTATTCATGAAAAAAATAAGCTAAAAGCATTATAGTTAAGCACATGAGCATAATATGACGCTGACGCTTGATTGAGCAAGGATGTTCCATTTGCCTAATGCATGTTGCCTCGTTTCCTCCGTCCTCGTATCTGATCCTTGCATCCTTTCCTTGCGTCCTCCGTTGGGTGGAGCTAAGGAGTGAGGAAAGGACACATGGAAAGGATGCAAGGAGTAAAAATAAGCAATTGGAATGAACCTCATATTTCAGACAAATGTCTACTTGGACTCAAGGATGAACTGATTAGATTTTGGTGGTCAAAGGTCAAGGTCACTGTGACCTCACAAAAGACGTTTTTGGCCATAACTCAAGAATTCCTAGGCTAATTATGACAACGGGTGGATTCCAATCGCTTATTTTATCCGTCCTCTTCTCCTTTGTCCTCGCCTGACCCGGAAATCGATCGAGGTTTGCCATCTTTAAGGACATTCCAAACTGCTAAATGCTCCTCAGAGGAGCGAGGAGTGTGGAACGAGTTGGCTCCAGGAGGGTGTTTCAGCGAGGAAACACAAGTGTAGCCTTTGCGGAAGCCTTTTCTCGGAACGCGTGAAGTGTATAAATTATCCACCACTCTTCACGTCTGCCATGTCGCAGGCACACCCCTACAAATTAAATTTTACCGTTCCTTTCCATTTATTATAAAGCGCTAATCCATAATGACACTCATTCTTTATAACTAACAAAAGCACAGTTTATTCATGAAAAAAATAAGCTAAAAGCATTATAGTTAAGCACATGAGCATAATATGATGCTGACGCTTGATTGAGCAAGGACGTTCCATTTGCCTAATGCATGTTGCCTTGTTTCCTCCATCCTCGTATCTGATCCTTGCATCCTTTCCGTCCGTCATTGAGTGAGGAAAGGACGCGCGGAAAGGATGCAAGGAGTAAAAATAAGCGATTGGAATGAACCCCATATTTCACACAAATGTCTCATCAAAATGATGAAGTGATGACATTTTATATCCAAATGTTCAAAGGTCAACTTAACTGTGACATCATAATGTTTTGCTTACCACTGTAGCTGATCTAATAATCACATTAATTATATATTTTTTGCATGGTTCTCAGCTGCTTGATCTCAACTTATGTCTCAGTGATCAGCGGCCAAATGTATGTCTTTAAACATGTTCAGGTACATGACTGTACAGTTTCCTAATTTAATTTGCAAATAAAAAAATTACAAAACTGTATTGGCTGGCTAATTACCTCTGTACTCCTCTGTAAAAATAGTCTCTAAGTGAAGATAGCATGTTTCTCACTGGAAATTATTCACTGGAATCAAACATGTCAATACAGTGATAACTTCCATTTCGCCAATAAATACACTTCATACCTTTTAAATTAAATTCCTTCAAAGTCTTCACTACATATATTTTATAAGTCTGGACAGACATGGATGTAAACTGCAACTTGACTTGTTGGCGGAGGCATACAACCGCAAGGCCGTTATTTCTAGTTAAAAAATGAGGATGGGTAAATGTAAATGTCATTTTGACGTACACCTCTACCAAATGTGCATCTTTACCTGTCGATATTTCTGTTCAGACATTGTTTTGGCCAGCCACAAAGAGAAACTTAATTAGTTGCGCCTTGATCTGTTAAATTGATCTGTTAAAGTTCTATTTCGTTCCTTAGACCATTAGGGTCGTCAATATGGATGGCCTTCTGGGGCCAGATGCATCGAGACTCTTATACCAGAATTTGTCATGGTACATGACCCCCCGCGTAGTGACGTAATTCCTCCCATAAAGGGGGGAGCGTCACTGCGGAAGTCCTCTTCAATTTTCTCGCCAGTACATATTGAGATGTGAGACCGTTTGTATCCTGTGTGAATCCCACATGGCCTTGAGACTTCGGTCGGGGCTAGTATTCCCTAAGGCGGCGATAAGCACTTGTAAACGACATCTGCAGGTAGCTTTGCTAGCCTAGACAGATATCGTTTCTTGGATACTGCTGCGGTAGGCACATGGTGCGGCCGCGTTTACTTCGTTCACTCTAGCTAAACAAATCACGCGGTGAACAGGTTTGTATGCAGTAAAGTACAGGTTTGTATCCTCCTGCGATTTCATTGATCGAACCTAGGTGTGGAGAGTGTACCCCAGTGAGATCTACTACCAAACAATCGGTGAGCTGCGGCTCCAGTGATTGATTCTAAGTCTGTACTGGCTGCGTGTGCACACCAGTAAGGCTTCCTAATCGGTTAGCGCGGTGCTACATCGATTGGTTTACAAGGCAGAGTATGCGTGCTTTGCTACACTATCTGCCTCAACTTCCCCTACTAAAGACCACTGCCACGTTCTATCGTCTGTGGCTTCTCTTTATTTTGCTAACGCATGAGATTCCGTTGATCGAACCTGGGCATGAAGGGCGTACCCCAGTGAGATCTACTACCAAACAATCGGTGAGCTGCGGCTCCAGTGATTGATTCTAAGTCTGTACTGGCTGCGTGTGCACACCAGTAAGGCTTCCTAATCGGTTAGCGCGGTGCTACATCGATTGGTTTACAAGGCAGAGTACGCGTGCTTCGCTACACTATCTGCCTCGACTTCCCCTACTAAAGACCACCGCCATGTTCTTTCATCTACGGCGGCTCTTTATTTTGCTAACGCATGAGATTCCGTTGATCGAAACTGGGCGTGAAGGGTGTACCCCAGTGAGATCTGTTACCACACAATCGGTGAGCTACAGCTCCGGTGATTGATTCTAAGTCTGTACTGACTGCTGCGAGCACACCAGTAAGGCTTCCCAATCGGCTAGCGCGGTGCTATATGGATTGGTTTATAAAGCAGAGTGCACGTGCTTCGCTACACTATCTGCCTCGACTTCCCTTACTAAAGACCACCGCTACGTTTTATCGTCTGCAGGTGCTCTTTATTGTACCAAGGCACGAGATTCTATTGATCGAACCTGGGTGTGGAAAGTGTACCCCAGTGAGATCTGCTACCGTACAAGCGGCGAGCTACAGCTCTGGCCAGTCGGTTAGCGTGGGGCTATATCGATTGGTTTGTAAGGCAGAGTACGCGTGCTTTGCTATACTAGCTGCCTCGGTTTTCCCTACTAAAAGACCACCGCCACATTTTATCATCTGCAAAGTGCTCTTTATTTTTGCTAAGGTATGAGATTCCAGTGATCGAACCTGGGGACGGAAAGTGTACCCCAGTGAGATCTGCTACCATACAATCGGTGAACTACGGCTCCGTTGATTGATTCTAAGTCGGTACTGGCTGCGGCAGCATGCCAGTGAGGCTTCCCAATCGTTTAGCGCGGTGCTACATCAATTAGTTTATAAGGCAGAAGTATGCGTGATTTGCTACGTTATCTGCCTCGGCTTCCCCTATTAAGGACCACCGCCACGTTTTATCATCTGCAAGTGCTTGTTATTATTCTAAGGCATGAGCACCTTGTGCACATGCCTCCCCCAGGCAGAACGCCAGCGGCAGTAGAGGTTGCGCGCAAACGTAAGGGTACTCCCGCCACCGAGGCCCATGTATGAAAAAAGGGCAAAGCTGGCAAGGGCGGCAACCAGTCCGCGGAAGTTACGCAGCTACGCGTGGCACTGTAACAGCTGACTGTGATGGTTTTGACGCCATTTCTACAGCAGCGTCAACCACCTGACAGAGGGTCGAGAGGAGGCTTGGATACTCGGCCTCTCTAGAAACCATTCTCTGTGCGGCCTTGGCACACATGGGTTCCAGTATGCCTCAGGCTAGCACTTCGGGGATGTCGAAGGTTTCACCGACGGGTCCCTCACGATTGGCTATGCCAGCATCAAACGATTTTCTTGCAGAGCTAAATAAAGGCTGGCCACGCCCTGGTATGTATCAGATGGCCAGAGATTGTAGGACGTTTGCGTCCATGTCAGACACGGCAGTCCATGGGCTGACCGAATGCCCTCTGTGGAACCTGCCATTGCGGGATTAGTAGTGTTCCCAGAAGAGGCGGTCCAGGCAGACGCCCGTTGCCCTAGGCCACAATACAGAGCAACAGACAATCTACTCTGTAAGGCTTATAGAGCAGCTGCCAGAGCAGCGTGAACTGGTAATTCACTGTCATGGCTAATACTCACACAGTCACAGATGATGCTTGATGCAGAGGTTGATACCTCATTGAGTGATGCGTCGCTGCAAGCATTTGCGTTTGATTTAAGCCGAGTAATGTCCCTGCTCACGGTGACTCGGCGTCAAGTGTGGTTGGCTCAGTCGCCCCTACCAGACGCCACAAAGAGAACAATCAGAGACCGGCTGGTGGTTCCCGGCCAGGTTTTTCACTGAAGCAGTCAGACAGGCACTGGAACGGTTTGTAGAGGCATTAAGACACAGAGAGTGGCAGATGCCCCCCCTCAACATTCTGGTGTGCGCTGGTCCCAACCAATGGTCAGAAGGGACGCACAACCCGCGTATGTAGGGGAGCTTTTTCGTCGCCCGTCCGCCCGTTTACCGGCACCGGACTCGCGACATAACCCCGTAGGTCCATCTGGCAGTCAGGCCGCCGACACCAGTTGGTGAATTGGAAGGCTCTCATGAGAGAATGGTACTGGATCTGAGAGACCTAAATATGTATCTAAAATGATACACTTTCCTGATGCTTGGGACGTTTGAACGTTATACACGCCATACGAACAGGAGATTGGTTCGCGACTGTGGATTTCAAAGATGCGTACTTCCACATCCCTATTGGGGGAGAGCATCGTTGTTCCTACAATTGGCATTCCGAGGTTGGGTATACGAGTTCAATGCCCTCCCGTTCGGTTTGTCTCTAGCCCCATTTGTACTTACTCACTGCATGAGCGTAGTTCTATCGCCGCTCAGGCTGAGGGGGCTGAGAATCATACCATACCTAGAAGATTGGCTGATATGCGCACAATCGTACGTATGGCGCTTTTACACTGCTAAGACGTTGGAGCATGTCACCAAGTTGGGCATCAACGTCAATTACGGCAAGAGCCAGCTGATTCCGATACAGTCAATCGAATACATCGGTCTGCTGCTCAATTCAAAAAGCATGAAGGCATCACTGAAACCCCGTCGCATAATCACTGTGCTCGACACGGGTGTCTCAGTTCCGAGTGAATTGGTTCCTCGAAATGAGGACTTTTCAGAGGTTTATGGGCCTAATCTCGGGCAGTTGTACCTCTCGGACTCCTGACAGCCAGGCCACTTCAACGCTGGTTGAACGCCAAGTCACTGCACCCCAGGTAGGACCGTCATACCCGAATCAGGGTAATGGGTCAATTTTGCCGGCCCATGGCGATGAGTGAGCCCCCTGAAAGAAGGGGTCCGAATGGGGAATATACTTTCATAACGCATGGTCGTTACGACGGACACTTCACTGAGCGGTTAGGGGGGTTTGCTAGCACCTCCCAGCTCAGGGGTTATGGTCCCGACTGCATCAGTCGGACAATATCAACGTGCTCAAACTCCAAGCAGTATTTCTAGCACTGTGACATTTCTTGCCCGTACTATGGGGCAAACATGTGGTAGTGAGGTCGGACAATGCCTCAGCAGCATATGACATACAGTTGAAGTCGAAAGTTAACATACACCTTAGCCAAATCCATATAAACTAATTTTTTCACAATTCCTGACATTTAATCCTAGTAAACATTCCCTTTCAGTTAGGATCACAACTTTATTTTAAGAATGTAAAATGTCAGAATAATAGTAGAGAGAATTATTTATTTCAGCTTTTATTTCTTTCATCACATTCCCAGTGGGTCAGAAGTTTACATACACTCTGTTATTTTTTGGTAGCATTGCCTTTAAATTGTTTAACTTGTGTCAAACGTTTCGCGTAGCCTTCCACAAGCTTCTCAATAAGTTGCCCATTCCTCCTGACAGAACTGGTGTAACTGAGTCAGATTTGTAGGCCTCCTTGCTCGCACAAGCTTTTTTCAGTTCTGCCCACAAATTTTCAATTGGATTGAGGTCAGGACTTTGTGATGGCCACTCCAATACCTTGACTTTGTTGTCCTTAAGCCATTTCGCCACAACTTTCAAAGTATGCTTTAGGTCATTGTCCATTTGGAAGAGCAATTTGCAACCAAGCTTTAACTTCCTGGCTGATGTCTTGAGATGTTGCTTCAATATATCCACATCATTTTCCTTCCTCATGATGCCATCTATTTTATGAAGTGCATCAGTCCCTCCTGCAGCAAAGCACCCCACACAACATGATGCTGCCACCCTCGTGCTTCACGGTTAGGATGGTGTTCTTCGGCTTGCAAGCCTCACCCTTTTTCCTCCAAACATAATGATGGTCATTATGGCCAAACAGTTACATTTTTGTTTAATCAGACCAGAGGATTTCTCCATTTCTCCATTTTCTCCAAAAAGTAAGATCTTTGTCCCTATGTGCAGTTGCAAACTTTTATGGCGGTTTTGGAGTAGTGGCTTCTTCCTTACTGAGCAGCCTTTCAGGTTATGTCGATATAGGCCTCGTTTTACTGTGGATATAGATACTTTTGTACCTGTTCCCTCCTGCATCTGTTGTTGTGGTATTGATTTGCACTTTTCGCACCAAAGCACGTTCATCTCTAGGAGATAGAACGCGTCTCTTTCCTGAGCCATATGACGGCTGCGTGGTCCCATGGTGTTTATACTTGCGTACTATTGTTTTACACACAAGCGTGGTACCTTCAGGCATTTGGAAATTGCTCCCAAGGATGAACCAGACTTATGGAGGTCCACATTTTTCTTTCTGAGGTCTTGGCTGAGTTCTTTTCATTTTCCCATGATGTCAAGCAAAGAGGCACAGAGTTTGAAGGTAGGCCTTAAAATACATCCACAGGTACACCTCCAATTGACACAAATAATGTCAATCAGAAGTTTCTAAAGCCATGACATAATTTTCTGGAATTTTCCAAGCTGTTTAAAGGCACAGTCAACTTAGTGTATGTAAACATCTGACCCACTGGAATTGTAATATAGTGAATTAAAATTATCTGTCTGTAAACAATTGTTTGAAAAATTACTTGTGTCATGCACAAAGTAGATGTCCTAACTGACTTGCCAACACTAGTTTGCTAACATGAAATCTGTGGAGTGGTTAAAAATGAGTTTTAATGACTTCAACCTAAGTGTATATAAACTTCTGAGTTTAACTGTAAATCATCAGGGCGGTCTAAAGTCCCGCCAATCATTGGAAGTGACCCAGCACCTGCTAACATGGGCACTTCCCAGACTTACCTCCCTACGTGCCATTCACCTATCAGGTGTTTGGAATGGCACAGCAGATGAGGTGGTGGAGGAGATATGGCGGCACTTCGGTCGTGCTCAATCAGACCTGTTCGGCTCTCAAGAGTCTACTCATTGCCCCCAGTGGTTTTCCCTGAACAAGTATTAGAGTCTCCTGGGGATAGATGTATTAGCGCACAAATGGCCAGGCGGCATGCTATACGTGTTTCCTCCCGAGTCGCTGATCAATGCGACTCTGCACAGGCTCAGCACGAGTCACCACAAGCTCCTGCTGGCTAATGAAGCCCCCAGATGGCCAATGAAACCCTTGTTTCCCACAATCCTCTGCCTTGTTTGCGATCCACCCTGGAAAATTCCAGTTTGGGAGGATCTGTTATCACAACAAAGCGCCACTGTTTGGCACCCTTGGCCAAACATGATGAATCTCTGGGTGTGGCCACTGAGGAGCCCAACCCTTCGATAACAGAATGCGGCTCCCCGGTCCAGCGGACGCTACTCAACTCCAGAGCGCCCTCTACGAGGAGGGCCTATGGGTATATGTGACTTCGATTTAGCACATGGTGCTTAAGGGAAGGTGCGGACCCCGTACACTGTCCGATCCCTGTACTATTGGACTTTTTACAGTCCTTACTTGATAACGGGAAAGCCAGCACACTGAAAACCTATGTGGCTGCCAGCAGGCATGTCTGGGTACATAACAAGCCTGCAGGGAGCCATTACCTTGTCAGCCGGTTCCTGAAGGGTGCCCGGCGGCTGGGACCTGAGAAGTCACTGGTGTCTCCCTCCTGGTATCGCCCGATGAGCCTCTCAAGACGATCAGCCTTAAGTGGCTTTCTTTTAAAACGGCGTTTCTGCTAGCGATGGCATCAGCAAGTTGATGAGCTCTGCGCTCTCTTCATCAGTGCAGTGTCTAAGATGGAGACCGGCCGACTCAGGAGTCACATTGTGACCTAATCCATCGTTCCTGCCCAAAATAGTTTCGGCATTTCACATCAACCAGCCGATCGAGCTCGCGGCGCTTCGCCCCCGCCAGATGAGGGCCTACGGGATGCACACCTGATATGTCCAGTGCGTGCGCTGCGACGCTACGTCGAAGCTACCGCTTCCTTCAGACGTACAGGGCAACTCTTTGGGCCCTATCTTACACCCAGCACTAAGCGGCGCTAACCCAAATGCAAGTGTCTTTGCTATCTTACACCCGGCGCAGGGTTCATTATAACCTAATGGGTGAATTGTCATTCAATGGAAAACTTGCGCACTAGACGGACATTTGAGTTCTGAAAATGCACTTCAGATGTCATTACAACACAGCTCTCTAGGCCTATAGACTGTAAGTAAATATAATGGTTTTGACTGAAATAAGTTCAAAACCTTGTCCAGTGAATATTGCATTTATTGTTTTTCAAATAGCCTAGGTTACAGTGGATTCGCTGTGCATAAGGTTTTCTCGATAGCCTATGGTTAAAAAACTGAGATAAATGTCACCATGTTAACTGAATTTGAACCTTATTCTTCGTCCTTCATATTTTTTTAATTACATTGACAAGGTTTCCATACTCTGAGCTTATTGAAACCCCGCTGATTTTACCTGTTATTCCATAACTGAACAAAACGATTTTAAAGAGAACTTTAAAGCGTTTAATTAGAAACAAAAACAAATTTGCAGCACGTTACACAATTAATTCACAATTAATTTTAATGCCATTCTCTGCCTGTGTGCTTTAACTTCATGCAGGAGCAGGTCTGTTTCCCCTGCTGTTAATCACACTTTTCATGGTCTTCCTGGGAAAGTGGATTGTTTTAAAGCATTACGCTACCAGTAAAACAGGTTGGTCACATTTCCATAAGCAGGACACTATAAAACAAGGGAAAATATGCGTGAACCTACAGGTTGCCAGCCTGACAGCTTTATTGTATTTAGTGTCATTGTTAAGGCAAAATAACGGTATTTATTTAATTAGCTAATCAATATTAGAATGCAGGTAATGAACTTCGGATGAAGTTTGAACTTTGAGAACTCCATGAGAACATTCTCATGGAATTGATGTTTGACAATGTTTAATTGCATAATCAAACTAAATTTGTTAAACAAGCAGGCTAATTTGGCATTTTCTAAGATGAGACGGAAGCCATTGATAGCTTATTCTCAGCTGTTCCAGGTGCTTTTAACGATTAGAATGCAGGTAATGAACTTCGGATGAAGCTTGAACTTTGAGAACTCCATGAGAACATCCTCATGGACTTGATGTTTGACAATGTTTCATTGCATAATCAAACGAAATTTGTTAAACAAGCAGGCTAATTTGGCGTTTTCTAAGGTATTCTCAGCTGTGGCAGGTGCTTTTAACGAAATTTACCAGCATATATTTTGTAAAATAACAGCACTGTCGGGAATTACCGGGAACTCATAATGGTTAGTCCGAATAATATTGATCATTCTATTGATACATATAGCCTATTCCTTGATCGCACTAAACACGCATGAGTATGTCTGTTTCACCATCATATAAGCAATCTGCCAAGGTGGAAAAGCAGGTTTTTAAAGAGAATGGGATATGACATTTTGATTGGTTTATTGCATGTCACGCCCAATGACACACCTATAATTAATGAAGTGACACGGTTCAGCCCATTTGTACGTTGCGCCATGCTTAGCGCTCAAAAATCACGCTGTCAAACTAGCAGACGTGGACTTGGACACACCCTAAATGCACTTTACACCTTGCGTTTAGGCAAAGCGCTAAGATCGCCAAGATAGAGCCCTTTGCTACGGCAAGACTAAAGGGACAGCGCTCTCGGCTCAAAGCCTCTTCCGGTGGGAAGTGAAGACAATAGCCTATGAGGCTAGCGGCTAGTGCTAAACCCTCGCCTATTAATATCCAGGGCGGATCCACCAGAAGTATGGCTACCTCATGGGCAACCCTGGAAGGCGTACCTCTTAAAGAAATTTGTGAAGCGGCGACGTGGGTGTCCCCCTGCACATTTACGAGGTTTTATCACGTCAATGTGGTGCCAGGCTCAACGGTCGGTGCAACCATCTTACCTGCGGCCTTGGCATCCATGTAAGGATGATGGTCCCTCCTGACACTTTGGGTATTAAGTCATCCATATTGACGACCATAATGGTCTAAGGAACGAAATAGAACGAACGGTTACGGCTGTAACCATGTTCTATGAGTTCCGGATGACCATTATGGATCATGGTCACTCGGGACCTTTTAAGGGCGAAAAAATTGTTCAGAGGACTTCCGCAGTGACGCTCCCCCCTTTATGGGAGGAATTACGTCTCTACGCGGGGGTCATGTACCATGACAAATTCTGGTATAAGAGTCTCGATGCATCTGGCCCCAGAAGGCCATCCATATTGACGACCCTAATGGTCATCCAGAACTCATAGAACATGGTTACAGCCGTAACCGTTCATTCTGTATCAGTTAAGGTATTTCAACCTTTTCCAAAGTAAATTAAAGACCTACATTTCCCTGTGATTAGTAGCAATTACATAAGTTTACATTCTCATCTATCAGGTAGGCTATTTAAAAAAAATAAAAATATGATTAACTTTAACTTTTGCCCAGGGATCCCCAGGAAATGATTGCTGTTTGATGCTTTCCTGGGTTTTATTTTCTCAGTGCAAAGTAGATTTCTGCTTATTGCCACTTGTTGGATGTGCCAGTATAATGCAGTACCAGTGTAATGCACCCTGTGTCTGTTGACCCCTACTTCTGCCCTACCCCACAGAAAAACTTATATTCAAGGTTAAGCATGTATCTCACTGCATAAAGGCTAGTAATGGGCTGAATTAATGTTCATGAACCCAAAGCCGTGTGGATTTGTCACTTATCAACGGTTCACTGATCTGGACCAACCATAGTTTTCCTATGAAAATGAGTCCTTTTGAACATGAGAGCCTATGTTAGTTTCACCGATAATGCAGTTCCTTAAGCCTCTCTCTCCTGTCAAAAAAAAAACAGAAATCAAAAATAGGAGTTGTTTCTGTTCAGCGAAAGCATCACCTCTAATTAAGTCTCTCCCTTCATTGGCTACACTTGCTGATAATGGCATTAAAGCCTCAGGCTCTTCCTCTCTTTAAACAGATAGCAGAAGATATTTTTCACGCTTTCTGCCTTTAACCCTGA
Source organism: Synaphobranchus kaupii (assembly GCA_029718625.1). NCBI lineage: Eukaryota > Metazoa > Chordata > Actinopteri > Anguilliformes > Synaphobranchidae > Synaphobranchus > Synaphobranchus kaupii. The sequence goes on along the minus strand of CM056383.1, from coordinate 46,720,529 downwards.
ACAGCAGCTCGTAGCTGCTAATGGACATGATGTTAAAATCTTATTAGAACTGCTTTCTCGTGCAGTGCTTGTGTAGGTTTCATGTATGTTTATGTGTGTGTGTGTGTGTGTGGGGTGGGGGGGGTTAAATTAGTTTTGTGAAACCGTTGGCAAATCTGTGGATTTGCATTGTATGGAAATGACAACTTTACTAATGACAGAATTACCCAGGGGGCACTATGACTGTGGCACTGATAGCAATTTTTTTTTTTTTAAAACCACTTCTTGTTGAGGTTCCCAGCTTCCCCATACCTTTATATAGAAAGTGCATGTTGTGAATTAGTAGTGGATTCGGGGAAACTCAAGAAAAAAAAAAAAAAAACACTGTGAGAGAAGCTAGAAATGTCTCATCTGGATTTCATATGCAAATGGTTGAGTTGGTTACATTCTAGCTAGCAGACCAGCTCCCCCTAATTATGCCATCTCCTAATTGGTGCCCCAGTCATTTTTCAGTATTTCCTGTCGTCAGCATTAGCAGGGTCAGCTAAAACAGAAGGTATTTATTGTTATTTACACACACACATTGTACAGTACGACAGTTGTTATGATGTGTACAACAGTACAGTAATTTGTTATGATGTTGCCATGGTTACTGGGGTTTTATGTGTGCGCTTGCATGGGGAGAGTGAGTGGTTATTTTGAGTAAACTCCATTGAACATGCATCCGTGTGGATCTGGATCATTTAACACACACTTATTAAGTTCTCTTCCTACCAAGGGCAAAATATACCAATTTTCACCTGTTTTCACTAGTCACTAACAAAGCTGTTTATCTCAAAAACTGTAAAGGCTACAAATATGGTTCATAGCTTTTATTAAAACAGAGAACTGCACTATTATGACTAAGTAGTCATAATTCATATACACACACTTTTTGCTACTTAACTACAACAATTTATGTACAGAAATTGTGATTTTTTACCTGATGAGCTACAAGAGCTATGGAGGAAATAACTCTTTGTGATTCCTCAATATGCTGCATATCTCTGCTAAAAATATGGTGTCAATATCTCAAACTGTTCAAATTCTACAGAGATTTTTTTCAGGTGAACCATTTCGGTTACCAAAGTTGGCACAAATTGTGCCAAATTGTGCAAAATGGCAAGGTTCCAGAAAAGTCTCAATATGATTTATTTTTTAAGTTTTACAATAAAATTTGATAATTGGCAATAAAAGTTCATTTTTAGATGTGTTTTTGGTGTGTTTCATATTACACAACTAACTAGCCTATCCGTGGTCCCCAAAAAGCTCTCCAAACCCATGTAGCAACACAGTGAATCTTTCCACCAGAGTCCCATTAGCCAGAAATTAGTCCAGGTATATGCAAACGGGATATAAAATCAAATGTCCACCCTAGATAAAATAAACCCCTGCATAATAATCAACAACAACAAACTCATTCTCATGTTATCTCTCCCTCATGTTACGTCATGCATAAATTGCTCATTTGTTTACCTGCACAGCCTGCTGTACTGCATACAGAACAATTTACTCATGTGGAAAAAAACAAACCCTTCAGACACCATTTAATTCAAAAGAAACTTGGAACAGCTTGTCTCAGACACAAATAGATAGCTAGCTGCTATGTGTAATTTTGCTGGCTAGCTTACCATTGTTACAATATAGTAATGTTAGCTATATTCATTTAATTCAGGGATTTGTTTTATACATAACAGTGAATTTGCACTGGTATACCGGCAAAAAAAATAAATCTGTTACCTTACACCACTCAGCGTCACTGAGACAAGATCGCAAAACCATATTTGGGCTAGGACCTGCTGCACAGAGAAACTCCTGAATAACCTAGACATAACTAACCAAAAACTGTATGAAAGAGACTGTAAGGTAAAAAGAAGAACAGCAGCAGTTACCTAATGAATTGTGCTTTGCTAAACGGAATGTAGCAAGCTACGCTACAAGGTAAAAACACCGCGCCATCTTGGTTCGATAATTACGCTTGGTTGCCTCCTTCTCTTACGCGGGGCAGTATCTACATGAATTCTTAGCAAGCTGCAATACATGTTTGAGAATTAGTTCGGAGTTTCCAACGTTATTTACGAAGTTTTACCTCAACGTTTTGGGCTTAAAAACCACATTCCCAGAAGGAATGGATATTTATCTTAAGGATATTTAATCAGAATATTGAGGTGAGCAGTTTATTATATATTATTAAATTAATGAAATGTATAATTTAATAACTTCCGTAACGCCCGCGTTACCGCTAGGGGGCGTTTGGCAGCAAGAGGTTAAGAACATAATATTGGCAACGAGTTTAGCCTACCCCCACGGGCTCCTTTCCTCTCAGTTCCCGGCGATCCTCCAATTCCGTGGGCGAGTAGGCTGGATAACTTTACAGTGTACCTCTATGCTATGGACTATGGGGACATTTCTGACAAGAGGAAAACAGCACTTCTCCGTCGCTGTCTCGGTTCAGAGGAGCAGAGGATTTTCCGTGCTCTTGGCCAGGCGGAGACCTACGAGGAAGCAGTCGCTGTCCTAACCAACCACTTCACCGGTCAGCAACGGGTGCTCCTCCAATGTTACAAGCTTCGGAAATGGCTACAATGGTCGGGTGAGAGTGTAGAGTGCTCTCCTGCTGTAGAGCGCTCCACGTGACTCGCAGACGCGCGCCCCGCCGCGGACCACTGCTCTATGCGGCTATGACAGCTCCAAGATAGAGATTTTAGGTGTCCTCCAGGTCCCAGTGCACTATGGGCCTAAGCACCTGCCCTCATTCCCATTCCACATCGCCAAGCGAGGGGCCAACCTTTTGGGCCTTGATCTTTTCACGGGCTTGGGGTTCACGCTGAGGGACGACAACAGATCTGACATCCACCACGTCACCTCCACCAGGCAGCAGAAATGGCCAGTGCTGTTTGATGGACTGGGCTGCCTCACTGACGCCTTGAGGGATGACGTCACCAGTGAGCTCAAAATGCTGCTGGACAGTTAAAACCTGGTCATCTCAAAGAAAAAGTCAGGGGGGTTACGGGTCTGTGTGGATTTACGCTCAGTAAAAAAGGCGGTTATCCCAGACTAATACCCTTTGCCTACCTCTGAGGAGCTTACCACCCACTTCTACGGCTCGACATCTTCACAAAGCTGGATCTGCGTCAAGGCTATCTGTAGGTGCCCTTCCACCCATCCAGCAGAGACCTCACAGCATTTTTCACGCACGCTGGGGTCTTTCGGTACACCCGTATGCCGTTCGGTCTTAGCTCCGCCCCCAGCTGCTTCCAAAAGGTGATGACCACCATCTTTGCTGGTATCCCTGGGGTGGCACTTTTCCTCAACGATATAGTGGTCCATGCCCCAGACGTTCAAACCCACAACGAGTGGCTACACATGGTGGCCAGGGCCCTCCTGGAGAACAATCTGACACTAAATGGTGAGAAATGCACCTTTGCAGCCCCAGCCATAGACTTCATGGGGTTCCACCTACACAGAGATAAGAAATGTGACTTCCACTCAGGTAGTTTTAAGAAATGTACTGTGCAGCTAGGTGAGGTGAGCCTTCCCCTGTCACTAGATACAGGTGCTGCTGCATCTTTGCTTAATTCTAGCACATACCACAAGTTCTTCTCCTACCTGCCATTGCAGCATCCCACCACTGCTCTATGCGGCTATGACAGCTCCAAGATAGAGATTTTAGGTGTCCTCCAGGTCCCAGTGCATCTGGGTGCACCCAGGTCTCCATTGAACATGCATCTGTGTGGACCTGGATCATTTAACGCACACTTATTAAGTTAAGAACATAATATTTATAACATTCTTTACACAATAAAGACCGTAAACATTTCATAATGGTTCATAAATATCAGGGTATTTTGAGCCTTTATCCCTGTTATTTCATATTTTATTTAGCTATGTAGGTCAACTGAAAACTCTTTTGCAGTAATGACCTGTGAAAGTGGGTAGGCAAAGGATTGCATAGCCAATCAGATTTAGGGGGCCAGATGAGGAGAACCAGTATCATGGGAATTTGACCAGGACACCGGGATTAACACCACTACTATTTAGAAGTGCCATAGGACCTTTAATTGCCTCAGCAAGTCAGAACCTTGGTTTAATATCTTATCTAAAGGACAGCACCGTCTACATTCCAGAGTCCCCATCACTGTGCTGGGGCATTAGATCCCCACTCCTCAGTTTTTTTTCCAGAGGGAAGAGTGCCCCATACTGCCCTGTACCACTGTCTGAAAAAAATATTTTATTAGATGTTAGTTATACATTTAACCTGACCTTACACAGGAAAACAGATTGAAAGTGCAAAAACCAATGAACTACCCTTTTGAAGGTGACACACTCAAATTGAAACTTCTTTCTTTTAAAAACCAGAGACAGAATTTCACCCCTTACAACCATGTTAAATGAATTACCCCCATTAGTTCAAACAATACCATTGGCTTTAAGTCAGTGAAATGTACTTTTATTGTGGTTACCATTTCTTTGTAACAATATGCTATAGTTGTTGCTGCTATATCTTTCTCTTGTTTTTGTCACTTCAGTTTTACCTTTACGTTTATGGGGAAAAGGGTTAACCTGATGTGAAAGAGCTGGTAGACAAAATAATAGTATAACTAATGATAATGTCTGGTTCCTGTGAGTGACTCCAGATTGACACATAGCACAGGCTTACAGTTGACTCTAAATGTGGCATTCATCATGTCCTACTCCTTCTTAACCACGGTTTAAGTGGTGAGAGAGTAATTTCTCCCACATGGCTTAATTTATTTAAGCTAAATTTTCAACTTATTTTACCAGGAAATTTTCCACTGTGAAGCAGTATGTGGCAACCTTGCTTTGAATGTAAATGAGACCTATCCTAAATAGATCAGGGGAACTTAATTTCCAAGCCTGGGTGAGGTCCCATTAGTCCAAAATCATGTTAAAGTGTAAGCACCAGATAATTTGAAATGCTGGAAATTCAAAAAATGTGAAAAATGTATAAAATTACATAATCATAAAGTATATGAATGTTATATAATGTTGGATATCAATGTTTAAGAAGTGTTTCCAGTACCCGCTTTCACCCCGCCTCCAAAAATTTTTGTATTTCATAAAAGAATGTTTTTTGTCAAAACGCTGACGTCATACGTGGTACTGTCATCGTTCTTCAGCAGCTTCCCAATGCAACATGCGAAGAGAAATTGACGAACAGAAATCTAACGTTGGATGACTATGTCGAGAAAGAAAGATAAAGATAGAAAGAAAATTCAGAGACGAATGGAGAAGAATTTAGCCTACGTGGTTAGACTATGAACAATAGAAGAAGTAGAACGCACCCCCCAAAAAAGATGCTGAATAGCGGCCCATTTAATCAGATATAAAAAAAATAAATACACTGCACCCCTGATGAAGGCATACTGCCAAACATACTGACTTTACAATAAAAACTTTGCCCGGATGAACCAGCAAATCAAGCGCATAGACGCAGTACAACGAGATCAAATGATCAGAATCTTCACAGTGTAATGCCAATTGTCTTTCTCGCTCATATTATCATCCAGCTTTCTGATCGTTCCCTCGGCTCCTTGAAATCCACAAAAAGTCGGGTAACTGCATGCTATTCGAGTGACAAAAAAGTTTAGGTTTCCTTAACGTTAATTGTCGATTAACTGAACTAACGTTCGCTAACGTTAACTTTGCTTATACATGATCTCAGTAGCTAGCTAGTAACTTACTGCATTAACTTAACGTTAGCTTGCTAACGTTTTGCATCTCAGTCTTAGTTAGCTAGTTAGCTAACACTGTCTCTAGGCTATGTAATATGTTTGGGCCACCAGGTGGCCAGTGGGGGAAAAAATCTTTAGTTCGGCAGGACAACCAAAAAAATGTATTTCAGGAAATCAACATAAATATTGTGCTTAAAATGTCTGTTTAACCTTAAATAAACGTAATATGGACAATAACTGTCCTTATATGTAATTTTAATGCGATATACGGACTGTTTTCGTGGCTCTGACAGCACCGAAAACAGTGGAAAAAAATCAGCGCAGCCAGTATTCTGTTCTATTCAGTGTCCCGCGGTCATTCTGGCAGTTGACTTAGTTCAACTGTTAGAATTCTGAAAGACTATCAGGTCAATATTTTCACTGGACACTCTGTATATCCCGCCTTATAACTGAAAAGTCCCAGCTTATTGGTGAAAGGGTTAAACAGATTCTGAAGATTGACATTTCAGGCTCCAATCATGTTAACGCTGACGAGCGCACTATAATGTTTAGGTAGCAAATAACAAGGCTAAATGCTTCTGACGTAATTTACATAGAAACTCTATTTACATAGAAAATATATAACTTTTAAAGATTTAATTCCTCTTCCACTGGGACTTTTGCCATTTATTGAGGGTGTGACGGAAATTTTCGGTGCCACTGACCACAATCGAACAGTTTCCCTTTTACATTAGAAGTCCATTTTTTATGGGTTAAAGGGATAGTTCGGAATTTTAGACATAATGTCTCAATTATGACTTACCCATGATGTAGTTGATTGATGGAAACTATTTTCAGATAATTCCATGCTGTCCCTAATTTTGGACATACACACATTGCTAATGCTAGCGCAACTCTAAGGTAACTGCTAGCATCCACTACCAAACGCACTTAAACACTCCACAGTGCACCCAAAGCAAATAAAATACGACGACAGTCTATCAGGGTTATTTTGAGTGTTTATACCATCATTTGAAGTCAAACTATCGTTGAATCCTTTACTTTGTGCTGACCTATATTCTCTGTGGAAGTACGGGGGCGGAGCGAACGTGGCCATTACAACTTGTTGGTCTTTTTTGTTGTTGTAGTCGACCAGTGCCAGCACTACATTCATAGGTAATGTAAAGTATCGCTCCGCCGCCGTACTTCCACAGAGAATATAGGTCAGCACAAAGTAAAGGATTAAACGATAGTTTGACTTCAAAAATGATGATATAATCACTGAAAATAACCCCGATAGACTGTCGTCGTATTTTATTTGCTTTGGGTGCACTGTGGAGTGTTTAACCCCTTGGCGCAGATGGCAAATTTCACCTATTTAGGGGGTGCTCTGTTTAAGGCTTTATAACTCCAGGTGTGAGCATCACATAAACTTGGTAAATTGCTTAAATGAAACAAGACAGGTGTACCATTTAAAATACAAACTTAGATTTGTTTATTTTCATAATTTAAGTCAAAATAAAGTGCCACAAATGCAAAGAAACTTTTGAAAAAAACGTTTTTCTTTAGTTTGCTGAGAGCTACATAAGTGAAATCGGTAATATATATACATTTCCTAAGGTCTATGATGCAAAATATAGGCAGTGTACCCTGTTGTCCATTTGTGTCTCCAAATCTATCTAAATGGCTAAATTGTGCACTGCTGTAAATAAAATTAAAAAAATGATATATTTAACTACAAATCAACAGTTTTGGCTCATAAAACTCACTTTTGCATAATTTCCAAGTTGGAATTACATATTTTCATCAGTATAAGGGGGTAGATATCCATGGGTCCAAAACCCCTATGCAAAACATGTCATAAAATTATTAATTATTGTATTATAACGCATATACATTTGCTCCTTCTGATGGCTTAAGATAAAAAAACATTGATATCACAGTGTTACATACACCTAAATGTGTTGCCTAATCATTCACTCTTGTACCTCAATAAAACATCACTTGTCCCTGTACTCTACAGTATGTATACTTTTGTCCTGGGATTGCATTTTTCTGTAGTTTTAAAAATGTTTCCTATTCATAATGACTCCAAGGAAATTTTTACGTTAATCTACCACATATCAGCGCACAGTAAATTGGAATGAGCATTTGTCATGCCCTAAGAGACAAGTATATGGGCTATGCCATAGCCTATATTATGTACGATAACATAAACATAAAATAGTATTCCACCATCTGCAAAATGCTGCCAAATGTTCTATCTTCAATGAACATCGGTAGGCTACATCAAAAATACATTTAACGATTGCACTACAGTATGTGAACTGCACTCAAAATGCGAAAATAACAATAGTGCTATCAAACATATTGGAAAGACAGTTCTCGAGTGGAAACACCAACGTACATATGTAGCCAGCGAGACCAACGGCATTTTAGACGCAAAAATACTTACATATCGGAAAAGGGAAACTCCCCTCCATAATGCGTATTCTATAGAGCTTGCGTAATACTAGACAGTTAAAATGAAAACTGCCGTTACGCTGGGCTGTAGTAAATTGCTCAAAGCACCCAAAAAGCCATGCCATATGCCGTTGCTAAGGTTATAATGTACTCTATTGGATGAAAAAGCCGACAATTAAACCAGAATGAACTGTAATGAATGAGACAGGCTTACAGGGCATGGGGGTATTATGCTGCGACATTTCAGACAGTGTAATAACGGTATAAAGTGTTGTATATTTCTCAAACCGATTGTACCAGACATAAATGACCACTGAATTTTGAAAGGAACATCTCGATGTGTAAAACCAATGGTAGGATTGTATATTTATTTCATATTTAGTAGCATATATTGCTAGTAGAATACATGGTAGAATGAGACAGTACTTTCACAGTTTATTTTGCATTTGAGTGAGCAGGGCTTTTCACGGCTTTTCTGGCATACGATCAGGTTTATCTCGTTGCTATGACGTTATTCTAATTTTATATGATGAATAAATGTATTTATGAACTCAAATATAGACGCTATTGTCCACTATGTCACGCATAGGTAGGTATAGACTAGGTGGGGGGTTGCTTGTTAAATGGACTTGCGACGGGGAAATAGTGACACTTAGAAACTCCATATTTGGCAGAAATCGTCACGAACCGTCTACCAATAAATTTAAAACATAGAGTTTGTGATTTCCACTAATAGTTTGGCTGCAGGAGCAACGAATGTCTCAGTTGAGCAAAATGATAGCGCCGGCGCCATTATCACTATGCATCCATGCAAAGGAGTTAAGTGCGTTTGGTAGTGGATGCTAGCAGTTACCTTAGAGTTGCGCTAGCATTAGCAATGTGTGTATGTCCAAAAGAAGGGACAGCATGGAATTATCTGAAAATGGTTTCCATCAATCAACTACATCATGGGTAAGTCGTAATTGAGACATTATGTCCAAAATTCCGAACTATCCCTTTAATGCTATTGGTTTCCGCAAGCTTGATCATTCTAGCCTCATACGTCGTACAATAAAGTCTAGCAATACACAAGCATTTACTTATTGTTAGTTTTATCACCACAGCAGTGAAGTAAAAAAGTCAATAAACTACGTTTTCTCTCAGAAATGTATTGTCAAGCTCACGTGCTGTCTATGTTCTAAAGCACCGATTTGCCCTCCCCACTTTAGTGTCTACCCTGCCAATGCACAGAGACAGTTTTCAACTTTTCTCACAGAAATAGTTAGCTAACAGCTAGCTAAAATTAGGCTAACGTTATACCAGTCTGATCTTCCAATGTGATTCAATTGTCTGTTGGAGGATTTTCTGCATCCTGGCATGGTGCAGCATCAGGTTCAAAGCGAAACAGGTCAATAAACATATCTTTTGCACATTTTTCCCTGCTCAAAATACTCAAATTCCTCCTCTCCTCAGAAATGTCGGATTTGTTAGTGTCTGCCACTTTTGTATACCCATAGGCGCTTGACATGTCACCCCCCCCCAGCCCCAGTTAGACACCCAGGGCTCTATCTTGGTGATCTTAGCGCTTGGTCTAAACGCATGGCGTTAAGTGCATTTAGGGCATGTCCAATCCACTTTTGCTATTTAAACGGCGTGTTTTTTTAGCGCTAAGCACGGCGCAACGTTTAAATGGGCTGAACCTAGTCTCTTCATTAATTATAGGTATGTCTTGGGCGTGACATTGTAATGGTGGCGTGACGTGTGAGGTAGGAGGGGCCAAACGCAGCAAGGGGATTCATTAAGCACTAAGGCCACTAAGACGGGAAACCCCGTACATAAGGGAAGGAGGCATGACAGGGAACACACGTACCAAAGCTACTAACTGGCTCACTGTCACACCCCAATGAGTAGAAGCGCAAACGCCAGGTTTCTCAGTAAGAAAACCAAACAAGGCTCATGGAACAAAGCACTGGGCTCCCATACTTCTACGAGCAAAGTGACTAAAGAAAGAGCCAGAAATAATAAACGCCCTGCCTCGGTAACGAGACGCATAAGAACAGGCGAGTAGCATAATGGCACAAATAACACACACCAAAAGTACCGAAGCTACTAACCGGCTCACTGTCACACGCCAATGAGTAGAAGTGCAAACGTCAGGTTCCTCAGTAAGAAAACCAAACAAGGCAAATTGAACAAAGCACTGGGCTCCCTTACTTCTACGGGCTAAGTGACTAAAGAAAGAGCCAGAAATAATAAACGCCCTGCCTCGGTAACGAGACGCATAAGAACAGGCAAGTAGCATAATGGCACAAATAAAACACACAGCCAACAAACACTGCAAAATAATACGAGATAGTATAGGCGAAAGGAACAGAGATCTAACGTTCCAAGGCTACTCTCAGACTCGCAGTCACACACAAACATGTCCACAACATTGCCCAGTCTCCCGAAGGACAAAACAGAACTACAGTTCCGAACAAAATCACCAAAGCTCCATTGTACGGAGACAGGTACCGAAGGACGAACAGGACAGCTGCACCGGACATTTACCGGCTAAAAGACTAACGCAAGCTTAATAGAAAATACACGCCCTGCCTCTCAGAATAAATAAAGCCGTGCCTGTCAGTACGATAAAAACGCCCGGTCTTTTAGTAAGAAATTACTATACAAATACACCCACAAACAAACAAAGACTCCTCTCGCTTTCACGGAAGAAAGCAGACAGAGAGAGGAGGAAGATACAGAAAAGGCAAAAGGTCTAGGCAAAGGAGAAAAGGAAAGACCAGGAAGCGGAGACAGAAAAGAGCCAGGGGGAAAGAGTCCTAATATATCCACAAAGGCAAGTCCCGCATTACTCCAATAAAATCCACTGGAGCAAAAAGGGTCTCCTTAAAAACCTAGACCTAATCATACTGACTTAAGCAATCAAAGGGCAAAATAATACCACACACAAAACAGTGCAAATAATGCCAGACAATACAAATTAATATCAAAAGCCCAGAACAATGGAAACGTGGGCTTAAATAGCTCCAAGGTAACCACACACAGGTGTGATGCTGAGAGAAGCTCCGCAATCAAGATGGGGTGGAGCAAACATCCACTAAAAGGGCAGCGCCCTCGCGTGGCTACCAAGGAAACCGACCGCAAGGGAAAAAGGGTCAAAAACCATGACAGACATGCAATAAACCAATCAAAACGTCATATCCCATTCCCTTTAAAAGCCTGCTTTTCCACCTTGGCGGATATATGATGGCGAAACAGACATGCTTGTGCGTGTTTAGTGTGATCAAGGAATAGGTTATATGAGTCAATAGCATGATCAATATTATTCGGACTAACCATTATGAGTTCCCCGTACTTCCCGACAGTGCTGTTATTTTACAAAATATATGCGGTTAAATTTAGTTAAAAGCACCTGCAACAGCTGAGAATAAGCTACCAATGGCTTCCGTCTCACCTTAGAAAACGCCAAATTAGCCTGCTTGTTTAACCAATTTTGTTTGATTATACAATGAAGCATTGTCAAACATCAGTTCCATGAGGATGTTATCATGGAGTTCTAGAAAGTTCAAGCTTCATCCGAAGTTCATTATGTGCATTATAATATTGATTAATAACATAAATACCGTTATTTTGCCTTAATGATGACATGAGTAAATACACTAAAGCTGTCAGGTTGGCAACCCATACGTTCACGCATATTTCCCCTTGTTTTATGATGTCCTGCTTATGGAAATGTGACCAACCTCTTTTACTGGTAGCGTAATGCTTTAAAATAATTAAGTCCACTTTCCCAGGAAGGCAGTGAAAAGTGTGATTTACAGCAGGGGAAACAGACCTGCTCCTGCATGTATTTAAATCACACATGCAGAGAATGGCATTAAAATTAATGTTAGGATCCTGGACATTCTGTCTGTTTTATTTGTTATGTTTCCTGATTTCTTCCTTTTGTTTTTCCTGCATTTCCCTCGCGATTGTCAGTCCGCGTTCCACGTTCCTCAGATTCCACTCCCTGTCTTTGCCATTACACTATTCGGGTGATTTTGGGAACATTCGGGTTTCCTCTGTATTCGTATCTCGTTTTCTTCCTTCTGGCTGTATTAATATTTGTATTTAATACTAATGTACTAATCATACTGTTAGATTAGATTTAATACTAACCTGCTAACAAACTAACATGTATATAATACTAACCAGCTAACCTACTAACATTAGGGTTTTAGAGTTCGCTACTAACATTACTAATTACTAATTCATCTTGAGTTTCTACCTGCAGCTGTCATTTCCCTCCTCGTTATCCTATCCCTGTATCTATCTGTGATTTCGCATTCTCTGCACGTGTGTGCACTTTCGTGTTCATCCCCTCTGAGCTGTGCACTTGTTTACCTGCTAACCCCAGGCCGTTTGTTATCATTGTGTCTATGTGTATTCCAGGCCGTGTCTTACGTTTCCCCCGTCATTGTATTATTGGTCCTTGTTAACCCTCATTGTTCTCACCTGTGTACTCTCCCATTTCCCCTCCCCTTCACACCTGATTCCTTTTGTGTCATCTTCTCCTTGTGTATTTAAACCCTGTTATTTCAGTCTGTCTTCGCAAGTTCCTTACACAAGATTTTTTGCTTCTGTATTGTTTCCGAGTCTATTCCGAGTTTCTAAGTTATTTCTTTCCGAGTTTTTTTGTTATCCCTTGTCCTTCCCCTGTTATTTTAGTTTTGTTGTCTGATCTTCGTTTTGTCTTTTTGTTCCTCCTCTGCCTCCCCGATTTTGACCCCTGCCTGTGTTCTCGCGACCCTGTTTTTGGATCCTGTTTTTGTGCTTTTGCTGTGCCTTCCCGGTTTTGACCCCTGCCTGTTCCTTGACCACTCTTTGGACTGTGCTTTGTATCGTTGCCTGTCTCCCCGGTTTTTCGACCCTGCCTGTCTGTACCACGGATTGCTGCCTTGGCCTTTTATTAAACTTTGGTTTTTCATACTCCTGCCTGCGTTTGGGTCCTTCTCCCCGCCAGAACATAACAATTGATTCTGAAATAGTTGTGTAATGTTCTGCAAATTTGTTGCCATTTCTAATTAGACTCTTAGTTCTCTTTAAAATCATTTCAGCTGGGTTTTAATAAGATGAGAGTATGGAAACCTGGTCACTGTAATTAAAAAAATATGAAGAACGAAGAATAAGGTTACAATTCAGTTAACATGGTGAAATTTAAATGAATTTCAGCGACTCCCGGGGACTGTAGCCTAGGCCATTTGAAAAACAATACAATGGACAAGGTTTTAAACCTTTTTCAGTCATAACCATTCTATTTACTTATAGGCTGTAGGCCTAGATGAAGTGAGCTGTATTGTAATGACATCTGAAGTGCATTTTCAAAACTCAAATGTCGGTCTATTGCAGTGCGCTGCATTGCAGAGTTTTCCATTGAATAACAATTCACGCATTCGGTGTAAATGACAATTCGCGCATTAGACTTGATATAGGTGTTATCAGCAAAGTTTTTAATGGATAGCCATTGTCCCGTAACAGAAGATTGTCCCCCCAGAAGATTACAGGAATTATTGGCAAATATAGGCTAAATCATAGCTTGATCCAGGGTAATTGCGAATTGTCTATACCTTACACGTACCATCGCACATCTCCTGGATGTTGATGGAGTGGTCTGGAAGCAATTTAATGCGGCATTTCCCTTTGCTGAGGGACAGGTGTGTGGTCTTTGACCTATGGACTCTTTTATTATTATGCATTTTTTGATATAGCCTACACAATAATATTTCACATTGTAATCTTGATATTTTTAGTCATGCTTGTGCGCGCCCCTGTGTGTAACAGACAGGAGGGTGTATACGCGTTATGCACATGCCTATGTAGACGCACTTATATGCGCCATTAATATAACATGTAAACAATTGTGACATGACTTTAGACAGGAGCCGTGTCTGAATCAGCACTCTTCCACACTTACTTCCGGGGTTTTGCTGAGTACATTCGGGAGCACACTTCAAGAAGTACACAACCATTTTGGTCACATAAATATGACAGAAACTTCGTTTTTAAAAAATGAGGCGCAGGTTTGCTGACGTTTTCCTTCAAATACAACAAAAACAACAAAAATAACACGTGACATGGCAGCGCAAGAGTGGGGCGCAGGGTTGCCAGATCTTGTAAGACTTTCCAGCCAAATGGCGACTTAAAACTAGCCCAAATTACAGGCTATTTTTAACCAAAACCAATATATTTTAAATAGAAATCATGTTTTTACTTTTTTAAATAAGTGCGTACTTTCTGACTTTGTGTCAATTTTACCGTGACTGCACTTTGAAAGTATCCCAATTTAGCTGTAAAACCGCGGACATGGCAACACTGGTGGGACGTCTCATGACCTGCTTACGACACTTCCACAGTGCGGTTGGAAAATAGTATGGCGGATATTTTTTGCAGACTGCTAAACAGTGCACATTAAACAGCACACTTCTGTCAGTGCACTGTACGCAGGAGACAGGGCACAGTAGATAGGGCTCTGATTCGGACACAGCCTAGGTTTGTGGTGGTTTTAGCACAAGTGCTTTCTGCTGGCTCAAGATAGCAATACGCCTAAAAATTATCCTGGCCACTCCTCATCTTAAGACTTGCAATGGGCGCAAGATGACTTGGTATTTAAACGAAGTGAGCGCTAGGCGCTATAAAGAACCCTCCGCCGGGTGTAAGATAGCAAAGGATACGGTTACACTTGTCACTTCAATGCGACTTCTATGCGACTGCTGGCAACCGATATCGCTAGGCTGCATTAAGTGACAGGTCTGGATGCGCACAAATCGGATTTTGTCCTCATCGGGATCGGATCTGCCAAACCACTTGGCGAGGTGGCCTGGCACATTTTGAGATCGGAATTGCTTGTAGTCTGGACGTAATCAGACTTCTCAAAACGCATTCACCGGAAAAAACGTCTTTAAACATGCCCATATATAGGGTCCGAGATGAGTACTACGCTGCACAGAACTGTTCTGTGATACGCTGACGGTAAAGACAAGGCTGTAGCTGTTGAATGTGTGCTTTCACATTCGGAAATTGAGCACCCAGTCGGAATCCGTAAAATTATGCGCAATATGTTTCCACCAGTGCTGGCAACGTTCGCGAACCGATACCCTCCTCTCCACCAAAACAGCTGTTGCACCCAGAAACGCAATGCTCGCATTAATAGCACACCTCCGCTGCTGCCTCCTGATCAGTGCATGCCTTGTGTAGGCCCTACCTCGACTACACAATCTGAACAAAATTAAAAGAAGCACAACCTCACGAACACCGAACGCCATTTTCCAGGAAGTGTCTGTCTGGTATTTAAATATTGCGCGGGGGAATGAAATCCGAACTGCGATCTGATCACAGGAGGTCGCATTGAACCGGCTCGGGCAGGCTATGAACGGTTCACCTGTAATCATACTTTAAGTGAGCTATAACCAAAAATTTCAATACAAAATATAGCTGCAAGCAGCGGTTCCCGGGGACCGAGCGGCATGAGCAGCATTTGTCAAACACAGAAACTGCAAAATGGTAGACAACTCTAGACATTGTTCACCCAAAATACAAATATTTGTTTCTAATCAGGGCTTTTGCCATTGTTGATGGTATCTTAACCCGATCCAGTAAGGGCTTGCGTATTAAGTCTTTTAAGTACAAGTGAAATAGTGAACAGTTGATACTGCTACATTTCTTAACTTTTGCAATAAAAGGTGTTTCTTAATGTGAAAACAACATTAAAAGAAGCATAGCATTTGCACAATAGTTTTGCCAAACATTAACTTAGCCATTGGTACCAAGCTGGAATTGAACCACTGACCACATACATAGAAAGCCAAGCTTGTATCCACTAGGCCAAAGCAGGTTAACAGAAATGTGGAAGCCAAATAAATACTTTTGTGTTGCGGTATCAGATTGAATTATGAAGTCAGTAAGCCAAAACAAACAGTTAACTGGTAATATTGTGAAATTTCTTAGCCTTTGCAATAAAAATAACTTGTTTTATGTTAAAAGAACATTCTTAGCATGACGTGCACATTGTGTGCCTCAAAAAAAATGTTGGGAACAGATGTGGATTGAACCACCAACCTACTACACGGCAGTCCAATGCCTTAACTACTAAGCTACAGGAAGATTCACAGTTGGTATGGTAGGTAGACGGCCTGTTAAGCATAGATAGTGTACTTGGCGGAAGGAATCCCTGCCATCCCAACATTTGTATTTCTATAGTGCCACCACACGGATTGATTGGGTTAAAACTGCAGGGCTCAAGTCTTGAACGAACTCTCAATCTACCCACCAAGTTTCAGAACTTTATATCAAACGGTTTTAGAAGTACTCGCATTTATGTGATTAGCCACGCCCAATGCAAAATTTATTGGCCTTTAGTAAAAATGCATGTATGAAATGCATGTATGTAGGGATGTGGGTTAAATCCCTCAAACAGGTTTGGTGCAAATTGGTTTAATTCTGTAGGAGGAGTAGCACTTTAAGTGTTTTACAAAAAATGCTAATTAGCGGAAAATCGAAGATGGCAGACTTCATGGTTTCTTGAGGCAAATTTCTTGGGCATGAGTAGCGGGACGTGTACACGAAATTTTGTGACTATAGATCAAACGGGGCGTATGCAGTGGGCGTGTCAATGATTTTTTGTGAATCTTTAAATATTTTCTTATATTTGGATCTATATAGCGCCACCACGTGGCTCGATTGGGTTGAAACTGCATACGTCAAGTCCTCATATTACTATTAATAGACATACCAGGTTTCATAACTTTCTGTCAAGTGATTTTGGAATTATTAGCATTTTTGTGATAAGTCCCATTGAAAATTCATTGGCTCGTCATTCTGCTATTTTTTAATAAATCAAAATCTTTGTATTTGTATATAACTTATATGAAGCCTAGTCTAAGGGGGTTGTGTACCTGGTTTCATATAAATTGGCCAAATTTTGTAGGAGGACTAGCATTTTAAGTGTTTTACAAAAAATTCTAATTAGCGGAAAATCCAATATGGCTGATTTCATGGATCCTTGAGGCACATTTGTTCATCATGAGCAGAGGGACCTGTACACCACATGTTGTGACTCTAGGTCAAACGGAGCGTCGTCAGTGGGCGTGTCAATGTCACAATATTTTCACGTGCACTACAGCGCCACCAACTGGCCTATCGCCACCTAATTTGGTGAGGGCTTGTGAGATGACAACTTCTAACTATATGCCAAGTTTCATGAGAATCAGCCAAGCGGTTAAGGAAAAACACAAAGAAGTAATAAATCAGTACATTTAAGCCAAAATGTCGGCAAATTCAAGATGGCACCCACCAAATTAGTAAAGATCTATGATCCAAATCCGGGTCTTTGTCACTGTAGCAAGTTTTACATCTCTGCAAAGGAACAGTGATTTTTTGTGAATTTTTAAATATTTGTTTATATTCGGAACTCTATAGCGCCACCACGTGGCTCGATTGGGTGAAAACTGTAGCCGTCAAGTCCTGATGTTACTCTTAACAGACGTACCAAGTTTCATAACTATCTGTCAAATCGTTTTGGAATTATTAGCATTTTTGTGATAAGCCATGCCCAGTGAAAATTCATTGGCTCATCATTCGGCCATATTTTAAAATATCAAAATTCTGAATATATTCATCTCAATTGGTCAAATTTTGTAGGAGGAGTAGCATTTTTACAAAAAAGAGTAGAGTTTTACAAAAAATGCTAATTAGCAAAAAATCCAATATGGCGGACTTTATGGGTCCTTGAGGCAAATTTGTTCGGAATGAGTAAAGGGACCTGTATACCAAATTTTGTGAGTCTAGGTAAACGGGGCATCGACAACGGGCATGTCAATGTCAAAATTTTGTCACGTGCACTACAGCGCCACCAGGTGTTCAATCTGCTTCCAAGAGTTTGGCAATCCCAACAAGCTTGCCAAGTTTGGGGATTCTAGGCCAAACCAGCTCACGGGAATTTTAGGTGAAAGGGGAGAAAAAAAATAAAAATAAATGAATCTGAACAAATACAATAGGGTACCAGCAGCTACGCTGCTCGGTCCCCTAATAATAAAAAAAGAATCCGAACAAAAACAATAGGGTACCAGCAGCTACGCTGCTCGGTTCCCTAACTAGTGACTTCTTCAATACACCCCTGGGCCAGCGGCGTCAGTGCTGAGTGCATGTGTTTCATTGTTAGAGCGAAGAAGTCTGTGGCATCCATGTTAATTTTTCAATAGTTTGTATAGAAATGATCGCCTATAGCTCACTAAAAGTATGGATTACGGCTGAGATTTGTGGAGAGGACAAGTAACAGAATATGTAAGAATGTTCAGAATTACGGAACTCGATTGTGTTCGGCTGCAAAACGGCTGTTAAGTTACAGCGCTCACTTTTTTAGATGGAGCTGATGTCTGAAGATATTCATATCGAAAGCCAGAGGTCCAAATGGAGCAAAGTAGCTACTGTCGTTTGCTGTGAAACCTGTCTGGTTTGTAACAGTATTTGGGTAAATTTGAGTTTTTGCTATCAATCTGTCTGTTAGCTGAGCTGTGTCTGAATCTACTGTGTCCTCCTGTGTACTAGATAAGGTAGGCTAATGTTACTGCTTACAGCGTAGGCTACTGTTTAGTGATGTAGCCTATGCAAAAAATATCCTCAATACTATTATAAGCGAAAACCTAAGCATAATAAGTATATCATTTGCGGATTTAAAGTACACTACATTTAGATAAAATTTTGTCTAACAACTTTCTCACAGTTAGCATACTCAATATTAGCCTATAGAAGGGCGTTGATTCAGACCGATTCGGACACATCCTTTGTTTAGCAGAAACTAAGTTAGCTAACAGTTAAAAACACATCCATCCAAACAATGTATCATTTGCAAGCATTTTCGTTGTGATATTCTTATCTGTCTGTCTTTGTTTAACACAAACCAATCCCTTGCTGTTCACCATGTGTTGATGAAGCGGTCACTTCTTGTGTGGCACAAAGGGTGAGTTAGTGATTTTCACTGCCAAGTGGATGGACTCACTGACCGAACTATAACTTCTCTGCATTTGAATGGATCTCTATGGGTATTGTGGGGTGGGACTAGATTTAGCTGTAAATTATGCTGGGACAGTATGGAATACATGGTTGGCGAAATGCTGTAAGTCATCAAGGGTCTGAGGTATCAAGCCTCAAACCATCACTCTGCTGCTAGATATGCAGTAGATATGGATGGATCACTTTAAGGGTTGTTTCTCCTGACAAATTTTCCTATTGAACTCTATGGAAAAATAAGTAATGTGAAGAAACCCTTCAAGTTATCCATCTACAGTTGCAGCCACTATTATTGGCCCCCCCTGTAAAGATGAGCAAAAAGGGTTATAAAAAATTCACCGTTTGGTGAATTAGCTTAATCTCACACTGAAAAAACAAGAAGAATCCAACCTTTAATTGACGTTAATTTATTATGAGAAAATCATCAAGAAATAATTATTTTTAACAAAACCACATTGGCCACAATTATTGGCCCCCCTGCATTTATATATAGAATAAAGTAATAATTTTTAATATTTGGTCACATATCCTTTGCATGCCATGACTTCCTGATGTCTGTGACCCAACAACATCAAAAGACTCTTGATATCTTATTTTCTGGTACTCTTACAAGCGATACTATAACATCTCTGCATTTGAATGGATCTCTATGGGAATTGGGGGGTGGGTCTAGATTTAGCTGTAAATTATGCTGGAACAGTATGGAACACATGGTTGGCTAAATGGCTGTAAGTCATCAAGGGTCTGACGTATCAAACAAGCTTTAAACCATCACTCTGTTGCCAGATATGCAGTAGATATGGATGAATAACTTGAAGGGTTTCTTCTCCTGACTTATTTTTCCATAGAGTTCAATAGGAAAATTTGTCAGGAGAAACAACCCTTAAAGTGATCCATCCATATCTACTGCATATCTGGCAGCAGAGTGATTGTTTAAGGCTTGTTTGATACCTCAGACCCTTGTTGACTTACAGCCATTTTACCAACCATGTATTCCATACTGTTCCAGCATAATTTACAGCTAAATCTAGTCCCACCCCCCAATTCCCATAGAGATCCATTCAAATGCAGAGATGTTATAGTATCGCTTGTAAGAGTACCAGAAAATAAGATATCAAGAGTCTTTTGATGTTGTTGGGTCACAGACATCAGGAAGTCATGGCATGCAAAGGATATGTGACCAAATATTAAAAATTATTACTTTATTCTATATATAAATGCAGGGGGGCCAATAATTGTGGCCAATGTGGTTTTGTTAAAAATAATTATTTCTTGATGAGGGATTTTTTTTTCTCATAATAAATTAACGTCAATTAAAGGTTGGATTCTTCTTGTTTTTTCAGTGTGAGATTAAGCTAATTCACCAAACGGTGAATTTTTTATAACCCTTTTTGCTCATCTTTACAGGGGGGGCCAATAATAGTGGCTGCAACTGTATATCTACTGTATTTCTGGGAGCAAAGTGATGATTTAAGGCTTGTTTGATATGTCAGACCCTTGATGACTTAAAGCCATTTTACCAATCATGTATTCCATAGTGTTCCAGCATAATTTACAGCTAAATCTAGTCCCACCCCCCAATTCCCATAGAGATCCATTCAAATGCAGAGACGTTATAGTATCGCTTGTAAGAGTACCAGAAAATAAGATAGAGTCTTTTGATATTGTTGGGTCACAGACATCAGGAAGTCATGGCATACAAAGGATATGCGACCAAATATTAAAAATGATGACTATTCTACATTATGTTAAACTGTCCAATATTTTTTGATGCCCGAAAATGGGGGGGGGGGGAGACTATGTACAAAAGATTCTATAATTTCTAAATGGTTCAAATTTGTAAGGGTGTTCAGGACAGGCACCCAATCGCAGACCAGGATGAGGCAAAAGAATGGTTTATTCAGTCCAAGGTCAGAAGCTGGGTGATCCAAAGACAAAGTACAAAATCAGTAGGCAGGCGAATAGTCAACAGTCCAAAAACAAAATCCGGGAAGTCACTGGCGAAGGTACACAAGGGAAAGGCTGAGGCGAGGTCCAAGAAAACAAACAAGAGCCAAAACCAAAGTGTCAGAAGGGCAACCAAAACAAAAACAACAAGCAGGCTCGGAACTGCTTATTTTGAAAAGATAAACACAGGCTAGGCAAACCACACTGGCACAGGGAAACATGTAAGACAGTCTGACAGAGAATGTGTGCAAACTAGAGATTAAAATACACTGGGGGAAGATTACACAAAAGGAATGAGGTGTGCAGAGGAGGGGAAATGGGAGAGTACACAGGTGAGAACAATGAGGGTTAACAAGGACCAATAATACAATAACGGGGGGAACGTAAGCCACGGACAGGAATAAACATAGACACAATGATAACAAACGGCCTGGGGTTAGCAGGTAGACACGTGCACAGCTTGGAGGGGAGGAACGTGGAAGTGGACACATGTGCAGAGAATGCGAAATCACAGATAGATACAGGGATAGGATAACGAGGATGGAAATGACAGCTGCAGGTAGAAACTCAAGATGAATTAGTAATTAGTAATGTTAGTAGCGAACTCTAAAACCCTAATGTTAGTAGGTTAGCTGGTTAGTATTATATACACGTTAGTTTGTTAGCAGGTTAGTATTCAATCTAATCTAACAGTTAGTATGATTAGTACATTAGTATTATATACAAATATTAAGAAAGCCAGAAGGAAGAAAACGAGATACGAAATACAGAAGAAACCCGAATGTACGCAAAATCACCCGAATAGTGCAATGACAAAGACAGGGAGTGGAATCTCGGGAAACATGGAACGCGGACTGACAAGGGAACTAGAGTGATGGTAAAATACTAAACACAAACACAAACTCAGGAAAATAATAAACACGAGAATAAATGGGAGAAAATAAACAGACAATCGCGAGGGTAATGCGGGGAAATAATAAGCACAATAAAACAAAGATCAGGGAAATAAGCAAAAGAAATCAGGAAACATAAATACACAGAATAAACAGACAAAGTACAGGATCCTGACACAAATGAATGCTGACAGTCTGCACTTCAACCTCATTGTCATTGTATCCTTTCAAATGCAAAGTGCTTGAGTACAGAACCAAAATAACAAAAAATGTGTCACTGTCCAATGAATTATGGTGCTCACTGTACATGTATATTTCATGATAGCGCATTGCGCTTCATTACAGGAGATGGTTTCCGAACACATCACTGTGCTTTATATAGTTCAGTAGGATGGTATTCTCTTCATTATAGAAGGAAGCAACATAGCATTCTATTTATTTATAAAGCCTTGCTAGGCAAACTTCCTCTCTACCTGACCAGGCTTCTGTCCATCAAAATCGCAAGTCATCGTATCAGATCTCAAGATTGGATTACGTTAGAGGCACCCAGAACTAGAACAAATCTGGGCAATACCGCTTTTAGCGCATTTTCACCATATACAGTTGCAGCCACTATTATTACTATTACTATTATTACCCCCCCTGTAAAGATGAGCAAAAAGGGTTATAAAAAATTCACCGTTTGGTGAATTAGCTTAATCTCACACTGAAAAAACAAGAAGAATCCAACCTTTAATTGACGTTAATTTATTATGAGAAAAAAAAATCCCTCATCAAGAAATAATTATTTTTAACAAAACCACATTGGCCACAATTATTGGCCCCCCTGCATTTATATATAGAATAAAGTAATAATTTTTAATATTTGGTCACATATCCTTTGCATGCCATGACTTCCTGATGTCTGTGACCCAACAACATCAAAAGACTCTTGATATCTTATTTTCTGGTACTCTTACAAGCGATACTATAACATCTCTGCATTTGAATGGATCTCTATGGGAATTGGGGGGTGGGACTAGATTTAGCTGTAAATTATGCTGGAACAGTATGGAATACATGGTTGGTAAAATGGCTGTAAGTCAACAAGGGTCTGAGGTATCAAACAAGCCTTAAACAATCACTCTGCTGCCAGATATGCAGTAGATATGGATGGATCACTTTAAGGGTTGTTTCTCCTGACAAATTTTCCTATTGAACTCTATGGAAAAATAAGTCAGGAGAAGAAACCCTTCAAGTTATTCATCCATATCTACTGCATATCTGGCAACAGAGTGATGGTTTAAAGCTTGTTTGATACGTCAGACCCTTGATGACTTACAGCCATTTAGCCAACCATGTGTTCCATACTGTTCCAGTGTAATTTACAGCTAAATCTAGACCCACCCCCCAATTCCCATAGAGATCCATTCAAATGCAGAGATGTTATAGTATCGCTTGTAAGAGTACCAGAAAATAAGATATCGAGAGTCTTTTGATGTTGTTGGGTCACAGACATCAGGAAGTCATGGCATGCAAAGGATATGTGACCAAATATTAAAAATTATTACTTTATTCTATATATAAATGCAGGGGGGCCAATAATTGTGGCCAATGTGGTTTTGTTAAAAATAATTATTTCTTGATGAGGGATTTTTTTTTCTCATAATAAATTAACGTCAATTAAAGGTTGGATTCTTCTTGTTTTTTCAGTGTGAGATTAAGCTAATTCACCAAACGGTGAATTTTTTATAACCCTTTTTGCTCATCTTTACAGGGGGGGCCAATAATAGTGGCTGCAACTGTATGTGGAGTAAATGTCAGGAGATACTTAAGTAGGATTGCCTTACCCCGATCGAGTCCTTCAAGAAATTAGTGATGGATATGATACTAAAAGAGGCCGAATGTACTTGCCTTTAGTGATACATTAGGACAATCAGATCACTATTCCCTGTCTTATGTCCTTTTTATTTTATTTATTTATTTATTTATTATTATTTTTTAAAAATGTTTTTTTCCCCTATATTCGCGCTTGGTGTATGTGAATTCCTTGGATCTAAACTGTAATTTTTGTTTTGTAATACTGTCACTGTAAATGTTTTATTGTAATCAGGGCTCCCCTGAAAAAGAGACCTTGGTCTCAGTGGGACTTCCCTGCAATAAAGGTTTCTATCTATCTATCTATCTTGTTTTTCAGTAGCCGTGGCTGCTTCTCAGTTCGGTACTTTCCTATAACCCACATATTGGGCTGGGATATTATGACTTCCGCATTTGTAATAAGCAACCACTGAACAGTATCACCTCTTTGTGTGTTGAGGAGGCTGAGGTGCTAAGGGTGATAGTTTGTCACCCTTGTCACCCACTGACAACAGAGTGGCTTTAGAAAGTCTACATGTCCGTAGCCTTGGCTATAGTGTAACACTCTATAATGCCATAAAGCTCTGCACGTTTTAGCACAGTATGAAAGGTGGAGGAAGCTAATGTGTCCACACCCACCCCCATCCCCATCCCCCAGAGTTTGCCATATCTCCCTATTCAACATATATCACCATGCCTGAAGAAGGTACGTGAGAAGATCCCAGCTTTGACCTCCACCCCTACCAAAAAAATACAGAACAAGTCTGAGGTAAACTAAAACTTAAACAATGAGTTTGTTCATATCATATTTTAACAGTTTTTCCACAATTTTTTCAGATGTATTTCAAATAATACTCATGCACTCTATTCACTTTATCAAGTGATTAGTAATTAGCCATGCATTAATGCATCCCAACCATTTTTAGCCCCTTGTTGATCAGAGGATGTGGTGAGCGGTGATGAGCAACATAGTTACAAGATGTAATAATACGCAGCCTAATCTTTTAATGCATTCCTTTGTGCAGTTAACAAAAGAACAGGCTATGCCATCGGAATCCTTTTATGGAAATATGGCATTCTGCTCCTCTCTGTTATAATGGCTTCAGCAAACCAAGTGCAATAAATGACGGGTGGCACGTCTTCTCACATTACAGTATTAATAACTGCACCAGTCCATTAATTACCACCTCCGACTGGATCTCAGTCAACGCCAGCTCAGAGCTGATGGCAAACTGTGTCAGACCGACGGTGGGAACCTCAACACCTTCCTGCGAAAATAAAGTGAGACAGGCAAGCATCGCTACCAAGACTACAGTGGAAGTGCCAAAAGTGCCTGAACCGAGAAGACGAGATGAGATGAGGTGCAAACCTTGGCACCTTTTTTGGGGAAGGGGATGGGTGTAGTGGAGTCGGCATGAATCTGTCAGGGTTTTTTTTTTTTTCCGATTCAGTTTTTGAAGAATAAACCTGCTCTCTGATTTGTTCAGCAGCAACACTGCCAATCTTTTTCTGAAAAGGTGAAAATCACATCTTAAACACAACCCATCAGACATGTAAATGAACATTAGTGCTTGGCTACGATATGAGGCGTTTCCATTGGGGAGAGCGGAGCGATGCTTTTTCTCCTGCTTGTTTGGTGCAGAATGCAGAAAGTGAGTATTTAGGCTGTGTTCCACGAATGAACATGTGACATTGATTAATAAGAGGGGTGGGGTTGTGTTTGAGGGGGTGATAGAATCTTGCACTGGGCCACTTTAGATTCCTACTCTGAACAGCCTTTACGTGGAAACAGATCGAATGTGGATTGGATACAATGACTTTCCATAGACGCATTTACCCAAAATGACATCCATAATTATGCATTGTCACTTTATTTGGCGTGTAAAATGTTTTTATAATGCACTGAAGAAAATAATGTTGCGGTTTTGAGTACAGGCAATCCTCCCCTTTCTTGAGCCATTATTTTGTAAATGAACACATGAATCCCTCATTTAGGGGTCGATTTACTAAAGGTTTGTGTGTACAAAAACACGTGTAAAACTGTTACCACCCGCAAAAAATTGTCCGAGGTGATAAACTAACGAGGTTTAAAGATTGCCTGTGCTAAAATGGAAAGATACATTGATTTCTCATTTTTGCGGGTTAGCCTGAATGAATATGCAAAATGACCGCATCCCTACCAGGATAAGAAAGGCCAAAGCAGGAGACGCCCTCACCATCCACCTCACAAACAAAGCCAGCTATAATCAACTCACCGCGGACTTCAGTAAGACTGATCAACATCCCAGGCATTAGTTTAGGATTTTAGTCTGAACTGTTTATCGGTAATTCGATTGCATCTCGACTTTGAGCTAGCCGGCTGGCCTACCGTTTCATTGCTAATGTGGTAGTACTGTTCACTAACCAAAGCAGGCCTCATGGTTTGCTCCTCTTTTCTTTAACACGTATTAACATTCGCGTGATATGTTCTCAATTCAACTTACTATAGATAAATACGTTATTTCGTGAAAGAAATGCGTGAACTTATTTATAGTAACGTCAGATTTGAGATCAATAACCACCATCGTGCTGCGACACAGCTGACTCCACGTGATTCCTTTGTTCCCTGAACGCACGTGGCATAGGCCTACACACACACACACACCCATATGTGCATACACACATATAAATGCTACAATACGCACACCACACAATATGTCTATTTAGTAGAATGTAATGTTAATTTTTTTCCCTTGTTTAATAAATCTATTTTTGTTAAACCTGGTGTCTGTTTTGATGTCGTATGAACATGAGAGCTGAGTCAAACCTAATCATTAGAATGTAATACCTTCAACCCTTATGAATTATTAGTGCTTTGGTGGTAAATTGAAGTAGTAGTAATTATAATCCATAATAATCAAATGAGACTGATTTAATTTTAACCTAACTTAAGAATAATAAGGGTAAACCTCATTATTCCATAGTTGCCCGGGTGAAGACTGGTAAGACGAACAGGTTTTAATTGTTTATCACCATTACTGCTAAATGTATATGTAAACACCTTGCATGAGTAATACTCCACATGTAGGAATATAGAGGCATGTTCCCAACACATCTGATGATGGGTTTTATTTTCATAAAGTGTGTATTTGAATTGTAATGCTTGTTTGATTCAAATACAAGTTACTCTTATATTCTGTAACACGATTTACTTCATGACTAATTCTTACTGTTCATGATGTAGGCTATGTATCCACAAGTTTTCCATTTTGTTTTTGTGTATTTTTATGTATTTTTTTATGCATTTGCATGTATTTGTTTTCTTGGTGCGAGAGTGGATTACATAAAACATCAAGCTCCCGCGATTAAAAAACACTCTGCTAAACCTGTAGCCTGTAATCATTCTTGTGGGCACGAATGACACCAGGTTGAGAAAATCGTAAATTTTAAAGAACAATTTTATTTAATTATATAACTGTGCCAGACCCATTTGCAAATTTGTGATCTCAGGCCCATTTCCTGTTTTAAACTGGCAGTGAGAAATTCAGCCAGCTCAGTGCCCTAAATGTCTGGCTGAAAAAATGGTGCGACAGTATTTCGCTAACATTATTCAGAACATTCATTTAGAACTGGGATGTAAAGAAGGAATAGTGTGTGGAATAGTAACATTAGCAACCCACATCTTGTCTATCTTTGCTAGCTAATACCCTTGTAAAGTAAATTCTTGTTTATGACTTGTTCATGAAGATATTTGCATACAAATATTAGGCTATTTCTTTTCTCAAATACAAGGTAATATTACAAAAGCAATATTACCCAACTTTGGCCATCTAGCTACATATACAGTGAGCACCATAATTAATTGGACAGTGACACATTTTTTGTTATTTTGGTTCTGTACTCTAGCACTTTGAGTTTGAAAGGATACAATGACAATGAGGTTGAAGTGCAGACTGTCAGTTTAAATTTGAGGGTATTTTCATCCATATCGGATGAACCGTTTAGAAATTATAGAACCTTTTGTATATATTGGACAGTTTAACATAAGGTAGAATAAAGTAATCATTTTTAATATTTGGTCGCATTACTTCCTGATGTCTGTGATCCAACAACATCAAAAGACTCTTGATATCTTATTTTCTGGTACTCTTACAAGTGATACTATAACGTCTCTGCATTTGAATGGATCTCTATGGGAATTGGGGAGTGGACTAGATTTAGCTGTAAATTATGCTGGAACAGTATGGAATACATGGTTGTTAAAATGGCTGTAAGTCATCGAGGGTCTGAGGTATCAAACGAGCCTCAAAACATCACTCTGCTGCCAGATATGCAGTGGATGTGGATGGGTCACTTTAAGGGTTGTTTCTCCTGATAAATTTTCCTATTGAACTCTATGGATATAGAGTTATATATCCATATATACTGTATATGCATATATACTCCATGGAAATAAGTCAGGAGAAGAAACCCTTCATGTTATCCATCCATATCTACTGTATTTTGTTAAAAATAATTATTTCTTGATGAGGGATTTTTTTTTTTTTCTCATAATAAATTTGCTTCAATTAAAGGTTGTATTTTTCTCATTTTTTCAGTGTGAGATTTAGCTAATTCACCAAACGGTGATTATTTTATAACCCTTTTTACTCATCTTTACCAGGGGTGCCAATAATAGTGGAGGGCACTGTATATACATACCCTCACACGAGCGCCAACTAGTGATGAGAACATACATATACAGAACCTCATACGGTGACTCAGTCTCATAAAATTTATTAATAAATCATGATTATGGATTTCGCGTGCAAAACAACGACGACTACAGTTTTTAAGGTACACAGACATAATATGTATCAAAATGTTCATGTGGTTCCCAGGATTCCTACGGTGTGAATATCTAAGCTGTGACATTTTTCTCTCTTTTTATCTCCTTCCTCCATTTCGGCATGCATTCCTCACACTCCGCTCTGTTTAATCACCCACGCTTACATTTGCACGCTTTCTTAATTGTTTCCAATCTCACTCCCTATTTAACCCTCCTGCTGGCTGCTATCCAGCGCCAGTTTGTTAATGTTGTTTCGTTTGTATCCTGGTCTAGTATTCCCTTATCTGTTTATCTTGCTACAGTTTGGTTCTGTCTCGGTGCTTAAATGCACACTGCCTACTGTTGTTTGCTAGTCTGTCCTGTTTATATGCGGTCCTACCTGCCGCGCCTTGCCTGTCTCGTTGACCACTACTCTATTGTATCTGCCAGTCTGCAGTTGTGCGCTACTCCCTGATTGTGTTGCGTTACCCCCCGCTTCCACCTGACGTTGCGCCCACAGCGGGGCGTTCTGCTCCTCCATTCTACAGTGGTACCGCCATTGTTACGGTTCCGGTTGCATCTACTGCTGTTGCCCTGCTGCCTCAACCGGGCCAACCCGAGGTCCGCTGCACTGCCCTGCCCTGCCGTATTCTGCCGCAACCCCTTCCACTGCTTCAACTACTTGGTTACCTGTTACTAGTACACCCCGGTTTCCCCTCCTCTAAATTTCATGTATTTCCATAACCGGTTGTCTGTGCTTTATGTCCTCCCTCGCTTCAGGAGACAAGTTCGAAGCTTATTTATTGGATGCCTAGCACTCCCCCTATCTGTCCCGTCTGTCCAGATCCGCCAAGTCCAGTTCCGGTTTGGAACAATTCCTGAGAGACCCGCACAGTCCAGTTCCGGTCTGGAACATTCCAGTGTTCCAGTTTGTCCAGTTCCAGTTTGACCCGTTCCAGTTCCTGTCCAGTCCAGTTCCGGTTTGGAACATCCAGTGTCCCGTACCAAGTCCAGTTCCGGTTTGGAACAACCCAGTGTTCCAGTTAAGTCCATTTCCGGTGTGATCCGGTCCAGTTCCCCGTCCTGTCCAGTTCCGGTTTGGAACTCCAGGGTTCCAGTACAAAGTCCAGTTCCGGCTTGGAACATCCTGTGTTCCAGTACAAGTCCAGTTCCGGCTTGGAACATTCCGCGTTCCAGTTCAAGTCCAGCTCCGGCTTGGAGCAAAGTGAAGTCCCGGAGAATCTCCGGACTTTATTGTTTTTCTGTTTGTAATCTATGTACAGCTTGGGACTGCCCCAAGCTATAATAAACTACCTTTTTCTGTCCCTCTGCCTCCTGGTCGTTGCATTTGGGTCCAGCCCGTATTCAAGGTTCATGACACAATACAGCACAATGTGAATATTGGACTTTTATTCTTCATGGCATGCATAGCTACTACTAACATAATGTGGCTTAAGAACGTAATAATCCCTCTAAATATTAAAAACACCTAATTAAGAAAAATTAACAGCTTGTTAAAATTCAAGTATTGCAATTGTGGTTGGAACGAAAACCAGCATACACAGGGGGTCCCCAGGACCAGGGTTGAGAACCACTGTGCTAGATGAATGTAACATTTTCCGTGGAGTGAGCATGAATGTGTATGTGCTTTATAATGGACAAAAAAATATTTAATGACAGCTTTGGATAGGTTTTTGAACCCATAGATATCTATCCCCCCTATACTGATGAAAAAATAATTTCCCACTTGAAAATGATGCAAAAGTGAGTTTTGAGCCAAAACAGTTGATTTGTAGTTAAATATATGATTATTTTATGATTTATAGCAGTGCACAATTTAGCCATTTTGGATACATTTGGAGACACTACGATACAACAGGGTACACTGCTTATATTTAGCATCATAGATCTTTAGGAGTTCTGCATATCACCCTCAGATTTTGCATGCTTATGGACAAGTAGTTTATGATCCAGGAAATGTATGTTTCACAATTTCATTGCAAACTAAAGAAAAACATTTTCCCAAAGTTTCTTTTCATTTGTGGCATTTTATTTTGACCTAAATTAAGAAAATAAACAAATCTAAGTTTATATTTTAAATGGTACAACTGTCTTGTTTCATTTAAGCCATTTGCCAAGTTTCTGTGATGCTCAAACCTGGAGTTATAAAGCCTTAAATAGAACACCACCTAAATAGGTGAGAACTGACCAAATTTGGCATCTGTGCAAAGGGGTTAAAACATAGTTTTTGTGATTAATTACATATTGGACAGAGTCATCTATGATTTATGCAGCCTCTTGTGCATGCACAGAGGGGTGTGGTTTAGTGTCTGACTTTCTCTCTGTCTGGGATAAATCACCCTCTTCGGAGGACTATGCCTATTCCTGTACCATCTTTATCTGTTTACTGACTTATGACAGATAGACAACTTTGATGGTAACAATGAAAAATCTGTTGTACAAACTAAGCGTCTAAGTCTAAGAGACGTTTGTCATTATGTAATGACATATTATAATAATTCTAATTGTCTCTCTATGCCAGTGCCTGCAGTCTCTCAGGTTCTGCTGTTTTTAAGTAGTGTTACAATTTTATGTTTTGTAAGAATATATTAACCAACACCTCACAGTCATGAATATTATCGCTAATCATAAAGGTGAGAACAAGGCTTCACTTGGCAAATATGTGAATGCAAAAGGCTTGAAATGTGAAATGAGTCATATCCAGAACATTTCCACTTCAGAATGGAATATTTATGCATTTAATTTGTTTGAAAAAAATCACACCCAGGTGGTGAAGTAAGCGGTGCAGGTTTTGAGCAATCATATTAAAAAATGCAATAGAAAATGTGTGTGTTGTTTACATGTACAAAAACAATGGCCTCTGGTTTGGTGATATTTTTACATTATGCTTCTTATTAATTAGTATACTTACAGACATTGCATTTAACAAACATGTAAAAGAGAGATAGAGATAAAAGGACAGCATTTGGTATTTCAGAAGAAACAGGAAATATGACAGTTAGTACTCAAACGGGAAAGATTACAGTTATTACTTGAACAATAACAATGGAATTCCAAACTCAACAAGAGGGTGCATGGATTGTTGGGCCGTTCCATAACTGACTGGGTCCAGCAGAACACTGGTGGTAGATTTTGTATTGATTTTGCTTCAGGGGGTTGCTACGGCGACTCACCTTGCTAACAGGTGGAATGTTCAAAACTGCACTCTAGCGGCAGTTGGTAATTTCAATTTCGAACCCATTTTCTAACTTGTGACGACGACTACAGTTTTTAAGGTACACAGACATAATATGTATCAAAATGTTCATGTGGTTCCCAGGATTCCTACGGTGTGAATATCTAAGCTGTGACATTTTTAGTTTGTAAAATATTCAGTGTTGTTTGAAAACCATGCTCCCCATTCACACAAATGGTGGAATGTTCAAAACTCCACTCTAGCGGCAGCTGGTAATTTCAATTTCAAACCCATTTTCTAACTTGTGATCACGACTACAGTTTTTAAGCTACACAAGACATATTATATACAGATGTGCATCTGGTTCCCAGGATTCCTACGGT
Source organism: Synaphobranchus kaupii (assembly GCA_029718625.1). Classification (NCBI taxonomy): domain Eukaryota; kingdom Metazoa; phylum Chordata; class Actinopteri; order Anguilliformes; family Synaphobranchidae; genus Synaphobranchus; species Synaphobranchus kaupii. The sequence continues at coordinate 46,688,307 of CM056383.1, read as the reverse complement.
GTGAATATCTAAGCTGTGACATGTACATTTTTTGAGATAGAGCTGTCTGAAGCTGGGCATGCTTTTCTCAAGCTACTATTGTATTCCCGGGCATGTGACGCCTAGGCGACTCCTGATTGGTCTAAATCTCATGCTACGGACGGACGAACAGACACACGTCACGTATAGAAGCGGCTGCACCGCTTAAAAACAAAACAAAATTCAGCTCATCTAAGAAAAGGTTCCTGAGCAGGACAAGCTGACCTTCCTGCAATGAAGTAACACAGATTTTGTTAATGGATGTCTTAAGTCTAACCCCTGTAGTTTCCCTCAACACACAGTCATGAATACTGCCATTTTGCACACCGGAGAACAAAGAACTGCTTATTCTGCTGAAACTCAAATTGTGTGCGCGCATATATTTATCTAGTGATGATTTGGTTTGGAATTATGAAGCATAGCACATTAGGGCTGATGTCATCAACTTTCATCTGAAATTCATTACATGGTGTAAAACACAGTGCAATTATATATATTTTTACCTGTGCAATTATATTCTTGTATGAGTCTCATATGAAGATGTGGGTAAAGACGCAACTCAACATCAGTGCATTATTGGCATAGAGCAGCCTTATTCCTGTTGGTGGTTTCATGTGTATTGAACCACAGGGACAGATTTAACATCGGCATTCCTGGGGAGATGGAACTCATGTGCTCTTGGTTTCTAGTTTGACTTGCAAGTGCTGTCAGTATCTGAGTTTATGTTGCACTTTTTTTGTTCTTTGTTTTCGGTGATGTTCGGTGTTGTTCGTGGGTTTCCATTTTCATTCTCCGTCTCCCATCCATGTGCGTTTGTTTTCACTTCCTCATTGCGTCTGCCCCGCCTTCTGTATCTCAACTTGATTACCAACATGTTTCACCTGCCCAACTACTCACCTGTTTCTCGTTTGCTTGTTAGTCTTGTGTATTTAAGTTCCACTCTGTTGTATGTTCTTTGCAAGTTCATCACAGTTGCCCTGGTTTCACTACAAGCCTTTTCTGACCCGTGGTTTGCTAGTTTTCCTGGTGTGCCTGATCTCAGTATTCCTGTCTTTTGTTCTGTTTTCTGACTTCGCTCTTTGGATTGTGTTTTTGTACTTTTGCCTTGTCTTCCTGGTTTTTGATCTCTGAAGTAAATGCTGATAACTGAAGTAAATGCTGATTTTCGACACACTATTCTTATTTCTTGAAATACTGTTTTGGGGGTTTTCTGGAGCTGTAAGCCAAAATTATGAAAAATGAAACAAATAAAGGCTAGAAATATTTAACTTTGTGTGTAATGAATCTATAATCTATGAAAGTTTCACTTTTTGAATGGAATTATGGAAAAAAAAAAACTTTTCCATGATATTCTAATTTTTTGGAAAGGATCTGTAGCACATTTCATACAACAATCGCTCAATGTGCTTCACATAAAATGAGAGAAGAGTTTCTAGGGGACATAAACCTCAAATATAGAACCTTGGGGACTTGAACCCCAACAATAGTATTATGGGAAGGCTTGCTATTGTAACAATTAGCATCAAATGAATTAAACACACTTGAATATATTGTTATTGTCAGTGACATTGACAGTACTTTTGAGAATCTTGCCTTTGAGTTATAATTTGTGTTGTGTTTATTAAATCAAAGTAACACATTTAAATTATCACAGTGTCGCATGACAATTTACATATGTTGTGGGATATGTCTTTTGTCTCTGTGGCATTAGATGATACTGTTTGTGGTTAGTGTCAGCAATAGGATTTTTCAATGATTTATGTGATGTTAAGAGCTCATTTCTCAGTGGTGGTGGTGGGGAGGTGGGGGGGGGGTTGTTTTGGGTTGGCCCACAGTAATCACAAGTGAAATTAGCCATTTAATGCACTTTAATCCTGTTCCAATATTTCTGTACCCATCCCCAGTGCAGAAGCACTTTTTTCTTGTTTGCTGCGCTTCATTCCCCCTGCAGTCTAATATCGAGGGTGTCTTTCCTTCACCCTGAAGAGCTGCTTCAATTTGTATGAGGGTAAATGTTAAGTGAATCAGTCCTGCTGAGGGCTCTTGCAGTGAGTGAGGGTGGGCATGGGGTCAGGTAGCGTTTACACATACTGGGATGTGGAGTTGCATCATGGGGTCTAGAGGGTCTACTATGAGGAATCAGCATGGAGACCAACCTGCCTAGAGGACTGACCTAAACAAAGCAGGAAATAAGCTTTTTCTTCACTTAACATGAAGTTACACTGTGCATCATGGAATTAGAGAATTGTTTATTGACTGAGTCTGGCAAATGGGTGATTTGACATTCCCCCTTTGTGTATATTTATTTGTGTATATAATTGTTTCTGAAGACCACCCCCCAACAATGTAGATATACTTTAAGACTGCCTCTGAGTACTGATAATGGGTGTTTATTGACTTTTACACCATGGCTTTGCTGGATACTTCCTTATGATTGGTCAATGAACCATTACTGCACTTTTCGTAGCCAAGTAGTGCGGTCAGTATGCTTTCTCTCATGTCAGTATCTAATGTTACACATTACTCTGTAATGGGGGGCGGGGGGGGGGGGGGGGTTCTTGGAAAGAAGGAAAGGATAATGTAAAAAGCTGTTGATGCGACTGCAACAGCTGATACTCCAAACTTGGCCCTGTACATCCAAAAATGTCTTCTTCAACATGACACATTTCACAATAAATAGACATTTCCAACTTAATTTTTGTGTGAACTATGCGAAATGAAAATAGTGTGAACTCTGCAAAATTTAAAAAAAACATCTGCATATGTGCTTCATGTGATTCTCCAAAAGAAGGCGAATCACTGAAAACCAAACTCACACTGTAGGCAGAATCCCATTATTTCCTGGCAAGCAGTTCATACTGAGCTGCCTTTGCTTCACCATAACAGAAATTTCACCTGCAACTCTGCCAGCACCCAGCCATGTTTCCATACTAACTTAGGGGTAGTTTATCAGTGAGTTAAGAAAAAATACCAAGCCATTTAATCACTGTAATTTGCATTATGTGGGTTCTGGTGCATGAAACCACATGTCAGAAATAACAGACCAATCACAACATGAAAATGTAAACACTTCTTTATCTACTCATTATTACCATTAGTGTGGGTATAAAACATGTCTCACAGTGACTCATTGATTGCAATAGTCAAAGGATATTCATACACATAAGCTTTTTCTAGCTCAGTTTAAAAGGTACCACACCAACAATTAGTTAAGGAGGATAAAATTACTTTTTTGGATGATATCCTATCCTAAAATGGCATATTCAAAAGCCGAATGTCATGTTAAATCATGATTTATGGTTTCTGTATTACTACTTGTCTGGCTGGTGTGTGAAGTCACGTGACCTCTTTTTTTTTTTTTTTTAGAAAGGGATCTTCTTGGTAGCCCTGTAGGGGCTGAGGGATGTAAAGCATCTCAGTCTTTTCCAGGATGAGTTTAAGGTGGTGATCTTCAGCTTGAGATTCATTCAGGCAGGCTGAGATGCTTGCATAGATGCATGCTTGGAAGGAAAGAACGAGTTGAGAATCATTGACATAGTAATGATATAACAAGCCGTGCAGTGATGACAGGCTTTGGTGTAGAGGGAGTTAACTGTTTATTGAAATTAGTATCATGAAATCATTTCAAAAGCCCTTAACAAAAGTGGGAAGTAAACATCTTAGCGTATAATTATATTTTGCTGTAGGGTACTATTTTGATGTTGCCTTCATAGCATTGCATTTATTTTCCTTTAATTATTTATTAGTAAAAATGTGTTTGTTTATGTGTTTCTTTGAAACAACTTAAAATTGACAGTTGGAGATAGCGGGTAATTATTCGGAAATTAACAGGAATTCATTGCTTCTTGAATTGTTTTAAAAGTGTTCAAACATATTTAACCAGTACTTAGCACATCATATTCTTTTTAGATGCACTGACTAATGTTGTAACAAGTGGATAATTATAGAATTATGTACAAGGAAATCTAGAATGTCTATGGAATTATATATGCATTTTTTTTGAAAACTGAAATTGATGCTTAGAGAATAGATGTAAATAAGAAGCAGGCATGAATTGCTTAACATTGATTTTTTTGATGATTTTCAAATGGTCATTAAGAATGAGATAAAGGCTTAAGAGTGTGTACTTGTTATACTTTTCAGCATTTAACATGCAAAATAGAATACTTGCTGTCTCAACTAATCTGTTGAGATATTTTAAATATTTTAAAGAACAAACAAACAAAACACAGACACTATGCTATTGACAGGAATACTCATCAGTTTCTTATGGTGCTGACTGAAATGTATTGCACAACCAGAATCTATGTGTCTGAAAAATCACAAAGGAGCCTAAGATTGCAGGTCACTGAAAATTAGTTCTATTGTTTCAATTTCTTGAAAGGTGATGCTGGAAAAATAAGGAATGCTGTAATTAATTCCTCACTGCTGGTAGTGGTGAATTTAAAGGTTCACAGCTACAACATGAGAGTAGTAAGTTTTTAAAAATAAGGCTACAGTAATATAAGTAAGGATTCTAATCAATAAAGGAGTAACATTTAGTAAAACTGGTGCATTTTGACACTTTCCCCCTCCTGATCCATACCCTCTCATAGACCCACTCTGTGTTACTATATAATATAAATCTATATGTAGCCTGCCACCTAGATTCTTGACAGAATTTGAAAGCAAGCCTTATATTCATAACAATATTTCAGACAACAATATAAACAGATGTACTTGTAAAAGATTCATACCAAAAACAGGCACCAATGTCACAATAGTTACCAAGAGCAATTTGTCATGGTACCAACCTTGCATACAACTACATTTAAAACTTCACAAGAAATTCTTATACTTACACAACCATTGAAATACTTGCCACAAGACCTCTGGAACACTGTCCTCTGGACAGACAAGATCAAAGTGGAGTTGTTTGGCCGCAATGGTGATGGTAATGGTTTGCAGCCACAGGATCTGGGGCCTTTCTGATGTCTGTGACCCAACAACATCAAAAGACTCTTAATATCTTATTTTCTGGTACTCTTACAAGCGATACTATAACATCTCTGCATTTGAATGGATCTCTATGGGGATTGAGGGGTGGGACTAGATTTAGCTGTAAACTACACTGGAACAGTATGGAAACACATGGTTGGCTAAATGGCTCTACGTCATCAAGGGTCTGATGTATCAAACAAGCCTCAACCCATCACTCTGCAGCCAGATATGCAGTAGATATGGATGGATCACTTTAAGGGTTGTTTCGCCTGACAAATTTTCCTATTTAATTTCTTGGAAAAATAAGTCAGGAGAAGAAACCCTTCAAGTTATCCATCCATACCTACTGTATTTCTTGCAGCAGAGTGATTATTTAAGGCTTGTTTGATACGTCAGACCCTTGATGACGTATATAAATTAAGATTTATTGATGAAAATATTTTATTAACTTATGATGAAATATGTTAATTAGTGTTGAACTATGTTTGTCATGCAATATGGCATTTAGTGTAAAGTACATAAAACATTCAAGTTGAGTTAGGACTAATTGCCTAGTAGAGGTGACTGGAGGTAGGTATGGTTTACATTTCCTCAAAGTTCTCAGACAGTATTGGTCAAAAAACATGTTTTTTCAGAGTAAAATGTTCTTCTGTGAATTATGTGTTTTTGTCATCTCAAGTGTTGTAAAATCCCTTGTTGGAATCCGAGGTATTTAGAAATTCATTCCCTGAGTTGGTCTCTAAGTATTTTATTATACACAGAGGACTGTTCCATTAAGACCTTGCACTGACAAGGAGAATTCCCAGAGTAATAAATTGTGTCCAGTGGCTTGAGTGTAATATTTATTTCTATTCTCGCACGTTTTAGTTAAACAGCTGGCTGTATAGATGTGTAATCTTACTGAAAATGTTGCATTTTGTCCTCAGTTTAATACATAGCAATCATTATTGGAGGAAAACTTACATCTCACCTGTTTCAACTCAAACAGGCTCAGCATAGTCAGGAGATCCCCAACTGAGCAGAAAAGCTTAATTGCCATTGCTTCGTTAAATCCCCCTCCACACTTGGAACAGAGAGTGTAAGCCCGAAGCTTATTTTCTGATTTCACCTCACCACTGGCACTTCATCTGGTCAAGACTGATGCAGAAATGTTCCTTTTTGCTGATTGGGGGCCAAGGCAATTGTTTCTGTTCTAAATAATACATTTTTCAATTTGATTTTTAAAACATTTGAAAATAACAACCAACTTCTACATCTATATTACAGTGAATGGGTTTATAAAAATCATTAATTGGCCTTTTTGTGGACCAGCTCTTTTATCACACATAACAACAGGCTCTATGAAAGTTCATGACAAAATGAAAAACTGGATCAATATCTATATTACAATTAAAATGGGAAGAGTAAATGTACTGAACAAACAATGGCCCCTTAAGTGAAGGAGCTAACATTTAAATGGATTTAAAATGAAATGCGTGTATGTGTATGAAAAGTGTATGTAACTATGCTGTAGTTACCATTTTAGATTGTTGCTGCATGCCACAGGTATTAGGCAGTAACTAACATTGGCTCCATTTTGATTTTATAATATAGATTTCCAAGCAGAAGGGGAAAAACATTACTTCTTTCCCTAGTTCTACTTGTGGTCTCCCTGTTTCTCAAAGGAAACAATATTAAAATAGTTCACATCTATGAATTGTCTTTCTCACTTTAGCTAGCGAGTTTGAATGATTGGTTTGCGTTCAAGTCAATTCAGCAGCACAACCTGATCATGTTTCTCAAGTTTATTCAACTCAAGTGTCATTAGTTTGACAAAGTTTGGGAATTTATGCTGTTTATTTTTCATAGATTGTAAGTATGTCTAATTAATACCTTCCCTCTCACCCTCTCAACCCCCCCCCCCCCCCCACCCCCACACACACACACACACACACACACACACAGTCCATCATTACACGGGGGGGGGGGGGGGGGGGGTCTACTCCAGTCACAGACTAAAGCCTGGGATTTCTACAGGCTTCTTTTAAAAGTATTGGGCCTATTTGAGGGGTCACTACAATTACTTTGCACACATTGTTAGGGAGAAACCCATGGGTTTTAAGAAATGACAAACAAACATGATATGAGTGCATCTTGTTGCGTTGAGGATCGTCTAGACTACGCTGGGATTCAGATAAGCGGTATCTTTTTTCATTGCTTTCAGCTGTTGTTAGTTAGTTGAACAGATTGGAGTCACTCGGTAGCTTAGCTTATTTTGAATTGTTTGCAGTTAGTCCGTAGCTCGCTCGCTGTGATTGGGCCAGCTACCTGTCTTTTGTGTTGCTAATTAGGAGTTGGAACCTGTTTCACCTGTGTGTATTAGCCCCGCAAGCAGCTGAGTGCAATTAAGTAACTGCATAAAGCTAAAACAGAGGCTGCCGTAACACGTAACACGGCAGCCTCGGCATCAATTTACTTGACCTGTTTGTTCTGCTCTTTGCTAGGACCCTATCTAACCTCTTTTTTCACCACCTACCATGTGTCTAACCCCCATTCCTCTGTGCTCTATGCCTCGCCCCAGGAGGTCCAACCACCGCAGGCGCTGCCCGGCTAACCTGGTCTGCCCAACCCTGTCCTCTTATAAGGAACTTTCAGTGGTGGGTGGACTATGGAACTGCCGGTCAGCTGTCCAGAAAGCCGACTTCATCACTGCCTACGCCAAGATGAAGTCCCTCCACTTCCTGGCTCTCACTGAGACCTGGATCACCCCAGATAACACGGCCACCCCAGCTGCTCTTTCTGATGGCTACTCCTTTTCGCACACCCCCAGGGCCTCTGGCCGAGGCGGGGGCACTGGTTTGCTTATATCTCAGTCCTGGAAATTCTCCATGCCCTCTTTACACAGCCTAAATATCTCCACCTTTGAGTTTCATGCAATCACTGTAACTCACCCGTCTAAACTCAACATTGTTGTTTTCTACCGCCCTTCAGGTCCACTCAGCGCTTTCCTGGATGAACTGGACACTCTCCTGAGCTCCTTCCCTGAGGATGGTACCCCTATAATTCTACTGGGTGACTTCAACCTCCAGCCAGAGAGCTCCCAGTCATCCAGTGTCGCCTCACTCCTCCAGTCCCTCGCCCTCACCCAGTCCCCATCGCCCGCCACCCACAAGGCTGGTAACCAACTAGACCTTGTATTCACCAGGAGCTGTGCCACGTCTGAACTCACGGTGACTCCGCTCCATGTATCGGACCATTTCTTTATTTCATTCTCTCTCTCCTACCCACTCTCCCGCATCTCCCCTAACAACCTCCTCCCTCTCCTCTGTCCTGATTCTCCCTGTAACTTTCAGGAGAAATCTCCGCACTCTCTCACACTCCTCTCTCTCTACCTCTGCTCTCTCTGTACTTCCTCCTCCTGCATCTTTTGTTAATTTACCTATTGAAGTTGCCACCTCCACCTTTAACTCCTGCCTCTCTCAGTCTCTCGATTCACTATGTCCTCTCGTCTCCAAACCGGCCCGATCATCACCCCCATGCCCGTGGCTGACTGATTCTCTCCGATCCAGCAGAACCACGCTGCGAGCTGCCGAGAGAAAGTGGAGGAAATCCAGATCCCCAGATGATCTGGCCTCGTATCACACTCTGCTGGCAGCCTTCACATCAGCAACTACGTCTGCTAAGGCAACATTTTACCATCCAAAATTAATGCATGCATGTCTAAACCCCGTAAACTCTTTTCCACCTTCTCTTCCCTGCTGATCCCTCCTCCACCCCCCTCACCCTCTTCCCTCTCTGCCGATGACTTCCTGATCCACTTTGAGGAGAATGTAGCCGTGATCCGAAACTCCTTCACACATCCGGTGACGCCTCATATGCCCCATAATGAACCCACCGCTACATTTTCGTCCTTTAAGACTCTGGAGGACACAGATGTACTCCAACTTGTAACGCGCCAGCATGCAACCACCTGCCCACTGGACCCCATCCCGTCGGCAGTCCTCCAGTCTATATCCGGTGAGGTCCTTCCATATCTATCTTCCATTTTCAACACCTCCTTAACCTGTGGCTATGTTCCTGCTGTTTTCAAAACTGCCCGTGTTACTCCACTCCTTAAAAAAACTAGCTTAGACCCCTCTGATGTTAGAAACTATATTCCTGATCCAGAATGCGGCTGCTCGGCTTGTGTTCAACCTCCCGAAGTTTTCGCACGTCACCCCCCTGCTGAGGTCACTCCACTGGCTGCCGGTCGTGGCCAGGATCAGGTTCAAAGTTCTGACCCTGGCCTACACTGCAGCCAAAAGGTCAGGCCCCTCCTACCTACAGGACTTAATCCAGCACTACGCTCCTGCTCGACCACTTCGCTCTGCTGCTGCAGGGCGACTTGCACTTCCCTCCCTCCGTGTTAAAGGCTCCCGCTCGTCCCGACTGCGGAGCTTTTCCACCCTAGCTCCCCAGTGGTGGAATGAACTCCCCACTCTGCTGCGTTCAGCTGAAACACTGTCTGTTTTTCGGGGTGGTCTGAAAACGCACTTTTTCAGACTCCACCTCGACTAAAATTATACCTATAGGGCCATTCTATAGTATTCGCTTCCTGTTTTCTATTTAACGTGTTTTTTGGTTATTCTATAGTTCAGAATGTATAGCTGACTGGGTGTACTTCTCATGTTTATTACTAGGGATAGCTCTTACGCTATGAGAAAGCTGTGCTTTGTCGGATTTGCTTTGTAGTCGCGTCAATGACCTTCAATATGCACTTATTGTACGTCGCTTTGGATAAAAGCGTCTGCCAAATGATTGTAATGTAATGTAATTGGTTTACCACAATATGAACACATATATTTGTATGTTTTTTTTTCAAATGCAGTTTGTTTAACAAAGAAGCATATTAAACATACATTGGAAAATATGAAAAAAAAGTTCAACTTTTCTTTTTATTATTAGCTTTGTTTAAGCATGAGATTGTTACAATGAGTGGTGATTTACCCTGGAAAATTTCTGAAAGTTACCTGCAAAATTCCCTCCCTTTTTAACCCTACCACTGATCACATGGTGAACATGGTTGGATTAACGCCACACTAGAGAACTCATTCCTATTAGGAACAACTTAATCTCTTTATTAAAGTATGGTTAAACAAAATTTTTTTTTTTTAAATATACGTAAATATTGTTGCATCTAACATCACTTTAAAAAAACACAATCAGTGGTTATGGTAGCCGTAAAATGTAATGAACACTAATACAAAAAAAAGTATATGATTTATGGGCTTCTAAAACGCAATTAATCGCCTACGACTGTTCGTAATCTTTAATCTACGAGCGTTTCTAAAAGCATCGTAAATTAAGATGCTTTTGGGAAACGCACCCTAAGTTCAAGAATCTTCGTAAGAAGGGTTTTAGGATCGTCTTTGTTACTGGAAAACTGGGTCTTCAGGAGATCGAATGCCCGTTGAGCCTCGGAATTCCAGCGGAAGGGGATTGAAGTGGAGGTTAGTTTAGTGAGGGGGGCAGCTACCACACTGGAGGAAGGGCACAGATGAGGCATGGAAGCTGCACTTCTCAGCTTTTACGAACAGTTGGTTCTCCAAAAGCCTTTGGAGAACCTGATGGACATGGATGACGTGTTCCTGAGGGGTTTTAGAGAATATGAGAATATCGTCAATGTAGACGAATACAGACCGTCCCAGCAGATCCCGCAGGACATCGTTCACCATAGACTGGAACACAGCTGGGGCGTTGCGGAGGTCAAGTTTAGTGAAGATGGTGGAGTCATGTAGGGGTTCGAAAGCAGAGTTGATTAGTGGTAGAGGATATTTGTTACGTACTGTGACTTCATTCAGGCCCCGGTAATCAATACAGGGTCGGAGCGACCTGTCCTTCTTTGCCACGAAGAAGAACCCCGCCCCCACCGGAGATGAGGATGGTCGGATGATACCTGAAGCCAAGGAGTCGTGGATGTAGGCTTCCATTGCCGCCTTTTCGGGACCCGACAGGCTGTAGAGGCGGCCGGAGGGTAGTTTGGCTCCCGCCAGCAACTCAATGCAGCAATCGTAAGGTCTGTGAGGAGGCAAGGATACAGCACGTGATTTACTAAAAACCTGGGACAGATCATGGTAGTGATTAGGAACACAGGTTAAATCAGGTTCTGGATGGTTTGGAGTGGCCCTCTTAGTCCCCGGAGGGGGCAGGGCCGATCACAGACAGTTAGCTAGACAATGGGAGCTCCAGTCCTGAACCTGGGCCGTACGCCAATTGATGTGGGGATTGTGGAGGCGTAGCCAGGTTTGGCCGAGGACCAATGGAGATTGGATGGAGTGGATTAGGTAGAACTGGATTGTTTCATGGTGATTACCGGACAGCACAAGCTGGAGTGGAGCGGTGGACTGTGTGACTAGCCACAGACTTCTTCCATCCAAAGCGAGTGCTGAGATAGGCGAGGACAAGGATTCCACAGGAATTCCGGACTTTTTGACAAAGGTTGCGTCGATAAAGTTGGCGTCGGCTCCGGAATCGACCAGAGCGAATGACGACGCGACTTGACTTTTCCAAAGGAGAGTTGCTTTGAGTTCGACTCGGTTCTGGGCTGAATGGACAGTGGAGATAGGGCTCGCCAGTACGCCCAGTCTTACCGGCGAGCCGTGCCTTTTTGGCCGAATCGGACAGGCGGCCAGATGATGGTCGGGATTGCCACAGTACATGCAGGAGTGGTGCGGATCCTCCGGCGACGTTCTTCCGCATCGATGGAGACCTTGCCCAACTGCATGGGTTCTTCATCTGCGTGGAGTGTGGAGAATGGAACGCGTGGCTGGCCCTTCTTCCTCTCCCGGGCCCTGGCCCGGAGGCGACTGTCGACTAATATGGCGAGGCTGATGAGACTGTTCAGTGAACTGGATTCATCACGGGTTGCCAATTGGTCTTTTAGCTCCTCATTAAGGGCTTGCAAGAAGGCCCCTTGGAGGGCGGTGTCGTTCCATCCTGCTTCGGCCGCCAGGGTGCGGAACTGGACCGCCATCTCGGCCACACTGCAGCTGCCCTGACGCATCTGGAGAAGGCGTTGGGTAGCATCTCGACCACAGACAGGATGGTCAAAGACTCGGCGCATTTCAGTGGTGAAGGAGGCGAAATGGAAGCAGGTGGGCGACTGGCTCTCCCACAGCATCGTAGCCCACTCCCGGGCGCTCCCTCCCAAACTGCTCATGACGAACGCGATCTTGCAGGTGTCCGTGGCGAAGGAGGTTGGCTGGATGCGGAACACAATGTCACATTGAAGGAGAAACTCCCGACATTTCCCCAGATCCCCTCGGTAGATCTCAGGGTGTTGAACACGGGGTTCCCTGCCAGAGGAGGGCAGTGGTGCCGTGGGCTGTAGCTCAGGAGTGGATGGAGCCGGAGCAGCTTGGATCCTCGGAAGAGGTTGGTGGAGCGACATCTGACTCATTAGATCCGAGAGGTTCTTCAGACTCTCCTGGACGTCATCCATGCGGTGGCTCAGTTGATCGCTGACAGCGGTCTGGCAGGCGAAGGCGTGATGGATCTGATCCAAGTCGGCTGGGTCCATTCTTTGGCCAGTTCGTTCTGTTACGACCCCGGAAATGGACTGGACCCAAATGCACGACTCGAACACAGGAATGCCAAAACTCAATATTTTATTGCTTGATCAGGGTACTCCTGAGCAAGGGGAGAAATGCAAAAGGTGGTTAACGTTCCAAGCCGGAACTGGATGAACAAGACAGACAGACAGAGCGCGTAGCTCTTAATAAATTATGCTTCAACCTATACTCCTGAAGCATAGGGAGAACATAGATTACAGACAGTCCAGGTATGAGGCTGCAGGGGAGCAGTGGGAGCAGGAGAGGCCAGGGAAGGAGATGGAGACGGACAACCAGTTTGGTGGAGCAGGGGATGAGCGGGAGCAGGGCGGAGCGGAGTGGCAGAAGAGGTGCAGGACAGTGGAGCGGAGTCCGGGCAGGACGCAGGCGTTGCAGCAGGGCAGCGGCAGTAGCAGCAGGGCGGCAGCAGCGACAGCAGAGGCAGAAGCGACAGCACATCAACAGCAACCGCAACACTGGCAGTAGTTGGGCACCGCCGCAGAGTGGAGGAACAGGAGCCCAGGCTGCATGCACACACGTCAGGTGGAAGGCAGGGAACCCGCAGCACAGGCAGGGATAACAAACAACTGCAGGCTGGCAGACTGAAGCAGACAAAGTTAGTATAGCGAGGCAGGAATATTTGAACAGCGGGAAATGCAGTTCCAGACAAGAGCAGACTTCGACTTTAAACAGACAGGTAAGGCGAATTACGCCGGTACCGAACAAGACTTAGATTTAACTGACTAGACTGGATACTAGGACTCAAGACAGACCAGAGGTTTCAGACAAAGAGCATTAACGAACTGGCACAGGACAGAGAACACCAGGTGACTAAATGCTAACATTAATTGGTATCAATTAGGTGCCGCGTGCGAATGTATGCGAGAGTGATTAACAGAGCCGAGAGTGTGGAATGCATGCGAAACGGGGAAATGGGATAGGCTGAGATAAGTGAAGTGAAACAGAGTGACACAAAGGGGAAACCACGCCCAACCTGCAGCAAGGGGGAAACCGGACTATGGAGAGACGAACACGAGACAGGGGGAAAGGGAAAACACGGGAAACAATAGGACGGGAGTGAGAACATCACAGTCTTAGCCTTATGATGCTTTTGGGAAATGCACCCCTGGGCCTGTTCAGCACATCTTTGTTTATTGTTTTCCTCAACTTTTTTATTTATTAGGTTTGTTTAAGGATGAGATTGTTACAGTGAGTGATTTACCCTGGAAAATTTCTGAAAGCTTAGAGACTCAGAGATTATAGAGGCTATGTAACTTGCTGGCAAGTTAGTCACTAATGTAACAGTTATACTGAGAAAATACCACCATCATTAGCTCAGTCTCCAGAAAAACGGGGGAAATACTGCCCTTCATTTATCTACCTTTGGTATCATGAAAACATTAGCCAGCCTAGCCAGAAGTCTGTAACACTTAGCTAGGCTACGCACCCTGGTTCCATGTCGGAAAATGAACCCCAACCTCCTGTTTTTCAGTATGAAAAAAAATTTAGTTAAAGAGACGCTTAGTTCTCTTTAAAATCGTTTTGTTCAGTTATGGAATAACAGGTGAAATCAGCGGGGTTTTAATAAGCTGAGTATGGAAACCTTGTCACTGTCATTTTAAAAATATGAAGGACGAAGAATACGGTTCAAATTCAGACCAGGAAGTGGTTTGATGTATACCTCTACCAAATTTTCTACTTTATATTCAAATAACTCAGCCACAAAGAAAGACTTACTTAGTTGCGCCTTGATCTATTCAATAAGGTTAATGTTGTTTTCGGGTGGAATTACCCTTTAACTTATTTTAATAGGTTAACTAGCAGTTCTCAAAAATAAATTTGGTGATCAGCAGATATTAAGCGATAAACCATAAAAACTTCAGTTTCAAAATTGGAACGCTCAGTCTGGAAAGGGTAAGTGCCCCATGGCGTCATTGGCCCAGGACACCTTGATGGAGGACCTGGCTCAGCAAGAGGGATTAGCTTACCACATTTTATCAGGTCTGAGGACTCAGAAACAATGGAAAACAACTGACATGCGTTTCATAGCATGTAAACTTCCATCCATGTTCACTTGCCTTCCTGACTCTCCCCATATTAGATCAACTAACTGTTTTTTATAAATGTCTCAATTAGAAATTCAATTGTATGATTAGTCACTTGACTGTGCCGATAGAGTGCCTATGGAAGCCTGGAGGATAACCATTGAAATACAAGATAGATTAAATCCCTGCAGGTCACATGGTGGAGACAAACTTGTGGCCCTAATGATGCATGCTAAACAAAATCTTGGAGTGTGAGAAACATTACTAATTGAAAGAGAGAACTGCATACAGAAAGATGAAACAATTAATGACTGCTACAAGGAATTAATATTCCATATTCTTTTTAGCACCTTTTTCTGTAATGTGCTGTGATAAATCTTTCCTTCTGAAAAAAGTTGGCCTACAATTAGAATTTATTAATTGATTGACCTGCAGTTTAAATCAGTGTCCAAATGCTGAAAGTGTGAAAACCTAGTCACTGAAGCTAGAAGCCAGCGTGAATTTTGATAATATCTGTTTCAGGATAAAATGAGTTAGCTTAAACACAGATTGTCAAAAACCTTTATTAATCAACAGGTTGGTTGGAATGAGAACCAGCATATGCAGGGGTTCTCCAAGACCAGGGTTGGCAACCACTTCCCTATCATTCCATTACTGGTGTCTGCATACAAAATAATACATGATCTTAATTCAAAACTGATTAGTAAATCACTATGTTTCCTGTCACAACAGTTAGTTAGACAAAAGATGATTAACTCCTTGGCGCAGATGGCAAATTTCACCTATTTAGGGGTGCTCTGTTTAAGGCTTTATAACTCCAGGTGTGAGCATCACATAAACTTGGTAAATGGCTCAAATGAAACAAGACCAGTGTAACATCTACAATACAAACTTATATTTGTTTATTTTCATAATTTAAGTCAAAATAAAGTGCCACAAATGCAATGGAAAAAAAAGAAAGTTTTTCTTTAGTTTGCAACAAAATACTGAGAGCTACATAAGTGAAATCGGTAATATACCTATACATTTCCTGGATCATGAACTCCATGTCCACAATTTTTGCTAAATCTGAGGATGATATGCAGAACTGCTCAAGGTCTATGATGCAAAATATAGGCAGTGTACCCTGTTGTCCATTAGTGTCTGCAAATCTATCCAAATGGCTAAATTGTGCACTGCTCTAAATAAAAAAAATTATGATATATTTAACTACAAATCAACAGTTTTGGCTCATAAAACTCACTTTTGCATAATTTTCAAGTGGGAATTACTATATTTTCATCAGTATATGGGGGTAGATATCTATGGGTCCAAAACCCCTATGCAAAACATGTCATAAAATGAATAAAATTAGTTTTGTCCATTATAAAGCATATACATTTGCTCCTTCTGATGGCTTAAGATAAAAAAACATTGATATCACAGTGTTACATACACCTGAATATGTTGCCTAATCATTCACACTTGTACCTCAATAAAACATCACTTTTCCCTGTACTCTACAGTATGTATACTTTTGTCCTGGGATTGCATTTTTCTGTAGTTTTTAAAAATATTTTAATGTTCCTATTCATAATGACTCCAATGAATATCTACCACATATCAGCGCACAGTAAATTTGAATGAGCATTTGTCATGCCCTAATAGACAAGTATATATGCCATAGCCTATATTATGTATGATAACATGAACATAAAATAGTATTCCACCATCTACAAAATGCTGCCAAATGTTCGATCTTCAATGATCATCGGTAGCCTACATCAAAAATAAATTTAACGATTGCACTACACTATGTGTAATGCACTCAAAATGCGAAAATAACAATAGGGCTATCAAACATATTGGAAAGACAGTGCTCGAGTGGAAACACGAACGTACATATGTACCCACCGAGACCAACGGCATTTTAGACGCAAAAATACTTACATATCGGGAAAGGGAAACTCCCCTCCCTAATGTGTTTTCTATAGAGCTTGCATAATACCAGACCCTTAAAACGAAAACTGCCATTATGCTGGGCTGTAGTAAATTGTTCAAAGCACCCAAAAAGACATGGCATATACCGTTGCTAAGGTTATAATGTACTCTATTGGATGAAAAAGCCGACAATTATACCAGAATGAACTGTAATGAATGAGACAGGCATGGGGGTATTACGAGTCGATGTTTCAGATAGTGTAATAGCGGTATAAAGTGTTGTATATTTCTCAAACCGATTGTACCAGACAATAAATGACCACTGAATTTTGAAAGGAACATCTCGATGTGTAAAACCAATGGTAGGATTGTATATTCATTTCATATTTAGTAGCATATATTACTAGTAGAATACATGGTAGAATGAGACAGTACTTTCACAGTTTATTTTGCATTTGAGTGAGCAGGGTTTTTCACAGCTTTTCTGGCATACGATCAGGCTATTGTTGGGTTTATCTTGTTGCTATGACGTTATTCTAATTTTATATGATGAATAAATATATTTATGAACTCAAACATAGATGCTATTGTCCACTATGTTATGCATGGGTAGGTATAGACTAGGTGGGGGACTGACTTGCTACTGGGAAATAGTGACACTTAGAAACTCCCGCAGGCGTCACCTTCTACGCAAAGGAGTTAAGAAGAGGTTCATTTCAGACCCATTGCTGCGAACATCTAACTCCAGCTGGTACATCAGGGATCCAGGGCCTCTGTGAGAGGCACAGCCATAATGGGATCAGATATTTTCACACTCATATCAGTGATGAATGATGACAGCAAACTCTGTACATGGTGTTTCACTGAGGGGCATTTCAATATGGCAGATTAGTTTGTTTCATGGAGACTCATGGAGTTAAAGAGCATAGATGCAAAGATGTATTTATTTAAACTTTTCCTATAATAACTTCACAATGGGAGTCCACTTCAGAACAGAACTGAGCAGAGCAAAGTATGAAAAAATCAAGAAATAGTTTTAGTTGCCTAGCAACCAAACAAACCCATTGCGGAAACGAGCCATCATCCTGGGTAGGATGAGTGATCTCCATCCATTATGTGATCACAGCATACATTCTCTCTTGTCACCCCTGATTTGCACAGCTGACAATGACAAGAATTTGTAAATCATACTGCCTGCCATTACACTACAACATTATTACAATCAGTTATGCTCTTACCCAGAGCAACTTGAGCAGAGTGGAGATCTTTTGTGTTAGGCCTGTTTATAATCAATAAGCATAAATAAACCAACAATTAGTATTGTTGCATTTACACCAGCTAAAGTAAATGCCATTATACAGTTAACCTTTACAGAGCTATACAAATAACATTATTATCACAAAATGAAATACAAAAAAGAGGATAGCTAAAGATGGTCAAAGGAGCTAAGGCGCAGTCTGAAGAGGTGGCTCTTCTGTCTGCGCCAGAAGATGGTTTGGGATGATGCGGGAGACCTGGGTTTGATCCCCACCAGGTACCAATGGTAAATTTATTTTCCACAAAAACAACGTGCACATGTTATGCTTTTCACATATAAGATTGTTCTTTTCACATTAAAGAACATCTTTTATTGCAAAGGCAAAGAAATATTACAATATTATCTGTTCACTGTTTCACATTCACTGCAGGTAACGTTACGCAGTATAGGAACAAATATCCCATTTATCACATGGAGAAATTTTTTTAATGCAAAATATTATCTGGTCACGTTGTTGCAGTAATGTAAAACAAATCAATAACTGTGCTATTGGTTACACGTTCTCAACAAACTAGATTCAAAAACTCTGTCACTAGTCTCAATCCAAGGGAAACCAGGTCAACAGTAATTCATGCATATCCATCACTGTGGGCGTGCTGTGGCTTCGTGGTCATTGCTTTTGAAATGGAAAACCTGGGTTTGATCCCCAGCAGAGACAATTTATTTTCGACAAAAGCAATGTGCACACGTTATGTTTTTCACATATAAGAATATTCTTTTCACATTAAAGAACGTCTTTTTATTGCAAAGGCTAAGAAATTGAACAAAATTAACGGGTATCTGTTTAAATTATACTTGAACTGAGGTGAGTAAGCCTACATGGTCCAATATCGCTACGACCAAAAGATTTACCACACGTAACGTTACAGTACCGGAAAAGAATTACACTGAAACTGTGCCAGACATAGGCAGAACACAGTCCTTCTCCTCCAAACCAGAGAAATAATAAAAAAAGCTAAGCTGTAATCACTTTTACCACCCGACTTTCACAAACAAATGCGAACATGGCGTGAGAAAATTAAGAACTCATGGTAATGAGCCAGTACGGAATTTGTATTATATACCCTCAGTTCAACAAACATCCGATTCATGGTTACTGTGCACTTAAAAAATTTACAATAGCCTCTGAACATGTCATACTTCTGCAGACAATGTATTGCAAACACTATTAAGTATAATAGTACTACTAATAATAATCTGTGGTAGGCTACTTTCTTTGACAGTAGTATTGTCTTTTCTGATATGCATGTCATGAATGCAGAATTATATAAATATGCCTATTATAGTGAAATTTATTAGCAGTGAAATTTGAACGTGAGTCAGCCAGTTAGGAGAGACTGAATGGACTGGCTAGCTCAGGAGCTGAACTTGGAGATTGATTTCTCACAACGCAAGGGTCATTGGATGTCCTTCAAATGAGTGAGCAGACAGTGCCTTTTATATTCGAGGAAACTGGTGTGGAGTTTCTGATGGGCCGCCTCGCCAGCATTACTGTGTGTATCATAAATTGTGTTTTTGATTTGTGTAATCAAAGCAGCCATGCTAAACAGTAAGCATTGACCATGATAAGAAATGGGATGTGACTACGTTACATTTGTATGATGCCCACATTATAGCAATCGTGGGGATTAAGTTATGTGTTTTTCATCCTCTTGGTGTTGTAATTTAGGTAGGGAGATTGACCGCGCATTGCCCCTGTAAATTCGCTGTTCAGTGTTTGAGTATGGCGAAAGTGTCAAGGCAGTAACATGGGGATTGTTTGTAAGATGATTATTTAAAAAGCGTTATGGTTAAACTTTGTACAGTTTTTGGCTGTAGCAATACTTGTTACTTGTTAGCAATACTAACTAGCTGGCTAGCGAACCCCTAGCACAGTAAAAAAAAAAACACTCGGGAAATCTGTACATAAACAACATGCGCATATTCTAGTCTGTATGCCTACATTCCGAGCCGGCGCTCCAACCAATGCATAATTCTGTGCTTTTGGTCTGTTCTTGGCGGAGAGAGGTATGGAACACCAAGAGTGCCACAATGATAAATAAATAAATAAAGGAATAAATAAATAAATGTGGAAATATAAAAATGAATAAATAAAATTATTTGGAAATAAATAAATCTGGGAATGAATATAGAAATGTAAATGCATGTGCAATTAATTTCAATGATTACATTTATTTTCAAATAATTATATATATTCATTTATTTATTTACATATATATTTCCCAATTTATTTCCCTATTTCCTAATTTGTTTCCATATAGTATATTCAGTGATTTCCCAATGAACACAATCTGTTAATCAACTTACTTTGCTCCACCCACTAAGTTTGCCACGTTCCCACCCTTCCAACATAGACTACTAGACTGTAGAAAAGTGGTTCAGACCTGCAGAGAGCGTTTCTCAATGTGAGCAAATACATTAATTGAGAAGTCAATTCCTCACCTTGAGAGAAATGACAGATAGAGAAAGCTAGCTAGCTATCTGTTTTTGATTTAGATTTGCATTGGACGCCAGCGAACGTTGTAGGCTACATAGAACATGATTGCTTTCTCGGATACAAGATTGCTATATTGCTCACAGCAATATTTGAGAAATTGACTTGCTCCACTTGCTCATAAGAAACCCTATCAGCAACTCTGAATAGCCTACATGGAGGGTTGAAACCTGGTTGACTTGGAACTTGGAACTAGGCGAAATTAGTGGGTAGACCAAAGCAAGTTGACAGATTGTGCTAGCTAGCTTTCTTTATCCATTGTTGTCTCCAATAATGTAGGCTATTTGCTCACGTTGAGAAACGCTGTCTGTAGCTCTGAACCATTTTTCTACAGCCTATGCTCTGAACACATACAGTGTTTTGAAACTATAAAAATTGTGCAATTTGGATAAATAATAGCCTACATTAAGTTATGAATGGGGGGGGGGGAGGTACGGATTTATGGATGTGATCATGAATGGGGAGCAGGCGAATGAGATTGTGGACTGAAGGTGGAGGTAGCTGTCAGAACGGTTGCCAATCGATAGACTCTGAAATGTTTATGAATATGATTTGCGAACGCGCACACACACGCATTTAAGTTATGGGCTAGTTCTATTTTCCTAATCAAACGTTTCGTGCTTAAGCAAAATCGGGGAAAGCAAGCTTGCACACACAAAAAGCAAGTTAAGCAACATAGAAACATAGGCTGCTCATTTCTCGCCCATTAGCTTACAAAGTTCTCAAACTTTGTAGCATAAACCAAAAGACACGGCAGTCAACGGGCGTTCAAAGATAAGACGCGGTGGTCTAGCTACAACAGTAAAGTTTACAGATCAGCCACGTGTCCCGTCTCCTTGTTAAAGCATGAACACAGCATAACAGCTACTAGCCTACTTTTCCACGAGCAACTGAAAGTCAGCGTTCTTTCTGATTTTCACAATTTTCTTTCTAACCCACTGACAAGCCTCTGCATATCAAACAAAAGCAGGGACTATTAACTGGCTTCAATGACAGCCGAGGGATAGGCAGAGAGAGGAGGGACAAACTACACCGGAGTGAATGTGAATAATACATTCAATCTGGCAACACTGAACACATACGTTGGAAGGGTGTGAACGAGGCAAATTTAGTGGTTGGAGCAAAGCAAGTTGATTGACAGATTGTGCTCGATGGGAAATCGGTAAATATATATGGAAATAAATAAGTAAATAGGGAAATAAATTGGGAAATGTATATGGAAATAAATAAATTAAAATATTTGAGAATAAATTTTAAAAATACATTTAATAACTTAAATTAATTGCACATACATTTACATATCCATATTCATTCCCAGATTTATTTATTTATTTCTATATTATTTTATTTATTAATTTTTACATATTCATTTATTTATTCTTTTAATTATTTATTTATCATTGTGGCACTCTCTGTGTTCCATAGAGAGGGGCAGGTAAAATTAGGAAACTTCCAACAAAAACATGGTCATCATTGCACAGACCGTCCGAATCGATGGATGAAATTACAGTAATTACAGAGCAGCTCACATGCATTGTCATTTGGGACAACATGAGTTCCCACCGTGCTGCTCTGGTCCATAACTGGTTCAATAACCATTGCTTTTTTCATTTATGTTTCTCCCTCCTTAGTATTTTTAAACCCAATAGAGGAGTTTTTTTCAGCATGGTGGTGGAAGGTATATGGCCGCCACCCCCCACAACGAGTGCCTCTACTCCAAGGAGTCCAAGCAATGGAGCAGGCATGTGGAGATTGGGGTGGAAAGTATTCGGGCAGTGACACAATGCTTGTTGTTTTTGCTTTGTCCTCCAGAACATTGTATTTTAAATGAACAGTGACTATAAGGTTAAAGTGAACAGACGTTCAGCTTTAATTTGAGGGTTTTTACATCCATATCAGGTGAACCGTGTTGCAATTGTAGCCCTTTTCATACATAGTCCCCCCCCATTTTAGGGGATGAAAAGTAATTGGGACAAATTTACATAAAAGTCATCATATTTAATATTTTTGCATGCCATGACTTCTTGATGTCTGTGACCCAACAACATCAAAAGACTCTTGATATCTTATTTTCTGATACGCTTGTAAGTCTTTTGATGTTGTTGGGGCACATGCGTAACATGCAATAAACCAATCGGAATGTCATCTCCCATTCCCTTTAAAAGCCACCTGCGTCTGCACCATAGGCGGATTGTCATTGAGGTTAACGGAGGCTGAGCCCCCTAAAGGATTTAAAAGTAAAATAAAATCGTCTGCAAAAATATATAATTTTTTAATAAGGATTCGGTTCATATTTAGGCGCATCTGAGTCTAATTTCTGCTTCTACAGGTCTGCGCACATGCGCATTACGCTTGTGAGGCTATTTTGCCTAGGGTGACGTTCAGCCTCACTCAGAAGCATTTCACATTGCAGTCCCTCTAAGCGGCTCATGCTGAATGAGATGGTATGAGCAGAGCCCATTGAAAATACTTGTCTGTGAGGCTAGCCTCAGCCACACCCCCATCCTGTGACAGGGCGAGTAGCCTACAGAAATTACATCTCATTTGCATATTGCACTCTGATTTGTGAAATGTTCTGACTCCGCCCACCATTTGCGCTACCCTTATTTTTTAATAAACAAACAAGGTCCGTTCTTTTTTCCGACTGGCGAACTCGCTAATCACTTAAAACCACCGTGGAAGAACAAATGTATATTCTTGCAGTAATGTTAGAAGATAACCAAGCAAAACATCTATTTCATCTGATAGTTAGCTGGGTGACTAGCTAGTTAACTAACAGGTGCTAAGTCATTTTATGCGAACAACTTTTATTTTATAACGTTTATGCGAACGTGTCCCCTCACCATTGTTTTCGTTTTTAATTAGATTCTATGGGCCCTATCTGTCTTTGCTATCTTACACCCGGCAAACTGAACAAAATGATTTTAAAAAGAACTAAGCGTCTAATTAGAAACTAAAACAAATTTGCAGCATGTTACACAATTCACAATTAATTTCAATTCCATTCTCTGCATGTGCACTTTAACTTCATGCAGGAGCAGGTCTGTTTCCCCTGCTGTAAATCACACTTTTCACGGTCTTCCTGGGAAAGTGGATTGTTTTGAAGCATTCATTTACGCTACCAGTAAAACAGGGGAAAATATGTGTGAACCTATGGGCTGCCAACCTGACAGCTTTATTGTATTTAGTGTCATCATTTTCTGCATTCTAATCTACTATTTAATGTTTAATATTTTCCAAAAAATCATAAAGATTGGATTTGTGGTTTTTGCGATATGGGCCCTCAAGAACAGCTCCATCTCCAGAGCAGCTCCAGCCTTATTTACCACATTTCCAATATCTCCCTGCGCACGCTTAGGTTTGGTGTACATGAATATGTAATAGGGGGCGTACACGCCACTGCTGCGAGCACGGTGACGAGCTAACTGTTCAAGAAAATTCTTGCGTGTCTGCCCAAAATGCCATAGTGCGCCGTACGTGGGTGCGATATTAACTCAGGATACCGTTTGCCCAAAAATGAGACGAGGTGCATCCAGTGGCTGGCAGCAATTAACAACCCGATCTATCTGTTAAATTTGCCAAAAAAAGATTACGACAAAGTTTGTGTTTGTTCGAAACACTTCAAGCCAGAGGACTTCCAATGCGACTATAGTGCCGAATTACTGGGAACTAAATCAAAGAATTTGCTTGTCCAGAAATCCAACATATTGACTATCGGGAGCAGGGTATCTTTGATGTACTGCAGAGACTACACACGATGGCAGCACAACTCTTACACCTCTCCCCAGTCGTTCGCCATGGAGTACCCGTTCCAATAGCCAACGATAAGCGGTCAGTCTGAATTGCCTAACGTTAAATAAAGGGGTGACAGAAAAAACTGGTTATAGTAATGTAATATCTGTTGTTGCACAAAGGATGCTAAATGAGCTGCTAGATAGCCATCTAGGTATTGCCAACAAGCGACTGATTCCGACAGTAGCCTAACTGACGTTACATGGAATGTCCGAATCTTGGTGTCATGCTGGCAAGCACAACATATCGACTTTAACATAAGTTTAGCAAATGTTAGCTAAATTACAAGATTTTGATACAGCTTGTTAGCTAGATATTTACTCACTCGTCGCTTAGCTGCCCTCCTGGACCCCTTGGTTGTGGATACTTCTTCCAATGAATCATCCTATTGTTGCATACGAAGTTGGTAAGTACTGCAGGATGTAGCAAGTTATTATTGGCAGTGATGCAAACTCCGTGTTCGGTTTCTGCCAACAGCCGTTGCCCTCGATCCCATTCGCGGTAGCAAAGGCTCTCCGTCTCGGTAGGCATGGGTTCACAGTTCCCACACTGGCACCAATTTATGTTCCCACTTCTCTGCTCTCTGTTAGCTTCGGCTGACTCGTCCTCCGCTCTCTGTCTCTCTCGCTCACGCAATTCCTCTGTAAATTCCGGTTCAAAACTGTAAGATTGTATTTCTTCGTCAAAATCGAAAAGCCCGTCCTCTAACTCGGCGAACTCCACCATATCTCTCGGGCTATCGTCGTCGGCCAAGATAGGCCAGGTGATATTTGTACGTTACCGTATTTTCGTGGGAGTGTCATGTGATCGCCTGGATGGGTGCCCGCCCATAAACCAGTCTCTGCGTTCAAGGGTGGAGTTTGAGCGCCCGTTACCTTCTGGGAAACACTGGCTGGAGATTCAAGCCAAACACGTCCAGTGACGTCACTGGACGTGTTTGCCCTTTGAAGTTTTGCCGCCATATTTCCCATAAATAGGAAACGGCTGCACTGACGGTGATTTTAAAAAGGCCTACACACAGAATTTAAGCATTTAATCCAAATATTCTCAACTGAAACAAGCGTAACTGTGCTCCTTTAATCAATATTAGAATGCAGGTAATGAACTTCGGTTGAAGCTTGAACTTCGACAACTCAATGAGAACATCCTCATGGAATTGATGCTTGATAATCAAACGAAATTCGTTAAACAAGCAGGCTAGTTTTCTAAGGTGAGACGGAAGCCATTGGTAGCTTATTCGCAGCTGTTGCAGGTGCTTTTAACAAAATAACTGCACTGTCGGGAATTACCGGGAACTCATAATGGTTAGTCTGAATAATATTGATCATACTATTGATCCATATATCCTATTCCTTGATCGCACTAAACACGCACGAGCATGTCTGTTTCGCCATCATATAAGCAATCCACCAAGGTGGAAAAGCAGGCTTTTAAAGGGAATGGGATATGACATTTTGATTGGTTTATTGCATGTCACGCCCAAGACACACCTATAATTAATGAAGAGACTAAGTTCAGCCCATTTGCATGTTGCGCTGTGCTTCACGCTCAAAAAACACATCGTGAAACTAGCAAAAGTGGACTTGGACACGCCCTAAATGCACTTTACGCCATGCGATGAGACAACGCACTAAGATCGCCAAGATAGAGACCTACTTTTCTTTAAAATCGTTATGGAATAACAGGTGAAATCAGCGGGGTTTTAATTGCTTAGGGTATGGAAACCTGGTCACTGTAATATGCTATGGCCAGTTTATTTGGTGCTTGGGCATTTGGGGAATATTTTCTGATAGATTCCATCATGTGCAATATTGAAAATCAGAAAGACATGTCCTTTTACATTACATTACATTACAATCACTTGGCAGACGCTTTTATCCAAAGCGACGTACAGTAAGTGCATATTGAAGGTCATTGACCCGACTACAAAGCAAATCCGATAAAGCACAGCTCTCTCACAGCGTAGCAGCTATCCCTAGTAATAAACATGAGAAGTACACACAGTCAGCTATTCATTCTGAACTATAGAAGAACCAAAAAACACAAGTTAAATAGAAAACAGGAAGCGAATACTATATAATGGCCCTATAGGTATAATTTTAGTCGAGGTGGAGTCTGAAAAAGTGCGTTTTCAGACCACGCCGAAAAACAGACAGTGTTTCAGCTGAGCGCAGCAGAGTGGGGAGTTCATTCCACCACTGGGGAGCTAGGGTGGAAAAGCTCCGCAGTCGGGATGAGCGGGAGCCTTTAACACGGAGGGGGGGAAGTGCAAGTCGCCCTGCAGCAGCAGAGCGAAGTGGTCGAGCAGGAGCGTAGTGCTGGATTAAGTCCTGTAGGTAGGAGGGGCCTGACCTTTTGGCTGCAGTGTAGGCCAGGGTCAGAACTTTGAACCTGATCCTGGCCACGACCGGCAGCCAGTGGAGTGACCTCAGCAGGGGGGTGACGTGCGAAAACTTCGGGAGGTTGAACACAAGCCGGGCAGCCGCATTCTGGACCAGTTGTAGGGGCAGAATGGCGCAGGCTGGTAGGCTTGCGAGAAGGGAGTTGCAGTAGTCCAGGCGTGAGGTGACCATGGTCTGGACAAGAAGCTGGGTGGAGTAGGTGGTCAGGTACGGTCGAATCCTCCTGATGTTGTACAGGAGGAACCTGCAGGACCGTGCCGTCGCCCTGATGTGTTCTTTGTGGATCCTCAACGCAACAAGATGCACTCTGAGTTGATCAACTGTAAACACGCTTAATATACACACAGGTGAAACAGGTTCCAACTCCTAATTAGCAACACAAAAGGCAGGTAGCTGGCCCAATCACAGCGAGCTGCAATCTGCAAGCTACGGACTAACTGCAAGCAAACAATTCAAAATAAGCTAAGCTACCGAGTGACTTCAATCTGTTCAACTAACTAACAACAGCTGAAAGCAATGAAAAAAGATACACTTATCTGAATCCCAGCGTAGTCTAGACGATCCTCAACGCAACAAGATGCACTCTGTCCTATGTCCTGCACATAATGGCAGGAAAAACAACTTTCCTTTTGCACTATATCCAGTGATTTGAAAAAGAAATGACTAGATGAGTGTTATATGTAAAACTAATATGTAATATGTAAAACCATAGTATAAGTGAAAGAGGGTGTACTTTCTTTTTCACATCTGTGAAAGCCATCTGTGAAAAAAAAGCCATGGCAATCATTTGAACACAAATATATTAATGCACATAGCACAGAAGCACTGTACCTTATTTTAAACACAAAATACTGTCTGCACTGAAAAACTGGCCAATGGTAGTTAAGATAAGAACAGTCCACCTTTTGAATACCATTCCTTTGACCCCTCTCTCACAGCTACAATTTATCAGTACTCAGTATTACCGTTTGTATTGAACAGCCACACAGTAACCACAGCATAACATCAAACACGTATGCAAGCTTTTTTTGATTGCTTGTAAATGTGGCATTCTTAGGTCTGTGATGCACATATATTTTTCTTTGGTTGTAAAGAATGTGTAACAAGCCTGGTAACTACCATATAAATCTACACAGGGAAGACCTAGGTCTAACACCACAAACCAATTATTTCAATTAAAAGCACCTCAGAACATTCCAGAATTATGATATGTGTACAGTATGTGCCCTGTGAACGCAACTGAATTGAACAAAATTTGTGTGTTAACGTGTTTTATGAGGCTGGTGGAGATGACAACGAAGGTCTGGGGGTGGGGATCAACCCACACGCTGTCACCAGGAAACAGAAATAACTGTTCCATACCCACAAGCTGCAGGCTATCAGAGAGGAGTTGCCGTGGTGATGCGCCAGCACCAGTGCTGTGCAACCAGCACTGCTACTAACAGACTGTATGCAATGCCACATTTCCACTTTTAGACTGTGAAAGATATGACTTAATTTGTGGCTAATGGTGTACTCTTAACATTGCCTATAATATATTACAGCGGCTGCAAAACCATTATTAGGGCCAAAAACAAAAAACAAGAAACACAAAAAAAAATAAAACACTGTCAATAAATGATAACAACCTCTTAGGGATGCTGGTGCCAGCTATTATAGTTCTCATCAGAATCTTACTTTAGACTTGTGAGAACAGTGTTTTGAGCACTGTTGCCTCACAGCAAGAAGGTAACGAGTTTGAATCCTGGCCGGGGACCTTTCTGTGTGGAGTTTGCATTTTCTCCCCGTGTCCGCGTCACGCATGGGTTTCCTCCGGGGACTCTGGTTTCCTCCCACAATCCAAACACATGCAAGTTATGTTAATTGAAGACTCTAAATTGGCCGTATATATATGAGTGTGTGATTGAATGTTTTGTGTGCCCTGCGATGGATTGGCGACCTGTCTAGGGGGTATTCCTGCCTCTCGCCCAATGCAGCCTGGGATAGCCTCCAGCCCCCACATGACCCTGACCAGAAATAAGTGGGTTAGACAATGGATGGACGGATGAATACAGATTTGCTGTTCTATTTGTTTTAGTCAAATTCACATAATTATTGGACTAATATTGGAGGACAATTTTTGAAGATGTTTTGACTTGCAGTGTCAGATATAGTTTTTGTGATCTCCTTCAAGTGTGTTAATTGTAAATGAGACATAACCCATTATGTTTGCTCTCAATGTTTTGTCAATAACATTGCTGCAAGAAGTCGGAGCCCACTCTTACAAGGGCAGTTGGAAAAGTGCACAGGCCTCTCTAAGACCAACCTTAGTATCTACTATCTACTGGGCACGATACAAGAAAGAGGAAGAGGAAGAAACATCAAAGTAGTTTCAGTATTTGAGTTCAGAAGGGGTTAGACAGGTTCAGAAAAACCTTTTAGCAACCCTGTTTTCAAACATGCCTTCATGAGCATCAGGCTCCTCACAAGAATTGCTGAATGACATTATTGCTTCACTGTTAAGAAGTAACACTTTTAGGAACTCTTGAACGAGTCCTTAAGTTCCATTCCACTTTTCAAACTGTGTTATCAAGGTTATTTACCAGCAATAAAGAGAATGCGGTACAAAGATGAAAGCTGGACTAAAATAAGTGAAGACACATATAAAGTGATGCCAAAGATGAAGTCACAACCTTCTCTGCCCTTACAAAACTGGATAGTTTGCCGCAAACTTGCAGCTAATATGTAGCGCATTTGCTGCAAACTAAATTGTTTTCCACAAAATGTTTACAGAGGTTTTTCAGAGTTTGCCAGTAGTGGTGAACTAAAATCTTTTCCAGAAGTGAATGGCAGTTCCCACAAAGCCAATTTGCATGTGAAAATATGAGCTTGCCAGAAACATGTGGTTTGCTGAAGATTTCCTTGAAGGCCAATATTTTTCTATCGGTGTACAAGAAGAGAGGTGAATCTTACTGCTGTGTCATTTCTCATTCTGCAGCCAACACCCAAAACCACAGCATTATTGTTTTCTACGTAAATATAAACAAGCAACACTAAACTCCCCTCAAAGAAATGCTATACGTGCTCCTTCTAGCAGAATACATTGAAAGGTTAATTACCACGAGTGCTTAAATAATTCCTGCACTGTTCATTTACAAAAAGGGTTATTAATACAGTCAAATTTCTGATACAACACCGTTTATAGGTTTTGTAATAAAGGACTTACTGGTGTGCAATATGAGAACACATGCAATATGAGGAAACAACATGGGAACACATGCAATATGTCCAATATTTCTTCACAAATACAATTTTAGTTATCTCTGCAAAAAATAAAGATGTAATTGTACATTGTAAAATGTATTGACGTAAGTTCAGCATAAACACTGATTGGACTCAGGAGATTGCCTCAGGAACGAACAGTACTCATTATGCAAGAATGTACCAGCCCAAAAATACAAGCTTATTTCTTGGTTTTAAATGAATGGGCTTGTGCTAGCATAAGAGGAATGGCATTAAGAGTGGTGTGTATAGAAATTACCTGGGCAAATGTAAATTTCCCCTCTCACATGCTTATGTGGCATGTCATAAAAGCGTATGTAATATTTTGTGTCTTGCTTGACAGACGTAGAATATCAACATTTAATTAATTCAGGTAATGATAGATCAATAACATAGTCAAACAGAAGTTATGATCAATGACAGCAGGGCAATCCACCACAGTATGTAAGCACCTCTTTTGTTACTCTATCTACCTCTACATGTGTAACAAATTTCTACTTCAAATTTTAGGAATTAAAGACAAATCTATGCATTTATAAAGTAGCTCAGGTTGTTCATGTTATCATGTTCAATGTTTGTCACACTGAAAAGGTTCAGCTTTATGGAATGTCTGTGTCCTTCTTGGAGAAGCACTCCTGTCATCCTGTTGAAATCAGTAGTTTGTCTGATGCTAAACAGGGCATTTTTGCCCAGACACAGAGCGTGCAGGCCTTAAAGACTGAATATGGGTAACTGGAAGAAAATAGAAAACATGGGAAGAAAATCTGGGTGGGTAAGTGGTTGTAATAATGTCCCAGTGAGAAAAAGCCGGAATCTAGATATATAGACGGGTGGAAATCTTGAAAGACGTTTTGACATAGACGGACTACGTTAATGTTAGCTTAGGTTTTACCCAGATGTAACCTACATCCTAGACGGCTATAGAAAACTTTCACTTTTCAACCAAATGTAGTCGGTTTTTCAGCTGAACGCTATAGACGTTTCACCAACTTTTCAGCACAAAAATGTTTGGTGAGGTTTCGCAGTGGTGTAGTGGTAGTACGGTACCAGGGAGCGGCACTCACCCACCTCTCCCGTTGCCATCAGTTGATAACTTTAGCTTAACTCAACTGTTGGTAACGGGGCTAAGTTTGGCTAACTATTTAAAGTTATGACAAGCATTTGAAGGCAGCAGTACGAATTTGACAAAAAGACACTGCACTGCAGTTTGGCTAACTATTTAAAGTTATGACAAGCATTTGAAGGCAGCAGTACGAATTTGACGAAAAGACACTGCACTGCACTGTAGATTATGATAAGCAGTTTACCCCATCCAATTGACCCTTCGCTAAGCCCCGCCCTCCTTAGTAACTGTTGCTATGTCCGTCAAGCTTTGTGTCCATCAAAGCAAACATGGCGTTATCAACCATGAAAGTAGGCTAGGCCTACTGCCCTTTTGGAAAAATGGATCTTCAATTTCATATTTGTAGTGTAGTTTTAATGCTAGCTGAAATGATTCAATGTAGATTTTATGATGATAGGCAGCATTATTTCCATCACAGCGTGCTGTCTCATTTGCTAGATAGCTACCACAGTGACAGTGGAAACCGTCCAGACGGGAACAGAGGGACTAGCTGGCTTGGCATAAAATAGCATACCACATCTCATTCATGAAGACATTATTATTATCGGTTTGTTTACGAGATGGAGTCTGGTAACGTTAATGTTATTCGACGTTAGCAAACGTTACCGTTTTAAAAATAGATCTGCAAACACTAACATATGGTCTTTTATATTAGTAAGCTAAGCAAACATCAAAATAAGTCCAATTTCAGCAAACTTGCTAACTAGCCAGCTAACGTTAGATGCGCTCGCTTTGGCTTTAAAATGCCTAGTTATAACAGCACAGTATTGATTTCATGCTACGGAAGTGGACATTCCTTTGTATTAAATAAAAATTCTGTCAATTTACATTTGACGTGAGATTAAATTTACTGTTTCAAATTAAATGGTTCAAGCTAGAGTTTGATATTATTTCACAAACTATTAAATGTTCCAATACTTTGTCTATTTAGTGGCCATTACGTTATTGTATTATTCATGTTTTTAGCTTACTAACATTTAGTTGGAGGTGGTCGGCATCGGCATGTAACTGCAGCTCCACTATCAGCAGGAGTAGTTGCACAGACAGCAGCAACAGGTATTTGGGTAACGTTACTTCGGACTTGCTTCCCACTAACAAATTGCGGGAATAACATGTTTGTTAGAGAACAGTGATTTTCTTTCCTTCTTTTAAAGTTAAATTTATTGTGTCCCTTTATAGATAGAGCTAACGTACACAGTAGCTATAATAGCTGACGTCCGTTACAGATAGCCAAAGCTAAGGATGTGATTATGTGAACGTTGCATTGTTAGACCACGGAAAGCAGTGAAATAGATTTTGATTTTGATATATTTTAAGTCAATTGGCTACCATTGTGTAGCTAGTTTCTTTTTTCAGTTATGGTAGGTATTAACACCAAAATAAGGGAAACTTCTGGCAAACGATTGATTGCTGTTAACTAACGTTAGCTTTTTACCTTGGAGTAAACATAATGTTAGATGTGCTACATGCAGATGAAAGTTAATGCCAGCTACAATGTAGCTACTGTGCTTTAGCTAGCTTGTGAACCCACTAACCTACAATGCCCACTTTTATCTGGAACAGTTTTCAGAACGGAGTTTCATTCTGCGGCAAACCGTGACAGACTGCTCTGCCACAGTCAAGTTAATTAGCAGTTAGCCAAAAAGACGGTGGGGTCAGCTTGCTACCTTTCTAGCAGCGCTAGGGATATTTATAAAAGTAGTCTTGTCAAAATAACGTGATTAATTGACCGTCAATATAGTTGATGGCAATAGCGTTACCCTATGTTCGTCCATGTGTGGTGGTGATACAGTGCGTCTAGCTTGGCTACCGAGCTCAGCTGGTATGCTATCTAATCAAGCTGAATATAAGATAACAGAATGAACGTTAATTATGTGACGAATACCACACATTCAATGCAAATAAATGACAGAGTAAAATTGAGGATGAAAATGAAATGTTATATTATAAAACTTTAGCAACTTAAGGAAGTTTACCGTGAGTTTACCTCCTTCAAACTCTTTGGATAAGGAGTGTCAGTTTTGCAGGTTCCCCAATCTCACCGTTTGACTATGATGACAAGCTAAAGCCAAGCTCACACTACACGACTTTAAATCTTTACAAAATCCCGTCCGAGGAAAGCAGCTCACATCTAACGACTGTCAAATGGCAGTCTTTAAAAAATCGCTGCGCGCGATTTTAAGAAGACAGAGAATTACTTGGGGGTCGCTCATCACACGATTTCTACATGACTTAGGCCGCGATCACACAGGACGCGCTTTGTAGGCTTCAAAACGCGAGGAGCACTACCTGTCTTGATTTTACCAAAGCCTACTCTGAAAAAGGCGTTGGAGGCGTCTTTTTTGCTGTTGCTAGGCAACCGATCTCCATTCCTGTCAATCACTTAGCTGACGTTGTTAACGGTGTTAGCGAACTATTTATCATTATTTGTCTTTAAAAAGCCGTGAATCAGCGGAGTGCCCTGGATCACTTATTTTTATCATGGTATTCACGATTATTGAAATCATATAACTCCAGGTGGGCTGAAACTGCAACTAACGTTACCATTTTTTTCCTCAATTGTATTTGTTTACACGGAACCGACAGGCAGAATCAAGGCCCGTCTCTACTTTCGTGCAATTGGACA
Organism: Synaphobranchus kaupii; assembly: GCA_029718625.1. Lineage (NCBI taxonomy): Eukaryota > Metazoa > Chordata > Actinopteri > Anguilliformes > Synaphobranchidae > Synaphobranchus > Synaphobranchus kaupii. The sequence continues at coordinate 46,654,760 of CM056383.1, read as the reverse complement.
GAGAAGAAAAGAGTGACAGTGACGTGGGCGCTTTTTCCTTGGAATGATGACCCGCTCCTAGCTAGCTAGCAGCTCGTAAATCGATGGTCCGTATCGTCAGGTAAACTGAAAATAAATTGTTGTCAATGCCTGTTGATGGCTGTTCTTAGTAGTTACATCAGCAACCATAAACATTTCAGAACTGTATTATTCACTTATGTCAAGAGAAACCTTTTCAAAATATTACCTGAAAATATTGCCTCAGTAAAAAGTGACCATTCTGTACCATAACTGGAATTCAAGACCTAAAATTCATTTTTATTAATATGGGTGGTTGAAGAATGTGTATGTAACATTTTCGCGGTCTCCCTCAGTGAGGAGGGAATGTGTGCGGTTTCTGTGACAGAAGATGGGATAATTGTGAAGCCAGATTGAATGATTGGAAGATTGAGTGATTGAATGAGTGGACGGTACTCATTGGGGAATGAGGTGATTGTAAGGGGAATGCTGGGGCTGGGTTCCCTGAGGGAATATAATGAGCGCACCTGGGATAAACGAGAGGGCTGACGCAAGGCGAGCCAGAGAGGCTGTTTGTCTCTGAGCTCTTGCATTTGGCAGTCTTTTCTTTTTTGTTTGGCTTGGTTAGGTTAGGTTAGTTTTATTTTTGTGCGATTGCGACTGTGTTGTGTTGGTGTACGGCTTGAACTTACCTGAACGAGGCGGGCATCTGGAAGCGAGCTGAGGCGGCCTACGGAAACAAGAACAACAACAGCGGCTTTATACCAGCAAGGGGGAAATAATGCTATGTCTGTCACTGTTCTGAGTAGGGACACATCGTAGATCAAGCAAACTATTGTTATTTTATTATAATGTCAGAAATTTACATTGACATGTTGTTTCCTAAATATAGTTTGGCAAAATAAACCAAACGGTAAGCTACTAGTGCTGTCCTTTTTGGCATTTAGAAAATTGCAATGTTTTTAATATACAGTCAAGCCGGAAAGTCTCCACACTCCTTTCACCTTCTCCACGTTTTATTACGTTACAGACATATTCTACAATAGATTGAGTTAATTTTTTGTCTCAAAGTTCTACACAATATAGCACATAATGACAAAGTGAAAACAGGTTTTTAGACATTTGTGCTAATTTATTAAAAATCAAAATGTAAAATATCATATGTACACAAGTGTGCACACACTTTGATATGACACCCAAAAGTGAGCTGAGGTCCATTTTGTTTTCACTGATACTGCTTGAGATTGAGATTGAGAACTTAATTGGAGTCCACCTGTGATAAATTCAATTGATTGAACATGATTGGGGATTGCCAACACCTGCCTATATAAGGTCCCACAGTTGACAGTGCATGTCAGAGCAAACTCCAAGCCATGGGGTCAAAGGAATTATCTGCAGACCTCAGAAACAGGATTGTGTCAAGGCATAGATGTGGAGAAGGGTACGGAAAAATCTCTGCAGCTTTACAGGTCCCAAAGAGCACAGTGGCCACCATCATTCGTAAATGGAAGAAGTTTGGAACCATCAAGAATCTTCCTAGACCTGGCCGCCCGGCCAAACTGAGCAATCGGGGAAGACGGGCCTTGGCCAGGGAGGTGAGCAGGAACCCGAGGTTCACTCTGACAGAGCTCCAGCATATCCTTGTGGAGATGGGAGAACCTTTCAGAAGATCAACCATCCAGGCAGCACTCCACCAATCAGGCCTTTATGGTAGAGTGGCCAGACGGAAGCCCCTCCTTAGTAAAAGGCACATCACAGCCCGCTTGGAGTTTTCCAAAAGGCACCTAGAGGACTCTCAAACCATGAGAATCAAGATTCTCTGGTCTGATGAAACCAAAATTGAACTTTTTGGCCTGAATACCAAGCGTCACGTCTGGAGGAAACCAGGCACCGCTCATCACCTGGCTAATACCATCCCTACAGTGAAGCATGGCGGTGGCAGCATCATGGGGCGAAGGTTTACCTTCCAACATGACAACGACCCGAAGCACACAGCCAAGAGAACAAAGGAGTGGCTTCGGAGAAAGTCTGTGCATGTCCTTGAGTGGCCCAGCCAGAGCCCAGACCTGAATCCAATTGAACATCTGTGGAAAGAGCTGAAAATGGCTGTGTACCGACGCTCCCCATCCAACCTGATGGAGCTTGCAAGGATATGCCAAGAGGAATGGGCAAAAATGTCCAGAAACAAGTGTGCCAAGCTCGTAGCTTCTTTCCCAAGATACCTTGAAGCTGTAATCGCTGCCAAAGGTGCAGCAACCAAGTATTAGGCTAAGGGTGTGTACAGATATGTAACCCCTAAATAACCTATTTTTGTCAGTAAAATAAAATTGCATATTTTCTAAAAAGCTGTTTTCACTTTGTCATTATTGGCTATTGTGTATAGATGTTTGAGGCAAAAAATAAACTCAATCTATTGTAGTATAAGTCTGTAATGTAATAAAACGTGGAGAAGGTGAAAGGAGTGTGGAGACTTTCCGGCTTGACTGTATTACTAGATTTTGTCTTTGACAATTTTGACTCCGCCAAATTTTCCCCCTGGGTGGGTTGGGCCTGGAGTTTTTGTGGGCGTGCCCTCTCTTGCTGACTGGATCTATAGAGAATCTAGTAATATATAATAAAACATTGCAATTTTCAAATGCTAAAAAGCTGATGTGTGGCTTACTGCATGGCAAACCGATTTAAAAACCTGGATTTGCACCATTTTTTTTAATGCCAAGAAACCCGTGGCTAACAACTGCACTAGCCCAGAAAATGACATCATTGACATTGCTTCTACAATATAATGTTCGAAGTGAAACCGTTTGAAGTCAAACCGTTCGATTATCACCGTACATCAGCTAGCTAATATTAGCCTACTTTTCATGGTCATGGATCATAACAGTGGCGTAAGCCAGTGGTTCTCAACCTCCGTCCTGGAGTACCCCTGTGTATGCTGGTTTTTGTTCCACAATTCCAATCCCAGAATTTTAACAAGCTGTTAATTTTTCTTATATAGGTGTTTTTCATGTTTAGAGGGATTATTTTCCCTCTTCAGCCACATTATGTTAACTATGCATGTCATGAAGAATAAAAGTCCAATATTGACATTGTGCTATATTGCAAATAATTACAAAAAGAGGGGTAAAAAAAAAACGTTTTAACCGATCAAATTAAAGAGGTGAATCAGTAGGCTCCTAATTGGTGAAATTGTGGACACATGGCCCATTGGTAAATAAATGAAGAAAAGAAAGCAGACAACGAGCCAAACCGGCATTTTGTTAATACCTTTAAGGAAAAAATTATGAAGAAACTTAGTGTTAAACTACCATATTAGGAGCCTATCGATTCACCTCCGTCTTTAATTTGACCAGTTAAAGAAAAATTGTTACCTCTTTTTCCAATATTATTTCCAATATAGCCCAATTTTACTCTTCATGGCATGCATAGCTATTTCTGACATAATGTGGCTTAAGAGGGTAAATAATCCCTCTAAACATAAAAAGCACCTAATTAAGAAAAGTAACAACTTGGTTGTGAACCACTGGCATAGGCTACCTTCAGCTGTAAAATAGGCCTTCTGTAGCCTAATCTTACCTTTAACAGATGATCGCTAATCTGTTTCCGTATACTTTGGCTGATTGTCAATCAAACAATTGATTCGCTTAATAACCAAGACCAATGAGTAAATTATTAGTCTACCAATTTATTTTGAGATGGCAAGATTGTTCTGTGCATCATAAACAATTTTTATATATCCACATTTATGATGACGTGTTATCATGCGAAGATTTGACTTTTAAATGCTCCGTGTTCAATGTTTCGTAGATTGTAAATTAGTTTTTCTAGCCTTAATTAGGCTATGCGTTGTGCTCAACAGTTTGAGACAAGAGGCTGTCCTCTTTAAATATGCTTTCTAATGTTTAAATTGATTTGACTAATTTGAGTGCCATCTTAAAATGAATTACATTCTTTAACGCATTGATTATTGCCTGATCCTTGTTAAACAATCTCAAGTTAGTTATCTTTGTCGCCATTTCTTAATCATAGGCTAGCCTACATATTGGTCTTCTCTTGATTATTCAGCAAATTAATTGTTTGATTATTAGGCTACTCAAGCTAAATAAATGGAAAAAAGTCTAATGCTGTAGCCCATACCCCGATTTTTCCAGCGCTGCAGCTATCAATACATATACAGTATAATAAGTCCACGCTACACATTTTATGAAACAAAGAAAAATGCTAGCCTAGCACAGAAATACTTGCTCTATTCATTGATATTTGTTATTCAGTTAATTGCTTGTTTGATAATTAAGAACTATAAATGGAAACAGGTTGGGATTAATATCTGTATAAAGGTAAGGTTACAGTAGGCGTATTTTCCAGCCGACAGTAAGCCACTGGATCATAATGTAGTTGGCATGGTTTCATACCGGGGGATTCAATAAGACAGAAGATGTCAGGGAATGACACCAGAGGCCACTGAGTTGGATCATTTGACCACTGACTAACCGCATAAGGACAGCACTCGAGTAGCTTACGGTTTGGTTTATTTTGCCAAACTATCTTTAGGAAATGACGTGTCAATGTAATTTTCTGACATTATAATAAAATAGAGTACTCAAGTGAGTACGTCAGTCGTGGGCGGAGTCTGGTTTCGGAAGTAAATTCCCTATGGAAGATAGAATGGGCTTCGGAGACTATCGACTATTTCTGGAAATCTGATTTATATAATGAGCCGAAACGTTCCTGGATTAGCCTGTGTGGTACAAGGATATAGACCATATATCGCATGTTCCAATTTTTATTTTTTAAAGTAATGCATTAATGATTGTAATTCGACTTGTAGTCCACTTTAACGGACTGCATATCCAGTACTGCAATGCACGGGTGGTTCTTGACCAATAAGATATCATCATCTCGTCTGTCTGCTCTGTGGTAGATGGGAGTAGGCTACTGCCGCTCAAGACAAGCTAACGTTAGCTTGCTAAGTAGAGAAGCCCGCCCGACAAGGTCAGAAACTATGCTACGGTTAACCACATAAAGCAATTCTAGTTTTCAGTCCTTCAAGCTAGCTAGCTGATGTTAGAAAAAAGTGTTTAAAAACGGAGCTGTGTGCTACTGCTGGCTAACGTTATATGACAACGTCTGGAGACAAGGCTGCTCGTTCGGAGGGAATTATGGGACGTGGAGTTTTTAAACAGTGCCAGCCCTGGTATGTTCACAAAAAAAAATACTAAAACGTAAAATATACTCAAAGCTGGTCCAGAAAAACTACATGGTTTGCGAACAGGCGTTATATTGAACAATCCGGGAAATTGACGGTAAGACATAATCAGTAGAAATGGTTTAAAAGTAAGCTTTAGTTAATGTCTACGCTCTCAATGAATGGGGAATTTACTTCCGAAACCAGCGTGACGTGGTCACTTGAGTACTCTATAACAGCGTAGCTTGATCTACAATGTGTCCCTACTCAGAACAGTGACTGACGCGGCATGAATGAGGCCCAATGTGTGCATTTTCTGTGTACAGCAAATGTCAACAGGTCATTCAACTCTCCATATAGGCTCTAACAAAACGATTAATTAATTTATATTTTATGAACTGAACTAATGTGGTATCTAAACAAAAAAATGTGATGTCCATTTTTATCACAATCTATAAACCGGAACGAACTGGAGCTTGCGGAGTGGTACATCCTAATAGTGCTCATCACTCTAATTAGATTGCGTCCCCTTCCCCTCCTCGCTCGCTCCCGCTCACATACTCTGACACACACACCTTTGAGCATCAGATGCACTCCGTCGCCCCGGTATGCAGGCCAACCCGCATGCTCCAGAGCAATATCCACCGTGCCTTGTCAAATGTTCCCCACTGGCTGCATACAGGTGTCCGGGCTGAGCTAGGTTTGCCTAATCTTATTTAAAGGGGAAAATACTGGTGATCTGATTGGCCAGTCACACACAGAAAATAGCAAAATGGAATTTCTTCCAAACCACGCAATGCCAAATATTGATTTTGACTATATCTTTCATCGCTGGTGAAAGACAGCCTGTTATGCTTGTAATGTTTTGTTGATAACGATACTGTACACTGGTCTGCATGAAGTCAGAGCCCACTCTTTGTCTTACAAGGGCAGTGAGAAAAGTGCACAGGCCTCCAAGACCAACCATCTACTATCTACTGGGCATGATACAAAAAAGGGGTGGAGGAATAGACATCAAAAACCTCTTAGTAGTTTCAGTATTTGAGTTCAGCAGGGGTTCCCCGTAAAGTTAGACAGGTTCAGAAAAACCATTTAGCAACCCTGTTTTCAAACATGCCTTCATGAGCATCAGGCTTTTCACAAGAATTACTGGATGACATTATTGCTTCACTGTTAGAAGTAAATGCAACTGTTTATAAGACTTTTAGGAACTCTTGAACGAGTCCTTAAGTTCCATTTCGCTTTTCAAACCGTGCCATCAAGGTTATTAAACAGCAATAAAGAGATTACGGTACAAAGATGAAAGCTGGGCTAAAATAAAATAAAAAACACAAGTAAAATGATGGCAAAGATGAAGTCACACCCTTCACTGTGCAAGAAGAGAAGTGAATCTTATTGGGGTGTCATGTGATTTCTCATTCTGCAGCCAACACCCAAAACCACAGCATTTTGGATAAATATAAACAAGCAACACTAAACTCACTTGAAATATTGCTATGTGCTCCAACAGAATACATTGAAAGTTTAAAGCTTACCACTGTAGTGTGTCAATAATTCCTACACTGTTCATTTAGAAAAAGTGTGGTCAATACAGTCTAATTTCTAATAAAACATTTTACCAGTTTGGTAATAAAGGACTTACTGGTGTGCAATATGAGAACGCATGCAATATGAGGAAGTAACATATGAACACATGCTATATGTCCAATGTTTCTTCACAAATGCAATTTTGGTTATTTCAGCAAACTCAAAGATGTACGGTAATTGAGAATAAGTTCAGCATAAGCAATGATTGGATTCAGAGGTTCTGGCTCAGGAAAAATCTGAACTCATTATGCAAGAATTCAGCAATGAAAGATTTTTGGACCTGCCCAAAAATACAAGCTTATTTCTTTGTCATTTCATTAAGCGCGCTGATTACTGTTTCCTGGTCTAAAATGAATGGGTTTGTGCTAGCTTAAGAGGAATGGCATTAACAGGGGTGTGTTTATGGAAATAACCTGGCAAAATGCAAGTTTCACAAATTTTCACCTGATGCAAATTGCAATTCAATTTATTCCTGATAAATCCCCTCTGAGTGCTATCACAGTGACTTCTCTACAATTTTCCCTCTCCCATGCTTATGTGGCATGTCATATGAGTGTATATAATATCTTTTTTCTTGGAAGAGATAGAATATCAACATTTAATTGAGTTCAGCTCATGATAAGATAAATAACATAGTCAAACACAAATTACAATCAATGGCAGTGGGGCAGTCCACCACAGCATGTAAGCACCACAGTTGTAAGTCCCTATTTAACAGCTACATGTGTAACAGATTTATACTTGAAATGTTATGAATTCAGGTGGCACGGTGGTGCAGTGGTTCAAAATCCAGCCGAGGACATTTCTGTGTGGTGTTTGCATGTTCTCTCCTTGTTCACATGGGTTTCCTGCAGGTACTCTGGTTTCCTCGCACAGTCCAAAGACATGCAAGTTAGGCTAATTGGAGACACTAAATTGCCCATAGGTATGAGTGTGTGAGTGAATGGTGTGTGTGCCCTGCAATGGATTGGCGACCTCTCCAGGGTGTATTCCTGCCTCTCGCCTAATGACTGCTGAGATATGCTCCAGGCTCCTGCCCCCCACCCCTTGTGACCCTGACCAGGTTAGATAATGGATGGACGGGGTGTTATGAATTAAACACAAATGGGTCATTCTGTGTCAAATCAACCAGTTTTCTGAAAAGTTCCTGTATGACCCTCTCAGATTTTGATGAAACTCCATCATAATAATCCATTGTGTGAAAAATTAACACAGACAAAAAATGTACCTCATACGACATGTCGTTTCCGAGATATGGCCTCCTGAAATTTGCTCAAAACCTCCGTCTTTCGCGCTCACGAGTCGTGAAAACGCGCAAATGTGATTTTTTTCCGACTTTGGAAGCTTATAACTTGGGATTGGTAACAGCTATAGAGCTGAAACTTGACATCAGATTACTTGTACCCTTCCCTTTTCAAGTTATATGAACCCAAAGTAGCCACTTTGTTCAGTCGCACATGTTTTTGGTGATTTTTGAGGTCACCCTGTGCCCATACGAGTGGACATATACATCCCATATCACAAATGTATTATCTATAGGTGTATGTCTATGGTCACAAGCAAGTACAGGCTAATCAATTCATTTATAAAGGAATGACATCCATCCAAAGTTGGGTCCGGGTGAAAAAAAGTCAAAAACACAACTGTCCGTCTTGTCAATGGATCACCATGTGGACAACTTTTTTTTTAATTTACACCAGTTAAACATATATTGGATCTACTCATCAACCAAATTTCAGCTTTGGTACTCAACTCCTTCATGGTTAGATAGCATTTTGAAAAGAACACATATTTTAACATATCGGGAATTCACATAAGTCTTAAGAGTTAAGTTACGACTTAAGTGTCAAATTATGTATCAGACATCAAACAGAATAGTACATGTACTTTAAACCATACACTATAAATGTTAAATTACCACATATTCTGCCATATAGATGTGTACAGTTTGTCGTTTACTTGATAAATGCTGGCAGTTTGCCTTGAATGTTATTGAAGTCGTTAACAGTTAGTCTGTAGTGATGGCCTCCACGTCCCTGCAGTGCTGGAGCACTGATGACACAAACTACGTCCTGGAATGGTACCCAACACTCATTATGGACATCTTGGGGCCAGGAGAGTGCATTTGAGTTCTTTGCCCTTCTCATGAACTTTACAAAGACATCATTGTTTTGTGGCAAGCATCATTTAACACCAAACCAATACTGCAGTCTGACATGGAAGATGTCCCTGCCATTTTGAGGAGTTTATGAATACTGCTTCCAAAATAAGTGTTATTGCATTGTAGGCCTAGGAAACAAAACTATGCATGGTACAGTAACAGCAGCACACGCATGTTTCGCAGTTAGTAAATAAATATAGTTGGGATGTATTCTGTAATCGACGAGGCTCACTATGGGATCTCAATTCTTGAATGATAGAGCTAGAATGAAATTGACCAAATATTGTTGCCTGGTAATGGGAAATCCCATCATTGCGTAATGGGTTATCCCTGTATTTACCTGACATGGGAAAATCCCACATCTAACCTTAGCTCTAGGCCCTAGGGGGCATCTTAACTTTATTTTACCTATCTCCTGTGATAAATATGCATGTTGTGATCAGACCTTACGCACGTAGATCGGCCGATTTCAAGTTTTGTATCCCCGGAATTGTGCAAAATTTGTATTTTTCAAAATGTGGTCTAACCATGAAGGAGTTGAGTACCAAAGCTGAATTTTGGTTCATGAGTAGATCTAATATATCTGTTTAGCTGATGTAAATTTCAGGAAAAGTTTTAACTGTCCACATGGTGATCCATCGACAAGACCGACGTGTTTTTTTAAACTTTTTTTCACCCGGACCCAAATTTGGATGGATGTTATTCCTTTACAAATGAATTGATTAGGCTGTACTTGCTTGTGACCATAGACATACACCTATAGATAATACATTTGTGATATGGGATGTATATGTCCACTCGTATGGGCACAGGGTGACCTCGAAAATCACCAAAAACATGTGCGACTGAACAAAGTGGCTACTTTGGGTGCATATAACTTGAAAAGGGAAGGGGGTACATCTGAGGCCAGATTCATGCACTACGGAAGACAGTAAGTTAGGATACCAAGTTTCAGCTCTATAGCTGCGTTTTCACGACTCGCGAGTGCGAAAGACAGAGGTTTTCAGCAAATTACAGGAGGCCATATCTCGGAAACGACATGTCGTATGAGGCTAATTTTTTGTGTGTTAATTTTTCATACAATGGATTATTATGATGGAGTTTCATCAAAATCTGAGAGGGTCATGCAGGGACCACTGGTTGATTTGACACGGAATGACCCAAATCTATGAATTTATAAAGTACCTCAGGTTGTTCAAGTTGTTATTATGTTCAATGGTTGTCACACTGAAAATGTTCAGCAGCTTCTTGAATGTCTGTCTGAGAAGCACTCCTGTCACCCTGTTGAAATCAATAATTCACCTGGTGCTAACGGGAAAATACTGATGAAACGATTTTATATATGGGTCATTCCATATAAAATCAATCAATTCTGGGAAAAGTCCCCATCTGACCCCCTCAGAATCACCTGATTTATTTTGTACATGAACTATAATTTATTTATTGAAGCTATACAAAATTTTTACTTTATACTATGAATATCTTGTGAGTTATGGCCCTTTGAAGTACCAGGGGGTAACTCAAATTCTGACAGTGTATACTCACGAAGATACAGCATTGTAAAAGTTGGGAGCATTCAGCATCTCCACCTGTATGGGACCCTAACCCTAACCCTTTCCATTGTCAGATTGTCAACTTCGCTGATGATGTGATTTCTACGGAAGCCGACGGATACAAAACACGACAAACCGAAAAACACAACGACAAATCTTAAAACGCACCAACAAGTTATAAAACACGCCGACAATCGCAAATTAGCCGACTGGTGCAAAACACAACGACAAATCTGAAAACACAACAAGTTACAAAACACATCAACAATTCAGAGAACCACTGCAAATCAGAAAACACATTGACAATTCAGAGAACAACTGCAAATCAGAAAACACAACGACAAAACCTGAAACACATTTACAAATCACTTTACGGAAAGGGTAGGTACTAGGCCTACATGAAGGGAGATTGTAGCCTCCTTCTGTATGTCAAATGAGTCTGACAGTGCGAGTGACCAACCAACAACAGTTTCCATTATCTAACGTGACATTCAAGACAAGCCTACGGAGTTTATTTAGTTCCATAAATAGCGGGTGCGGAATTGTGAAATGAGTGCACAGAACAGTATATTTAGCTGTTTTGAGCATGTTAAAATGGCATAAAAAGCTGAGTTTTTATGAACTCAAAAACGGCATTTTCTTTCCAAAGAAAGCGGCTAATTCGTTTTTTTCCCCGAACCTGTGTGGTTAAGTTCTTCCATCACTTTCCCTTAAACTTAACACAATGCAGGTTTGGCTCATTGTCATTTGCTTTGTCTTTGAAGTCTTCATTGCCATGTGTCCACAATACCAATTATGAGCCGATTGATTCACCTCAGCCTTTATTTTGATCAGTTAAAAAATGTAGTTACCTCAAATTACCAATCAAATCAGTGTGTGTGGACACATATGCCAATAAAACTAACCATTGGTAGATAATGCATTCAAAGATAAAGCAAATGACAACCATCTAAGCCTGCATTGTGTTAATGAGTTTAAGGGGGAAACAATGAAAGAACAGTTTTTAATTTGATCAGTAAATTATATATATTTTTTAAATTACCTCCTTTTTGTAATTGTTTGCAATAGGCCTATATTACAATAAGCACAACGTGACCATGGGAGTTGTATTCTTCATTGCATGCATATTTCTAACGTAATGTAGCTTAAGAGGGCAAATGATCCATCTTAAGAAGAAAAGCATGTAATTAAGAAAAATTAACAGCTTGTTAAAATTCTGGGATTGCAGAAAACAAACAGGGGTACCCCAGGACAGAGTTTTGGAACCACTCTAGCACAATTATAGGCTACCATAGGCAAGCTAATTACTGAAACCTCATTTACAATTGCTCCATTTCATCGGCGCAGCTTAGTTTAGCTGTATGCATCAAGACCGATTCTGCTCATAATAAGTTTAATTGATAATAGATTATGGACTGCATCGTAACAGGTTAATTGTAAAGGACAGGTGCTACTAGGTGATAAAGATTGGATGGAATATAAAGAGGAGGGGGGAGGAATGGACATTAGGTGTTAGGGTAGATGGGAAACGACCCAATAGCAGACGGGAAGTAGAAAAAGCTAAGTTTAATATAGGGGCAAGGCAGCAATCCGTAGTACAAAGCAGGCAGGGTCGAAATCCGGGAAGAAATGGCAACGGTACAAAACAGAGTCCAAAGAGTAGTCACAGAACAGGCTGGGGTCGGAACCAGGAAGGCACAGCAGAAGTACAAAATCAGTGTCAAGAGAACACAGGCAGAAGTAAAAAACCAGGGAGGTGTAAAGAGAAACAAAAAGAAAACAAAACGAACACAGAATACAAAAATAAAATAACGACAGAAGGACTCAGGATAACAAAAACTAGGAAACAGATACTTAGAAAACAGACAATTCAGGAAGGTACTCGGAAAAATCGTATAGAACACAAACCAACAATGATGAACTCGCGAAGAAAGACTGAAATAACAGGGTTATATACACTGAGGGAGACAGACATAATGGGAATCAGATCTAAAACCTTAATGTTAGTGGGTTAGCTGGTTAGTATTATATACAGGTTAGTTTGTTAGCAGGTTAGTATTAAATCTAATCTAACAGTTAGTAAGATTAGTACATTAGTATTATCTACAAATATTAAGAAAGCCAGAAGTAAGAAAACGAGATACGAAATACAGAGGAAACCCGAATGTACCCAAAATCACCCAAATAGTGCAATGACAAAGACAGGGAGTGGAATCTCGGGAAACGTGGAACGCGGACTGACAAGGAAACTAGAGTGATGGTAAAATACTAAACACAATACACGAAGACAGGAAAATAATAAACACCGAGAATAAACGGGAGAAAATAAACAGATAGCGAGGGTAATGCAGGGAAATAATAAGCACATCAAAACAAAGATCAGGGAAATAAGCAAAAGAAATCAGGAAACATAAATACACAGAATAAACAGACAGACAAGGTACAGGATCCTGACATTAGGCAAGTTTCCTAGTTCACAAGTTCCCCTGAATTTCAGCGACTAACCTTGAAGAAATAACACTGTCAATAAAGCCTTTACTGACAATTTAAAGCGAAGTGATTTGCTGGTCTATCAGCTGCGTTTGTCTTGGCCAGGGCTGCAATCGAATCCTCTTTAACATGCTCCCTTCCCTTGCTGTCTTCCCTTGAGGGAGCTATCTTGTGAAGCAATTTGCTACGTGCAGCAAGCAAACTTAGAAGGTGCTCTGCAAGGGAGGGTTGACAAGAAACAAACAAAAACAGAACCGAACCGTCCTCGCAACATTTCGGAAGTGCAACACCATAGAGTTGAAATGTGACCGCCACATAGTTCTGTGGTGACCGCCCACATTTTCCATGTGGAGCATTGCATTGTGGGATTCCCTTCTTGCTGGATGCTTGCATTTTATACCCTTGGTCAAAGGGAGGATAAACGAGGGATCGAGGGAATATACAGTCAGGTCCATAAGTATTTTGACAGTGACACAATTTTTGTTGTTTTGACTCTGTACTCCAGCACATTGGATTTTAAATGGAACAGTGACTACGAGGTTAAAGTGAAGACTTTCAGCTTTAATTTGAGGGTTTTTACGTCCATATTGGGTGAACTGTGTAGCAATTGTCCCCATTTTTATACATGCCCCCCCCCCCCCCCCCATTTTAGGGGACCAAAGGTATTTGGACAAATTAACATAAATTTTAATAAAGTTATCATATTTAATATTTGGTTGCATATCCTTTGCATGTCATGACTTCCTGATGCCTGTGACCCAACACCATCAAAAGACTCCTGATATCTTATTTTCAGGTACTCTTACAAGCGATACAATAACGTCTCTGCATTCGAATGGATCTCTATGGGAATTGGGGGGGTGGGACTAGATTTAGCTGTAAATTATACTGGAACAGTATGAAACACATGGTTGGCTAAATGGCTCTAAGTCATCAAGGGTCTGACGTATCAAACAAGCCTTAAACCTTCACTCTGCTGCCAGAAATACAGTAGATATGGATGGATAACTTGAAGGGTTTCTTCTCCTGACTTATTTTTCCATAGAGTTCAATAGGAAAATTTGTCAGGAGAAACAACCTTTCATGCTTACAGGGCTGTGTCCGAATCAGAGCTCTATCTACAGCGCCCTGTCTCCTGCGAAGAGTGCACTGGCAGAAGTGTGCTGTTTAATGTGCACTGTTTAGCAGGACGTGAAAAATATCCGCTATACTATTTCCAAAACGTACTGTGGAAGTGTCGTAAGCAGGTCATAAGACATCCCGAGCATATGTTGCGAATGCGTCTCCATGGTGATGACCACAAACAAAATTATCCCGGCGAGACAATTCGCCAATATCATCAAAACAAGTGGCAGGAGTGCTCCGAAAAATCTCCAGCCCACCTCCCCGCACCACAACAGACACACAGCGCATGAAAAAACAAAAGTCAAAAGCCCGACACAACAAAATACATTCAAATTAACGAACACGAGAGACAGCTGGACTACATGTCGCCATTACAGTGCCACGTGATGTCATCTCATAAAGACGATGGCGTTTCAGCCCACCCGAAGTTATATGATTTCACTATTCGTGATTACCATGATAAAAATAAGCGATCCAAGTCACTCCACTTTCGGGTAAACTTTCGCTAACACCGCTAACAACGTCAGCGAAGTAATTGACTGGAGCGGAGTTCAGTTGCCTAGCAACAGCAAAAAAGACGTCCCACCAGTGTTGCCATGTCCACGGTTTTACAGCTAAATTTGGATACTTTCAAAGTGCTGTCGGGTAAGTGAGGACTAGGTAAAATGTGTATTATCTGAATCCAGCAGTTCCAACAGTCAATGCCCTTGTTAAAACGTTCGGCACTCTGAATACTGAACACAAGTGATATTGCGTGCTAGAACCCCTCACTTAACCTACATTCAAAATAAGTTTTACGTGATTTAATTTAATAATTATTATTAAAAATTACAATCATCAATTAAATTGCCAAATTCGTTAATAGGTAAGTCGAACAGTAACCTGGTGGATCAACCAACAAGCCAAAACAAAGTCTAAATGAGGTCTTGAGATTAAATTATTTTATTAAATGAAAAACAGTCAATTAGAATAATGACTGGAAATCATACATTCACTAAGGAATGTAGGCTGACTACTTATAATTTACAAAAGGGAAGACATTAAACCAGACATTAATTAGAAGATACCAGTAAAGAGAGAGATAAGCCGGAAATTGCAAATATTATTTACCCTCCAGCGGAAGAGGAATGAAAGGAACTACCACCACAAAAACAAAAAGGATGAACTTCTTCTCCAAACAAACTCCAAAACTGACTAACTTCTTTTTCTGCGGCTCCATAAAATATCTTTACAGGGAGAGCATCCCTGTCCTGATTGGGTTAAGGTGTGGGGGGGGGGGGGGGGGAGGGGTCATTTATGACAAAGACTGGCTTATCTTTGATGTTTGTGTGGGTGACTGAGTGAGAGAGAGACAGAGAGCGACAGAGATAGAGAGAAGGGGGGGAGGTACTTTAGTTATATCTAAATATTAGATATCCTACAGTGCAATCTCGGGTAAAAATGAAAAGACGCAAAGCACGCACTTATTTAAAAAGGTAAAAACATGATTTCTCAAAAAGTCTTACAAGATCTGGCAACCCTGCGCCCCACTTTTGCGCTGCCATGTCACATGTTGTTTTTGTTGTATTTGAAGGAAAACGTCAGCTTCATTTTTTTTAAACGAACCTTCATGTCATATTCATGTGACCAAAATGTTTGTGTACTTCTTGAAAAGTGTGCTCCCGAATGTGCTCAGCGAAACCCCGGAAGTAAGTGTGTCATCCGGGTGTTTGAAGTATACTGCAATTTGAAAAATTTTTGCGTACTCTACGACTTTCTCGCCCTATTTACTCACCAAGGCTACTCAACAGTGTGGAAGAGTGCTGATTCGGACACGGCCCAGCTTTGTGGTGGTTTTAGCGCAATCGCTTTTTGCTGCCACAAGAGAGCAATATGCCAAAAATTATCCTGGGCACATCTCATCTTAAGACCAAACCGTCCAGTTCACTTGCTATGGGAGCAAGTTCACTTGGTATTTAAACAACGTGAGCACTGGGCAATGAAATGACAACTGTGTCGGTCTGAAACTAGCAAAGACACTTGCTTTGGGTTACCACTGCTTAGCACCGGGTGTAAGATAGGGCCCTGTGACTTTAATTGCAGAAAAGACAGAACACTAAGGGCTTGATTTACTAAGACCTTTAGCGGGTGCAAAAACCTTTAGCACACGCAAAACTAATTGCACAACCAATGATTGGTGCAAAACAAATACCATTATCAATCATTAGTCATGTTATTGGTTTTGCATGTGCTAAAAGGTTTTGCACACGCTAAAGGTCTTAGGCTGTGTCCGAATCAGAGACCTATCTACTGCATCCTGTCTCCTACGTACAGTGCACTGGCAGAAGTGTGCGGTTTAATCTGCACTCTTTAGCACACGATGTGCAGTACGCCAAAAAATATCCACCATACTATTTTCCAACCATACTGTGGAAGTGTCGTAAGACGTCCCACCCTTGCGCGGTCATGTCACGTGTTATTTTTGTTGTATTTGAAGCAAAACGTCAGCGAAGCTGCGCCTCATTTTTTAAAAATGAAGCTTCACATCATATTTATGCAACGAAAATGTTTGTGTACTTCTTGAAATGTGTGCTCCCAAATATACTCAGCGAAGTGTATCATACAGGAGTTTAAAGTATACTATATTTAGACAAAACTTTGCCTATTTAAGAACTTTTTTGTTGACTCAACAAGCCTACCTCATAGTATGGAAGGGTGCTGATTCGGACACAGCCATGCATTCATCATCCTAATTAGGAGCCTATTAATTAACCTCTGTCTTAAATTTAAAGTTAAACATTTTCCTTGCCTCTTTTTATGTTATTGTTTGTAGTATAGCACAATAAGCACAATGTGAACATGGTGCTTTATTCTTCATGGCATGCATCACTATTTCTGACATAATGTGGCGTATTACGGCCGCGATCACACCGGATCCGCTTTAACTGCTGGGGGTGCCTTTTTTCGAATAGTTTTCAATGAGTTTGAAGCGTTTTCCATGCTGCTTTTGCGCCCCAGGCGCCTCACGTTTATTCCTTTTCGGGCGCCTTGCTGTTTTTAGAAAAACGCTTGGTGCGCACGTAGTTGTCATTATTTTTTCTTGAAGCGCTCCGAGGAAAAAGTACGTCACCGTCACTCTTTTCTCCTCTGTCCAATCGCACGAAAGTAGAGGCGGGCCTTGATTCTGCCGGTCGGTTCCGTGTAAACAAAGAATAGAATAGAATAACTTTTATTTTCCCATTTGGGAACTTCAGTTGTAGCCCCAGCAACAACAAAAAGACAGAGACAGTGGGGCAGACCCACAGCACAAAAACAAACATCAAATAAAGACATTCAATAGAATCATTTCATTAATCAATTGAATTAAAGTGGAATACAGCCATGCTGTCATGATTCAAAATAGCCCCCGCTATCCCGAGATGTCCAGTGACATTAAGCAGTCCAACACACAAACTGCGCCTCTTCCTCCATACACACAGTGTTGCGGTCTCTGTACGCTGTCGAAACAGATCCACCGAACTGCGTCAACCTTCCCAGTCGTCGCTTCACTCCTCCCCCATATTATCTTCTCCTTCCATTCACTGGTTGCCCTTTGAAGACCGCCCGCACTCTCTGATCAGTCCCGACATCTTCAACTCCGGTGAAGAGCGATGGTAAACTTTGCTGCTGCAGATCCAACAGACATTCCCGAGCATATGTTGCGAATGCGTCTCCATGGTGATGACCAAAACAAGTGGCAGGAGTGCTCCGAAAAATCTCCAGCCCACCTCCCCGCACCACAACAGACACACAGCGCATGAAAAAACAAAAGTCAAAAGCCCGACACAACAAAATACATTCAAATTAACGAACACGAGAGACAGCTGGACTACATGTCGCCATTACAGTGCCACGTGATGTCATCTCATAAAGACGATGGCGTTTCAGCCCACCCGAAGTTATATGATTTCACTATTCGTGATTACCATGATAAAAATAAGCGATCCAAGTCACTCCACTTTCGGGTAAACTTTCGCTAACACCGCTAACAACGTCAGCGAAGTAATTGACGAGCGGAGTTCAGTTGCCTAGCAACAGCAAAAAAAGACGCCTCCAACGCCTTCTTCACAGTAGGCTTTCGTAAACTCAAGACAGGAGTGCTCCTCGCGTTTTGAAGCCTACAAAGCGCATCCTGTGTGATCGCGGCCTAAGAAGGTTAAAATAATACCTCTAAAGATGAAAAGCACCTAATTAAGATAAATTAACAGCTTGTTAAAATACTGGGATTGCAGTTGTGGTTGGAACGAAAACCAGCAGACACAGGGGGGCCCCAGGACCGAACTTGAGAAACGCTGTGTTTTTTTTTATTGTCTTCATTGATGATTAAACTCAAGTTGTCATATTAGATGAGACTGTGGATTCTGCCGCGAAATGTTTCTCACGAGGAAGCTTCCCCCTGTTTGCTTGGCTGTGCTTGAGAACATGTGTGGCAGTGGCACAGATAATTAAGGTAGACTCCAACTCTGCATCCAAGAGTCTGAAGACTGTTGTCTGGGTTTGTTGTCCTTATAGTCAAATAAAAAAACTATTGATTTAAAGAGCTACAATGCTATGAATGTGAAACATTTACTGTTTGTAAGTCATCATGCAGGTAACGTCAATTTAATGATGGCAGCAATTTGTAAAAACAAACCAGTACTTCATTTTGCAGTAAACAGACCTGGCTGAGGAGAAACATTTAGGAGATGATGCCCCTATCCTGAAACATATTTAGCTCTTTGTTGAAAGGCTTCTTTTCTGCTTGTTAGTCAGAAAATTATTATTAAATGCTTTGGTTTATTCAGAACAGTCTTTAAGAATTTTATTTTATATCTTCTATTGTTATATTTCCTTTTCAATGTCATCATTTATATCTTGTATTTAGAGTTATCTTTGGGGGGGAAATTATTTGTACCAGCTTGCACATTCTTGTGCTCTAAATATCTAATCAACCCAATAACGCCTATGACAGGCAAATCCCTTGTCAATCTGATGGTTCTAATGTGTATTAGTATAAGGTGTAATAGAAGGACTTGAGGGAAAGTGGTCAACTCAAAAAAAATCAGAGATGGCATAAAGGACTGAATACTTTGTCTCTCTTTGGGGTCATTTGTGCTTCTCTAAGCACATATTGCAGCATTTTCCCAGTTCAGAAATATAAAACTAAAGATGGCTCTCTCTCTCTGATTTTTCTGATAGAAATGACAAGCAGCAGTCCTTACTTCAATATGGCTGGGTGGGGTTTATGTGGGTCTGTGGGTATATCCTTCTCATTCTCAGCCACCACAGACAATAGTTAACACCTCCCATGAGCCCTTTGCTGTTCCTCTGAACAGACAGCAGCTGGGATGTTGTCCTCTCAGCCTCTCCTCTGGACGTAGGCTGCTGTGGACAAATGCGTGTGCAGACTGTATCTCTCCCGCCCCACAGTTTCACAGTGAGTGACAGCCCCTCCCTTGCTAATTAATGGGAGGGTTTACTGCTGTCCTGCTCCAGGGGTGTCATTAGCCATTATTCCCTCCTCCCTCTCTAACATAGGAACCGCCTCTTGCCTCTGGACAGAACAGCTGTTTGATGCCCTTGGGATTCTGAGTACACGGGGTCGGGCGCTGCCAGCAGCCATGCCCTTTCCACTCACAGCTGCCACGCCGATTTGAGATTAATGTGCGGCACTTGGTTTAGTGCAGAGGGAAATACCAGGAAGTCCTATGGCAACACACGACCCGTTTCATCTGTAAATGCGTGCTTCCTGAAAGTGTGGCTGGAGACCTTGTTTTCCCAGACACAAATGTTCAGCGACAGAAAGGAAATCATGACCTCTGACCTCCATTTTTAAAAGAAAATTAGTAAGAATGTGAAGGAAAGACAAACTATTGCCAACAGACAATAGTTTGAGACAACTCAGTTTGCCACCTCCTATTGTTAGTGTTTGGGTTTTTCTCTTAGTCATTCCCTCTGAATGCCTTATTAAAAGATTTCCTAAAGGTATTAAAAGAGCTCCTCTGCGAGACTCCAGAGTGGTGGGTCGAGCTAAAGCGCCAGTCATCAGAGCAGTGACATACAGTGCTGGAAAAAGTACCCAAAAGACATACTTGAGAAAAAGTAAAGATATCTATTCAAAGTTAAAGTCTTAAATTACCTCGTATTAAGGGGTCGATTTACTACCACCCGCCAAAAATCGTCAGGTGATCAACTAACGAGGTGCAAAGAGGACTGCATATGCTAAAATGGAAAGATACGTGGATTTTTCATTTTTGCGGGTTAGCCGGAATATACGTATATGCAAAATTGGGCATCCCTACGTTATTTTGAAATAATGGGAGGAGCTCATGCAAATAGATTACTTTAGCACATGTAATGTGATTTACTAAGCCCGAAAGCAAAGGTAATTACATGTGCATTTTACTACAAATACAAAGCAGGTATTAAAAGACACAATCAATAAGATGACGGGTGTCATTGTAGCAAGAAGGATACAGTGGGGTGCAAATATTTGGGCACTCCTGGTCAAAATGCCTTTGACAATTAATATCTAAGTGAACAGAAGCTAACCTGACCTCTAAATGGTACAAAGTTAAACATGACACATTTCTTCACATTTTAATTTAAGATTACTTTTTATTAAAATGTTTTTTTTTTTACAGTTTCAAAATAGGAAAAAGGCCCTGTGCAAATGTCTGGGAACCCGTTTGGATTATTCTTTACTTTTTTAAAAGATGACTACTAAGGCCCAGGTGATTTACTCATTAGGGCTTCAATGGGTCAGGTGAATACAATTCCAGGGCTGAACTATTTATTCTGAAGTAACCCCATGCCTTCAAAAGCATCCAACTGCGGTGGCTGTTCTGTCTGGTGTTAACAAACATGGGTTCCTCTAAACAATTCAGATGTCAGAATCAAGATGGTTCACTTCTACCAACAAGGAGAAGGTGAAAAAAAACTCAACATTTCAAACTACCTATTTTCCACTGTCAGAAACATTATCAGAAAATGGAAGATAAATGTTGAAGTCAACAGTTGAAGTCAAGGCAAGATCTGGAAGACCAAGAACTATTTTTAGATAGTATGGCTCGAGACCTGGTGAGAAATGCTCAGAAGAACCCACACATCACTGCAAAAGAGCAACAAAAAGGAGTACCAGACGCAGGTCTAGTTGTTCACAGGACAACAATACAATGTACTTTAAACAACAAAGAGAGTTGCCAGAAAGAAGCCTTAAAGCGTCTGAAGTATGCAAAAGAAAACCTTGAGAAGCCTGAAGCATTTTGGAACAATGTGCTTTGGACTGACACATCTAGAGGGCCCAGACACATCATCCACATCCCACTCCGGGAAAACAAAAGAGGCAACAGGCAGCTCTTCCAATGAAGGACAGAGAGAGCAGGTCAGCATGGGCTTCTCAGGGCATTCAGCACCTCAGTCATAAGCCTTAAACATGTCAACGTGACACAAGCGAGTTTTCCCTCTGTGCTCTGGAGCAACGAGCAAACAATCCAACTCCCTAATTTGGGTCCCAATTGTGTAGGGGCCGCCACAGCAAGCCTGCAAAGCAGAACCAGAAATGGCCAAACAGACGTTTCCTGCAACGTTGTGACACTGCCAGGGCATTTCTTGCTACCTTACATGCAGTTCGCAATCTAACATGTGAATGTAACCAAAGGGATTTTTAAGTTTGTCAAAAAGACAGTTGTTTACTTCGCTCTGTGATCAGTTGTTCTGGTGATAATGCATCAACACAAGAATTAAAATTAAATCGACAATATCCTTGTCATCCGATTCAAACTTTTCAGTCATCGCCCGAGTAACGGTGCATGTGGGAAATACTTCAGGGTGTACTTGTCCACGTGTGTCAGAGGACATGGATATGACAGGTTTGAAGGTAGGGTTAGCAAAGACCTTCCCACCAGCCAAATCGTTCCCCAGTATAAAAGACACGCCTTCAACAGGAAGATTAGGATGTAGCCCAATAACAACATCACCAGTGACCAATTCCAAATCCAGCATCACTTTGTGCAAAGGAACATCAATATAATTCATTGCCACTCCTTGTACCAGCACACTGGCACCAAGGGAAGTACCAGGCAAAGACACAACTCCACTTAGGAGAAAAGGTGAATAACTAGAACTTTCCTTTCACTGAGGAATTGAACCAGTCACAGAGCAAGGGAAAGTTTTTGACCGCGTGTTAACTAGCAAGTGAGGTCTTAAATTTTTCCTTGCTAGTGTAGGACATACTTTGATATGGTGACCTAAAGCTTTACAATAAGCACAAAGTCACTCATTACCAGATTTACTCAGAGTAGGCCTAGAATTTCTTATTTTCATCAAGTGAAAATTTTTTTATTGTCCGAGCCAAAAGTACCAATTTTATTAAAATTACCATTAATTATATTTACAGTTTCTTTCAAAATGTGTTGGTCACTCAAAATGGGATGAGGGTTTTGACAAGAAAAGAGTCTTGTGGGTTAAAACAAATTTGTCTGCTAGAACTGCTGCCTTTAAAACTTGAGTGACCTTCTGCTCATTCAAATGGGTAACAACAGGGTCCGGAAGACAGTTTTCAAATTCCTCCAAGACGAGTAAATTGCGAAGCTGATCTTTGATTGTCACCAATTGTGATGCCACCAGTCAAATAAAGTACATTTTTCTTTTTCAAATTTGACATAAGTTTGTTTGTTGGGTTTTTGATAACCCCTGAACCATTGACTGTAAGCTTCAGGCACAAGTTTAAGCGCAGAGAATTGCAGTTTTTACAATCTCATAATCTCATCCAAAATGAGCGAGGAATAGGCCTCTCTGGCTTTGCCAGTTAAAACGCGCTATAACAAAATGGTCCAAATATTATAGGGCCATTTCAAAGAAGTGGCAACATGCTCAAAATGGGCAAAGCATTTTTCCACCTCCTTCTCAGAGAATGGGGGAACCATTCGAATTTGCCAATGACATCAAACTGCACGAGCTGGATCTACAGACTGACTTAATGTACTTTGGCTTTCAAGCTCCATTTCTCAATAAAATTTCTTGAAGTGCTTTTCTTTCTTGAGCTTCAATTTCTCATTTCTTTTCCCTCCCCTGAGCTTCAATTTCTCATTTCTTTTCCCTCCCCTGAGCTTCAATTTCTAACCTCCGCAAATTCAATTGAATTTGAATTCACATTCGAAATTGTGTTGTTTATCTTTAAAAGCCAATTATTTTAGCCTTAGTTCAATTTCAGATTCACTAATTCGTGGAGGACTGGAGATGGGACTACCGGGAGATGACAAGTCAGGTTTGACTATAAGAACTCCGAGATCACTTAAGGAAGCTTTGAGAATGGTTTTAACATTCTCCTCTACTGGGAATTTCAATTTTGTAATACTTAACAGTTGATCTTTAGTATACTGATCAATTAATTCTTCAGAAGGATCTAAAATAAAGTCTTCCGTTTTAGATGCCATTTTTTTTGTCAGATATTACAAAATTGCCTTGGAGCAATCACCCTTAAAGTTTTAGGGAAAGAAATAAGGCTACGGACAGCCAGAAAAAGTACTGCCTTCTCTAGACAATCCACTTAGGCCCCCAGAAAGAGAGATCAAGCTTTAACCGGCGCTATGTGTTTAGCTCCTCTGGTCAGAGAAAGAGACTCTTCAGGGAACACAGGGTAGATTCCTGTATCGGACCTCAATGGACAATTCAAACCCTGTTTGACGCTGCGTTTTTAACTCTTTCGGACAGTGAACGAACGTACCAGCAAGACCAGAAACAGGTTCAGAGACAGGCAAAAATGAGACTTTCAAAAAAAATATGAGAGCAAGACTCACAATATTAAAGATAGCTAGTGTCCCAAACAGCTCAACAATTAACAAACAAAATGGCAGCAATACAATTTAGTTACCGCCACCAAAACCAGGGAAAATGTCTCAAACAATGATCAGGCCACAGCAAATATTCCCACTACTTAAGAAAACACTCAAAGTAGCAAAAGCAGTTTAACACCACGCAAAGCGTACAGAAGCAAGAAGTTGAATATCACGACTGTAATGCCAATTAAGGATAACAGCTTGCAAACACCAGGACCGGCCAAAACAGTACTAAAACACGTGGAACTACAGCTTCAATCCAAGAAGACAAACAGTTAATCGCTAAACAAAGCAACCTCTGTAAACACCCCCACAACAGGGATAAAATGCTACTTTAACGGTAGTGTATAAACAGTTGTTAGTGAGAACAAAGCGAAGTTGAATAAGAAAGACAACGCTTTGAAACAGAGCACTTAAAGCACTTCTGAATCAGCTGTTAAACACGCACTGAAAACTAGAAAACAGCGCAAACACAGCAATCAAAGATAACCGTCGTCAATAGAAATGCTTACCTTCCCACGGCATACAGCAACCAAAACAACAACCGCAACCAGGAAGCGATTTCAAAAATCAGTGCTTCCGATACAGCAGCACAATGCTACCAATTACAAAATGACGAGTAATGGTAATCAAAACAATGGATCACTGATCCATCAAAACGACTTGAAAAACATCCAAATCCTGGACGAGCCCCCAATTTTATGTTACGGCCACTCCCTGAATGGCCGCAACATAGTGAGTTGCAAATAAAGAAAATAAGTTTATTAGACAAAGGGAAAAGGGATAGAGAGCATATGGATGCGTGAATGCAGGTAGGTATGCGTGTGCACGTGTGTGTGTACAAAAGGAAACAGGTTAGTAGATGAAAAAAATACAGAAAAACCACAGTCCAGAAAAACCACGGTCCTTCTGACTGTAACAGCACTTACAGGTAATTTTAGATCATCTTTGATCTTTCTGGAGGTGATGATTGGCTGAATCTTTGCCATTCTGACTATTCTTCGATCCACTTTAACAGTAGTTGCTTGTTTTCTTCTGCGTGTTTCGGGTTTTTGTTGCCATTTTAAAGCATTTGAGATCATTTTAGCTGAGCATCCTATAATTTGCTGCACTTCTTTATACGTTTTCCCCTCTCCAATCAACTTTTTAATCAAATTACGTTGTTCCTCCGTACAATGTTTGGAACGGCCCATTTTACTTAGCAATTCAGAAGGAAATATATTTTATAACAATGTGTGAAACATTTGCTTCCCTTCCTTAATAAAGGACAATTAATGACACCTGTTTTTTCACAGAATGAATGAATTCTCTAATTAAACTCCACACTGCTATTATTTTGAACATGCCCCTTTCAATGAATGAGTCAATTACTCAGAACAAGCAGCGTGCATGTCATGACAGTTGGGTCTGTTGTTTTTCTATTACACTACTATATCTACAAGTAAATTATTTGCCATGCAGAAATATCACTACTACTAATAACAGTGGTTCATCAGGTTACTGATGTTGTACTGCTATTTTTTTTAACACAACTGTATATACACTGCCCGGCCAAAAAAAAAGTCGCCATTGCACCCGTCATGCATAGTGCCCACTGTACAAGCCTCTGGAGGCAGTGTTATGATCTGGGGTTGCTTCAGTTGGTCAGGTCTAGGCTCAGCAACATTATGCAGCAATAAAATGAAGTCAGCGAAGTACCTGAATGTACTGAATAACCAGGTTATCCCATCAATGGGCATATGCCAGGATGACAATGCCAAGATTCATCGGGCTCAAATTGTGAAAGAGTGGTTCAGGGAGCATGAGGAATCATTTTCACACATGAATTCGCCACCAGATTCCTGACCTTAACCCCATTGAAAGTCTTTGGGATGTGCTGGAGAACACTTTACGGAGTGGTTCGACTCTCCCGTCGTCAATACAAGATCTCAGCCAAAAACTTATGCTACTCTGGATGGAAATAAATGTTGTGACATTGCATAAGGTTGTCGAAACAATGCCACAACAAATGCGCGCCGTAATCAAAGCTAAAGGCGGTCCAACGAAATATTAGAGTGTGCGACTTTTTTTTTAGCCGGTCAGTGTATATATATAGGGATGGCAGGTATGGGGGCATGCCCCATACCTATACAGCACCGAGAGTTTGGCACTTTTCAGGGTTTCCTACAGAAGTAACCACAATGACCATAGACTCTCAGCCCTTAAAAACATGAACTTCTGTATGTTCTGACCTCATGTAACCACACAGCATTCAGATACAACTTCACACATCCACACAATAAAGCCCCGAACTTGGGTTATTTTGCCGTTTTTTCTCCTTCCTCTTCCACTTCTTCTTCTTCCTATTTTTCCTGCCAAACTGCCTGACTCCATCGCGATGTTATCCAATGGGGAGAATTATTCTTTGATGGTATGGTCCGTATACCTGCTCATCAAGCTTATCGCCCAATACAAACTAATGGTTAGAGTTTCTGTCTCTCACACAGAGGATTGTGGGTTTGAGCCCAGCAGGGCACATGCTTATTTTCCACAAAAACAATGTGCAACTGTTAAGTACTTTTCATTTATTAGACTGTTATTATTTTCACATTAACACATTAATGTATTTTTGTTGCAAAAGCAAAAGAGGTTTATTAACTGTTCAATGTTTCACTTGTATTTCAATTGTACTATATCACACCATCCCCAAACTGGACGCTCGCTGTTGTCTGGTTTGGGGAGGGTGTTAAGCCGCCTTTCCACTGAATACGACATACGTATAAGAACGTACCGGAAGTCATTCATGTTCTATGGCCAGTCATGTATCGGATGCGAGGAGCTCCGGTGGACTGAGCTGCGGGGATTTTCTGTCATGAACGAGGCTACGGATACGTTGAAAATTTTCAACTTTTCTGACAGAATTCACTCCGACACCAGACAGGAAATGACGAAACGATGCTAGCTAACATAGATGTCAATGGTGAATGTAGCTTATTTACAACGAAATAAACCAGTAAGCAAAATAAGCACGATAATTATTGATTGATGGTTTTTGATGAGCATTTGGGTTAATAAATAAGGATATTTTAATCGATTTTCCGTGTATGTGTTATTTTAAATGAAAACGTGAGCTGTTATAAGCACCGAACGTTATAAGTAGCCTAGCTATCAGGCTGACGCTTGCTAGCGAGTGAATCAATACAGTAGCTACAGACAATGCTATGCTATCCTTTAACTTTGCCCAACTGTTTGCTGCCACTGAATATTGAACATTTCTTTGCATTGTATAGTATAACGTTAGCGTACTTGAGCCAACGTTAAATGGAACTAAGGTGAGTTAGCTAGGCTATGTGTCTAACTCTATTGTTTTTGTAGCCTAAAAGTTATGTTGACGTGTTCCCTCCTGCGGTCATTTGCCCACTAACTCTGGGGTTCTGTCATCCATTCGTGCACCACGAGCTAATGTCAGCTAGATTGTTCACATACTTCTGACTAAATGCTCTTTAGAATAGTTAAAATTATTCTCCCTGAACTTTTTCAAGCTCCATTTTATGGTTTATGTCCCTGTACCCCTCCAGGGCAACGATATTTAGTACCTCTCACATTGCGCCAGAATGACTGACTCAGTATGACCTATTCAATAGTGTGGAATGACTGACACTAGGGGGCGCAATCCGACTGTCTGCTTGCGTAGTCGTATTCAGTGGAAAGGTGGCTTTATGCTCTGCTCTTGCGGTCATGACTGACTGACTATGGAAACCGAACCTCAACGTACCCTTGCCTCGGCCAACATTTTTTTATTAATTAATTTCTTCACTTCAGCTCTGTTCACTTTATCCTTTTCACACATAACACAGTGTCACCATAAAATTGACTCCTAGGAAAATTAAGAATTTACTATAATAGCCTACATTAAGAATTGATGATAGTCTCCTTTAAGCTGCAGTCCTTTAAGAGATTGTTTAAAAAACAAAAAAAACAATATCCTCCGAATGTGGCTCTAGTCTAGGCTACTCTGCAGATAATGTAGCTTACTGCAAACACTTTTAATTATAATAATACGAAGAAGAAGAATCTCTGGTATGTACTTTCTTAGTAGTATCTATTGTTTTCTTTCTGGATAAGATTCCTGGGAAATATGCGGTCCAATTAAGCTTGTTAGCCAACGTTACTGCTCACAGAGAAACGTCAGTCTGCTTCTAGTCAGGAAGCAGATACAAGCTAGGTTACTACGAAGCGAATCAACATACCTTATAGCCTACATTCATTGCACTACAGAAACACAGGGCCAAGTTGCATTAAATAATTTAGGAAAGTTTGGATAGCATTGCTTTGGAATAGAGCTAGTTTATTTAGTGTGGGCTACGATAGGCAATATTGTTAGTTGTAACTTGGCCACATTTTGATATCAATACTTTTAAAGGCAGGCCTAGTTTTTGCAAGTTGGAATTAAGAACTTATAGACAGCACTATGTAGGCTATGCTTAAGTAACTTGGCTTTTTTTTTTTTTTTTACGGCGTAGACGTTTTTGATCTGATATATACGTATATACAGTGAGCACCATAATTCATTGGACAGTGACACATTTTTTGTTATTTTGTTTCTGTACTCTAGCACTTTGAGTTTGAAAGGATACAATGAAAATGAGGTTGAAGTGCAGACTGGCAGCTTTAAATGAGGGTATGTTCATCCATATCGAATGAACCATTTAGAAATTATATAACCTTTAGTACATAGTCCCCTCTCCCCATTTTCGGGCAACAAAAAATATTTGACAGTTTAGCATAATGTAGAATAAAGTAATCATTTTTTATATTTGGTTGCATATCCTTTGCATGCCATGACTTCCTGATATCTGTGACCCAACAATATCAAATGACTCCTGATATCTTATTTTCTGTACTCCTACAAGCGATACTATAGCCTCTCTGCATTTGAATGGATCTCTATGGGAATTGGGAGGTGGGACTAGATTTAGTTGTAAATTATGCTGGAACGGTATGGAATACATGGTTGGCGAAATGGCTGTAAGTCATCAAGGGTCTGAGGTATCAACATCATCACTCTGCTGCCAGATATGCAGTAGATATGGATGGATCACTTTAAAGGGGACATGAAGTACTCGGTCAAGTGGCTCTGGTTCGTTAGCTTTTTACCTTGAATTAGATATGACCATGCATTCAAATCTCAAACCGACCCATATTTGCTGGAAAAATAAGTTGAAATTAGCTTTTTTTCCACTAGGGCGCAGCCATCTTGAACCAACTGCGGTCGTGACGTCACTAGGTTGGTTGGTCCCTGCTGCTCAATGTATTCCTATGGGAAAATAGCTGACTTTCAGTGAGCTCAACGATGTATTGTGAGGAAAAAATAAAACAAAAAATGCACAGACGGTCTTTTTCTATTGTCCCGAGATGCTCAAATGAGTACTGCCAAACAAAACTTAATTTCCACAAAGTGCTTCTGACCATACTAATGCTTTGACCAGCCGGCAACTGCAGCGCTACTAGGGATGTCCCGATCCGATCCATCGGTATCAGGCCGATACTGGCCCAGAACGCTGGATTGGATATCAGAGGGGAGAAAAAAATATGATCCGATACGTGCAGCGTGTCACATGATAACAACAGTAGTAACTGTTGCTATATCCGTCAAGCTTTGTGTCCGTCAAAGCAAACATGGCGTTCTCAACCATGAAAGTAGGCTAATGCCCTTTTGGAAAAATGGTAACTTTAGGAACTTTTGGAAAAATTGATCTTCAATTTCATATTTGTAGTGTAGTTTAAATGCTAGCTGAAATGATTCAATGTAGATTTTATGATGCTAGGCAGCATTATTTCCATCCCATCGGTATCAGGCCGATACTGGCCCAGAACGCTGGATTGGATATCAGAGGGGAGAAAAAAATATGATCCGATACGTGCAGCGTGTCACATGATAACAACAGTAGTAACTGTTGCTATATCCGTCAAGCTTTGTGTCCGTCAAAGCAAACATGGCGTTCTCAACCATGAAAGTAGGCTAATGCCCTTTTGGAAAAATGGTAACTTTAGGAACTTTTGGAAAAATTGATCTTCAATTTCATATTTGTAGTGTAGTTTAAATGCTAGCTGAAATGATTCAATGTAGATTTTATGATGCTAGGCAGCATTATTTCCATCACAGCGTGCTGGCTCATTTGCTAGATAGCTACCACAGTGACAGTGGAAACCTAACAGAACAGACATCAGCAGAGGGACTAGCTGGCTTGGCATAAAATAGTAAACCATATCTCATTCATGAAGACATTATTATCATCGGTTTGTTTACGAGATGGAGTCTGGTAACGTTAATGTTTTAAAAATAGATCTGCAAACACTAACATATGGTCTTTTATATTAGTAAGCTAACCAAACGTCCAAATAAGTTCAGTTTCGGCACAGTAGCTAAGTGGTAACTAGCCAGCTAGCTAACGTTAGATGCGCTCACTTTGGCTTTAAAATGCCTATTTACAACAGCACAGTATTGATTTCACACTATGGAAGTTGACATTCCTTTGTATTAAATTAAAATTCTGTCAATTTACATTTGAGGTGAGATAAAATTTACTGTTTAAAATTAAATGGCTCAAGCTAGAGTTTGATATTATTTCACAAACTATTAAATGTGCCAATACTTTGTCTATTTAATGGTCATTACGTTATTGCATTTTTCATGTTTTTAGCTTACTAACATTTAGTTGGAGGTGGTCGGCATGTAACTGCAGCAGCTCCACTATTAGCAGCAGTAGTTGCACAGGCAGAAGCAACAGGTGTTTGGGTAACGTTACTTGGGACTTGGCTTCCCACTAACAAATTGCGGGAATAACATGTTTGTTAGAGAACAGTGATTTTCTTTCCTTCTTTTAAAATTTTATTTATTTTAATGTATTGTGTTTTTAGATAGAACTAACGTACGCAGTAGCTATAACAGCTGACGTCCGTGACGGATAGCCTAAACTAAGGTCGATTGACGTTGCATTGTTAGACCACGGAAACTGGTGAAATAGATTTCGATTTTGATATATTTTAAGTCAATTGACTACCATTGTGTAGCTAGTTTCTTTTTTCAGTTATGGTAGCTATTAACACCACGTTCATGTTAACTAACGTTAGCTTTTTACCTTGGAGTAAACATAATGTTAGATGTGCTACGTCATCTCCGAGGGGTTCAATTGTGAATGAGGTTGCCCACATAATTTTATCCTTTCCTTGTTTGATTTGGGTTTTGGAAACAGGAAAGTTATGAAACTGTAAGTTATAGTTTTGTGTTTTGTTTTTTTTACAATGCAGAATGCTGCTGTTTAAATTGTTTTAACTTTAAACCTGTTGGTCTCTTTAAGTATTGCAGTATCTGTTTTTTTGTAGTGTTTGAATAAAGTCTTTCATAACCAACTGTTGTTGTGGACTATATGTGGAAGTATTTTTTTGTTCTCCATTTGAGTGAGATGTTTTTAGGTGGCTAATTGGCCATCATGAGCAAAGCATAAATTTTATTTTTATTAGTATTTGTTCAAGAGGTACAAATACTAATGTGGTAGCTATCTAGCAAATGAGACAGCACGCTGTGATGGAAATAATGCTGCCTAGCATCATAAAATCTACATTGAATCATTTCAGCTAGCATTTAAACTACACTACAAATATGAACTTGAAGATCAATTTTTCCAAAAGTTCCTAAAGTTACCATTTTTCCAAAAGGGCAGTAGCCTACTTTCATGGTTGAGAACGCCATGTTTGCTTTGACGGACACAAAGCTTGACGGACATAGCAACAGTTACTACTGTTGTTATCACGTGACACTCTGCGCGTACCGGATCATATTTTTTTCTCCCCTCCGATATCCGATCCAGTGGATCGGATCGGGATATCCCTAGTCCGAATCACAAATAGCTTAAGCTATGCGGAATTTCTGGAGTAAGTCCCATTTGCACGTGCTTATCTCAACTCTTAATCTGGCCCATAGTTATGGAGAAAAGAGCCTTATCCCCACTGAAGTATGTGGATCTGTAATGTTGGGGCTTTGTGGTATAATTTGTGGTATAATGACAGCAGAAGCCTTCTATGGCAAGCCTTCTATAGCTTGTTGGCATAGAAGTGGCGTCTAATTGTACATTTGGAGACTTGGGACCCCAGGATGCAACCATCTTCTGCAATTCTCAAACTCTGATCCTTTGAGCAATGTTGCCTCTCGAACCATCCTCCTCACTGTGCATGGGGGCAAATTACACTTGCGTCCTCTTCCAGGCAGGTTCATCACAGCTCCAGTTCTTTATTATTGCCTTAATGGAAATAGGCTGCTTCAGACATGAAGCTATTTTTCTATACTTATGAAGCTCAACAACTCTTTTGTCTCAACCTTGTATTCTCTGATCTTCCCCATGTTGATGAATAACTGAGGGATTTTGGCCTGTGTCTCACCTCATATTTATGAGTGAAACAGGAAGTCTAGAATGACCATCCGCTTATTCCTGGGGTTCATTCCAATCGCTTATTTTCACACCTTGCGTCCTTTCCTCATTCCTTAGCTCTGCCCAATGGAGGACATGAGAAAAGGATGCAAGGATCAGATATGAGGACAGAGGAACCGAGGCAACATGCATTAGGGAAAATGGAACATCCTTGATCAATCAAGCGTCTGCGTCATTATGCTTATGTGCTTAAATACAATTCTTTTTAGCCTTTTTTTTCCTGAATAAACATGGCTTTTGTTAGTCATGAAGAATGAGTGTCATTATGTATTAAAGCACTTTATAATAAATGGAAAGGAATGGTAAAATTGCATTTGTGCATGGGTGTACCCGCGATGTGGCAGATGTTGAGTGGTGGATAATTTATAGATGTCATGTCAAGGCTTCCACAAAGGCTACACTTCCCCCCTGAAGCATCCTCCGGGAGCCTCCTCGTTCCTCACTCCTCCAAGGCGCATTAATCGGTTTGGAATGTCCTTAAAATTTGAAACACTGGTGACTATGAAAAAGTTTAACCCAAAATTTATATAAGTTATCCATATTTATTAGTGAGATATTAAGCTATCTCCATTCTCCTTTAAACAAATACAGCAAATAACAGGGTTCCCATAAGTTATCCATATTTATTAGTGAGATATTAAGCTATCTCCATTCTCCTTTAAACAAATACAGCAAATAACAGGGTTCTCTATGTGTGGAGTGGTAACTTTCTGATAAAGGCGTTGTTGTTTATAGATTTTTGAATAACAGTTTATGGAACTGTTCAAGTCTGCATTTGCCCTTCAGACTGTGACCACATTCTTCTTTTTCATTCAACAACTTCCTGCTGTTCTGTCAACTGTGACATTCTCATTTCTGTCCCCAAGCACTTCTGCTCACCAGTCCAAAGGTCGTGTGTGTGTGTGTTCTCAGAGGCTTTCTCTCTCTATCACTCTCTCTCTCTTGGTTTTATTGTGTATCTTGCTTAATATTGTAGATTTGTGGGGTTTTTTTCCTTTTATTGTTAATAAAAGGAAGTTAAAAGTAAAAAAGTTGTTGGCTCTCCTCATGGATAATGCTATGTGACAATGTTTCTAACAATAGCTACCGCTATAACCATATATTGTCATTCCTAGCAAGGTAGTGAAAGCTCTTAGCCTTAGGCTGAAGCAGAAGGGAATTCTTTGAGATGTTGAAATACTATTCGATATTGGATGTGTTCCCGAAGGGCTTTATATTTTACGAGTATTATCCCTGAGACTGAATTTCAGTGAAACTAAAGTTAACTGTGAACCCTCAGCCTGACTGAGTTATGTATCAGCATAAAAGTTGTAGGTCTCCTTTACTTGCTCCTGTTTATGCTTGTGTTTATTTTCATATAAAACACAAACACAGGCATTTCCAGACACTGCTGTGAGTACATGTGATGGTCAGGGGCTTCATACACAGAAAGACATGGAAAGTCAACTGGATGACTTTCTCCAAGCATCGCCCTTAGGAATTTTTGCCAATGCGACCGTTTATTTAACATTGTTTTTAGGTTTTTTTATTATTTATCAGTCTTGACCAAAAATAACAATGTCTGAATCTGGACAATGTATGAACTGAGCAAAAAGCATAGTTGCATTGTCACTTGGTAACATTCAGGACGATTGAAAATGTAATGCAATACAACGTAGAAACTTGCATCACCACAACAGGGAGCACCAACATCAGTAGAAAAAATTGTGCCACCAGATAATTCAGAATAAAGCATAGCTTCAGGCCTTAAGAGGCAAAGATTTGTGAGTGTAAGAAGTTTTGTGCTGTATTTAAACTGTCCCTTTAAGGCAAAAGGTTTCCGGGACTGTAGGGTGTGGTCGTGAGGGTATCATCCTGGGTGCTCTTCTTCTGAACTTTGTGAGTGCTATATTTGTTCCACAAGTCTGGTGTTTAGCTGAAACATTGGTAGGTCTAAATGTTAACGTTATATTAACAGGTTAACAATGGTGTACTTGCGACTGAGCTGGTGTAAAACGCTTTACTTGCAGAAAGTAGCGACTCTGAGAAGCAAAGGGTGTCAAGTAAAATTGCACCCCAGCCTTCAACTAGAAACACCCATGTAAGCATGAGACAGGGACATAGTGCCTCCTCGAGAGAGGAACTACCCAATTTTACATGGTTCAAGAACGCAATATTTTCAGTTATATTTAGCCTATGTTTTAAAATTCATCTAGAATAACAGACCACCTAAACCAACATTGGGGTGTGGGAATAACGCGTCTCAGTCAATTTGTAGGCTACCAACATGTTACTTTTTCCCTCAGGATAGCTGTTTTGTTGAACAGTTTCTGTTGAAACTATTGATACGAAGTAACTCATGCAGACAGTTCATTTGTACATATCTATACAAAATACCAGTGATTATGTTTATTGTTCATTTTTACATATCTATAGATATGCAAGAGCTGATTTTTATTAAAGTTTTCAATATTACCCATCACCAAGACACAGTCCTGTTAACCAAACTGAAAAGCACAGAAAATAAATTATTTATATTACCATCAATATTGTTTGATGTTGCTCAAATAGTGAACTGAACCAGCAGGTGTGCCATCTATCCTCATTAACAAGTAATTCTGTTCAATAGGTAAAATAATGTGTTTTATTAGAAGTTTGCACATTGACAGGATCAATATAAAAATTTTGAATGTCAGCAGCCATATTAGCTAGACACGACTTTAGCTCCAAAACTGTTTATCAAGGCAATACAGCGGCGCTGCAGTTGCCGGCTCGTCAGGCCACAGCATTAGTATGGTCAGAAGCAGTTTGTGGAAATTAAGTTTTAAATGAAGTTTTGTTCGGTAATATACATTTGAGCATCTTGGGGCAATACAAAAACTGTCTGTGTGTTTTTTGTTTTATTTTTTCCTCACGATACATCCTTGAGCTCACTGAAAGTCAGCTATTCTCCCATAGTAATACATTGAACAGCTGAGACCAACCAACCTAGTGATGCCATGACCGCAGTTGGTCCAAGATGGCTACGCCCTAATGGAAAAAAAGCTAATTGTAACTTCTTTTTCCAGCAAATATGGGTCGGTTTGAGATTTGAATGCATGGTCATATCTAATTTAAGGTAAAAAGCTAACGAACCAGAGCCACTTTACAGAGTGCTTCTTGTCCCCTTTAACTCTATAGGCTTTGGCCCCCTAGTGGTGGGACGCATGCGGTCCAATTTTTTATAGTGTTCATATTTCTCTTAAATTCTAAATTATAACATTAATAAAACACGGAACTTTCGACGCAAAATTGTTAAAAACAGTCACAGCCTGCGAACACATTCGTTTATATGCTTATCAGCTCTCAGGTTACACTACAGAGCCATAAAGCAGCAGGGTGCTAATAGCCCAACCCACTTTTTTAATTTGTTTACAGCCTTCACCTCGCCGCAATCACAGGCAATAAAATGCGTATCACAAAAGCTCTTGGTACCATTTCAACACGCTGAAAAATCAAGATCCGATTCAGGAACAATTGTATATTATTGAAAAGTTGTATAAATAAACATTAGGTGTTTTTTTCCCGTGCTCACTTCAGTATGCATACAACCGATATACTTCCGGTTTTGTATAAATACATTTTATTTTCTACAAATTCTCTTGATAAACATGTTTAAGCAACCAAATACGATACCTGGTTATGCAGTTATAACCCTTTTCTGAAGAATCCTCAACGTTTTTTCGTAACCCATTTATCCATTATCCAGGAAAGTCTCAATTTCCACAGTGCGTACCCTTCGCTTTTGCGTTTGTACTACGTTACTACCGTTGCGTAAAAGCATTACTAGACTGCTACAGGAATGATCTAACGTAAAACACGTAGATTATCTTCTACGGGGGTTCCTGCCCTTTCAAACGAAGCAAAATATGTCATATTCAAGCGACTGTGAACGGCGCTGTATCCACGCGTAAAGACAGCCCATAGGGCAATCGGCTGTGCGCTCCTGACTGTCGACAGCATCATATGACGCCTGTGGCCATTTTGACTGAGTTTATCCTGGAAGGGATGGGCTGGATTGCTGTTACAATTACGTTTTCAGTCTATCCCGATGTATTTAGCAATGTGTAGCTTTTTTTGTGAGCTGAAAAAACGTCACAGACCAGTCTTTCTCTGTACGCAGACACGGGCAGCTGTATGATGCAATTGCGCTGGTGATGTCTTTGCTGCTTCAAAGTTGACGATTATTTTATACATTTATACGCAAACGTGGCAATCAACGGTGGAAAGAAGAGCGCTTATTTCACGGTTGCTCAGGTTTTGGAGGTGAAGAAGTGTCCCAGAGGCGAAGAAGTCTGTGTTCTGGCAGAGCAATGACTCTGGCATGGACCCGTGCCTGGACATGTAAGTGTTTTTAAAAATATATAATACAAATTATTATTATTATTGTTATTATTATCATCATAATTATCAACAGTATGGAGCGCTATTATCTAGAGTATTTTTAGTTTGGTGATAAATGGATTCTCGCAGGAGTTCGCTAGTTAGCTTCTATGGCGTCACAGGCTAAGGAGCGCCTGCTCTTTGTTTGTTTTCTAGCGTTCATTCGCAGTTTCTTTGTGCAGCAACCAACACAAGGGCTAGTTGTTGAATTTACGCATGAAACGACATCCATTCTCAGTACTTTATTTCACGGTTCAGTCAAGACATTACAGTATTATAATAATGTAATTTAGTTCGTGCAAGCTGACAAACGAATTCATAAATCCTAGTTAGCTACGATTGCTAATTATGTTGGAGCTAATATCAGACGTACTGTGGATGTAAGATTTTTTAATGTATATACATAATATATATATATATGTGTGTGTGTGTGTGTATATATATATATATATCTATATATATATTTTTTTTTTTTTATAAAATAAAAAATTTTTTCCACTTAATTGTAATACTTGCCATATGTCTTTTTGAGATAATTTGTGTTCTCATTTTTTAGTGATTCTACTTAGTAATGTACTTGAATCTGTCTTTTTCAGGGAGGACAGTGAAGACACCCCTCCCCCACCTAACACCTCTGTCGTAGGAGGTGGTAACAGACAGGTTTGCCAAATAGTGATGTATAATTCATTACTTTTGCTGTAAAAAGTCAAGTTGAAGGCTTGTTATAGATAAACCTGTTATTCTGCTGGCTTATGGGGCTCTGGTAAATCTAACTTTGAAGTACAGTGCCATTTTAAATGTAAAGCAGATTGGTTGGATAACATTAGGGTAAGTAATCCTTTTCGGAGAGGTATTTGGGCACTTTTGGGCACGCTTTGTAAGAGAATACCCTCATACACATAAACACAAAACATGTGTAGGTTAATTTTCTTCACATTCTGTAATACAAAAAATGTTTTAAAAGAAAAATAAAGTTTTCTGATGATTGACATGCCTAGACAGAAAGATATGCACATGTTTTATATTTGGCGACGTTTGGAAACGTTTCGGGACACCCGGGCCCCGTTTTGGTAAAAATACCAATGCATAAGGAAAGCCTGTAGATATCTTTACCAAATTCTAAACCCAAGTGGACAACATATCAGTGCACTAGTGTAAGGAAGTCTGGCTTGCTCCAGTACTTTGAAGTTGAAATATTCAGTGCTAAACTGTAAAAACACAAGGCGTTTTGTACTTTTTTTAGTTTTTTTATGTGTATTATGTATAAACTGTATGTGACCATTTTTACATAAATTTATTCTGATGCAAATTTCTGAATGGTACAAGCCTCTTCTTTCATTGAAACTTTCAACCATGGATGTGCAGTGAATCGTTTTTGAGATATTGGCACTTAATTGACACTAGTAAAAACTAGGCGAAAATTGTATAAAATAGGCCAAAGTAAATAGGGTTAAGTATATGTGACTTCAACTGATAAAGTTGAAGACGTCGCATCTACGCTATTATGTTACCGTACATTACTTTATTAGGTAGGCAAAATCATAAAAAAATCTATTTATAAATCTTTTTTTAAAGTAAATCCAATGATTTATTAGTTTACTTAGTAATATTGCGTGCAACCACTGTCCAGCAATTATTTTTTAAGCGGTGCAGCCGCTTCTATACATGACGTGTGTCCGCGTGTCCGTCCATTCGTAGCATGAGATTTAAACCAATCAGGAGTCGCCTATGCGTCACATGCCCGGCAATACAATAGTAGCTTGAGAAAAGCATGCCCAGCTTCAGACAGCTCTATCTCAAAACATATACATGTCACAGCTTAGATATTCACAACTTATGAAACCTGGGAATCAGATGCACATCTGTATATAATATGTCTTGTGTAGCTTAAAAACTGTAATCGTGGTCACAAGTTAGAAAATGGGTTTGAAATTGAAATTACCAGCTGCCGCTAGAGTGGAGTTTTGAACATTCCACCATTTGTGTGAATGGGGAGCATGGTTTTCAAACAACACTGAATATTTTACAAACTACAAATGTCACAGCTTAGATATTTACACCGTAGGAATCTGTGGAAGTAAGCCGTAGGCCCAAGAAAGCCTCATATGCACATATATAAATAATTAAATAATACAGTCAAGATCTAGTGGAAAAGTACTGAGATGGGGGGTTGTGAGAGGGTGCAGGATAGTTCTCTGTCAGCAAGGACGAGGGCATCTAGCACACCAGTCAAAACAGGAATGTTTTCCTCCTGTGTTCCATAACAAAGCAGGAGTTGTACTTATAGATCGTGCTGACCGAACAGGTGGGAGGAGAGTTCACAAACAATTTTATTTGATAGATCAAGAGTGCCCCCAAGCGCATAGGGTAAGAACAGATCATATAACATATTAATGTTTTGCCTAATTTGTTATTGGATAAAATAAGATATTATGAAAAGGTGTTACCGCATATCATTGGTGTATTAGCAACGTAAAGGAGGAGTTATGATATTGTAAAAACTAATGTTTGTTATTGTTCGGGGAATTCTGAATCCTCTGCGTAGGTTTGTGGTTTTCCCATGTTGAATCAACATTTGACCATTTAATAAAAGATTATACTTCTGCTATTTCCTTCATCTTTATCTTGAGTATTCTTCCACTCGAAAAACCCATCTCAAATTGAATTTAACGAGGAGGGAGTCAAAGGACTTACTTCCGTATTTGGCGAGCCAGCCAGGAGTCCAAGATCCCGGGGGGGATACAGGAGGGAACCAACGGCGTGCGGTGTTTTTCTTCAAGTTAGAGACCGGTCAATAGTGAGAGGTAAGCAGACACCTTTTTTTAAAAAGTCTGCAGAGAGGAATTACCCGCACTCCGTTGGCCCCAAGTGTGGTCCTACACCGGTGACGGAGCTCCAGTGGGTGAGTGGATTAATTGAATTATATTGATTATAAAAACAAAATAGAGAGGATAAATAGGTAGAAAAATTATTGTGATGAAGTAGAAATAAGCAGAAGTGACTCTGAGTGTCAAGATCTCTGAGTGAGTGTGATATTTTGTGTTTTGAGCTCTGAGTGTGATATATTTTGTGATTTGAGTTGTGAGCGCTGAGAAAAAAAAAGATGAGCTTGAAAGAAAGCCTGAATAAAAGATGAGCTTGAAAGATAGCCTGAATATGACAACACTGTGGGGGAGTACTGAACTCCAAGTTAGCTAACCAAAAACTCTGAGCAACTCTTGAGCAATATAGAGCAATTCCGGATTGTGGGTCGCGTAGAGGTTGTGTGTAAAGGGACGCCTTTCCCTTCAAAGTCCGCCACAAACGGTGAATAGAGTGAAGCAGTTGAAAGATACTGCCACTGCTATATTACGGTAGGGACAATTAGGGAAACAGTGTTGTGAGAAAATAATCTTTCTAAAAGAAAAAAAAAAACTATTTTTTAAAAGTTATGTTGTGTGGCCAAATAATTTACTGTTGTTAATAATACTATAGTTATATTTTTTTGTAAATAGTACTATATGTATATACATATATCTCAATTGATCAAATTAGAACAAATAGATCCATTGCACGGGTTGTACAATCAAACTGAACATAATCGATTAAACAATACTGTAACAGGAGAACAACAGAAAAAAGATAAGGTGGTGTGCTAACATTATACGAGAATTTGTTATTTTGGATATGCTGTATATAATGCTGAAGGAAATTATGTAAATAACAGGGTTTTACTTAGATAGATAGTACTCCACTAGAAAAGTGGAAATATTATGTGTCTGTTATTGTGTATGTTATTGTGGGAAAAGATACAGTGGGAGGATAATTAACATGAGAACAGTTACGGTATATGGAGTAAAATCTCTGTGCTGCCATCCAGGGATTAATAAATCCCTACCCAAGGCCACAGAAACAGGAGAAATATTTAAAATATGTTTAGACTGGTGGGCAGACGGAGCCGTTTGGCTGGAGTGTACCCCAGTGAGGGAATTGAGAACTGAGGAGGTAGAAGGGGAAGTTGAGCAGGGGCATTCAGGGGGAGGAGCCACACGAGTCACAGTCACTAAGTGGGAACTAACAGGATTAAAGGCGTGGCTACCAAGAACAGAGTGGTCCCCTGAATTATAATAATAATAATAATAATAGATCAATTAAGAATAAATTAATGAATTATAAATCAATTAAGAAAAATAAATTAAGAAAAAATCAATTAAGAAAAAATATTATTTTTTGTTTTTATTGTTTATTATTTTATTTTATTTTTATTTTCTATTTTAAAAAGAAAACATGGAGGCAAAGTTATTATAGTTGTAAGTTTTTCATTTAGTTTTTATTATTTTAGTTTTTGATTTCACTTTCTAATTTAGAGGGAGAGAAAGTGTAAATTATTAATATTGGTTTTGAATGTTTTAAATTACTCTATATGCAATCCAGATTTCAGATCGCAAATCAGGAAGAGGATCAGAAACTAAAACTAAAAAGAATTCATGATTCATTTCTATTTTTATCCCAGTTCATTTTGCACCACTACAGTTAGTTTTGTTTTAAAAGTCACTTTATTTTTATTTTTATTTCAGTTAACTAAAATGTTTTTATTTGTATTTTTTATTTTAGTTTCAGTTTTAGTTTCACTTTCAGTTAACTAGAATAAGCTTGCATGGGCTAAAGAGAAATAAAGATTTGAAAACGCGGAAGGGCGAGACTTTAAAGACAACTCTCTCCTGCATGAGTGAATTATTTCAAACTATTGTCATGGTTTTGGACCCTGTGGTCCTATGCGGTCGTTTTCCTCGGTGGCCACGCGAGGGCGCTGCCCTGTTGGTAGAGGCTTGCTCCGCCCTGCTGAGTTGGGGGAGTTTCTGGTTAAGCATTTTCACCTGTTGCGTGGTCACCTGAGAGTTATTTAAGCCTACCGTTCCCATCATTCGGGGCTTCGACATTTATTGTTCTTTGATTGTTAATTGTTTGTACTGTGGTGTTATTGTTAGCTGTGAGTTCTCGTACCGTTTTTGGCTACTCGCCTTTTGTTAACGTCTCTTAGTTGAGGCAGGGCTTATTTCTTGCTGGCTAGGTAGTTGATTACCTTGTAGAAGTTTGGGACCGTATTTCTCTGCTCTATTTCGCGTTGTGGTGCTTAATCTCCGTGTATGGAGATTTGGGCGATTCTGTTGGGAACTTTAGTTCTGTTCACCCTTCGGCACATGTCTTCCCATAGGGGATTCGGGCGTTTTCGCTTCTACTTAGTTTGAGCTCGTAGAAGTATAGAGTAGCAGTCTCTCTGGTCCATTTGTTCGCCTTGTGATTGGTTTTCTTATTGAGATACCTGGCGTTATAGCTTCTACTCATTTCCGGGTTACGGTAAGCCAGTTAGTAGCTTGGTACATTTATTCCCTGTGTTCTCCTTCTCGTGGACTACGTTCCCCTTTGTTGTGACTCAGGGTTTTTATTTATATTGAGGCTGTCGTGCTATTTTGCGTTGGTCTTTTGTTGCAGCCGTCCTATACTCCCTAATACCTGCGGGACGATTCTCCAGGTATTAGCCTCCTAGTTTATGGAGCTTGGGCTATGTTGTGGACGTGTTTGTGTGTGACTGCGTGTGTTCTTAAAATAGCCTCGGAACGTTAGCTCTCTTTTCCAATTCGCCTCGTTTTCATTCATTCGTTTACTGAGAGGCTTTGGCGGTTGTTCCTATTTAAGCTTGCGTTAGTCTGTGGATAGTAAAGTTATGGGACGATGGTGCTTCGTCGGCTCACCTGTAAAATGTTTCTCTCTCCTGGGAGATCGGGTGTTTACCCTCTTGGTTTTATTCATTGGACTGCGAGTCTTTTTATATCGCCATGGAACGTTAAATCTCTGTTCCTGTTCGCCTCGTTACATTTCTCCTTATTGAGAGGCAGGGCTTGTATTTGTGTTTGTG
Source organism: Synaphobranchus kaupii (assembly GCA_029718625.1). NCBI lineage: Eukaryota > Metazoa > Chordata > Actinopteri > Anguilliformes > Synaphobranchidae > Synaphobranchus > Synaphobranchus kaupii. Next base: position 46,612,064 of record CM056383.1, on the reverse strand, counting down.
CTTGTGTCAGTCATATAGCCTATAGTTTCGTTTCAGCTGTCCTTTCGTCTTTTGTGCTTGTTCTCCGGGTATGGAGATTTGGGCTTTTCTGTTCAGAACTTAGTTCTGGTTGCCCTTCGGTGCAATTCGTCTCTTTGTGAGACCAGGCGATTTTGTGGACATGTTTGCTTGTGACTGCGAGCCGTTTAGCCTTGGAACATTTATTATCTGTTTCTCCTCTCATTAAATCATATTCTTTATTTGTTTACTGGTTATTTGTTTGTGCCTTTTCGCTACTCGCCCGTTTATTGTGTCTCGTTACCGAGACAGGGCGTGTATTATGTCTGGCTGTTCAGATTCCTGTCCTAGCGCTCTACTTAGCGTTTGACAGTTAGCCGGCTAGTAGCGTCTGTAGTGTGTTTGTTGTTCCTTGTCTTGTCTCCTCCCTTATCTGCGGGTATCCCGCCTTAGTGGCCTAAGGGCTTATTGAATCCCCTTGCTGCGTTTGGCTCCTCCTTCCTCACACGTCACGCCCCATTACAACTATGAGACTTGAAATATGACTATGAGAAGACTATGAAAAAATGGGAAAAGTGGACAAGAGGTGGTCCCTTGATGTGGCCTAAGGAAGGTATTTTTGAACTTCAATACCTGCCATCAGTGGAAGCAAATGGAGCTACAGGCCTGTATCCCCTATTGAACAGCACTGGGGAACAAGAAGATTTGAGCCAGAGGCCTGAGACTACTATGAGGATGAGACCAGAGTTGGTGAAAGTGAAAGGGACCCTGGAAGTAGAAGGTAATTTGGAAACCGTTTTAATAAGATCAAAAGTTACAGCAGCAGGCCCAGAGGAAGGAGAATCAGAGACAGCCCAGAGTGACAGCCGAGGAAACGAGGGAAATCCCGCAAATAGCACCCCATTCCCACGCCTCCACACACCTCATGACGGGCCAGAGAATCAGGGAATGACAAGTTGCAAGAAAGAAACAGTCAAGTCGTCGGGGGCACGTGAATTTGAAAGGAGCAGCAAGCTAGGATGTGCCACCAGATATCAACAGGCAATGGAAGAAGCAGAGGGAGATGAGAAGTGAGAAGTGAGAAGAAGGTGTGAGAATGTGAGAAGTGAGAAGAAGGTGTGAGAATGTGAGAAGAAGATGTGAGAAGAAGAAACGAAACCGAAAGGAGAAGCAAGAAGAGCTGGAAGAGACCCAAGGACAGGAGAATATGACATCAAAGGAAAAGTGAAACTAAGGTCAATTGCCATTACCAAAGATGAATCAAGCTCCTCTAATAATAATAATAATATATAATAATAACTTTATTTGTATAGCACCTTTCTAATGCAAGGATACAAGGTGCTTTGACAGGCAAAGGAAAAATGACAAAATATATAACAAACAAGAACAAGAACAATAAGTATACAGAAATACAAGATAATAAAAAGAAAGAAGAATAAATAAATAAATAAAATAATACTTTTAAGTAAAAGCTAGTTTATAAAGGTGAGTTTTCAGGTTATTTTTGAAAGTGCATACTGAGTTTGCAGTTCTTAAGTTGAGTGGGAGGCTGTTCCAGAGTCTAGGCGCAACCACTGAGAAGGCACAGTCACCCTTCGTGTTTAGCCTAGAATCTGGAACAACCAACAGATTCTGATTAGCAGATCTGAGTGTCCGGTTTGGTAAGTAAGGGGTAAGAAGCTCAACTATATAGGCAGGTGCTAAACCATTTAATGCTTTAAAAGTGATTAGTAAAATTTTAAAATCAACTCTAAAAGCAACTGGGAGCCAGTGTAAGGATGCTAGAATAGGGGTAATATGTTCTCTCCTATTTGTCCCAGTTAATAGCCTGGCAGCTGCATTCTGCACCACTTGGAGCCGGACCATAGTTTTGCGTCCCAGGCAACTATACAGCGAGTTGCAATAGTCTATGCGTGATGACACAAACGCATGTACAATTTTCTCTGTATCTTCAAAAGACAATATTTTTCTGATTTTGGAGATGTTCCTCAGTTGGTAGAAGCATGTCTGGACTGATTTCTTTATGTGACACTCAAAGTTAAGATGTTGATCAAAAATCACACCAAGATTTATAGAAACAGATTTTACATTTAGTGCAAGAGAGCCTAAATTAGATTGAATTTGATCAGAGACATGTTTCGGGCCTATGATTAAGACCTCCGTTTTATCCGGGTTGAGCTGGAGGAAATTTTGAGATAGCCAGCTCTGAACATCCTTCAGACAGTCCTGCAATAGAGCTAATTTGTTTAATTCATTTGGTTTGATAGACAGGTATAACTGTGTGTCATCAGCGTAGAAATGAAAAGATATATTGTGGTTTTGAATAATTTGGCCAAGAGGAAGCATATAGATGGAAAACAGGATTGGACCGAGGATCGAGCCTTGGGGAATACCACATTTTAGTGTTACTGATGAGGACGTGAATTCACCTATTGAGATGGAAAAAGTTCTGTTTGCCAGGTAAGAAGCAAACCAGTTCTGGGCAGTACCGGAAATGCCAATCCAATTTACAAGTCTGTTGATTAGTATAGAGTGGTCAATTGTATCAAATGCCGCGCTAAGATCAAGAAGGACTAGGATTGAGCTTTCACCTGAATCTGCGTTTAGAAGTAAATCATTTACTACTTTTAAAAGTGCTGTCTCCGTGCTATGATGCGGGCGGAAGCCAGATTGGAATTTTTCAAACAGGTTGTTATTGTTCATTGCTGATGTTAGTTGTTTAGAGATGACTTTTTCCAGGACTTTAGACAAAAAAGGCAGCTTTGAGATAGGTCTGTAATTGTTTAAAACTGAGGTGTCAAGATTTGTTTTTTTAAGAAGAGGTTCAATTATAGCACATTTAAAATAAGAGGGAACGTATCCCGAGGCAAGGGAGTTATTTATAATGGAGAGTAAAACTGGACCAATCGTTGTTAGTACATCTTTTAGAAGTGTAGTAGGAATTATATCAACAAGACTGGATGACATTTTCATATGGGAAATAATATCGTTGAGGTCATCTGCTGAGATGGGCTCAAATATACTTAGAATTCCCATGGTTTGGTGGGATTCGTCGAGAGTATGAGCAGGGGGAGTGATTTTTGCCCTGATGTTTTCTATTTTTTCCACAAAAAATGTCAGGAACTTCTCACAAAGTTCAACCGAGGCTTCAGATGGAACATTTGGGGAGGGATTTAGAATATGATCAATAGTTTTAAATAGAAGTCTTGAATTCTGATTATTTTCAGAAATCAGATTGGAAAAGTATTTTGTTCTCGCATTTTTAACTGCCAGATTATAATTTTGAAACAGGTCCTTCATTTGGAGATAATGAACTTGTAGTTCAGATGCTTTCCATTTCCGTTCCGCTTTTCGTCGTTCCCTTTTTAATTTGAGTATGTGGTCATCGTTGAGCCACGGCATGTTTTTTGAGGATTTTGACCTACTTTTGAACGGAGAGATAGCATCAAGTATGGTCAGGCATGTGCTATTGAAGTCGTTTACTAATTTCTCAGTGTCTAATGTCCAAGTTAGATTTACTTTGCAATTTTCAAAAGCTGAAGAGAACCGTTCAGCTGTTTGACCATTTATAATGCGAGAACGAAAAAAGCGTTTGTCATTTTTTTCAATAGAGGGAAGTTGAAGAGCAAAACTAATACTAAGGTGATCGGAGACACAAATATCCTTCATCATCATACTATTAAGGTTCACACCAAGAGTAAATACGAGGTCAAGAGTGTGTCCCTTATTGTGAGTGGGTCCTGATACATGTTGTACAAAGTTGAAAGACTCCATAATATTTAAAAATTCTGAGGTGAGAGGATTTGAGGGGATATCAATATGAATATTGAAATCGCCTGCGATTACAATTTTATCGTGTTTCAGGACAAGAGTGGATAGTAATTCTGGAAATTCTAACATGAAGCCATTGCTCAGTTTAGGAGGGCGATAAACCACTACACCAATGATCGGGGATTGACTGTGAATGGTAAACACAAGCACTTCGAAAGAGGAAAATTCCCCAACTGTAGCCAATGTGCATTTGAAATTACTGTTATAAATTATAGCAATGCCACCACCCGTCCGGCCACATTCTCTTGGTTTACTAAAATATCTATAATTATTGGGGCATGATTCAATGAGTTGACTGTGTTCGTTTTTCTTCAGCCAGGTTTCAGTAAGCATTAAGAAATCAAGATTAAGAGACGTAATAAAATCATTAACAATAAAAGTTTTGCTAGACAGAGATCGGATATTCAGTAAGGATCAGATGAAAGAATGAAGAATCAGATGAAAGTGCAATAAGGAAGAAAAAGAAAGTGACAAAGGAAATGTTGAAACAAACCCTAGAGGAGGTGAAGAAAGCAGAACAAGCATTCCTGCGTGAAGGAGGGTACTCGCAGCAACGAGTTCAAGAATTGAAGCAGGTCTACGATATCAGTAGTGATATCCAGAACAGTGCCAGCAAAATCCTCAGGAAGAGCGGCAGAAGAAGGAGAGCACCTGCTCAATACAATCCAGGGGAAGAAGGAGACGAAGAGGATGAGGAAACCTTCCTGGCCCCATTGCAAGTCCTACCCCAACCAGGGAGACAACAGCTACTCACTAAGTACACCCCATGGTCATCAATGGACCTGGAAAACATGGTTAAGGATTTACCAAAAATAACAGATGGAGAAGGGCCATGGATAAGCGAGGGTAGAGATGAGGACGACTCACCTGCTCCTGTGCATGGGAGATGTTAAGAAGATATGTGATCCATGATTTTATCAACAGAATGCAGGAGACATGGAAAACAAACATGGGACAGACATTTGATGCATCACAAGGAACATCGACAATGTTCTTTCACATGTTGTGTAAAGCATTGCCCGAACCAGTAATAAAGGCCCTAAGCAAGGGGGCTTCCCCAGGAGAATTGGGATAAACAAAGAGCCCATCTTGTCCACCACATGAAGCTGCACAGAGAAAGTATGAAGACCTCAGAAGGGCAGAATAAATCCCTAAAGAAGAAACTGTTACTTCTCCAGATAGCCGACAGGGAGAGAGAAGATCCGGGAATTCAAATTTAAGCAGCAATGATAACCCAGCAGATACAGGAACCCCCCCTCACAACAAGTCCAAGGAGGACAGGGCCCATCCATTGAATGGGCTGGACCAAATTTCCAAAGGCCATGGACGAAGTCCAGTGGCAGCAAAAAGACTGCTGGAGATGCGGAAAGATGGGACACTGGGCCAGGAACTGTCACAGAGGAAGAGGAAGAGGATTCCAATCAAGAGGCCACATGAACCAAGGAGCAAACCCTGGGTGGTGGCCATCGTACCCGCCCATGCCATCATATCAAGGACCCGAGAACCAGATAGCGATGATCCCACAGCAAAACATGTATGAGCAGCCACAACAGCCACAACAACAATGGGGAATGAGTCCCTAACAGAATCCCCTTCAATAGGGATGCCTTGAGAATCCTACACCCCTAGGAGCAGAGGAAGAGTGTGAAGCAGAGATTCTTAGGAATGACGGGGTACTGCAAAAAGAGGACTCCATAGAAAGGGCTGACAGCAGCCGCCTTTGCAGTAGAGAAGGCAAGCAACGCCAATAACGGCAGGGCATGAAGTTACCCTGTATGTGTCACATGCAGTAGAAGCACTACTCAGTAGAGGGAAATAGTCCCTAACTTATCGAAGAGTATCAGGATACGAGATCCTACTCACACAGCCAGGATTGACCATTATCAGATGCAAAGCTGCGAACCCAGCGAAATTAATGATGACCCCAGAAGAAGGCCAACCACATGAATGTGAAAGAGTGGTGGAAGCAGAAGCAAGGGCAAGAGAAGACTTACAACAAGAACCACTGATGGCTCCGGACCACGTGCTTTTTGTGGACGGTTCGTCATCCATTGATCCCCGCACAGGAAAAAGGAGAGCCGGATATGCTGTAATACGACAAGAAGGACCATGGACATATCAAACGATCGAAGAATCAGCTCTAAGCCCAGGGACAAGTGCCTAACAAGCAGAACCTAGCAAGAGTCTGTAGAAGGGGTACAGGACACACCGTTAATATCTACTGTGACTCAGTGTATGCTTGTGGGATATATAGTACACATTTTGGGGAATATGTGCAAAACGAGGGGGGAAACCATATTAAAAAAAAATAAAAAACATTTTTGAGGTAAAAGAACTGTTGAAACAACCCGTAAAAATTATAATTATAAAGTGCGGAGCACATACAGGCGGAACAGACCTTGTGTCAGCAGGAAACGATTAGATAAGTCTACAGGAATATGGCGGCAATGTACAGAGAAAGCAGGGAAAGCAATTGCACCAAGCGCAGTAATAGAGGTCATTTGCAGAGCTGCCCATGGTGTTGGCCACTCTGCAAGGGGGGAGATGATGAGAGAAATACAGAAACATTGGTTTATACTAGCATGATATCAAGATGGGTAGAAGCATTCCCCACTGCGCATGTGGATTCTAAATCTGTAGCTAAAGCCTTGGCAAGAGAAATTTTCCCCAGATTCGGGGTCTGTCAGACCCTGAGCAGCGACAATGGTTCTAATTACTAGTTTTAAATAAAAAAATAAATACATTTAAAAAAATAGTCAGAATAGATTTATCCATTTGGCACCCCATGATCACACATATTACATATACTGACTACATGAAGAAAAGAACAACTCAAAGGGGACATAATAAAGCCCCAACTGACTAAAGGCCCTTAGGATAGATAAAACAGACACATAAATAGATTAAGGAAAAGGGCGAAGAAGGTAGGAGACGCCTGAGTGAAGTGCTAGTAACCTCTCCTCAGGCTTCTTAGAATATGGGCTTCTAAGAAGAGGAAGAAGACATTACAAGTATAATCCAATTCTTTTTATATAATCTTTGTATAATTATAGCGAATCAAAATTAGATGATCATTAAAAATCATTAAATACAGTAGCTTTTTGATGAACTTTTGATATTTTTAATTAACTTTTGATATTTTTGATTAAATTTTTGATATTTTTGATGAACTTTTTGATATTTTTGATGAACTTTTTGATATTCTTGTTATTTACTGTTTGATAGATCATCTGTTAATTGTTAACTAGAGGAAATATTAACTTAGGTAAATTATGCATGAAACTAATCAACTACAAATGTTTATTTTTATCATACAATACTAATGTCATAACATAACTCCACCACCAGGCGAAGTATCAACAAGAGAGTGTGAGACCGAAGGGTCTCAAAGGGGGGAATGTGGAAGTAAGCCGTAGGCCCAAGAAAGCCTCATATGCAAATATATAAATAATTAAATAATACAGTCAAGATCTAGTGGAAAAGTACTGAGATGGGGGGTTGTGAGAGGGTGCAGGATAGTTCTCTGTCAGCAAGGACGAGGGCATCTAGCACACCAGTCAAAACAGGAATGTTTTCCTCCTGTGTTCCATAACAAAGCAGGAGTTGTACTTATAGATCGTGCTGACCGAACAGGTGGGAGGAGAGTTCACAAACAATTTTATTTGATAGATCAAGAGTGCCCCCAAGCGCATAGGGTAAGAACAGATCATATAACATATTAATGTTTTGCCTAATTTGTTATTGGATAAAATAAGATATTATGAAAAGGTGTTACCGCATATCATTGGTGTATTAGCAACGTAAAGGAGGAGTTATGATATTGTAAAAACTAATGTTTGTTATTGTTCGGGGAATTCTGAATCCTCTGCGTAGGTTTGTGGTTTTCCCATGTTGAATCAACATTTGACCATTTAATAAAAGATTATACTTCTGCTATTTCCTTCATCTTTATCTTGAGTATTCTTCCACTCGAAAAACCCATCTCAAACTGAATTTAACGAGGAGGGAGTCAAAGGACTTACTTCCGCAAATCCTGGGAACCACATGAACATTTTGATACATATTATGTCTGTGTAGCTTAAAAACTGTAGTCGTCGTCACAAGTTAGAAAATGGGTTTGAAATTGAAATTACTAACTGCTGCTAGAGTGGAGTTTTGAACATTCCACCTGTTAGCATGGTGAGTCGCCGTAGCAACCCCCCGAAGCAAAATCAATACAAAATCTACCACCAGTGTTCTGCTGGACCCAGTCAGTTATGGAACGGCCCAACAATCCATGCACCCTCTTGTATTGTTATTACATTGCGTATGTAAATAAATATCACCAAACAAATCGGCCATTGTTTTCGTACATGTAAACAACACACACATTTTCTATTGCATTTTTTAATATGATTGCTCACAAACCTGCACCGCTTACTTCACCACCTGGGTGTGATTTTTTGATTGTGTGATGGGTATATCCCAGTCATCAATAGAAGCTCTGATCATTTTATCAATGCGATGTATTAATACGTTCACTCTGCATGCCTATTCCCCGTCACGCAACTACGATGCACAAAGGCAGGATTTTCCAAAAGGCAAATGCGATTATCAAAGGCACTGTCACTGACACGTTGAAAACGCATAACCCCATAAATATTTTTTTAGTACATACCTGGCAACCCGGGGAGCAGGTACAAGAAACAGGTAATATCATGCCCTGTATCACCCACATTTTGAAATAAGCACCTGCGCAACACAAGTTAGAATACGGCGTAAGTCAGCTCGCGGTAAATCCACGCAGGAGAGGCACTTAAGCGTATGACTTAAGTTGGTCATCTCTGAATCTGGCCCTGTCAATCATACTGTGCCTAAGTGATGGGCGGGATTGAACAAACAAATCTTTTTGAACTAATCTTTTTAGTCTCCGGTAGGTCCGGGTCCACATGTCGTTCGAACGTTCGATTACTCAATCGGACTTTCCTATTTTCTTTTCACTCAAAACTGCTCGCGCCTGCCCACTCACTGTTTCTTACTCTGCTCAGCTACAAGCGCGGTGCACGGCCTCAAGCATGACAAGCGGGACAACCAATGAATGAGTGAAAACCGAGTGAACGAGAAAGAGAGAGACCGACTAGGCGACTACACTGAACGAGATTGAATGGTCCGTAGCTACTCGAGAACGAGAACGTATCACTCAAAAAGAACGGCAAACCGCGCAGACCAGTCACATTTCCGTATATTGAGTAAGGCTCCTCACGTTGATCTTGTGTATTGGAATGAGTGCTCAGTGTTTGCCAAATAGTTCACAAGACTGACTTAGATTAGATTGGAGGAAAACACATTGATTGGAGGAATTAAAAAGTGTTAGTGTATACAGTTGTAAAAGTGCCTCTTTATTTAAATAGCAATAGACACTTTTACAAACAACGTCATAACAACAGCAACATTCGCGTACACTGTAACTGGAGGCAAAACAATCTGTTATTCCTATAACAGCCGATGAGAACGCACATTTATAGATAGCTTGTTGCTTCTAAATTAAACAAACTGCTAAAATGGCATCATTCCGTTGCGTCTTTGGGTGCCAAAACAATAAGACGAAGGAGGGAAACCTTAGATTTTACAGTATACCTTCAGCATCTCCGGATTCAAGCAATTCACCAGGCAGATTCAAATTGATAATTGTGCACACTTCATATCAGGCAAAATATTTACTACGTACTTGCTACATTATTGTGGATACTGTTGCTGGTTCATAGCTAAAGTTAGACCATGTGCATTGTATGTTTTAGTTTTTTTCATTCAATTAATTTCCATTCCCCATTGTTTACATGGTTATCTGCTGTGGTGACATGATATGTTGTATAATTTATAGGCGTTGGGTGTAACAGTAGCCTAACATTAGCCATTACACTCCGTTGACGGTAATTTAAACTGCGATCGTGGACGGAGGGGAGAGAAATTGTGATAGCTGACACCTGACAGGGAAGAGAGAGATAAAGTTTTCTTTATCATTGGAGGTGAATAAAAAGTTAGGCTACCTTTCGTTGCCTTGTCGATGTCGATGCGGTCATTCATGTGTGATGACTGCTTCTCTAAACACGCATCTCCTAAATAAATCCTGTTATTGACCACCACTTTTTATTAAAAGTTAATTGTTGCTGTGTTAAGATTTCCCAAATAATACAATTGGTAGCCTATAATTGAACAAACAGTGTTTTTTAAAAAAATAGCACATATTTACACCTATAATATCTCTTCGTTTGTCTATGCACAACAATTTTCTTTTAAAAAACATAATTTTAAGATCCCCGTAGGCCTACGGTAATTTAATATTTCCCATCTGGCATCACTGAAGCGGGACAACAAATTGAACGAGACAGTGTAGCCGATTAAACTGAAAGAGATGGAATGTGCAGGCTCTGCTAGCTACTGCGCACATTGAGCTTACATCGCCTAGACGACAAGTGGACTGCAGGATTAATGTATTAAAACAAGTAATTGATATTTATTAATGTAAACTTATATGACATTATTGGTAAATGCAAGTTTAGTGGGACAGGCACTGGCAGCACTGTTTAACGTGCATGTAGGAAGGCTGAGTAGCTAGGCTATCACGGATCAAATTGACTTTTTTTTTTATTTTATTTTTTTTAAAATGTATCAAAACTCGAAAAGTTCGATACAATTATATGTCTCAGAACGAGATCACTCAGACTGTGCAACGATCCGAACCGCCCATCACTACTGCGCCTGGACCATGAAGACCATATCCGGTTGACCCTGCTCTCGACAACGTCACTTCGGCTCCATGGAGCAGATGCAGTTTGTACAAACATGGGGCCAAAAAACTTCCGGGGACTCAATTCGGTTTTTACGAGGCCGTGGGAATTAAGGCAATTGGTGACGTCACAGTGACTTTGTCCGTATTTTTATACATTCTATGATTCAAACATTTCAAGGAGAGAAGTGCCATATGTACCATATGCAAAACAAATTTGCTTTGTTCAGAAGTCAAGGGAGATCTATGGAGTATTTTTTCCAGTTTACAATGTGCATTGCCTCAGTCATTTGGCTGATGATGTTGGTTTTCAAACATGAAAGGTCGTTGAATGAAATTTCATCCTTCCTATTTAAATAGACATCTCATCAAGACTGAAAAAAATCTAATTGTGCAAGTGGGCAAAAGACTTTCTGAGGAAGAATTTGAACACCTAACTATCAGTGTAACCCAAATCCCACATTTCAACTAATGAAAAGGACCGTTCCGTTTGTGTGTGAGGTTTTACTTTTGCAATTGCCTTGCAGATCATGTGAAGCCTGAATACAATTTTAATTTTAGCAATGCTATATGCATTGCCACTGAGTGTCTGTTGTGTTTATAGATACAGTTATTGTACCTAACTGTATACCATCATAGTATACCATCTCATGTTATGCACTCTGGATAAGAGTGCCTGCTAAATCAATAGATATAAAGATCTGGGACTCAATAATAAACATGACAACCAGAAATCAAGTCAACAAAAAGCAAACAACCACTCTTCCAAAGAGGATGGAAGAAGGCCTGTACTTTAGAAATGAAACGGGTCTCTTTGGGACTCTTAAATGGCCTTTTTCCATTTTTATTTCCATTTTTTCAAAAAAATTATTTGTTTATTTTGTTTTTTAAATATAAATCATCTTCCTCCTACCTGTCAAACATGGTGGATTTTAAAAGCTGTCAAAATGATGACATGGTTCAGATGTCACATTCGACACGGTGTGTCAAAGCTGTCTCGCCCCAGATCAGTGGATGAGAAGTCCTCCTTGTTTTAGTGTCGAAGGAAGCCACAGGAAGAAGGAGCAGTGGCTGGAACGCTGTTGCAGAATGTGCGCACATCTGTTAGGCTGACCCCACATGGCAAAAATAATCGTTTAAGCAAATTATTGTCAGAAATACAGAAGTCTCACTGTTGTCGATTTGGTGGCTGAACACACATAAATATATTATTGTAAGGGTGGGGGTTGCAGCAAGAGTGGAATATTTGTATCCATCCCCTTTGTTTTTAAATTTGAAGAAAAATATTGAATTTTTCATTAGAATGTTGACTTATTCTGCCTTAAATCATTTATTACGCTGCAATTGAATGCTCAAAATCAGGACAAGGTCAGGTAAAGAGTTACACTCGTAATAGTACCAACAGAGTTAGTTTCGAAATTACAGTGGAGGATATGACTTGAAGTCAGGAGAGGAAGTAAGAATAGCATTGTGCACTGACCCACATTTACAAGCTAATAAATGGGAGATAATTCTGGAGAACTGAAATACAACCAGCACCTGACTTCCAGGCAAGCCTTGGGGCAGAGGCTGTAGCCAATATCTTCTTAATATTACATTTCTCATGTTTTTAGAGAGACAAAAGAGGGATGGGGACTTAATGCAATAGGCAAGAGCTCTGAAGCTTTGGAAATAAACCTTCTGGTTTTTTTGTGTTGTTGATGCAAATGATATAGAGATACCATGTTATGTCACATGGACTTTTTTCCACTTGTTTGTGGCTGGGGCTGTATAACCACTGAACAAAGCATGTCTGCCCATGAAAGACCACACCGCCCCTACAAATTACCTATGGTTATACATCTACAAGCTGTCCAGCCCAAGCCTAATATGCATCTGTCATCAACCACTCAACAATATAAGAATATATGAGCATCACAGAAACTTGGAAAATGGATTAAATGAAACAAGACCATTTGTTTGTACCATTTACAATACTAACTTAGATTAGTTTATTTTCATAATTTAGGTCAAAATAAAGTGTCACGAATACAAAGAAACTTTGATAAAATACAAAGAAAAATAAATATATATATATATATATATATATATTGTTTTTCATTAGTTTGTAATGAAATACTGAGAGCTAAGAAACAGGTAAAACTATACATTTCCTGGATCATAGACTCTATGTCCATAAGTGTGCAAACACTGAGGGTGATATGTAGAACTACTAAAGATCTATGTTGCAAAATGTAGGCAGTGTACCCTGTTGTCCCTTAATGTATCCAAAATGGCTAAATTGTGCACTGCTGTAAATCAGAAAATAATCATATATTTAACTACAAATCAACTGCCTCATAAAACTCACTTTTGCATCAATTTCAAGTGGGAATTACTATCGTTTAATCATATAGGGCAGGGGGTGTCAAGATCCGGTCCTGGAGGGCCGCAGTGTCTGCTGGTTTTTGGTGCGTTTAAGCACAAGTGATTAATTTAAGTCACTAATTGGCTAAGAAGTCCACACACCTTGTTCTCAATGCTTTAACTGGGTGCCGATTGAAAGGAAACCACAAATACCTGTAGACACTGCGGCCCTCCAGGACTGGAGTTTGACACCCCTGATATAGGGGGATATATATGTATGGGTCCAAAAACCTACCTTAAATCTGTCATAAAATGAATAAAATATTTTTGTCCATTATAAAGCATATAAACATTCATAGTCACTCCAAGGAAAAATTGACATTCATCTAGCACATATGCACAGCAAATTTGAATGAGTATTTTCCACGGCCGAAGTATTGCTCAGGGAAATACTAATACACCATAGTGTATATTATGTACGATAAGATTACAACAAAATAATATGCCACCATCATGAAAATGCTGGCAAATGTTCTAGCTTAAGAGCAAATCAAACATAAAGCATGACTGAGCCATGACTGAACACTTACATGGTAGGAAAAATGCACTCAAAATGCTAAAATAACAATATCGAACATATGGCACAACACTGTGGCGGACTGGAAAAACGAACATACATATTTCAAATGTCACAACCAGTAATACTTACATATTGAGGAGAAAAATATCCCTCATGCATATTCTCCAACAGAATCAGTGCTATGGTATCTTGGTAACTATGTTATGTTCTTCTGACCCACTCCCAAAATCCATGTAAGCAGGCAAGGTAGGCTACTAGCAGCGGAATATGTCCGCTTTAAAAATCCATGGCTTCCTGGCTAAAATATTTCTAAATTAGCCTGAAAGATATCTCTACTTCTCCTGAACTTAATAGCCTTGCTGGAGTGTAGCCGGAAACCGGTAACGTTACTGTACAGTGCCCTAAGCACGCAAACTATTAAAGACGCATTTTGGAATAATTAAGACAATTTACGAGTGAGTGAAACAGAATGGTCACAATATTACTGAATAATGCCAGCCAAGGTTACTATACAATTATATCACATTCAATAATTAAATATAATTTAGAGTAATAGAGTAATGGTTGGGCCCATTATAGGTTTTATTATAATTAGGCTATTTAATTTATTTAACTTTTTTCCCATTTAGCCGCGGACCCCCTGGCATTCCTTCGTGGACCCCAGTTTGAGAACCACTGATCTAGATCAAGGGAAAGTTCTTATAAGTTTGGGTAAATTTTCCTTCAAGGAAGGGCTGTGATGCCATCTGGGAGGCAGCCAAACACATCAAGGCATCAACCTGGTGGAAAGGACTCTAAGTGTGAATTCATGTCCCCTGTTGTTTCAATTATTGTCCAGATCCCTCCAACATCAGCTTCATCAGAGCGGAACTGGTGCCTGTTTGGTGGAACATACAGCCGAGTGTGCAACAGCCTGACAAACTAAAGAATTGAGAAGCTGGTGGCTATTCAGTCAATCTTGAAACTCTTTGAGCCCATCAAAGATGACACCACACAAATTGAATCTGAGGAAGATTGTCCCGATTCTCCAATTAGCCTAGGTCGAGCAAGTCGAGTTAAAATTTTTGTTTATCCGTACTTTATTGAAAAGATTAAGTTATTCCTAATAAGCGTTTGCGCTAAAACCACCACAAACCTGGTCTTAAGTCATGTCGCAGTTGTTTCAATGTTATTTTAATGGCATAATATAAGTGTGTCTACATAGGCATGTGCACAACGCGCGTACACCCTCCTGTCTTACACACAGCGGCGTGCACAAGCATGCAGAAAAATATGAAGATTATGCTACATTGTGAAATAGGGATTAATATTTTTCCCAAAAATAAAACATTTTCTCTCCCGGAATAGGCGCACGTTGTCCCTGGAATCCCGGGAAAGTGGGCTTGTTTTACCAGTAAAAACGCGTTTGTCATATTTACATAAGCAGTACATAATAATGCTAAACCTATGGGTTCCCACCCTGACAGCTTTAGTGTATTTAGTGTCATCATTAAGGAAAAAGAACGCTATCTATGTTATCAATAAATGTTAGAATGGATGAAGCTTGAACTTCGCTAGCCGAAATGTATTGCCTGTGATCTGTCTGCTGTGAGAACAGACTCATGGAATTGATGTTTGTCAATGCTTCATTGTATAATCAAATTAAATTTGTTAAACAAGCAGGCTAATTTGCCTTTTTCTAAGCTGAGACAGAAGCCATATTCTGGTAGCATATGCTCAGCTGTTGCAGGTGCTTTTAAAGGGGAATGCCGGGTTATTTCTTAAACTTCAATATCGATTTTATATGTTTAATGTGAGTCTTGAAGCTTACCGCACTAGAACTGCGCCTCCCGGTTCCCTTGTTTCCAGACACGCTTCTTAGAAGTTTAAGAAATAACCCAGAATTCCCCTTTAACAAAATTAAACTGCATATATTTTCTAAAATAATAGCACTGGTGTAAGCTAATGGAAAATATTTTCCTATTTTCCTGTTATTATATTTCTGGGAAACGGGAAATAGTTTGGTTGGGAATTACCAGGAACCCGTGCCGGTGTTAAACCCTAATGTTTCAGATTATTATTGTGTATATCAAAACATTTCATAATGCTTAGTCTACTGTAATAATATTGATCCTAATATTCCTTGCTTGCACACTTTAACCTTGTGCACGAGCAAATCGCTCTTTTCGCAGTCTTATTAAATCCGCCATTATATTAGCAATCCGCCAAGATGCAAACGCAGGTGGCTTTTAACGGGAATGGAAGATGCCACTCTTATTGGTCATTGCACACCCAAGACACACCTATAATTAATGAAGAGGCTAAGTTCAGCCAATTTGAACCTTGCGCCTTACTTTGTGCTCAAAATATGCTCCCTCTAGCAAAAATGGACTTGGACACGCCCTAAATGCACTTGCGCCATGTGTTTTATGAGGGTTTTCTCTCCCTACTAGAGAGTTTTTACCTCTGCTATCTGGAGGCTTAGAGCTGGCATTTCCCATTTCCCCTTTCCTCCCCTTTCTGTTCTGTAAAGCGTCTTTGTGACAGTCGTCTGTGAAAAGCGCTATATAAATAAAATTGAATTGAATTGAATTTTAGACTAACCACTAAGATCGTCAAGATAGAGCCCTCTGACACAGTAAACAGAAATTTGACAAATATATTCTTAATAAGCCAGCCGTCCCTCACATCAGCGTTCTCCAAACAAGTGCCAACTGAACTGCCCCGCAGAATGAAGCTGTCGTGGATCCCACCAGGCCACCGGGCCAGGATGTTGAGAAATACATTTTGCATCACATATGAACTGTACATTGATGTATTCATATACACAGACGTACGTATCTTTGGATGGAGCCTTGAGGCTACATGTGTACAGTACAGTCTATGGCACCGATAACATTGGGCACGTTGTCAATTTCATAAAAACCCGAAAACAACTAACCAGCCATTCATCACTGAACCAACAAATATGCGCGACACATTCTCTCCAAAGGACGCTGTCCCACAACTCCTCCAACAGCACAAGATCAGCCATTGCAAGACTGGCTACAGACATTAATGAGCATAGTTATCATATATTAGTTGTATAATATTTTTATTGAATTAATTCAGAGAAATACTACCTACTGGGAGCATTAATTAAGTTATGGGTTTAATGAAATACAGTGAGCCCCATAATTCATTGGATAGTGACACATTTTTAATTATAGTTTATAGAATACTATGACAATGAGGTTGAAGAGCAGACAACGGGGGGGGGGGGGGGATCCGCAAATGTTGTGCCCCCCTCCCCCCCCCCCCCCCCCCAATTCCCATAGAGATCCATTCAAATGCAGAGCGCTTATAGTATCACTTGTAAGAGTACCTGGAAATAAGATATCAAGAGCTTTTTGATGTTGTTGGGTCACAGAAATCAGAAAGTCATGACATGAAAATGATATGCGACAAAATATAAAAAATGATTACTTTATTCTACATTATGTTAAACTGTCCAATATTTTATTATGCCCGAAAATGGGGGGGGATATGTACAAAAGGTTCTATTTCTAAACAGTTCATCTGATATGGATGAAAATACCCTCAGTATTTGCACTTCAACCTCATTGTCATAGTATCCTTTCAAACTCAAAGTGCTAGAGTACAGAACCAATCTAACCAGAAATGTGTCACTGTCCAATGAATTATGGTGCTCACTGTAAGTTCATAGCCTACATCGATTAATAGGCGTAGTCTAAATTT
Organism: Synaphobranchus kaupii; assembly: GCA_029718625.1. Taxonomy (NCBI): domain Eukaryota; kingdom Metazoa; phylum Chordata; class Actinopteri; order Anguilliformes; family Synaphobranchidae; genus Synaphobranchus; species Synaphobranchus kaupii. The sequence goes on along the minus strand of CM056383.1, from coordinate 46,594,827 downwards.
CTTGCTTACAATCGTAATTATTACGTTTGGATTGTGCACTTCAAATGCTACATTTAGGCTTGTTCATTTAACAGAAAATAAAAATACATTTGTATTCTCATTGATATTCAGAGGCTACATTTAGTGGCATTTTTTATTTATGAATGCTGCACTCGTGGTCCTGAGCAGGTGTAAATTTTGTTTGGATGTACGAACAAATTTGAGATGTGGAAATTTTGATGAATGCCAAAATACGGGCAAAATTGCTGATACAAACTATTTATGCTCAAATTCGTTCTGCTCATGTTTCAGAAATGAAATTATCTTGAGATGGTAAGATGAAGAAACACAGGGCCAAGTTGCATTAAATAATTTAGGAAAGTTTGGATAGCATTGCTTTGGAATAGAGCTAGTTTATTTAGTGTGAGCTACGATAGGCAATATTGTTAGTTGTAACTTGGCCACATTTTGATATCAATACTTTTAAAGGCAGGCCTAGTTTTTGCAAGTTGGAATTAAGGACTTATAGACAGCGCTCTGTAGGCTATGTGTGAGTAACTTGGCTTTTTTTACGTCGGAGACGTTTTTGTTCACATATCACTTATTTTTGGTAGCTAACTAATGATGAACAATGCATGAAGATAATGACATCGAGAGAGACATGCATACAGAACAGTAGCCTACATGCATTCCAAATAAATGCATGCAGACATTCGCATAACCATAACGCCCTCTACTGACGAGAATGATAACATTTCTCCCACAATTACATTAAAAGAGTTTGTAGATGAGCTGTATTTAATGTCCAATGGAATACAATGAACAGCACCACCTGAACTATGGATCATGAAGAAGCATGTAAATTAATTAACCAAGTCTATATGGAGACTTGCATGCACAATAGGCTAGACGCAAACACATTGTAGCTGAAAGAAATACATACAGCCTAAAATATGGAAATACAGTTGTAAAATAGGCATAGCTATTAGTATTCTATAGAAATGACATTAGGCTATTTGACACTGGCTTGTCGGATGCGTAACTCCAAGCTTCCATGTCTGGGCTACGAGTTGCCGAACTTCATAAGCACAGCATAATACCTTTGCAGTTTTTTTTCTCTCGAAAAAAAGCTTGTACCTTTTTAGCTTGTACCTGCTTCCTGACTAGCAGCTGACTGACGTTTCTCTGGCAAAACTAACGTTGGCTAACAAGCTTAATTGGACAACGCATATTTCCCAGGAATCTTAGCCAGCAAGACAACAATAGATAGCCTACTAAGAAAGTAGCCTACCAGAGATTATTCTTCTGATTATAATTATAATTAAAAGTGTTTGCAGTAAGATACATTGTCTGCAGAGTACCGTAGACTAGAGCAATGTTCGGAAGCTATAGTAATTTTTTTAAAGTGACTAACCATGAATCATATATGTTTAGGGAATTGGAGGTTTATAAATCTGATGTCTTAAGGGATTGCAGTTTTTAGTAGGCTATCGTCAATTCTTAATGTATTATCGTAAATTCTTAATTTTCCTAGTAGTTAATTTTATGGTGACATTGTGTTCTGTGTGAAAAGGACAAACTGAACAGAGCTGAAGTGAAGAAATTAATGAAGACATAATAAAGAAATGTTGGCCGAGGCGAGCGTTGAATGTTCGGTTTCCAAAGAGTCAGACATGACCGCAGCGGAAGAGGATAGCAGGCTCCACACAGAGTAATTTTTTTGTCGGCATTTGTGTGAGATTAAAACATGTAGCCAATGGCATTTTTACATTAATGCAAGAACGCGATGTTAACCAGATGATATTCTGCGTTGAAACCTTTTTCTTTGCTTGACAAATGGCCATGGGATGCCTGTTCCCATAACGTTAGCTAGCCTATTGCATTACTGTCGTGGAGTCCAGTGACTGAATTGTTTAACAGGCTACAAGTGAACAGTTAATATTGTAAACGTGTCTTTGCCTTTGCAATAAAAAAACATTCTTGCATGAGAAAACCAGAACATGTGCACAGTCCAAAATGAAATTACACTTTAATATCAACCCGGGCGAGGCACGAACGCACGTCTCTCGCAATACTAAGGCTTGACGCTAACCAGAAGACCAAAGGGGTATAATCACATGATAGAGGCTATTTGTCAGTGTCGGTCTAACTTTCACCATTTCACTGTAGTACAAGTGAAATAGGCTACAAGTGAAACATTGAACAGTTAATATTGGAAACGTCCTTTGCCTTTTTTTTTCCGGTAGTTAAATTAAAAGTGTGTGCAGCTACATTATCTGCAGAGTAGCATAGACTAGGCTAGAGCCACATTCGGAGGCAATTTTTTTTTTTTTTTTGTGACTAACCATGAATCAGATATGTTTGGGGAATTGGCGGTTTATAAATCCGATCTCTTAAAGGATGGCAGCTTATAGGAGGCAATTATCAATTCTTAATGTAGGCTATTATCGTAAACTCTTAATTCAGAGTCAGAGTCAGAGTCAGTTTATTTGCCATTTGCAGAGTAAACTACATTGGAATTCGGGTGCAAGAGCTAAAACAGAGCATAAAAACACTACAAATCACACCGACAACATATAATGTTTTCAACATATAATAATTTTCCTAGTAGTTAATCTTATGGTGACATTGTGTTATGTGTGAAAAGGATAAAGTGAACAGAGCTGAAGTGAAGAAATGAATGAATAAAGAAATGTTGGCCGAGGCAAGGGGTTTCCACAGTCAGTCAGTCATGACCGCAAAAGCAGAGCGTAACACCCTCCCCAAACCAGACAAAAGCGAGCGTCCGGTTTGGGGAGGGTGTGATATAGTACAAGTGAAATACAAGTGAAACATTGAACAGTTAATATTGGAAACCTCTTTTGCCTTTGCAATACAAATACGTTAATGTGTTAATGTGAAAATAATAACAGTCTAATAAATGAAAAGTACTTAACAGTTGCACATTGTTTTTGTGGAAAATAAGCATGTGCCCTGCTGGGCTCGAACCCACAATCCACTGTGTGAGAGATTGCAGTTCTCACCACTAAGCCATAGTAGCTTCTTGGAAAGCATGTAGCCATTAGCTATATTAACATTAAAAAACATTAGTATTAAGCGTTTTTATTGGACGATGAGCAGGTATACGGACCATACCCTCAAATAATAATTCTCCCCATTGGATAACATCGCGACGGAGGCAGGCAGTTTGACAGGAAAATGGGAAGAATAAGAAGAAGCGGAAGAGGAAGGAGAAAAACGGCAAAATAACCCAAGTTTGGGACTTTATTGTGTGGATGTGTGAAGTTGTATCTGAATGCTGTGTGGTTACATGAGGTCAGAACATACAGAAGTTAATGTTTTTAAGGGCTGAGAGTCTATGATCATTGTGGTTACTTCTGTAGGAAACCCTGAAAAGTGCCAAACTCTCGGTGCTGTATAGGTATGGGGCATGCCCCACCAAGCCGTAACTTGGCGGATGGCATACCTACCATTCCAATATCAACAACATCCAGAAATGCCGTGAAAATCCGAAAATCTGTGAAGGCACCATTAACGCTGAAGGGTACATATGCATTTTGGAGCAACATTTGCTGCCATCTAGATGACGTCTTTTTCAGGGATGTCCCTGCTTATTTCAGCAAGACAATGCCAAGCCACATTCTGCATGTGTTACAACAGTGTGGCTTCGTAGTCAGAGAGTGCGGGTGCTAGACTGGCCTGCCTGCAGTCCAGCCCTGTCTTCCATTGAAAACGTGGTGCATTATGAAGCGCAAAATACAACAACGGAGATGCTCTAACTGTCTCCCAGTCCAAGCCTCTCGAAGCACAGAAACATGGCTGGTTCAAACCTAAATGACTGCAGTTGTCTTTAGCTAATAGTCTCTTGGCAAGCCACAGTTGGATGTACCTGCATTTCCATTTCCTACACTTAATTTATTCCACTGCACATTTGATGTTAGATGCTGGCAACGTACAGCAGATCACCGAGGAAAGAATGAATTGTTAATGAATAATTGTCGGTTGGAAGCCAATTTAATTATCTTCAAAGGCATTTTGGAGACCTGTGGTAACAGCACTGTGTTCCTTGCTGTAGAACAATCATACTCTTCAGTTATTTCCCATTACGGGATACCAGTAGCAATGTTTTCCTCACTCAGTTTATTGGCAATGGAAGACTCCATACCTATGAGTGTTAATTGACAGGTGTTAGAATTGGAGGACCTGGGGTTATGTTAGATTGTCTTCATTAGTGCACCACTCTGAGACTGCGTAGAGCATGTGTGGAAAAGGGACTCATCTTTTCTCTGATGCTTTCCTTCACAGACTGTGCAGCACTTCAAAACCTGTCTCTACAACCATAGTCGCAAATGAGAAGGGAATTATGTACATTTTTTCCACATCTCTGTACACTGGGCCTATTGTGGGATACAGCTACACCCATGGGGACCTCTCATATTGCATTAATTCACTCTGCATTTATTATGAATACTGCCTTTACCATGCTCAAAGTTAATGTCGCTTGCCGAAAAAAAAAACAGACTTGCAATGATATGGATTCATGATATTAAGCACAGTTACCTTTACAGTTGATATATGTAGTCTAGAAAAAGTATCATTGATAACATCTGAGGCAGGATAAACGACTGAGCATTCAGATGGAGTAGAGTGTAAATTGTAAAAAAAAATGCTAATGATTTACAGTGGAGATAGCAGTATTTTCCCTCAAGTGAGCATACTTTTCACACAAACGAAACAAAATTATTAATTGTGTGTGCTAAGACATTTTGTCAATGAAGCGAAGAGACATTGCTCAAAGGTTTCAGCTTGGTTCAGACAACACAAAGTGCGGATTCCAGGGCTTTGTGCGTGGTCTTATCCTTCACTCTAATACTTTCATTAAACTTTAACTGCAAAGCCCTTCTGTCTTAAAATCTGTTTCATTTTGCCTGAGTCCTCCCCTGCAGTCCACGCTTTGTCTCAAGCTCCACTTTAAACCGATAAAACCCATTTAAATACAGCCAAGTCACACCAACGAATTTGCCCCTGAGATATTCACATTGTATTTTTTTTTTTGACAGACTACCGATCACCAGTGCTGCTTTTTCATTAAGGCTTCCAATTTGGATGCCTTCCAAATAACCCCCCTCTTTGGGTAAGACATGAGCTAATTACACAAGCATCTCACAAAGAAGTGGAAACACAATTAAGAGTCCTCCTCCTGGTGCTCCGGCGAGGAGGTTTGTAGGTCATAGAGACGACGGGCCGTTTGAGTGAGCCGAGCCCCTGATTCGCATGGCTAATATTTTAATTGTAATAATTAATACCACTTTCCTTTTGCGCTGCTGCTAATTACACTCCATCACAGCATAGCAGAAGCACAGTCATTATTCTTGGAAGGTGGTTTGGGCCTGATCCCAGCACGTGGTGGCCCACAGAACAGATAGGTGTGAGTGTGCAACCGTTCCCACCGCACCTGTGTTGCAGAGAGCGTGTGATGGGTCGTTGGTTAAACTGCAAAAAGAGAGAGCTCCAGCAGCGGCTGCAGCTTCCTGTTCTGTGGTTTTGTTGTACTGCAAGGGTTTTTTTTAGCTCAGCAGGCATTAGACCAGCATGTACTGTGTGTGTGTGTGTGTGTGTGTGTGTGTGTGTGTGTGTGTGTGTGTGTGTGTGTGTGTGTGTGTGTGTGTGTGTGTGTGTGTGTGTGTGTGAAAGACACCATCACAATGAAGATGGGAAGAGATGGCAGTTAAGGAAGTAGAGGTACAAGTAGATAGGGAGGTGATACTCTGCTTTTGCTAAAGCAAACTTGGTAGGTAGTTCCACTACAAAATGAAACATAGTGAAACTCTCTATAGTCAATCTGAAAGTTGAATTGAAGGGCACTGAATTAACTCCACCCATTCTCCTGCTCTTGTGTTCTGGCATTGGTCCACTAATGAGGACCTTCCACTCTTTACCACCTTGATAGGAATCTTCAGTCACAGTAAATGGTTTTATCAAGTTGTTTAATCAAATAATTTCTGCTAAGAGAGCATTATTATATTGGTATGTGTACATTTTAATGATTCCATTTCCTGCAGTCTTTAGTTTGTGTATGTTTCAGTGTAGTAACAGCAGGAGCATCACACACTGCGCTTGTTACACATGAATATACTCCATTAAATAATGTCCTAAACATGTAGTTCATTAACATGCAAATAGAATCTTATGAACAGATTAGTTAATTGCAACTCATTTGCATAATTAATGAATGCTCAAATGAATAATGCTTTAGCACATTTGCTCTGTGCTTTTTTGAAATAAATTATAGAATACTAATCAGGCTGATAGTATACGATGTGTTTCATTTAGCATTTTTCTGAAATGAACTAGCAGGCTGGATTATGATTTGTACAACATTAATATTAGTAAATCATAAGAACAATTTAAGGCTGAGCACATATTGCTTGGCACCATTTTAAGGATTCTAGCTTAACTTGTGGTAGCATATATTTCAGCCTGGCACATCCTCCTGTTTAAGTATTTTAAGTATTGTAATGTAGGTTTCAGCATCGTAGAACAGATTATTTTTGAGATTAAGACCAGAGACTGATGTCTCCTACAGTGGACAAAAATTAAGGTCTATGAGGTGTGAATGTAGCACAGTTCTATTTTTCCCTCAGATCCAATGCAAGGTCGTATAAGCTTTAGCTACCTGGTGTGGACATATTAAATTCTACATGCATTTGTATCAGATTGTCACACTGTCACCAGTGTTACTCCTTCTGACAGCTGTCTGATCTGGGCTAATGAAAATGCCCCAGCTTTCTGAGTTGGATGAGACACACCACAATAAGGCCATGTGCAAAGAAATTTCCCTCATCTTGGCGCACAGTGGCTGTAATCATGAGGGAGGCTGCAAACTGTCGATTCTGACTCAATTTCTTTATTCATTTGCCCAATCATCAACATGCTGAGCCGGGTGGATTTTTACCACTATTTCACACCTAGTTGGATATATTTTTTTCATTGTGGTAGAAAAAAATGTGTGGGCACATATCTATATTTTTGGAATCATTTTCCTGCTAAAAAATTCTCCCCATCATTGAACAAGTTTTAGCTTAAACACCATTGTTTCAACTGTTATCAATCAAAATCAATAACATGCCTTTCATCAAAGTCAACTGCCCAATGATTGCAACTACATTCATACATTTTTTCTGTCACAATGACAGGACAACAAGGGTTTTGCTGGCTAACTAGCCAACTACATATTAGGTCACTAGCTTGCACTGAAGACTGGGCAGCAGGTAGCAGGCAAGCTGCAGAATTGATGTATTGCAAAATATATATATATAGTTATGTGGCACTAATGGAGAAAGTACTGCTAGTAAGTATAGCATAGTTACAATCATTTCAGTCCTGAAAAATGTCTGTAACTAAGAGACATCCAGTGAAACAGTTCTGTCATGGTTTCTGGCAGCCTGCTGCTGTTTCTGCGGTCGTTCTTTCTGTTGGCGACGTCAGGGAAATCTATCGGATATTTCCGCCTCCGTTTCGGTGTTTGAATCTCGCCCAGCAATTATTCCTTTCACCTGTTTTGGATTTCCTGCCAGTTATAAATAGCCCAGGACTTCCGGTTTTTCCGACGCTTCGATATTGTCTTTGCTATTTGACAATCAAAGTTGGTAAGGTAAAGGATAGTGGTCTCTACATTTCTGGTTGTTACAATTAAGAAACGTAGTTAGTCCGGTTAAGAGTTAGGGTGAAGATTTATTTAGTCTTTTTGTTTCCTTTTCTCTCTTTATCCTTTTATATTCCTCTACCTGTTACCTTTCGTTCAGCTCCTTCACATCTAGAGCTGTAGGTAACAGGTTCTATTTCTATTTTGTTTCTTTCGCTTTCGTTTCTTTTGGTTCTCCGAACCTTACAATCCCCCTTACAGAATATCGAAGCCAATATGGAAGGGCCAGCTAGACCACGGGTTTCTGATAAAGTACCGGCCAGTCTGGGCGCTACAGGGGTTACTCCCAAGGAGGCTATTCTCACCTTGCAACACCAGTTGATGGAGCAACTCAAATATCAGGGAGAATGCCTTCAGAAATTTACGGAGAGTCTTCACAGACTCTGTTGCCATCAATCCACCCCCAGTTGCACAAGCACTGACACCTCCCGTTCCCTTGCCACGTTCACTTAAAGAACCTAAGCTCCAATTACCACCCCACTACAGTGGGGAGCCGGGGAAGTGTCGGCCGTTTTTGACCCAGTTTTTTTTCAAGCACAGCCTTCCCGGTTTTCAACACCAGAATCCCAGGTGGCGTACATTTTATCCCTACTAAATGACCAGGCGCTCGCTTGGGCTGATCCTCTAATTCGGACCAACACACCTATCATTCGTGATCCAGTCCAAAATGATGAAAGAAATGCAGTTGGTCTTTGATCACGATGTATCCGGTGAAGAGGCAGCCATAAAACTGACTAGTTTGCGCCAGGGCACTGATACGGTGGCGGCGTTTTCTATCGCGTTTCGAGCACTGGCAGGGGAGACAGGATGGGCTGACGGTCCGCTTAGATCCTTATTTTTTAAAGCATTATTGAATCCTATTAAGGACGTCCTAGCCGTGCTCGATCCGCTCGCTACGTTCAGTGCCCTGGTTACTACGGCTATACGCTTAGATAACCGTTTCAGTGAGCGAGAGCGTAGAGTCCGCCCGGTTCGCCAAACTTCCGTATTGTCGGTAAGGACTCCGTCTGCTCTGCCTAATTACTTCTCTGCTGATCAGGAGGAGCCCATGCAGGTGGATGGGCTGTCCCCCCACAAATCTAAGGGGGTGAAACCGCGGGAGTACTGGTGTCGTTACTGTAGGCGCAAGGGTCATGTAAAGGACCGGTGTCCCAAGTTGGGGGGGAAACGAGGGGTCTCACTAGGGAAACCGAGATCTCCAGTGAGACAAAATAGTACTCGTTCTCGGACCATTTTGCCTGTCTGGCTGCTTTGGAATGGGCGCTCGGTTGACATAGACGCCTTTATTGATTCTGGAGCAGTTGAGTGCTTCATTGACGCTAAATGGGCTAGGGAATTAGAGATTCCCACACACCGACTCACTAGTTCCCGTCAGGTTACGGCTCTCAATAGTCGCCCCTTGGGCTCCTGGATCATTGAGGAGATAACTGGCCCTTTAATTATGTGCATTTGGGCACTCAGAGAGAATAAAACATTTTTTAGTTGAATCTCCGTCGTATCCACTCGTTCTGGGACATTCATGGCTGAGTTTGCACGAGTCTGGTGTGCTGTGGGATGGCATTCCATTCCTCAACCAGGATTCGTCGCAGTGACCAGCATGAGGAGGAGGTGCCAGGCTGTTGTGGCTGCGTATGGTTCTTCTGCGTATGGTTCTTCCACCCGCTACTGAGGCTCCTGACTGTTTGTTCAATGAATAAACCGTAAAATTACCAATATGTCTTGTTTGTTCCTTGTTACTGATAGAGTTCAATCATCCAATCCCCCAAACAACTCAAAACAATAGAGGCAATACCAACAGGAAACAGGAGAATACACTGTTTGACATTGACAGGAAATTTGGCACATTTCACTTGGGACCCCACCCACATAATCAGCTGTGCTGCTCATCCCACAAATGCATGATCCTTACAAATGGGACATCATTGTAAAGGGAAATGAACAGGATTTCCAATGATATAAGATACAATGCTAATAATACAGTGACAACAGAGATATGATTGACCAAACACAAATTTAACTATATACATCCTGTTATTTTGTGGAATGACTGTCAAATAATAAGTTATTGCTGTTATTCTACATGATTTTCACAGCGTTTCTAAAAAATAAAAATAAAAACTGAAATCCTGTAACTATTTTTACAGTAAACATTTTGTAAAAAAATGTCAAACCACTGTTAAAGTCTTGTAGAATAATGACAATAACTCATTATTTAATGGTCATCCCCTAAAATTTTTAAATTCATTAAATGGTCTTGCAATGGCAACATTGCTGCCTGTCTTTTCACTGTTTTGTTACGAGGTAATTTTTTACAGTGTAACCATTCCAAACACACAACATTTCTCATTTAAATAGGGTTGTTTGCAGCTGGAGTAATTTACATAATGATAATACGGGCAAATACTTTGGCTGTGTGTGCAAAATAACACCCCTTATTTGGGATCTTAGAAAATCAACTCCACAGTGTATTATTCACATACTTGATAAAGATGAGCAAGGAAAGCTGTCTAAACTGAACAATACTGTAATGTGGCGTGACGTGTGAGGAAGGAGGAGCCAAACGCAGCAAGGGGAATCATTAAGCCCTTAGGCCACTAAGGCGGGATACCCGCAGATAAGGGAAGGAGACAAGACAAGGAACACAAACACCACTACAAACACTACTAACCGGCTCACTGTCAAACGTCAAGTAGAGCGCAAGGACAGGGATCAGAACAGCCAGAAATAAATACGCGCCCTGTCTCGGTAACGAGACAAATCAGGACGGGCGAGTAGCGTAAAGACAAACATAAAACACAACAAACACTGCAAAAATAATATGATAGTATGAGTAATAGCGGAGGCGAAAGGAACAGATCCAACGTTCCAGGCTACTCTCAAACTCGCGGTCAAACACAAACGTGTCCACAAAATCGCCCAATCCTCCGTATAGGAAGACATGCGCCAAAAGACGAAAAGAACAGCAGTTCCAAACAAAATCGTCAAACTCCATGCAAGGAGAAAAGGCACCGAAAGGAACGAAACGGACAGGCAGCACCGGGCATTTACCGGCTAGACCAACGCGAGATTAAATGAAAATAAATGCCCTGCCTCTCTATGAAGAGGAATATAATGAGGCGAAACAGGAACAAAGATTTAACGTTCCATGGCGATATTAATAGGTTTGCAGTCCAATGCAGAAAAGGGGTAAACACCCGATCTCCCTGAAGGGAGAAATATTTTACAGGTGAGCCGACGAGCACCGTCGTCCCATAACTTTCCTATCCAAATAGACTAACGCAAACTTAAACTGGAACAACCGCCCTAGCCTCTCAGTAAATAAATAACGAGGCGAAAAGGAACAGAGATTAACGTTCCATGGCTATTTTAATAAAACACGCAGTCAAACACAAACACGTCCACAACATAGCCCAAGCTCCATATAACTAGGAGGCTAACACCCGGAGAACGAAACTAGAACAACAGTTCCCAACAAAATCGTCCCGCACAGGTAGTTAGGGAGTATAGGACGGCTGCAACAATAGACCTACGCAAATTTAATAGCACGACAGCCTCTCAATAAGGTGAAATGTAACGAGACGAACAGGAACTGAGATTTAAAGTTCCGAGGCTATTTTAAGAACACACGCAGTCAAACACAAACACGTCCACAACATAGCCCAAGCTCCATAAACTAGGAGGCTAACACCCGGAGAGAATCGTCCCACAGGTAGTTAGGGAGTATAGGACGGCTGCAACAAAAGACCTACGCAAACTTAATAGCACGACAGCCTCTCAAATACAAATAAAAACCCTGGCTCACAACAAAGGAGACATAGTCCACGAGAAGGAGACCAAACAGGGAAATACGTACCAAGGCTACTTACTGGCTCACAGTAACACGGAATTGAGTAGAAGCAAAACGCCAGGTCTCTCAATAAGAACCCTTAACAGGCGAAAAATGGACCAGAGAAACTACTACTCTATACTTCTAAGAGCTAAGAAACTAAATAGAAGCTAAACACCCGATCTCCCTATGGGAAGAAATGTGCCGAAGAGCGAGCAGAACTACAGTTCTGAACAGAATCGCCCAAAACTCCATACACGGAGGAGAAGCACTAAAAGGGCAAAATAGAGCAGAGATTTTACGGTCCCAAACTTCTACGAGATAATCAACTACCAAGCCAGTAAGAAATAAGCCCTGCCTCAACAGAGACGTTAAAAATAGGCGAGTAGCCAAAATGGTACGAGAACACACAGCCAACAATAAACCACAATACAAAACAATTAACAATTAACAATTAATGTCGAAGCCCCGAATGAAGGGAACGGTAGGCTTATATACATCTCTCTGGAGACTACGACAGGTGTAAATGCTTAACAGACACTCCCCCAACTCAGCAGGGCGGAGCAAGCATCCACCAAAAGGGCAGCGCCCTCACGTGGCCACCAAGGAAAACGACCGCATAGGACCACAGGGTCCAAAACCATGACAAATACATGTAATGAGCTATATTGTATGCTCAAAATTGAACTGTAGCTAGCTACTTAGCTGCAGCACATTTATAGCTGCCTGGCTAGCTCACAATATATTCTTAGTTACAAGCACTGAACACCACTAGGTAGCAGTCAAAGAAAGTACTTGGCCAGCCGCAAGACGTTTATTGTTAGCTAGCCAACAGTCAGCTTGCATGCCAAAAGTTCAGGTGTATATCACCATTTTGAATGGGTTTCCATAGGGCTGACACTAGAATATAAAGTTCAAGCAGGTTCTGCAAACAATAGTCCGGTCCCTTGCTATTTCATGTGCTCTTTCAACAGACAAACTTGGATAAGCATAGTTTATCTAATCAGGTACACAATTGATGTATGGTCTGCCCATCTAATTTCTTACTGCTATAAAGGGCATCACAATCCTATCAATACGCACCTGCTACTGTATACCACAGTAATGTCAGCAGCTTAGTCCTGTAGATTTTGTTGGTTGTGGTTATGGCTGTGTAAAATGACAGGGGCTGACCTTAGTATGGGAAGCAAATGAAGAGTGATTACAATTCTGTTGATCATATTTTTAGAGGCTGGGAGGATGAATGTTTGCATTGAAGCAAGATTATTTAATTTAGAAATTAATGTGCTTTTAATTAGATAACGGCATATGGGGGAATGCTGCCACAGTGGCTCTTTAGAAATGATATCTCAACAATGGACAAGCACTCATTTGCACAAATAATTCCTTACTTTTCCCACCAATTTTGTAGATTAAAGTAACAAATCCCTCTTATTCACACATTAGTAAAGTCAGCCTGAAAAGTATTACATTTGATGTACTTGGCTTTAATTGGCTGCAGGCTGTCACTTCAATTTCTTAAGGATTAACTTTATGCATTGTGGTTAAGCTGCAGTGCAGAATTATATTTTAATTCATGTTTCATTTGTTAATCTATTTGGTCACGATTCATGCGGCTTAACCTTATGTTTGTCTTCCATTTTATATTTGGTTTGCAGACACCATTAGCTTGTGTGATTTACATATCTCACACTTACACTTTATCCATCTTAATTCAGGTACTATATTACAGCATTTTACAGTATGTTGCTAAAAGGTAGTGCCTTTTTAACCATTCCGTCACATTGTCATTATTTCTACCCATTGATATCTAATATCATAATATGATAAACAAATGATGTGAACAAAATAAAATGCATCCAGTTATCTATACCTGTATTGACATCTTTCTGATGCTTCAGTTTGGAAGGGCACCTATTAATTTTCAAATAGAATGATATGGGTCTAAGATAAATATTGGTTCAGATGTTTCTATACACACACAAGGACAACATCCAGTGAAACATTAAAGGTGTGTAAAAGGTAACACAGCATTGACCAGGCATGAAGTTGCATGTAAACTAAGTATCGGCTGCATCCGATACTGGGTTATTTTATAGTCCAGAATGTATAGCTGACTGTGTACTATTCATGTTCATTACTAGGGATAGCTCCTACACTGAGAAAGTTGTGCTTTGTCGGATCTGCTTTGTATTTGCGTCAATTACCGTCAATATGCACTTGTTGTGCGTCGCTTTGGATAAAAGCGCCTGCCAAATACATGTAATTCATGTTCTGGATGATTAGCGTTTTGGAGGGATACTGCCACTGTCAAAAAGTTGACTTGAGTCAACTATACACATCGTCTGAAAAATGGTAAATACTTTAAGAGCATTGCCAAATGAATACATGCAAAAAGAGTGCCCTTCCTCAGGATGGGGAACCTTGAGTAGTTCCAACTGCCTGCTCTGAATCTGTGTACACTCTGGAAAATGTTTCAGTCTAAGTAAAACGGAAAAGATACTCTGCTGGGTAGAGTATCAGAAAACTAAAATGTATCTGAAATAAATATTCAGAGAAATATGCTAGTGACACTTAATACAACCATTAGACTGAGAAAATCTGCCATTTCCATTTAAGTTTACATCTCAGACTTCAGGTGATTTGATACTCAATTTAATGGAGCTCTACTCCAATATATGTCAAAACAATGATAACAATTTCATCTGAGAATTCATGTTTTAAACATTTCCCAATAATCAAGATTACACATCTTTCTACTAACATTAAATCTGCATTGCTATTGGCTGGTAATGCTAATAACATTTCAGATTAATAAGGACTTTATGTGGCGCATTTCAAGCAAAGAACTGCAGCCCAGTGCTTCACAAATAGATTAAATATTAAAAATATAGGATTAAAACAAAAGGTCTAGCTGTTACGGGCTGGTGGGGGAAGGACCCAAGCGCAGGCAGGAGTAAAAAAAAAAAAAAACCCAAAGTTTAATGAAGGAACAAGGCAGTAATCCGTAGTACAAACAGGCAGGGTCGAAAACCGGGGAGACAGGCAACGGTACAAAACAGTCCAAAGAGTAGTCAAGGAACAGGCAGGGGTCGGAACTGGGAAGGCACAAAAATAGAATCCAAAAACAGGGTAGCGAGAACACAGGCAGGGGTCAAAACCAGAGAGGCGTAAGAGGAACAAAAAGAAAACAAAATGAAGAACAGACAACAACAGGGAAGGACGAGGGATAACAAAAACTCAGAAACAGATACTCAGGAAACTAACAAACACCTCTGAAGGTACTCAGAAAACTATTATGAAACAAACCAACGGTGAGAAACTCACAACGAAACACTGATATGACAAGGTATATATACACAGAGGGAGACAGACATAATGGGAATCAGGTGTGCAGAAGTGGGGAGGGGAGATTGCTCACAGGTGAGAACAATGAGGGTTAACAAGGACCAATAATACAATAACAGGGGAAACGTAAGACACGGACTGGAATGCACATAGACACAATGATAACAAACGGCCGGGGGTTAGCAGGTAGACACATGCACAGCTCGGAGGGGAGGAACGCGGAAGTGGACACACGTGCAGAGAATGAGAAATCACAGATAGATGCAGGGATAGGATAACGAGGAGGGAAATGACAGCTGCAGGTAGAAACTCAAGTTAGCGATTAGTAATGTTAGTAGTGAACTCTAAAACGTTAGTAGGTTAGTAGGTTAGCTGGTTAGTATTATATACACATTAGTTTGTTAGCAGGTTAGTATTAAATGTAATCTAACAGTATGATTAGTACATTAGTATTTTATTAAAAAAAGCCAGAAGGAAGAAAACGAGATACGAAATACCGAGGAAACCCGAATGTCCCCAAAATCACCCGAATAGTGCAATGACAAAGACAAGGAGTGGAATCTCAGGAAACATGGAACGCGGACTGACAATCGCGAGGGTAATGCGGGAAAATAAAAGAAATCAGGAAAAATTATTACACAAAATAAACAGACAAAGTACAGGATCCTGACACTAGCACCTTCCTGCAACAGCAGCAGGTGTGGGCTAAGCATGAAACACCAGGTGTTGCAGGTGGCTACACACCTGCAGCCTCTTAATTAAGATTTTTGTGGTAAGATTGCAAAAAAAGGAATTACCTGAGCTGACTGATCAGAGTTTACCACACATCCCCTGTAAATTGTTCACTCAACAAATCCGAATTCTGTGAAAACTGCTGCATTTTAAGTCACAGGATTAAAAACATGTAAATTACTTAATCAGAGAGTATCATGAGATCAGCAGAGTGCTTTCCAACACACACTGCTTTTCAAAATGGTCAGTGTTTTTTTCCAGTTCAGTTTGATTTAATGTGAAGTGTCAAATACCTTTTGGCAATTTACTTAATGTCATTTTTACATATCGACAGCCTCATAACAAAAGTGCCTAAGTCATTTTTTGGACATTTTGAGATTTTGTGCCTAAATCACTTGATTTATCATTCGTCAACAGTGTAAAAATGCTCAAGTCACTGCAGGTCGCTGTGCACTTCCTGAACCACTTTATGCTATTCTGCCTAAATCCTCATTGACATAGAATTGCAGCAGTTTTTTGCCTTTTTCTCAAAACTACAAAAAATTACTTAGGCACTTGTGAGGCTGTCGATATAATTTAGGCAGTTTCTACCATTTACAAAAAAAAAAAAAAAGATTTCATAATCAAATCTCTAGCAGAATTGTATGAGGGGCCGTCTAGGCCATAATTCATTTTTTTGACCTCTCACAGACATACAGGGGGTGGACAAAATATCGGAAATTTTTTTTTTTCATAAATGTCATGGTTATTGGCAGCCTCTGTTGTTTCTGCGGTCGTTATTCGATTTGGCGTCATCGGGACGCTCTATCGGATTTTTTTCGCCTCCGTCCCAGTGTTTGGATCTCGTCCGGTCATTATTCTTCTCAACAGTTTTCAGTTTCTTGTCGGCTATATATAGCTCAGGATTTCCGCCTTTCGGCAAGTCGATATTGTCTTTGCTATTTGACATCGAAGTCGGTAAGGTATAGGAATTCGGTCATTGCATTTCTGGTTGTTTCAAATAAGAAAGCATGTCCTGTTAGAGTTAGGATAGGATTGGTTTTATCTTTTCTGTCCAATCTTTCTCTTTGTCCTTGAGTCTCTCAACCTGTTACCTTTTGGGTTCAGCTTTTTTGCTACAAGAGCTTAGGTAACAGGTTTGTATTTCTGATTCATTCCTTCACCCGTTTGCTCTGGCTTTTCTTTTGTTTTTCCCAACCTCTCGTCTTCGCTCTCTGATTTAGAGCGTGAGGTTCTTTTGTTGTTTATACTCGCTATTTTCGAGTTTTGCCTCCTTTTGAGGTTGTTTTCTTTTGGCTTGTGCCGGGAAGTTTTTAATATTCTTTCAAGCACAGCCCTCCCGCTTTTCTACACCTGAATCCTGAGTGGCGTTTATTTTGCCCCTCCTTAATGACTAAGCTGTCGCTTGGGCTGACCCCCTAATTCGGGCCAACGCCCCAGTTATGTGATCCTATTCAACTCATGAAAGAAATGCAGCTGGTTTTTTATGATGAGGTCTCAGGTGAAGAGGTGACCAGGTGATTGACCAGTTTGCGCCAGGGTACTGACACTGTAGCGCCTTTCTCAATAACATTTTGAGCGCTAGCCGGGGAGACGGGCTGCCCTACGGCCCACTGAAATCATTATTCCTCCAAGCTTTGTCCAAACCCATTAAGGACGAGTTAGCTATGCTCGATCCACCCGCTACGTTTAGTAACCTGGTTACCACGGCTATACACCTTGATAACTGGATTAGGGAATGTGAACGTGAGGGCAAAATCCACCGGTCCGTTTTAAATCCGCATTTTCAGTAGGTACTCCGCCCAGTATTCCCACCTACCACTCTGCTAATCAGGAGGAACCCATGCAGGAAGATGGGTTCTCCCTCCACCAATCTAAGAGAGTGAAACCGCGGAGGTACTGGTGCCAATACTGCAAACGCAGGGGTCATTCGAAGGATCAATGTCCTAAGTTGGCGGGAAACGAGGGGTCTCACTAGGGCAGGGGTGTCAAACTCCAGTCCTGGAGGGCCGCAGTGTCTACAGGTATTTGTGGTTTCCTTTCAATCAGCACCCAGTTAAAGCATTGAGAACAAGGTGTGTGGACTTCTTAGCCAATTAGTGACTTAAATTAATCACTTGTGCTTAAACGCACCAAAAACCAGCAGACACTGCGGCCCTCCAGGACCGGATCTTGACACCCCTGCACTAGGGAGACCGAGGTCCCCAGTGAGACAAAATAATACTATTTCTCAGACCCTGTTACCCGTCCAACTGTTTTGGGAGGGACGCTTGGTTAGCATTAACGCTTTTATTGATTCCGGAGCTGTGGAGTCGTTTATTGGCGCTAAATGGGCTAGAAGATTAAAACTCCCCACACACCAACTCACTAGCTTCCATCAGGTTACTGCTCTCGATAGCCGTCCTTTGGGTTCCGGGATTATTGAGCAGAAAACTAATCCGGTAGAGATGCGCATCTCCAGGGCCACTCGGAGAGAATAAAATTATTTTTGATTGACTCTTCGTCGTACCCACTGGTGCTGGGACAATCGTGGTTAGGGTTACATAACCCTCATATCAGTTGGGGCAGAGATAGGAACCCTATTCATCAGTGGTCTCCTCATTGTCTATCTCATTGTCATACAGTCATTTACCCTTCTTCGGGTTGCGTCCCTGACCTCTCCGAACTCTGCTCCGAGAGTGATTCTGAGGAGTTGGAGTCCCATGCCGACCAAGATACTACTTGCTGGGAGTAGAGAGGAGAGTTTGTCCTGGGATCCCTTTGCGGAGGGGGGTTCTATGGAGGAAGACGATTTTTCCGTCTCTGATTTTGAGTGGGACAGGTCGTCTGGCACCTGTTCCGGGACAACGGAGGTGGTAGGGGCACTTGAGTTTAGTCTACCCACAGGCGTGCCAACGGAATATTCTGACCTCGCTGAGGTCTTTAGCAAACATCGCGCTACCAAATTGCCACTCCATAGACCATATGACTCGCTATTGAGCTGTACCCGGGTACTGTTCCACCCAGTGGCTCTCTGTATTCCCTGTCTGTTCCTGAGAGCACTGCTATGAAGCAGTACATTGAGGAGTCTCTGGCTAATGGGTTTATCGCGCCGTCTACTTCACCAGCCGGCGCTGTTTTTTTTTTTTGTAAAAAAAAAAGACGGAGGGCTGAGACCCTGTATAGACGACCGGGGCCTCAATGATATCACCATTAAAAAAAGGTACCCTCTTCCTCTCATGAATTCAGGGGGTGTTGATCTTTTATAAATTCGACCTTCGCAATGCTTACAATTTTGTACGCATGCGTGAGGGCGATGAGTGGAAGACTGCTTTTAACACGCACCATGGGCACTACAAGTACCAGGTGATGCCGTTCAGTCTCACTAGCGCCCCCTCTGTTTTCCACACGCTAGTGAACGATGTTTTGAGAGAGATGCTGGAGAAGTTTGTCTTCGTCTACTTAGACGATATTTAACTTTTTTCTTTGGATCTCACATCATTCACGTTAGACAGGTTTTGGAGGCACTCATTAAGGCTCAACTATTTGTTAAGGTCAAGAAATGCGCTTCAATTTCAATGTAAAATACAGTTAAAAATGTGAAATATTTAACATTTATTTATATATAAAATTTATAAATAAAAGTTAATGCTATAAATAAAAACTTTAATAACCTAATATTTTGGGTCAGATCAGCGGTTCTAGACCATTTCAACTAGGGGGGCCAGGCTGGGGCCAGTTGGTCTGAAAGAGGGTCCAGTTACATTTTACCTTATTGTTCTTCATACAAACAAATATTAAGCCATATTCCTTGCTGCATTGTGGGCATCAAGAAGCAAAAGACACTGTTCCTCGCTACATTGTGGGCATTTAGAGGCAAAAGACAATGTTTAAATTAATTCAACATTTTATTTATGCAGTCTTTTTCTCTTCCAGTGACATATTCCCACATATCATGTGATGAGGTTACAACTGTATTCTGCGGTTTTTATGGTTTCTTGCAAATAGTACAACAACTGCATCTAGATTCAAGGTCTTTGCCCTCCTAGACTCAATACTTAGTACACCTAAATTGCTCAACCTCTCATCTGCCATAGTGAACCTAATGTTTTCACCAGCTTTGGTATAGAAAAACTCAGTTCACAAGAAGCAGTACTAACTGGGATTGCAACTGCTATTACAGTATATACTTGTTTATTATTTTTTCCCCAACCAGTGCCTCCCTCTGTTGGGCTGTAGGTAGCAGGGCCATTTTTTTATCGTAATGAAGACTGGGTTGTGCCTCCCCCCAGGGGAAACTTCCTGAGAGCACCTGAAACACACATTAAAGTACAATTAAATTTCCCCTCACAAGTTAGTTAGCTAACGTTTGTCACTGTCACTGACTCACTCCATTGACTGAACTAGTTAGTAGCCTATAATGTTAGGTAGCAACTAATTTTAGCTTGCTACTAAGTTGTAATCACTGTGCAAATAGACAAGTTAACTGTTATCATTTAGTAAACATGTAGTAATGCTAAAAGGTAATCACACAACATGCTAACATTAGCTAACTAAGCTAACTAACTAAAGCTAATGCTTTGTATAAAAATAGCCTTGGCTACTTCGACTTGCATTAAGAAAGCTAATGTTAGCAAGTGGTGTGATTATCTTTTAGCATTACTACATGATTACCAGATGATAATGGTTAACTTGTCTGTTTGTGCAGTGATTACAACTTAGTAGCAAGCTAACATTAGTTACCTTTTCCTCGGCTGAGAATCCCAGGTGTTGTCGAGTGTTATCATGCAGACTGTCACCAAGCAAGTCCAAGCTGGCCTGCTGAGGATGCTTGAGGTCGGTTGTCTGTTGACATTAGACTGGAGTTAATGTTATTGGGTATAAATAGCACACTCTGCTCGCTGTCAGCTGTATGGTAAGCCAGTTAAGATTTTATTCAACTACTTTTTGATAGCACAATTTAAATTTTAACTAGTTGATATCAAGAATTTAATTTTAACCCTAGTAACTTTGGCACAAATTAGGCAATTTTCACCTAGTTTCTACTAGTCTTATTTAAGTGTCAATATCTAAAAAAATATTCCCTGCACATCCACGGTTTAAAGGTCTAATAGAAGAAGAGGCTGTATCATTCAGAAGTTTGGCTGTAACAACAGAATACATTTATGGCAGAATCGTCACATACAATATATATACATAATATGCATAAAATATGTAGCCTAATGTTTTTAAATAAGTTTAAAAAAACATACAAAGGCATGTGTGTTTTCACATAACAACAGAAAGGTATTACAGCCCTAAATGCTATAGGTGGTCATTGTGGAAATGTCGACTGTACAGGACTTTGGCAAAATTTAACAAGATAAACTCTTCAGCGTTAATCAGAAAACAGTTGTAGCTTCATAACCGGTAAGCTGTTTGGTTTAATAAACATATTTATACGAGATATTTTGTCAAAAATAATTAGGTGTTTACTTAAACCGAAAGTACATCGGGAAGGGAAAACGCCGAATGCTTATTTCTACAATGTTTAAAAATATATATTGTTCCTATATTTGACAATTATTTTCTTAGTGTGTATAAACAGTGCATTTTATAGTCTGTGGCTGTTGCAAGACAAGGGTCATCAGCGCTTTGGGCTATTAATAGAATCCTGCTATTTTATTGCCCTGCAGTGCAACTGGAAAGGCTGAGGTTTTTGCAAGCGGAGGCCCTTTTAAACAATCCTGTGTCAAAATTTCCAGGTTTTTTTTTTTAAAGCTGTAGTTTATTTTCTGAGACTGATAAGACTACCACTAGGGAGCCAACATGGATCAGGTTAACTAGTTAGGGGTCCAAGCACATAGTGCTAGAACCCTATTTTTTTTTTGCTGGTTTTATTAGGGGACCGAGCAGCGTAGCTGCTGGTAACCTATTGTATCTGTTCAGATTCTTTTTTAGGGGACCGAGCAGCATAGCTGCTGGTACCCTATTGCAGTGGTTCCCAACCCTGGTCCTGGAGTACCCCTGTGTATGCTGGTTTTCCTTCCAACCACAATTGCAATTCCAGAATTTTAACAAGCTGTTATTTTTTCTTAATTAGGTGTTTTTATTGTATAGAGAGAACACTTTAAACTCTTTACTCTCTTAAGCCACGTTATGTTAGCAATAGCTATGCATGCCATGAAGAAAAAAAAACCCATGTTCATTATGCTCATTGTGTTATATTGCAAACAATTACAAAGAAGAAGTAACAACTCAGGTTAGTAACAACTCAGATTAGGCTCCTAATTAGGTAATTGAACGCAAGTTTAAGTTCCTTCATAATTTTTTCCTTAACACAATGCAGGTTTGGCTCGTTATCATTTGCTTTGTCTTTGAATTCTTAATTATTTACCAAACGGTTAGTTTTATTGGCCATGTGTCCACAATTTCACCAATTATGAGCCTATTGATTCATCTCAGTCTTTAATTTGATCAGTTAAAACATTTTTTACCTCCTTTTAATTGTTTACAATACAACACAATGTGAATCTTGGACTTTTAGTCTTCATGGCATGCATAGCTATTACTAACATAATGTGGCTTAAGAACGTAAATAATCCCTCTGAACATTAAAAACACCTAATTAAGACAAAATTAACAGCTTGTTAAAATTCTGGTATTGCAATTGTGGTTGGAACGAAAACCAGCATACACAGGGGTACTCCAGGACCAGGGTTGGGAACCACTGCCCTATTGTATCTGTTCAGATTCTTTTTTTTTTTTCTCCCCTTTCACCTAAAATTCCCATGAGCTGGTTTGGCCTAGAATCACCATACTTGGCACGCTTGTGGGATTCCCAAACTCTTGGATCCTCTATATTATGATTGAACACCTGGTGGCGCTGTAGTGCACGTGACAATATTTTGACATTGACACGCCCACTGCTGACGCCCCGTGTCACCTAGAGTCACAAAATTTGGTTTACAGGTCCCTTTGCTCATTCTGAACAAATTTGCCTCAAGGACCCATAAAGTCCGCCATATTGGATTTTCCGCTAATTAGCATTTTTTGTAAAACGCTTAAAATGCTACTCCTCCTACAAAATTTGACCAATTGAGATGGAACTTGGTATAGACACTCCTTAGACCATGTCTCATAAAACTTATATTCAGAATTTTGATATTTTAAAAGATGGCCGAATGACGAGCCAATAAATATCCAGTGGGCGTGGCTTATCACAAAAATGCTAATAATTCCAAAACCATTTCACAGAAAGTTATGAAACTTGGAAGGTCTTTTAAGAGTAACATCTGGACCTGACCTCTCCAGTTTCAACCCAATCGAGCCACGTGGTGGCGCTATAGAGATCCAAATATAAGAAAATATTTAAAAATTCACAAAAAATCATGACACGCCCACTGCCGACGCCCCGTTTAATTTTCAGTCACAAAATTTGGTGGATACATCCTGCTACTCCTGCCCAACAAATTTGCCTCAAGAATCATTAAGTCTGCCATCTTCGATTTTCCGCTAATTAGCATTTTTTGTAAAACACTGTAAAAATGCTACTCCTCCTACAGAATTAGCCCAATTTGCATCAAACCTGTTCAAGGTACTCAACCCGCATCCCTACATACATGCATTACTTTACTAAGGCGTATGTCAAAAATTGGCCGAATGAGAAGCCAATGAATTTTGCATTGGGCGTGGCTTATCGCACAAATGCTAGTACTTCTAAAACCGTTTGATATAAAGTTCTGAAACTTGGTGGGTTGATCGAGAGTGAGATCAAGACTTGAGCCCTGCAGTTTTAACCCAATCAATCTGCGTGGTGGCACTAAAGAAATACAAATGTTGGGATGGCAGGTATGCCATCCGCCAAGTACACTATCTCTGTTTAACAGCTCGTCTTCCTACTATACCAACTGTGAAAGTTCCTGTAGCTTAGTGGTTAAGGCCTTTGACTGCCGTGTAGTAGGTTTGTGGTTCGATCCCCACCTGTTCCAAAGTTTTTTTTGAGGCACACAATGTGCACGTCATTGTAAGAATGTTCTTTTTATTGCAAAGGCTAAGAAATTTCACAATATTACCTGTTATCTGCTTGAATTATGAAGTCAGTAAGCCAAAACAATCTGATACCGCAACACACAAGTCTTATTTGGCCTCCTCATTTCTGTTAACCTGCTTTGGCCTAGTGGATACAATCTTGGCTTTCCATGTATGTGGTCAGAGGTTCAATTCCAGCTTGGTACCAATGGCTAAGTTAATGTTTGGCAAAACTATTGTGCAAATGCTATGCTTCTTTTAATGTTGTTTTCACATTAAGAAACACCTTTTTAAAACTATTAAACTTAGCACACATGTAGACACTGCGACAGGACACATGTACAGCGAATTCCAACCCAATTGACCTGATAGTGGCGCTATAGAGACAAAGTGAATTTCTATAATCTTTTTGGACTATAACTTTTGAACCATTTAGCCTATCTTCAAAATTATTTTTGCCTCAAATTCCTTGGTTCATGCCAAATAACTTTGCCATTAGGACCAATGAGGTCCACCATATTGGATCTTTTGCAAATTTGCATTTTTTGAAAAACCTATAAAATCAAACTCCTCTGAGACCATTTGACATATCAACATGCAACTCACACCCATTTGTTCAGGGGACGATTCTCTAAAGAATCACGAAGCGATTTTCCTGATTTTCCAAATATCCTGATCGCAGTAAGCCAATAAAAACTGTTGTGGGCGTGGCTAGTCACAAAAACGCTAATAACTCTTCAATTCTTCAATGGATATTAATAAAATTTGGTTTCTGTACTTGCACTGACCTTCTGAGCCAAACTCTAAAGTATTGTCTCAATAGAATCAAATGGTGGCACTATAGAGAATAATATTTTTTTTAAATTCATAAATTCATAAAAAATCACCATTATTTTTTAGACATTTAAAACTTGCTGTAGTGATCAATTTCCTCATCTGGAACATATGTATGTCCCATATATGTCGCTGCCATCTTGGATTGGCCACCATTTTGGAAATGCTATTACCATTTCCCTTCATGAAAAATCACTGTTGTGTTTTAAACATTGAAAATTATGTGTCGTGATCAATCAATGGGCAGCCACTGGTTATCTGTTATGGCTTAGCGGTAAGAGCAATGGCTCAGTATGTGGGAGACCCGGGTTCAATCCCCGCCATAGGTTACTTTTCTTTTCGATGAAAACAATGCAGTTTGTTATGCTTTTCACACTTAATAATGTTCTTTTCACATTATTGCAAAGGCGAAGAGATTTTACTATATTAACTATTCACTGTTTCACTAGTACTTAAATAAATAAAGTTTTAATAAAGTTATTCTTTTTCCTGCCAAATTCTTCATCAAAAATGCTCCATACCCTCCAATAATTCTCCCCGTACCATACAACATCTGCGATGGCTTTGTGGTTAGAGCGATTGCCTTTGATGTGGGAGACCCGGGTTCAAATCCCACCGGGTACCAAAGGTTGTGTTTACTTTCGACAACACAACATGCGCTTTCTTATGCTTTTCATATCTACAAATCTTATTTTCACATTAACCCTATTTACTTTGGCCCTTCAGAGGCAATTTACACCTGGTTTCTACTAGTTTTATTTAAATGTCAATATCTAAAAGAAATTTTGCTACAGAATACATTTATTTCAGAATAGTCACATACAGTATATATAATAACCATAACATACGTCGCTTAATGTATTTAAATACGTTTAAAAAAGTAACGTACGAAAGCGCGTGTGTATTCACACAAGTACAGCAATGTATTTCAGCCCTAAGTGCGAGGGGTGGTCACTGCGGAAATGTCGACTGTGTGGGACTTTGCTGAAATATAACAAGATAAACTCTTCAGGGTTCATCAGAAAACAGCTGTAGCTGAATATACTGGTAAGTACTTGGTTTCTTAAACATATTTATACGAGAGATTTTGGAGAAAAAAATGAGGTGTCTTCTAAACCGAAAGTGCATCAGGTACTGTATATAGTACAGTAAGCAAGGGAAAACGGCGAATACTCATCAACGTTTTAAAAAAATATTATTGTTTCTATACGTGAACATGATTTTCTTAGCGTGTATAAACGGTGCATTTGATGCATTTTACAGTCTGTGGCTGTAGCCAGAGGAGGGTCATAAGTGCTGTGGGCTACTAATAGCACCCTCCTAATTTATTGCACAGCAGTGTAACTGGAGAAGCTGAGGTTTTCGCAAGAGGCTACCCTTTAAAAAAATACTGCGTCAAAATTTTTGGGGTTTTCTTAAAGCTGTAGTTTATAATTTCAGACGAACATGAATACTGTAATTGAGACGGATACGTCTCAACAACTAGGGGTGAAGTTTATAGAGTTAATGGGGTAGGAAACACTAAAAGACATTTTTTGAGTTAATATCTAGGCATTGCCTCAGATTGAAAGTCTCTTTCATGAATGTCTTCTCAAATTATTCAGATTACCCAGAATTAACTGAAGGTGGTGGTCTGAAAACAGTTTGACCTTTTATACATATTCATGTTTAGACACTCACGTCATGCAGCTCACATATGTGTCTCACGTATACCTTCCGAGACTCGATTGTAAAAGGGAACCAATGTAACATGATTACAACAAAATTACAACCTTTTGCTTGGACCCCGTGCAGTCGCTGCTTTGCAGCTATATTTATAATTAGAATTCTTGACATCAAGCATGCAATTTTATTTATTTATTTAGTTATAATTCAAACATTTTCCCCATTAATTTCAATGGGGCCTTTCATTTTTGATATCAGGAATAGAATTTAAACTAGTTCAAATTGTAATTATTGATAACAAGATTTGAACTATTTAAAAGTGGAATTCTTGATATCAAGAATTGGATTTTAAGTAGTTCAAATTTGAAATAAATTCAAAATGTTGCCTGTGTATCATGACCTTAAAGGGTTAGTTCGGAATTTTGGACATAATGTCTCAATTACGACTTACCCATAATGTAGTTGATTGATGGAAACCATTTTCAGATAATTCCATGCTGTCCCTTCTTTTGGACATACACACATTGCTAATGCTAGCGCAACTCGTAGGAAACTAGTCGCATCCACTACCAAACGCACTTAAACACTCCAAGGTGCACCCAAAGCAAATAAAATACGACGACAGTCTATCGGGGTTATTTTCAGTGATTATACCATCATTTTTCAAGTCAAACTATCGTTGAATCCTTTACTTTGTGCTCACCTAAATTCTCCGTGGAATGATTGTGAAGGCAATAGCAATCATCTTTAATGGAATTAAAGTAAGATCCCAGCCACTTATCAAGATCCATGTTGGAAACAAATAAAGTGATGAATTAATGCTGAAAAACCCATGTACCTGCTCTGGTCCTCTTAGCCATGGAAAAAGTAATAAAATTGAAAACCTAAAGAATTCATAAATTAGGACAGTGTTATATTAATCTATGCCAAAAACTGGTGTTTATCAAATCATAAAATTGGAATAGAAGGGGTATAAGTGTTAAGTTTTCCGTGATGACCAAGCTAGACTGGCCGCACTTTGGCACCACCTAAGCCTCTTTTGGGCCTGGTAAATCCCTGATAGCTAGCTTGTTTGGAGATTGTATAGAATTGGTAGGACGTTGAGCTACCAAGTATCTCTCTTTCTCTCTCTCCTCTCTTTATCTCATTCTCTCTCCTCTTTTTATCTCATTCTCTCGCTCACTCTCTCTGTTTCTTTGTGCGAGTTGCTCATGGAATGTCATTACAGTCTGTGCATTGCAGTCACTGTACATGCTAATAAGCTGGGACATCTGGTAACCAGCTTTTCTTTCTGATTCATTAACTGGCCAGAGGGGGTGATAGTGGAGATGTGAGGGGGTGTGGAGGTGGAATTGTGGGAGGAGTGGCATTGTTGAATGATAATATGAAGAGAACAGCATTTTATGATTGGCAGGTGGACTGTGTATGTTTCAGAAATTTGACAGTTCAGTTCAGCCCACTACCAATGTTAATTTTGGTTCATGCATATGCTGGAAAAAAGACTTCTCATTGTGGCCCTTCATTGGTATAGTTGTGCAGAATTACTGTGTGTAAAACGCAAGGACAGGACCAACTAAAACAGGGGTGTCCAACTCAAGTCCTGGAGGAATATAGTGTCTGCAGGTATTTATATGCCGGTATTTAGGTGATTTCTATTCAATCAGCAGCCAGGGTGTGTGGATTCTTTAGCCACTCAATGACTTAAATTAATCACTGGTGCTGAAACACAGAAAACCAGCAGTATTGATTTTGACACTGACAAACTAAAATATATGTAGATTTCTTACAATGTATATGATTATGCCCTTATGGGAAGCAATAGTGATTCAATAATGGTTCAATAGCATTAACCAGTCACAAAGGCAGCAATACGTATAGGGCTTGATTTACTAAGACCTTTAGCGTGTGCAAAACCTTTTAGCACACGTTAAAGGTCTTAGTAAATCAGGCCCATAGTTCCAAACCAAGATCTGCCATATAGCTAGTGAATTTACTGCAGTCACTAAAGTCACATGTAGCAAATTGATTGTAGCTACTGTATAATGACTTAAATATGTACAAGCATAATTCTGTGGGTTTTCACACAACAATTAAATTCATTCATAGCACTTCAACAAACATTTTATGTCTACATGTACATGGTATGTTCCTTCATCACACAATATCAGCAGCGGCTTAAAAAATATATTTTTATTCATGGATCATGCAATATTTAGGTAAAAACTGGTCATTCCAATAAGACTAGACTGAAAATATCCAGGATAAACCGAGCAGAAACACTCACTTAAATTCATGTGCTCAAATTATGACACATTTTACTGTTAAAACATTTGACTCTAACAAGTATAAATTAAATTTGTATAACATTTTAGTAGACCATAATGTGGTTTTGAATTAATGAGGTGGGCTCACATTTCCTGTAAATAACATCATCAGGCAGTCCACGCCACATGCTACCCCAACCCCCACTCCCCTGAAATACAGTGGCCCCCACAAATCGTTTAATTTAACTCTGCAGCTCAGAATGCTTCAGAGAACATGATTGAGCAAAAGAAATGCAACTTGATGGTACACACTGAGGGATGAAATGGACAATGAAGAGTCCATATGTTGTTTCTGTGTTGTAATTAGAACCTGTCACACAGTCCTGTCTCTCCCTGGATCTCTCTTTCCCTCTCACGCTCTCTCAATTCAATTCAGTTCAACTCAAAATGTTTTGTTGGCATGAAATGCATACAATAGTTATTGCCATGAATACTATACTTTGATAATAATAATTTATAACCCCCCACCACCCCCCTCTCTCTCTCTCACTTCAGTACTCATCTTGTTAACTGACATGGGCCTTTCAGCCAGTTGAAATTTACTCCCAGGCTCGTTTGTCCAGGATGGGTCACCACTGGCCCAGAGGAGGCAATGTGATGTCTCCTGTGCCCCATATGTTGCCGTTATCCAGGTCAGTTCCCCTGATTCATGTCCTGGGTCTCTCTGCTTATTCAGCTGCACATCAGGCCACTGGGGTGTGGGGGTGCTTTTGGTTCAGGTCCTTGGGGCCAAGTGCCTGCTGTGAACTTTGACCCTGAGCGTTTCCAAGGTTGCAAGCATTCAGTGATCACACCTCTCTCTGGGAGCACTAAACTAAGTTTCTCTGCAGCGGGATTTGACCAGAAGACAACTTTAGTTACCCAGTGGTGCTCGTATTTGTGTTTGATTTACAGTATTTCTGTTGTTTGTAATTAATTGGATAGATAAAAACACACACACACACACACACACACACACACACACACACACACACACACACACACACACACACACACACACACACACACACACACACACACACACACACAGAATCATTTATTGTACCAGGGAGACTCAGTCATCACCATGGCAATGTGCCTCAAAAAGTGCCAGGGTGCAACACATTTGCAGATGTGACCAGCCTGTGTTCATTGGGTATGCGGCTTATTGTCATTCACTGTCCCCTGGGTGTCAAATGTAGCCTTGAATGCTTTTATGCAGCTTTAGGTTTTATTCTTTCTCTTATTCATCTGTTTTTTATTAATCCTTAAATTACGATATCAGCCATTGGCAGAAATTTGATATACAACATGAAAATTATGTAAAATAACACAATAACACCAATACTTTAACATTACAGTAACTGAACGTGGGCACTGTTCAAGAACAGGCAAGACTTTAGCAGTTTCTCATCAAGAGGAAAGCGGTAAAGGAGAGATAAAGGAGAATGGAGGGAGTGTAAAGTGTGACAAACCGCAAGGTGGTGTAGTGCGAGTGTAAAACTGGAGTATGGTGTGGCATGTGGGCTCCTCTCCTTGCTAAGCTGTGCCCCCACAGAGAGAAGCACTGGGCCGTAAAACTGGCAGTGAGCTGATTGGCTGGGGCCATAGGGGTGGGGGCGTCTCTGGCTGTGGCACAGCTGTTAGAGGAGTCTGTGTTGGTATCTGCAGCATGTCGACATGCGAAGTACAAAAGATGAATCCTGTTCCTCAGGAGAGCCCTGCATATGTCAACTATATTGTCCCATTAAGCCAATCCATTTATCAACCCACTGAATGCCAATTAAATTGGGCAGAATGGTGCAGGTATATGATGGAAAGTTGGTGGTGAACTTTTCTGCAGCTGATCTGATCTTGGCGTGGGCATTTTGCACGTGCCCGAACCATCCCCTCCCCTATCCTCTGTACCCATTGCTCTGTACTGCGCAATATGAAATACGTTGATGTTGTTGTGTAAAAACACACATGCTTTTGTAAGTTTAAAAAAAAACATATTTAAATAGATAAGGCTACTTTTTTTATGCGTATTATGCATATACTGTATGTGACTATTTTGAAATAAATGTATTCTGTTGCTAATTTCTGAATGATACAGCCTCTTCTGCAATTTGAACTTTAAACCTTAAACTAATAGAAACTAAGTGGAAATTGCCTCTGGAGGGCCAAAGTTAATAGGGTTAAAGTTAGCTTTTTTTCACTAGGGCGCAGCCATCTTGGAACAACCTAGGTCGTGAAGTCGCCAGGTTGGTTCAGCTTGGCTGCTCAATGTATTCTAATGAGTAAATAGCTGACTTTAAATGAGCTCAACAATGTATCGTGAGGAAAAAATAAAACAAAAAATGGTCCTTTTGATTGCGCCGGGATGCTCTAATGAGTATTACTGAACAAAACGTATCAATTTTCACGAACTGCTAACTAGCTACGTCGGTTCCTCATGCTAGGTTTTGTTTTTAATATTCAATGAATTTTTAAGTAGTTCTTACTTAAAAGTGTTTGGCTGCTTCTAGTGATTTTATGTTCACATACATATTTTATGCATGAAATACAGTTTAGATTTTGTGAGAAAGAAATCACCTGATGAACAATGACAACTGACATAGTTCAACAGATATGAAGATATCATGTTACCATGACAGCATCAGATTTATATGGCCTCGTCTCGTTTCCATGGCAATTACTGAAATCGCAATCCAGCATACTTCCCAGGGTTTCCCTGCTGCCTACTATGGGCCTGATTTACTAAGACCTTCAGCATGTGCAAAACCTTTTAGCAACCGCAAAACTAATAACGTAACCAATGATTGGTGCAAAACAAATACCATGGCCAATCAAACTGAACGTTCTGCACATGGATTGGCCTGCATATTCACCCGACTTGTCACCCATTGAGAATGTGTGGGATGAACTAGGGCGGCGAGTTCGATCACATCACGTCCCTGCTGTCAACCTCCAGCAACTGGCTCAGCGATTAGTCGCAGAATGGCTAGCGATCCCCCAACGTTATTTCCAACGCCTGATCAACAGCATGTGCCAACGTTGTCAAGAATGTCTGAATGCTAACAGTGGCTACACCAGTTACTGAAGCTTCTGTGACTTGTGTGAACATCATTTTGGGGGGTGCATGACTTTTTTCATCAGGGTAATAAACTAGTGTCTAATCAAAAGTTTTTTGTTTTCTGTTTTCTGTTCTTGAGCCATCAAAGAATTATTTTGTCATTAGTCGTCACCATTTTAGCTCGTTAGCCTATATTTATATGCAAAACTTTTTGACTCTTAACTTCTTTTGAGTAGTATACACTGCCTGGCCAAAAAAAAGTTGCACACGCTAATATTTAGTTGGAGAGCCTTTAGCTTTGATTACGGCGCACATTCGTCGTGGCAATGCTTCGACAACTTTATGCAACGTCACAACATTTATTTCCATCCAGAGTTGCATTCATTTTTGGCCTGGATCTTGTATTGACGAAGGGAGAGTCGAACCACTCCATAAAAGTCTTTTCCAGCACATCCCAAAGACTTTCAATGGGGTTAAGGTCAGGACTCTGGTGGCCAATTCATGTGTGAAAATGATTCCTCATGCTCCCTGAACCACTCTTTCACAATTTGAGCCCGATGAATCATGCCCATTGATGGGATAACCTGGTCACTCAGTACATTCAGGTACTCAGCTGACTTCATGTTATTGTTGCATAACGTTGTTGAGCCTAGACCTGACCAACTGAAGCAACCCCAGATCATAACACTGCCTCCAGAGGCTTGTACAGTGGGCACTACGCATGACGGGTGCAATGGTGACTTTTTTTTTGGCCAGGCAGTGTATATAGCAGTGACAGAAAACATGATGATGCGTGTGTATGTAACCACAGCAACCGAATGCCATGCAAGGGTGTTCCCATTTCTTACCTATGCGCCATTATGCACTTGCGCACCGCACAGCGCACTTGCACCCCTTGGTCTAATCTCGGAAATACGTCACAAGTGCGGACTTGAAGGAAGTGCTTAGATCGTAGGGTGAGTATTGGGACAAGGCCTGAGACAGTTCAACCTGGTCTCACAGCCCATTCGTATCTATTCTACGAAATTCCAGTCCCGAAAATTCGTACTTATTTTACGAATTAGCGATTGCACACCACGTGACTTTACGATTTTCTCCGATGAATTACGAGACAAAACGGAGATCCACCATTTTTATTTCACGGTCAAATAAAGCGAATGGGTAAGCTGCCGGTATTGTACTTCTAGTTTATACTTATAGTTATAGTACATTCATAGAATACCTTTCTTATTTTGTAATTGCATTTTAATGCAATATGATGTATAATTCTCGAGCTTCTTCGTCTCTGCTTTATCTGTGTGGGTTGCTATTTATAGGCTAGTCTTGTAGGCTATTGCTTGTATTAAACTAGTTGAAGTTAGCTAGGTCTGTTCAGATCAGTACATACTGCATAGGCTGCAATATGATTATTAATGGATTTAGCTTGTGAACTAGCCATCAGAGCGTGTCGTTTTCGGTTCTTTTGAGACGTATAACATGAGAAAACCGAGCATATCTGTAATGGAAACAACCGCGTCTCCCCGTTAACTTCTGTAATGAACTGCGATTCCCATGATTCTGTGCGCTGTCTGTGTGTATTGCCCATAGACTGCAGAGACGTGACGGGTTGACCACTGAATTGGCTTCATGCCCCAATGAGCAGCTCCCATGGGAATCCATGGAACTGGTAAGCGGAAGCTGCCTCCAGTTTTTTTTTTATCTCGATGGTTGAACTTTCATTCATAAAACCAACAAAAAAAAAAGTCTGCCAGTCTGCAAATAACAGGATTCCTAAATGCTATATGCAAATCCCATATGCAAAAGGTCTATAAAAATCTTTTAAAAATCACATATGCCATATACAAAACTTAAATAAAATAAATATGTAGTAGAGAGCTAGCATATACATTTCTTGCTAAAATTAAATAGTTCCCTAATACATGGTACTCCTTATAAAAAAAACATTGAGAGATTGTATAAGAATTGTATAGAAATATATAATATAATAGGCTACTAATCAACATGCTTTTTTATAAAAACTTTGCAAGTATGATCATATATGATTTTTACAGACCTTTTGCATATGGGATTACCTTCG
Source organism: Synaphobranchus kaupii (assembly GCA_029718625.1). Taxonomy (NCBI): domain Eukaryota; kingdom Metazoa; phylum Chordata; class Actinopteri; order Anguilliformes; family Synaphobranchidae; genus Synaphobranchus; species Synaphobranchus kaupii. The sequence goes on along the minus strand of CM056383.1, from coordinate 46,561,314 downwards.
TAAGCATTTAGGAATCCTGATATTTGCAGACTGGCAGACTTTTTTTTGTTGTTGGTAGTTTAAGCCAACACAATCTCTCAAGCATGGTACACAGCAGATATAGAATGTACAAAATACGCACTGTTGTTATTTATAATAATAATAATAATAATAATAATAATAATGCAATTTTATTTAAAGCTTTTTTTTACAGCAAAATCCTATTACACAGTTAAAGTAAAATATATAAAAACAATGGATAAATAAAACAAAAGACTAAAATGAACATGAAAAATATTCTCAAATCCAGAAGCTTGAGAAGCAATGCAATAATAATGGTATATAATGTAAGGAAGACTTAAAATTCAGTAATTAGACTATCAGTTTCCTTTTCAATTTAGAATTAAACAAATTTTGTAGGCTGATAACCACAATGATAATTTTCCATGCCAAATAAGCGTTCATGCGCGGCTCTCAAGCCTACAATACTTCGGCATAACCAGCAGGTAATGTGCGTATGTCAAGTGAAGACCTGACGTGGAGCTACGACCATTTCCACGGTCAAATGGAGTCACGTTGAAATTTTATAAATCACTACTTTGTCGTGATTTTTTACGTACGCCACACGTAAGATCAAATTTGATCAAAAGTACTTTTTATAAATGAGGCCCCTGGTCTTGGCCCTTCTGCCCTTCTGACCATCTTCTGGCATAGACTCAAGACTCGCCTGTTTAGATTGCATCTTTGCTTCCTGAATTAATTGTTAGCATGCAAGTCTTGCTTTTTGTAATAGCATTTTAGGGGCATGTTAACAGTGATTTATACATCAACACTTGCCATGTTACTGACATTTTAGTTAATGTATTATTTAGACTTGTACTGTTTTTTTTTTCAGTATACCATTGTTTTTTTATTGGACATTTCTCTTATATAGCAGTATTTCTCATTCCCCCCTCTACCTAACAGGTCAAGGAGAGGATATCAGCCTGCCTGGCTGACATTTCTATGTGGATGGCTACTCATCACCTGAAGCTCAACCTTCACAATACGGAACTGCGCTTCATACCTCACAGGACCTCCCCACTGCAAGCCCTCTCCATCACCGTCGACGGTATTATGGTGGCTCCCTCCCGCTCTGCAAGGAACCTGGGGATGGTCCTGGATGACCAGCTGGACTTCATGGAGCACATCAGGGCAACAGCACGGTCCTGCAGGTTCCTCCTGTACAACATCAGGAGGATTCGACCATACCTGACCACCTACTCGACCCAGCTTCTCGTCCAGACCATGGTTATCTCACGCCTGGATTACTCCCCCCAAAGTTTTCACACATCACCCCCCTGCTGAGGTCAGTCTACTGGCTGCCGGTCGCCGCCAGGATCAGGTTCAAAGTTCTGACCCTGGCCTACGCTGCAGCCAAAAGGACAAGCCCTTCCTACCTGCAAGACATAATACAACACTAAACTCCAGCTCGACCACTTCGCTCTGCTCGTCCGGACTGCGGAGCTTCTCCACCCTAGCTCCCCAGTGGTGGAACAAACTCTTCACTCCTCTACGTTTTGATCAAACACTGCCTGCACACCTCTTCAGAAACTCACCTTGACTGTTTTTAGCTTGTTTCCTGTTCCTTAATTCTTTGTTGATTTTATAGTTTATAATGTCTTGTTGTCTTAGCCATAGCTTACTGTGTACTATACTCAATGTGGATATTATACTATGGATAGCTGCTATGTTATGATAAGAAATGAGCTCTATCTGAACTGATGTCATTGACCTTCGGTATGGACTTATTGTGCGTCGCTTTGGATAAAAGCATCTGCCAAATGAATAATGTAAATAAAGTTTATTATTATTATTATTATTATTTTATGCAAACTTATGCACTTTTTGCCTTGTGAGTCGCTCTGTATAAGCGCATCTGCCAAATGAATAAATGTCTGTATTGATACACTTCTGTAATGTGATGGACCCTTTCTAGATTAAATAAGATAAATGTCCAGCTAATAAAAGCTTGAAGACGCTGAAGTTCAATACGTCTCTGAGTGAATTAATACTAAATTTATTTTACAGTGCATTGTGTACGCTATATATTGATGTATTGTAAATGATCTCTTCTCTTTCAAAACCTGATGGCCAATATACGGCATATAGTAATAATGTTTATCATTTTAGTCATATAAAGGTTTGAAATTGTATATACCACAACATCTGATATTGATTACAATGAAAACACCAATTTAAAATGGGCAGAAAATTATTTTTATATAATTACGAAATTATAAAATCCCAGATCATGGGATAGACTACATTAAAAAAAAATTTTTTTAAATATATATATTTTTTACATACAGCTGACACCCTTGTAATTTTTATGTATTTAAAGGGAATGCTTTCATTACTACAAAGCTTTCACACTCGGCTACTACATGCTGTTCATTACTGTCTGCTTATTAATTATCAACCTGCTGGATTTGGAAAGCATTATAAATGTCTAGAAGTAGCTAAGATAATTATCTAAGTATTAAAAGTTGGGTTCGTGTGAGTAGCGTGATCCCATTCACAATAAACGGAGGGCATCTTCGTGTGTGTTTACGGTTGTATCAAGCGGAACTACATTTCGGAGCCATTTTATTGCTTCGCGCTAAGGAAAGTCTTGCTGGGAATTGTTGTTTTCTGTGCAAATGTATTCCCTATATACGTAATTATCTAGGAATTGCTAATGTATTATCTAGCTAGCAAGCCAGTTATGCTAGCTATGCTAGATACTGCAATTTTCTGGCATGTTGACCACCCTGACATGGATTAATTAGAATATAAATATACCCAAATTGTAAACTATGAAATTAAATACAAGAGCTATGGAAGGGTCAAAGGTCACAACAGTAGGATTAGGGTTATGGGTTCCTTAAAATCTAGAGGCTTGAAATTCGGAACTATTAATATATCCATGGCCTACATTGCATAAGCAAAAGAACAGACCCCTAGCACACATAGATGCTCTATAGCACCACCTACAAATCTCAATTTTTTTAAAACTTTGACTCCTCCTACCTGAAGCACAAAGGCAGCCAAGCATCCCAAATTTAGTATACAAGGACAACTCAGCACCCCCTGTGACATATATATTTGTATGTAAGCATAAATTAAACTTGTCCTAATTAATTTGACTAGTGATGAAAAATAGGTCTATGAAGGCTGTTAGAATGTTCATAGGTCATTTTGGGTTACTGCTGAACACTGCACTCAGCTTCCCAAAATCGTAGAAGCATGACATTTTGCTAACTGAGTCTCATCAGGGCCTTTAGCATGTACACCAAAAATTAGACCCCTAGCATGAACACAGACTCTGTAGCGCCCCCTTGAAAATGTGATTTTTGAACATTTTGGGCACTCGCCATTTGTACACCGAATGATGTATCATGCTGAAATGTCGGAATCTAGACCACCTCTAGACATACTACAAATAATATCAGAACCAGATCTCTAGCTACAAAAAAAAAGTGCAGTATATGCTTTCAACAGGGGGCGCCACTTAAATTTCAGAATTAATGTACAACACTTTCCGAGGTGATTCTTAGGATCAAGCCGAGTCAGAAAACATCAGTCATAAGAACATTTCAGTAAAAAAGACAATATAGGACTGCCATCTACTTTTGACTATTAATATTAATATTAAGCTATTAATATTGAAAATGTATATCCTGTCTACCAGCAGCTAAAACAGGCGTAGCTAGCTAGGTACCTAGATCTGGTTGAACGTAGCTAGCATAACTGGCTTGCTAGGTAGATAATACATTAGCAATTCCTAGATAATTACGTATATAGGGAATATATTTGTTAAAAAAAACTACAATTCCCAATAATACTTTCCTTAGCGCAAAGCAATAAAATGGCGCCGAAATGTAGTTTGATACAACCGTAAACACACACGAAGATGCCCTCCGTTTATTGCGAATGGGATCACGCTACTCACATGAACCCAACTTTTAATACTTAGATAATTATCTTAGCTACTTCTAGACATTTATAATGCTTTCCAAATCCAGCAGGTTGATAATTAATAAGCAGACAGTAGTGAACAGCATGCAGTAGCCTAGTGTGAAAGCTTTGTATGAATGAAAGCATTCCCTTTAAATACATAAAAATGACAAGGGTGTCAGCTGTATGTAAAAAAAATATATATTTAAAAAAGAAAATTGTTAATGTAGTCTATCCTATGATCTGAGATTTTATTGGTAATTATATAAAAATAATTTTCTACCCATTTTAAATTGGTGTTTTCATTGTAATAAATATCAGATGTTGTGGTATATACAATTTCTAACTTTTATATGACTAAAATGATAAACATTATTATTACTATATGCTGTATATTGGCCATCAGGTTTTGAAAGAGAAGAGATAATTTACAATACATCAATATATGGTGTACACAATGCACTGTCAAATAAATTTTGTATTAATTCACTCAGAGACGTATTGAACTTCAGTGTCTTCAAGCTTTTATTAGCTGGACATTTAGCTTATTTAATCTAGAAAGGGTCCATCACATTACAGAAGTGTATCAATACAGACATTTATTCATTTGGCAGATGCGCTTATACAGAGCGACTCACAAGGCAAAAAGTGCATAAGTTTGCATAAAATAATAATAATAAACTTTATTTACATTACATTCATTTGGCAGATGCTTTTATCCAAAGCGACGCACAATAAGTGCATACCGAAGGTCAATGACATCAGTTCAGATAGAGCTAATTTCTTATCATAACATAGCAGCTATCCATAGTCATGAACATTGAGTATAGTACACAGTAAGCTATGGCTAAGATAAGAAGACATTATAAACTATAAAATCAACAAAGAATTAAGGAACAGGAAACAAGCGAAAAACAGTCAAGGTGAGTTTCTGAAGAGGTGTGCAGGCAGTGTTTGATCAAAACGTAGAGGAGTGAAGAGTTTGTTCCACCACTGGGGAGCTAGGGTGGAGAAGCTCCGCAGTCCGGACGAGCAGAGTGAAGTGGTCGAGCTGCAGTTTAGTGTTGTATTATGTCTTGCAGGTAGGAAGGGCTTGTCCTTTTGGCTGCAGCGTAGGCCAGGGTCAGAACTTTGAACCTGATCCTGGCGGCGATCGGCAGCCAGTAGACTGACCTCAGCAGGGGGGTGATGTGTGAAAACTTTGGGGGGAGTAATCCAGGCGTGAGATAACCATGGTCTGGACGAGAAGCTGGGTCGAGTAGGTGGTCAGGTATGGTCGAATCCTCCTGATGTTGTACAGGAGGAACCTGCAGGACCGTGCTGTTGCCCTGATGTGCTCCATGAAGTCCAGCTGGTCATCCAGGACCATCCCCAGGTTCCTTGCAGAGCGGGAGGCAGCCACCATAGTACCGTCGACGGTGATGGAGAGGGCTTGCAGTGGGGAGGTCCTGTGAGGTATGAAGCGCAGTTCCGTATTGTGAAGGTTGAGCTTCAGGTGATGAGTAGCCATCCACATAGAAATGTCAGCCAGGCAGGCTGATATCCTCTCCTTGACCTGTTAGGTAGAGGGGGGGAATGAGAAATACTGCTATATAAGAGAAATGTCCAATAAAAAAACAATGGTATACTGAAAAAAAAAACAGTACAAGTCTAAATAATACATTAACTAAAATGTCAGTAACATGGCAAGTGTTGATGTATAAATCACTGTTAACATGCCCCTAAAATGCTATTACAAAAAGCAAGACTTGCATGCTAACAATTAATTCAGGAAGCAAAGATGCAATCTAAACAGGCGAGTCTTGAGTCTATGCCAGAAGATGGTCAGAAGGGCAGAAGGGCCAAGACCAGGGGCCTCATTTATAAAAAGTACTTTTGATCAAATTTGATCTTACGTGTGGCGTACGTAAAAAATCACGACAAAGTAGTGATTTATAAAATTTCAACGTGACTCCATTTGACCGTGGAAATGGTCGTAGCTCCACGTCAGGTCTTCACTTGACATACGCACATTACCTGCTGGTTATGCCGAAGTATTGTAGGCTTGAGAGCCGCGCATGAACGCTTATTTGGCATGGAAAATTATCATTGTGGTTATCAGCCTACAAAATTTGTTTAATTCTAAATTGAAAAGGAAACTGAGTCTAATTACTGAATTTTAAGTCTTCCTTACATTATATACCATTATTATTGCATTGCTTCTCAAGCTTCTGGATTTGAGAATATTTTTCATGGTCATTTTAGTCTTTTGTTTTATTTATCCATTGTTTTTATATATTTTACTTTAACTGTGTAATAGGATTTTGCTGTAAAAAAAAGCTTTAAATAAAATTGCATTATTATTATTATTATTATTATAAATAACAAGAGTGCGTATTTTGTACATTCTATATCTGCTGTGCACCATGCTTGAGAGATTGTGTTGGCTTAAACTACCAACAACAAAAAAAAGTCTGCCAGTCTGCAAATATCAGGATTCCTAAATGCTTACGAAGGTAATCCCATATGCAAAAGGTCTGTAAAAATCATATATGATCATACTTGCAAAGTTTTTATAAAAAAGCATGTTGATTAGTAGCCTATTATATTATATATTTCTATACAATTCTTATACAATCTCTCAATGTTTTTTTTATAAGGAGTACCATGTATTAGGGAACTATTTAATTTTAGCAAGAAATGTATATGCTAGCTCTCTACTACATATTTATTTTATTTAAGTTTTGTATATGGCATATGTGATTTTTAAAAGATTTTTATAGACCTTTTGCATATGGGATTTGCATATAGCATTTAGGAATCCTGTTATTTGCAGACTGGCAGACTTTTTTTTTTGTTGGTTTTATGAATGAAAGTTCAACCATCGAGATAAAAAAAAAACTGGAGGCAGCTTCCGCTTACCAGTTCCATGGATTCCCATGGGAGCTGCTCATTGGGGCATGAAGCCAATTCAGTGGTCAACCCGTCACGTCTCTGCAGTCTATGGGCAATACACACAGACAGCGCACAGAATCATGGGAATCGCAGTTCATTACAGAAGTTAACGGGGAGACGCGGTTGTTTCCATTACAGATATGCTCGGTTTTCTCATGTTATACGTCTCAAAAGAACCGAAAACGACACGCTCTGATGGCTAGTTCACAAGCTAAATCCATTAATAATCATATTGCAGCCTATGCAGTATGTACTGATCTGAACAGACCTAGCTAACTTCAGCTAGTTTAATACAAGCAATAGCCTACAAGACTAGCCTATAAATAGCAACCCACACAGATAAAGCAGAGACGAAGAAGCTCGAGAATTATACATCATATTGCATTAAAATGCAATTACAAAATAAGAAAGGTATTCTATGAATGTACTATAACTATAAGTATAAACTAGAAGTACAATACCGGCAGCTTACCCATTCGCTTTATTTGACCGTGAAATAAAAATGGTGGATCTCCGTTTTGTCTCGTAATTCATCGGAGAAAATCGTAAAGTCACGTGGTGTGCAATCGCTAATTCGTAAAATAAGTACGAATTTTCGGGACTGGAATTTCGTAGAATAGATACGAATGGGCTGTGAGACCAGGTTGGACAGTTTATTGTGAAATAACATCTCAACATTAACATTACATTTACAGAGGATTTAAAGAGTTTTTAAAGGAGATCAGTTTTCTGATAATATTTAAAATCTCTTGGTCAGGATGGTCATGGTCAGGATGGTTTACATATCATATTGCTTTGCAAATATACACAATATGTCACGTTGATAAGATGCATACGGTTTGACCATTATGGACATGTTTGTTCATACATCGAAGTAAAGAGTGCTTCTTTGTTCCTCTGCCAGCTGTATCGTTATCTCCTGGGCTGCACATGCCTTTCACGACAATCCAGGACAGTAGAAGAAGGTTTACACAGAGAGCTCAGTAATGAGTGGAAGAGAAGGAAAGGAAAAAAGAGAGAAAATGAAGACAGCTACCGCCCCAACAAGCATCTCATGGGATGACTTGGAAACTCATCTCCTGGGGTGGCACATGCTACCTCATACCCGGGGTGCAGCTGGGTTTTGTCCTGGAATGCGGTTCTGGGTAGGATTACTATTTGGCAACCCATCCTCACCGTCTGCCTTTCAGATTCGGGGCCTCTCTTTCTCAGCTGTCTGTGTTCCATGGCTGGCAAAAATGCGGGCGGGCCGCCCTGGGATTGCTCGTGCTGCCTCTGAAATCAGTGGTTTGTTCCTGCTGTCATGGGAGAAGTTGAATGTGACTAGAAGGGGGGCTTCCTAGACCAAATAAACACACTGATTTTCATATAATCAACAGAATGCCCCTAGCAGTGAGGGATCCCGTGGCCAGAAATATACTACTTATCCGTACACCTTTTTTTTGGACACTTCAAATGAAACATCCAATTTTTTTAATTCTTTGATTTTCAAAGACTCAAAACATATTTTTCCCTGTACTGTAGGCATTGGTCCTCCTTGTCTTGAGAAAGCTTATTCATGAAGGTGTCACAGTTTTAAATCCGTTATATAGCAGCTTACTCAATGTCAGAATTGAATTCAGAGGCAGAATTAAGCCTACATGACTCTGTACCCACACGGAGAGGAGGTTTGGAACTGGCTGTAACATTTGCATGACTGTAATGCCTGTGAAGTCTCCAGTCTATAGGAAAGTTTCATTGAAAATAAATAACTAAAAATAAACCAATATGTAGTTTTTCAAAACTGCTTTTCAAAAAAGCTCTTGTCTGCCTGTAACATCTGACTGGTAAAGAGAACAGGTTTCAGTCCTATTTGGTGACTGAGATCCATGGAATATTAAGGTTAATATTGAAACTAAAAAAACCTGCCAAGAATAACCTGCATACATTTCACCCACCTGAAAGTTAGCTTCAATTATGGCAATTTTCTGCACGTTCCTGATCCAGAAACAAGAGTTAACAATGGCATTGACATGCTTAAAGCGATCACTTTCTGTTTTTTCAACATTTATCATTTCAGTTTTAGTGTATGTTTTCAATAGGTCTGGCAATAGGTAGGTTTCTGGCAACCTACTGCCTTTACAATAATTGTAAGGGAGCATTCAGGAATCATAGTCTAAAGCAGGGGTGTCAAACCCCAGTCCCAGAGGACTGCAGTGTCTGCTGGTTTTGGTGTTTCAGCACGAGTAATTAAGTCATTGATTGGCTAAAGAGTCCAGACATCTTGTTCTCAAGGTCTTAATTTACTGCAGATTGGAAGGAAACCAAAACACCTGCAGACAATGCGGCCCTTCAGGACTGGAGATTAACCCCCCTGGTCTAATGGGGGGGTCACATTAACAGAAAATTTGCCATTCACCTTGGCACTATGAGCAGTCAACCCATTGGTAGTGCTCAACCTACCAGTAGTGATGGTGTGGAGCTTTGTCTTGAATCCTATCTGCTTGGACTCTGCAACAAGTCTGGTATCCATGCATACGTAAAGACATGTTAAATCTTGATTTATTAACCCTGACTTCTGTACACCCTCATTGTATTTATTTATTTTATTAAAGGATCCCCATTAGCTGGTAGCCGTAGCAACCAGCTAATCTTCCTGGGGTCCAACAAAAAAACACATACAAAAGCAACCACAAGTGAAACAAACCATTACCACTACCAAATTTAAAAATAAAAACCCCATCTCAGACAAAGAAATGACCTAAAACAAAAACATAAGTAAAAACCAGAGGTGGAAATCCAGGGGAAAAAGTCCTACCATGTGTTTCTTCCACCCATAGACTAATTAGTTCTACCTCCTCACAGAAGAATTGTGTTAATTAGCAAATCCAGTAAAATACTGGTGATGACTTTTACTTTATGTCCCCTGGATTTCTACCTCTGTTAAAAACAAAGAAAACAAAAACAAACAGCAGCAGATTCCGTAGCCAGATATAATTTGAGTTTCTTTTTTAAGTGTCCACTATGAAACGAATGTAACGTTACCCATCTGGGTCAGAAAAAAGAAAAAAATCGAAGAGGAGAAAAGAAGTCGAGAAAAAGGTAAGCTGCAAGCATATACATAGGCGGAGGGTGTGTAGGCTAAGGCTGGGGAAGGCAATGCTCGTTTGAAAATTAAAATAATGTAGGCTATTAAATATAAATAATGCTAACGATAGAGGATTTGAGGTTGAGTTAGCTCACTCAATCCACTAGGATATTGCCGGAGGAGGTAACTAAGCTAGTCGGAAGCGTGTAGCCGATTGCTACATAGTTAGACTAGCTACCTGTACTAACGTTAGTTGGTTAGTTGGCAATTATCAACGCGTTGTCCTGTCACAGTGAAGCGGCAGTCAAGCTGAAGGATCATCACACAGACTCGTGGAGCATTTCTGGAGACACTGGCTGTATCCCAAACCGCATACTTCCATGCTGCGAGCACGCATCCATCTTGGAGTGTGAGTCCAAAAAGTGCCGGAGCACGGAGCACGGATAAAATACCCGGATGCGTGCTCCGTTTGGTCAAAATTCGAAGTATGCGTGCTCCGACCAGAAAAACATCCCATCATTCCTTTCGAGAAAAAGGTCAAGAGACTCAAGACCAAACTACTATCGTAATGGATGAGAATATTGACGGTGCCTCTCCCGAGGCTTTCTACAAATGTAAGTCATTTCAACATTTTTATATGAACATTTTCACAAGTTTGAAAACATCTGGCACAGCACTATTTCTGTTAGTGTTTTAATACTGAGCTAGCTCAATAATTAAGATAACTTCTATTTCCAGCTAGCTAGCTTTCGTTATGTAAATTGCAATGCAATTTGCTCGGTAACAGCTAGCTAGCTAGGTAACGTTCGCTAACATTAAATGACAGTACTAACGTAATATCTATATTAGCCAGATAATGGCGTTAGTCGTAGATATAGCTATTCCGAAGCACGAAGCATTATTTAATATTCGTATTCGAATTTATTCCCATATGCTATAACTGACTTGCTAGCTAGCTGGATATCAACCCACTTACTAGCTAGCGTCGCACTAGTTATCGTTAGTTAACTTCGCTATAACACTAACATCACTTGTGTTTAATGCTAGCTCATGTTAATATTTGGTATTGATGCATTATATTTTCTGGTTTTCCATTTGTGACACTAGGGACATAACGTTACGTGTGTAGCCCCAGCCATGGTCCCTCTTGTTGGGGAGCATCCCAACGAGTGCACGGATTGCCCGTCGGGATAAGCGGAAGACTGGCTAGAGATCCTGGTCGTCATCAAAATATTTGGCAAGGATGGGGACATTGACAATGATCCTGCCATAGGTTGCAAGGCTCTCTCCCTAGAGACAAATTTCCCAAGTTAATAAATATACTCTGCCTAACTTCAGTGCGTCTGTCTATTTGTGTAGTATTGACACCTAGTGGTTCAGATTGGAAACTTAAAGGGTAAGTTCGCTATTTTGGACCTTGGACCCTATTTGCGGTCCGTCTTCCATGAACCTGACCCATGAAGTCCATTTTTTCGCTGATCGGTCCAGTATTGAGTTCGCTACAGATTTCCTGTAGGCTCTCACTGGGCTACAATAGAAGTCAACGGGGCAATTAGAAATGTTCGATAAATGTGCTTTCATGTACAATAAATGAGACGGGAAGCTCAGGGTGTATTGTTACCGGTCTCAGTATGCTCTCCTGTGAAATGTATCTCAATCCGAACATTTTTACGTGCTTGGCATGGCTTGGAAGTAAGCATTTCTCTGTTGCTTGTTTTCGCTGCTCCCGCGGAGTACTATGTGTCGGGGGTAGGGGAGCGGGAAGGTGTGCCGGCCGTTTACGAAACTATCTAGTTGAGCAGTCTGCGTTTGTTTACCTGCAGCAACGTAGGCTACAATTTCCACAAAAAAACTTGGATGATGGATGACTATAATGATTACGAAGACGAAGAATTCGATTTTGACTTTGACGTTACTGGCTACAGATTTGAGCCAGAATACACGGACACTGAACTACAAGAGATGGATGATAAGAGAGCAAGAGAAGAGAGAGAGGCTGAAGTTGCGCAGGTAATGTTATCCGAAGTCAGTGCGAGGTAGTGCAGTCGGAGAAATAGTTCTGTTTCAAATGGAACTGTTGTTTCAACGTTCGGTTTGCGTTTGCGATAGCCTACATTTCACAGGAGAGCATACTGAGACCGTAAGAATACACACTGAGCTATAAAAGCACATTTATCGTTGTTTTTCCATAACATTTCTAATTGCCCCGTTGACTTCTATTGTAGCCCAGTGAGAGCCTACAGGAAATCTGTAGCGAACTCAATACTGGACCGATCAGCGAAAAAATGGACTTCATGGGTCAGGTTCATGGGAGACGGACCGCAAATAGGGTCCAAGGTCCAAAATAGCGAACTTACCCTTTAAACGGGGAAAACTACATTAGGAGTTTGTAAATGAATAAAGTGCTACAATGTGAATGAACAGCACAATATGCGATGTAAAATAATCATTTTTTCCATATACATTTAAGTTTAATGATATGTAATGTTAACCAGTGTAGCTAGCTAGTCGGCTGTATAAGACAACCTACGTCGGTGCTGACAAGCGCAATTGTTCTACGAAGAGAAGCCCTCCTCTTCACCCCAGCTCTCCGGATGCTTGCTTTCGTCGGATGCCGTTTTAAATAATGATCCGCCGTCTTATTCTGGCAGCAGCCCGTCTTTTCTCCGTTTCAATGGAAAACCACCCCAGAAGCAACACCACCGCCACAAACATGGCTCCATTTCTACTAACTGCGTACCCAGTTGTTCACGCTCTGGTAAACAGCGCGAAAATAATCAAAACACAGACGATTGCTTACAATGCGAAGACTATTTTATTATGGGGTTGATTGTTTACTTAAAGGTATCCAATGATGTAATGAATAGGCTGTCTTCCTAGCCATCGTTGCTTTCCACTGACTTTTCTGGAATAAGAACGCTAGCAAAAAGGATAATTCAACTGTTGCGGATATTGCTGGTTATATCACAAATATATAATAACAGCCGATACAGTACAATGCCAGCGAACGACGTTATGCCTCTCAGGTTTACCCTACTCGTCCGCATTTCCCCGATAGCTACGGGAAAGGTTAAAGGTTATAGGTCGCCACGAAGTGCGTTCCACGACTGTGCAAAACTGCAACCGTACTTCCATGCTCCAGAGTGCGAACTCCCAAACCTTGAGTGCGCACTCGGGAGCACGGTAGGGCGGAGCATGGAAGTATGCGGTTTGGGATACAGCCACTGTCACACCCTCGATTGGCCAGATTATAATGTTGTAATTTGCCAGTGAGTGACTTATTCACTTGAAATAATTTTTTTGTTGTTAATTGGTTGTCTGGTCTTGATTTTATTTATTCATTCATTCATCTATTAACAAAAAGCAAAAAAACATACATAGGCTACCGGTAGTTTGGTCAGATTCATGCAATGGGTTTGCAATGTCATATTTAGGCTACGTCTTCGGTGGCTATACACCTACTTACACGTGCTGAATTTGCTTGTTATTGTCAGAAGCTAAAATATCGGAGTTACGAAAGCACGCCAGCGGATCACAAAAACAAAAAGAGAAAGAAAAAAAAGACATTTACCAAATGTGTAATGCTTTGACATGGCTTTTTGCATTGTCTGGTCGGGTTCGGTGGGTCGGGCCAGGCGAATACTCCACAAATCCGAACCAAACCTAGATCCTAAAATTCCTAGGTACCGGTACCAACTTTTACCACTAGGTGCTGCTATAACAATAGCGTGAACCACAGTTAAGTGTAGCCTACAGTTGCAAGGCTAAAAGAGACACAGACCATTAGAATGGTTATTTTCTTGTTTTGGTGAACTTATTATTTATTGTTTTACTGACTATATTTTGTCATAGATACCATCTTTTATCAACGTATCATGGTAAAACACACACACACACACACACACACACACACACACACACACACACACACACACACACACACACACACACACACACACACAACTTGTTTTAGAAAATCCCGCACAGAATTACTTTATAGACTTGTTGCTTGTCATTTTCGTGGATGGTTTTATGTCTCCCGATACATTCAGAGTTTTAATGACTTCAACCTAAGTGTATGTAAACTTCCGACTTCAACTGTATACACTTGTAAGATGAGGGAAGTGATTATCTGGAGAGATTTGCTCTTCAGGGACATTGTGGGTCAGTGGGTCAGTGTTTTCAGCCTCAGAAGTACAAACGATATCTCTGTGACACCCCGTGGGTGGTTAATACAGGGAGTAGAGTATAACACAACCCAGATCAAGAGAACAGACCCTTGGAGTGTTTGAGACCATGCTTGTTAAATACGTTCCATAGGCTACTGTAGACAATAATATGAGCTTTATAATAAACTTATTAATTTTAATATAAATTTAGAATAAACTTTGACCAATGAACATAAAGGTCACTGGGTATAACCAATGACATAGTAATCAGTATAACGCAGCATTTTTAGTAACCCTTAAAACACCAATAAATACTGTCTGAGACCATCAAAAAACCCACTAGCCTATAACTCAAATAATATCTGAAAACTCCTAGAAAATGGACATAATTTACCTCGCGCAACGCAAATGACAATTTAAATCTACTTGTTGAGCCTCAAAACTGAAACTAATCTGTTAAATAAAGAGTTTGTTTACCACCCAAAACTGTTTTGTATACTTGTAATAGGTGTTCATTCCCCTGGTAGATGTTATTAAAGTATAAGACTTGACTAAGTAAAAGAAACCATATCATTGCGATTAACTTAATAATTTAAATAATTATTAACTTAATAATTTAACGTCTACATTTGGGGACATGCGATTCTAACCAGGCTACAAGAAGCAATTTATTACAGAAATGAACAATGAGCTGCGTGTCTGCAGTGAATTAAAAAAACTGCTTCTGACGGAGTTTCTGAAGTTTCACGTGACGATATTTTAAAAGAATCATATGAGCTCGTGCGTGGAGGCATCCAGCACAACGGCAGGAGTCAACGCAGCCCAGTTTGGTTTGCAAATTTACAAGTTTGTGGTGTAGGCTAAAGCAATTCTTAAAATATAAACTTAAACTTACAATTAAAAAAATAATTGTTAAGTTTTCACAAATATGGGACAATTCAAGCCCGGGAAACTTCACTGTCGCATCAGCGTCTTTAGTCCGCTCATTTATTTTTGGCATCTTCTTAGCTTTACCGGGAGCTACAATTTGGATACGTACCATTCTCTTAATTTCAGTGGCACAAGCGGCTCACTGTTTGGATATTCGGTTTTGCTTCACAAACATGAAAACGAGACATGGTATGTATATCATTCACAGACAGTGGAAACAAAAAGCATTAGCGAAACAGCACTTCTTGGGTACTTACGCTGACTATAACTTTAACTGAAGAATGCATGCAGTAGAATAGGGAGCTAAAGTTTCCAACTGCAAAAGCGCGTAGTTGTGTTGCATTCATTCAGTGCTTCAGAAAAGAGTGCAATTGCTGCGAAACCCCTATGGACTGCTTTCATATTAAACAATAAAAAAACGTGTCCAACTAAAGGTTTATTTACTGCAGTTACTGAGGAGAAAGTAGTAGTTTGTAACGTTATGCCTAACACAATTGTGTTCATTCTTCCAGACTACGTCTTGTTTGCTAAAAGTATGTTGTTATACAAAAGTAAGCTAAAAGTGTGTTACATTTGTTATACAAGTATGTTTTTATATGCTGAATCCACGTTTTGTCTGTTTTAGGGTGTTGGTGGGAGCACCGGTTGCAAACTCTAGTTTTGACATGGACACCAGAAACCCTGGTGCAATTTTTAAGTGCAAAATCACAGATGGGACGTCATGTGAGGAGATTCATATAGGTTTGTATTGAACATAGCTTTTCAAATCAGCAATGCACTCTAATGAAAAATTAAGATATTCCTTAATTTTGCATTGTTGATTCTATTTGTAATTGTGATATGGCTTTGGAATATGGCGTATGCTATTAGATATTAAAAGTGTCAAATCATTGGACTTTATATTAAAGGTAGTTTTAGGTAGTTTCCCTGGGCTTGAATGGTTTATAGGACATCTGACTAATTTTAGTTTATTGAGTCATTTAAGTATATTTACAGTACCAGTCAAAGGTTCAATAGGAAAATGAGTCAGGAGAAACAATCCATATCTACTGCATATCTGGCAGCAGGGTGATGGTTTGAGCCTCGTTTGATACATCAAACCTTTGATGACTTACAGCCATTTAGCCAACCATGGGTTCCATACTATTCCCGTGTAATTTCCAGCTTAATCTAGCCCCACCCCCCAATTTCCATAGAGATCCATTCAAATGCAGAGAGGTTATAGTATCGCTTCTAACAGTACCTGGAAATAAGATATCAAGTCTTTTGATATACTTTTATACAGTCATGATAGCATCACCTGTTTACCTGTGGAGTACCTGTTTACCACAGAAGTTGGTTGAGAGAATGGCAAGAATGTGCAAAGCCGTTATCAAGACAAAGGGTGGCTACTTAGGATCTAAAATATAAGACTTTTTTCATTTGTTTAACACTTTTTTTGTCTTTGCATAATTTAATTTGTGTTATCTCATAGTTTTAATGTCTTTACTATTCTAAAATGTGGAAAACAGTAAAAATAACGAAAAAAACCTTCTATGAGTAGTGTGCCAAACTTTTGACTGGTACTGTATATGGAACTGTATATGGAAGAGCCAACTCGGGATTCGTTCATAAAATGAAATGCTTTTGGGGCTGTCTTTTAAGCTTGCTGGTTTATGTAGCAAAATGGACAAAATGATATGAAGTGAAACGAAAGGGGGCCTACTCCATCATCCAGGCGAGGTTTTAAGGTTACACATGTATTCCCAATTATCCTGGATCAAGCTATGACTCTGTATTGGACAATAGTTCCTGCAATCTTCGGGGGGACAATCTTCTGTTAGGGGACAATAGTTAAAACAAACATAAATATAAAAATTACATTGTGAAATAGGGATTAATATTTTTCCCCAAAAATAAAAGATTTTCTCTCACGGAATAGACGCACATTGTCCCTGGAATCGCAGGAAAGTGGGCTTCTTTTAAGGCATTAAGCTACTAGTAAAAATGCGTTGATCATATTTCCATAAGCAGGACAACAGGAAAATATGTGTAAACCTATTGGTTCCCAACCTGACAGCTTATTGTATTTAGTGTCATCATTAAGGCAAAAGAACGCTACACTAAGAAACGTACTGTGAAATTCACAGTAATTAACTGACTGCAATTGACAAGTAACTTACTGTAAAAAAAAATCACAGTATTATAACTGTAAAATAAAACACAGTAATTACACAGTAATTCTTTTTTACAGTAAGTTACTTGTCAATTGCTGCCCGTTAATTACTGTGAATTTCACAGTAGTTATAACTAAAATAAAACACAGTAATCACTATGTACTGTATTGTTTGTTACAGTAGTAGTGTGGCAACTGTACAATAAAACACAGTAATTACTATGTTTTATTTTACTGTAAAAAAAAAACACAGTATTATAACTGTAAGCTACTTGTCAATTGCTGCCAGTTAATTACTGTAAATTTCACAGTAGTGTTATAACTGTAAAATAAAACACAGTAATCACTATGTACTGTATTTTTCGTTACAGTAGTAGTGTGGTAACTGTAAAATAAAACACAGTAATTTCCAAGTACATTACATTACATTACAGGCATTTAGCAGACACTCTTATCCAGAGCAACTTACACAGCATTCCAGGCATTTTAGCATTTTTTTTTTTTTACATATTATCCATTTATACAGCTGGATATACTGAAGCGAATCAGGTTATGTACCTTGCTCAAGGGTACAACGGCTGTGTCCTATCTGGGAATCGAACCTGCAACCTTTCGGTTACAAGGCCTGTGTTATGATCCGAGAAGGGACTGGACTCAAATGCACGACTCAGAAATCCAATAATCCAGGTAATTTATTGCTTCGACCAGAACTCCTGAAGCATAGGGAGAGTTAGACAGACAAACAGGAACCAGGAATGGAGCAGCAGAGGGAGAACAGGAGCGGGAGAGGCTAGGGACTGGATAGTGGCAGGAATCTGGGCAGGTGCAGCAGAGGAGGAGCGGGGAGCAGGAGACGGGGCAGCGTGGAGTGGGCACGAACAGCTGCAGATTGGTAGACTTGGAAAGCAGACAGGATGGGCACGAACAGCTGCAGACTGGTAGACTTGGAACGCAGACAAGAGTTAATTGACAGCAAGGCAAGACTGGATAAGCTGCGAGTTAAGGCAGTTTCTAGCAAGAGTTAATTTAAGCGAGGCAAGACAGAGCTAGATACAAAGTATCAGACGAGACAAGACTGGAGTATTACTACAACGACACTTAGCGAACAAGACTTAGCGAACTTTGGCCACAACAACACTTAAGGAACCGGCACAAGACAACGAAAACCAGAGGAATATATATGATAGTCAATTAGCCAATAAATGCGTGCAGCGTGAGAATGTATGCGAGAGTGATTAACAGAGAAAAGAGCGTGAGGAATGCAAGCGAAGAAAGGAACGTGACAGGCGGAGGAAATGCGAGAGGAAACTAGTGACAACACAGAGGGAAACCACGCCGAGCCTGCAGCACGAGAAAGACGAACAAGAAACATGAAAACAAGACACGAAACGCGAGAACAGTGCAAAACAAGGAGCACAAATGGGAACGGGGACAGAGAGTGTCACAGCCTGTTCCTTAACCATTATACTACACTGCCGCCTGTAGTGTAGTGTATATGTGATTACGGTAGTAATGTTTTAACTGTAAAATAAAACACAGTAATTTCCAATTACTGTTTATTTTGGTTACGGTAATAGTGTTTTAACTGTAAAATAGAAACTTTAATACTGTATTTTTAAATTACAGTCATGCTGGTAATTTACATATCACCAGTATTCTGCTGTTAAAATAAAATGTTACGGCATTTTTAATTCTTGACACATTTTTTAAGCTTCAACAATAACTGCAGAGAGACAGCAAACAATACATTTTTAAACTATTCTTAATTGTTGAACGGTAAGAAGCATAACATATAGATACAACCACAACAACTTAGCCTAGAGCAGGTGTAATCAATTATCCCATCATAGTGTTTATAAGGATTTATTGTGACCTGCGCTGACATGTACATTGTACATTCACAATAGGCAAAATAATTTCAATAAATGTAAACAGCAATAAATGGATCCTATCAGTTTGCAAAATATATACTTTTATTATAGTTTATTATATAGTTAAGATAATATTAGATTATGTTACGTTCGTGGCTTATGTAACGAAAGAGGTGATGGCGTGGCTCGAACCACTGAAATTCAGGGGGAGAGGCCACAGCGCTAACCACTACGCCAAAGGCAAATTCACTGTCAGCGGAGGAGTTAGGTTGCCTGACGAGTCTATTATTTTCTTATTATATTTATTTTTCTTTCTCGCTCTTCTCTTTGTCTCTGTCTTTTTTGTTAGTTAGGTTTGATCAGATTTAAAACGAAAAGCAAAGAAAAAAATATTCAAAGATGATCATAACTCTACAATGCTTTTTGGAAAGTGGCTGATAACGATGTGTGATGCTTTCTGTGGTGTGAATCGGCTTTTCTACATCGACCTGTCGGCTCTGTGTTATTCAAAGTTTGTCGTGAAGTGTGTCTTGAAATATTCAGTCCACGATATACTTTGGGAAAGAGTCGTGAAAATTTCAAGACATGTCTTCAAAAAGATTGTGAAGTGTGTTGTCAGTTCTGAAGACACATCGGAATCGAGAAAACCACCCCAGATTACCACAGTGCTGTTCTTCAGTGGAAAGTAGTTCCAAACGGTCAGATGTGTCTGGGGCGGGAGCAATAACGTAGTTCCTGAACTGCTTTCCAATTGGTCAGAATTTCCATGTGGGAAAACTCAAAAGAAACTCCGGGAAGTAGAAGAGCAGACAACGCACCACAAGTAGGCTAATTTCGCTGTGATTTCACAATGGAGAGACAACTGCGCGGGTTGATTTTGGCGTGGATCATCGGTTATTACATCGTTTGCATTTATCACTTTAGGCAAACGATACAGTTTGAAAATGAGGCGCAGCTGTGGCTGGAAAATAATGTCCTGATGCACTGGAGACGTGTTTGTCCGCGATTACTCTGATTCGTCATGCTCGCATGTTGTTGTTGTTGTCCAGCGTAGCTGGCTACGGGAGCTCGTTTTGTCCAAAAATGCGCAGTGCTTTCTGCAGTTGGGTCGGATCCTATGGTCGGATCACGTTCTCACCACAAACGAACCGCACCAGAGTTTGTTTGGAAGCGTACCGAGACCATCTCTTCAACAAGGTCTCGGTCT
Organism: Synaphobranchus kaupii; assembly: GCA_029718625.1. Lineage (NCBI taxonomy): Eukaryota > Metazoa > Chordata > Actinopteri > Anguilliformes > Synaphobranchidae > Synaphobranchus > Synaphobranchus kaupii. Next base: position 46,541,024 of record CM056383.1, on the reverse strand, counting down.
GCTTGTTTGATCCGCTTTTGGTGCGCACCGAGTATGATTGCTGTGTTCACACCTGCCCAAACGAACCGCAGCAAGGGGGAAAACGAACCAGAGTTCGATTCAATCGAACGAAACAAGGCAGGTGTGAAACAGCCCTAAAAGAGTGTTGATCACCCGGTCCTGTGTTGACCGCATAAGCGTGTGCCTGAATCACCGTGGGAGAGTTGTGTATCACCGTGTGTATCACCGTGGCACTGGCACCAGCGAGTGTGTGAGCCTCTGGGCTGTTTGTAAGTCGTGGCTCTGTTTGAACATGCACCTCTTGTGTATGGCATGTTGTGGCTCTGATGAGCGTGCCCCTCATCGCATAGCCTACTGTTTACGGGGTGTACCTAGACTGACTGTATCACTGGCCCGTCCATGTCCCAAAATCATGCTGTCCTATGAAATGCACTGGAAATAAAGTTGGCTCTTTTGTATAAAGTCGTTGCTGTGTACTCTGTGCTCATTGTCTGGCAGTAGACCGGCCTGGTCTACCCCACCCACAAAAGAGAAGGTTTATTACAATATTTAATAGGGGTGTATCCGGAGCCGAATACCGTATTCGGGAAAGCACGAATAATGCGTTGGAACAGAATTTTGTTTCTACCCGAAGTTGCTCGTTAATATTCGTTCGAGAGAGAGTTAAGATTCGTTCGAGAGAGCGAGAGAGCGAGCGAGAGAGAGAGAGACGTAATTCACCAAACTGTGACTTAATGTTTATAAAGATATTTTGCGAACGTATTACTCTAGATCACGAAGGTTTCATGTATGTTACGTTAACGTTACAAGTCCACAGTGTGGATTTATTTGCGAGTTGAATGGTAAACAATCTGGGTAGAAACAAGCATTCACAGAATCCGTGATATAGGCCAAATATTAATTTTAATTAATTACCACAGTGCAATTGTCGCGAATATGTACCTACATGTGAATCCACTTTTAATGTTGTGGATTGTGACCCGGCGGCAGAATTATTGGGAAGGATGGGCCTCAATTTTTTTAGGGGGGGGGGGGGCACATATTGGATATTGTGTTTTCACAAATCGCAGCCGGTATAGGCTGCAGCCTATGCGTTCATGTCGGCATTAAGGATGTCTTAAACACAGCGAAACGCAGCTCTCAATAAACATATAGCATCACCAAATAGGCTACTTTCCTTCAATCCAAATCAATGAACTGGGTGTTTGTCATGGAAGTCGCAGGTGCCATGATTCCGCTAATTCTACCCTGTCTACCTTAACGTAGCCTACAGTGTTATTTATAGGCTAGGCTTCCACATTTTAACCATATTGCCAAATTCTGGGCAAACAAAATGCGACAATGTAGCTACATATATTCTGGAATGCACTAGCTTAAGCATCGCAATGTAGCCTATCAAAACAAACTTTAAAGAAATAAAAATTGGTACACGGGAACCCTGATTTATCATTTTAGTAGTCTAGCCTAATGCAATTTGAGCATGCGTTCCAATAAGTTAAAGGCAAAAAAGCATTCTTTATGTGATTGACCGAATTAAGCCATTACATGCATTTTAGCCTACTCGTGGGTTATTTGTAGCCTACATACCAGCCGGAAAATTAATTTGACTTTTTTGAAGCTTAAGCACTTGTTATTGTTGCTACAGCACAAGGTAGCCTATTTTCCTTCCCTAAGTGACTACAGGAAGGCAGCCGCCACCTCCAAATGCCTTACAGTTATATGGGAAAATACATGTTATACTGAAAATTGTTATTTAACTGAACAAAACAAAGACCCTCCGTATGCACAAGGGCAATCTTTCTAAGAATTAGCGAACTAAGCAAAATACCTAGCTACTGTTTGCAGCCACGGAGGCAGTGGCTGCCTTCCAGTAGTCACGGAGGGAAGGAAAGAAGGCTACCTTGAGCGTTCTACAGTTGTTATTTCATTCATTTCACATGCACTCGGCTACTGTGTAGGCCTATGAGATCTATAGATTTTTTTTAAACACTCCATGATCACTTTCCCGTGACGTAACTTTGTCCAATAGGCTATTTTCTGTGACAAACACCCAGCGTTAACAGACATGACAGCAACCAATTTAGCAACTGACACAAGATTATAGTTTACCATCTCTTACCTCCTCTCTTAGCCTAAGAACGCAGGTAGGCTACCGGTAACCAGCTGGTTTCTTTTTCATCCATTTTCGAATATCCATGATATCTGTTTCACTTTTCAGCTTTCGCTAGCTAAGCAAAGTGAGGTTTTGTGCCTCACTGTCTGTCGCACACATGATCAACGTCGTAGGTGGCCATACAACCACTTGACCTCTGTCAGCGTCCAATCGTATTTTAGGCCAACACTATTTTAAAAGTTTTTTTAAATTGTATAAAAAGATACGATTTACTTATGTGAAGTATGCCTACTACTGCTACTAGTAGGCTTATAATAATAATAATAATAATAATAATAATTAATAGGGTAATTATTGTTTGTCAGCAGCTAGGGGGCAGCCACCAGCTCAGATTTTTTCCAGTTGTTATCCAAAATTATTGTTCAGTGTCCCCCAGTTAGGGGGTGGGGGGTTAGATAAATAAGTATAAAGTCCAGAATATAGTTCTTATAAAAGGACTGAATACTCATAAATTGCAATAGCAATTAATTTTAGACTAGAAAATATGATATTTCCTATCCTATGTAACACCACTTCCGGACGAAGCCCCACCCACTTCCGGTTTCTATCCGAATACAGATACAGATACAGATAATTTTGATGGTCCAACAGATACAGATACTGATAATGGCATCTCTGCACACCCCTAATATTTAACCAGCAATGGTATCTGTGAAGCACACTAACAAACACAAAAAGAGGCCATCCCATAATTAAATAAGTTGTAATACCTGGAATGCTGGTACAAGTTGAGGTTGTGAAGTGTGTAGGGAAATATTCATAAAGTGAATATATAAATTGTGTTGTTTCAACCAAGCTGGTGTCATTCAGTGCAGCATACCATGAAAAGGGTTTGCATTACAGCATCATCAAAGGCCTTCAATGTTGAGGCCTGACAAAATGTATTATTATTTATTTTTTTACATTTGACTGCAGTTGCTCTGCCTTAACATAAGGGAGGCTTGGGGTGGGACAATTGGAAAATGTTTTATATGCGCTGTCATTTATGTATTTATGAATAGGGTTAAGCCTAACAGGCCAAGAAGCCACAATAATAAAAAGTAAATAAAGCATGAAAAAATTCAAGCCAACTTGATTTTCTACAGTACATAATTGGTTACTGTGATTTTCTACAGTAACATAATGGTTTCTGCAGTAGTATGAATATTACTGTGATTTCCTACAGTAGTATGATGTTTACTATGAATTTATACGGTAGTATAATGGTTACTGTGATTTCCTACAGTAGTATAATGTTTACTGTGAATTTCTACAGTAGTATAATGGTTACTGTGATTTTCTACAGTAGTAAAATGTTGACTGTGAATTTCTATGGTAGTATAATGGTTACTGTGATTTTCTACAGTACTATAACGATTACTGTGATTTCTACAGTATCATGTTGATTACTGTGTTTTTAGGCCTACTACACACAAATTAGAATACACGTAATATGAACTCATAATATGAAGCTTGAACTTCGCTAGCCGAATTCATTGCCTGTGATCTGTCTGCTGTGAGAACAGTCTCATGGAATTGATATTTGACGATGCTTCATTGTATAATGAAACTAAATTAGTTAAACCAGTTGTCACGATTCCAGCTGTCATGTCACGTTTTATTTTATTTTCTTGTCTTAGTTAGATTTCTTATTAATGTCACGTATTATGTTTCGTCTAGTCACGCCACGTTTTATGTTTAATTCTTGTTACGTTTCATTTTCATGTCATGTCACGTTTCTTGTTTGATTATTGTTACGATTTATTTTCTAGTCTTGTCATGTCACGTTTTATATTTGATTCATGTTACGTTTCCCGTTCATTGTTTAGCATACACATTTCCATGTTTTTCCACAGCCTTGCGTTCATGCTGTTTCTCTATCTCTCTTGCTGTCGCTCACGCTTCCCTAATTGTTTCATTCTCCCGTATCTAGTTTACTAATCTACTGACGTTAGATCAGGATTGGGTAATACTAACTCTCTAACCATGTGTTCATGTTTACCTTACGTTTCTCGTGCATGTTATTTACTAATTTACTAACGCTAGGTCAGGATAGGTTTATTACTAACGAGTACTAATTATCTTGTTACCTTGTCAGCCTTCCACACCTGATTTCCATTCGCATGCTGCTCTCAAGCTAAGTGTCTGCACCTGTCTACACCTGCATTTAAGCTCAGTGTTCATGTCTTGTCTTCGTGAAATTGTTGCCTCCTGTTTTCAGTGCACTTTTGAGCGTTTTTGCCAAGCCTGCCTTTTTGTTACGATCCAAGCCTGTTTATTGACCATTGTTATTGACCTCTGTTTTGTTAACCACTGCCTGCCTGTTGCCTGCTGTCTTTTGTACTTTTGCCCCGTGGAGCGGACTCTGGTCTTGACTCTTGTATCGTCTTCGACCCCGAGCCTGCTTACCATCTGCCTGTACTTCTGCCCCGCTCACAGCTACTCTGGTTACTGAACTATTGCATGCTGTACCGATTCTGAGACTGCGTTCTCCCTCGGTACTGTACATTGGTTTTGGCTGGACTTTGAATGAACTTTGCTTGCTTTTTGACTACGCTCATTGGACATTCCTTTAATAAAGCCCTGATGGGACTTTATCATTCAACCACTGTTTCTGAGTCGTGCATTTCGGGTCCAACCCTCACGCACCCGTCTCACCAGTAGGCTAATTTGGTGTTTTCTAAGGTGAGAGGGAGGCCATGTTCTGGTAGCTTATTCTCAGCTGCTGCAGGTGTTATAACTAAATTAAACCGCATATATTTTGTAAAATAACAGCACTGGTTGAAGATAATGGAAAATCTTTTCCATTATCGAGAACCGTGCCTGTGTTAAACCCTTATGTGAAAGATCATTATTGTGTAGGCTATATCAAAACAAGTCATAATGCTTAGTCTAAATAATATTGATAATATAGCCTATTGCTTGCTCGCATGCTTTAACTACATGCACAAGCTTGTTTCGCCAGCTTTAAATCACTGTTTTCACTGTTTTGTCTTATGTGAGCCATCATATTAGGAATCCTCCAAACGGAGGTGGCTTTTGAAGGGAATGGGATATGACATTTTTATTGGTTATTGCATGTTACGCCCAAGACATGCCTATAATTAATGACGAGACTAAGTTTAGCCCATTTGCACCTTGCGGCGTACTTAGCACTCAAATAACATGCCGTCTAACTAACAAAAGTGGACTTGGACATGCCCTAAATGCACTTGCGCCATGCGTTTTAGACCAAGCGCTAAGATAGTCAAGATAGAGCCATATCGATGTTGATGTCTATTACCTGACATTCATTATCACAAGCCTCACACTAGCTACAGAGCTGAAAAGGTGCATGTTTAGTGGACATGCCTTGTGGACTTGTGAATGACAAAATGTGAGTGCTTTTTATTTTTTTGCAGGCATGCAAAGTGTTAAGGAGTGTGGGAAGACTTGCTATTCCGAAATTGACAATCAGTGGCTTGGCGTGAGCATGTCCAGACAGCAGGCTGATGGAAGCATTTTGGTATGTAATTCACACAGCTATTCACCTACTGTCTAATAAGACATCAAACAGAGTTGCAGGGCCAAAGGCCACCAGTTGCTTAAGCTGTTATTGCTTTACCTCTATAAGACATAGGGCTTGATTTAAAAAAAACCTTTTAGCACACGTAAAACCAATAACATGACCGATGATTGGTCCTGGTATTTTTGTTTTGTGCCAATCATAGGTTGTGTTATTAATTTTGTGTGTGCTAAAAGGTTTTGCACACACTAAAGGCCTTAGTGAATCAGGCCCATAATGTATGGAATCCTTTTTTGTCTAAATTAAATAAATACATAAATATTCCATTATGATATAAATAATGAATAAATGCAGGAATATATATATAAATGAGTCAGTGAATTGTGAAATAATTCAATAAATATATAATACTCAACACATTATTATAAAATATTAGTTCATCGTACTCATTTTCACAACATTGTTACATTTAATTTCATAATTATTTAAAAATGGCTTTTTTCAACAGAACTTCATAATGGTACTTTTCTAAATAGCACATTTCCAAGCTCTTTTTTCTTTTTTTTCATTTCATGACAAGACTTCATTTCATAATGACACATTTATTTCATATTTCATATTTCAGTCAACACGAGCTGAACCTATTTAGTGATTGGCTAATCCTTTGCTATTGATTATTTTGCTTGGAACTGGCAGAACCTTTCTAGTGTGAGACTACCTGCTAGCAAACCTATGTGGCAAAGTTATGGTAGTTTTTAAGCAACATACTGCAGTGGTTCCCAAAGTGGGTCCTGGGGGACCACTGTTTATGCTGGTTTTCATTCAAACCACAATTGCAATCCCACAATTAGCTGTTAATTTTTCCTAATTATGTGCTTTTCATATCTATAGGACTTATTTACCTCCTTAATCCTCATATGTTGAACTTTTATGGCGCCTTTTATGTTTTGGGTCAATCTGACACAAGAATATTGTAATTAAAATGTTTTACACTTTCTGTGTCACCTTTTGAGTGTCTCCCATTTGACTAGCCTTTTATCCCTAAATATAAAAAATCTGTGATATCCAATATCTAATTTTAGAGCCTAATGTAAGTGATAGTATGTGAAGTTTAAAAAATGTTGAGTGAAAAACATTTTTACTCAACATTTGTATGTAATTGTTTGTAATATAGAGCAATCAGTACAATGTGAACATGGGACCTTTATTATTCATGACATGCATAGCTATTTCTAACATAATGTGGCTGAAGAGGGTAAATAATCCCTCTAAACATGAAAAGAAAAATTAACAGCTAGTTAAAATTGTGGCATTGCAATTGTGGATGGACCGAAAACCAGCATACACAGGGGTCCCCCAGGACCGAGTTTGGGAACCACTGGCATACTGAACCAGAAAACAATGTGGAAGACCTCGACGAGCTCCGAGATGTGATGCTTACCGTGCTTAACCATCAAATTGGGAGAAAATTTAAAAAATATTGAAAACGTTGACATATCTGCTGTCATAGCAGTTTATGTCAGTATAGGATAACCTGCATAAGTGATATAAATTATGTTGTCATAAACTGTTACAACAGCTGATCACAGCTGTTATGTCAGGTTTATGACATTGTTATGACAAGAGTCCTGTCATGACAGCTGTCATAATCCTTTGGCCTCAAATTGGTTAAATCTGGTGAATGACAGACTGCCATGTCAATGTGTCATAACCTATTCTGTAGCTCCTGTCGTGACAATTGTTAGACAACATTTTGGCCTCAACTAGCATAGTTAGCTAAATATGGCAAGCAACGTAAGCTGTCATGTGAACATGTGTTATAAAATGTTATGGCTCCTACAACTTCATGGATCATGGCACTGTTATACTGTTTGCCATAAACTGTCAAAATCGTTTATGTATGGAATTTCCTTATGCTTATGACAGTGTTATCAATTCCCTGTCATGATGGCTGTCATTCCCTGTCATAACGCTTTGCTTCAGAAAGCACTGGTAGCTAAATTCGGCAAGTGACATAAGCCGTTATATCAACATGTGACATAACAGCTGTCATAACATTTACCGATAAAAGTGACGACAGTGTTATGTCATTTGACATAAACTGATATCAGCTGTTATGTCATGTGCATGACAGTGTTATGTCAGCCTTATGTCGCAGGGTTCAAGTAAAGTGTTATTTTAGAATGAGTTGAATATTATTTAATTATTTCACAATTTATTTCTCATTTACACAGTGTATATTGGTGCATTCATTCATATGATCATTTATTTAACTTTGACAAAAATGGGATTTCATAACAATTAACCTTTATGCATTTAATGTATCATTGCTCCTGTTTTGTAAGTGTATAAACTAATGATTATTTGTCTTAATCCTGGCCTTGCCTTGTGTATGAAGATTGCATTATGTCTTATTATAGGTCTGTGGACATCGTTGGAAAAATGTCTTCTATTCAAACAGAGGCGTTGGAAACAAGTTTCCACATGGTTTATGCTACAAATTGGAGGCTGATTTGATACAATCAAATCAGTTTATCCCTTGCTACAAAGGTACGATAGGAATATCTAAAATGTTCCACTTTCCTCCATCAACTATTTGAATCACATAACCCTTGCTTTGCAGGGTTGCTTATAAGCAGGGTTACCAATGCAAACAAGGTTTAAGCAATTTTAAAGACTGTCTGAGGTCTTGTGTTGTCTTTTGAAATTGAGGCTGTTGACTAAGCCATTGCTGGAATCCATCAGTCATAGAGAAATGTTTAAAATTTTTATAGGATATAGTTTGTGTAAAGTTGGAACAAAATGTACATCAAACCATAGTAAATCAGCCTTACAATGAAATTAGATACACTGGGCTGCTGCTGCCTGTTTTGTAGTGTTAGCTTAACCGCACGTCACAAGCACGCATTGCATGTCAAATACATAGAGCAGCGTTCTCTGTTCTTGGAAGTGTGGTCTCGCAAGGACACTTGACAAGAACATTCTTCACAAGACCACAAGCCCGGACTTGGCGTTCTTAGCATTGAGAAACACCCACAGTCTGATCGTGGGGTGAACGTGCTCGGATGCCCACTCCTGCATGGGTAGACTTTCTTGAATGTTCTCCATTTGTAAATGAGCTTTTTCACTGTGGAATGTTGGACTTAATATTGTTTGGAGATACTTTATAACACTTCCCAGATAGATGAGCAGCAACAGTTGCTTTTCCGAGATCATCACAGATATCTTTTTGGTCTTGACATGTATTAACACCTGAGTGTTCCAGACTAAACTGTCAAATTTTCCGCTTATGCAGGTGGTAGCACTTCCTGACGATCAACTAATGGTGTGCACTTTATTAGCAGCACCTGGTTTTAATTACCTTCTTAATTGATATGGAAGCAGTAAGAGTGCATGTACCTTTCCACACATGGCTTCTGCATGTTGGCTTATTTTTGGTTGATTAAATAAAGACAAAGTAATTAATTTGTGTGTTATGAGTCACATGAGGTTAGACGTATCTACTATTAGGACTTGGTGACGATTAGATTAGGGTTATTTATGTCCTGATATTTAAACCATCAAATTGACAGAGGATGTACTTTCTTTTCACACCACTGTGTGTGTTTTTGTGTTACATTTATTACTATTTACCAGGTGACAGGTGTAAAGTCCAGGGGTCAGAAAGTAAAAGTCCTACCATGTGTTTCTTCCACCAGCTGATTACACTATTTAGTTCTACCTACTGGCTGAAGAATTGCGCTAATTACCAAATCATGGTGATTGGAACAAAATACTGCGGAGGACTTTTACTTTCTGAACCTGGATTTTACACCTCTGCCAGTTGAGCCTGGCTGACCAAAAAAGTTGACTGGGCTACCAGATTTGACTGCTTGGTAGCCCAGAGTACTACCAACACATGGCTTTAGAGTATGGCCAACCCTGGACACTGCAGTGAGAGTATAGGACAAGAGAGATGCTACCTTGCTGAATGGCTGGCTATTTTGTCTCAAACATTAACACATTTTTGCCATGGTGCGTCATTTTGTTTTAGATTACCAAAAAAGTTATGCTGAAGAATATGCATCCTGCCAAGCTGGAACATCCAATTTTCTCATGGAGGTATTTCTCTGCTGTCAGAATGTGCTGTGTACTGGTTTGAGCTGTGTGCTGCAGTATGACTGCATTTACATTGATTGTAATGGTCATGTCTGTGTGCAATAGGGCTTAATTGTTATGGGTGCCCCTGGGACTGCTTACTGGACTGGCTCCGTTTTGGTCTATAACACATCAAATCAAATTCTATCGGTCTTCTCTGCAGAAGACAGCTCTGTGCACTTTGGAAGCTATTTAGGTAAAGTGCATTTCCCTTCCTAGTGCACTGTAAACTTTGTTCTGTAAATGAAATTCAACATAAAGAGAGACCTGACTCTCAGTAGTAAATGTGCGCTTGTAGGTCTTACTGTGCATTATGTCCTATTGTGCATCTTTATTTATTTTAAAGTGTGGGTTTAATCATCATTGAAATTATTTGAATCCACAGTGTTGCATATGTGCAGGGCAATACAACTAGTCTGGCATAGCCTCGTCTATGGGGGTAGTTGCTAATGCCCTAGCACATTTGGAGGAAATGTTATAATTTCTTGCCAAGCTGCCTACACGATTTAAATAAAATGGCTTTTGAAAATATTACATTTCAGTCTTAAAATAACAGTCTGCTTGTGCTGCTGTTTATCTGATTTCGATGATGACTATAAACCAGTTGAATATGTGTTTGAAAATAATTTTTATATGACAGAAAATAATATTTTTGAAAATACAGTGAGAATATTTGTTTTGGGAGTAGCTGTCTGATGTGACAAGATAAGTTATGATATTATTTCTGTCACAAAACCACCAATGGTTTATGTAATGGTACCCTGGGTGGTGTTATTTTGTGTAATAGGAGCAGGTATGATTATTATAATTATTATTATTTTGATGGTGCATCCTTGAACAGGATACTCTGTTGGGGCAGGCCACTTCAGTCACCCAAACAGCATAGAAGTGGTGGGAGGGGCACCACAGTATGAGCAGATTGGTACAGTAAGTATAATAATGATAATATACCCAGCCTCACATTTGCCATTTTGTGTTCTGTGTTGTCTGTGCTGAGGAATGGAAGCTCTTAAAATAGGAATGCAGAAACAGTTGCCCAAGCGTTACGTTATAGCAAAATTAGCACGGTTTCAGTACAGTCTTTTTAGGTGTGGCTCATCACGAATGTGATAGTGAGAAGGGTGCCTGTGTACTTTGCTGTGGTTCATGTGACCATGGATCTGACAGGTTTAAGACTCTGAGAGGTCGTTTCCGCTATGCACTTTAGACATCAGTAATTTTGAAACTCAGTATGTGAGCTGCATGCTGCTCATCTGCACAATATTTGGTGCTGAATCTATATGGCCCACTAGATGCAGATTCATTCATTTGTGACTTTGTGTTTATTTATTTGGTTTTATTTGTTGTAGTTGTCAAATTGGGGTGTTTTACAGAAGTTAATAAATATGCTGGATAGTAAAATTTCACTTACTGTTGATATGATACGATTCTGTCCATTTCTGGCGTGAACACTGGAACATTGTTGCACCTAATTTAAATGTTATTCTTGAATAAATAAATAAATCAAATTGTACTTAATTATGGTTTTGGAATTAAGAGAGTTTTCACCGCACACTCACTAGTGGCTGTTTGGTACCTTCTCAGACTCACACATTGTGCACAATACATCATGTATTTATACATGCAAATTAAAAAAATAATAAATATAGAATTATGAACATATTTAAACCTGACATGGGTGTAATTTTTTTTTACCACATTTACTGAAAATTTATCTTGGCTTTAAATGGGCCTTGCAAATCTTTTGTGAATCTTTCGGCTTCTCTCTCCGTTCTAGGTGTGCATATTCAAAATTGAATCTGAAAATCTCCAAATCATCTTTCAAGCCCCAGGCAAGAAGGTGAGAGGCATTAGCAGCCAAATGCTAATTGATCTTAACTGGGGGGATGATCTATTTCATGTGTAAATGTGTGAGGTCACTTTGTTTCCTGTTTGCAGCTGGGCTCCTATTTTGGCGCAGCTGTCTGTGCAGTTGACCTGAATTCGGACGGGTTCTCTGACCTGTTAGTTGGAGCACCCATGTACAGCACTGTCCGGGAAGAAGCGGGAAGAAGGACGTGTGTACATTTACATGAACCATGGTGCTGTGAGTAAGGTCATATTCACTTCCGTCTACATTACAAATGTAAAATGTCAGCGCAGCAGTGTCATTCAGGCCCAGTTTTAAGCAGTTACAGAATTATTTCAGCATCACACAGATCCGGGATCCAGAGATGGAAATATTCTTCACAATGCATAGCAGTTTGAGCCATTTCAAGTGTTACTAGATATAGTTGACCATCCTGAGTGGATGGTGGTAAATGCCACTCCATGCACTTACCTGGAATGGCTTTTAAAGTTCCTTTTTGTATTGGGAGCTCTTTCCCATCCCTGTGGGTCTCTGCTGACCTATTTTCCTAGTGCAGTGAAGTCCCCATCTGGATCAAAGCCTGGCCAAGCCAGTGTTGACTATGGCTAGGGGGGTATACTATGAAGGAAGCTTAACAAACCCAGGGTTTATTTGCATTAACTGGCTCTGACAGCTATCTGGCTTAACCATTATCACAATGGTGGTTATGAACTTACTAAGTGAACACAGGCTTTGTTAAACTTGCTTAAGCTCTGTGCACATTGCCATAAAAGGGGTGGGATTATTTTTTTCCGTAGGATGATTTTGGAAGGTTCCTGAATAATTCATGAGCCTGTGTTGAGGGATGGGAGGGGGGATTAAGAATTTAGAATTGAACTTTGACATATCCTTTACCATACAGGTTTTTTTGTGTTTGTGTTCTTGAGTGAGGTTCCCAAGGAGTTGATTGGTCAAAGGGCGGTGCTTTTATGTTTCATAAATGTCTGTATCACAAAGCCGACTCTCTTTTAATCGTGGTATATTGTTGCGGCAACTTACTCTGCATATGTTCAGGCTAATGGATTGAAACATATAAAAGCACTGCCCTTTGACCAATAAACTGGCAGCATAGTGATGGTTTGCGGCTCATTTGATACTGTAGACCCTTGATGACTTAAAGCCATTTAGCCAACCATGGGTTCCATACTATTCCCGTGTAATTTGCAGATTAATCTAATCCCACCCGCCAATTCCCATAGAGATCCATTCAAGTGCAGAGAGGTTATAGTATTGCTTGTAAGAGTACCTGAAAATAAGATATCGAGTCTTTTGATATGCTTTTATACCCAGTCATGATAGCATCACCTGTTTACCTGTGGAATGTTCCAAACAGGTGTTCTTCCCAGTCTTTTTTTGCCCCTGTCCCAACTTTTTTGGAACGTGTTGCAGGCATCAAATTCGGAATTAGTGTATATTTACAAAAATCAATGAAGTTGATAAGGTAAACATTAAATATCTTTTCTTTGTACTGTTTTCAATTAAGTATATGTAAAAGAGAATTTACAAATCACTGCTTTCTGATTTTATCTGCATTTTACATACTGTCCCACCTTTTTTGGAATTGGGGTTTGTAAATTAGCTTGATAACCCCATAATCTTGCTCCATAGTATACCCCTCAGGACTTCAATGAGTTTAGTTAGGCTAAAATAATTTATTCAAAAAGTGTAAGGATGCATAATGTGTTTCTCACATTGGAGGGTGCAGGCTAATTTATACTTTGCAATTTTGACAGTTGACACTTTCCAAAGAAGTTAAAGTGCACACTCATCATTGCTAAACTGTATACAGTATGTAAATAGTAGCGTTTCCAGTTTTTGTTGCATACCATACAACTTTAAATATAGCTTTCTACATCAGCATTTAAGCCATACAGAACCATTTCAAAGTAATAAAAATGATTGATCCATATCACATTCATATCAATGTAGTGATCATTTTAGGGCTCTTAAAATTTGATCTTGATGAAAGAAAACATATTTGGTGAACTTTTTCGTGGATGATTTGGGTTATTGCTGCCTTTTTGCATACATTCACCCAAATCGTTGTGTGCACCTGGTGCTTTCACTCAGAACGGGCTTCCTGAATGTTAACATATGACTACCACACACATTCAGTCGTTAAAAATTTTGGGGGTTAGCTTTAAAAGGAATGTTTGGCACTCAACATGTCTCCTGCATGTCCAAAATAAGTTTTAGCTCACAGTAGACTAACACGCATTTCAAGTGTCAAAAATTGTTTTACATGCCCATGCATCTCACTTCAGTAGCTCACATTAAACTGAGGCTATTTTAAAGTTTTGGGGTCTACTAAGACAGTGGATCCCAAACTCGGTGCTGGGGGACCATTGTGTGACCATTGTGTGTACTGGAACGAAAACCAGCATACACAGGGATACCCCAGGACCAAGGCCCAAGTTTTGGGTCCACTGTGCTAAGACATTCCCTTTTCCACATGATATTGTGTTCACATAGTCTGCATACTTGTAATCTCTGCTTCCTTTAAGTTCAAGCTACAGTACCAGTCAAAAGTTGGGACACACCTACTCATAGAAGGTTTTTTTCCGTTATTTTTACTGTTTTCCACATTTTGGAATAGTAAAGACATCAAAACTATGAGATAACACAAATTAAATTATGCAAAAACCAAAAAAGTGTTAAACAAATAAAAAAAAGTCTTATATTTTAGATTCTTCAAAGTAGCCACCCTTTGCCTTGATAACGGCTTTGCACATTCTTGCCATTCTCTCAAACAACTTCTGTGGTAAACAGGTATTCCACAGGTAAACAGGTGATGCCATCATGATTCTGTATAAAAGGATATCAAAAGACTCCTGATATCTTATTTCCAGGTACTCTTAGAAGCAATACTATAACCTCTCTGCATTTGAATGGATCTCTATGGGAATTGGGGGGTGGGACTAGATTTAGCTTTAAATTATACTGGAACAGTGTGGAACACATGGTTGGCTAAATGGCTCTAAGTCATCAAGGGTCTGACGCATCAAACGAGCCTTAAACCATCACTCTGCTGCCAGAAATACAGTAGATATGGATGGATAACTTGAAGGGTTTCTTCTCCTGACTTATTTTTCCATAGAGTTCAATAGGAAAATTTGTCAGGAGAAACAACCCTTAAAGTGATCCATCCATATCTACTGCATATCTGGCAGCAGAGTGATGGTTTGAGGCTCGTTTGATACCGTAGACCCTTGCTGACTTACCGTTATAGTATTGCTTCTAAGAGTACCTGGAAATAAGATATCAGGAGTCTTTTGATATCCTTTTATACAGAATCATGATGGCATCACCTGTTTACCTGTGGAATACCTGTTTACCACAGAAGTTGTTTGAGAGAATGGCAGGAA
This sequence comes from Synaphobranchus kaupii, assembly GCA_029718625.1. NCBI lineage: Eukaryota > Metazoa > Chordata > Actinopteri > Anguilliformes > Synaphobranchidae > Synaphobranchus > Synaphobranchus kaupii. Next base: position 46,525,977 of record CM056383.1, on the reverse strand, counting down.
TGTGCAAAGCTGTTATCAAAAAAAACTTTTTTTTATTTGCTTAACACTTTTTTGGTTTTTGCATAATTTAATTTGCAGTAAAGCAATTCAGTGTCTCTGGGTATTTTTCCACTTACCACTCAATTATAGTGTGCATTACAGTAATATCTCATTATTCATCAAATCAGGCTTGAGTTCAAGGCTTTGCATGAAACCTACTTTTTATTATGTTCAGAGTTTACAGTCTTGAATTAAAAGTAGTGTAGTGTTTTTTAAATGTAGTGATTTTGTGAAATTTCCCCAACAATGCTGAGAACAGGAAGCTCTGCGTGACAAGAATAATTGTATCGTCTTGCCTGTATTAATTAATTGGTGCCTCCCAATTACAAAGGAAAATAAGTCCTGGGCCTTTTTTCCAGGGTAATATGTTGGAAGAAGAGTTTGTATTGGTGGGGAGTGACACCTACGCAGCAAGGTTTGGAGAAACCATCACAAATCTTGGAGATATTGATGACGATGGCTACCCAGGTAAATTAATATTAATATATTAGGAACATTTTACCCATTTATATGCATCATGCAAATTTGGGACACTGGTAAATTGGGACATTTGTGTTCTGTGAGCACCGTAAAAGCCATGGATGTAATGCAGTAACATTACATTGCGGCGTCCAATGTTAATGTTAAAGTTTCTTGTTCAGGATGTGCTCAGAGTGACAGGATGCTCCCAGCTGCAGAATGAAACACACAGGCCCCATTGTTCCACTGTGGCCGATGTAGCAGCAGCGTTCCTCACAGCAGTGTCCGCAAAAAGCGAGTAGCCTAGGGTTGAGGATGGAGGGCAAGTAGTGGGGTTTGGATGGATGTCCTACCACAGGAGTGGCTGGGCAGAGAGACACGGCACAGATGAACACTACGTGTTGGGCATACTGCTGAGCACATCCTCGTCACAGACGATAAGGTCCACACACCTTCCAGAATGTTGATTACAGGGAAAGTCCCATGTTACCCCCGGGTTCGAACGGAAGTGGAAGACAACAGGGTACAGGGTGGTGGGAGGCTTTTATTTTGTTATTTACCTGCAACCCCAGCTGTGGATGTGTTACAGATGTGGCAGTTGGGGCACCACAGGAGGACAATCTGCGAGGGGCTGTTTATATCTACAATGGGAGGAGGAGGGGAATCGCTCAGACTTTCTCTCAAGTAAGTAGCAGAAAAGGATACTGAGAGTTTGGGGTAATGGGGGTGGGGTTAGGGGGGGTCCCTGATCAGTGCTTTCATTTGTCCTATTGCTCTTAACACACTGGTGGCAGTTATGCATACAGACAGTTAGCAACAATAGCAACAGGTAGCAATTTCCTAAAGTCCCCTATGTGTCAGCTCATTGAAACATTAAATTGCAATAATTGTCCACTTTCATAGTTAAAGCTTCAAGGAAAAATAGATTGATATCTCTAGTAATTTGTAGACATAGATGACGCTTTGCAAACATGTTGATAGATGTTTAAAATGGGTTTTTCTTTGGTGCATCGTCACAGAAATTCCAATGACATTATATAACATTTTCTGAATCTTCACGTTACGTGAAACTGTTCATCTGTGACCATCAGCGCATCACTGGGGCCATGCTGGGTAACACCTTCAAGATGTTTGGTCAGTCTGTGTTTGGAGGCGTCGATGTAGATGGTAATGGCTACCCAGGTGAGCTTCAGTGTCACTGTACTCTCACTGTAGAGAAGGGAATCATTGGGCTCCTCAAACTTTTCACTGGCATACAAGCGAGCAGTGGGTGGCACCGGCAGTTCGCGTGGTGTAAGACAGCACCCAGGCTATTTGGAAGGAGAAGTTGCTGGAAGCTTTTGCAGGCATTCTGTGAAATACAGTGCGTAGTACAACCATCTAAAGATCACACATATCCAGTTTCAAGAAGACATAATTTCAGTTGCTTTGCCCTTTGAAGCAAGTAGCTGAGCTCAGTTTCAGAAGATTGTAGGGCAGTTCTTTCAAACATGGTGTCATCAGTGGCAGCTGCTGAACTGAAAATTGGCAGGGCAATCTCCCTTACATGATGTGAAGAAAGCAGCTGTGTGTTTACCTGCCAATGGATTATTCAGATGCACACTTGTTACTCAAGGATAATTAATGAAAACGTTGAGACTAATGATCATTTTAAAGGGAAGTTTTCCACCCGTCTATTTTCAGCTCACCAACTGCCACGCGTCATGCTTCTGTGATTGTTCTGGGCAAGTGAGCAAAGAATATGCCTGAACAGAATATCATAGATATCGAGGACAGTAAACTGATTTCATGCAGCTGATGCATCTGCTGAGAGACCCACTAAATTTAAGTGATGCTTTCCAGGTTGTGCTATCCATAAATCTGTCTTTGTCCACAGATATAGCAGTCGGGGCCTTTCTGTCCGATTCTGCAGTGGTACTCAGGTGAGCCGTTTACAGGGAATGGAGAACCACTGATAGCCTCTATATAAAGGCTCGGAAAATTAATATGCAACTGAACCCTGCTATGGTAAATACTGTACTCCTGTTCATAAGGCATGAGGATGTTTTTTCAAGGACAACTTGAAAAAAGTCCAAATTAAACGTATGCTCTCTCTAATATAATTTCCTTGAACAATAAATGTAAAGTGTTTCATAGCTTGTGACCTGGCCATAGAGGTTTCTTTCTGTGGGTTCCATGAAACAGATGTGTTGGCTGATGCAGTCTCCTTTACACTGACAGGACGCGGGCTGTGGTCGTTGTGGAGGCCTTCATAATTCTGCCTGTCAGTGTGAACCGCAGCCAGCCGCTGTGCACTGAGAATGGCCAGCTTGCCATCTGTATCGATGTCAATGTGTGTTTCAAGGTCCAGGGTCGGCGGATATCTGGAAAAATAGGTTAGTTAATGCACTCATGACCCTCTGCACCACTGACAATTTACTATGACGATGAAGGCTTTTAATACACACCAGCCTGTAGGGGTGGGAATCGAGAACCGGTTCCCGTTAAGAACCGGTTCCAAGTTGTCCGATTCCTCGGAATCGTACGCCTTCGAGCTTATCGATTCTCTTATCGATTCCAGCATGTATTCTTGACAGCTACGCATAGCAAAACAACGTCACGTCATGCGCACCACCGTTTTTCATTCAGTCAGCGCATGATGGCAGGCAGAGTTTGGCACCCCGTCTAAAAATATAAAATGTAAACGTAATTTTTTTAAAAACTAATACTACTGCTACTGTCATTTAAAATCAATAGAAAATGTGTTCGCGTAAGCTCCATTTTGTGATCCGTCTTCAGAAATGATCAACTATTCAGAACTATAACAGATTTGTGGAGTGTGTGGACTTCCCTCCGGAGTCTATAACCAACTACAAGTGTAAAACTACAGTGTTTTGATTGGCGGTAGACTAATCTGACAACGATTGCCTGCTTGGCGACACACAGATGAGTAGCCTAGATTTGGAAAGCGAATAACTAACCTAAATTAGCTAAATGATAATCTTCAATCTTCGTCATCTTCAGCTAATCAGAGAAGCCAGCTTGCCTCAGGTAACGTTAAAGATCTCATCTTTCTTCCATGTAAATGTATCGGCTAAATGAGATAGGGGAGAATGGTGACAGTTGAAACTGTTCTGATAATACAGAAACCAACGCAAATGTTACGGTGCAGCTTATGAAACACGCCTAGGAGCGTAACTAACTCATAAGTAAAGTTTGCAATCTTCATTAGAGAATGAAACTACGAAATATCCCAATCAGAGCAGCGGTTAAACAACAATATTTTAGCCATCTTTTTTTATCAGTTAAACTGATAATTTATCCTCTCTTCTTGCGTCCTTTTTCATTATTTTCCAGTGTCTCTTATTTTCTTTGATGTCTGATATTTTTAAGCACTCGTATTGATCAAGCCAAATTACATTTATAATGCCATTTCAATTTACAGAATTATACAATTCTGACTGTTTTATTGGATGCTCTGCCACTTGTGCAGGCATAAATATAGCAGATAAATATTTTCCATGATATGACTAAGAAATATGAATGAAAAACGAATGCTTTATACTTTAAATATTGTCTTTTAATAGCCTGGGAGCAAATAGTATTTAAGGAATCGATAAAGAATCGGATCGATAAGCGGAATCGATAATGGCATCGGTATCAATAAAATCTAACGATTCCCATCCCTACCAGCCTGTGAACTGACGTCTTAAGCCTAATTATACTTCATCGCACAACCTTTTCGACAAGTGTCATGTGAAAAAAATGACGTATTTTCAACTGAACGTTGCATACTTTGTCGTACAGTGTGATTGGACAGCCAGAGGGAATGGTGAAATTTGTTGTGACTGATAGGTTTGCTCCACTTCATTATTTTGGCTTTGACTGGTGTTGATAAAAATGTAGGGGATAGAGGAACAACTATTGCAATACATAGGAAATTATCGTATGTATGATGTATGGATGGATGCGGTTAATTAAGTCATTGAGGTTGGCCGACATCCTAAAATATTTGAAACGCATGTGCTCATCCACTATAACATATTCTCCCTTGTTTTCTCTCGTTTGACTTATGGGATGGCAACAACAGTAGTTTTAACAGAAGTAGATTTAAATTTTCATCCTCAATAGCCTAATTTCATTGGGCGTCACTATGTTTTCACAAATGCAAACAAAATGGTCCGGATTTTGGCATTCGTTACCATAGAGACAACAGAACCCTCCCAGCAGGCTTTTGACAAATGTCAAATGTCGTGTAAGGCTTGAATTCTTTTCACAACACTGGTCGAAAGGGTTTTGCGACGAAGCATTAATTAGGCTGTAATCATTTATTGTGCTATGAGGGGTGGTAATCGTTTAGGGCCCTATTTTTGCAGTCAAGACACCACTGTTAAACTAGCAGTGGTGAACTGAGGTGTGTCCAACTCAATTTCTGTACCTTTGTGACTAGAGGCTGTAGCACACCTGCAGCGAAACTGTAAAAGATGTTGCTTTAAGAGGTATAATTTACCTGTAGTTTGTGGTGGATGTTGGGTTTCATTATGGCTTACCAGATTGGCTGCTGTTTCTCATTATACCTCTGCCTCAAGACCATAGTGAACTGGCAGTTTTGGCATGTCTAATTCATAGTTTTCACGTGATGTCACAGCCCTATGGGAACGCCCACCTGGCGGGCAAAAAGCTGCCCACCTTCCATTGCCCGCCAACGACAACTCCGCTTTTCCCAAAAGTTTGCCAAAATTCCGGATAGTTGTTGTTCAATTGGATGGACTAACCGAAGAAGAGACAAGCCTGGATTGTGTTTGTACAGAATCCCGTCTGACAAGTAAAACCCAGAGAGGAGGATGTTGTGAATCCCTCCTTCTCTACAGCTACCCAGGCTGTCAATGGCGGGTCATTTAAGCTGTAGTGTAGTGACAATGGAAAAAAGTTTATATTACATGTATGTCACAATATGTTGTGTCATCTTAACCAAAATATTACTGCCCTAGAAAAGCTAACTGCAGTAACGTTAGCTGACTAACATTACACTGACCACCCATGCAAGCAACGTTAGGTAGCTCACGTTAGCTAATTAGCACTCACCTTCGCTTTGGCGATGAAGAATTTATTGTCCTTCACCTCCCAAACAACAACAGCATTATTGACCCATCCAGATCGAAAGTACAGATAACTGTCTGTACTTTTGTACGCTTTCATCTTCGCGGCAGTGTAAGGGGATGGATTCTCCACAAGATAAATGTAAACGTCACCGAAGTACAGCAGCGACTTCGCGGTTTTTAATTTTTTTTAGTTTGTTTGCGTATCTTTGTTTTTCGTCTTTTGACAGGTGATCTAAACACACGTGTGTTGCAAAAGAAGGAAATTTGACAGGCTTCTGCGGTAGCTCTATTGGGTTTCCAGTGTCCGTCCGCATTCTGGAACGTTGTTTTGCCCGCCAGGGCTCCGCAGCAGTCACGTGACTGAAAACTATGAATATACTTGTCTGGGAGATGCAGTCACAACATTCTAATTTATTCCATGATGTTGTCAGGATAGGCTGCTAACAAGAGGATGAAGATGTGTATTATATATATATATTTTTTATTATAATGTTTACCAGACTTTTTACCAGACTATGTACCTGACACAATGCATATTCTCTGCTTCAGTAACATTTCATTGATGCACTTGTGATGCTCTGCAGCCTGCTCTGAGTCCATATGGGATCTTATTGACTATCAAATAGTGCCACTATGCCACCAAATTGTGCCTTTTTACCACTTGTCCACGCTTGCAAGCAGACGTTAGACCTGATCAAGGAACATATTTCCCATGTCCATATCACATATCACAAAAAACAGTCAATGTAAAAAACAGACACCAGATCAGTACTATACTTTTTAACATGGGCCTATGACAATCACAGCGTAGAACAGGACACACAAAAGTAAATCATTATAAATTGTTTTAATAATCTTGGCACTTAAAAAAAACCCTTTCCTAAATGTTTTTTGTTACTGTTTAGAAATTAAACGTTTAGAAGTCCTAACCCAAATGTGGTCCAAGTATAATTTCATATAGGTATAATTTCTTCTGTTGTGTATTGTCTAAAACATGTATGTATTTCTACTAGATATTATTTAATTTAATAAAATTTACCCAGCTAGTTCGGTAATAGGATTGACCTTGCGTTTTGTAGGATTCACACAGGAAAATGTATGGCTAGCAAATTTGGTTTATTTACAGCCAGCCTACATGATTGATATTAATTGCACTTGCACATTGCCTGAACTGTAAATTACTTCACAAAAAATGAAATGACACTGCTAAATCTAATCCTCTGTATGTCGTTAGAAATGTCTGTTTTACTTCTGATATTATTGAATAGACAATAAACAAAAGATTCTATTGTATGTTAAGACTGGGTGCTACTCATAAACCCCCACATATAAAGAAAGACCAGAGTAATATCAAACAGTTCCCAAAAGAAGCCCAAGATAGCAGGTCACTGAAAAGGAGGTGTGTGTTGAGAAAAGACATTTTGACAGGATGTTCTAATGAGATGAGGTGTGAATTTTGGTTAATTTAAACTAAGTTCTCATCTCTGCAAAGTACTGTTGCCTTAAAATAAGGCAACAGTAATGTAACACTTGCAATGAAATGACTCAAACTCATAGTTTAATATAGAGTAGAGACTTTAGAGTTCTGAAAAATCGTCAATTCTTATGCTTTTGTGTCATAGATGTTCTGTTCTACATATATATATTTTAGCAATTACATATATTTGACAAATTGACTATCAAATTAGTCAGAATTCATTATAGTCAAATTACTGTCTTTAATAATCACACTATTTTGCAATTTCTTGTCTGCCACATCTTTATTTTTCTTAGGTGTGCAAGAGCTCAAAAATAGCACTATTTGCCAGCCTCATTTAAAAGGTGATCTGGGTGGGTTAAAATGCACATGCATTATTCAACGGCAAGTGCTTTTATTGACACACCCCTGATTGTGTCGCCATACCCATGATTGTGTTGCCATACCCATTTTGATGCAAAATTACCAAACTGAGCTGAGGAAAAAAACTTTCCTTTTGTGAAGGATGAAATGGGCAATTCCAGTAGTGTCCAGGCACGTTTGCGATACTGTCACCAAAATTCTAAAACATTTAAATGACTAGCATTTAATAAATATTTTTAATTTGAATGGTCAGATGCTGGTACGAAATTAGCATTTTTTTCATGACTATTAATTTACCTTTAATGATTATTCCAATAATTCAGATGCTATCTTTTATGGCACAGTCCACATGGTACAATTGGAACCACTGAAGTTTTGCAAAAAAGTACTATAAAGTTGCTAAATGGCAACTGAGTGTGGATACTTTGTATCTTTTAGTGCAGTGCTGGGTAACCTCGTCTTGTAGTAGGCCACGAGTTCCCCACAACAGAACACAGGTACTTGAATGCCTATGTACGTTCACCTGCTGGAGCAATGCACAATTATTTCAAATAACTAATGCATTAACAAACATTTAGGGTACAACAAAACAAATAAAACATCTCATTTACACATTCTAGTTCTTCTTATATGTGTAGACCAGAACCAGCCATCGATAGAACTGCTCTCTGAAAAAAAAAAACATTCAGTGATATTTAGAAATCCCCCATAATAACATTGGCCTGGCTGCCGAAATAGTTAGCCATCTGGCAAGTGGTGTTTCTAACTTTGAGCTGTGCCGAGTACAGCTGGTATGAACTTACATCATTGCTGAGAAGGCAAAATTCAAACCTAATGTTACCTGGAGTTAACTCAATGACTCCAGGAGAGCTTTGTTCTCAAGATCCTGTCACAGTTTCACTGCATTTCCATCACAAGCTAGATAAATACAAATTCATATTAGCTAGCTAGCCAGCGATCTATTTGTTTCTGCTCAGTTCCAAACACCAGCAGGTATAGCCACTGAGTTAGCCAGAAAGCTAACTGCACTTAATTTAGCTATATCTAGCTAACACTACTGTTGATTGATAGAGGCTGGTGTAGCTGTAAACTAATGTGTGTCGTTGATGTTTACAAACTAATTTCAGCTATGGTCAGTTGGTTAACACTGTTATTTATCTAACGTTAATAACGTTACCTTCATCATTCTGGCTGAGTAAGCGGGTCTGTATTGTTGTTGGGACGTTTTATCTGACAACAACTTAGCTAAGTATCCATGCTATCACTGCAAGCAACAGGCATTCCATCACGGACGTTACAGAGAGGATACGTCATATTAAAAGCCGCTGAAACAATTCTTCATTCATTTCAATGATTGCATGATTTTCACATTTTTCCATTTAAAAAAAAAATCTACAAAATGCCAAGAAACAAAGGTTACAACTCTAACCACGGTTTTATGAGTTCCGGATGACCATTAGGGTCATCAACTTACAAATGACCTTCTTGTTGCCAGATGCATGGAGACTCTTATACCAACTATTTGTCATGGACATTACCTCTGCGTCACGACGTAATTCCTTCCTATAAAGGGAAGGAATTTTGAGGACTTCCACAATGCGGAAGTCCTCAAAACCCTTCTTGCCCTTAAAGGGTCTCGAGTGACTATGACCCCTAATGGTCATCCAGAACTCATAAAACTGTGGTTACAGTCGTAACCTTAATTTCATTTTGTTCCTTCGACCATTAGGGTCGTCAATTTATGGATTACTTATACCAACCATGTCACGAGGGACAGTCATACCATTTAAGTGGATGCCAAGGCCGCTGGCAGGATGGCTCCTTTCCCTTAGACTTGCCGTAGCAGACAAAGAGTTGCCCTGTACTTCTGATGGAAGCGGTAGCTTCAGCTTCAGTGCACGCACTGGACATACCAAGTGTGCATCCCCCAGGTCGCTGCCTGGTGGGGGGCAAAGTTCAGTGAGCTCAATCGGCTGGTTAATATGAAAAGCCAAAACAACTTTGGGCAGCAAAAGCAGTGTGACTCCAGAGTCATCCGGCCGCCACCTAAGACACTCTGCGCTGATGGAGAGCATGCAGAGCTCACCAACACGCCTAGCTGATGCCACTGCTAGTAGAAATTCCGTCTTAAAGGAAAGCCATTTAAGGCTGGTCATATCGAGAGGCTCATAGGGCTGACCTGTAAGCACTCACAAAACCAAAGGGAGATCCCAGGAGGGAGCCACCAGGGACCTTGCAGGTCTCAGCCATTGGGCACCCCTCAGGAACCGGCTGACAAGGTGATGGCTCCCTGCAGGCCTGTTGTCCACCCATCCTCTCTCCTTCCCTCTACTTCACCTCTCTGAGAGGTGGAAGATTATTTTTAAAGATAGCACTTTCTACAGAAGACCCTGTGAAAACTTTGAAAGCTCTCAAACACTGTGATCTCCCCACAAACCACAATGGTCTACTGAACTGAATTTAGCATGCCTGAGTTTCTAAGACAGGTATAGCAGTGTTTCACCAAAAAAAAGAACACACAAACCATATCTTTCTTTGATATTGAATTATCACCACAACGACTATTTCCCTTGTAAAGCTAAAAAAAAAAGTGCCTTGATTCAAAAATAACATGCCTGGTATCGTGAAAAACACTTCTGTTCTCAGTTCTCAGGGTGACCAAAGCTCGAAAAAGAAAGATGTGACAAAATTATTATTACTGATCAGTATGGTGGATATAGTTTGTAAAAATAGGTCCAAGTCAAAAAATACAGAATTATCCTTTAACTGTGCAGTGTGCTGCTGCATGAGATTTGCGAGAGATGGCTTTGATGATTTACGTGTCATTGTGTAAACGTGCAATTGAGTCTTTGAGAATTGATAATTTTATTGATGAAGGTGCATGTATCCAAATGGCAAAGCATAACAAATAGTGAGGAAAAACTGTGACATTGCCAAGAGGTTGATCAATGCAATTATTGGGTTGTCAGGAGCTGCCATTTAGGGGGTATAACAAGAGTGAAAATTCGGATAACAGAGGAAACTACAAGAATTTGGCTGAAGTGCTTTCCCACTATGATGACGTTCTGGCTGCACAAAGGGGCCAAAACCAGGCTTCACTGTTGAAGCTCAAATCTTTCCCACGAGAACATGTAGTCGCAAATCGCAATTGCTTTTTCTTCATCTAGTCTCCCCATGTGCTGATTTGTTAAGTTATTGTGTCATTTGTTGTCAAAATATTTCAAAGTCATAGCATCCCTTAGCCATGCCCACAGAGTAAGAGACACACACCCCACCGCTTCCATAGAGCTTGCTGTGTACATGCAAGTCTTCTAGATACAATTGCAGGATTACAGATTGGTATAGCTAACATTACAGTAAAATGTCATCTAAAAGTCAAGGTAAAACAATGTAATCTTTTCTGCTGTTGCAGACTTGTTGCATAACACTGAGTTTGTGTAGCATTTGTCTGAACCAGGCATTATCTGGCTACAGCTGGTATGCGTGGTAACTTATAGCCGAGTAGCCAGTTCTAGCTAATGCGATCTATACAACATAACGTTAGCAAACATTTCCTTCTTCCAAGAACTAGCCGTGGAATAAAGTAACATTATCAATAATAGCAACCTAGTGACTATTCATTATAGGTAATTACAGTTGGCTGGCAAGCAGAAAGTCCAGGTAAATTCATATTGAAACTTTTGACCTGTCCAGTAGAATAGGGCGGCAGTAGAGTACAATGGTTAGAACACTGGGCTTGTAACCCTAAGGTTGCAGGTTCAATTCCCAGGTTGGACACTGCCATTATACCCTTGAGCAAGGTAGTTAACCTGAATTGCTACTATGTAACAAAAAAGAAAGTTGTGCTGGATAAGAGCATCTGCTAAATGTAAGGATAAAATATATCTATATATATATATATATATATATATATATATATATATATATATATATATGGGAGCTCCACGTCTCTTTAAACCAATTTGCTCCCGAACATCTCGCCACCTTCTGAAATGAACACCAATGTTTACTCCAGTTTTTGAGCAGGCTTTACCCCATTCCCTTTTCTTTTTCTTTGCGTGAAATAGCACCGGTGTAATGGGTCACTGAAATTTCTAGCTGGTGAACTGGTAAGCTCAATCTCACTGTTGATTGGTTCAATGTGAACCGGCCTATCTCTTCGATTGGTTCTACGGTCTATGGTCATAAGCCACTTTGTTTTGAAAACAAAATCTTTGCACCGAATCGCTGGTTTTAGAATGCAGAATTTGAGGGTATAAACAGAGTGTATGGTGCTGGATTTCTCTCAGAACAGTTATTTTTATGATTGCTACCAACTAAGCATGACCGTTCTCTGATATTTATTTTTTTAAAGTTTTGTGCTCCAGCTTTAATGACATATAAGGGTCCTCCTGCTTCCTACTGCGCAGTCTCCGGCTCCAATTATTTGTACAACTTGGCAGCACTGCTGTTTCAAAATGCTTTTCACAAGCCGATGGAAATTCAATGGGTCACTGGGATGACCCCAGGCAATCCCTCAGCCTTGCTTCTACGGAAGACTCTAATAAGTGTTGGGTCCAAGATGTTCCTGGAGGGGACCCAGCAGCGCTCCTCAGGACCATAGCCCTCCCAGTATACTAAAAACTGGTACCCTCTGCCCACACACCTCTCAGCCAAAATGCGCCGAACGGTATACACCGGACCTCCCTCCAAGAACCAGGGGGGAGGCGGCAGCTTGTCAGCCGGGGTTAGAGCGCTAACCAGCACTGGTTTCAACTGAGAGACGTGGAAGGTGGGATGGATGCGCATGGCGGATGGCAACTGAAGGTGAACAGTGACCGGGTTGAGCTTCCGAATGATCTTAAAGGGCCCCACAAACCGAGGCGCGAGTTTACGGGAGTCCGCTCGCAGGGGTAGGTCCCATGTGGAAAGCCACCCTCGTTGCCCCACCCGGTAAGAGGGAGCCGGACGGCGATGCCTGTTGGACACCACCTTCTGTATGTCCAAAGCACGGAGAAGAGAAGTGCGTACACCCTTCCAGACCGCTCGACACCTACGAACGAAGGAGCCGGTGGAAGGTACCTCCCCATCTCTCTCCAGCTCAGGAAACTAGGGAAGTAGATACCCTAGCTGAGCCTCAAAAGGAGAGAGACCAGTGGAAGCATTACGCAGGGTATTATAGAAGTGGAAGGTCTGATGAAACCGTTAGCCAGGGACTCCTCAATGTACTCCTTCATAGCAGTGCTCTCCGGAACCGACATGGAAAACAGGGAGCCTCTGGGGGGAACCATACCCGAGTACAACTCAACAGCACAGTCATACGGCCTATGGGGAGGTAACTTAGTAGCGCGTTGCTTACTAAAAACCTCAGCGAGGTCAGAATATGTCCCCAGTACATTAGTGGGCAGGCAAAACTCAAGCGTCCCTACTCCATCTCCTCCAAATCACTATTGGAGCTGAGCTCGGAACCGTCAGGAACGCAGCCCAAAGAGGGGAAAATAACAGTACGACAATGGGATTGACACTGGGAACTCCACTGGCGAATAGGATCCCTGTCTCTGCCCCTAACTAACATGAGGGTCATGTAACCCTAGCCATGAATGTCCTAGAACTAATGGGTATGACGGGGAATCAACTAAAAAAAATTGTATTCTCTCCGAGTGACCCTGGAGAGAAATGTGCATCTGTAAAGAGCCGGTTATTTCTTCAATGATCCCGGAGCCTATCGAGAGCTGTAACCTGACAAGAATTAGTGAGTCGGTGTGTGGGAATTTCTAATTCCCTAGCCCATTTAGCGTCAATAAAACACTCGACTGCTCTGGAATCAATAAAGGCGTCAACGCTAACCGAGCGCTCATTCCAAAGCAGTTGGACAGGTAACAGGGTCCGAGAAAGAGTACTATTTTGTTTCACTGGGGACCTCGGTCTCCCTAGTGAGACCCCTCGTTTCCCACCAACTTGGGACACTGATCCTTTATATGACCCTTGAGCTTAAAGTAGCGGCACCAGTACTCCCGCGGTTTTCACCCTCCTAGACTTGTGGAGGGATGACCCATCCACCTGCATGGGCTCCTCCTGATCAGCGGAGGAGTAGGTGGAAGGTAGAGTCCCTACCGATAATGAGGAAGTATGACGAAACGGGCGGTCTCTACGCCCTCGCTCACGCTCCCTGATACGGTTGTCAAGGCATATAGCCGTAGTAACCAGGGCACTGAAACGTGATGGAATACGCCGCTACAGACTGGTTAGACTGACACAGACTGGTTAGTCTCGTAGCAGCCTCTTCACCGGAGACATCGTGATCAAAGACCTACTGCATCTTCTTCATACTTCGGATCACGTATGACTGAGGCGTTGGCCCGAATTAAAGGGTCAGCCTAAGCGAGAGCCTGGTCGTTTAATAGCGATAATATAAATGCTACCTGGGATTCTGGTGTGGAAAACCGGGAGGGCTGTGCCTGAAAAAATATCAGGCACTGTGTCAAAAACGGCCGGCACGTCCCAGGTTCCCCTCTGTAGCGAGGTGGCAATTGGAGCTTGGGCTCTTTAAGGGTACGTGGCAAGGGAACGGGAGGTGTAAGTGCTTCTGCAACTGGGGGTGGATTGACTGCCATACAGAGTCTGTGCAGACTCTCCGTTAACTTGTGGAGGCGTTCTCCCTGACAACACAGTTGCTCCATCAACTGGCCTTGTTGTATTTGCAGGGTGAGAATGGCCTCCTCAGTAGTAACCCCTGTAGCGCCCTGACTGTGAGATACCTGTGGTGTCACTGGTCCTTCCATACTGACCCGATATTCTGTAAGGGGGGAGTGTAAGAGACATCGGAGAACCAGGCGCGACAGACAAGGAATCTAAAAGTGTATATTGAAATATACACTACTAAAGTGGACAGATCCTCCCGGCATAAGCCAAATCAAAACATCCCCAAAAGAGGGTGAACTCGAAAATAGCGAGTAATAAACAACAAAAGAACCTCACGCTCTCAAACAAAGAGCATCAAAAGGAGGTCAGAGAAAAACAAAAGAAAGCCTGTGTAAATGGGCGAGAGAACGAAAATGAAAATAGAACCTGTTACCTTAAGATCTAGGTGCGAATGAGCTGAACAAAAAGGTAACAGGTAGAGAGTTTAACAGATAGAGAGCAAGATAGGAAAGAAAAGAACAAACCAATCTATATCCTAACCCTACCCGGCCACGTTTCTTATTTGAAATGACCAGAAACGTAGTGACGAGTTCCTATACCTTACCAAATTCGATGTCAAAAAGCAAAGACAATATCGAAGTACCGGAAGGCGGAAGCCCAAAACCGGTAGGAAACCCAAAACCGGTGTGAGGGATAATAGCCGGGCGAGATCAAAACACCGGAACGGACGACGGAAAATCCAATAGAGCGCCCTTACGCCGCCAAAAGAGAGAACGACCGCAGAAACAACGGAGGCTGCCAAAAACCATGACAGTCACAGTATTTTTGTCCATATTTTTATACAGTCTATGGGCTGCACACTTGAAGTCATCCATTGGGTTCTCTGTGATGTCTAAGATGATTCAAAATGATCTGATCAAAGCTATTGCAGCTATGGTGCAGGCGGATTTGAGTATTTATCTATTGAATATGCATAGGTGATGAGAGAATCTGACTTAATAAATCTGAGTATGTAACTATTTATGATTATATTCTATTTGGTGTTAATCCTTTGAGAGAAGGCAGCTCAATTTAAA
This sequence comes from Synaphobranchus kaupii, assembly GCA_029718625.1. Taxonomy (NCBI): domain Eukaryota; kingdom Metazoa; phylum Chordata; class Actinopteri; order Anguilliformes; family Synaphobranchidae; genus Synaphobranchus; species Synaphobranchus kaupii. The sequence continues at coordinate 46,510,861 of CM056383.1, read as the reverse complement.
TGGCACAGCCATAGTGATAGTTGTCACGCAAAATGGGCCACTCTTTTCTGCCTACAGCTGGCCATGTGATAACTCAAAAATGGCCTAGCTCAACAGGAAAAGCATGGCACTAACAGGGGTTCGATTTTCACAGGGGTGATGGTGGGTTTGCTTCACCAAAAATTTTGGTCACCAGCCACCACTGCTCAGTTGCTATTTTTTCTGGTTCTCCCATTTCATTGCTTACCCAAAAAAGATACAGAATTGTGTATTTTCTCTTATAGGAATCGTACTTCTTGATGGCAACGGCATTTAGTAATGCCATTTAACATAACAGTAACATTTATGTGCAACATGTAAGAGGGATCCTTTTTTTACGAAATGACAAAATGAGGTGCTGTGGTGTACCAAAGACCCATATCTGCAGGCATGTGGAAGAAAATTGGAGGTACTTCAAGTGGCTGATGGGAGTGTTTCTTTTACAATGACTGATTTTGGAAGATTATGTGAAGAAGTTCAGATTGTGTATATTGAAGAGGGAAGTTAATTTCTCCTTTTTTCAAGACTCTTGCCTCCTTATTTGTCATCATTAATTGACACCATAACTTATCATCTGATGCAAATTATATTTATCAAATTGTATTCAGTAGTACAAAAGTATAAAAAGTTTTCAATTTCTCATACATTGAGTGATAGGAGTACCCTCATTTGTTTTAATTAGTGATTTCAGATCTTTTGTGACCTCTGTCCCCTTCCCCCAAACAGGACTGCTGTATAACATCACTGCAGACGTGAATCACTTACAGGCTTTTCCCTCCCGATTCTACTTCGCTGGGAATGGGACGTCCAACACAACGACCGGGCGGGTCAAGGCCAAGCCAGAGAACCTAACCTGCATCACCCACAAAGCCTTCATGAGGGTGAGCGCCCGCAGCCTCTGCTGCCCCACTCAAGAGCATCGACCTGAGGTCAGACACTACACACAGCAATGGAAACACCAGCCATGTAGCGTGGACGTCATCAACTGTAACCAGACACCATACTAATACATAAGGCATAAATTCATCCAGAATAATCCTGTAACACCTATCAAGCAAAAAAGATTATGTGAAGTTTAGAGAGTGTATCATTTACTGAAGGAGAGATAATCTTGACTAAATTATAACCAATGGTCTATGGTGTGAGTTTATACTCAGTGCCATCTGACAGTTTATAGAGAGTAATTAATGATTCCCCCCTTTTGTTGAGTCATTAGTTAAAGCAGCGGTTCCCAACCCTGTTCCTGGAGTTCTGTAGGTTTTCACTCCAAACCTAACAAAGCATACCTCATTCAACAGTAGCTGCTAATTAGTTGGATTAGGTGTACCAAATTAGGGTTTAAGTTAAAACGTACAGGACGCTAGATCTCCAGGAACAGAGGAACCACTGATTTAAAGCCATGATGACCGTGGTGGCTATAAACAATGCCTTCTGCATTCCCACCAAAGCAGGTGTACTTTCGATATATTTTATACTGTCCGTGAATAATTAATCGGAGTAATGAGTAATGTAACCCTAGCCATGAATGTCCTATTTTTTCCATTAATTTGAGTAATGGATGTCATACCAAACAGGTAATGGGGACTTTGTGGGGGACTGAATGAGGGCATCTGTGAGTTGTTCAGGGCTCCATTCTGAACTGCAGGTTTATATGGAGAATGCAGAGGAACAATTACCAGTCTCTCCCTACATCCCTCTCCTCTCTCCTTCCCTCACTCACAATGTCTCTTTTGTTTTACCTTTCCCTCTTTCTCCTATTACTCTATCCTTGTTTTCCTCATCTCTCTCTCTCACCCCCCCCCCCCCCCCCCCCACACACACACCCACACACACACATGCCTGTATATGCATACACAACTGAGGAGACAGGTCATCAATTCCTCATTAATGCGACTGGCCTCGGCACACCCTGGTTTTGTGGGTCCCCAGGTGGAGGCGACTGAAATAGGATATGCTGTTGATGAAGGTTACCATTTTGCGTGTACCGCAGCATCACACTTCAGCTACAGCGCCTTTTTTGCAAACCAAACCCAGGCGTGGAGCTGCGCTTTGTTTCGGTAAACATGGGGAGGGGACACTTCAGATAAAACCCCATTCTCACTCTCACTACTCTCTGAGAACTGCATCCTCTCCCTTCCTTTCATCTGTGAGTGTTCAGACCTGTGTCTGTTGCTCCAACTTGACTATTGTTCAGAAAATACAAATATGGCTACCATGGTTCCTACCACACTTTGTGAGTTACTTATTTTATTTTTGTTCCAACCCATTTGATGGCTACAGCACTGTTAATATGCACTGCAAATAAAATGTAAATTTGACTGGCATTTTTTGCTGAGAGGGAAAAAAATTGATGATAAAAATTATAATGAGGAATAAACACAAAAAAATGAAAAGCAGTGTGCATGGATCTGCTGAAGCACTTATCCATTGCCCGTATAATGTGTTCTCTTTGACCTCCTTGAGGACCATAAAGGGCAAACCTCCCTGCTTTGACTTTGAGCTGTGCCGCCCATCTGTGTGCTGGAAGGATTACAGTGGTCCACAGGGCCATGGCGGTGGCCTAAGTCCAGCTTTTTTACTGGGGCGCAGTAACATTGTAGTGTATTGCAGGTCATACATTGCTCCGCTGTCCAGCTTGTGCCCAAGGGAATGGGTTCCCATCACCCAAGTCAGTGGACCCTGATTTTGTGGACTTGCTGGACCCCTCTCCAGAACTTTTCAACCATTAATTTTAATGATGGCAAAAAAAAAATGCAGAGGGCAAAAAATACAGCAGAGGTTGAAAACATATAACATAATGTGAAAGTACAATATACACCCCTTTGTGCTGCTCATTGTGTGGGTGTGTGTATGTATATATATATATATATATATATATATATATATATATACAGTGGGGAGAACAAGTATTTGATACACTGCCGATTTTGCAGGTTTTCCCACTTACAAAGCATGTAGAGGTCTGTAATTTTTATCATAGGTACACTTCAACTGTGAGAGATGGAATCTAAAACAAAAATCCAGAAAATCACATTGTATGATTTTTAAGTAATTAATTTGCATTTTATTGCATGAAATAAGTATTTGATACATCAGAAAAATAGAACTTAATATTTGGTAAAGAAACCTTTGTTTGCAATTACAGAGATCAGACGTTTCCTGTAGTTCTTGACCAGGTTTGCACACACTGCAGCAGGGATTTTGGCCCACTCCTCCATACAGATCTTCTCCAGATCCTTCAGGTTTCGGGGTTGTCGCTAGGCAACACGGACTTTCAGCTCCCTCCAAAGATTTTCTATTGGGTTCAGGTCTGGAGACTGGCTAGGCCACTCCAGGACCTTGAGATGCTTCTTACGGAGCCACTCCTTAGTTGCCCTGGCTGTGTCTTTCGGGTCGTTATCATGCTGGAAGACCCAGCCACGACCCATCTTCAATGCTCTTATTGAGGGAAGGAGGTTGTTGGCCAAGATCTCGCGATACATGGCCCCATCCATCCTCCCCTCAATACGGTGCATTCGTCCTGTCCCCTTTGCAGAAAAGCATCCCCAAAGAATGATGTTTCCACCTCCATGCTTCACGGTTGGGATGGTGTTCTTGGGGTTGTACTCATCCTTCTTCTTCCTCCAAACACGGCGAGTGGAGTTTATACCAAAAAGCTCTATTTTGGTCTCATCAGACCACATGACCTTCTCCCATTCCTCCTCTGGATCATCCAGATGGTCATTGGCAAACCTCAGACGGGCCTGGACATGCGCTGGCTTGAGCAGGGGGACCTTGCGTGCGCTGCAGGATTTTAATCCATGATGGCGTAGTGTGTTACTAATGGTTTTCTTTGAGACTGTGGTCCCAGCTCTCTTCAGGTCATTGACCAGGTCCTGCCGTGTAGTTCTGGGCTGATCCCTCACCTTTCTGATGATCATTGATGCCCCACGAGGTGAGATCTTGCATTGAGGCCCAGACCGAGGGAGATTGACTGTCGTCTTGAACTTCTTCCATTTTCTAATAATTGCGCCAACAGTTGTTGCCTTCTCACCAAGCTGCTTGCCTATTGTCCTGTAGCCCATCCCAGCCTTGTGCAGGTCTACCATTTTGTCCCTGATGTCCTTAGACAGCTCTTTGGTCTTGCCCATTGTGAAGAGGTTGGAGTCTGATTGATTGAGTGTGTGGAGAGGTGTCTTTTATACAGGTAACGAGTTCAAACAGGTGCAGTTAATACAGGTAATGAGTGGAGAATAGGAAGGCTTCTTAAAGAAGAACTAACAGGTCTGTGAGAGCCGGAATTCTTGCTGGTTGGTAGGTGATCAAATACTTATTTCATGCAATAAAATGCAAATTAATTACTTAAAAATCATACAATGTGATTTTCTGTATTTTTGTTTTAGATTCCGTCTCTCACAGTTGAAGTGTACCTATGATAAAAATTACAGACCTCTACATGCTTTGTAAGTGGGAAAACCTGCAAAATTGGCAGTGTATCAAATACTTGTTCTCCCCACTGTATACAGTCAAGCCGGAAAGTCTGAACATTCCTTTCACCTTCTCCACGTTTTATTACGTTACAGACATATCTACAATAGATTGAGTTAATTTTTTGTCTCAGAATTCTACACAAAATAGCCCATAATGACAAAGTGAAAACAGGTTTTTAGACATTTGTGCTAATTTATTAAAAATCTAAATGTAAAATATCATATGTACACAAGTGTGCACACCCTTTGATATGACACCCAAAAGTGAGCTGAGGTGCATTTTGTTTCCACTGATACTGCTTGAGATGTTTCTACAACTTGATTGGAGTCCACCTGTGATAAATTCAATTGATTGGACATGATTGGGGATTGCCAACACCTGCCTATATAAGGTCCCACAGTTGACAGTGCATGTCAGAGCAAACTCCAAGCCATGGGGTCAAAGGAATTATCTGCAGACCTCAGAAACAGAATTGTGTCAAGGCATAGATCTGGAGAAGGGTACGGAAAAATCTCTGCAGCTTTACAGGTCCCAAAGAGCACAGTGGCCACCATCATTCGTAAATGGAAGAAGTTTGGAACCACCAAGAATCTTCCTAGACCTGGCCGCCCGGCCAAACTGAGCAATCGGGGAAGACGGGCCTTGGCCAGGGAGGTGAGCAGGAACCCGAGGGTCACTCTGACAGAGCTCCAGCGTATCCTTTTGGAGATGGGAGAACCTTTCAAAAGATCAACCATCCAGGCAGCACTCCACCAATCAGGCCTATGGTAGAGTGGCCAGACGGAAGCCCCTCCTTAGTAAAAGGCACATCACAGCCCGCTTGGAGTTTGCCAAAAGGCACCTAGAGGACTCTCAAACCATGAGAATCAAGATTCTCTTGTCTGATGAAACCAAAATTGAACTTTTTGGCCTGAATACCAAGCGTCACGTCTGGAGGAAACCAGGCACCGCTCATCACCTGGCTAATACCATGCCTACAGTGAAGCATGGCGGTGGCAGCATCATGATGTGGGGATGTTTTTCAGCAGCGGGAGCGGGGCGACTAGTCCTGATAGAGTGAAAGATGAATGCAGCTAAGTACACTGAGATCCTTGAAGAAAACCTGCTCCAGAGTGCTCTGGACCTCAGACTGGGGCGAAGGTTTACCTTCCAACATGACACCGACCCAAAGCACACAGCCAAGAAAACAAAGGAGTGGCTTCGGAGAAAGTCTGTGCATGTCCTTGAGTGGCTGTGTACCGACGCTCCCCATCCAACCTGACGGAGCTTGCAAGGATATGCCAAGAGGAATGGGAAAAAATGTCCAGAAACAAGTGTGCCAAGCTCATAGCTTCTTTCCCAAGACGCCTTGAAGCTGTAATCGCTGCCAAAGGTGCAGCAACCAAGTATTAGGCTAAGGGTGTGTACAGATATGTAACCCCTAAATAACCTATTTTTGTCAGTAAAATAAAATTGCATATTTTCTAAAAACCTGTTTTCACTTCGTCATTATTGGCTATTGTGTGTAGATGTTTGAGGCAAAAAATGAACTCAATCTATTGTAGTATAAGTCTGTAACGTAACAAAATGTGGAGAAGGTGAAAGGGGTGTGCAGACTTTCCGGCTTGACTGTATTTGCCTTTAGCTGTTTTACTTTATTTTTAATGAACAGTGTCTTTGATAGCTGCAGAGATAGACAAAATAACAAAAGGTAATTATAGCTAATTAATACAAAGAATTAGCTCAGGCTTGCTAATTGTTAGCTTGGGCTAAGGTAGTTGGCAATATGATTACAAGTACAACATTGGTAGCCTGTTTACAGTGTAAAATGGAAAGGCATTTAACCAAAACAATCACTAATCATGTATGTACTTACATTATGAATGTAGCTTGCTAGGTTCTAAAAAAAGGTTATCTATCCATCTCCATCTACTACGTTGACATTCTCATACTGCTGGCAGTGGGCGCTGCGATTTTTGGACCACGACGGACGCCGTGAGTGAAGCAACCGTGGTTGGCTGCAAGGGTTACCCACAATCCTTAGTAAATGGTGCAAACTGGCCTCCATGATACGGAAAAGAATGGCGGAAAGGGCAGGGATTTGGGCAAAATGGGTGGAGAATGCTGGCTTCAACTGACTGAATGGGAGAGATACAGCTTGTTGTTTCTAGTTTTCTGTATAGTTTGATGGCTATAACCCCCCAACCTACCCTGCTGTACTGCCCCCTTATGTCTGCCATTCACCGGCTTTAAATAATGACACAACAAAGGGGTGAATCAATCATTACTCTCTATAAACCATGTGATGGCCCAGACAAATGTATTCTGTAAAACCTCAAAAAAAACTAAGGAAAGATTAAAAGTATGCAGTGTTGGGTATATCCATATCAAAACATGTTTTGTTTGTGTGAGAAATAAGTCGCTGAATTTTGAGGGCCTTGATCAAAGGAAGCAGCATTTGAAGAAAGCCTTGTTTATTTTGTTCTTTACTGTTTGCCAAAGAAATGTTCCTGTTACCTAGAAAGTTTTAAAAGACAAGACTTTGGCAATCAGCTCGTGAATTGGTGAGAAACACTTTTACTCTGACTGTTCAGTCTACCTGTAAAGCCACATAGTTGGATTTGTTGGCAAGAAAAAATAAATGTTGGCAAGACTGTTACTGTAGGCTATAATAAAGTTGTATAAAGATACAATGATGCATTGCGGTTTATGAAACTATCAAAGTTTTGCTGTTGTGTGGTGTTTAATATGGAACATACAAATTTGTGGTTATTCATGGTTATTGGTTTTATAGACAGTGCAGTCCGTAAGTATTTGGACATTGGCACAATTTTGTTTTTTTGGCTTTGTACTCCAGTACAGTGAATTTGAAATGAAACAATGAATATGAGGTTAAATGTCCGCTTTAACTTTAGGGTATTTGCATCCATATTGTGTGATTTACATCACAAAAACATCTTATCATTATTTAAAATTGCAGTGTATATGAAGACAACACATCCACATACTGTAAAGCACACGCAAGAGAAAAGACCTGAATAATCCAGTAGGGGACCTCAGTGACAGACGTATAGACCACACAAATTAGGCAATCGATCAATTTTATTAAAGTAGGTTTCCTTTGATACATATACAGAACCAGGCTTTTACTGCTAAAACTTCCACATGCAATTAGAATAAAAAGTCAAAGCAGCCAAAATCAGTACATACAATATCAAACACCCCACAGAAGAATAAATATCAATGTTATAAGACCAAACAGTGAATGTATTTCATAGCAAATAAGTGACTTGACATATATTCACCAATTTGACTTTTATCCAAAATTGGAGGGGATTGATAACAAGCCTGGATAAGCTATTGACAGTTTAATACATTAAATATATTCATAAAATAAAACAAATGTAGCCCATTAGACTCTACACCACCCCTCCTCTCCCAACAACCCCCCAATAATACAAACGACCCACTGGGCAGATCTTCCAGTTACTGCAATTACATTGCACGGGTACAGAGTAATCTGTAGCGCTCCAAACCTATGCGAACTGGGACACACGGATTTAAATGCTCCAAAGCGGCACAAATTCACTCCTGAACCCCTTGCACCATGTGGAGGATCAATACATTACAGACACTACAGACACAATGCAATGCCCCTCCTGAGGCATTGCATTGAATTCCCCTCCCTCCCAAAATAAATAATCAAGAATTAGGCTATTCAGTAATAGAAATAAATTATTCTCATGGCCGCCGCGGTGGTACAGCGGTAAAAGCGCCGACTTTCAGTCGGTGCAGTTGTCCTTCGATCGGGGTTCGCGCCCCAGTACTGCCAGATCCAAGCATGGCCGGTGCCCTGTGGGAGCAGCAATTGGCGGCTGCTCCCGGGTGGGGGAAGGGGCTCGGAGAGAATCGCTGGGCACAGAACGGTCCTGGGTGGGTTGGAATCATGGTCAGGAGCACGACGAGTCACACTCTGAAGAGGGCGTGGCGCCCTCCTTTCTACTACCGGCTGACGGGGTTGTGTAGCGGCGACTCTCCAGCGGTTGCTACACGGGGGGAATTGAATTAGAATAGGGGTCCAATTAGCTACCAAATTAGGAGAAAATGGGAAAAAAATCTGAAACGAAATTTAAAAAAAGAAATACATTATTCTAAATTATTTAGTAGCCTAATAAAAACTAAGTTGAGTGCTTTCAGTGATAAAACCACCGTTTTCCAATGCAAAATCCAGTGTCCCGGCTCTCTTGGGCGCTTTCCGAAGATCAGTGAGTTGGTGCATGCCCAGATAGTGATCTTGGACTGAATCATTAGCTTAGCTTTAGCCAGCTCCATAGACTCCCCTTAGGCCACGATCACACCGGATCCGCTTTAACAGCTGGGGGTGCCTTTTTTCAAATTGTTTTCAATGAGTTTGAAGTGTTTTCCTTTTGCGCCCCGGGCGCCTCGCTGTTTTTCGAAAAATGCTCGGTGCACACAGGGTTGAAATATCTCATCTTGAAGCGCTCTGAGGAAAAATGCGCGCCACGTCACTGTCATTCTTTTCTCATGCACTCATTCTAATAACCATTTTTGCGAAAGATGGTGTATTTTTTTATAATGATCTATTGGCGGCGCTAGACATAAACTACCTTTTTTTCAGAACAAAGTTGCGTGGAAAAAAATGAAGTGAAAACTCATTACGCGTAACTTGCACGACTTGCAGACACGTTTTCATCAGATCTCCACCCCGCGCACGTAATGCCGTGTGTATCCTGAGAGACGCTTAAAACAGTGGATAAATCAAATGTCTGAATCACAAATAGCTTAAGCTACGCGGAATTTCGGGAGTAAGTCCCATTTGCGCGTGCTTATCTCAACTCTGAATGTGGCCCAATGTGCTTTATGACAATATAATACAAGTTTGTTTTTTGTTTTCCTCTCTAAAAGGAAGGCTATTCATATCGCTGCCATGCATTGACTTGTGTGTGCTGTCTGCGAGTGGCACTCAGAGGCAGCAGAGATTTTTAATTTTCGTTTCGTAGATGGACAGAATAAATAAAAACCATTACGACATATACATATAATTTTATTAACACAAATAAATACAATTGCACACATTTTATTAGTTTTTATTTGATGGGGAATGATCGTGATTTGTAGATCAGTTTTGAGGTCTAGGCTACTCTTTCGTCCATGCTTCCGTGATCTCTGAACGACCTTCCCCCTCCCCCACAGATCTACACTGATCTCATATAGACCCATTTCTTGTTTCTAAACAAAAGAGGACGCGCGCGCAACCCTGTGCAAAAAGTACATCACCTTGGCAGGCTATCACAATGCGGTGGACTTGATCATCAATGATTTAACGGACCAAGTGCATCTAATTTTGTTTCTTGGTTCTTTTATTTCACTTTATTTCACTTTCATCTTGGCACCGCTATACAAATTATAGCTAGCTATATTACAACTTTTCTGTAACTTTTTGTTGTTGTAACTTTAAGCTAGCATATTTAGCTATCGCCTATTTACCTTATAAATGAGTGCAAGTTAACCGTCATAAACTGTCAATGTTTTGATCAGCGGCAAGTTGATAACTTAATTTTTTAACGTTAGTCCAACTCAATAAGTTGGACAGTTGGATACACCACATTAACAAATTTTTAAAATTAGTCTAACGTTATTCTGTTTGAAATTGATAAAACGTTAGCCTATTGTAACTTCTGTTAATGCCGTTAATAATGTGTTTGGCCAGATAGGAGGAGTCTACATAGCCTGTCTAGCTAGCTAACGTTAGGTGGAGCAGCTGACACCTATTGTTTCAGTAAGTTGTCTGTGTGATGATGTGTTGATAACTTAATGTTTATCTAGAGCCTATCATTAACCTACTTTTAGCCAGAACAGAAAAGGCACCAGTACCACCAGCGTTTTATTCTGTAACGCTTAGCTACGTTCTCTCTTGAATCAAAACGATGGAAATCCATTGTCGCGATGGAGAACTTTAATCCCTGTGTGTCTATTAATAATTTTTATTTAACATTATCCCAGTTCGTAATATTTCCTGCACTGTGGAAATTAGAGGGACCTAACGATAACTAGGTATTGATATAATTAAATGAGTTCTCCCACTCTCTCCGCTCAAGAATACATAGCGCAGGGAAGAATGGTATGACCCAGCTCAGGGGGGCTTTTAGTTTTAGGGGGTGGAACACCAAGTTATTCTCTACTACGTTGTACTTGAAATTGTTAGATATTTTTCATAATTTATCTGTTTTCACTTTCACACCTCTCGTGCATTGCTGAATACATTTGACCTTTAGAGCCCTGCATTTGCGTTTCTTTATGTGTTTAGTTCATTACACCCCCCTCTTCTCCCTAGAGATGGACTCATTAAACGAGTCAGTGTGTGTGAGTGAGTGAAAATATAGGCTATAGAGAGTGCTTCACATCTAAAAAAAAAAAGTAATAAACCTAATGAATACAAATAAAATAAATCACTTCCGGCCTGAATACGGGCTGATGCTAGTTACCGTCAAATTAAACTCTTATTCCTTGTCTTGTTTCATCTCAAATGCAATGTGTTGGAGTACAAAACCAAAACAGGGGCCTCTAGTGTACAGGATGAACTAAACTAATTCTCCTTTTGTCTATATATGTTTTTTTCTCCTCCCATGCAGCGAGATGTTCAAGACATATTTACCCCAATCCTGTTTGAGCTGGAATATGAGCTTGGAGAGCACAGTGTTCCAAAGGAGGCGTCCGGGAGTTTGCCCCCTCTGAAGCCTATACAGCAGAAGAGGGAGAACGGCAACCAGGTTACCAACCAGGTATGCTTCCCACAGCTTCTATCTAACTGCATCAGCAACCAGGTTACCAACCAGGTATGCTTCCCACAGCTTCTATCTAACTGCATCAGCAACCAGGTTACCAACCAGGTATGCTTCCCACAGCTTCTATCCAACTGCATCAGTAACCAGGTTACCAACCAGGTATGCTTCCCACAGCTTCTATCCAACTGCATCAGTAACCAGGTTACCAACCAGGTATGCTTCCCACAGCTTATATCCAACTGCATCAGTAACCAGGTTACCAACCAGGTATGCTTCCCACAGCTTCTATCCAACTGCATCAGCAACCAGGTTACCAACCAGGTATGCTTCCCACAGCTTCTATCCAACTGCACCAGCAACCAGGTTACCAACCTGGTATGCTTCCCACAGCTTCTATCCAACTGCATCAGCAACCAGGTTACCAACCAGGTATGCTTCCCACAGCTTCTATCCAACTGCACCAGCAACCAGGTTACCAACCAGGTATGCTTCCCACAGCTTCTATCCAACTGCACCAGCAACCAGGTTACCAACCAGGTATGCTTCCCACAGCTTCTATCCAACTGCACCAGCAACCAGGTTACCAACCAGGTATGCTTCCCACAGCTTCTATCCAACTGCATCAGCAACCAGGTTACCAACCTGGTATGCTTCCCACAGCTTCTATCCAACTGCATCAGCAACCAGGTTACCAACCAGGTATGCTTCCCACAGCTTCTATCTAACTGCATCAGCAACCAGGTTACCAACCAGGTATGCTTCCCACAGCTTCTATCCAACTGCAGCAGCAACCAGGTTACCAACCAGGTATGCTTCCCACAGCTTCTATCCAACTGCATCAGCAACCAGGTTACCAACCAGGTATGCTTCCCACAGCTTCTATCCAACTGCATCAGCAACCAGGTTACCAACCTGGTATGCTTCCCACAGCTTCTATCCAACTGCATCAGCAACCAGGTTACCAACCAGGTATGCTTCCCACAGCTTCTATCTAACTGCATCAGCAACCAGGTTACCAACCAGGTATGCTTCCCACAGCTTCTATCCAACTGCATCAGCAACCAGGTTACCAACCAGGTATGCTTCCCACAGCTTCTATCCAACTGCATCAGCAACCAGGTTACCAACCAGGTATGCTTCCCACAGCTTCTATTCAACTGCATCAGCAACCAGGTTACCAACCAGGTATGCTTCCCACAGCTTCTATCTAACTGCATCAGCAACCAGGTTACCAACCAGGTATGCTTCCCGCAGCTTCTATCCAACTGCACCAGCAACCAGGTTACCAACCTGGTATGCTTCCCACAGCTTCTATCCAACTGCATCAGTAACCAGGTTACCAACCAGGTATGCTTCCCACAGCTTCTATCCAACTGCATCAGCAACCAGGTTACCAACCTGGTATGCGTCCCACAGCTTCTATCCAACTGCACCAGCAACCAGGTTACCAACCAGGTATGCTTCCCACAGCTTCTATCCAACTGCACCAGCAACCAGGTTACCAACCAGGTATGCTTCCCACAGCTTCTATCCAACTGCACCAGCAACCAGGTTACCAACCAGGTATGCTTCCCACAGCTTCTATCCAACTGCACCAGCAACCAGGTTACCAACCAGGTATGCTTCCCACAGCTTCTATCCAACTGCATCAGCAACCAGGTTACCAACCAGGTATGCTTCCCACAGCTTCTATCCAACTGCATCAGCAACCAGGTTACCAACCAGGTATGCTTCCCACAGCTTCTATTCAACTGCATCAGCAACCAGGTTACCAACCAGGTATGCTTCCCACAGCTTCTATCCAACTGCATCAGCAACCAGGTTACCAACCAGGTATGCTTCCCACAGCTTCTATTCAACTGCATCAGCAACCAGGTTACCAACCAGGTATGCTTCCCACAGCTTCTATCTAACTGCATCAGCAACCAGGTTACCAACCAGGTATGCTTCCCGCAGCTTCTATCCAACTGCACCAGCAACCAGGTTACCAACCTGGTATGCTTCCCACAGCTTCTATCCAACTGCATCAGTAACCAGGTTACCAACCAGGTATGCTTCCCACAGCTTCTATCCAACTGCATCAGCAACCAGGTTACCAACCTGGTATGCTTCCCACAGCTTCTATCCAACTGTACCAGCAACCAGGTTACCAACCAGGTATGCTTCCCACAGCTTCTATCCAACTGCACCAGCAACCAGGTTACCAACCAGGTATGCTTCCCACAGCTTCTATCCAACTGCACCAGCAACCAGGTTACCAACCAGGTATGCTTCCCACAGCTTCTATCCAACTGCACCAGCAACCAGGTTACCAACCAGGTATGCTTCCCACAGCTTCTATCCAACTGCATCAGCAACCAGGTTACCAACCAGGTATGCTTCCCACAGCTTCTATCCAACTGCATCAGCAACCAGGTTACCAACCAGGTATGCTTCCCACAGCTTCTATCCAACTGCATCAGCAACCAGGTTACCAACCAGGTATGCTTCCCACGGCTTCTATCCAACTGCATGTATTTACTATACGTGCACAGAAGCTACTAGTGATGCTGAACCTGCCATTCAGGTTATGTGCTGTTGCTTTTCAGTTTGTTACTGTGTTTAAAGTCAACTGTGCTATTTGCTGTGAAGGTTAGTATTGCTGTTGTAATCTCACGTCTTGCCATGTCTGCCCTTATGGAAATGTAATATACTGCAGTATATTTTAAATATATTGTGAAGATAATTTTGATATATTTACAAATAACTGCAGTATATTCTTTTTCCATAAGGGTGGTCTTATGCAAAGGGAGGAGAGGCAAACATTTGATTATCTGATTATCTGTCGCTGAAAATGGCAAGAGTCTGCTTTACATGGTCATGATGTCAGAATCCACAAAAAAACAACTTTAATTAAAAAAAATTTTTTTACAGTGAACTCAGCAACTCAGTTATGCAGCACAGACAACAATGAACCACTATAATGTGACAAAATGTTCTAGGAAGTTGCAGAGAAACAAGACATATCGCAACACTCATCAGCTCACATAAGCCACATTTCTGTCAACCAGCTCAATAATTTCTTAAGGCTGTCATGATGTTTGATCCCGAACAGTTTGGATCAAAGTGGCAGACTCACCGTAATAACCCTCCAACCAGACAATCCAGATTCTAACGAGGAGTGAAGATCCAAGCTGGACAATTTGCACAATAAAACTGCACTGCAATGTCACTGGGTGAATTCTGGGACACAGTTGGATTCCCTGTACAACATTAAAAATACTGCCGCATATTCACTGTCCTAAACACAAAGGCTGAATTTAACACGCGAGTGTTGCTTTTATATATTCCTGTCAATCAACATCTAAGCTTAATTACTGGTGATTAATTTTTCAACGGTGATTGGGGTGGAGTAAATGGGATAACCGTTTGACACTATTGACATCTAGTTGGAGGAATTAAGTACATGCAAGAAAACAAGTGGAGATAAACCGGTAGCTCTAATCATAACATGTACAATTGTATGCTTTGTCCACTCTCTCACAGACAGAATTTGCTCGATACTGTGCCTGGGTCAACTGTTCAACAAACCTGCGGGTTTCTGCAAGCCTGGTGTTGCCACGGTATGTCCTGTCCCTTTCATTTTCCCTCTGTGGGGTTGACTCTGGTCAGTGCAGTTGGTCGCTACAGACCCAATTGCAACAGGAAATAGATTTATTTTGGCTGCCAAATGTGAAATTTTACAACCAATTCAAAAATGCCTATAATGAGGATTTTTTCCAATTCATGAATTGGATTTGGAATCGACTCCAACGCTACTTCCAGTTGTCCTCAGTGGGAAATTAACTTTTCTTCCAATTGACACTAATGAGCACTTCTGTAAAGGGAATTGACACCAACAGGGCTCCTTCTGTTGGCAACTAATTACGTTGCTTGGGCTCAAACGTGCAATGTAGGGTAGGGCCCTACCTGCACCTGTGGCAAGTGCTTTTTTTTTTTGGAGCCATTCTGGAGCACCACTTCCTCTGTTTTAATGATGTTAAAATTATGATTTCAACAAACTCTGGTTAGGTAATTTTTTTTGCATGTTGTCATCTAAGACACATCTAACTTGATGAAAGTTAAATTAAATTAATTGAAAATATAGATTTAAGCATTTGCCACTCAAATAGGAAGCATCATTCAGGGGAGTATGTAAACAATGTTAGCACAAGCTGCTGGCTAAATCTCTTTCCACACTGCTAGGAACATCACTGTCTGATTATTCATAATTCAGGAATATGTGTGCATGCATGTGTGTATTTGCATGCCACGCTCACAGATGCACACCTGGGGCTCGATCTTGGCGATCTTGGCGCTTGGTCTAAGCGCATGGCGTAAAGTCGATTTTGGGCCTGTCCAAGTCCACTTTTGCTATTTTAACGGCGTGTTTTTTGGGCGCTAAGCACGGCGCAAGGTGCAAATGGGCTGAACCTAGTCGCTTCATTAATTATACGTGTGTCTTGGGCGTGACATGCAATAAACCAATCCAAATGTCATATCCCATTCCCTTTAAAACCCTGCTTTTTCACCTTGGCGGGTTGCTTGATGGCGAAACAGACATGCTCGTGTGTGTTTAGTGTGATCAAGGAATAGGCTAAATGGAGTATGATCAATATTATTCGGACTAACCATTAGCCTATGAGTCCCCGGTAATTCCCGACGGCTGTTATTTTACAAAATATATGCGGTTAAATTTCGTTAAAAGGACCTGCAACAGCTGAGAATAAGCTATCAATGGCTTCAGTCTCACCTTAGAATACGCCAAATTAGCCTGCTTGTTCAGCGAATTTCGTTTGATTATGCAATGAAAGTGTCAAACATCAATTCCATGAGGCTGTTCTCATGGAGTTCTCGAAGTTCAAGCTTCATCAGAAGTTCATTAGGCTATCTGCATAGTAATATTGATTAATAACATAAATACCGTTATTTTGCCTTAATGATGACACTAAATACAATAAAGCTGTCAGGTTGGCAACCCATATGTTCACGTGTATTTCCCCTTGTTTAATAATGTCCTGTTTATGGAAATGTGACCAACCTGTTTTACTCATAGCGTAATGCTTTAAAACAATCCACTTACCCAGGAAGACTGTGAAACGTGCAACTTACAGCAGGGGAAACAGAGAACATGCAGCGCACAAGCAGAGAATGGCATTAAAATGAATTGTGAATTAATTCTGTAACGTGCTGCAAATTTTTAACCATAGGCAATCGAAAAAACCTGATGCACAGCGAATCCGCTGTAGCCTAGGCTATTTGAAAAACAATAAATGCAATATTCACTGGACAATGTTTTGAACTTTTTTCAGTCACAAACCATTCTATTTACTTACAGGCTGTATTCCTAGATAAACAGAGCTGTATTGTAATGACATCTGAAGTGCATTTTCAGAACTCAAATGTCCGTCTATTGCCGTGCGCGAGTTTTACATTGAATAACAATTCGGTGTAAATGACAATTCGCGCATTAGGCTTGATATAGGTGTTATCAGCTCCTTTTTAATGGATAGCCATTGTCCCATACCATTGCACATCGCCTGGATGTTGATGGAGTGGGCAGAAAGCAATTCAATGTGGCATTCCCCTTCGCTGTGGGAAAGGTAGGCTATGGACCCTTTTATTATTATGCATTATTATTATTTTTGATATAGCCTACACAATATTAATATTTCACATTGTTATCTTGATATTTTAGTCATGCTCGTGCGCGCCCCTGTGTGTAACAGACAGGAGGGTACGCGCGTTGTGCACACGCCTATGTAGACGCACTTGTATGCGCCGTTAAAATAACATGTAAAAAACTGCGACATGACTTTAGACCTGGTTCGTGGTGGTTCTAGCGCAAGCACTTTCTGCTGGCTCAAGATAGCAATACGCCAAAAATAATCCTGGCCACTCCTCATCTTAAGACCAACACGCCCAGTTCACTTGCAACGGGCGCAAGAATACATGGTAGTTAAAGGACGTATGCGCTAGGCGTTATAATGAACCCACCGCCGGGTGTAAGATAGCAAAGACACTTGCGTTTGGGTTAGCGCCGCTTTGCGCAGGGTGTAAGATAGGGCCCCTGGTGTTTTGAGCTGAGAAACAGCAGCCTTCCTGGCAAAACTGTATGGAAACCGCATCAGAATCTACGAGTAAACACAGGCCCACCATCCCTCTAAAAAGCAGTTGCAGCAAAGTGCTGCCTTTATCTCTGTCTTTTAAATGGGGAAAAAAATTCCCTCCTGTTCCTTTTTTTGTTCTATTGCGTTTCTACAGTTTTACTTTGAAAGACTGTCTTTTCGTACCCTCTGGGTCCTGTCCAGATGCCAGCTTTACTCCCTCAGGTGATCTGTGACAAATGCTTTGCTAGACAGCTTGGAAATTACAGTCATGTCTGTGTCTAACAGTGACATTAATTCTCTAGTGTGTCTAGTCAGGTCTCAAGCAGCTTTGGAAAGAGATCCAGGCATTCTTCAAAACCTCTCTGCAATACACCTAAATCTCATTTCTCTTTTCTAACATGTCACACTCAATCCACCTCTCCCTTAGGTCCCACAATAATGTGAACTACTTTGCGCTGGGGGACAAGAAGACGGTCATGTTGAACGTGACTCTGGTCAACGCCGGGGATGATGCTTTCCTCCCCAGGATGCACCTGAGGTTCCCAAGCAGCCTGTTCTTCATCAAAGTCCTTGATGCGGTAAAGGACACATTGTAAAAGATGCTCAGATAGGAGGCTGTCCTGAACTGGATGTTTGTTGCTGCTTCATAAAACTGACTTGAGTCACCCGACTGAATATACCAGTGTAATTTCAGGAGATGAAGTATGTGAGCTGTGAACTCACCAAGGAAGAGAATGCAATCACAGGGCTGGACTGCAGTGTGGGGAATATTTTTATTAACTCTCTGGAAAAGGTATGCAACATGTTTTACATGTTTATACTTCATGTTTTATGGTTGCTCCATTATTTATTTGAACCGTGCCTTTTGTTTGAAATCTGTTAATCATCCTATTTTGGAATTGCAGGCATTGTTTTCCAAACATAAAGTTTTGCAACAATTGATTTATGATGGCCACGATGTTCACATTGTGTTTCCATGCAAAAGTAGCACATGCAATTTTGGTCATGTAGTCATGTAGAATAATATTGTGCCTTTCAAGATCTTCCAGACATTTTACAATGAAGTGTAGGCAGTCTTACCTCAATAACCAAAAACCCGCTTCATTTCATAAAAACGTTCAATGGACATCCAGGGGACCAGACAGATTTACACACTGGGAGCATTTATCCTAACTTTTCAAGAATATTCTGGAAACCATAATTGTTATATGGGTTTTCTTGAACCCGGCATTTACAGTAAATGTAACCATGACAGAAGGAAATTAGTGCATACAAAATAACCTGTCTTCTTTGAAAGATATCCTGGTATTAGATAGAGACCCAACCAAAAAAGCTCACTCTAATGGTGCATTTCTCACTGCTTTCAGCACACCATCAGCTTCCTGCTGGATGTCAACCACAGCAGCAGTGTAGGAGACCTCAGTATCACAGTCAACGCTACCTGGTAAATACTGGTCTCCGTGTTGAACCTCACAATAAAGCCATCTGCACAAGGGTCAGCAATGAGAATAACAATGTAGAGCTTCTTCATTTGCCACAATTCCATTATTGCTGAAGATTTACCTTGGAGTGCTGCAGTTTCTTTTACTTTTGTGTAAAAGGATGACCAAAATAAGCATTTCCCAAGCAGTATTTGGTTGGAAAAGAGATTTGTGTGATCGGAGCGAGCCCATAGTCTTGTATCAGTGTTGACTTTAGGTGAATTTCAACTGTGAACATTTTCTTAATGCACATTTTGTTCATTCAGATTTTTCTTAACTTTCTAAAAGCCACTCACTAAGGTCAGAGTGAAAGTCAGCTAACATATACCTGAAATTCTTACTTCCATTGCATAAGTCACACAGAATGGGGATGTGATATTCTAAGGTCACATAAAGTCACGCTAAGATGTGCTGCTTCTGCTTGTACACAGAACAAATATTTTTTATGGGTCTACCTGTGAGATGAGCCTTGTGTTTTAAGTGAATTAAGTATTTTAGCGAGTTGAGGTTAGGCCTTTCAAGACCCACAGATGCCATCAGAACTGGTCAGAATTCATTATTTGTGTGTTGTTAATTCTGCATTGGCTATATTTAGGAGCATGTTCAGTCATCTTGACAAAAATTCAAATGGATATTTTTTTAAACATTCTTTATTTCTTGTACAAGTACTTCTTGTATATACATAGCCAATTTCCCACTGTTTCTGCAATGCACATCCTTGTGCATTAATTCTGATATAATGTTATTATTCCCAGTGAAAGTTCTGAAAATGAAGACCTTCTCCATGATAACTTTGCCAGTCTGATGCTGCCTTTGAGATATGGTGTCAACCTTACTAACCACGGGTAAGCTGTTTATCCTGAAGGATATGCGTTATAGTTCTTATTTGTAAGTACTTTTGTGCAGAACAAAATGATTGTGCAGGCTGTAAATTATGCCTATTGGATGGCTATTGGAGTTGTAATGGTTCACTGTTCATACTTCAGTGAATTTCTCTGTTTTAAATGCTTCATCATGAAGACCATTTTAACTTTAATTTTCTACTGGACCTGAGATCTCACACTGTCTGAAAATATTTTGCAGTTCTTAAAAGTCCTCAAATTTAAGAATAAAATAAGTAAATAAGTAAAAAGTAAATTTAGAACAATAAGATAAAATCTGACAGTGGTACCTTTCAAGTGCTTGAATTTTCTTTTGAGAGATTATCATTAAAAGCTTCCTGTTCATATAAATTAGACTTTTAAAAACTGATTTTGAATCAGAATGCAAACTCTACTGGTTGAGGTTTAGATTATCTTTAAAAGCAATATAATCATATCATACTCATGTCAAAAATGAAAAAAAGCATAAATTATGTGCATAATTTATGCTTAACCCATTACATATTTTTGATGTTCTCTAAAACACACCCCCTTTTTATGGAGGTGTTAGGGAGAAAAAACGCTGGGTTTGGTATGACTGTTTGGTATTATGGTTTTGAAACCCAAAGATTGACAAAAACTGTGGATTTAACTATGACAATATACAAAAATGTTTCCAACAAAGCAATGTTCCTGCTGTGCAGCAGTGTCCACAGACAGATGGTCTATGTTTTCATGGATCACTGCATGACTAAAACCTATTGACATAGATATCTGGTCACCAGCCATCAGCCATGCCACCCTGCAGCCCTTTTCTGCCTGATAGCTGAAGCTGAGCGCAGTTGGTCTTCCTTCCTGCTTGTATAAGAGATCTCTGGGAAAACTCATTTGTTGCTGGAAGTGAACTTGGAGGGGCCAGTAGGGGCGGACTTCCCCGTGGACCAAACAGAAAACCAATGCCCATCTGCAGTGACAAGGGACACTGTGCTGTAGGAGTCAATATCTTTCAGATGAGAAATTGAGAAGCAGACTCCAGAGCCCTATCACTATGAGGGCTGTTAAAAATCTGATACCAATTATCAAAAGAATTGAGATATTAACTGCAGTTTCCTGGTGAAATTCCCACTCTCAATTGGTCTGCCTAATCAATCCCGTTGCAGTTCACCGACTGCAATCCTTTGCATTCCCATACCCCCGTTTCTCAGACCACTGCTCTAACTGAGAAATTAGTACTCAGCTGACCCTCCTGGTCAAGAAAGATTAACAAATGCATGAATAAACAATTAACTTTAAGAAAAATAAGGAACTCCGGAATCATGAAGCTCGCCATACAGGCATCAGAGGAGTTGGCACAGTAGATTAGATATTGTAATCGTATAGCTTGCTTGCTGTGTTAGAAAGACATTGTCATTTGCATTATATTTTACTTCATATATTTAATTTGATTTGTACTACAACAATGCTTAGATAATGGAGAAAGCTACAGAGGCTGCCTCTAATTGTAGTTATGTTCAATTAAGTATACGTCATTCTCAATACATTCCTGAAACAAAAGAATGATTGGTACTTAGGTATAAATACATACCATTATACCCTCAAATAAAATAATAATGAAAACACACATTTATATAGTGCTTGCATGCTGCCAGGCCATTGACCATTGCTGAGCCTGCAGTTACCAAAGCAATTTCCTTTGTCTTATGGTTTTGAATGATTTGTTGCTAAGAATTGTGTTTATGAATTGTGTGAATGATTCAGCCAATGATAAAGTGATAAAACAACACAAATCTACAAACGTCCAGATCAGGCTTGGGGTACAGTGGATAAAGAGTGAATTGAGTATGTGTGTGGTGGAACCACAGAAACCATTCTCAGCCACCAAAAGATTATGCTGTGCAGATGTGGCTTTGAGTTGCTTCTGATATAAAGTACAGTATGGCAGTGTTTCCAATGTCTTTCTCTGCAGTCTTTATTCTCAACTCACAGTTTTGTCTCAGAGTTAAAAAGGCCATCTGCCCTCTTCTTTGCCTACAGATTTGTCACCCCATCTACATTCATATTTGGGCATGAGAAGAGCAGTGGTGGCTTTACGGAGAAGTTCAATTTTACCTTCAAGGTAACTCTGACCAAGCTTTATGAAGGGCCCAGTGGATGCACCAGATAAAGGGTTAATCATACCTGTGATAAATGCGGGTCAGGTTGTGGGATCATACACAGCACTGTTAAAATACTGAAGGTAAATTCAGTGAGATTACATGCTGAGAAGCTGCAGGATAATTGTTATGTAAGCTTCCAAATGGCTCACTTGGGTTTTGCAACAGTTAATTTCAGCAAAGGTCACTCCTCATGTGCAAAGCCATATAGTCACAAGTTCAGGCCTGGGTTATGTCACTACTGGACTGTGAACTGGAGGGGAACACAATTGGCCTCATCCCACCAAGGGTAAGGTGGGTTTAAATGAGCCAGTTAACTCGCTAATTACTTCTCCCGAATTAGAGGACATTACAGGTCATTGTGTGGCCTGTAAAACAGGTATAGAGTAGCCACTGGCTCAGAGGACTGCACAATCTTCAGGGGTACGGGTGCTATAGTGGTGGCTTAATGATGGTTGTAAACAAAAGAGGAAAGCGGCCTCAGTGCCATCACATGTAATGATTAGGGTGCATCATGGGTCAATTACATATTTTAAATTACTTCAAATACAAAATTTTATTTTAAAAATTACTAATTATATCCTATTTGAGAATTACTAATTCAGTGTATTTGAAAATACTTTTGAAAAGTGTTGTCATGTATTTTAAAATACTTAAAATGTATTTTTGCTATTTGTATATAAATGTATGGGTTGTATTTGGAAATTCAACCTTGTTTGTACATCACAATAATCTAAACTCAGCACAACATTAAAGACACATTCAACATAAAAATCTTAATGTAGATAGATTTGCATAAAGTCAGTCCCTTTATTTAAGTTCTCAATCCCTTTATTCCTTATAGTATGGCTAGATTAGCTAAACTTTCCTAAACAGAATGATGCTTAGCATTGTCTCTATAAGTACCTAAGTTAAAAGGATTTACATGTTTTTTGCATGACTACCCCATCTCTGAACACTATACTTTACACATACTACAGTTGAAGTTGAAAGTTTACATACACCTTAGCCAAATCCATTTAAACTCTGTTTTTCACAATTCCTGACATTTAATCCTAGTAAACATTCCCTGTCTTAGGTCAGTTAGGATCACAACTTTATTTTAAGAATGTGAAATGTCAGAATAATAATAGAGAGAATTATTTATTTCAGCTTTTATTTCTTTCATCACATTCCCAGTGGGTCAGAAGTTTACATACACTCTTAGTATTTGGTAGCATTGCCTTTAAATTGTTTAATTTGGGTAAAACCTTTCGGGTAGCCTTCCACAAGCTTCTCACAATAAGTTGCTGGAATCTTGGCCGATTCTGGTGTAACTGAGTCAGGTTTGTAAGCCTCCTTGCTTGCACACGCTTTTTCAGTTCTGCCCACAAATTTACGATTGGATTGAGGTCAGGACTTTGTGATGGCCACTCCAATACCTTGACTTTGTTGTCCTTAAGCCATTTTGCCACAACCTTGGAAGTATGATTTGGGTCATTGTCCATGTGGAAGAGCCATTTGCGACCAAGCTTTAACTTCCTGGCTGATATCTTGAGATGTTGCTTCAATATATCCACATAATTTTCCTTCCTCATGATACCATCTATTTTATGAAGTGCACCAGTCCCTCCTGCAGCAAAGCACCCCCACAACATGATGCTGCCACCCCCGTGCTTCATGATTGGGGTGGTGGTCTTCGGCTTGCAAGCCTCACCCTTTTTCCTCCAAACACTGGTCATTATGGCCAAACAGTTAAATTTTTGTTTCATCAGACCTGAGGACATTTCTCCAAAAAGTAAGATCTTTGTCCCCATGTGCAGTTGAAAACTGTAGTCTGGCTTTTTTATGGCAGTTTTGGAGTAGTGGCTTCTTCCTTGCTGAGCAGCCTTTCAGGTTATGTCGATATAGGACTCATTTTACTGTGGATATAGAAACATTTGTACCTGTTACCTCCAGCATCTTCACAAGGTCCTTTGCTGTTGTTCTGGGATTGATTTGCACTTTCATCTGTAGGAGACAGAATGCGTCTCCTTCCTGAGTGGTATGACGGCTGCGTGGTCCCATGGTGTTTATACTTGCATACTATAGTTTGTACAGATGAACGTGGTGCCTTCAGGCATTTGGAAATTGCTCCCAAGGATGAACTAGACTTGTGGAGGTCCACAATTTTCTTTCTGAGGTCTTGGCTGATTTCTTTAGATTTTCCCATGATGTCAAGCAAAGAGGCACTGAGTTTGAAGGTAGGCCTTAAAATACATCCACAGGTACACCTCCAATTGACTCAAATAATGTCAATTAGCCTATCAGGAGTTTCTAAAGCCATGGCATCATTTTCTGGATTTTTCCAAGCTGTTTAAAGGCACAGTCAGCTTAGTGTATGTAAACTTCTGACCCACTGGAATTGTGATATAGTGAATTAAAAGTGAAAAAATCTGTCTGTAAACAATTGTTGGAAAAATTACTTGTGTCATGCATAAAGTAGATGTCCTAACTGACTTGCCAACACTATAGTTTGCTAACATGAAATCTGTTGAGTGGTTAAAAATGAGTTTTAATGACTTTAATCTAAGTGTATGTAGACTTCCGACTTCAACTGTATATACAAACCCCA
The DNA here is from genome assembly GCA_029718625.1 of Synaphobranchus kaupii. Lineage (NCBI taxonomy): Eukaryota > Metazoa > Chordata > Actinopteri > Anguilliformes > Synaphobranchidae > Synaphobranchus > Synaphobranchus kaupii. Next base: position 46,486,373 of record CM056383.1, on the reverse strand, counting down.
ATTCCAAAAAGGTTGGGACAATATGTAAAATGCAAATAAAAGTAGTGATTTGCATACATACGTATTTAATTGAAAATAGTACAAAGAAAAGATATTTAATGTTTTACTTTATCAACTTCATGTCATGGTTTCTGGCAGCCTGCTGTTGTTTCTGCGGTCGTTCTTTTGTTTGACGACATCGGAGTAATCTATCAGATTTTACTACTTGACTATTGGAGTCGGTAAGGTAAAGGGTTGTTACTCGTCAGAAACGTAGGTAGTCCGGTTAAAGAGTTTTTATATTTTTCCTTTTATATTCCTCTACCTGTTACCTTTTGTTCAGCTCCTTCACACCTAGAGCTGTAGGTAACAGGTTATTTTTCTATTACGTTTCTTTCGCCCTTGTTACACAGGCTTTCTTTTGTTTTTCTCTGACCTCCAGTTATACGCCTCTTGTGTGAGTGCGTGAGGTTCCTTTGTTGTTTACTACTTGCGATCGCTGAGTTTGCCCTCTTTTGGGGTTGTTTTGTGTTGGCTTACGCCGGGAGGTTTTGATTCCCATTATTTTGTTTAATTTCGCCCGTTACTGCGGAGCTGTCTGCTTAGTGGTGTAGGGACAACAGGAACTGCAATTCCAGTCCACAGGAGGCTCCTCCTCCACAAGTGACGTAGGACTTTGTACCAGTTGTGATTTCCGCACTGTAACGTGATACTGCACAGCGGAAGTTTATAGCTTGTTTGCAGTCACGTGATTCTGATGACGCGCGAAATTCAGATGGGGGGCAGGAAGTGAAGAACACTGATTTGAAATGATGGAAAGTCAATACACAAAAGCGTTGGACGGGCCTACACGCAGGAGGTATCATCAAAAAATATATAAACATATTGGATATGATCCGTACACGCTGAGGAAAAGCGATTTTTCTCACGTCTTGGCCGATTTGCCTGGCGTGGAGGCGATCGACATCACAAATTACCTCGTCCTCCAGACCTCCTACTACACGGCTAGCCAGATGAAGGCGTACAAGAGTCTGGAGGCTTATAACTATTTTGTGTGTGGTTGGGTCAACGACCTTGCTGTGGACTCCCTGGACCCCTGTCAAGGACCTCACATCCTCACGTTGAGAACCACTGGCCGTGATAGCTAGCTAACGTTAGTATTGCTAAAAACAAAGACACCAGAAGATAGCGTTAGCTATCTAGCTGCGAAACACAAACACACAGGGTGATATCACAGATGTAACGTTAGCTATGTTTCCAGCAATATTGCCTCCTGGTCTGTATTTTTGTCAGTTTTAGCCAGCTATGTAAGTAGCTAAATTACTGTAGCCTTACCTTTTACAAAGTGGTCACTGCATATACAAGCGTTGTCTGACTCAGCTCCTCCAGACTTAAGACGGAGATTTTTGATCCACGTCTGCCGCCGTTTCTCTGAGTTTTTTAAACTTCTCCCCTTTATGCAGTGGCGGCTCCTGAGCTGAAAATTGGGATAGCGGAAAACTTCCATTTAAACTGATTATTTGTCTTAATAATTTTTCAATCCGTTTCCTTGATTAACAATAGGCGGAAGTGTGGTGTTGCTGATTTGCCCACAGCTTACTGTGAACTACAGTCGACGTTCATTGCTAGGGATAGCTGCTACATTATGGGAAGGATGTGCTTTGTCTTGTCTGTTCTGTAGTGATCTTGATGATGTCTCTGTATGCACTTACTGTACGTCGCTTTGGATAAAAGCGTCTGCTAAATGAATGTAATGTAATGTACATCAGCGTTTAATTCACCAATTACTCAATGCCATCAAATGTAGCCGGTTCTCCTCAATTAGGCTATTAGGCAAGTAATACAATTATTTGCAGGTTGTGCTAAATAAAAAAAATAATCTAACAAAAGCTGAGCTTTAAGATCGTTTAATTTCCATTAATATTTTCGGAATTAAGAGTGCGGAGAACGAAGAGCACATGTATCCACAATTATAATGTTGATTAAAATGTGCACAATTTTGCGACGCAAGTTAAAATAATTTTATTACTTGCCTAATAGCCTAATTGAGGAGAACCGGCTACATTTGATGGCATTGAGTAATTGGTGAATTAAACGCTGATGTAGCCTATTGTTAATCAAGGAAATGGATTGAAAAATTATTAAGACCAATAATCAGTTTGAAGGGAAGTTTTCCGCTACCCCAAATTTCAGCTCAGGAGCCGCCACTGCCTTTATGTGTAACCACTTTAGCCCTTGTTTTTTTCCCGATTCGATCAGTTGGTACAGCCGTAAACCGCGCAAAACTTTGGCATTTTAATAGTGCTTTCCTAATCCAACTGAGCGAGGCGGGCTCATCTACCCCTGGCTATTGGCCACGGAGGACCGGAGACGAGACGCAAGGAGGCAACGCGAGCACCCGGTGGTCAAGAAGAAGCCCCCCTGATCCTGCAGCAGAGCACCGCCAGTGAGTCCCCAAAGAGGCAAGCGGTCTGCAGTAGGATGACGCTGCATAGTTCGGGAGAAATAATGCGACCGGTTCCATTATCCACCCCTACGAACTGCAACCCTGACGATGAAAGAAACCTGTTCCAGGGACCCAAAATGAGGCGGCCGGTTCCCCTATCTATCACAACCCTACGAACTGCAACCACAGGATCGGGGCGACCGGTTTTCCCCTTTCGTTGTGAGTGTGCAATCCAACGGAGGAACCTATTTAACGGACTTTAATTCAAGTAAGGCTGTAACATGGGCATAGCTTATTAGTTAGCTACCGCAACATGTTTGTGACTGGATGTATGTAACTACTATTGAATGGTTAATGTGTGTTATTTGAAAGTTTTGTGGTACCGTTTTACTTTGGATGGTTGTAAGCCATCCACCGCGCTGCGTTAGGTTTAATGCATCACGCACAGAACGTATCTTGCATGTGATCTGTCTTTAAACACTAACCAGTTGTAACCTTAACGCTGCACGCTGATCTCAACGCACAGGCATCGATAAGCTTACGGCTATCTCTTACGTGCATGGTAGGGTTCATGCGCCACCATTAGCAAGCTCCAACGAAAGCTAGTTTCAAACCTCCCTCCATTTTAGTTTCTTTGTTCTCTCTGAACACGTGCCTTTTGGTCACTATGTCGCCATATCACACTGACACCAAACATTGCATACATATGGTGTCCAGTGTGTGCAGAGGTACGCAGATTCTCACAGCACGTGTTATTTTATGCATCTGAATTTCTGCATGGAAACTCCCGCGGCTTTCTAAGGGCATTTTTCTGCTCAGCATTGTTTATACATGTGGCCCCAAGAGTTACTTCCAATGTCTCATAAAATGAGCCTACTGGAAGCTCTCTGGATAAACCTTTTTGCTACATGGATCAACCTATGAGACCCAACAGATCCTCCAACCATCAACAAGGAGGTCGAGGAGTCCCTCTCTGTACCTCATCTCCCAACATCTTCTGACCTACTGCTGTTCTGGAAGACAAATGCTGGGCAGTATCCAACCCTCAATAGAATTGCTGCTAAATACATACATGTGCTAGCATCCGCTGCTGCTGTACAGCATGTATTCAGCACAGGTGGGGAGGTTTTCAGGTCAGTCTGCTTATTACATCACAAACGTCCTACTGCATCACGTCAGAAAACGCGATATCATGAAAAACTGCATATCGTCTTCATCAGTGCGAGTTGGGTTATTATCGGACAAAATATGAAGTTCCTACGAGCCACCGTTCTTCTGTATTTCATAAAAATATATCGACCACTCTATAGTGTGACCTACATGAGAGAGAATCTGGTTGAAGATACTGGACATTTACAGGAGTTGGTTATGGTTTTTCTTTCACTATCGAAAATTGTATACTATCACAGCAAAAATAAAAACACATAAGGTCCTGGATATAGGTCAATGAAACTTTTTTTTTGCCTGCTCATTTATTAGTGTGAATTTCTGTTGTCATCACATAATTTCCTTCTGCAATGGAAATCACTCAAAGTATGGAATAAAGTCATATCCTTTCCGGGACATGTCATTTCTAAGATTATGTAGTTATTTTCTGTCTTTTATGCTTATTATGTGGTGTACAGTTTAATTTCAACACGGGAGGAATCTCAAAAATATGTGACATGACAATACGCAATTCAAATTGGGAACAGTAATATCTTGATATATGTCAAAGTGACAAAAAGATTTTCCGTGCTTGAGGCTGCTGAATTCTGGAGTCGTTCTCTGGATTCAGATGAGGAGACATCCACGACTCTTCATCTGAAGCAGAAAGCATGGATTCCATAGCTAAGTGTTGCCGTGTGTAGGCTACAAAGTGTGTATGTGCGTGTGTTTTACAGTGTTGCATTCATAGTAGTATAGCTAACTAGCCACAGAAAGGCTAGCTAGGTTATGTTATATTGTTTATGATGTCATAGAGTTTTACAGTAGTGGTGCCGAGTTCAGAATTACAGGACCTGTAGTCTGTCTCATTCTGGTTTAGTTTAGTTTATACCTAGTTAGCTAGCAACCTCTTAGGTATTAGCTATGAGCTAAGCCTGATTAAGGCTCAATTGTAAAGTATGGGCAGTCTGTGGGAAAAAATCCCTGCCTGAGTTGACTTGGGATATTTATACCATAAGTAATGACAATAGTGGTGAGCTGGCAATCTATTATGGCCAGTGGCGATCGATTTGGCCAGATTTCAGATTTAGCATTCTCAGAATCTATCTATATATAAATAAATCTATTTTATTTTATTTGAAAATGTTATTATATATCCAAAAATATTGTAAGATGATTGTATATTCCTTCAAAACTATTCTCTAAACAGGATCTTGTTATCAACTCCTATCATTATTCCTCTTTGCCCCCTCAGTTTTTTTTAAGGTGCAGGTTACCCTTGATTACGGCAAGACTGTAACGTTACTGGGAATTTATACTACATTATAATAGAGGCTTCCATGTGTGGCCTAGCCATTCATAATGTTGGGTGAACTAGCATAGCTAATATAGGGACATAAATGGATGACATGGCAGCTAGTTGTCCGTTATAGTAATCCATGGGCTGGCATATGTTTATATACGAGCCACCACTGGTTGGAACTAGGGGACCTCTGGTGAGGGTGTTTGATCCTGGGGATGGCCCTGGGCTCAGCATCCCTTCCCGACGCAGTTATTGCTTCCTCCCAGAGCTCAAAGCTGGGGGGGAGGGATGTGGCTTTGTATTCGAGACTGGCTGTTGCAAAGGTTTGTGCTCTGTACTTTCCCCTTCCTGTTGGTGAGCGTTTTCTGTTTAGAATTAAAACTGCATTTAAAGGTATACTGAAGTTTGTTAGAACATAATGTTGTATAGCTACCTGGCACCGATATTAGTCATATGTACTCTCACCTTCATAAGTTGCTCCAGTGGTCAGCAACTGACCGATGAAGAATGAGTTTTTTTCTCTCTCCATTCCCTCCCATTGCATGGTGAAACAGGTCTCAAAAGCACATTTCTAGCACATAAACGAATGCAAACCACACGGATTATGCTGATACAGAAAATCACGACATCCAGAATGGGGCGTTTGAAAACATAAAAAAGCTCCATTTATGATATTTTATACTTTTTCCAAACAAAGGTTTGGAAGAAGATCTGGTCGTTACCTTATTAACTTCCTTGTTTCGTTCATGCACCGTAACGGTCCCACTCACTTCCCACTACACAAACCGAACAGCAACCGAAGAAGGTAGTAACAGTTTCTAGTTCTCAGAAAATAGTTCTTCAAAATAAACTCAATCAGAAATCAGTTAGAAAGTTTCTAACGTACGGTTCCAGATGCCGTGATGTTCTATATCGGCATAATCCGCGTTTTCATTCGTTTATGTGCTGTGTGCTTTTGAGACCTATTTTGCCATGCAATGGGAGTGAATGGAGAGCGAAAGTAATTCTTTGTTGGTCAGTTGCTGACCACTTGAGTAAGAGGATTAATCTAGGTTGCTGTTAAATGTTTGTTTACTAATGTTACATTTGTCAGATTAGTATTATTTCAGTACCGTTAAATTATCACTGTGTAAGGGGGGTGGTTTGGAGGACCAGACACGACTGAGAGGGGATCAGAAAGATATCCATGAAACGTCCACTAGAAGGAAGGAGAGAGAACAAAGAAACGGGGGAAAAAAACCTCCTGACTAAAAGCCCAAAATAATAACGACCCCGATAATAGGGAGAAGCTTGCAAACTCAAACTAAATAAAAGAGATAGGGAAGGAGAGAGAACAAAGAAACGGGGGGGGGAAAACTCCCAGCGTAAACCAAAATAATAGCGACCCAAGAGAATAAGGCGAAGCTCGCAGACTCGAGCAGAGAAATAGAAAGTCAGGGAAAATATTCTCGGCATAAGCCAAAATAATCACAACCCAGTAGAATGGGCGAACGCTCGCAGATTCGAGCAGAGAGAAAACAAGGCAGGTAGGAAGGCTCAAGCTCTGAAAACTGTCAGAGAACAAAAACAAACAGAGGTAAAAGGAGACGGGAGAAAACCAAGGTACTGTCTAGCAGCAGAAAGGAGAGGAAAACCAAGGAAGGAAATAAAGAGTGAAAAAAACAAGAATCCTAAACAGAAATCCTAGCACCCTAACAGACAAGTCCCGCGTGTTCTTTTGAATAAAAGGACAAGTGGTCGTCTGTATTCCTATACCCGTACCGGCTTTGAGTTGTGGCAATGATAACACCAAAGCACCGGAAGAAGGAAGCACCTTGCTTATACAGTCAAGCCGGAAAGTCTGCACACTCCTTTCACCTTCTCCACGTTTTATTACGTTACAGACATATTCTACAATAGATTGAGTTCATTTTTTGTCTCAGGATTCTACACAAAATAGCCCATAATGACAAAGTGAAAACAGGTTTTTAGACATTTGTGCTAATTTATTAAAAATCTAAATGTAAAATATCATATGTACACAAGTGTGCATGATATGACACCCAAAAGTGAGCTGAGGTGCATTTTGTTTCCACTGATACTGCTTGAGATGTTTCTACAACTTAATTGGAGTCCACCTGTAATAAATTCAATTGATTGGACATGATTGGGGATTGCCAACACCTGCCTATATAAAGTCCCACAGTTGACAGTGCATGTCAGAGCAAACTCCAAGCCATGGGGTCAAAGGAATTATCTGCAGACCTCAGAAACAGGATTGTGTCAAGGCATAGATCTGGAGAAGGGTACGGAAAAATCTGCAGCTTTACAGGTCCCAAAGAGCACAGTGGCCACCATCATTCGTAAATGGAAGAAGTTTGGAACCACCAAGAATCTTCCTAGACCTGGCCGCCCCGGCCAAACTGAGCAATCGGGGAAGACGGGCCTTGGCCAGGGAGGTGAGCAGGAACCCGAGGGTCACTCTGACAGAGCTCCAGCGTATCCTTGTGGAGATGGGAGAACCTTTCAGAAGATCAACCATCCAGGCAGCACTCCACCAATCAGGCCTTTATGGTAGAGTGTCCAGACGGAAGCCCCTCCTTAGTAAAAGGCACATCACAGCCCGCTTGGAGTTTGCACCTAGAGGACTCTCAAACCATGAGAATCAAGATTCTCTGGTCTGATGAAACCAAAATTGAACTTTTTGGCCTGAATACCAAGCGTTACGTCTTGAGGAAACCAGGCGCTGCTCATCACCTGGCTAATACCATCCCTACAGTGAAGCATGGCGGTGGCAGCATCATGATGTGGGGATGTTTTTCAGCAGCGGGAACGGGGCGACTAGTCCTGATAGAGGGAAAGATGAATGCAGCTAAGTACACCGAGATCCTTGAAGAAAACCTGCTCCAGAGCGCTCTGGACCTCAGACTGGGGCGAAGGTTTACCTTCCAACATGACAACGACCCGAAGCACACAGCCAAGAGAACAAAGGAGTGGCTTCGGAGAAAGTCTGTGCATGTCCTTGAGTGGCCCAGCCAGAGCCCAGACCTGAATCCAATTGAACATCTGTGGAAAGAGCTGAAAATGGCTGTGTACCGACGCTCCCCATCCAACCTGACGGAGCTTGCAAGGATATGCCAAGAGGAATGGGCAAAAATGTCCAGAAACAAGTGTGCCAATCTCGTCGCTTCTTTCCCAAGATGCCTTGAAGCTGTAATCGCTGCCAAAGGTGCAGCAACCAAGTATTAGGCTGAGGGTGTGTACACATATGTAACCCCTAAATAACATATTTTTGTCAGTAAAATAAAATTGCATATTTTGTAAAAACCTGTTTTCACTTCGTCATTATTGGCTATTGTGTGTAGATGTTTGAGGCAAAAAATGAACTCAATCTATTGTAGTATAAGTCTGTAACGTAATAAAACGTGGAGGAGGTGAAAGGAGTGTGCAGACTTTCCGGCTTGACTATAGCCAGTGGGAAACCTGAAACAGGTGCGCCAGGTAAGTGCCGGGAAGCGGAAAAACCCGGTACGGCGGTGGAAAAAATAAGGCAGGAGCGCCCTCACCTGGCTCCGAAAGGAAACGACCACAAAGATAAAGGGAAGGCAGCCAAACCAAGAGACATTGCATTAGAATTTAATTCACCCGCATTGCATTCACATGCATTTAATTTATTTACTTCTAAATAAGTAGGACACATGAGAAGGTACCCTCAGTTTGGTTCAAGTGTTATTTATTAGTTATATTTAGTTACAGTTAATTTATATTGTGTCCTTACTCCTGTTTGTTTCTTTGTCTTCTTATTTCCCGCTCTCTCTCGTCGAGTGGAGTGTGCAGTTCACCGAGTCAGAAGTGGGGGCGTGTTCTGGAGAGAGCGTGCGCGCCAGTTCATGGCCGCACTTCTGGGCGTCGGAGCTGCCACTTCATCTTGCGAGAGGGGGTTTTTCCATTCATTTCGTTCCTCATCTGAATAACTAATTTTATGCTTTATTTCTTCTCTTGATTTCATTAATATAGTTGTTTAGTATTTAGGTTAGTGTAATTCATTATTAGTCTAAATTAGACTTACTTGCCTGTGGTGCATTCCTAGGAGGGGCGGGGCTATATAAGGGTCTGCTGGGGAGCTTTGAGAAAAGGCTGCCATTTTCCCCTCAAGTTCTCGTCTGGGCTGCACTGCAGGAGTTTTTTTTTTTCTTCTTTATTTTATTTTGGTTTCCTTTTTCTAGTTTATCTTTCTTTCTATTTTTTTCCAAGTCCAAAGTAATTTTAAAATATTTTATTTATTTTTAATTTCTTTTTGGTTTCTCTTGCTATGGTTGGCAACAACCCTTCAGCTCTTTGGCGCCCTAAAGAAAAAAGTAATAATACAAAAATTGCTCAACTGCATCCCTACTGCCTCTGTCAACTCTGTACCACTCCACCGCCAACACCTAGCCGCTCTTGTCATCCTGGAGAGGCGAGGCCCCAGCCTAAACGTTCACACTTCTGTTGTTGTGATGTACAATGAGGTTGCATTTCTAAATACAATCTATTAATTAAATTACAAATAATTGAAAATACTGATTTTCAAATACTTAGAAAAATACATATTTGAAGTATTTGCAATAACTTGTCAATACTTTTCAAAGGTATTTTCAAATACATTCAATTAGCAATGGCCAAACAGAATACAATTTGTAATTTTTAAATACTACTTGGAAGAGGTAATTAAAGTAATTGTAAATACAGAAATATATAATGGTAATTGACCCTGGTCTGGCAGTCAACAATCAATGTAGCAGTGATTTTCACACAGAAAAAAAAGAGAATCTTTATGGATTGTTATGTTGTATTACTTTGTACCTTTTGCACCAAGTATAAAGCGTCATGTTCACTAAAATGGCAATGCTCTGTAGTGTTATTCCTGAATTGCTGCATGACATATATGCCGTGTTTCTGTGTTTGCAGGTTATGAATGTTGGGCCGAGCAAAGCTTTGGGATCCAAAGTTGAAATAGATATCCCCAGATACATGGTACCATACCCACACATATTACTCAACATTTTGTATGTAAAGGTAAGAATAAGATGGTTGATTAAACAACTGATATACCGATAATACTGATTCAACACTATTGTGATACTACATGACATTTGTATTATTTTGTACATTATGATTGTGTTGTATTGCAATTGTCTGAACCTTTGTTCAGGTTGTTCTGTTTAAAAATGTACTGCTATTTTTGTTGTAGGCATGGTTTAAAAATATAATCCACCCCATGCCAGATATATAAAAAAATATATAATCTGTTGTCTCAATCATAACTTGATAGATATATGATTATCTACGACCAAATCACAGCCGTGCTTATATACAGTATAACCGCACAGCCTCTCATGTGGTATTGCTTAAATACATGGCACTTCAGAATGTACACCACCCCTGGCATGGCATGCCATGTCATCACCATGTCATGGTTTATGTCATAGATTTGTTTGGTAGCTTGGGATGTACACGACCGTTCGAATGTTTGGAATCACTGAGACATTTTTATGTTTTTGAAAGAAATTGAAGAAAAAGTCAGTTATTTCTCCTGACTTATTTTTCCATAGAGTTCAATAGGAAAATGAGTCAGCAGAAACAACCCTTAAAGTGATCCATCCATATCTACTGCAGATCTGGCAGCAGACTGATGGTTTGAGGCTTGTTTGATACCTCAGACCCTTGATGACTTACAGCCATTTAGCTAACCATGTGTTCCATACTATTCCCGTGTAATTTACAGCTTAATATAATCCCACCCCCCAATTCCCACAGAGATCCATTCAAGTGCAGAGAGGTTATAGAATAGAATAGAATAGAATAACTTTACTTTTCCTGTGTGGGAACTTCAGTTGTAGCCCCAGCAACAACAAAAAGACATAGACAGTGGGGCAGACCCACAACACACAAACAAACATATCAAATAAAGACATTCAATAGAATCATTGCATTAATCAAGTGAGTTAAAGTGGAATACAGCCATGATTAAAAATAGTCCCTGCTGTCCCGAGATGTCCAGTGGCATTAAGCAGTCTAACACACAAACTGCGCCTCCACGACTCCAGTTCCTCCATACACGCAGTGTTGCGGTCTCTGTACACTGTTGAAACGGATCCACCGAACTGCGTCAACCTTCCCAGTCGTCGCCTCACTCCTTTCCCGCATTATCTTCTCCTTCCATTCCCTGGTTTCCTTTTGAAGATTTCCTGCACTCCCGGATCAGTCCCAACATCTTCAACTCCGGTGAAGAGCGATGGTAAACTTTGTTGCTGCAGATCCAACGGACATTCCCGAGCATATGTTGCGAATGCGTCTCCATAGTGACGACCAAAAACAAAATTATATCGACTAGACTGTCATGGTTTATGACCCTTTCTCCCTCGCGGTCGTGTTCCTCGGTCACCACACGTGGGCGCTGCTCCGTTAGTGGAGTTTTGGCTCCATCTCGTCTTTCGCGGAAGAAGTCTCATCAGCGTTGACAGGTGTGTGTTCTGGGCTTCGATATTGATTGTTGATTGTGATTGTTTGTTGTTTGTGCTGTGGTGTGTTGTGTTGTTTGGCATCATTTGTGCTGTTTTGTGTGCGGTTTATTTAGCCCTTTTAAAGTTTTAGCCAGTATGATAGGTCTAGAGTTAAGGAGACCGTTTTTCTCCGTTGTGCTATATTGGAGTTTTGCGGGACTTGCCTTTGTGCTTTGAGCTTTCAGGATGAATTCCTTTTTTGTGTGCTCGTTTCTGTCTCCGCTTTCTGGTCTTACCTTTGTTTGTCTGTTGCCTAGATCGTTTGCCCTTTTTCTGTCTCTTTCTCCTCTCTCTGTCTGCTCTCTTCCGTGAAAGCTAAAGGAGTCTTTGTTTGTGTGTATTTGTATGGTAGTTACTTACTAAGAGACAGGGCATTTTATCATACTGACTTTAGGGCTTTATTTATTCTTAGAGGCAGGGCATGTATTTTCGATTGAGCTTGCGTTAATTTGTTAGCCGATAATTCCGGTCCAGCTGTCCTGTGCGTCCCTCTGTACCGGTCTCTGTACATGGAGCTTTTTGGCGATTTTGTTCGGAACTGTAGTTCTGTTTGCCCTTCAGTACATGTCTTCCCATTGGGAGACTGGACGATATTGTGGACATGTTTGTGTGTGACTGTGAGTCTCTGAAAATAGCCTTGGAACGTTAGTTTTGTGTTCCATTTCGCCTCGTTACATATTCCTTTACTGAGGGGCTAGGGCATGTGTTTTCAATTAAGCTTGCGTTAGTCATGTTTGATAATAAAGTTATGGGACGACGGTGCTCCGTCGGCTCGCCTGTAAAATGTTTCTCTCTCCTGGGAGATTGGGCGTTTACCCCTTTATGTTTTCTGCATTTGACTGCGAGCCTATGAAACTAGCCATGGAATGTTAAATCTCGGTTCCTGTTCGCCTCGTTATTTTCCTCATAATGGAGAGGTAGGGCGTTTATTTTCTACTAATCTCACTTTGGTCTTTTAGCCGGTAAATGTCCGGTGCAGCCTGTCCTGTTCGTTCCTTTCGGTACCTGTCTCCGTACATGGAGCTTTTGACGATTTTGTTCGGAACTGTAGTTCTGTTTCGTCTTTCAGTACATGTCTTCCTATAGGGAAGATTGGGCGATGTTGTGGACATGTTTGTGTGTGACTGCGAGTCTGAGAATAGCCTTGGAACGTTAGATCTACGTTTCTTTTCGCCTCCTCAAATACTATCGTATTATTTTGCAGTGTTTGTTGACTGTGTTTTATTTGTGCCATTGCGCTACTCGCCCGTTCTTATGTGTCTCGTGACCGAGACAGGGCGTTTATTTCCGGCTCGTTCTCTAGTCACTTAGCTCGTAGAAGTTTGAGAGCCTAGTGCTTTGTTCCATTCGCTTTGTTTGGTTTTCTTACTGAAAAACCTGGCGTTTGTGCTTCTACTCTTTGGCGTGTGACAGTGAGCTGGTTAGTAGCTTTGGTACGTTTGGTGTGTGTTTGTGCCATTACGCTGCTCGCCTGTTCTTATGTGTCTCGTTACCGAGACAGGGCGTTTATTTCCAGCTCGTTCTCTAGTCACTTAGCTCGTAGAAGTTTGAGAGCTTAGTGCTTTGTTCCATTCGCTTTGTTTGGTTTTCTTGCTGAAAGGGCCTGGCATTTGTGCTTCTACTCATTGGTGTGTGACAGTGAGCCGGTTGGTAGCTTTGGTACGTGTGTTCCCTGTCTTGTCTCCTCCCTTATCTGCGGGGTTTCACGCCTTAGTGGCCTTAGGGCTTGAAGAATCCCCTTGCTGCGTTTGGCTCCTCCTACTTCACACGTCACGCCGCATTACGCTAGACAATTCGTTAATATTATAAAAACGAGCAGTAGGAGTGCCCTGAAAAATATCCTGCCCGCTTCCCCGTCCCACATCATACACACAGCGCATGAAAAAAACAAAAGACAAAAGCCCGACACAACAAAATACATTCAAATTAACAAACACAAACACGAGAGACAGCTGGACTACATGTCGCCATTACAGCGCCACGTGACGTCAACTTTATAGTATCGCTTGTACCTGAGTACCTGAAAATAAGATATCAAGAGTCTTTTGACGTTGTTGGGTCACAGACATGATGGTATGCAGAGTGCAGAGTGATGGTTTGAGGCTTGTTTGATACCTCAGACCCTTGATGACCTACAGCCATTTAGCCAACCATGTGTTCCATACTGTTCCAGCATAATTTACAGCTAAATCTAGTCCCACCCCCTAATTCCCATAGAGAGCCATTCAAATGCAGGGAAGTTATAGTATCGCTTGTAAGAGTACCAGAAAATAAGATATCAAGAGTCTTTTGATATTGTTGGGTCACAGACATCAGGAAGTCATGGCACGCAAAGGATATGCGACGAAATATTAAAAATGATTACTTTATTCTACATTAAGTTCAACTGTCCAATATTTTTTGATGCCTGAAAATGTGGGGGACTGTGTACAAAAGGTTCTATAATTTGATGAAAATACCCTCAAATTAAAGCTGACAGTCTGCACTTCAACCACATTGTCATTGTATCATTTCAGACTCAAAGTGTTGGAGTACAGAACCAAAATAACAAAACGTGTCACTGTCCAATTAATTATGGTGCTCACTGTATTTGTTTTTGATCTCAGTTAACAAAATGTCTGATCATGAAGTTCTATTTGTTTTCAATACACATGACATACATTTCTTTATACATATTTAAATGATCTCTGTGACCAATTTGATTTTGTGTTTATATTCTAGACGTCTCTCGGGAGTTGTCACATTAAAAATTCTACCAGTGTGTCTGACGATTATTATGGCATGCCAAAACCTTTCCTCTTCGAATACCTGGTATTTCCCCCTTTAGAACAAAGACAACGGCATCTGGTGAGCATTACCTTTGCACCGTTTCCTTTTGCAGTTTAGCTGTGAAATTGACTTTTGCAGCATGCTCCTTACTAATGAGTATATCTGAATGAATGTCCTCTCTTCCTCTCAGTACTGCATGAAGAAGGACCCAACGTGTTTGTACGTCACGTGCATGTTAGGAGACATGGATGTTGGGAAAGAGGCCACTGTACTTGTGGCAGTGGAGCTGAATTCCGCAGTGCTGCAGATCTACCCAGTAAGAGCCTGCTCAGTTTCTGCAGTAGAACAGTCTCTAATAGACGGGACCCGCAGGATGGATGTAGAGCCCTGAAACGCCATTAATCGGCCAATCTAACGTTGAAACATTAAACTTGATGTAATATCTGTTTCCTGTCAGGGGAAGATAGTTATTGCGATGGAGAGCGCAGCTATTGCATCACCAATGAAGGAACTGTATGTCCTGGACTTACAGGAAGAGACAGCTGCCAGTGTAAGTTTAAGGTCCAGGTTTCCTACTGCATGCTTATATCCTTTCACAGTGAAAGGATATATCCAACAATATCCTTTCACTGTGTACATCTGTTAGTAACACCATTATTATTATTATTCTTAGGGGACCGAGCAGCACAGCTACTGGTACCCTATTGTTTTTGTGTAGATTATAATTTTTTTCTTCTCCCCTTTCACCTAAAATTCCTGTGAGCTGGTTTTGCCTAGAATCACCAAACTTGGTAGGGTTGTTGGAATGGCTGAACTCTTATTCTTTAAATTATGATGAAGATTGAACGCCTGGTGGCGCTGTAGTGCATGTAACAAAAGTTTGACATTGACACACCCACGATGCCCTGTTTGACCTAGAGTCCCAAAATTTGGTGTACAGGTCCTTCGGCTCATGACAAACAAATTTGCCTCAAGGACCCATAAAGTCTGCCATATTGGATGTTCCGCTAAATAGCATTTTTTTTAAAACACTTAAAATGCTACTCCTCCTACGTAATTTGACCAATTTGCATGAAACTTGAAAATGGCCAAATGATGAGCCAATTCATTTTCAGTGGGCATGGCTTATCACAAAAATGGCTAGTAATTCTAAAACCGTTTGACAGATAGTTATGAATCTTGCTATGTCTACTAAGAGTCATATTCAACCCTACAGTATTACAGTATTAACCCAATCACGCTATGTGGTGGCGCTAAATGGGTCAGCGCCATCTTGAATTGGCCACCATTTTGTTTTAAATTTACTCATCTATTACTTTTCTGTGTTCTTCATTAACTGCTTAGCTGATTCTTATGAAACTTGGCTTATAGTTAGAAGGTATCATCCCACAAAACCTCACCGCGATAGGCCACTTGGTGGCGCTATAATAGTCAGTTGAATTTGCAATAATTAAACAATCATAGCTCCTGCACTGTTTGACATAGAGAGTTGAAACTAATATCAGTAGATGTGGCTCCTCACACTGAACAAATGTCCATCAAGGAAACATGGACCAATATATAGAATTTTCTGAAATTTTGAATAGTCTTAAAAACACTTCAAATGCTACTCCTCCTAGAAAATTTGGCCAATTTGCACAGACCTCAGCAGGTTGACTCATTTCATGTGACTTCATATGGGCATAATCATATGGGCCTAGGTCAAAAAATGGCCAAATGACAATCCAATGAATTTTCAGTGGGTGTGGCTTATCACATACATGTTAATAATTCTAAATTCTTTTGACATAATGTTCTGAAACTTGGTGGGGTGACTGATTAGAAACATAGATATTTGCTCTCTGTCTCGAATTGTGCACCATTTTGGAGTCTCTGTGTTTGACAAATGCTGCTTATGCTGCTTGGTCCCCAGGAATCGCTGCTTGCAGCTATATTCATTATTATTATTATTATGTAGTTATAGAAGTAGTAGGACTGGTAGTAGTGGTAGGAGGTAGAAGTACTAGTAATAGTGGCAGCAAGTGATTATATGCCCACCATTATAGCATCCGCCATCAATTCAGAAGCAGTAACAACCATACTAGAATAGAGTTCTGATAGTGTCATAGTGTTTCCATAAAATCTAAAAAAGGCCTGTTCCTCTTGCCTGTTACATTGTATAAGCCTGTGTGCTTTGCTATGAAAGAACAAATTCCATTTTTATAATAATTTTCCTCCAATGTTGCAGGTTGTTCTGATGGGCCGTAGTGGCCAGATGTCGCTGAATGACAGAGCTATCATCCTGGCAGTGAGTCTGTTCATCGGGAGTGCTACACTGGCAGTGCTTGTAATCTGCCTCAAAAAGGTTAGTTTCCATACCACTAACAGCCTACCAGAAATCTTTTTGATCAAAACAATAGTTTAATCAATATAGAGTATCTATTTCAAGACTATTGTTTCTAGGCTAGGCCAACAACTAGCTAAGAGATCAGCTAGTGTGGAAAAACTCAACCATTTCTATGTACAGGGTTCCTGTAGTATTTCTCAAGCAAAATTCAAGGACAATTTTCAGTCATCATGGATTAGCCTATAGATTATTCAGTAAATAGGGCCCTATAAAATATTAAATTTTATTCTAATAAATTCCATTTATTATTTTCCTGATCTTTGATTTATTTTTGGATTCTAGCAACAACCAAATATTAGGTACAGTATTCTGCAACAATTTTCTTTCTCATTTGTCATTTTTCTTCCTGCTTCCTGAATTCCAGAGGTGGAAAATCCAGGTTCAGAAAGTAAAAGACCTCTCCAGTATTTTGTTCCAATGACCTGGATTTGCTAATTAGCACAATTATTCAGCTAGTAGTTAGAACTAATTAGTGAAATCAGCTGGCTGAGTTCATGGGTGGAAGAAAAACATTGCAGGACTTTTACTTTCTGACCCCTTATAATGGGGGAGTCGGGTTCGGAGGACCAGACGTGACAGAGAGGAATCTAAAAGTAAACCACGGAGTGGAATACCAGTAAAGTGGTACCGTGTCCGCGACAGGAAAATACAAAGAAATAGGGAACAAAACTCCTGGTGTAGCCAAAGAAAAACAGGGTAAAAAAACAGGGTGCTGAAAAACAGAGTACAGGCAGAAAAATACCTCCGACTCTCAATTAGAGAGAGGACTAAACGGAGGTAAGTAAAACAGAAACTAAATGATAGCGACCCACAATAATAGGGGGAAAAACTCAATGGCTTGAGTATAGATAGAAAAGAGGAAATATAATCTCTCACTCTCAATACCAGAGAGCAGTAACAGAGAGATAAAAGAAAAGGAAATGGTAAAGCAAAAACTGTCAACGAGAACAGAACAGGAGAACAGAAACGAGGGACAGAGAATGCAAAAGCAAAGCAATGAAGCAAAGTGGTCTCATTTAAATGCCTAAGCCTATACCATACCGGCAACATGTAGTTTGTAAGACAACACCGAAGCACCGGAAAACGGAAGCTCAGAGCTTTTATAGCCGGCAGGTAACCTAGGACAGGTGAAAATAAGTGCCTGGAGAAAACGAAAACCCGGAACAGACGACAGAAAAATAAAGCAAGAGCGCCCTCGTGCCGCTCCGAGGAGGAACGACCGCAGAAACCACAAGAGGCTACCAAAACCATGACACCCCTGGACTTTCCACCTCTGTTGAATTCCACAAAATGCAATAAAAAACAATTGAGCACCAAAATATTTTTACATACAGTATGAACCTCATACTGTAAAGATTTGGTTGTATGTTTCCATTTGGAATGAACACAGTAACTATTACACCCATAACTGATCTCCTTCTGTCACAGGTCGGTTTCTTTAACAGGTGGATACCAACATTGGAGCAAGACAGCTGGCTCTATGTACCTCAGAAGAGTTGCGATGAAAATTAACTTTGACAACGAAAAAAGCACATTCAAAGTATTTATAAAACTTTTAGGGAAGATGAGGCATGCTGCTCCTTTTAAAATCAGTCCTACTTGCAGGGACTGAAACAACATGGATGTCTTCACTATAGAAGGAAATAACACAATAATAGTTAAAGGAGGAAACATTTCCTGCAGCATCAACTTTGCAGCTTTTGGCCTGTTAGATCAAAACAAAAAATGTGTCCATTTTTAATAAAAATGTTATGTAAGAATTCGAGGGGTGAGCCCTTTAGCTGTGCCGTCATACATACAGTCCACTCCAAAAGTGTTAGTACAGTGACACATTTTTTGTTGTTTGTACTCCAGCACATTGGATTTTAAATGGAACAGTGACTATGAGGTTAAAGTGCTGACTTTCAGCTTTAAGTTAAGGGTTTTATTGGGTGAACCGTGTAGCAATTGTAGCCATTCCATTTATACACGTAGTATATAAGTGAACTGGGCGTGTTGGTCTTAAGATGAGGAGTGGCCAGGATTCTTTTTGGCGTATTGCTATCTTGAGCCAGCAGAAAGCGCTTGTGCTAGAACCACCACAAACCCGGTCTAAAGTCATGTCGCAGTTGTTTACATGTTATTTTAACGGCGCATATAAGTGCGTCTACATAGGCGTGTGCACAACGCGCGTACCCTCCTGTCTGTTACATACAGGGGCGCGCACAAGCATGACTAAAATATCTAGATCACAATATGAAATATTATTATTGTGTAGGCTATATCAAAAATGCATAATAATAAAAGGTTCCATAGGTCCACATACCTTTCCCTCAACGAAGGGAAACGATGCCACATTACATTGCTCTCAGCCCACTCCATCAACATCCAGGCGATGTGCGATGGTACGGGACAATGGCTATCCATTAAAAAGGAGCTGATAACACCTATATCAAGCCTAATGCGCGAATTGTCATTTACACCTAATGCGTGAATTGTCATTCAATGGAAAACTCACGCACTGCAATAGAAGGACATTTGAGTTTTGAAAATGCGCTTCAGATGTCATTACAATACAGCTCTGTTTATCTAGGAATACAGCCTGTAAGTAAATAGAATGGTTTGTGACTGAAAAAAGTTCAAAACCTTGTCCAGTGAATATTGCTTTTATTGATTTTCAAATAGCCTAGGCTACAGCGGATTCGCTGTGCATAAGGTATTTTTCGATAGCCTATGGTTAAAAAAAGGAGATAAATGTCACCATGTTAAACTGAATTGTAACCTTAGCTATTCTTCGTCCTTCATAGGTTTCCATACCATCCGCTTATTAAAACCCTGCTGATTTCACCTGTTATTCCATAACTGAACAAAATATTTTAAAGAGAACTAAGCGTCTAATTATAAACGAAAACAAATTTGCAGCACGTTACAATTAATTCACAATTAATTTTAATACCATTATCTGCATGTGCGCTTTACAGGAGCAGGTCTGTTTCCCTGCTGTAAATTGCACTTTTAACGGTCTTCCTGGGAAAGTGGATTGTTTTAAAGCATTATGCTACCAGTAAAACAGGTTGGTCACATTTCCATAAGCAGGACATTATAAAACAAGGGAAAATATGCGTGAACCTATGGGTTGCCAACCTGACAGCTTTATTGTATTTATTGTCATCATTAAGGCAAAATAACGTTATTTATTTTATTAATCAAAATTAGAATGCAGGTAATGAACTTCAGAGCTTGAACATGAGTTCATTGCTTCATTGCATAATCAAACAAAATTTGTTAAACAAACAGGCTAATTTGGCGTTTTCTAAGGTGAGACGGAAGCCATATTCTCAGCTTATTCTCAGCTGTTGCAGGTGCTTTTAACAAAGTTTAACCGCATATATTTTGTAAAATAACAGCACTGTCGGAAATTACCGGGAACTCATAATGGTTTGTCCGAATAATATTTATCATAGGCTACTAGTGATCCATATAGCCTATTCCTTGATCGCACTAAACACGCACGCGCATGTCTGTTTCGCCATCATATAAGCAATCCACCGAGGTGGAAAAGCAGGCTTTTAAAGGGAATGGGATATGACATTTTGATTGTTTTTTTGCATGTCACGCCCAAGACACACCTATAATTAATGAAGAGACTAGGTTCAGCCCACTTGCACGCTGCGCCGTGCTTAGCGCCCAAAAAACACGCCGTTAAAATAGCAAAAGTGGACTTGGACATGCCCTAAATGGACTTTACGCCATGCGCTTAGACCAAGCGCCAAGATCGCCAATATAGAGCCCATAGTCACTATTCCATTTAAAATCCAATGTGCTGGAGTACAGAGCCAAAACAACAACAAAAAATTATCACTGTCCTAACACTTTTGGAGTGCACTGTTTAATGAAAAAAATCATTATATTAGCTTTGACTGTGACCTCTGTTTGCAAAACAATAATTCAACGAAGACAACAGTAGAAATTTACAGCTTCCCAATTTTCTCATTTTTAGCAAAGCACAAAGCTTGAAAATTCATCAGATTTGCTTTACATTATTTATGCTCAAAGTGCTAGTAGAAAGACTTCAGTCTGATTGTGTTTTAAAT
The DNA here is from genome assembly GCA_029718625.1 of Synaphobranchus kaupii. Classification (NCBI taxonomy): domain Eukaryota; kingdom Metazoa; phylum Chordata; class Actinopteri; order Anguilliformes; family Synaphobranchidae; genus Synaphobranchus; species Synaphobranchus kaupii. The sequence goes on along the minus strand of CM056383.1, from coordinate 46,465,750 downwards.
GAAGTTTTTATATTAATAAATGCATGGGATTTTTCTGTCTGCTGGACGGACAAAATGCACTTTATCTTAAATGAGTTTGAAATTGTTGTACTGCATGTTTTTACCTCAAAATGTCAATGTAGGGTAAAAATGGGGTAGGTCCTGTATGGTATACAGTGCCTTCAGAAAATACTGACCACCACTCACATTTTGCTATGTCACAGATTGAAATTTGAATCCACTGATTCAAAATATCCCCTTCTCTCACTCAATTTTACACTTTTATGGTGCAAATATACCTATTTTTCCTTTTAACATTTTTTTAATGAAAAACTGAAATTTTATTATTTACAAAAGTATTCCCTTCCTCTCCACTCCCGCATCAGCAGATACATTTTTCTATTTGGCAGCAGTTACAAATCCTCTTGTATGTCTTTGCAAGCTTTGCAAATCTGGATTTTTGCCCATTCCTTCGTGCAAATTCGCTTCGGCTCTGCCAGGTTAGATGGAGAGTGTAAGTGCACAGCAGTCTTCAGGTCTTGCCTCAGATTCTTAATGGGCATTGTCCTTTTGGAACCCGGAGATCCCTTTCCGACTGAAACAGGTTCTCCTCAAACATTTGCCTGTATTACACTGCATCCATCTTTTCCGTGAGAGTGACGAACTTCCCTGTCCCTTCCTGCTGAAACACAATCCCATAGCATGACACTGTCACTGCCATGCTTGATGGTATGGATGGCATTACCTGGGTGATGAGGTGTTCAGTTTGCACCAAATAGTACATAGCTTTCAGGACAAAGAACCAAATTTTTCATCAGGCACACTTTTTTCCATATGGTCTCAGGGTCTGTCACAAATGCCTTTTGGTAAACTCCAGGGGCCGCATGTATAAAAATGTTCTTGGATTTAAACTTAAATGTGATCTTAACTCATTCAGTGCCACAGGCGACATAAGTTGACAAAAATATGAACGGTCTAAAGTGCAGAGGGTGACTAACATCGACCACAGCTGTCTTTTTTTGAGTTGGGAAAAATAACGCATCCCCGTCAATTTCTACGATGTTTCTGCGCCAGTGACCAAGAATATAAAGAAATTGAACACAATGAAGTGCACAATATAACAAACCACTGGTGTGCTACTGTCTCAGCAATGGGAGAAAATTAACAAGCACACCTGATCATCAATGTATTGCTCTGCAGCGGGAGTAAATTAGACAGTATCAAAACCAAATTGGCATGACCGAAGGCTCCACTGTGACAATTGGCGTTACAAAACTTGCTGTTTTGTTTTGTTTGCCTTACTCCCCTAGCTTTCAGTTGTTCCACGATCGTCTGGTAAACGTTTGAGTCAAGGACAGTACCATCAATGTGTTTTATAATATCCCTTTCCTGACTTATATTTAATAATTCTCTGATTTCCACTTCTGTAAAGTTATTTCCGATATCTCCTCCAGTGGCCATTGTTTTGTTGGTTCCATTTTTTTTTTTTTATTGGTTCCGTTTTTAATTAGTCCCTCTCACCACAGGTTTCTGCCTACATTATTTTTGCCTCAGGATAAATCTGTGCATATGAATATTTTATAAATGTGGCCCCAAATAAACTATAAACTGCTGTAGTGATGTTGTCCTCTGGACAGTTTCTGCTATTTCAGCCAAAGAGCTCTGTAATTGTCAGTGTTGTCAAAGGCTTCTTTGTCACTTCTCTGATGATTGCCCTTCTTGTCCAGATCCTCAGTTTGTTAGGACGGCATTGAAAATACGGAATTCCTTATGCTACCTTTAGGATCGTTCTGTTAACTGGTCAGTTTTTCTAGATTAGATTTTTGACGGTGACTCAAATGCCTTTTTTTCATAAGTAGGGTAAAAACAGTTTTTACTCAGGTAAAAAAGGTGACAGGTGAACTGAGTGTGAAGATGGGCACAGAGACAGATGGATAAAAGGCCCGTTTGTAATGTCTGGATGCGGTGCAGTATTAGATGGAGCGGGCTCCACAGCCGTGCCGTGCCAGGCAATGCCGCAGCTGGATGCCGTTGTGCACGGCTGGTGGCGCGGTACCCCTTCGGGGAAAGCATCATGCTGTCACTCCAAAGCTAGAGACCCATTTACAACACAGGGACAGAGCAGAAGACCCCTTCCTTGCCAGATATTGAACTTGCTTCCTTTGCTTCCCCGAGCACAGCAGGGAAAGACTGATTTTCATCCTACAATATTTTCAGTGGGCACAGCAATCCACCAGTCTGACTTCATGAGTGAATTTCAAACTGTATATGGGCCATTCTACAGAAGTCATGCAAATTGAGGGTTGGAGAAAAGTGTAAATTTGTATTTTTTTTGCAAAATTATTTTATAATATATGTGTTACACTTTATCTGAGATACACAAATATACTAGATGTACAGTGCAATCTCATGTCATTTTTTCAGAATAAGGATGAATTTACTGACTGCTCCTAAATATGTCACAACCGAAACATGGTGTAAACCCTGCTTTTGAAATAAAATTACACATCCAATTGATCATTTTAATTCACCCCTTTGAAAATGACATTTTAAAAAAAAAAATCTTGACTGCTGCTGAATTTTAATCAATTACCAAAAATTTTTAAATCAAAACATTGGATTAAGGAAATTTTGTGAAAACCCCATACAAATGTTCTCTGTAAAATGGACAGATTTGATCACGTGAATTTGATAGATTCTTATTTATGAGATTATATATACCCTCACCAGCACAATATCTTGGATATTTGGTTTATTATTCATATTATTAAAAATGTTATCAAAACAGCAGGTTGTGACCATATTGTTGCGGTTGTGACATCTCGTACTAAAAACCTGAATTACAAAAAAGTTGGGACAGTATGTAAAATGCAAATAAAAGCAGGAAGCAGTGATTTGTAAATTCTCTTGTACATACAAAACCTTTGATTTGTTTACAAGGCACTTGGCAAGCCCCACCCCCGTCTCCCACAAATCAGGGGCTCTACAAAGGAGTTTGCGAGAAACAAACTGCATTGAAATATATAGCCTCCAGTTTATCAATCATAATAATTATCCATTATGGGATAATTCCTATTATTGTGTAATATAACTTCAGACTGATATTACTCGTGAAATAAGAATTAGAGTTAATATCTTTTTTTAATTTGTATTGGAAAAAAATACAGTGCAACTCCGCCCTTCCAGTTGGCCCTCTGAGTGGGTGCTGGTGCGGAAGAATAAAAATATTTTTAAACAATGTGCTAAAGCAAAATTGGCTCTAGAGCCAAGGTATATGGTAAACAATGAATCATTTGTACAGCCGTTGTGTTATGTTGGCAAGTATTTAAAAATATATAATTTTTGTGTATCCCTGCAAAAGTTGTCTTTGTGCTTGCAGTTCTTCTGTTAAATCATTGTAAATGTGGGGATTCTATGATGGTAAACAGCATATCCACATTCTCCAAAGGCATGTGTTTTTTGGCAAATTAAACAAATTTAGCATTTTAAGAGGTCTGATGATTTTTGGGGGGAAAAATCACATTCTGCTTTTGTTTTTATCTAATAACTTTATTTCTTAAATAATATTTTGTACTATAAAAAGTGATTTGTGAAAAACTAAAGGTTTGTAAAAACAATGCATTGTTTCACTGAATACATTCAATTTAGCTTCGAGTTTGTATGCACTGGAATGTTTGAAGGTTGTATTTTGCCTTTGCATTTAAATGAATGGTATCTTGTGTATAAAAACAGTGGGCCTCATTTATCATTACATTCAAATCTGATTGTAAAGTGTGGATACGTCCATTTTTATGCAAAGTTCCGGATTCTTCAAAATAAATGTGGGTGTACGGTACAATGAAATCTCACGTCAGCCCTTTGCGTACGCTTTTTTCCAGTGCCGAGGCTGCGACATTACATGCAATGAACAGCGAAGGCACAATAGTTGTGCAGCCTAAATAATGGAAAAATTACTTTTGTTCGTAGAACTGGTGAAAAACAAAAAGGTGCTCTTTGGAAAACTTAGGTTATGTGAGCTTATAAATCAGATTTTGCCTTAAATTGGTAGCTGCTTGTAAAAAGGGTGAAATAACACCCAAGACATTCCATTTGTAAAAATATTAAAAGCCGCTAGTGCAGCTGGGAAATATTTTAAAATGCACTCTACACATTGCGGCTGTAGACTATGTTGGCTATGTTGCGTAGCCTAATTGCCAAAAATAATATCTGAATAAGTTGATTTTAATACATTAATTTTTAATTAGACACCGCTATTATTTGCCCGTCACATGTAACCTAAGTGGAATGAAGCATGAGCTGGTTAAAATGATAAAATCAGGAAGTAGCCTCTGTATGAGGATTTATTTGAGACAGCCATGTGAAAATAATTACACATCACCAGTCATGTTGTATGAAAGATGCAAAAATGTAACCTAAGAATGGCCGATTTAGCTTTATTAGCCTAGAAGACCTTGCAAACGCCACACCCTGGCACAAGGGAATATTTTATGCCTCCAGTTTAAGTGGAAAAAGAAGACACTGTAGCCGTCTTCCAACAACCCTTCCAGGGCCACTTTCCCAATGATATCCCCCATCCTTTAATCTGCAGATGAGAGGTCCAGTATGCCCTTTCCTCCACCTGTACCGCCAGAACTTTTTTTGTGAAGGATTATTTTCTTTCTTTTTTTTCTCAGCTGTAGTTCGCTATTCAGAGGAAGCAGTATTTACAGCCCTGGTTATCCTCTGCCACATAGCGACTTAGTAGTAGGCTGCACACCACTACTAACACTCCAAAAAAGCACACGTTTATTCTCATTTTAATTCAGAAGCAGTTCAATTTCACCATCACAAAAAAAAATCTTTGCTTTCCTTTTGCCTGCCATGTCCTATATTACTGAGAAAAAAAACGCGTTGGCCTGTGCGTTTTAAAAGAGGTGGCCTTACCAAATATGGCAGTAAATGGCATATGAGTATGGTATTTCATGTGCACGTGCTTCCTAATATACGATCAAGTCTGATTCATCAACCTGTGAACCCATTTACGCTCAGATCAGTGGTTTACGCAAGTTTGACTAATCACGTGAGATTTTCGTATGCAAATTGGTACGTTCAAATATACACTAGTTTTTATGACCATATTTTACGACCATATTGATAAATGAGGCCCAGTGTGTTGTCTACTTTCACATCCTGATATTCACAGTGTAGTGAACTTATTTAAAGTAGTGTACAGCAGTGGGATTGTGAAGCCTGTTATGTCTAGAAAAGCCTTTGGTTAGGTCATGGAGACAGAGGATTAAATGCAGCTGCACTTGATCGGGGACTCTTCGGTTTCCTCCATGTTCACCCCAAAAAGCGTGATAAGTTGAGGGTGCACCCTGCAGAACAAAGACGCCACATCTCAGCTGAGCAATCAGGCAGGATGATGTCTGTAAGATTGACACTCACTTGTACAATTGTTTGAGTACAACAGATCATAATGTGTAAGTGCACAATGTCTCCAAAACCACTTAATCACTTGATAGTGTGGAAAGTATGAAAGAAGCAGTTAAACTGAGGTGGACCAATGGCATGTGACTGGGGTGTGGTCATGCTCGACTGCCATTACCCACAGTTCTATGATAAATCCCAACCTGATGAATATCTCAGAAGGCAGCTCCAGCAAGTCACCATCAATGTTCCAGGGGTAGGTTCTCTCAGAGGAGATTGTGGGTGTGATTCTTGAGTCAGACTCCCTCTTTTCCTCTGATGGTTCATCAGCCCAGCTGCCCCGAAAGCGAGGCCTCAACTTCACTACCTGGACGGAGTGCGTTTCCACAAAGGTGAAACCAAACTAAGGGAGAAAAATAAAGATATAGACTAACAATATCATACACAATCTGTCAACAGCATGGGGCTGCCTGCTTGAATCCACATCTTCAGGCCTGACTGACTCCACTGCTTCATACGTAGGAAATAATAATTGAATGTGTTCAGGAGACGTGTAGCTCTGTTTATGGTTTTTTTATTTTTTATTTTTATTCCTAAACAGCTATATATACAGTGCATAAAAACTCTACTCCAGCACATTGGATTTGAAATGGAACAGTGAGGTTGACTATGAGGTTAAAGGGTAACTACACTGTAGATCACTTTTTTTTTTGCTGTGAACGTGTTTGTATGCCTACCTTATAATAAAACTTATTCATGCATTCCGTTATTTCAACAATTCTGAAATAATATTGTATATCATAAGAAACTGGTAGAAAGGCGTCTTTGTGCTGCTCCTAATGGATGAAATTTCCTTTCTGCTCCCCACACTGCCCCCGCCCCAATCGTGATGTCAGAGTACCTCTTTGGAGGTACCTCTACGTCATATGGATAATTGTTGTCACCCACAATGGAAACAGCCGGCACCTGATTGGTTAGACCCGGTACGTTACTTTAGTTTCGCCTCCACGTTTTTAAACAGGAACAACGTGGCGTCCTGTTCAATTATTTTATTTCACCTAAATAGTCCACTAAAATGTTTCTGAAAATATTTGACGTGAGAAATAGGCCATGCAGTTGCTGAATCTTGATTCATGTTTGATGTGCAATGTCTAGTTTGACAGTTTGATCCGAGTTATACGAAATAATTTGTACAATGTACGTTAATTTATGCAAATGACGATGCTCCTCCGCCCCCACCCCTCTCCCTCGCTCACCCCACAAAGTATTTTTCAAAATTGTGTAGTAGGCAGAGACAGGTTGAGACAGTGGGTGTAGCTACTCTTTAAAGTGCAGACTTTCAGCTTTAATTTGAGGGTTTTTACAACCATATCTGGTGAACCGTGTAGCATTTTTTTCAAATTAAAGCTGATTTAACCTCATAGTCACTGTTCCATTTCAAATCCAATGTGCTGGAGTACAGAGCCAAAACAACCAAAAATGTGTCACTCTCCTAACACTTTTGGAGTGCACTGTATATACAGTGCCCTCCACTATTATTGGCACCCCTGGTAAAGATGAGTAAAAAGGGTTATAAAAAATTAATCTCACACTGAAAAAATGAGAAAAATCCAACCTTTAATTGAAGTAAATTTATTCTGAGAAAAAAAAAAATCCCTCATCAAGAAATAATTATTTTTAACAAAACCATGTGTGCCACAATTGTTGGCACCCCTAGAAATTCTTATGAACAAAATGTAACAAGCATTTTTTCCATTTATATTTTACTTTTTAAAGTTGATCAGAGTGTTTAGGAACTTTCAAGCAGTAATCCATGACTTCCTGTTTCACTGGGGTATAAATATGAGGTAACACAGAGGCCATATTCCCTTATTCATACATCAACATGGGAAAGATGAGAGAAAACACAAATCAAATGAGGGAAAAGTGTGTTGAGCTTCATAAGTCAGGGAATGGCTATAAAAAAAAGCGACTCACCTGAAAATGCCCATATCTACCGTAAGGGCAATACTTAAAAATTTCAAAGCAACTGGAACTGTTACAAACTTGCCTGGAAGAGGACCCAAGTTTATTTTGCCCCCATGCACAGTGAGGAGGATGGTAAGAGGCAAAAAATCCCCAAGGATCACTGTTGGAGAATTACAGAGGAAAGTAGCATCTTGGGGTCATCTGCAAAACTACCATTAGACGTCACCTCCATGCCAACAAATTATTTGGAAGGCATGCCGGAAAAAAGCCTTTCCTGTCATTTCACCACAAACGTAAGCGCCTGGAGTTTGCTAAACGAACATTGAGCTTTTCGGTAACCAACACTCAAGGTGGGTTTGGCGTAAAAAGAAGGATGGCTATACTGAAAATAACCTGATCCTCACTGTTAAGTATGGTGGAGGTTCCGTGATGTTGTGGGGCTGTTTTTCCTCCAAAGGCCCTGGGAACCTTGTTAGGGTAAATGACATCATGAACTCCATGAAATACCAGAAAATGTTTAATCTGAATCTGGCTGCCTCTGCCAGGAAACAAAAACTGGGTCGTCATTGGATCTTCCAGCAGGACAATGATCCAAAACATACGTCCAAATCAACACAAAAATGGTTAACTGAACACAAAATCAAGCATCGGCCATGGCCATCTCAGTCCCCTGACCTAAACCCCATTGAAAACATGTGGGCTGAGCTGAAGAGGAGAGTGCACAAGAGAGGACCTAGGACTCTGGATGATCTGGAGAGATTCTGTAAAGAAGAATGGTCTCGGATTCCTTGCTCTGTATTCTCCAACCTTATTAGATGTTACTGGAGAAGACTCAGTGCTGTTTTATTGGCAAAGGGAGGTGCCAATAATTGTGGCACATGTGGTTTTGTTAAAAATAATTATTTCTTGATGAGGGATTTTTTTTTCTCAGAATAAATTTACTTCAATTAAAGGTTGGATTTTTCAAATTTTTTCAGTGTCAGATTAAGCTAATTCACCAAACGGTGAATTTTTTATAACCCTTTTTACTCATCTTTACCAGGGGTGCCAATAATTGTGGAGGGCACTGTATATATACAGTGAGCACCATAATTCATTGGACAGTGACACATTTTTTGTTATTTTGGTTCTGTACTCTAGCACTTTGAGTTTGAAAGGATACAATGACAACTATGTTGAAGTGCAGACTGTCAGCTTTAATTTGAGGGTATTTTCATCCATATCGGATGAAACGTTTAGAAATTATAGCCCCCCCATTTTCGGGCATCAAAAAATATTGGACAGTTTAACATAATGTAGAATAAAGTTTTTTCATTTTTAATATTTGGTCGCATATCCTTTGCATGCCATGACTTCCTGGTGTCTGTGACCCAACAATATCAAAAGACTCTTGATATCTTATTTTCTGGTACTCTTACAAGCAATACTATAACTTCTCTGCATTTGAATGGATCTCTATGGGAATCGGGGGGTGGGACTAGATTTAGCTGTAAATTATGCTGGAACAGTATGGAATACATGGTTGGCAAAATGGCTGTAAGTGATCAAGGGTCTAAGGTATCAAACAAGCCTCAAAGTATCACTCTGCTATCAGATGGGCAGTAGATATGGATGGATCACTTTAAGGGTTGTTTCTCCTGACACATTTTCCTATTGAACTCTATGGAAAAAGAAGTCAGGAGAAACAACACTTAAAGTGATCCATCCATATCTACTGCATATCTGGCAGCAGAGTGATGGTTTGAGGCTTGTTTGATACGTCAGACCCTTGATGACTTGCAGACATTTAGCCAACCATGTGTTACATACTGTTCCAGCAGTATTCACTTCTTCCTACTCCTTTTCGGACATGAAATATTTATGTTGTTTATTGTGAGTTTGCTGTATGTTTGTTGTTAATTTTATTGGTTATTCTTGTTTTGTTTTTCTTACTTATATACTTGTTTTGTTTTTCTTACTTACTTTCTTACTTCTAATTTTTAACCACTCCACAGATTTCATGTTAGCAAACTATAGTGTTGGCAAGTCAGTTAGGACATCTACTTTGTGCATGACACAAGTAATTTTTCCAACAATTGTTTACAGACAGATTATTTCACTTTTAATTCACTATATCACAATTCCAGTGGGTCAGAAGTTTACATACACTATGTATTCCATACTGTTCCAGCATAATTTACAGCTAAATCTAGTCCCACCCTCCAATTCCCATAGAGATCCATTCAGATGCAGAGACGTTATAGTATCACTTGTATGAGTACCAGAAAATAAGATATCGAGTCTTTTGATGTTGTTGGGTCACAGACTGCACTTGAACCTCATTGTCATTGTATCCTTTCAAACTCGAAGTGCTGGAGTACAGAACCAAAAACAACAAAGAATGTGTCACTGTCGAATGAATTATGGTGCTCACTGTATATACACACACACACACACACACACAGTATATATGTATATTTTTTCTTGTTTTAAATTAAATCAATGTCTGGCTTGTGTTTGTCTGCATTGATGTTTAATCTCGGTAACCACAAGGGGGTGCTGATGAACAGCAATATCCAGCATTCTCCAAAATGACACCTCATTTGTCCCAAAGGTAACTTACTCTGTGTTCCAGAGTTACCCCGTAAGCCTTCAAGTCCTCAGTCAGAGTTGAAAGACCAGTCCCCAGTATTATGGGCTGTTACCATGATGAGGTTGATCACCTCAGTCCTGAAATAACCCCTAGCTGAAGGTAAAACCAATGGTTGCTTCGAGTGTAACAGTGAAGAGAACCTCCATGAACAATGTCAAAATAGCCTCCTGTGGGAAAATAATTACCTACATAAAAAGGGTGTGCTCTTGACAAACAATGGAAATCAGAATAGTAACTGCCAGCACGATTGTACTCCCAACTGGCCCATTTTTATGTATTTACAGGTAGAGCATACATTGCGGGTTACCCATATACTGCACTTTAATATGTGATCATTTTAACAGCACACTCAATGTCTCCAAATTCATACAAGCTGAGAAGAATCATGCAGATCTCTTGGGGGACACATACAATAGGCATGCCACTCACTGGTAAAGGTAAGGTATCAGTCTCCAATTGATAAAGAGTTCAAAAATGAATTTGCCCGACCCTTGGTTGACCACAAAGCCAGACTTCCGGAGGGCCGTGGGAATTTAACGGTTAACTTTGGTATTGGCCTTTGGAGTGAACCAGCTCAGCTGGGGGACCCAATGACTCCCTCACATCCAGTCAGGTCCAGGTTTAGCCCATAAGCCATTAATAATACCATTCACTGACCAGTCTACCAGACGTTCGCTTGTGTTGGCAAATGAAAAATACCAACCTACTTACTACCTACCACTGCAAACTTGTTTCACTCTTTATACGTAATATGTATTTGTTAATTTTAGGTTTCAGATTCAACTTTGCATTCCCTGGATGTCTGAATTCTGTATTATTATCATCCTCAAAAATATTATTGCTCAACAGCAATCCAAACATTAAAAAAACAAGTGAGTCATGCTGTAGTACTTTGTTCTCTTTCTATCTCTGAGTGAAAATTGGGTTGAATACTTAATTTTTCAAGAAAATCAGACTGGCTGCGCTTGGGGAGAGGTCATCTCCCACTGTTATATTCTCAGATCCAACGATCTAAACGCACATCTCCAGCCCACGCTGCTTTAAAACACGCTGGTACACGGTGCTCATCCCAGCCACAGCCTGCCACCTCCTACACTGATAGCGTATATATAGCATCCAGCAGGATTGGACTGAATGGTATAAGGAGGCCGGCCAGCTCGGAAAGAGGCTAATCTGCATTAGTTTGAAAAGCGTTTTAGTGGGATCTGAAAATCGGTGAATTATTCTTGACAGTGTGCTAATTGTGCTTAATCTGAAAAGGTCATCAAGACCGCCGTCGTCTGTGAAGCTTACTGCCCGGTGAAGGGGCCGGCCTTGTGCAAGCGGAGGCCTCACCTGGTTGCTTTGGCTGCTGTATCTCTTCAGGTGCTTGATGAACTCGGATTTGGACGCGTTTCCGACTGAAATCAGACCCATGCTGCCATTGTCCAGCCTCAAGTGGGGGGCAGAAAACAAACACAGGACAGGGGTCAAAGAGTGTCACACTGACATTAAAAAGTGCATATAACAGCTTAAGCATTTACCCGTTTAGTCATTTAAATACAAGTCTATTGCAGACTTGTAGATGACAGACGACATAATTGCAATGTTTACAGATATTCATGACATGACAAGTGGAAACCTCTGGGACTACATAATAGACTACTCCAACAGCCTGCTAAAATAACGTACATTGTAGCCTATGGCTCTGTTCTCCCTATGCTGGTGTGGGCTTTCTGCTGGTGCTGTAGTTTCTGTGGTCCCATGCTATTCTGTCTAAGTGTCTCTGTGTGTGAGTGTGTGTGTATATGTGTGTATGCGTGACCCTCTAAAGGAAAATGCAGTGACAGACTGGCGGGCACGCTTTTAATGTGTCCGACTTACACCCTCATGGGGTCTGCTTGGCTGCAGCTCTCCCGGGCGACAGTGCTATGTGCCCTGGAGGGAAGTGGTCAGTAGCTCATCCGTGTGTCTTTGTGGAAATGCGTGACACACAAAAGTGCTATGGACAGATGCTCGGTTCTCTAATCCCAACTACCACTCGGTTTAATCAGAGTAATTATCTGCTGATTAGTCCAGTTAGAAGCCTTGACCTGGGTAGTCTGATCCTGCCACTGATTCCAGAACCCCGAATTAGAACCCCGCCCCACCTGGCAGGACACCCAGGCCACAGTCTGACAGGGATTTTTAATCTGGGGAGTCTTAACTGCTCGAGAAAGCCTCAGGCACACTAACCTGGTATTGGGGTTTAGCCACACACGCAGACACCTGCTGTTGGGGCTTTAGGTCCACGAATGAATGCATCTGATCCACAAATAAATGCGTCTGATCCACAAATAAATGCATCTGATACACAAATAACGTGTGGAATCGCGTGCATTTATTTGCGCATTTTTGAGACAATCCTCACAGCAAGATGTGCAAAGAAATCCACAAATATGTGTTTTTTTTTTACTGAGTCTACTCCAGCCAGTCAGATTTTAAGCAATCCTTTCGCTAACAGCCACATTACTCAGACGAATCACAGCAGGTTTCAGGCCACGGTTCTGTGAACCTCTCACGCTAGCATAAGGTACCGTACTTTCCTCCTTCCCTCAGTGACGGCTGGAAGGCAGCCACCACCTCCAAAGGCATTAACGTTAAAGTTACATGGAAAAATACATGCCATTCTGAAACAAACCCACCTTGTGCACAAGGGAAATCCTTCTAAGAATTAGCGAACTAAAAGTGAAATAGCTAGCTTGTTTGCAGCCTTGGAGGCAGCAGCTGCCTTCCGGTAGTCACTGAGCTGGTAAGTAAAGTAGCTTACCTTGGCTTGAGCACCTCTGCAGTGAGCGACAAGATAGCCTCTCCCTGCATGAACACTCATTTTAATTAAAACATAACGTTAACTATAGATGGGGCTAGTGTAATTTTCGTGCTGAAGGCAATGTCGTACTCGCAAACTGCAGACTGATATCAGAATTGTTTACCCTTTTACAGCATCAATTTTGCAATCATACAGACCTGCACTGCAATCCGCACACATACAGACCCGCACTGCAATCCGCAGACATACAGACCCGCACTGCAATCCTCACACATACAGACCCGCACTGCAATCCGCACACATACAGACCTGTACTGCCGTCCGCACACATACGGACCTGTACTGCCGACCGCACACATACGGACCTGTACTGCCGTCTGTACACATACAGACCTGTACTGCCATCCGCACACATACAGACCTGTACTGCCATCCGTGCACATACAGACCTGTACTGCTGTCCGTACACATACAGACCTGCACTGCCATCCGCACACATACAGACCTGTACTGCCATCCGCACACATACAGACCTGTACTGCCATCCGTGCACATACAGACCTGTACTGCTGTCCGCACACATACAGACCTGCACTGCCGTCCGCACACATACAGACCTGCACTGCAATCCTCACACATACAGACCTGCACTGCAATCCACACACATACAGACCTGCACTGCAATCCGCACACATACAGACCGGCACTGCCATGCACACACATACAGACCTGCACTGCAATCCACACACATACAGACCTGCACTGCAATCCACACACATACAGACCTGCACTGCAATCCGTACACATACAGACCTGTACTGCCATCTGCACACATGCAGACCTGCACTGCAATCCGTACACATACAGACCTGCACTGCAATCCTCACACATACAGACCTGCACTGCAATCCGCACACGTACAGACCTGCACTGCCGTCCGCACACATACGGACCTGTACTGCCGTCCGCACACATACGGACCTGTACTGCCGTCCGCACACATACGGACCTGTACTGCCGTCCGCACACATACGGACCTGTACTGCTGTCTGCACACATACAGACCTGTACTGCCATCCGCACACATACAGACCTGTACTGCCATCCGTGCACATACAGACCTGTACTGCTGTCCGTACACATACAGACCTGCACTGCCATCCGCACACATACAGACCTGTACTGCCATCCGCACACATACAGACCTGTACTGCCATCCGTGCACATACAGACCTGTACTGCTGTCCGCACACATACAGACCTGCACTGCCGTCCGCACGCATACAGACCTGCACTGCAATCCTCACACATACAGACCGGCACTGCAATCCTCACACATACAGACCGGCACTGCCATCCACAAACATACAGACCTGCACTGCAATCCGCACACATACAGACCTGCACTGCAATCCGCACACATACAGACCTGCACTGCAATCCGTACACATACAGACCTGTACTGCCATCCGCACACGTACAGACCTGCACTGCCGTCCGCACACATACGGACCTGTACTGCCGTCCGCACACATACGGACCTGTACTGCCGTCCGCACACATACGGACCTGTACTGCTGTCTGCACACATACAGACCTGTACTGCCATCCGCACACATACAGACCTGTACTGCCATCCGTGCACATACAGACCTGTACTGCTGTCCGTACACATACAGACCTGCACTGCCATCCGCACACATACAGACCTGTACTGCCATCCGCACACATACAGACCTGTACTGCCATCCGTGCACATACAGACCTGTACTGCTGTCCGCACACATACAGACCTGCACTGCCGTCCGCACGCATACAGACCTGCACTGCAATCCTCACACATACAGACCGGCACTGCAATCCTCACACATACAGACCGGCACTGCCATCCACAAACATACAGACCTGCACTGCAATCCGCACACATACAGACCTGCACTGCAATCCGCACACATACAGACCTGCACTGCAATCCGTACACATACAGACCTGTACTGCCATCTGCACACATGCAGACCTGCACTGCAATCCGTACACATACAGACCTGCCCTGCCATCCGCACAGATACAGACCCGTACTGCCATCCGCACACATACAGACCCGTACTGCCATCCGCACAGATACAGACCCGTACTGCCATCCGCACACATACAGACCCGTACTGCCATCCGCACAGATACAGACCCGTACTGCCATCCGCACACATACAGACCCGTACTGCCATCCGCACACATACAGACCCGCACTGGCATCCGCACACATACAGACCCGCACTGCCATCCACACACATACAGACCGGCACTGCAATCCTCACACATACAGACCGGCACTGCCATCCACACACATACAGACCTGCACTGCAATCCACACACATACAGACCTGTACTGCCATCTGCACACATGCAGACCTTCACTGCAATCCGTACACATACAGACCTGCCCTGCCATCCGCACACATACAGACCCGTTCTGCCATCCGCACAGATACAGACCCGTACTGCCATCCGCACACATACAGACCCGTACTGCCGTCCGCACACATACAGACCCGCACTGGCATCCGCACACATACAGACCCGCACTGCCATCCACACACATACAGACCGGCACTGCAATCCTCACACATACAGACCGGCACTGCCATCCACACACATACAGACCTGCACTGCAATCCGCACACATACAGACCTGTACTGCCGTCCGCACACATACAGACCGGCACTGCCATCCACACACATACAGACCTGCACTGCAATCCACACACATACAGACCTGCACTGCCGTCCGCACACATACAGACCCGCACTGCAATCCGCACACATACAGACCGGCACTGCCATCCACACACATACAGACCTGCACTGCAATCCACACACATACAGACCTGCACTGCAATCCGTACACATACAGACCTGTACTGCCATCTGCACACATGCAGACCTTCACTGCAATCCGTACACATACAGACCTGCCCTGCCATCCGCACACATACAGACCTGTACTGCCATCTGCACACATGCAGACCTTCACTGCAATCCGTACACATACAGACCTGCCCTGCCATCCGCACACATACAGACCCGTACTGCCATCCGCACAGATACAGACCCGTACTGCCATCCGCACACATACAGACCCGTACTGCCGTCCGCACACATACAGACCCGCACTGCCATCCGCACACATACAGACCCGCACTGGCATCCGCACACATACAGACCCGCACTGCCATCCACACATACAGACCGGCACTGCAATCCTCACACATACAGACCGGCACTGCCATCCACACACATACAGACCTGCACTGCAATCCGCACACATACAGACCTGTACTGCCGTCCACACACATACAGACCGGCACTGCCATCCACACACATACAGACCCGCACTGCAATCCACACACATACAGACCTGCACTGCAATCCGCACACATACAGACCGGCACTGCCATCCACACACATACAGACCTGCACTGCAATCCACACACATACAGACCTGCACTGCAATCCACACACATACAGACCTGCACTGCAATCCGTACACATACAGACCTGTACTGCCATCTGCACACATGCAGACCTGCACTGCAATCCGTACACATACAGACCTGTACTGCAAATCTGCACACATACAGACCCGCACTGCCGTCCGCACACATACAGACCTGTACTGCCTTCCGCAAACATACAGACCTGTACTGCCATCCGCACACATACAGACCTGTACTGCCGTCCACACACATACAGACCCGCACTGCCATCCGCACACATACAGACCCGCACTGCCATCTGCATACATACAGACCTGCACTGCAATCTGCACTGGAGGATACACAGTGATGGTGATGATTGGGACTTTGACCTCAAATCCCAGTTCTAAAATGGCTGACCTGGTGTTAGGAGCTAGTCCTCTGGGAGCCATGGAGCAGATGCAGGGTATAGCCATGATGCTGACATTGAGGAAGAGACCCTGGACAGTCTGCCACGCCTCGTCCTCCTCTAGACCAGACCACATGGAGAGGGCGCCAGTGAGAAAAGACCAGGAAAAACTGCAGTCTATAATAAAGGGTTCTGCACTCACCTGAGGCTCTGCCACCGACGTCCCTCACTGTCTCTCCACTGCAAGAGAGGCCAGGTGTCAGTATAACTGTCATGCCAACTAATTCTAGTCTTTTCAGGCTTTATTTTAATTTAAACAACAATATAAAATTTGATGTTTCAACTGCTTGTCAAGACATAAATAGCAATAAAATCACAATATTGGATGTGACAGAAATTTTAGTGTCAAATCTGGCTAGAGAAAGAAAAATACCTGGGATGGCTACAAAATGATTAAGAGTCCCGGAAGAGCAATTTAGAAACTTGTATTATTGGCCGACCTTCTGCATTTGAGCTCTTTTGGTCTCTATCCAAGTGGTGTGTCGGCAGGGAGGGTGTGTTTTGTGGCTGAGAAGAGTCGGGGAAGGGGGGAAGGGGGGAAGGAGGGGGGGGGTGGCGGTCCAGAGAGCATTCTGTCACCTACCATTTTGGCTCCTGTGTTGTTCCCTGTGCCTGTTTCACGGGCAGAAAGGATAACTCGCAGTCTTCAGGCCTGCAGAAGGAACATTTTATGAGAAAGGAGTAACCTCTCATTCTTTGCTCTTTGTTCTTTGCAGATCATTCTCCTGAACTTCCGTTTTTGTATGTTACTTTACGTCTTCTCTATTTTAGTGTCTTCTTATATATGTCCTCCCACCTCTATGCATTTTTGGCAATACAAATGTATGTCTGACTTGCTAATAAGGCCATTGGAAATTGAAACCAAGGGAGCTCATAAGACGGACTGTTTGGGGACAGATGGACGTTTTTTGATAGACCCAGTCCTATGTGGCATAAACACAGAATCCTTGAACCCAACTTTGCTCATGAGCGGAGCAGGCCTGAGGCAGACAGACAAAGAAGGAGCGGGTGGGGTCAGTGTGGAAGGATGAAAGGTGTGGTGATGGGAGGGGCCAGCATGTCAGCGCTAAGGGCGAGGGCGGGTTGAAACTCGGCCAGCCTTACTTGAGGTTCGCCAATGTTTTTATCAGGGCAAACTCCCGCCGCTGGCTGGGTGGCATCCAGCGGTGCTTCTCGGCCAGCGCCAGAGCACGTCCGCCAAAGCCGAACATGGCGGAGAATCCAAAACGCAGCAGCTGACCCTGCGAGCTGAAGCTGCAGACGTCTACGGCTTGGCGGTGCCCTGAAGCAAGAACAGAGACATGCCTCCTATATCTGTACACCACATCACCTATTTGTCCATCAATCTATCCATCCCTCCTGTTTCTGTAAACCCAACACCACACCAACACCTGTCCTTCTATCAATCTATCCATCCCTTCTGTTTCTGTAAACCCAGCATCACACCAACTCCTATCTGTCATCTCTCCTGGATGTGTAACCCGAATGCCACATTCATCCATCCATACCTCCTGTATTTGTATCCTAATCTACCTATATTGTTGCCCATTCATTAATCCATCTGTCCATAATTAGTAGTTTATATGGGGGGCAGGGGAGGGGGGATAGGAGAACATTACTCATCTCCCCAACAATGCCAGTTGATGCCAGCTTCTCCCAGCCACCAATTAACAGTGCCCCCCCCCCACCCCACCCCTACTATAGAACCATACCTCTATCACTACATAAAACTACATCCATCCACAAATTCACTCAATGAACATCTGTTTGCACAGTAGCCATGGTTACCTGAGAATTTTCACACCGATGACTGTGGAAGCTCTACCTGCTATAGATTTAAACCTTTCGCAATAGGTCTGAGAAGAATGGCATCAACTGGGTGGGGGTTAAGCAACGACCGTCAAGCTGCTACACTGGGCATTCAGGCAGGCCCTTTAAATCGCTCGAACGTGTTCACTAGCTGGGGCACCCGGAGCGCACCCATAGGCCTGGTGGCTCTATTGGCTGTTCTTTGTGCAGAGGGAAGTGCGGTCCCTTGTGCTCGCCCGCATTCCTGACCTCCTTTTGTGCCACCCATATATGGCTCCTCGTGCCTCATGCATTATTCATGAAGGCCTGGAAATCCCGCCAGTTGGCCTTTTTCACATGCGTAAAGTTCGCTTAATTAGAATTTAATACGCCCTAGATTGGCCCCTGCTGGATAAACACCCCACCCCGTCCCTGTTAGACGTCTTGTGCGATGCCATTATTTTTATTTACATTCTTTTGCCTGCAAGCGATGAAACAGTACATTTGAAGACAAAGGAAGCAGCCTCTGATGTGTGTGTGTGTGTGTGTATACTTCCATCGGTACTTAAACTGACAGACATCTCATGGCACGATGTATCATTAATGCACAGAAAGTATTGTGAAATGCTTCCTAAAGAGCACTTATTTACATGTGATAAAACAGACACACGGTAGAGACGCAGTTACACTTTGGTTGTGCAGTTTTATCTCCAATGTTTTAAATCCTGTTTTGTAACTGACTAAACATGAAACCAGAGAAATGACTCACTGTTAACAGAACATCACCCACCTATACACACTGTTACAGAACATCACCCACCTATAAACACTGTTACAGAACATCACCCACAAATATTCACTGTTAACAGAACATTACCCACCTATACTACTCACCTTAAACAGAACATCGCCCACCTATACACACTGTTAACAGAACATCACCCACCTATAAACACTGTTACAGAACATCACCCACCTATACACACTGTTAACAGAACATCACCCACCTATAAACACTGTTAACAGAACATCACCCACCTATAAACACTGTTAACAGAACATCACCCACCTATAAACACTGTTACAGAACATCACCCACCTATAAACACTGTTACAGAACATCACCCACAAATATTCACTGTTAACAGAACATTACCCACCTATACTAGTCACCTTAAACAGAACATCGCCCACCTACACACACTTTTAACAGAACATCACCCACCTATAAACACTGTTACAGAACATCACCCACCTATAAACACTGTTACAGAACATCACCCACAAATATTCACTGTTAACAGAACATTACCCACCTATACTACTCACCTTAAGCAGACCATCGCCCACATATACACAATGTTAACAGAACATCACCCACAAATACTCACATTAAACAGAGCATCACCCACTACACTACAATACACAGAATATCACTCAAACAGAAGATCTAATTCACAGTTAATGGAACATCAACCATCCCATTCACTGTTAACATAGCATCATGTAACCCATTCACTGTTAAGAGAGCATCATGTATCCCATTCACTGTTAAGAGAGCATCACCAATTTCACTCGCTTTTCACAGAACATCTCTCCACTCACCGTTAACCGAACATCTCTATCTCACACGGTGTCAAAAGAGCTGGCCCACTACCAGTCCTAATCTTCCTTATTTTCAGGCTCAGAAGAAATAAGAAGACACACAGACACTATTCAATGCGTAGTTGGCTGCAGCTTTCGAGAAGGATAGGCGTAACAGCGGTAAATTTCACATAACCATTAATTCCTCCTATGAATTGCCTTGTGACATATTATTTCAGTCTTGCTACATGCAACCCCTTACAGAGGGATTTGTTAGGCATACTGTACTAAAGCCTGGAAAAGTTTACATGCTCAACACAATGGACAGAACCTATGTTGTGAAATCTTTTTTTTAAAATCTAAAATGAACGCACGATAACCGGCTTGACGTTAAGGGAAACCTTTTTGGCTTTTCAGAGGAGGACAAAAGACCGTGAGCCAGGGCCATCCTCCTCACATCTGAGGCCCCCCTGGTCCCCTGGGATTACAGCATAGCAGCGGTTCCCACATCCAGCTTTCACGAGACAGACCCGGAACTTAAGCCCATCCAGGGACCTAATTAAACACCAGACTGCACCTAACACGAGGTTCACCTCGATGCAGAGTGAAAACCGCTTCACATGAGCGGGAAATGACAACTCAGCAGCCTCAAGCATAAATACAAATCAGGTTTACACTAATATAGCCAAAGTACAAGGAGCTAGCTTTCAAACAATTAGTTTGAAATAGAACAGTCTGGTATGAATGATGCTCCAAGAGGCCTACTGTAGATTAGTAATCAAAACATTTTTTTAAATCATTTCATGTATCGCTATTCTCAACCAAACTGCACATAGTTTGCTGGTATACAATGTGTCAATATGGATTCCACGCACGCACACACACACATGAACATAATGCATATGTTCGCTTTGTACACCCTCAGACATGCATTTACACAAAACAAGGACAAATGGATTTACCCATGATGATGTGCATTGCAGCTGTGACGGGATGTCTTATTCCATGAACAGAGTAGGCGACAATGTCAGTGGAGCCTACAGAAAGAAAGAAAGGGAGAGAGGTGACAAGTCGTGAACTTAATGTGGTATGATGTTAATTTCACCAAATGTATCAATGTCACCACACACATTAAGTCTTTTTTTTTCTTACATGTAACATTAACACGTTAACATTAAGTTAATTTTTTTCAAAAACACATTTTTAAAATGTACATAATAAGTGAAGGAGAGTTAATGAGTAAAAAATATGGACCTTGTTTTAAAAGGCATTAATTTACCTTAATACTGTCAGACACCAATTAAACTCATTTACCTTCCTGGCAGCGGCGAGGATAGAACAGGTGTCTGTATTTGTACTGATTACTAACGGAGACAAACAGCAGAGAGCAGGCTGCCCTTGCTGGGTGAGCGGGCATTTCCTTTCATGTGGTTATCTCCCCGTTCTGTTTGCTCAGATTAACAGGTTATGAGAACAAATGCCTGTAAATGAGTTCATGAGGGGGTGATGAACTGACTCTTCTCCTGTCCCCCGTTTTCTAGGTGCATGCGGCTCAATCTCTTGTACAGTAGCTGTTCTGCACCTCAAAATGCCAAACAGCAGCTCCAACGCGTTAATTCAACTGATTGCAATTTGCTCTCTGAACTGCATTTGTTAAGAGGAAAACTTGCATTTATGTATAAGTTAAGGGAAATAAACCATGCAAATGCAAACTCTCCTCTGAGGTGGAGGGAAGCCAGTGGCCTAGCAAGTGGACAAGCCTGCTGCACACCACCAAATGACTGAAATTACAAACATACCGCTAACAAGTTGGGTCTATTCTTAATTTTTGGGACTGAAAAAAAATTATCCAGATGTAGAAACGTCCGTTAGGCTATTTTTCATAATACCTGCCCTTTCCTAATAATAATAATAGGGCCTTTCCTCTTATTGAAAAAAACTGAATACCCACCAGTTACAGTCTATGGCTAGCTGCCGTCTGTTCTAGTTAAACTAACGTTAGCTGCTCTTAGGACCTAGTTAGTTGGAGAAGCTGGCTAGTAATGTTAGCTAGGCAATCACAGTGGCTATCGCTAAATGTTAAAACGACTTGCCATGAACTATCGTTAGCTTCCTAGCTAGCTAACCCAGCATTGCTAAGCAATGGTAACGTTCATGGCAGGGCGAGTACGGCGATTGCGTACAGGCGGGGGTGGAATAGTGTGGAAGAAAATTCAGGTATGAAAATTAATCATCCAGAATGTGTCAGAATATTATTGATATAATCAGTATTTACATAATCCTGGTAGGCAGTGTTCAGGGTGTAAGGGCAGGGAGATTGAGGGAGATAAATGCATGAGAGCGTCTGCCAAATGACTATAATGTAATGTAAAAAAAATGATTAAAAATTAAATATTTTTAAACCTAAATTGAAATAAAGCACAAGAAATTTTTACATATTTTATTGTAGCAAATAATATATACAATTAAATTAAAAAATACTGAGACAGTGACTCAATTTTTGTTGTTTTGGCTCTGTAGTCCAGCACAATAGATTAAATAAATAAATAAGTTATCCGTGTAGGAATTACAGCCCTTTCAACGTTTTATTTCAAATTCAATGTGTTGGAGTACAGAGCCAAAACAACAAAAATTGTGTCACTGCCCCAATACTTCTCTATTTATCTGCATTCATTTCAATGGAATGTGCATTGATTATAAATTAGTGTTTTGTACTTAATAGTGTTTTACTGTTTTATGTTAGCCTAAATATACAACCTTTTATGATTGTATTACAATCCACACCTTGAATATGCATTCAAGCACTTTCTGACCGGTAGGGAGAGTTCTGGTTGCAAATGCAGCTGGTCTATGAATACCAAACACTAAACTCTATGGAAACACTATGTTCTGGACTTTATGTGGGGATGCTATGAATTGAAAAATTTGTGTTGAGAGATTTCACACGCACAAACCAAGATCATCGTTTCACACACTTTCTTGCTTTTTAAAATATTCTGGCTTAATAAAATATGTTTATATTTACTAGTCCTTGTGCAGGGCATGTTTTAATAACCATTAAAATTATTGACTCCAGTTGAATCCAGTCAGTTTACCATGGATTCACATACAGTATAATGAAAACATGTAATCAGTGAATGCTAACTGAATGAACTTATACATTCATTATTAATAACAGAAACGTAGTAAGATCAAATTATTCCTATTTGGTTAGCATACGAAACGGTATTCTGTTTGTTCGTTCCATCTGATGAGCAACAGATACCAATCGAGCTTTAGTCCCTAGACAGAAAATAATCCTCAATCTCATTATCAGCTTGTCACATTAAATGTTTCATTGGTACCGCGTGTATTTCCACCCAGCACACTAAACTCACAATCCTTTTTATTCGCTTTCCTGGCCAAAATGGAGCCACACCCCCCACCCTCCCTCCCTCCCTCCCTCCCTCCCAGCCGTGCCAACCGCCCTGGAGAGTGGAGTAACGTGCTGCTCACCCATGTACTGCGTGAATGATGGTGGGAGTGAACATGCAGAAATTTGCGGGTGTGGGGGGGGGAGGGAAAGAAAAACGTCCTTGGAAGTGCAGGCACTTCTGCAGAACAATTAACTTAATTAAGCAGACAGCATGAATATTCATAAGGCTGTTAATGTCTCCCACACCCAGGCAGATGAATGTGATGAAATGACTTGCTAGTCAAGCATATCTGAAAGTCTCATAAAAACTGCACCAACATTTTGGTTCTTTGCCTGAAATATCAAAGAAATTAACAGTCCCTGTGAAATGCTTCAGACCTGGCAAATTAATTGGAAGCTCAATTTATATGCCATATATACCACATTGCATATAGCATGCTGGCAAGTTTTTAATTATCCTCTACATTAAGCTCCAGCACTGATTTGGTATGTTTGCTGTGTTATACTTAGAATGTTAAATCTGTTATTTTAAACTCTAATCCAACTGAGCCCCATTTTATTGAGTAAGTGGTAATAGTTTTTGGCCAGTCCTGCTTCAATTAAATGAAACAATATTTACGTTATTATTTGTCCTGACCTTTTCAGAGATTACGCAATTAAACCAACAATGGACAAAGAGCTTAATGCAACCGTTTGTTAAAAAAAAAAATCTAATCACTATTAGAAAATTGCAGTGAGGTAAAGGTTCCATCGTATTCAATATGTCACTTAACTGAGGCCCTTAGATGTGAGATCATAATCAAAGATGTTGTTAACATCTAAACAATAATGTGCGTGTTCATAATAATTTTTTTACATTATCATTTATTTTACAATCCCTCTGTGAAGTGAAACGAGGAAATGGTTCGTTAAAAAACCCTGTCCACAGGAAATATCTGCCTCAACAAAGGCGGAGATGCGGGAACTGGAGCAGCGATCTCAGCCGGTTGACTCGATCCTGGTATTAAACGTCTAGTCGGAGGGAGGGAGGGAGGGGGCATCTTTCCTGGTTTTGTGACAGGAAACTGTTTACAAATAATCCCTGGAGAGCAAGTACGCTAATGAAGAGAAACAGTGACCTCAGCGCGTCCAATTTACAGGGAGTGCGGAGTTGGAGGGCTTCCATATCTCCTAACAACGGCACTCAATTTCACTGCACCTGAAATGACAAGTGAAGGTCAAACTGTTGGCCCAAAAAAAAAGGAAAAAGGAAAAAGGACCGCTTCTGTTCCTGGGCCCCCCCCCCCCCCCCCCCCCCCAAAAAAAAACCCTTGCTGCTTCTGTAGCAGGAACACTCAAGCTGAATGCCTTTGCCTTTTCTTTCTCGATGTTTCTGTCAAAACATCGGAGCGTTCTGTAGCCGCGACGATTACGCGGACGCTAACCTAATGAACGCTCCCAGTTTTACAAGGAGGCAGACTTAAGTTGAAGTGCGTCTCCATTTCAGATGCACTTGAGATCAATTAACTCTGCACATAACCTTACAATTTAATCCCAGCTGCCTGCAATTAAATCAATTTGATTATCATATACTGTGTTTGTTTTTCAGGAGTGGAGCTCCAGAATGTGGCCTGGTATGAATGCAGCCGCTTCACTATGTGATCAAGCTTTTATGAAATACTTCATCTTCTATTTTCCTAGAGGCTAAAATTAGCTGGGAAATAATTTTAAGATCGGCGTCACCAAAACCTCTCAATTCAGAGGAATGCGCACTCACAAGCATACATGTGACAACGTGCCCCAAACCTTTAAGGCCTGTTGGAGGAGACGCTGGGGACAGCTGCGGAAGTGAGTGAGTCAGCACCCTTTCTACTCACCTGCTGGTATTACCCCGAGAGGAAGTGCTGCTCGGACAGGCGTGAAGATGGAGTCTGTGTGTCTCCCAGCATCCATCTGGGCCCGGAGCAGCAGCCCGTGGGCCACCTCGGCGACGGAGCCATCTCCCCCGACAACCACCACACTGCAGGAGAGAGCCGAACAGCATGCCAGGCAGGGTCAGAACAAACATACACACACAACCAGGGACAAATACATGCTAAAACATAGCCTACACATATGTAACTTCACTGTCTGGCCACACCAATAAAGCATCAAGTATAAGGTATGTTATATTAGTTTAAATATATTTCAATTGATCAATCAATGATTCCTATCGCATGTAGTACAATGGATTACTGTGTGTGGATTTACCAGGGCTGCATGAAACATGCATTTTAATTGGAAAATTTACTTTTTTCCATGAAGGGAGGAAATCAAGCTTCAATAAGGATGATCCCACTAATCTGGTTTAAGCACATTACTAATAAATGAACACTGTGGCACAAAGCTGATCAGTCTTATTGCAGAAATGAATTTCAACAATACTGAACCAATTCACAAATAGATTACTTCACCTCGATGTTCTCTAGGAATTAATAGATATTGTGATTTGTGTATTTTGAAGAGATTAAATTTTCAAAAAATGGCTCATCAATTCTGAAATTTTGCTGACCCACCCCCCAACTCCCCCACCCCCCATCATACACTAGACATAACAAATGTGTGTCTCCTGGCAGTTTGAGCAAACATCCATTACATTAATAATAATCACAATCTCCAACTATGAATTTACCACAGTAGGTTGTCATATGGCCTATTAAGTATTTCCATATTGGCATTTCTGAACAAACGGCAAACTTCGACATAAGACGGCACAGTCTAATAATAAATTCTTATATTATTTTCAGAATGTGACATTCTGCAGCGACTGGCTACTGTAGCGACTGCCGCGGTGTTGCTAAATTGCAGGGTATGAGGACATAAAGGAGCAAAGCTGGGCTTTGGTCTAGATGAGAGCTGCCCACAGTCTCTGTAATGCCTCGAAGCCAATCAGTTTCATCTCCCTGGGCCTAATGTTCTGGCACTGGCAATACATTCTGTTAACAAGTAGAGCACTCTATTTCCCATCCATCACCAGGAAGCGAGAAGGCAGTAAAAATCATGTATAAATAAGAGCTCTTAATTTGAGGTGCTGATAATTAACATTAATGTGTGACTAGAATAATTGTGATGGTAGCAGTCGTGGCACCTCTATAACATTTTCATTGTGATACATGTTCTAGTTCAGTAAAAAAAAAAGTAGACACTATACAGTGTTACTTGATGCAACATTTCTAAGAATAGAAGTGTTGTTAATTTAGAAAGTATAACTTACGTTGCAGGAGATTATTCACAAATTCAAATCTATTACTGAAGGAATGTGTGATTAGCACTACCTTTGACTACACTAGTGTCTGTCTGAGGGCAAATCAAAATCCTTATTTTGGAATTTCACATGGAAGGGACAACCATACTGACATATTGTTCATACTGACAATGTGAGGATGTCAAGAGAAATATGTGAAATGTGATAGATCATTAATTAATAATTAATTTGAATTAACATCTTTTCACACTTTATGATTGGCTACAGTCTGTGACATCTTCAGCTCCAAGATGGTGGTTTCCAAACTCCAAATAGTGGTAGCGGCCTCTGCTGAACTGTTTTTGTTCAGCTAGGAATGGTTGACAGTCTACGATATTGCATCTGGATTGAAAGGTTTGAAAAAGCGTACATGTACCTATTACAATTTCTGAACATGTTGAGTATGTCTTCTCAACGCAATAAGATCAGCTGTAAAAATATAGTTTTTCTTCCAATAATTATGCAATTATACTCAGTTTCTACATATTATTTTAATTATTATGTTGCCATCTTTTAAAGAAGAGCGTGTAAGAGTAACCATGGTTACGGTTGATTATAAAAATAAAAATCTGACATTCTGTTTTGTTCTGCAGTAATTTCACTCTGACAATTTTGCTGATATTATGACAGATTCACAAACTGCCTGATATTCATTTTGACTCAGATTTTTTCAGTTTAAATATTATCCTGTTTTACAACAATGGAAAGGGTATTTCAGGTTATATTGGGATGGCAGGTATGCCATCCGCCAAGTTACGGCTTGGTGGGGCATGCCCCATACCTATACAGCACCGAGAGTTTGGCACTTTTCAGGGTTTCCTACAGAAGTAACCATAATGACCATAGACTCTCAGCCCTTAAAAACATTAACTTATGTATGTTCTGACCTCATGTAACCACACAGCATTCAGATACAACTTCACACATCCACACAATAAAGCCCCAAACTTGGGTTATTTTGCCGTTTTTCTCCTTCCTCTTCCGCTTCTTCTTCTTCTTCTTCCCATTTTCCTGCCAAACTGCCTGCCTCCATCGCAATGTTATCCAGTGGGGAGAATTATTATTTGAGGGCATGGTCCGTATACCTGCTCATCAAGCTTATTGTCCAATAAAAACGCTTCATACTAATGTTTTTTAATGTTAATGTAGCTAATGGCTTCATGCATTCCAAGGAGCTACTGTGGCCTAGTGGTTAGAACTACAGTCTCTCACATAGAGGATTGTGGGTTCAAGCCCAGCAGGGCACATGCTTATTTTCCACAAAAACAATGTGCAACTGTTAAGTACTTTTCATTTCTTAGACTGTTATTATTTTCACATTAACACATTAACATATTTTTATTGCAAAGGCAAAAGAGGTTTCCAATATTAACTGTTCAATGTTTCACTTGTATTTCACTTGTACTATATCACACCCTCCCCAAACCGGACGCTCGCTCTTGTCTGGTTTGGGGAGGGTGTTACGCTCTGCTCTTGCGGTCATGACTGACTGACTGTGGAAACCAAACCTCAACCTACCCTTGCCTCGGCAATTTCTTTATTCATTAATTTCTTCACTTCAGCTCTGTTCACTTTATCCTTTTCACACATAACACAAGGTCACGATAAAATTAACTACTAGGAAAATTAAGAATTTACAATAATAGCCTACATTAAGAATTGATGATAGCCTCTTTTAAGCTGCAAGCCTTTAAGAGATCGGATTTATAAACTGCCAATTCCCCAAACATGTCTGATTCATGGTTAGTCACTTTAAAAAAAACAAAAAACAATAACCTCCAAATGTGGCTCTAGTCTACGCTACTCTGCTGATAATGTAGCTTACTGCAAACACTTTTAATTATAATAATAATAATAATAATAATAACAAGAATAATCTCTGGTATGTACTTTCTTAGTAGTATCTATTGTTTTCTTTCTGGCTAAGATTCCTGGGTAATGCGTTGTCCAATTAAGCTTGTTCGCCAACGTTACTTCCTCCTTCTCGTCAGGAAGCAGATACAAGCTAGGCTACTACCAAGCGAATCAACATGCATTATAGCCTACATTCATTGCACTACAGAAAACTAAACTAAACCTAGCTGTCCGGTACCAAAACATTTCCCGCAGGTAACGTTCTACACTACCGGAAAAAAACCTCTGCTGTGCTTATGAACTCACTAGCTCGCTCGCTAGCTCGTAGCCCACATATGGAAGGTTGGAGTTACACATCCAGCAATCCAGTGTTGAATAGCCTAATGTTAAATGTATTTCATAGAATACTAATAGCCCTATTTTAAAACTATTTCCATATTTTACTGATGCAAACTATTTAGGCTGTACTAGCTATTTAGGCTGTATGTCTTTCAGCTAGAATGTGTTTGCGTCTAGCCCATTGTGCATGCATGTCTCCATATACACTTGGTTCATTAATTTACATGCTTCTTCATGATCCATAGCTCAGGTGGTGCTGTTCATTGTATTTCATTACACATTAAATACTGCTCATCTACAAACTCTTTTAATGTAATTGTGTGCTGTCTGTAATAGGATAACTGTTCTCATTCTTGTCAATAGAGGGCGTTATGGTTACGCGAATGTCTGCATACATTTCTTTGGAATGCATGTCTCTCTCCGTGTTTATCTTCATGCATTATTCATCATTAGTTAGCTATAAAAAATAAGTGATATCAGATCAAAAACGTCTACGATGTAAAAAAAAGCCAAGTTACTCACGCATAGCCTACATAGCGCTGTCTATAAGTTCTTAATTCCAACTTGCAAAAACTAGGCCTGCCTTTAAAAGTCTTGATATCAAAATGTGGCCAAGTTACAACTACCAATATTGCCTATCGTAGCTCACACTAAATAAACTAGCTCTATTCCAAAGCAATGCTATCCAAACTTAATTATTTAATGCAACTTGGCCCTGTGTTTCTTCATCTTACCATCTCAAGAGAATGTGGTCAATGAAACTGTATGTGCCACATCAAACTGCAAAATGAAAATAATTTATAGTGGAAATACTCTGATTCAGATGTAGCACAAGGCAAAACAAAGCAACTTCCAAAAACCTAGGCGAATCTCAATAAAACAGCAAGAATAATAAACAAACAAAAAACCTCACGCACCGAATATTATGCGTAGACAAGAGGTAATGAAACCAAAATAACGACCCGAGAAAACAGGAGAAGGAAAGAACAGAAATGCAAGCCTGTATCAAAAACTCTGTAGTGACAAGAGTTTTAAACAAAATATAACAGGTAGCAGAAATAAAGGATGAGAAAAAGACAGGTTGGAAAAGAAGGAACCTATCTAAACCTAATTTCTTGCTGCGTTCTCTGCAGCGACCAAATGCAGTGACTGAATTTCTTAGACCTTACCGACTTCGTCATCAACATAACATGGGACAATATCGAAGTCAGGAAATGCGGAAGTCCTGAGGTATTTATAACCGGCAGGAAACACAATAGGGAATAATTGCTGGGCGAGATACAAACACCGGTACTGAGGCGGAAAAAATCCGATAGAGAGTCCCGACGACGCCAAAAAGTAAATGAAACGGCGAAACATCAAAGGCTGCTAATAACCGTGACACCCAGTTGTGCAAATTCATGAGGAACAATGTCACTAATGACAAAGAAAATGGCTCACAACTAGATTCAATTTGACCATGCATTTTGTACATCCTTGGCATATGACCGTGGGATACCTACTCAACAACAGGAAATGCGTGAGCTATCTTTGCTAATTTCTACTCCTTATTTAATACTGCCCTACTCAACATGAACCTCACAGAAGATGTAGTCAAGGGGAAGAAAAACATATTTGCATTATGTCAAATGGAAAAAAGTGCCCCAGTTTTTAAATGCGCAATTTTAAACTCTAAAATCTAGAAAATGTTTAGACATTTTTCTAGTCCACTTGGGACAAAGATGTGACAGTCTTAAATAGGTCAATTTTGACCATCTGTATCCCCTGAAGAGTTGGTCACTCAACTCTGAAATGAGCACAGCGGGCATTTCTCACATGGGCAACCATTAGTGGAAACTTTGGTCAAAATGGAAATAAAGGGAATAGAGCCTTTGCTTTATAGAACAAACCATAATGTGGTCTAAGAGGTACTGGGTATAAATGGAGCAGGAGGAGAATCATTACTGAGAGGAGAATAATGGGCTCAGTCCTCACCTCTTAACCCAATCAATCTGACGTACCAGATCATGCTAGTGCAGACAGCAGGTCTGTGCAGGAACACATTAGTGCCCTGGGGCACTATGCCGGAATGTCTATACTCAACAAATCACGCTCTTTTCAGTCCGATTTCTTGTACAATGGCTGACATGGCGTGCACCTTGACACCATTCAACAACTTCCTAAATCTATTTTCAACTTTGAGTTCATTCTTCGCTCGTCCCTCTCTCTCTTTTTTTCTGTGACCACCCCGTTGGGGGGGGGGGGGGGGGGTGGTTGAGGGGGGTCCAGGTGGGGGGTGGCTCCACCATTGGGCGGCACGGAAAACGTTCGGTACCCGGGCCCGGAAGTGTTCGCAAGGTTTTAATGGCGGTTTAATGCGGACGTGTCGGGAGCGGCGGTGGGGCGGTGGGAAGCACGGCGCCAGCAGTTCTCGGGACGGAGGCACTTCATCACCGCTTCCCAAATAGGTAATTAAAGTGCCACCTGCTGTGCAGCACCAGAGAGAGCTCCTTTAGTGAGACCCGCGCTGCTGGGCAGCTCCGCTCAATATTTTAATCAAAGCATTATCACTCATTTTTAAACCTCGCCGGCCCTCCCCAACCCTGCTTTATTTATCACTGCTAAATGCCATCTTAGGAGAAAAGGGCAGAACGGGGAGGCGGGACTGCTCTTGTCCTTTTCGGCTTTTGCACCGTGCCCCCTCTGCTCGCATCACAGCCCCATCAAGCTCTATTTTAATTTGCCACATTGCTTCACTGCCATTTTGGTAAACGTACACCTATGTGCATTTCTCTTTTTTCCGACCGGCACTGAGCAACGAGAAAAGAAACTGGGCGGCAGTAGGCACTTTTGAAATATCAGCTCACTTGGCTCCGCTGATGGGGAGCGAAGCTCAGTGCGTTACCCTATTACAGAGAATACAAAATAATGCTGAGTGCAGGTGGAGATAGTGTGGAGAGCTTACCTGTCATATTCATCCAACTTGCATTCTTTCAGGACAGAGATGGCGTGTCCCTTCCTCTCTGTAACTGGGGAAAGAAAAGAAGAGAGTGTCTGCATGAACTTACTAAGAGCAGTGAAATCAGAAGCACCATCCTACTGCACCTTTAACTAGTGCTTGCCGAGAGGCTGGAAGGAGCATATGGTGCTGGCTGTAAAGCAGAATTTATATTTGTGTTGTTCTTTGCATTTTTAATCGAGTAAGGAGGACTTGTACAAGCAGTCAGCGTGGGCATGGAACGCTACCCTTTTTCTAAACACATGACAACATCAGCGATGCCATCTACCACGCTCATTGGTGTAGCGATATTCCACTTTCTGTCCCTGTCCAATTCAAAACCGGGCCGTTTTCACATGGAAGGGGCCGTGAAACGTTGTACGTCCTCTCTGGGGAGGACCTTCTTCCAAAAAAGCAGATTTTGGGTGGGGTCAAGCTCTGGCTGCAGAGACGGAGGTGGTACCAGAGACAGCTGGCCTTCGGCGTTAAAGAAGGTGGCACACAGGAAGTGGGGGCAGTGGAGGGGGGCGAGGGGGTGTGCTGGGAGGGCAGCACGGACGGGCATTCCGGCATCTGCAACCTCCAGAAGCTCCGGACCCACCGTGGCAGGCGGACTCCCCTTCCCCGGCACTCAGGAGAGGAAATACCAGCGAGGTTTGGAAAAGGGGCTGGGGGGGGGGGGGGGTTCGGGGGGTGGCGTGGGGGAGGAGGGCTGGCACACCGTAGATGGCACCATCCGCCCACGCAGTGCTTCACATATTCCGGGGCACCTCCACCAGAGTGACGGGCCCCAGCTGCACCTGTCCATCAAAGATTACCAGTGACTGATGTGACACTTGCAGAATGTGCACCAGTACAGGCAAGACTACATGAATCTTTCATGCATGTCAGTCCCAAATATCAGATTCATTTTTGTAATAATTATCAGTTGTTATAGTCTATAGCAACAACAATAATAATGAGCATTTTAAGCTGTTCCATTTATTTCAGTTTTCCATTAAGTGTTTTCCATTAACTATTGCACATAAATTAGAAGAGAGGACAACAGCAGTGAATGAAACCCACTTTGAACTGATTGTTTAATAGTCGTCATTTGAAATAGTTTTCTTTTTAGAGGTGCATGCATACACGCACGCACGCGCACACACACGCGCACACACACAGAGAGACATTGATTTTTGATTCACAAAATCTAAGTGACCCTCCTCTGAAGGGACACTGGTAATTACACCAGTGATGTTGAAGAGGCACATTTTATCTGCTCCAGTAAGCTTCAGTAAGTTCTGAAGCTTTCCAGAAAACTTTGAGGATTCTCAAAGCATTATGAAGGAAATGAACAGGGAGCTGAACATAGATATTCTGAATGCAGGAATGTCAGTGATGAAGGCAGTCGTGAGACATTTTTGGTGGGCATCAGGTGAATATTTCACCTCTACAAAATTGTACATGCAAACAGAATCCAGCCTTGGTTTGCCTGAATCAATGTTTCCCCAGTTAGCTAATGCCAGATTTGTCAGATACTAATAATTATAGACTGCTGGAGCAGGATGCTGTCCGGAAATTTTTTTTAATCAAAAACCATGCGCAATCAATGCATTTTCTTTTACAAGTATAAATATTCTTATTTTTAAATATTAAATTGTTATTCTTGGTGTATATACATATACAACGGGATATACAACAGTGACACAGAGACAAAAAATCTGTTTCCTTTCACAAATCATTGTTCCTATTTGGTCATGTAATTTGTGTGATTGACCTGTAGGGGGAGTGTCTGACAGTCAAAATAATGACCAGCAAAGTTACAGAAAGGGACCTCATTTGACGCTCAATCTGTCAATCGAAACTATGACTGATTGTAGCCAGTTAATGGATTTATTAAGGAAGAACACTGCGTAGAAAGTATCTGCTGGAATAAAGACACATATTACAGATATTATCATTTGCTATCCTCCCACTGTAGTGGCCAGATATGTTTAAATAGGTTTTGTGATCTCCAATACATAATGAGAAAAAAGGAATAATTTAATACTAGAAGTTTTCCGGAGTACAACAGAAATATTAAGTGTACAGAAATGTCTTGTAGATGCCAAACTCTGCCTGCCTATATTCAGCATTTAATTTTTATTTAATGCACAGCATTTGGCAATGCATACATAATTTCTCTCCAAATAGATGGAAATCAAACTGTTTATTATTGCAAACAGGATTACATTTCCAGATTTCTCAAAAGACTCTACTGAAGTTAAGCCATCATAAGTCTGTAGTTCAAGCCAAATGTGAAGTGACTTTTCAGTTCTAATTCCATTTGTAGAGGCCAGCTCCTAGAATGAGATCTTTAATTTCTATTAGGCAAAGCACCTTTTAATGGTTCCACCTCGACCACCCCTCTACCCCTGGGAGTGCATTACGAGAGAGAAGATTATATTACTGTTCAAATGGCTTTTGGAATCAGGTAGTGGAGTTCATTAGTGTCCAGATTGTGAGATCTCCTTCCTGGATCTGGGGGTGGGGGGTTTGGGATTGCTACCTCAACATCACCCCCCGGCACCCCGTCAGAACAGATGGAGCCAGCTCCTCCCACTGGGTCAAGTTTCCCCAAGAGCAGACCCTGCTCTTATCAGTGTAGAACACTTTAGACATTCCACACCATGACATTATAGCCACTGCTCCACACTGAGTACCACTGCATGCTCACAATATCACCACCTAACACAGTTCTGATACTATGATACGGTGGTGTACGTATGGCTAATAAAGTGGCTAAATTAAATACCGTGCCAGTCTGAGCAAGCCTCTTGTTCGCAATGTGCTAATAATAGAAAAGTGCTATATGTGCAGTAATTAAGTCAGGTATTAGGAAGTGTTTATTTGTATCTGTATTGCAGGCCCCTCTGCACTGTGGAGAGACTGTGGGGGTGGGGAGACTGGAGGGGAGCCTGAGGGCAGACATTCCACGGAAGATAATGGAGCACACGGGAGTTACGTCTACAGGAGGAGCCCATCGCGCTCGCGCTCCCCACGGAACGCTAATGCGCCGACCCGAGCCGTGACCGCGGGGGCGTCGGCCGAAGGGGGGGGGGGGGGGGGGGTGTGGTTGCGGGCTGATAGGGCTTACCAGTGACGTCGACCTTGATGTCGGCGAGTTTAAAGAGCGGCGCTACGTCGTCCCTGTAGAGCTGGCAGGCTTCCTTCCTGTGGCTGGTGGGGTTCACAAACACTTTGAGAGATTTGGGCCTGTTCTGGTAACCTGCGACACAGAGGGGAAAACACAGTTCTAATGTCTCCTGAAAAGGCCTTGCTGAGGATGCAGAGCTATCCAAAGGTCACAGGCGTACGCAACAAGCTCCTGCGTATTCTCCCCAGCATGCGGTGCCAGAGACTCATACACGTTTTACGCTTCAGTAAACCACTCGTTTCCTCACAGCACGAGGATTCAGTTCCACCAGTGGAGAAATGATGTGCAGGTGTTTCTGCTGTCTCTGGTCCATGGAAGCCTAATCCTGCCCTTAAAGGTTCTCACTTCAACTAACCAAAGGGGGTTTCCGTCACCACACCGCCAATATCGCCACGGTACGGTGAGGGTCCAGTAGTAACAGTTCAACAGGAGGTGAATGGTGGGTGGAGGTTGGGTTGAGGGGTACAGGTAGAGATAACAGCTGGACTACATGAACTTCAGAAAATACACAGTGTGCTTACATACTTTACTGGCACTAGAGAAAACATCCATAGTTTATAAAATAAGATGGGGCAAAAGCCAAATAAGACAAACGGTGAGACCAAATTGATGGTAATGCGTACACTCCAGTGTTACTACTGCAGACCAGAGGAAGGAACTCTACCCCCCCCGGCACACCGAGTTCCTCAGCTGCAGCCAGGTGTTACTATGGCACCTAATCCCAGGTCCATAATGAGGTCTCTCCGCTCTCTATCACGGCCTGATGAAACCGCTGAAAGACGATACAGGAGGCAGCCCTCTGCTGTGGCGAGAGAAGGGGCTGTGGTTTGCGGTCGGGGGGGGGGGGGGGTTGGGAGTGATCTCTTCGTTTTGCTCAGGCGGCATAAAGAATCAGTGATTTAAAAACAAATAAAGGTAAAACATTGAAAAAGACAAAACAGTTTTATATAGTACTCAATCAATCAATATCCAGACTGACATTGCGTCTACGTGTGTTGGATTTTTTGGGGGAATAACTGGAATGTGAACAGTCCTAAGGATTTTATTGTGATTTTGCACAAACTAGTCCAACAAAATATTGCCATCACCACCCCACAGAGGATGGTGTTAGTGATAAGGATGAGCAGTGTTTTTGGTATTTAGGAGGGGTCTTGTGGCCACCTGTGTGTGGGCTCTGGTTTCTGTTGATGGGATGTACCATGTCTAGGTGACTCATTGACCTATCACAGTTACTCCACAGTGCCATTAGGCCAGCTTAATGTCACATGGTGATGTAAACACATCTGTCGGCCTGCCCGTTGTATAGGGGAGAGGAGGAACAGTGGCTGGGGTGGAGCCCATATCTGCTGTGAAACCCTGCTGAGGGTTCCCCTGGCGACAGAGGAACCACTTGTCACCAGGGACTACATTTCCCATAATTTCTAGGAAATTACTAGGCATGGGTATTGTTAGGATTTTATCGGTACCGATACCGGTACTGCTTATTGATACCACTACTTATCGATACTCTTATCGATACTACTCTCCATAATTTTGTTTTAAAAAAGAGATGTTGTGAAAAGAATTTAGTTATTTTACTATTACCTTTAGCAGAAATAACAACAGTTATTTTGATAAAATGAAATGAAATTGTTTCCTCATAGTTTCTTGAGAGTATATAATGAGGGGACCAATTGCTATAAATAAATGTCTGGTAGCGTGTGTTCTTGCTGCTTCACAACAAATACAATAAACTTAAATGAACACGATTATAGATTACCAAAGAAATATAGTTTGTAAGCATCTCAGAAGCTAAAGCGGTGGTGAATGGGTTGAGCTTGGGTGTTTGTCTTGAACTGCTATCCCCTAAAGGAGCGGGGGCTGCCGCTTGACTGATGTTAGCTATAGGATAAGGAACATTAAAACTGATGCTGAGATTGCTAGATTACCAGCGTTATAATAACATCGTAACAATGCTGTACAATAATGTATTGCTCTGTTATCTGTTCGCAGTGTATGCTTGTACGGGGAATGATTTCCTGAAAAGCTATTGATGGTTAGCTCTGGGCTTATGCGATGCAAGCGAATGAGCTAGCTAACATTAGACTGAAAATTAATTATTTAAACTTTTCGGTGAGTTTTCGGGAAAGATATTCCATGTACACTATGAACAGGTAACAGAGAATGCTTTGTAGCAACAAAAACTGAATACTGTCGTCGTTCCAGGTCATTTAGCATACATCGTTGTCCAGCACTGTTAATATGTCGCTGGCCGTCTAGTAAATGCTATCTTATAACGAGTGTTAGCGTGACTTGACGAGGTCGAGACAGTCATGTTATTTTGGGGAATTGCATTGGCTTTGGAACCGGAGGGCTGCACTGAGAGGAATGGCACAGCCATCATTCAAATATTGATAGCAGCACCGTTTGTCCAGGGGCTTATTGGCATTTTGGTCCTGACCAATCAGGAGCCGGTACCAGTTTAATACCGGTTCTCGATACCCATCCCTAGAAATTACCAAAAGATGACACCACTTTTCATATTGATCAAATTGCAGGTCAAACCTGAAAATGGAGCCCTGCCGTTTTGCCAGTAACCTCCCTTTAATTGAAGGAGATGGGATTGTGATTATGAACCTAAATAAAATAAAGAGTGTGCCAGTAAAAATAAATGGCTCTCATGGTTCTGAAAACGGGTAACTTCTCAGAATGCTGCTTATAAAATACCAACAAAATGTTTATCAGTCATTATTTTTTATCAATCTGTAACTAATACAGGAGAAAGCTCCATTACACTATCAGAGACATTGCACCAGACAAAAGAACACTGAAGGAGGCGAACATCACATACAGCACATTACAGAAACTGCTTTCCAGGCAACACACTGCGCAACCCTGCTGATGTGCATAGTGTATTTACTAATCCTCAGGAGCAGATGTACCGTTCTTTCCGTGACCATCCCCGGTTAGCTGGCTGTGGTGCCACCACGCGCCTTCCTAGTCTCGGGCCAGGTTTTCAGGGTGTGGGAAAGGTCAGGGCCTCGGAGAGCCGGATTTGGCAGGGTGGGGCAGCCAGTAGGGACTTTTTGAGACATACAGGAGGTGGGGGCTCCCTGGGGCCTTCAGCCTCCTCCTCTTCCTACTCCTCCTCCTGGGCATGTACCCTCCATACGGGGGTGAACACCCAGACGTTTCCTCAGATCCTCTGCCAACCCGGGCATCTGGCCCCGTGTCAGGAACTGGCATTAGCGAATATTAGCGTGGGGGAGCTCAAGACCGGCCCCCTCAAGCAGGCAGGGGGGTGCGGTATCATGGCATTGCGTCTTCTCAGAGCTCTCCCGCAGAAATGAGGTGGCTGGTCAGTCAGACAATGAGTGTGTAAATGTTCCAGTTTCTTTAAAACCACTAAAAAAACTACAAAAATATTTTATGGAAAGAAAAAACTGCATTTAGAGGTCTCATTGTACTTCTGGATTGAACGAAAGCAAACGTGGAACATTGTTTTCCATTTTGTCCTGTGTAAAGGGTTAGTGATTGCATATCTGTTGGCTGCAGTCTCATTTATCAGCAGGCAGATTAATGGAGCATGTCTTTAAACAGCTGATGCTTTACACATTAAAACTGTTAAAGATAAAATAACACAATTATGAACTGATATTTCACCTTTCATAAAATGGATTTTCTGCTACTTCGAGCCTAGTTGTACTTACACCAACTAAATTGTCTACTTTCGACCAGAAATTTCCAGAAGAGGAGCCTAATAGTTTGGCATTTACTAATCTATGAAATGGCAATACTGAAAGACAAATTATAATGAATTTGCATGTTCTTAGAGCTGTTCTTCATGTTAAGGACCAGCTCAGGAGGTGTAGACTCACACATACTGAAGTACTGTGGTAGCATAATGTCAGTTGACACCTCCAATGCGAGACTGGGCCTGACAGACGGTAAAATGAGAGGGGTCTTTTGGGAATAGAATGAGAAACCGACGCTCTCAATTCCGAGAAAGTAATAGCGCTGCGATACCTCCGCCGC
The DNA here is from genome assembly GCA_029718625.1 of Synaphobranchus kaupii. Classification (NCBI taxonomy): domain Eukaryota; kingdom Metazoa; phylum Chordata; class Actinopteri; order Anguilliformes; family Synaphobranchidae; genus Synaphobranchus; species Synaphobranchus kaupii. Next base: position 46,426,621 of record CM056383.1, on the reverse strand, counting down.
GGAGACGGACATCTGCCGAGCTCCTCCACCTCCACAGAGAGCTCCTCAAACAGACGGCCTCGTTCCCTCCCCCCCCCCCCCCTCCCTTTCCATCCATCACCCCTCCCTACCCCACTCCTTCTGTGCCTCACTCTCTTGCTCTCTTGCTCCCTCTACCCTCCTTCCTTCCCTCGCCCTTTGCTTTCTTGGTCCTTTCTCCTCATTCACTTCCTAGCTCCTCTCCTCACTCCATTCCTCTCACTCCCTCCTCTTTACTTAACTCTCTCCCTCGATCCCTTGGCACGTCCATCCAACCCTCGTCCACTTGCTTTCTCTCTCCATCCCCCACTTACTTGTTCACTCCTTCAAGCTCTCAAACTGTGTCTCCTAGTCACCGCTCTCTCATTGCTTCCTTTCCCTAATTCCATCTCTTACTCCTATCATTCACTCGCTTTTGTTTCTTCTCTCATTGCCTACAGTATGTAGGGTCTGGATTCCCCTTGTGGCCCTTCACTGTCCAGAGGAGCCTGGCCACGTTTCCATCATCCCTACTGCATGAGCTGATAGCAGCTGACAGGATATAGTCAGGAACCATCACCATGGATACGCCAGGTGACTTAATGGAAAACCTGCCTGTTAATATGTAACACTCTGTAATCAGATGCCGAAACCATGTGAACTCATTCAGGAGGCAAGATCACGGTGTGCGTGCACAGCTGCTGCTGATGAGTATTGACTGCAGATGGATATTGCCGAATCATTGATTGATACGTCTTTGATTTAGGCCGACCACCGCACATTCACAATTTATGCAGTGTAATAACATCAAACGGCATCATGACCCACCCAGCACATAGCTGAATTTTGTCCCATTAACCAACAGAGAGATTCTCAAAATAACACATGCAGCTGCAAGCTATGCCTTATTCCAACGCACACTTGAATCTGGAGATGACGCTCCAGCAATGACCCTCAAGATTTTCTTTCTCTCCATGTTTTTGTCTCCCTTAAGGCTGTCCACCTAAACAACAACAAGGCCCGTTCTTATCATTTGAATGCACCACGGCATGTCATTAGGCCTAGCCAGAGGTGGAAAAAGAGTGAAGACTCATCAATCTCTGAAATGGGGGCTGAGAAAAAGGTGATCACCGTTGCACTGAGGTAATCGGGAGAGCATCCCAAGCCGTACAGGCGCCAATACTGGTGTGAATTCAATTGTGGCCCGAACTGGCCTGTTAGCAGCCATCGTGTTTAAGCTAGACCATCCATGGCACTGTGTCTGTGTCTGCCAGCGTTGAGGAACAGCTCCACCATTCAGATACCATTTTCCAGTTCTCAGAAAAAAAGAATGGGTGAGCTTTTCCTTCTACCTTTTTTTTCTTACGTTGAATCTTTTGTGAGAGAGCATCAGCTGGGACACACCCTCCATTGTGCGACGCTATTTGAGGCTCCCTGGGAAACGCGGGCCCGTGTCTGCCCGGACTGGCGTAACAGGTGAAGGCTGGTGGAGCCCCTGGGAACCAGCATGCCGACTGTCCCCTGGGGGCGCGGTGGAGAGATGGGGTGGGGGCAAAGGAGCTCAAGCGCCACTGGCTTAACAACCTATAAAACAACAGGGATAATCCCCCCCACAAAGGGAAGGAGAGAGAGCGCCATCTTTAATTTGCCATTGTGAGAGGATGTCAAGGTATAATTTAAGCGGTTGTTCATGCGCGGTGACATGTGGCGCGGGCGACGCATTTCCCAGGTTGGCTAATGTGGGAACCTAATGTAGTGCAAGGTGCCGGCATGTCTTTGTTAATCAGGCCTTGATTGTTTCAAAAAAACAGGCAGGTGATTGTGATGAAGGTGAGCGAGGGGAAGGGCAGGTTCGCGCCACCTCGCACTTAGAGGCCGAAATGGAGGCGATCGATCAGGCAGAATCTTAGAGTCATTATCTGGTTTGATAACTAGTGTGATGTAAATCTAAATGATCTTACTAGATGTATTCGTGCTCGTTTTTCAAACATCTGCCATTAATTCTTATATTTGTGTTTTTTTTATGTGATAATAAATACATCTGAGCTGTGGCCTTCCAGGCCCCTTGAGGCATCATATCTTAATTATAGTAATGAATTCATGTAAAGAGCTAAGTAGCTGTTGCTCATGTGCTTTTTTCACACAAAAGGACGGGCCTTTCACACTGACAGCCTGAGGATTTTATCAACTTTTACTGTACGTTTCCCTGAGGAGAAGCTACAGGGATAAAGGCTTATAAATACAATATAGCTAGGGTAAAAGGTGCTAGTATAGGAGCAGGAGAAAAGAGGAATGACATCTTTTAATTCCCTATGAGCAACAGGGTTGCTAAGCATTAGCGCTAAACCACAGGGACTACTTTACAATGCATTAGCAGTGCTGCCTCAGTTTCACAGGATTAGGCAACACAGCAATAATGCAGTAACAGCATTACTGTGTGCTCAGACTTGATCGCAGACAGGAGGTCAATTTGTGCATGGGCAGCATGTCAGGTGCCTTCAAGGGTAGATTTCCAGAAATTTCTTAATCGCTATGAAAATGAATCTGAGGAACAACAGCATTTTAAGACTGGGATTAACATACAGTTGAAGTTTAGATACACTTAGGTTGTAGTCATTAAAACTCATTTTTAACCACTCCACAGATTTCATGTTAGCAAACTATAGTGTTGGCAAGTCAGTTAGGACATCTACTTTGTGCATGACACAAGTAATTTTTCCAACAATTGTTTACAGACAGATTATTTCACTTTTAATTCACTATATCACAATTCCAGTGGGTCAGAAGTTTACATACACTAAGTTCACTGTGCCTTTAATCAGCTTGGAAAATTACAGAAAAGTATGTCATGGCTTTAGAAACTTCTGATAGGCTAATTGACATTATTTGAGTCAATTGGAGGTGTACCCGTGGATGTATTTTAAGGCCTACCTTCAAACTCAGTGCCTCTTTGCTTGACATCATGGGAAAATCAAAAGAAATCAGCCAAGACCTCAGAAAGAAAATTGTGGACCTCCACAAGTCTGGTTCATCCTTGGGAGCAATTTCCAAACGCCTGAAGGTACCACGCTCGTCTGTACAAACAATAGTACGCAAGTATAAACACCATGGGACCACGCAGCCGTCATACCGCTCAGGAAGGAGACGCGTTCTTTGGTGCGAAAGAGATTAACATGCTTTGGTGTGAAAAGTGCGAATCAATCCCAGAACAACAGCAAAGGACCTTGTGAAGATGCTGGAGGGAACAGGTACAAAAGTATCTATATCCACAGTAAAAAGAGTCCTATATCAACATAACCTGAAAGGCTGCTCAGCAAAGAAGAAGCCACTACTCCAAAACCGGCATAAAAAAGCCAGACTACAGTTTGCAACTGCACATGGGGACAAAGATTTTTATAGAAATGTCCTCTGGTCTGATGAAACAAAAATTGAACTGTTTGGCCATAATGACCATTGTTATGTTTGGAGGAAAGAGGGTGAGGCTTGCAAGCTGAAGAACACCATCCCAACCGTGAAGCACGGGGGTGGCAGCATCATGTTGCGGGGGTGTTTTGCTGCAGGAGGGACTGGTGCACTTCATAAAATAGATGGCATCATGAGGAAGGAAAATTATGTGGATATATTGAAGCAACATCTCATGACATCAGCCAGAAAGTTAAAGCTTGATCGCAATGGCTCTTCCAAATGGACAAAGCATACTTCTAAAGTTGTGGCAAAATGGCTTAAGGACAACAAAGTCAAGGTATTGGAGTGGCCATCACAAAGTCCTGACCACAATCCAATCGGAAATTTGTGGGCAGAACTGAAAAAGCATGTGCGAGCAAGGAGGCCTACAAACCTGACTCAGTTACACCAGTTCTGTCAGGAGGAATGGGCCAAAATTCCAGCAATTTATTGTGAGAAGCTTGTGGAAGGCTACCCGAAATGTTTGACCCAAGTTAAACAATTTAAAGGCAATGCAACCAAATACTAACAGAGTGTATGTAAACTTCTGACCCACTGGGAATGCGATGAAAGAAATAAAAGCTGAAATAAATTATTCTCTCTACCATTATTCTGACATTTCACAATCTTAAAATAAAGTTGTGATCCTAACTGACCTATGGCAGGGAATGTTTACTAGGATTAAATGTCAGGAATTGTGAAAAACTAAGTTTAAATGGATTTGGCTAAGGTGTATGTAAACTTGCGACTTCAACTGTAGATTAAGACCCTGTCCAAAAGCTCCTTTAAAGATGCACGCACTGTCTTCTGGCAATCCAGTGTGTTTTCTGTTTTGAATCATTTGAGTGACCCAGAGGATGGGTCCCTTCTGACGATGCACTGTTCCTGCAAACCAGGCCATTACCCATCTTCCCCCTCTCCGGCTGCTGGCCCTCAGAGGGTCAGGAGGAGGACACCTGCCACATTTGGTGGGACAGTGGCCCTTGGAAGGCACACCCCGCCTGTCTTGGCAGTCATCTTTGTAGAAAGACAGATAATTACAAAACTCCAGGGTGGCTGGAACCAACCTGTTCTTCGACTGAGCTCCGATGGGTCCCTGTGGTCCATGCCTGGTCTTGGCAGCCGGAGCCCGCGGCTCACGGCACGGCACAGCAGAAACACCACGCAATGACACACCCATCAAGCAAGCAGGTTTTTCAGACTGTCCCCACCTTGTAATCGCATAGCCACAATGTTGAAAAAACATTGCAACAATATTTTAGCTTTTGTGAGATGGGTTTGTTTGGAGCAAACTACCTGCCATGTTTTAAATGTATTTCTTTAACCCTCTTATTATGTTTGGGGTCAATTTGACCTCATTCAGTGTTTGATGACTTTTAAGCCAGTTAACCTTATTTTTTCCATCTTGTATGACTTTTCCCAATTTGGTGGGATTAAATAGTAAACATTCAATAAACATAATGCGGGTTTCAACAGTTCTGGATCAATTTTGTATACAAAGGTTTGGGGTCATTTTGATCCCAGGTTCTGTAGCTTTATACAAACTTTTTTACCTCTGATTTTTTGTGGGAGATTCTGGGTACTTTCCCATACAGATTGTAAATTGCACAAACTTTCACTTACTTCCAGGTCTAAAATGAGATGGTTATCACATATTTTTAATATTTAGCAATAAAGGGCTAGTCAATTGGGAGACATTAAGGAGACACACAAAGTGTCAAAATGTCTCTATTACAATAATTTTGTGTCTGGGTTAAATCATAGCATAACTGGAAACTCATAGCTTTTTGCCTGATGCACTTTACAGTTAATACGTTATCTAATTGTCCTGTACACATAGCTAAATATGGAGATGCTGTTTCATGATACAAGCTATCACTTAAAATCCACTGAGCAATCCACTAAGCTTTTTTTCACTTTTTCAAGGGTTTACCTTAAATGATTAGAGGGTGTTGTGGCAATTTTACTGGTTTGACAAGGGAGTAATTCAATCCTCCACAAAGAATGTGACCATGAGAGAATGAGAAATGCATTTAAAGCAGTCTCACATAGTGTACATTCTATTCTTTAAAATTCAAAATTAATTATGGGTTATTTTATTGAACTCTGGTATAAACACAACTAAACCTTTCATAATAAATGGAATTGTTCTGTATTTGGTATCTCCATATCTTGGTCCTGATTGGTGCAGCTCAGATGAGGTGTGGTGAAGCTCGTACCATTTAGGATCTCCTTCAGGTGCTGGAACCAGACCTGGCAGTGGTCTGCACTCATGTTGTTGAGATGAAGGGCCTGGTCCTTGAGTTTTGGCCCCTTCCGCACACAGAGGAAGAGGGTTATCCCCAGGAGTGTGCCGCCTGTCTGCTGACCAATGGAACGACGCCTCTTCACCTTCACCGCAAACACGTCTCTCAGCTCCAAGTGCTCCTCGTGCCTGCAAGCGTCCGACTCAGCTGGAGCAGCAGAGATGTGGAAAGACAAGACAGCAGGCCGAACATGAGTGCACCTGTGTTCTCTGTGTGCACGTGTCTATGCATGTGTGTGTGTATGTGCGTGTGTATGTTTCTGTGTGTATGCACTACAGGTCTCTTAGTGTGTCTACGTGTATATACATATATATATATATATATATATACAGTATATACATTTAATTATATTATGTTTACGAGAGAGAGAGAGACTCAGAGAAGCTCATGTCAAGCTCCAATATCAGCTGCTCTGTTTTACTGTCATTCCTGATCACAATTTCACAACAAGTTTTCAAAAAATATGTATTAGTATCAACATATTCAGTGTTAGACATGTTTGAACTGTTTTTTGTAGAAGTCTGCAGCGGCACAGCTATGGGGCTCCAGCTTCCCTGCACCTTCCTGCTGAAAACAATTCATATTAAATTGTATCCCATTAAACTCCATTTACAGCATTTTTTCAAGGAAGCATTAACGGCTGCACACACACCCTGACTCCAGCACTAAATATGTGTGCACTTCCTCATGTAGAACCCTTTCTTCATTAGGGGCGCCGTGGTCGCACCTCAGTGTTTCAGAACATTAACTGTCCTCTCACATTACTTAGCAAGATATCCACTGCCATCTGCTCACGTTCGGGCTAAGGTTTAGCCATGGCTCTGGATATATTGCTATTTATTGAACTTTGGAGGCCTTTCCTATTGTGGCCTCGAGAAAAGAGGAAGAATCCATTTAATTACAGGGAATAAAGATAATCTCCCTTCACAGGGCATTCTGCAGACAGGGGCGAGCAACACACTCCTGTTTTAACTATAGCGTAGAGGAAAGCACTCTGACGCTCAGGGAGCCTGGGTGAATAGACAGGGCAGAGAGGATCACCCCCCCCCCCCCCCCCCCAACTCTGTTTTCCCCTCCCCCTCCCCCTCCTCCACACTACAGTAAGCCGGCACCCTGTCTGAATCAATCTTGGCACATCTGCCTGATGCAGACCGTAAACAGGATTAGAGGGGGACTTATCCGTTTGATGCTAATTGTGTTCGCACTTTTTGCACATGTCCACCCTTTCAGACGTTGCCATCCGAAATGAAGTCTTCCCTGTGCTTCTGTTTGTGCTCAAGTAAAAAAAGGAAACTTCCACTGTTGAGGGACTCTTTGGGAAATACAGTAGTTATCAACTTCCCCACTACACTTAAGAGTTTGAACGCACCACACACCGTGAAGAAGTATTATTAAACAGACGTGATGAATCAGAATGCAGTTTGAAGTCTGGGTACAATATAATTCTCGTTTAGCACAAATATCCTTTTATTGCTAGTGCCATCATGTAATCTTTTAAAGTTTTTATATTGCTTGTATTTTTATCATTACATTTGTAATTTAATTGAACTAAATTCACCATTTTATGCCTGCATTTATTGTAGTGTTATCCTCTGGCTACAATCATTAGCAAATAATTATATTATATTACCATTGTTTACTATCATTCTGTTTCTCTAGACATAAAAATATATATATATTTTTTTTTTAAATGCCACTTCTTTGTTGCTTGGATGTTTGCAAACGTCCTTGATGGCAAAAAGTGTCTAGTGTCTAGAGCAATGCTATTTTAAGGGAACTGTAGTTTAGTTTAGCTCAGTTCAATTTAATTTTAATCAGTTTAATTTTGCTTGTGAAAGAAATATAACAAATACAGCAGTATCAAAATACACAATAGCAAAAAAAGGATTTGCACAGGTGGTGGAAACAATCCCCTAGGGGGTTTGTTGATATCCAGTTTTTATCAAGTAATAAGCAGGAAGACAAGATATTGTGGTCAGCACTTGGGCATATGTGAGGACTATTTGGATCAAATATAATCTGATTTAGAGTAATACAGGAGATTGTAGAACTGAACATAGTCTTTTAGACATATGGTTAAATTTGGATTTCAGAACTGGAGCTCTATTTGAGTGTGCCCGAGTGTAAGTGGTTTATGTCACATGATTTAAGTGAGATTTGTGACCTATTCAATCAGACTAATGTACACGCTATAGCAGCAAGACAGATGTTTAACTGTGCCCCCTTCCCACTATAACCACTGATGGTTATTGTATCTTTAGTTCATTCACACTTTTAGAGAAATCCTAATGACAGAACTGTAAAGTGATTCATATAAAAATATAAGCCTGCATATTTTACATCCCAGACAGTAGTAACAAGCTGTTATTGTATAGTAACATTTTTACCAGTGATATAAGGGCTCTTTTTAAGGGACTGTCTGTTTAATAAGGAAAATGTCCTTGAATCCTTGCAATTATCATCAACATAAGAAAGAACAGTTAATGTTGCACAAGTGCTAATAATCCTTAACATTACAATTCAGTAAATTATAAATGCCAGTGAATGTGCTAATGTGCTATAAAACAAAACTGAATGGAAGATTATGGCCTATGTCCCATCTACACCACAACTTGTTAAGTCCAGCGCTTGTACTGAAAGTGATTGGAGAAATGGGTTTCTTGACCTTTTAGTCAGAAATGACAGTCTTTGGGTTATTTATTTTAAAAAGTTGTTTAAGATTCTGAAAGGCTGCACATTGCACTCCTGTTTTTCTCACTGAAATTAAGGCCTAAGGCCTGAATTCAATCACCATTTGTCTGAATTATTATGTCAAATGTTATATTTTGTCAATGCAAAGACATTTTTGGAATTCATTTTGGTGATTGAACTCAACAAGCTGTTTATTTTTTAGCGAATACTTGCATTTAATTGTTATTTAAAATTAAGGACAAATGTCAGCTGAATCCACACCTTTGTATTAAGAGTATGGGCTGTTATCTTACTTTTACAAGGTTCGCTGTGAGCTTATGTATCCACAGGAAATTAAAATTTTTTCACTTTTTTTTCTCAGATGCATAATGCCCACTAAATATTCTGATTAGCCAGTACAAAAAAAAACTCAATGTTGTTGTAGAAAGACGTCCATTCCTGTCCATTTAAAAACAGTGTGTATCCTGGGTCAAATTGTCACCTAGTAGGCTATTTGTTGTAATATGGGGAGGTGACAAGAATCGCTGGGTTTGGTATGCTGTTCACATTTTCATGTAAAAAAGTTGTTTTCTTTTCTGACGTCAAGCAGTACGAGTCAGGTGTTGAGTGTTTTTATTTTTGTGTCTTGGAGTCCTTGGAAAGCTGATCTCCCTGCTTGTAGAGTGTGTCTGGTTGAGGGCAGACAAGTTCAGTTTGACAGAAGTTTCCCCATATGTGCAGGGGACACAATGAACAGGATCGATAGGACATGTCAGAAGACACCATGGGTTACATGACACTCTGTCTTGTCTAGCTCCAAAGGTTTTTTCTATCGCTATACTCCGCAATTACATGCAGCCCATCCACCTGAATGTACAACAACCATAAATGTCTTTATATCATGGACTGTGCAATGTACATTTGACTGTATGTCACATGAGAATATTGTTTCTAATATAGTTTTATTTTAGTACAAAAAACTCAAGATGTGCTCTTCTGTTACAAGACATGCTGTGACAGAAAAGAGAAATTAATCAGAGCCTAAAATGTCATTTGCATATTAATGTCTCCTCATCAAACAGGAGAAATGGTTCAGGTGCTTTCACTAATATTATGTTTTTCAGGCACTGCAAAACTGGTAAACTAGACCAGTTTTCTAAAACTGTCAGTAAACAAAAGAAAATTCACAAGTAAAAAAGAGAGCTACATACATGTAGCTATAGAACATATAGCCTACTTATTTATTAATTTATTTTAATTTATTTTAATTTGTCGGTTGCACAACTGTATGTAACACGCTGCACAAAGCCTCCCTTTCTTATCTAAGTGAGAAGGATCCCAGCTCTATTGATGAGCAAACAGTGGTCTCCCGCCTGGCGGGTGTCAGCTCCGCAGATATGAGGCTGATCTAAACTGACGAGATGGGAACGGCCCTTCATTTGGGTCACAGCGAGCAGTCCTGAGATTAAATAAAACTGCAGTCTGCTAGAAAACTTTATTGCTTCCAGATGGATACAAGCTTCCTCCTCAGCGCCGCTCCAGCAAGCGGCAGTCGTGGGGCGGGGGGGGGGGGGCTTCATATCGTTTGCGGGGGCTTCATATCGTCATGCAATTAATGAATGGACAAAACGTATCAATTCTAAACCCATCTCAAACATGCGAGTAATCTAATATCCACAGTATGACTCCACATTCACGATGTAGAGTGGCACGAAGATAATGATCTTTAAGGGAGAATAATGGACATGCTTCCAAAAAGTGTCAGGCGTATCCATAATAAATATGAACACCATAATTCGGTGCAGAGATATTTATTTATTTATTTATTTGAAACATCTTGTCTCAGTTTGTATGCCGGCTCTAATTCTGAAACACCGGCAGGTTTACGCTGGCTTTCAAATATCTGTATTCAGCACAATCACAGTTTTCTTTGTCTTACTAAGTCCGAATCCGCTGTCGATGCCTACGGTACTGTCGCGGATGAAGCTAATGCTGTGCGCTGAAAGCTGTCCAAGCACAAAAAATCCTCTGCCAGGTCTGCATGCTGCTCTTTGCCCCATGTTGTGTGGGGCCATGTGGTTCTCAGTATGGCCCCTGAGACCATATTTTCCACCTGTGCCTGTAAAGGCCTGCCTTCCCCGTCTGATGCACCCAAAACCCGATATTCGCGTTTACCGCCCATTTCCAGGAGGGAGACGAAAATATTTCTGTTTGCGTCTGTATCCAGACTGGTGCTTTTTATGCTCTGACTGTGAAAACTACACTTAGAGTCCCATCAAGATAATTACAGTTTGGTGTCATAACTTCTTCGAGAAAGGGGCTCCCTGAGCCCAAAATGATCCAGTTGGTTAAAAAAAAGGCGAGCCAGGTTAGCCACATATAGTCTGGGCTTGTAGCCTAGGCTACAAGGTTGGGTTATGTCATGACTCATGAAGCAATGTTGTGGGAGAAAGGAAGAATCGTTTTGTTTTTTTCTAGTTGTATAACCTACACATGCTATGCATCATCTCACGCTTGGAGGCAAGCATATAACCTTTGTATCTTTAGTATCCTGACAAGTGCTGACAAGAAACGAACAAATCTTATGATGAACCCGTCCTGTCGGACGCGAAGCAAGTTCTATATTTGTATCCCCTATGGGGGATGCTAAATTTAAGGCAAACAGCCCGCTTTTGTCTTTGCATAATGACAATGATTTATAGAGCAGTAGAATGAAATGTATATAAACTGTGCTTCTTTGCTTATGGGGTAGAGTTATCCTATGGAAACAATGCTGTGTATTCTGGATGCTCTCTTCAGCTGAATAAAACTCTGACAAACTTATCGCTGCCGGGTGGAAGACTTTGATTTTGACAGAAGAATTTCCACGACAATGTTTTAATGGTAAGACTTGTCGCACGACACAAGACTGCACTTTGTAATGTGGCACTTCAGCTACAAGTCTTTGTGAATGGGTGTGGGTGTCATAGGTAGCTACGGGCAATTAAAATGTAAGAAAAATCAAAATACCCGCTGTACACATATGCTAATGCTGGAAAATCAAGACGTGCATAGATTATTAACACAAATGTTACAAAACAAAAGTAGATATTTAGCCGAGAGAAGCACTAATATTCTATTATCCGTGTATGATAGCTGTGGATTAAATATTCACTGAGAAAATGCTATGCAAAATAGACTCAACTTAACTTTTTTCGGAGTGTTTTAATTGCAATCTCCCACCTGCCCCTGTGCACTATTAATGTAATAATAATGCAATGCTTTGCTAGCCAAATCTTCCCATACCAGAAAAGAGCCAATACTATGGATCATCAACAAATAAATAAATATATGTAACTAAACACAGAAATGTATAAATCAGTAAATTAATTGATAAGCATATTAAAATGAAAATAAAATGTCTCATAATATATTTGGCCACACATGAATGCAGTAAAGTATTCACTAATAATTTTAATTATTTATGTTTTTTTTATTTATGCTTTTATGTTTAGTGACTGGTGCAATTAATTAATAAAAGAGAAGGAGCTAAAAGGCGCTCATCCTGTTTAGACACTGTTCTAGTGTGTGGAAGAGCCCCACACGTCTTGCATCGAATCTGCACTTTGCCGACTGTGGCCGACAGCTCTGCAGGGCAGCACATAATTGGTCTAGCATTTTGTATGCAACTGAGATTCAAAAGGAGGGGGATATAGGCAAACAGGTGTAAAACAATGCAGCCATTGCATAACTAGCTACTATAAAGGCTAACTTATCAAATCTCTCAGTTAACCTTGTTTGCATGTCACTGCGAGGCTTAATCAACATTGTGAAATATACCTTTGCTTCTCGCATACTGGAGGAAGCATAGTTAAATATATGCAAAAGAGAATTTACAAATCACCGCTTTCTGCTTTTATGTGCATTTTACATACTGTCCCAACCTTTTTGGAATTGGGGTTTATATATTGCATCTGCCAGTTTGGCTCAAAATGTGGAAACACCTGTCTTTGATGTAACATGTGAGACCGACAATTCAGGAACACAAGGTTACACGCATGAAAACTCATCGGTAGTGCCGCATAGTCAAAGTGGTTTTGGGATGTGGGTGCGGGTGGGATGTGCGCCATGGATTCGCGGGCAACACAGAGGCCGAAGCCGATTTCACCCACTTACGCCATGTCGAGTACGTTCCCACTCCCCTCCAAATGACTGAAAAATGTTTGTCACTTTTTTCTTTCCCCAGACTCCATAAAAGGAGATCAAATAACCTCTGCGGTGCAATTAGTTTGTGAAATCTGAGGCTGGGCAGGACGTAGATGAGGAGGAGCAGGCCTTACTGGTCTCATTGGTCCACTGAACACTTCAAAGCAACATAGGTCTCTTTGGCTCCGTTCAAATTTTAAGTGCAAAAAAAGGTTAAAAGATGGACGTAGGATGAAATCATTCTTCTGGCTGTCTCTTTAGTAAAGTCTGAAAAGCTCATACCTTTTCTGTAAGTACACTTAATATGGACTATCTAGAGTAAATCATGACGAACGGATTTGTATTAATCACTTTTACATGTGTGTGAATGGAAGCTTCTCTGAAATTATGTTTTCATTTTAAACGTCGAAGCTGATTATCACCACTGTAATTTAAGAGGATTCAATCAAATCACTTACATTGTGTGGTAAACAGAGATTTACATATGCATTTTTCAGCAAACCTGATAAAAAATTAGATTAGGTGAAGCATATATCATTGGCAAGTTTAATCTTTACAAATAATGTCAGAGAATAATTAAATAATAATGACACAACTGAATTTGTGGCAAAATGTAATGGCTGATAGTATCAGACCAATGAAGAATTCATAAAAATATATTCCAGATTGTAATTTTCAGTATTCTTTAATAATACATTTTTTATTTTGTAAAACAGGTAAACTACCAAGTCTGCCATATTCTTGGCCATACAGTACATCCCGTCTCAGTAAATGATGTCATAGACACCCACATTGCAAAACTGAACCAAAGAAACAACACAGTCCATCCGAGTCATTTTAATCTAAACCAGCTGCATATCTCTTAGGAAAAAAAAATATTCAAAAAAAAATCAAGGTTGCAGTTAAGATATATTGCAACATTCTGCTCCCTGAGTAATAATCTACATTTTAAAAGATTAAATCTGTGGCCAGATATTATTAACTTCCAGTCTGGGTATGAACATTATGAACAGCTACAGATATATACAAACATTGATTTACAGTACCAATATACATTAACCATGTGACCAGTGTGCATTTTGCATTTTAACTACTTAGGAATTGAATATACGTGGAAAGAAAACAGTGATGTACACATCTGTCCTTCTTTCATAAAGGATGATTTATGTTCATAATTGTGGCGCTCATTTTTAGCATTTACAGACGTTAGCAATACGGAGGCCTAAAGTGGCATTCGTGAGCTGAAACTGAGCTTTAAATATGGTCCTTGTTTGTTCCATGTCCCATGCTTGTGGGAATGCAGAGAACCTGTGCTGGTAGCAGTCAGAGTGACACCATGCCACTAAACCATAAATCCCACTTCTCTGCTCTCTGTGGTCAGCGGGGGGCACTGGGGCAGCGTGTGGAACATTTTCAAAAAATATTCCATGCCAAATATTAAATTATTTAAGAAATCTGGGAAGGAAGAATCTGGCCCACGATTAAGAGTCTGGAGCACCAAACAGAAATGTAGGAGTAAAGGCATAGGTCCATCTAGCCGCTAAACGTGCAGTAATAAAAAACTGAAATCTGAACTGTGCGTTGAAACCTGCAGTTTCATTAAAACTTACAAAAACTAAATCTCAGTGTGAACGTTCTCATTATACGTGGGGTGTCGGTCTTGACTTAATCTGTCTTGGCAGAACAGTCTTAATAAGTTTGTGGCACAGTGTTTTGTACACCAACCATACTTGTACTTGCTCCATTGAAAGCGCTGCAAGTAAGGATTCTTATTGCCCAATTTATTTTACATTAAGATATATGGGATATATATATATAACACTGACCTGAATCCCAGTGGAGACAGACATGGGTTAGCACAATACAATTAATTAGAGACTTCACTACACTTCAATGAACCTTTCTGTTAAAAAAATTTTTTTAGAATTTATTTCAAGGTCATTGTTGAATCATTCTACCGAATGCGTACTTACCACAAGGGTTAATGTACTCTAACACACTGTAATTTCCACTTAATATGAGGGATAGAGGACACTATTAGGATAAGTTATCCCCAGGCAGAAAAGAGTCACATAACCGTCAAATAGAAAACCACAGCTTACCAATGCTTCCCAGTCAGTTTTTGGCAGTTTTGTGATAGCATTTGGTAAAGGCCATAGGGGGTTATTTGACGGATGCTGGCTCTGTAATGAGAGTGCTGGCTTAATAACATTGGCCTGCATCAAAGACAGGAAAATCTGTCTGTAAAGCTTAGGCAAAAATGAAAATCTCACCCATGCTAAGCAATGCTGAGAATATTAGGACCAGAATAACTCCAAAAATACACAGCAAAAACAACAGGTCAGCGTGTGTCGTGCTTTGAAAAGGTCAGACATGACTGAGATGCTATTTTTTCATTGCAAATGATACCAAATTACAACATGATCGTCCATGAACCACACTACAGTTTTTGTTTTTTCGGACAGTATAGAAGTTGCCAAATTCGACTTGGACAGATAACAAGGCAAAGTGTTGGAAACAAACTGGAAGGGATTTCATTTAAAACGATGAAGCTCACCACAGGAAACTGCACCAAAATCAGAACAAAGATACAGACCACTAATGTAGTAAGATTCTTAAGGGGCTCCTCAATAAAATTCAAACTTAAATTAAAAAATGCCACAGAAACTATAGAAGTCGGGTTGTCCGGTAAAAATGTACAACAGTATTATGAATGGCTATTTGATTTGCAGTTACTGTAGACTGATTAGACCCCTGTATTATGCAGGTTTGCACATCATCTATATTTTCTTCCTTGCATGAAAGCAGACCGGGAGCATTGCTCACTCAGACATTTGCTAAATGTCCAAAGGACTGACAGATGCCCTGTTCTCTGTGGTCACAACAGTCGGATGGTGTCTATTACCAGCACATCTGCTACACATGACTTTTTTGGCACCCTGGTCCTTGTCACCCTCCCCTTGTCAGTCTGGTTTGCATCAGATCATACATGTGCCTTCATAAAAGAAGGTCCACAAATATTCAATGGACATCCATATAAGCAATGCAGCAGACAGCACTCACAAACAAACAGGCAGACATCAAGCCTGATCAATACATATTACAATCGACAGATTGCTGGCAAAGCAACATGAAGGAAAGCATTTTGGATTGGCAAGGACTGGAACCTTCATCGTGCATATGGACCATAAGAAAAACTGAGGAGGGGAGTGGAGGAGGGCACATCTAGTTAATCGAAATGTATGTAACTGCTTAAAACAAACAACTGATAAATAAGATAGCCCTTATGTGATTACAACGTAAGACGACAGGATAATTATATGGCAAAAGCTAGTCCCTAAGATATGGAAGCAGTAATTATAATCATAATAATAATAATAATAATAATAATAGTAGTAGTAGTAGTTGTTTTCTTTTTGTGGCAAATGATCTTATCCATGGCAATTTACAAGGCAAGATACATATTACAAGTAATGTTTTGAAGTCAGTGAATGTTCACAGCTGAATCATGTTCCTGAAATTCTTAATCACCATTTTTCCAAGGGGGCGGGAAGCTACGGCACAGCAGAGAATGTGTTAAAATCCTGGCCTGAAAAATTATTACATTTTTAAACGAAGCCCACCATAGCCCAAATATGTGTACAACTACAGTAAAACATATTATTAGGCAAGCAAGTTAGGTCAGGCTTTTCCATTTCATGCACTATTGCTAAGTTATTTTTGTCATTATTATGGGAATAATTTTGCTGCCCTATGTCAACTCCAGTGACATGCTCCTTGCTAGCTGGTATGGGCACAGTAAATGATCATCAGGCAACAAACACCATCTCTGTATGATAACAAAAGAGAATAATTTCAATGAAATGTCTAGCATGAGAGATTCCCAACCTCTGTTCATGTCCCAAACAATAGTCTACTTTCCGTTAACCTGGACCTAGTGTATATTTGGACCAAAATCAACAGCAATGGATGTTACATACGCCAGATCCCTCCATCTTAAATACTGTCATCTTACTTTGTAATCACTTGACAAACTGCTGCTGAGAGAAATATCACCAAAGGGAATGGTAGTTAGACCATATTGTTATATAGTAGGCCTAATATTAATAAAAAGTATCCTAATATTGACAATATTAACATAAAGCTGTCCATATTCAAATATGCACAGATACACACCTAAAGTATACCACTGTAATCTTATAATGATATGGATTTATCTACAATGCCCTCCAAAATTATTCACACCCTTGATAAAGATGAGCAAAGTAGGCTGCATACAATAAGCAATACAAGGAATGAGATACGTATTGCATGCTCTATTTTTTAAAACAATATTTAAAACAACAGACTGCTTTCTTCAATTCAAACCACAAATCTTCAATCGGGTTCACTTCTGGAGAATGTGATGTCATTTCAAGATAAGTGCCCTACTTCCAACACCAAACCCAACAGTGGTGTGTGTAGCCAAAAGGTTCTGCTTGGTCTTCTTTGACAATAACATACAGTTCAAATTGAAGTTCAACATTGGTCTGATCAGACCAAAATGTAGCCATTTTGGCCATGCACAACAGGTGGGTTTGGCATCAGAGGAAGGGTGCTTACGTAGAAAGGGATGTCATACCTACAGTGAAACAGGGTGGTGGATCTTTGAGGACATGGGGTCACATCTACTGGTCCTGGGGCTCTTGTTAAGGTCGCTAGAATCATGAACTCCATCATATACCGATATATTTTTGTCAAAGCCTGGTATCCCCCATCAGGAATCTCAAATTTGGCCACAAATGGATCTTATAGCAAAACATTGGTCCCAAGCAATTACCTCATAATTAACCAGGAAAAGGTTAAATTACCACAAAATTTCAGTTTTGCAATTTCCATCGTAATCTCCAGACGAAAATTGGTGGTTTGAATTGAAGAGGGTAGTCTACAATCACAGATCAAAGGATCTGTATTCAATAAGATCTTGAAAGATTCTGTATGGCGGAATGGTAAAACAAAATCCCCACAATATGTTCACCAATCTCACAAATCTATATCGTAGACAACTCTGTAGTGTTATTCTTGCAAAGGGAGTGTGAACAATGTACTGAAAACAGGGGTAGCCTATGACATATTTTTTGTTGTTGTTTTTTTGTTTTTTAATATATGATCAATAGTATTAGTATAAAATCATATAATTTTCCAATTTGTCCTATATTGTTATTTTATACCGCTGTCTCTGGTCATCTTTATCAATAGTTTGCACAGGGAATAATTCATACCAGAGGGCACTGTATCTTCTATGGAGTTATTATTATCCTTGTGAACATAACTGAAACTGGTAACAGTAAACTTCAAGATGTGAGAGAGCTGAGATTTGAGAGAATATGTTCAGGGTGGGGGGTTGGCGTGCCTGGATGGGGAATGGTTCAACTCAATGTGGACATGTTTGAGGACGTTGTAACGTGCACCATAGCAAATGATTGCGTGTTCACCTGGCTGTAGCTTACACTGTCGGTATAGTTAAATAATAACACGTTCTAATCCGTTCTTAATCTATAGCTTCTCTCCTCCCTCCTCTTCACGCACAAACTCAAAACGTAACACAAAGGTTCCCATGCAGTTTTTCCTTGAACGCCATTCACTTGTGACGCATGCTAAATTGTACAGATGTTACATATAGTAACCAGTTTGTAAAAATGCTACAATCTGAGCACTGAATGAGCAAAATATACATTTAATAGCAGATCGTTTAATTAGTAAGCCCATATTTTGCCAATTCAGTCTTCCCTAGCTTGCCTATTTTGTTTACACTGCCGTCCTGCTGTCACTGAAGAAAAAATGGCTGCACCACTGATTGCTATAGAAACTGTTAAAAACAAAGCGCAACCCACCTGTAGGGGTCTCCGGTTGAATTTGAGTCCATATTAACTTTGTCGCAGTCAGAACTACATCGCAGCTTTTTTTCTCTATTTTAAATATCCCCCTGACTATCGGGTCATCTGTGCTGATAACAGAGCATTTCTCTCCTATTCTCCTCTCCTTGGATACTGTTGCCAGCGACTCTTCGGCGCAAGTTTCCGCAACCGAGGACGGCACTCTTCTCCCGTTTATGTTTTTGTTGCTTCTTTTTCTTCTTATCTCGGTCGCCAGAGCTCACAGGAAATACCGGTTGCATTTCGTGTAACTCCTCTTCGCTCTCTGACCTAGATTTCAGGACCTTTAGAGATGGCCGCGGGGACTCGAACATAACTTAGCCTATGTTTGCCGCAAACACTTGTTTCCACAATTAGCCTTGTTGTATTCATTAGGAAGTGAGCGCGCCCCCGTGGCTTTTGGGATATTGCATGGTTCTGATTTGAAAGTTCCTATTGGCACTCCTGCGTGTTCACGCTTTCCAATAGTGCGCGCCCCCGAACAGTGTCCTCGGCTTTGTTTACGCGGCTCATACCACACTGTTTCCCTCGTCCCGGTCCATTTACTGTGACACGCGTATAGCCTATCACCTGCCCATTGGACGTGGGTTTATAGTTGCTGTACTGTACAATTATGGCCTGTCTAGAATATGCTAAGCAAATACATGGAACAAAACTATTTAAATATTTCGTTTCATTCAATAATCTAACCAACACAACTAGTAGGCGGCCAATAAAATGAATTAAAATGGCCTTTCCTTTATCCTGGGCAATTAATTTACAATCCAATTAATTTACGAGGGCTTGAATGTTGACAAAAATAAAACATTTTCAATTTTTTTTTCAGGAGGCGTTTCGCTTTTTGAAACTAGAAGTCGTGAAAAACATAAAATAAATAGACTATAACAAAAAGTGTGCAATAACGACAATTGGTATATGACTATTATTAATTATTTTTATAGGCCTAACAAAATAGGCCTACCTATTTAATTGAACGGAATGATATTCATATTGAGTGAATGTTATAGATTTGTCGACAGCTGTTCAATACCACAATTACAGGGGGTTTTGTGTCAAAGTCAGACACTATAGGCTAAAACGCACCTTTGCGAATTACCACTATAAAAAGTGCAACAAAAAAACTATTTCCGGTTGCTGTTGAGTAACAGACCGAAGGTCCAACTGAACAGGTAACCTAAACGACATGACCTTGTTTTAAATTGAATCATTGCTTGTGAATTCAATATTTATAAATGTGTTGCCCCACAGAAGAGCATAATAGCCTAATATTCGTAGCACCATGGAGAGTTCCTGATTGAAAGCCCAAAGTGTGACGACAAAAATAGGACCTACTGTATGAAAAAACAACAATTTCAAGTAATATGGCTTTATCCCAATTTCCAGAACATTTTTTTCCCGCAAAGTAAATGTTCCAATAATAACACGAGTTAATTTGTCATTATATCGCACGTAGTGCTATGGCAACGGAAAATGTGCAGTTTATGAGTTAATGTGAAGATCAGGCTTTATATTCTACAAACTAAACTATAAGATAAAATACATTCATAAACAAGGTAGGCACTCAACAGATTCTGAATTATCGTAGGCCTATACGCCAAAGAATGTCCCAGTCTAAAAAGGGTTTGACAGGACCAATGACACACACGTCACACAGTAAAATGTCCAGTGTTATAAACAGATTACATGTGAGTCCAATAGGGACTACAGCCTATAGCCTATATTCTGTAAGAGGTGATTTAACACACATTTTACTGTGCACGATGAGTTTTCTGGCTAGTCTAACCACGCAGAATTCATTTTAAATGTATTTAATTGAATATAGGCCTAATATAGGCTATAGGCCTAATTAGTTCGTATGCCTAATTATACAGACTAATATGTATACGTGCTTTAAAATATTAAGAATAATTTATCATCGTTCATATTGTGGGAATTGCGAACAAGATTCGCAATACGCTCTTTAAGCGACAACTGTTTAAAAAAACTCAAATAACTTAGATTTTAACAACTTTTTACATGGATATTGCTACATCGGGTATGACTAAAGCAACTTCGAGAGGATATATGGAATTTGCATACGTCACGTTTTATAAGTCTACATTAAAATCAGAAATGATGCAGATGACTGCAACATTTTTTTTTTAAATCCAGTATTGTGTTTGATTTATTGTGCGGTCAGGTCCTATAGTTGCGAAAGCCGTTTGAAATAATGAGATATGAAAAGAGATGTGTGAGACTGTGGTGTCCTTTCCAAATAGTCATTCATAAGGGGAATACATCTATAGAATTGGCATTGGTTCTTTATATTTCCCCATCTGATGAAAATACTGAGTTATGCAGTGAGTGTTCATGCATAAATAAGATCATTTTCATAAATTAAACCCTCCCCTGCAGAAGTAACATCTGTGCCTCCTTCGGTTTGCATAAAAGATGGTGGCATGCCCGTGCCCCTTGACTGACTACAGCAATCTACGGTGCGGCAGAAAACCGTTCGTTTTGTCCTTGAGCTAGATAAACATAAACTTTGATGTCCCGGCTTATTGCATAGCCTATAACGGCACAGTCCGGTTTAAACAGCGGAAGTATTATTTTAATCCATTTCATCTGAAAATGTGGGGTCTGCCTTTGCCAATAATATTTTACATCTTAATTTATGCGAAACCTTTCTAACATCCCATCCCATCAGTTCATGGAGCTATCGCTCCTAATTCCAGAGCTTGTAGCAAGTCTTATCTTCATTTATTTTATCACTGCAACGAGAAGCAACTGAGGTGAAAAACCTTCCAGATTTGTTCCCTTAGTGCAGAAAGCCGCATCTGAGTGAAAAGCATGGCTATTATATTAGGATGTAGGATTTCGGCCTGTGTGTGTTGGGGGGGGGGGGGGGGGGGGGGTATGCTAATATGATTTAAACTACCGCCGAAGGGGGAAGGAAATGTTGCCAAGTATATACTCTCAGGATAGCCTACCTAATTAACATCTATGGTGGATACTATCAACGTAGTTTTCTAGCCAACTGGAGGAAAGTCTCCATGTCGACACTGACGAGTTATTGTTAAGGACAGAACATGTCACTTAAGTTTTCGCTTATGTTTTAATATTTCGTATAATCTAACCAACACAACACAGTAATAATATAAAAATACAGTTGTAAATACAGTAGGCTATGCACCGGGGAGTACAGAACCCTGGACCGAAGTCCAGGTAAGCTTTTGGTAATTAATAGAATTAATAGAATAAGGCATTAATAGAATTACAATGGCTATAATTTAAAAATCAATCTAACCATTCTTGTCCATCTGTCCACATTTACTTTTAAACGTGTTTACAGCTAGATAAACTATTTCAAGAAACTGTATTTGTTTTATTAGGTTGACAAATGACATGACTGTAGCCTCTAAACCACCTGTCGACAGAAAGAGCAACAATATTCAAATAATTTCTGCACCTTGGATACGATATACCAATTTAGCCTGAGCTATAATAAATCTGAATATGATTTATGGATTGGATTTTCTAAAATTAAGGTTTCCCAAGAATCAACTGTTTTCACATGTTACAGATTCACACAAAAATGGCAAATCATAACAATGGACTTTATTCTGCAAATAATAAGTTACGCCTTTATGAGCTATCAAAATAAAAATTAAAAAAAGCAGACTCCCATAGGAATTACATACACTACCAAATTCACATTGAAAGATAAATGCAACCAAATGTCAAATACTATCTGAAACATAAATAGTTCGAAGATGTTTAATATAAAGCCTCAATGCACTGTGGCAATACAGCATACTATACAGGTTTACAAACAAATATACAGTACAAATTTATTCAAGTTGAACCAGTGTCACATTTTAAACAGCACTTAGTCGGGGACTGCGTGATACATGCAAGATCTATTGCGCTATTTGTGGAGCATGTGGTATGCTTCGTATATGTAGCCTACTAAGCAACTCCAATGGGAATGAACCTGCTTAACCTGGCTAGTGGCAGGTCCGATGTTAATCTGAAATTGAAACGACCAGTCGCTAATTCTTGTTTTAGGATAATTCTTGGATTAAGGGCACACCCATTTGACCAATGTAAAGACAAAGCTTATTGGGAATTAACAGGTCAAAGAAATAGGCTAGAGGACATAAAACTTCCATGTAATAGTCTCACGTCATACTCCATATTTATTTATTTATTTATTTATTTATTTATTTATTTATTTATTTATTTATTTATTTATTTATTTATTTATGCAGCGTCAAACCTTTTTGATTTTGTTTTTGGGTAATGAAATAATAAGTATTCTGCAACCTTGCCTGATTTTACAGTAAAGAAGTGAATAGGCAACATAATAGAATTCTAAGCACTTGTCTGCTGGTTAGATATTCGATTATTACTTTCACATCATTATTGTTTTTTTTTTAATAAACAACAAATTCCTTTATATTTTATAAAACATTAATGGAGTTGCATGGGATAAAGTATTCGATCTTATAAAAGTTAATTAACAATTCTGTACAAAATCACAACAAAATTATTCGATATGGGATAGATAAGTACTAAAAATGCTGGTTGAAAAAAATATATATCTTTATTTATTTTTTTAATTGGCCCATTATTCGATTAAAAATTGCATAGTTTCCTAATTATTGCTTGTGATTTTGTTGTATGGATCATAGATCAACACATTCCGAACGTGGCCACACCAATTTGCCACTGTGACCTTAATATAGAAGCGCTAAAGAGTATAATACAGAAAGTTAATGGGAATATGAATTCCCACTTCTCCCAAAGGCAGTAACCATAATAAATACATACATAAATTCAAACGTATAATATTTGCACTTTTGCATCACTGATACCCGAATGCCTGGACGCTTTTAAAAGAGGTCTTCATGAATTTTTAATTGGATTCATTGATCATGAAATATAGCATTAAGCTGGGCGTTCATAACTCTCTCGTGGTGAGAATGTCCATCGTATGACATAATATTCTCCATCGGTATCTCACAACGCTGCGCGGAGCTTGCGTAAAGGGAGGCGTGACCCTGGGGTCCCGCCAGACCAGCTGCTGGATAGTGCATGGTAAAGGCATAGTTCTTTTCGAATTCTGACGAAGGCTCATGCTTAAAAGAGAAGTTCCCATTCACACTCAAAGGTGGGCTCAGGGGTCCATCAAAAGAAGGACTAGTGCAGTCTGTGAGAGCGTTTTCAAAGAACGGTTCTAGTGCGCTGCCATAAGAGTGCGGTTTGACGTGGAATATGTGGGAGCTGTCCATTGTACCATAAGGAGGGCTAGGAAGACCGGGAGTTTGATAGGAATATGTGTGGGAAAGTGAAGGAAGCACTTGCTGTTTGCATATGAGAGGGCATTTCCTGGCTCTGTTCTGGAAGGAAAGTTCTGGGGTTCAGCTGGAGACAGCCTGCTACCAAATTAGTGGTCGGCTGTGATAATCCCTTGCATAGGGCCTGCACAAAGGACATTAAATCCGGACTTTTACCCGATCTCAGGATCTCGGAAAGAGCCCAAATGTAGTTTTTAGCCAGCCTTAGGGTTTCTATTTTGGAAAGCTTCTGAGTTTTAGAGTAACACGGTACAACTTTACGCAAACTCTCAAGCGCGTCATTTAGTCCGTGCATGCGGTTTCTTTCACGCGTGTTAGCCTTCATGCGCCTCATTTGAACCTTTGAACTCGAGCTTTTGTCATTTTCTTCTTCTTCGGTCCACGTCTCTTCGGTTTCTGTTCGTCTCCTTCTTCTTCCTCCTCGTCCTCCTCTTCTTCATCATCTTCCAATCTGTTGAGCGACTCTTCGTCCTCGTCCTCGTCGTCTTTGCTCATCTCCTCGTGCTCACCGTTTTCATTTTCCATGCCGTGTTCCTCTTGGGAATTCAGACATTCATCATTCCAGTTTGTGCTCTTGGACTCTGGCATCATGCTTTCTTCGTTGTATGACTTTGTCATGATCAAACTCTGTCAAGAAAATTACAACATACCGTTAAAAAAGATATACCTGGTAGTGATTAGTTTAGGCAGAAAATGATAACGCACTATCGGATTTATCGCTTATTAGCCTACCAATATAATATATATATAAAGATAATAACATCTATTATTCTATAAACTTCCACTTTTCATACATTGTATTCGGTTATGTAACTTTTATTTGATTTTATTGTAAGTAGATTCATCTACAGATAACCCTTGAACCCTTGAAACCCATTGGGCAAAAATTTTATCAAATTCGTGGATTTTAAAACAAAACGTTATAATGCCTATTAATGACCTATTAAAATCGAAACATATATCAGATATACCATAAGATGTACATTGCGAAGTAACTGCATTAAGAAGAGGCAACTGTATTATCTCAGAGACTAATCTTAATACAATATATTTAGCATAATAATAAAGCTTAACGTAATAAAACCAGTGCTAATAATACACTCCACATATAATTTCTTTTTAAAACTGATTAATTCAAATACAATACATATCTCGATTGCATTGTCCATCAACTAATTAGCAGTTTAACAGAAAACATATAAGGTTTCTTTCACATCTCTCTTATTAATCGCACCTCTCTAATTAATAAATAAAAGCATGCTTACTATACTTTGCTGTAAAATCGCTATTCCTTAAGAGCACTTTCTTGAAATATAGAAATAAAAATAAAACGGAAATTAAATGTTAATGATATTATAATGCAGCTGACAGATAAATTGACTCAATACCTTCTTTCTTGCAGTATGTCTTGTTATTAGCGGTTCATGCCCCTCTGGGTGCGTGACAGGTCCTTTGGAGTATTGTGACTGGGCGCGCGGTAGATGCTCAGGTTATATAGTGGTGCTGCTGATGCTGAGAGATGAGCATGTATCTATTGCTGCGGTTAATACCCTTGAACCAACGACTGGCAGCAGGCTCCACCTCTTTTTCTGGCACGCGCCATATGGTCAACTACGTCAGGCAAACGGCCCCAAGCGTCACGTGACATATTACATTTGTATTCAACAGAGCTCTCTATTCCATCCTTTTGTGGCCAAAAGAAAGTGGCCATCTGTCGCTAGTTAGAGACTCCGCGGACCTGTTTCTACCCGTAGGATGAATTAACCCTTTCAAACATGGGGCATATTCTCTGAAATAACAAATCCAAATCATCTCCCGCGCCATATAGCCTACTATTACATGCTATTGCGCGATTGTGTAGACCTCATTTTATCAGGATTCACAAGCTAATCTCAAATCACTGTTATACAATTGTAATACCTTTATTAGTCTAATCAATCTGAAGTTAATTGATTAAAATATGTAAAAGACACCATCTTGAGATTTATAGTTGTTATTATTATTATTTATAATAATAATAATAATAATAATAAGAAGAAGAAGAAGAAGAAGAAGAAGAAGAAGAAGAAGAAGAAGAAGAAGAAGAAGAAGAAAAGAATGTTGTGGTTTGTAAGTTGTTATAATGTTATAGTTACAACCTCGGCCTGGTACAAAAAAAAGATAGGCTAGTGGGTCAGACAACACTAAGCGCTGGTTTAAACTTCTTTAGAATTGTCCAGTCGCCGTCACTGATAATCTTTCTAATTGTGCGTGCCCTCGACTGGACACAGTAGTTGTGGTGTCTGGACTGAGAACCCCCCAGCAATGAGTCCCTTCTTTTCAAACTTGAGGTCGGCACGCGAGCTACACGCGCACTAACAAAAGCCTGTTTCACGGCTCACTAGCCTGATCCAACGTCCAAAATCTGCTGTTTTCTATTCAATTTAAGAATATCTGTGGATATCGACGTGATGACCGTTGAAAAGCCACCAAACAAGTGGCAAACATCAGACAATAGGCCTAAAGACAGAAATCAGGAATGGATTTTAACTTATGTTCGAGGAGCAGTTGTGACAGAGCGGAGATTTAATTTACTCAAATTTCATCGGTTATTTGTACCTTCATGAAATAACAGTATGAGCCAAATTGGTGATTATTTTTCTTATGAAAGGCGCACATATCAATCACTGTATCCATCTGTTTAGGATAAAATTAAGCCAAGACATGCGGACGGCCAATAACAAAATGGGCGCATTGTAAAATTAACTAAAACCAAATCATGCCTTGGAGCGATGAAATTAATAAACGCGTTTCAGATGTCCACAAAACAAAACCTGACAGATTAAAATGTCTTAATTGGAGGGGAATAACAGGGTTAAGAGAATGAATTCAATCAGGAGGAAACTAATAGCTTAATGTTTTACATTGCTTTTTAAATTTTATACAACAGTTTTTCTAATTCAGTGTTCTATTTGTAAATGCACAGGCCTACATATTTCGCGGTGAAATCAATAAGGTTTTATTTTTTAAGGTCTCTTTGTTATTGCATTCTGTTGTGTCGAATTCCAGGTAAGAGAGAGAAAGGTCTATATGTGCTTGGTCAGGCATTAAAAATGCCACACACACACAGTGTTTATTTAGCTGTGATTCATCTATATTTAACTTCTGCCAATGTCCCGGCTCAAATACAAGAGGGTGCAGGTCCGCACGTTGATAACCTGGTAACCGTGAAGTACCCACAGTAACTCGGTGCTTTGTGGACCGGCGGGAGAAACAGCTAATCTCTCATTACACGACATTTGTCCTGTGCAAGCTCCCAAACTGTAGCAAAAGGTTCTCTCGTTTGTTTGTTTGTCTCTATGATGTTTATTGTCACCGAGCAAACCGTAGCAGTAGCGTTAGAGTTACATAAAACTAAACCGGACAAGTTCAGCACCACCGACAGCGACTCTTGTTCAAAGGACAATCTCGTCGACATAATAAAATAATTTATTTATGTCATGGGACTGTAGGCTACGCACGGTAGCATACATTTTATTTATAGCCTACATGTAACATATTAAGTTCAAAAGAATGAGAGACACTAAACATTGAAACGTTTGAGTGTGAGTTTTGTGATTTTGTACAGTTCCCCTCTGTCAATTTTTTGGAACTCAGCAAGAAGTAAATATTCCTTCGGGCATCAAAAATAATTTACTCAACATTTCACATTGACACACTCAGCAGTTTAGATGTAAAGCATGGTTAAGAGTATAAAACAGCTAGGGAATTTGCTAAGGTAGTAACAATAGTACAAGAAAATAACCATACTACATTTGTACTCAAATTTAATACATTAAATTCATTATTATTATTATTATTATTATTATTATTATTATTATTATGTAATAGACTAGCCTACTGTGAATTTCCGGTAATACACAAAATATAATTAAATAATCGAATGTCGAGATTAGAAAATATAAAAAAAACTGTCTTCGGTTCCTTACTAATGGAAAACTTCGTATAAGACGTTGTATGCTGAACTCTGTATGACGGAAAGGATTTTATTGATTTATTATAAATGCAAATACTCGATGGTGATATCATTTTAAATGCTAAGGGTATATTTCGGTGCTTACATCTAGCCTATTTTGCAAAGTATAGCAATATCCATTTATTTGTCGAGCATTTAAACATGATTCACTAGGCTTCGTATATGAGAAGGTGAGCAGCTCAGATATCAACGTTGGCTATTCAGTCACGCGCATGGAACTTTATGCCAAAGGAATATGGAAGGGCAATGCCATCCCACTGATGACAAGAGCGTGACAACACATGTTCAGCGTGAACGAGACAATGTGTGTTCTTAGAGTTTGACTGCAAGTGGGATACATGGCTTCACTGAGTATTTGACGAGATTTGCCACTTAACTACTGTGAAAAAGGCAGAGTTTAGTTGCAATCACAGACCCGTTCCGATGCGATTTAAATATTGATGATCTGACCTTTCATTTCCTCGTCCTAATCAAAAAGCATTTTCCCAAAACAGGGACCCAGTGTCTCACCCCAATGCATTTCCGCTTGAATAAGCAGTTAGATTAAACGGAGCCAGCTCCCCATTTCATTGCGCTCTCATCGCACTAATTGCTTATGCAAAAATGCAGATTTGTATTAATTAGTTACTCTGCTGATTAGTTCTTTGGTATTTTCGCGGAATAAATCATGCTGGAAGAAAAGTACAGACATTATTTTTTGGCTCACAACCCAAATGCGGCTCAGGGTGGAATACGGTTTCAATATTAAGGAAAATCGCAGGTAAAAGCAGCCACCTGCTGCACACACCTGCCCCGCTGCCCTCTTTAGCATAAGCGAACCCTTCTTCATTATAATTTAAACCTTGTATATTGTATTATAGTCTACATCTACATTGTCACATCCTTTTATTCACATAGCTAACGTGCCTTTCAAGTTAGATAGCCTACACATGGGTGCAATGAATTTAAACTAAAAGTCTGTGGGAAATGCATAACCCAATCCAAGTTTTATGTTAACATTAATTAGGCTAAATTAGAGGCTAAATGTTGACCCTTTTATGTGCAGTACTTTTCGTTTTTTAAGTTTAGTCTATAATAACATTATGGATATAAAGGAGCCACTGTCATCGTGTTGTAGTTGGGTTGAATGAATCACCTTTTTTAAAATTAATAATTATGTATTGTTTGATCGGTAATACAGTTAACAATGTAAGTGTTGCCACTGTATTTGCATGAAAATGTGGATTTCGTTGTCAGTGTTAGGAAAAAGCACCACCTTGTGGTTGAATTATGATATATATATATAAAGTATGTACTGGTTCCAGCATAATTTTACAGCTAAATCTAGTCCCACCCCCAAATTCCCATAGGGATCCATTCAAATGCAGAGAAGTTATAATATCACTTGTAAGAGTACCAGAAAATAATATATCAAGAGTCTTTTGATGTCGTTGGGTCACAGACATCAGGAAGTCATGGCATGCAAAGGATATGCGACCAAATATTAAAAATGATTACTCTATTCTACATTATGTTAAACTGTCCAGTATTTTTTGATCCCCCAAATTGGTGGGGGTGGGGGTGGGGGGGGGGGGGGGGGGGGGGGGGGGGGCGACGACGGATATGTAATAAAAGGTTCTATCATTTCTAAACGGTTCCTCCGATATGGATGAAAATACGCTTAAATTAAAGCTGACAGTCTGCACTTCAACCCCATTGTCATTGTATCCTTTCAAACTCAAAGTGCTAGAGTACAGAACCAAAATAACAAAAAATGTTTCACTGTCCAATGAATTATGGTGCTCACTGTATATATATATATATATATATATACACTGATCACCCACAACATTAAAACCACTGACAGGTAAAGTGAATAACATTGATTGTCTTGTTGTTATTTTGGTTCTGTACTCTGAGGTTGAAGTACAGACTGTCAGATTTCATTTCAGGGTATTTTCATCCATATCGGATGAACCGTTTAGAAATTATAGAACCTTTTGTACATCGTTCACCCCATTATTAGGCATCAAAAAATATTTGGACAGTTTAACATAATGTAGAATAAAGTAATCATTTTTAATATTTGGTCGCATATCCTTTGCATGCCATGACTTCCTGATGTCTGTGACCCGACATCATCAAAAGACTCTTGATATCTTATTTTCTCATAGACATCAGGAAGTCATGGAATGCAAAGGATATGCGACCAAATATTTAAAAGTATTACTTTATTCTACATTATGTTAAACTGTCCAATATTTTTTGATGCCCAAAAATGTGTGTGGGGGGGGGGGACTATGTACAAAAGGTTCTATAATTTCTAAACGGCGCTAAGCATAGGAATATTCATATGTTTCAACGAAGTATTTGCTATTCCGTTCATCACTTAGAGTTGCTTTCTCAATGTTTTGTTTAAAAGGTATGCAGGGAAATAGATTAGTCCTACCGGAAAAAATATGGATGTTTACTCTTCACAACTGGGTGCAACACTGGGAAAAAGCACCATTTCATGGCGCAATGATGACCTCAGTACAGAATTCTGACACTTCCTGTGCACTGGGTGCAACACTAGCATACTTCCCAGAAAAAAGCACCAGTTCATGGCGCAATGATGACCCCACAGTACAGAATTCTGACACTTCCCGTCTGGACTCACACTGAGCAAAGCACAATAGTTCGTCATAGAGTCTCTCAGAGCGAGTGGGTTTGGGGGTATCCCTCGTCTCATAGTGCAGAAGCACTATGGTTGATCGGACGCTGGTAGGCTACCTGCTCCAACTGCTCCTAAAGTGTAGACTACGAAACTCAGCTGGTGGACTGCTGAGTAGAAACCGAAACTGGAAACAGGCGCTTGTTGGACATGTTTTAGGGGATTATAAAGTAACTACCATCATTATGAAGCCACAACATATCCGTTTATGTGTAATTAGTCCGTGGAATGTTGTATATCGTGCTGCTTGTTGGACCTGCTGGCTACAGTAGACTGTATTCGATCCTTTAAGCACTGCACACTTTAACGTTACGGAAGAAAATAATTCACTGTACGATTATTTATCTTTTTAACATGCTTCATAAAAGTGGCACCCATCCCATATATCACATTGTTAACCATCCTCGGGGAAAATGGCAAAACAAATAATTTGTTCAGTGTAAGACAATATACAGGCCCATCTGTTTGCATAGCGAACTATGAATTTTAATTAAAATTCCGCTGAGACACGAAGGAGGACAATAAAATGGTAAGGGTTTTTGTTACAACACTTCGCTCGCATGTACATTAACAGACAACATACGGAAAATACTCCTTATAATTTTGATCAATAGGCACATTACATTTCTAATTATTAGGCATATGTCGTCTATGATTAAATAATAATCATTATTAACGAGGAACGTGAGCCGATTGTGGCGGCTAGAACAGGCGTTGCTCTTCACATGGAATAGATTATCTTCATGCGTTGATCTTTATTCACGTGTTAATGAATCCATTTGTTTAAAAGTTTGGATTTGTTGACATATTAATTTGTGCATACCTATACATTGCATTTAAAACAGCCCATTGGTAATTTTATAAAAAGAGAACTATGCAATGGTGTCCTCTTGTGGAAATAATTTAAAATGACACCAGATGTGTGTGACTGACATTCATTTTAGTAACTTGAGTAGGCCTGTGTCTAAATCTGTGTTTACATCTTCTATAGGCCTAAACGAGCCTAGTAAACATTTTGTAACTCATATATCCATTCAAAGGATGTCAACTAAAGCTTAATACAAAATATAGTATATTCATCAGCTATGTTTGGTAGATGCTTAGATGTAAGCCAACTGCTTGGAGCAATAACTACAATATTATCCTGCTGTAAATTCCAACTAAAGCCATCTCAAAACCACATTAGAAATGTTGCTGGTCAAGCTGGTTTTAGCATGTGTACCATCCTGCTTGAGCTGGTTTTATCTGGTGTACCAGCCTGGTCAAGCTGCAGCTTAGGTGAGCTGATCGATTACCAACCAGCTTGGCCAATTTGGTTCATGGTGGACCAGCTGGTTTGTTGGTGTGCTTGTAAAGAGTTGGTAACCAGCTTACTGAAGCTCATGAGTAAAGATGCTCAAATTGGTAAATTCACATTAAGTTAATCTCTAATTTGAAGAATATATATTTTGGCTCTTTCCATAGGTTACTTACAAGCATGCCGTGTAAAGTTAGTTTTTGATTTACATGTAGAACATTTCTTTGCCTAATTAAAGTTATAGAGCTGGTTATATTATTAAACATTTTCAGTCAATTTGGTCATAAAGTGACAAACATGAATTTTGTATCATATAATATCATTTCGGTTCAATGAATCACATTTCAATGACATTTCTTAGTTTTGAAATTAATAACATATTGAGTTAGATATATTTACATATTTCTCCATAGTTCTGTGTATTTTAGAGTTCTGTGCACGTATGCTTGTTTGAAGAAAAATGGCTTAGCTCTGGTCTTAACAACAAATTTTCCAAATAAATATCGAGGTGTAGTTGTCTTGACTGTTATTGAGATGTAATGTACAAACCCCAATTCTAAAAAAGTTGGGACAGTATGTAAAATGCACATAAAATCAGAAAGCAGTGATTTGTAAATTCTCTTTTACATATGTTTAATTAAAAAAAGTACACAGAAAAGATATTTAATGTTTTATCTTATCAACTTTGTTGATTTTTGTAAATATACGCTAATTTCCAAATTTGATGGCTGCAACACGTTCCAAAAAAGTTGGGACGGGGGCAAAAAAAAGACTGGAAAGTTAAAAAAAAAACAGGTGATGCTATCATGACTGGGTATAAAAGGATATCAAAATACTCTTGATATCTTATTTTCAGGTACTCTTACAAGCGATGATATAACCTCTCTGCATTTGAATGGATCTCTATGGGAATTGGGGGGTGGGACTATATTAAGCTGTAAATTACACAGGAATAGTATGGAACCCATGGTTGGCTAAATGGCTTAAGTCATCAAGGGTCTGAGGTATCAAACGAACCTCAGACCATCACTCTGCTGCCAGATATGCAGTAGATATGGATGGATCACTTGAAGGGTTGTTTCTCCTCACTTATTTTTCAATAGCGTTCAATGGGAAAATGAGTCAGGAGAAACAACCCTTAACCTGACCCATCCATATCTACTGCATATCTTGCAGCAGGGGGTTGTTTTAAGGCTCATTTGTCCCTTGATGACTTACAGCCATAGCATCACCTGTTTACCTGTGGAATGTTCCAGTCATTTTTTTGCCCCTGTTCCAACTTTTTTTGGAACGTGTTGCAGGCATCAAATTAGGAAATTAGCATAGGCTATATTTACAAAAATCTATAAAGTTAAATATATTTATTAAATAGCCTATATGTAAAAGATAATTTACAAATCACTGCTTTCTGCTTTTACGTGAATTTTACATACTGTCCCAACTTTTTTGGAATTGGGGTACTTGACGGAATGTACTTGACCTCGACTCCAGCTGTTCCACCTAGCTGGTCACCAACTGCCAACTGTTGCCACAAACCCAGCTGTAGCTGGTCACCAGCTAGCAAAAACCAGCTACCAGCTGTTTCACAAACCAGCTACCATATTTTTCACAAACATAGCTCTAGCTAGTAATGCTGGTTACAGCAGTATACGTTGTTTGTTCCAGCAAGGTGTAGGCTACTATTGGATTCTTGAAAGAAATACAAGAACCCCGGAAACACTATTGCTACATTTAGCCGGCTTGAATATAATGTAATTGGATTTTCATAATGGCCAGTCCTAATAAAGTATGACTAAATTGCAAAATCATCTCAAACTCTTAATACTGCAAGTCTTTCTTTAATTGACACCTAACGCGAAATGCCTAAGTTTGTTGAAAAGTTTTAAATTAACAAAGAACTAAAGCGTCGGATCTAGACATGGAAATAAAAACAAATGGCTTTGTTTTCCATCATTGCAGCCTGCAATTGGCAGGGAAATACATAATCATTGTAAAATAAAATAGAATCCTCGCGAGATATACCTCTAACTCGAAACATGTGCTAGCCTAATGCGGCTAACATACTTTTTATTTCAGTAGACTAGATCAGGGGTTCCCAAACCGGTCCTGGGGGGACCCCTGTGTATGCTGGTTTTCGTTGCAACCACAGTTGCAATCCCAGAATTTTAACAAGCTGTTAATTTTTCTTAATTAGGTGCTTGTCATGTTTGGAGGAATTATTCACCCTCTTAAGCCACATTATATCAGAAATAGCTATGGATGCCATGTAGAATAAACACCCCATGTTCACATTGTGCTTATTGTGCTATATTATTTAAAAAAGATAAGAAAATTATTTAACAGATCCATTTAAAAACTGATTTGAATCAATAGGCTCCTAATTGGTGAAAGTGTGGACACATGGCCACTAAAACTAACCATTTGGTAGATAATGAAGAATTCAAACACAAAGCAAATGATAATGAGCCAAACCTGCATTGTGTTAAGAAAAAATTGAGTTAAACAAATGTGTTCAACAACCTAATTAGGAGCCTATTGATTCACTTCACTCTTTAATTTGAGTGAAAATACATTATTTTGTAACCTCCTTTTATGTAATTGTTGCAATATAGCACAATAAGCACAACGTGAACATGAGGAGTTTGTTCTACATGGCATGCATAGCTATTTCTGACATAATGAGTCTTAAGAGGTAATAATGAGTTCCTCCAAACATGAAAAGCACCTAATTAAGAAAAATTAACAGCTTGTTAAAATTCTGGGATTGCAACTGTGGTTTCAATGAAAACCAGCATACACAGGGATCCCCCAGGACCGGTTTGGGAACCCCTGGGCTAGATAATATAAATGGTATTGTTTGAAATTAGTATCCATGCATTTATGTTCTTAAACGAAACTGTTTTTCTTCAGTAAACACATCTGGTTCATTCATTTTTATTGACATAACAAACATATATTAATATGTTGAGCTAGTAATAATAATAATACTAATAATAATGATAATAACTTTATTTGTATAGCACTTTTCATACAAAGCATGCAGCTCAAAGTGCTTTCACATTTCAGCACAGAACAAAAAATAAAAATGATAATAAAACAGAGTAATAAAAGAAAAACACAATACTGGTTGGGCCCACAAGACAAATACCTCAACAAACACTCCAAAAACAATGTGTTCTGCTCTGTTCGTGGAATATCCTTGTTTTCTCCAGTGGGTTGCAGCACAGGCTGATTTTGGGAAGATATTATTCCAGTTTGTGACGGTGGCTGCACTGACTCGCCCTTGTTATGTTACTTTGTGTCCCAGGCGGAAGCGGAAGCCTTGTTCTTTTATGAAGTTCGGCGAAGTTTGTTAGATCCTACTACGAAGTTGCTGCTGTCCGATCATCGAAACCACTTGACTGATTTCAATGCCATGGTAAGGCCATTCACTTTTATATAAACCAAACGTTTTTGCGTTGCATAATAGTGAGACAAATGCTGTCTGTGTATAAATGTGCAGTTTATGTAACACGATATACATACGATAGGCTACACTAGCTTTCTATGACATCTGAAGAAGTTGCCGTGTTCTTTTCGTGTTGGATCTCGTTAAATAGCCTATCACAATCCCTGTTTTACAGAGATAGACGTTATTCTTCCTGTATTTCTTTTGCAATGTTTCGCTTTATATTGCTTTATGGAAACCGCGTGTATTGCTATCATTAGTCATTTGAATTTATTTTATATCACACGTGTATTATTGGAACAATAAAAAGGGACCTTTATCATTTATACTGTTGCGTTCCCAACACTCTTCTGAAGGGCATTCACGTGAGGTTTGAATTAAAATATAGAGACGTGGAGCCATGCGCAGTTGTCAGTGTAGCACACTAGCGGAATTTGTTTTGTTGTCGTGATTGCTTTGATTGTTATCAATGCTTTGTCTCCACTGTCTGTAGCCTACAGCACAATAGTTTTGTTAACCTTGTGTTTATGTGTTGCCATTTTACGTTGTTTTAAACTCATGGACTTAACACTGAATGTTTGATATCCTGAGCGTAGCCTAGATCAGATCCAGATATAATGTCGTCAATTGGGAGCAGGGAGCCAGGGACGAACAGAAGGTTTTTGTCTGTGTAGCGACCCTTTTTTCTGAAGTGGGTAGAGCCCAGTTCCAACAGTCTTCACTGCTCTGATTCAGTGTCCGCAATGTTCCTGGTATATTATCACCATTCCTGGGAGCGCTGGAAACGGGCATAATTCCTTTTCTTTGGATCAGTAAGAAACAAGGACACGCCCTTTTTAAATCACTCCTTGGTAATAATCATAATCTGAGTCTACGTTTATTTATGTGAATTGGTGGTCTTTAAGATGCCTTTTTATTGTATATCTGTTACGTTTTAAAATATGAGCACATACTGAAATTATTTGACCTACCTGCTGAAATAAGAGCGCATTCTGTTAAAATACTAAAACATGCAGGGCCTGGGTAAAAGCCGGAATGGAACAGCGGAAGGACGCTCGGAATGGCCAAGAGTCACCTGTGCCAAAAAATACCTCTCTTCAAATGCTTGCAGCACTCGCTGTGGAATGCGCATCAATACAATCTTAACAGTTTCTGAATGGGCATCATATGTACTTTCATTTGAGCATGGAATTTCCATGAAATATAAATTTGAAATATATGAGAAATTGATCAAAACTAATAGCATTACCAGACATGTTTCAGAGCCCCTCATCACCCTTTCGGAATAAGACATCAAGATAAGGTTTTCACCTTTTGAAAGTGCAGATTTTCTTCTTTAAAATGAGTATATTCACTCCTTGATGGCTCAATTATAAGTTGATCAAAATTATATTTTAATGGAAAAAGCCTGTTGGAGAGGATATGAATATATTTGAATATAAAGCCCTAAAAATCACATTGTGCATTCTCACCTCAAGGCATGATGTATACCAAATGAAAGCTCTGGATCTGCCCTACGAGTACGTGTACATGATGTTATGAGTTCACACGGAAATTGTGCATTATTTGGACTGCAATCCAGTCTGGCCATTACATCTACCATATGTCAATTATCATTCAGAGCCTCTGATAACCCTAACAGAATAAGACATCAAGATGAGGTTTTCACCTTTAGAAAGTGCAGAGCTCTCCGTTTAATATGAGTATCTCCAGTTCTTGATGACTCAATGATAAGTCAATCAAAATCATGTTTTAATGACATCAGTCTGTTGGAATTAAATCATATCCATTTCCTCTCTAAGCCCCATGAATCACATTCTGCATTCAGACATCAAGGCATGATGTATACCAAATTAAAGATCTGGTTCTGCCCTTCGAGTAAATCTACATGATGTTATGGGTTCATCCAGAAATTGTGCAATCAAGTTTGGCCATTACATTTACCATAAGTTAGTTATCATTCAGAGCTCCTTATAACTCTAGCGGAATAAGACATCAAGGTGAGATTTTCACCTTTAGAAAGTGCCGAGCTCTGTTTAAGATGAGTATCTCCAGGATTTGATGACTGAATGATAAGTTGATAAAAATAATGTTTTAATGACATCAGTCTGTTGGAATGAAA
The DNA here is from genome assembly GCA_029718625.1 of Synaphobranchus kaupii. Classification (NCBI taxonomy): domain Eukaryota; kingdom Metazoa; phylum Chordata; class Actinopteri; order Anguilliformes; family Synaphobranchidae; genus Synaphobranchus; species Synaphobranchus kaupii. The sequence continues at coordinate 46,389,191 of CM056383.1, read as the reverse complement.
TGGTGTCCATTTCCTCTCCATGCCCCATAAATCACATTCCGCATTCAGACATCAAGGCATGGTGTATACCAAATGAAAGCTCAGGATCTACCCTTCCAGGACATGCATATGATGTCACGGTTATCACAAATAAAATATATTATTTCATGACTGGAGTCATACTGGACCATTCATTTCTCTAAATATCTGTAGATTGAAATTGGAATCACTATTAGAGCCAGTTAGACCCCAGAGTTTGATTGGACTCTTTTTAAAGAGAAATTTGTGCTGTTTAATTTGATGTGGAACACTTTGTGGGGAGTAAATAGGAACACAGTCTTTTGGGGTTTGGAGTGGAATTAGGTCACATACATCATTTTCTGTACAAACCCATAAGATCATATAAATGTACGAAGGGCTGATCAAGAGCTTTCATTTGGTATACACCATGCCTTGATGTGTGAATGCAGAATATGATTTTGGGTGCTTGCAGAGGAAAGGGACACCATTTCATTACAACAGACTGATGTCATTAAAACATGATTTTGATTGACCTATCATTGAGACATCAAGGACCGGAGGTACTCATCTTAAACTGAAAGCTCAGTCCTTTCTAATGGTGAAAATCTCATCTTGATGTCTGATTCCACTAGCGTTATAAGGGGCACTGAATGATAACTGACTAATGGTAGATGTAATGGTCAGACTTGATTGCAGTCCAAATAATGCACAATTTCTGCATGAACCCATATCTTCATATAAACATACTCGAAGGGCAGATCCAGAGCTTTCATTTGGTATACATCATGCCTTGATGTGTTAATGTGGAATGAGATTTTTGGGGCTTGATATTGAAATATATCCTTATACTCTCCAACAGGCCTTTTCCATCAAAATATTATTTTGATCCACTTATAATTGAATCATCAAGGATTGAATATACAAATTTTAAACAAAAGACTCTGCATTTTCAAAAGGTGAAATCCTTATCTTGATGTCTTATTCCGAAAGGGTGATGAGGGGCTCTGAAATATGTTTGATAATGCTATTAGTTTTGATCAATTTTTCAGATATTTCAAATTTATATTTCATGAACATTCTATGCTCAAATGAAAGTACATATGATGCCCATTCAGAAACTGTTACAATTATATTGATGTGCATTCCACAGCAAGTGCTGCAGGCATTTGAACTGAGGTCCTTTTTGGCACAGAGCACTATTGGCCATTCCGAGCTTCATTCCGCCGTTAAATTCCGGCTTTTACCCAGAACAGTTCTTTATATGATTGCTACCAACTAAGCATGACTGTTCCACAATAATTAAAAATAATTTAAATAAAAAAAGTTGCATACTCTAGCTTTAATGTGTACAGGGGGAAATAACCACCACCATTTTCACTGGGAATACATTAGATGGTATGAAGAAACAGTCCTCCAAGCCATAGCTCCATGATACTGATCAAACCTAGAGAACTAATGTTATATTTTGTCTGTTGAGGTGGGTTTAGGGTGGGGTTTGGGGGACTAGTGGGTGGATTTTGATTATTTATTTTGATTCCTTGTGGCCTAATCATCATTAGGAAGGATTGTACATTAGGAAGGTACTATGTTTAATTATTATTTGAACCATACCAAGCTAAAGTATCCTATTTTGGTGCAATCATCAAAATAATTTGATCTTTGAGAAATCAAGCCAAATTTTCTACGAAATAATGTTATATGAATGCTTTATCTTAACTGTTTCTAACTACAGGAAACATTTCAGAGCAATCTGACATTTTGGGTGTCATGGCATGTGAAATGACATGGAATGACCCATAATTCAAAGACAAAGCAAATGACAAGCCAAACCTGCATTGTGTTAGTAGGTTTGAGGAAAAAATGATGATAGGACTTAAACACACGTGTTCAACCTAATTAGGAGCCTATTGATTCCTCTTTAATTTGACCAGTTAAAAGGTTTTACCCCTTTATGTAATTGTTTGCAATTTGCACAGTATGCATAATGTGAATGTGGGAATTTTATTCTCCATGGAATGCATAGCTAGTTCTGACATGTGGTTTATGGGGGGGGGGGGGGGGGGGATAATCCCTCTAAACATGAAAAGCACCTAATTAAGAAAAATTAACATCTAAATTCTGGGATTGCAACTGTGGTTGGAACGAACACCAGCATACACAGTGGTCCCCCAGAGTGAGTTCGGGAACCACTGTTGTAGTAGTTTGTTGACCTTTTGTTTTTGTTATATGAAATTTTCCAGCTGAATTCCTGAGAAACATTTTTTCAATCTAAAAGAACCAAATGCAAGGACCAAGGGCAAGTTATTCATGAGTCATATATGCTAGGGTGTGCCCGAAACCGAAGCCGAAATCCGGAAGTGCACGGATAGTGGGTTGGAAACTGGCAACTGGAAAGTTGCCAGTTCATATTCGGATGCGAGAAATAATTTAATTGCAGCAGTGAAATCTTTGATTCAGTGCCCACCTGTCTGTATGCCTCTTCTGAACTTTACAGAATTAAGCATTGGATTGTTTATTCGTTTATCAAAACATTAAAATATATAATTAGTGATGGCGTTCGATATGGGCCATGTGCCTCAATCGGCAGTTCCTGAAATTATGGATACTCAACCTAGCCTATATCTTTAACATGCTCGTTATAATCGAACAGCATGCCTTGTTTATATAGGCCTACGTCAATCTTGTGAGATCAAAAGAAGAAACAAAACGTTAAATGAAAAATCTCAATATTTTACATGCAAAAGATACTATCCCTTTAATGCTGCTCGCTTTAATTTAGCTGCGCTTAATCTCGCCACTTTTTCAGAACGTAAAAACACCTTTTAAAAGAAAGCAAAGGAACAGATAGAATCAGTAACCTATGTCCCGTTTTGAAATGTCACTTACTGGCTATCAAAATCATTATTGTATTTACAGTCAAGCCGGAAAGTCTCCCCACCCCTTTCACCTTCTCCGCGTTTTATTACGTTACAGACTTATACTACAATAGATTGAGCTCATTTTTTGCCTCAAACATCTACACACAATAGCCAATAATGACGAAGTGAAAACAGGTTTTTAGAAAATATGCAATTTTATTTTACTGACAAAAATAGGTTATTTAGGGGTTACATATCTGTACATACCTTTAGCCTAATACTTGGTTGCTGCACCTTTGGCAGCAATTACAGCTTCAAGGCATCTTGGGAAAGAAGCTACGAGCTTGGCACACTTGTTTCTGGACATTTTTGCCCATTCCTCTTGGCATATCCTTGCAAGCTCCGTCAGGTTGGATGGGGAGCGTCGGTACACAGCCATTTTCAGCTCTTTCCACAGATGTTCAATTGGATTCAGGTCTGGGCTCTGGCTGGGCCACTCAAGGACATGCACAGACTTTTTCCGAAGCCACTCCTTTGTTCTCTTGGCTGTGTGCTTCGGGTCGTTGTCATGTTGGAAGGTAAACCTTCGCCCCAGTCTGAGGTCCAGAGCGCTCTGGAGCAGGTTTTCTTCAAGGATCTCGGTGTACTTAGCTGCATTCATCTTTCCCTCTATCAGGACTAGTCGCCCCGTTCCCGCTGTTGAAAAACATCCCCACATCATGATGCTGCCACCGCCATGCTTCACTGTAGGGATGGTATTAGCCAGGTGATGAGCGGTGCCTGGTTTCCTCCAGACGTGACACTTGGTATTCAGGCCAAAAAGTTCCATTTTGGTTTCATCAGACCAGAGAATCTTGATTCTCATGGTTTGAGAGTCCTCTAGGTGCCTTTTGGCAAACTCCAAGTGGGCTGTGATGTGCTTTTTACTAAGGAGGGGCTTCCGTCTGGCCACTACCATAAAGGCCTGATTGGTGGAGTGCTGTCTGGATGGTTGATCTTCTGAAAGGTTCTCCCATCTCCACAAGGATACGCTGGAGCCCTGTCAGAGTGACCCTCGGGTTCCAGCTCACCTCCCTGGCCAAGGCCCGTCCTCCCCGATTGCTCAGTTTAGCCGGGCGACCAGGTCTAGGAAGATTCTTGGTGGTTCCAAACTTCTTCCATTTACGAATGATGGTGGCCACTGTGCTCTTTGGGACCTGTAAAGCTGCAGAGATTTTTCCGTACCCTTCTCCAGATCTATGCCTTGACACAATCCTGTTTCTGAGGTCTGCAGATAATTCCTTTGACCCCATGGCTTGGAGTTTGCTCTGACATGCACTGTCAACTGTGGGACCTTATATAGGCAGGTGTTGGCAATCCCCAATCATGTCCAATCAATTGAATTTATCACAGGTGGACTCCAATTAAGTTGTAGAAACATCTCAAGCAGTATCAGTGGAAACAAAATGCACCTCAGCTCACTTTTGGGTGTCATATCAAAGGGTGTGCACACTTGTGTCCATATGATATTTTACATTTAGATTTTTTATAAATTAGCACAAATGTCTAAAAACCTGTTTTCACTTTGTCATTATGGGCTATTTTGTGTAGAATTTTTAGACAAAAAATTAACTCAATCTATTGTAGAATATGTCTGTAACGTAATAAAATGTGGAGAAGGTGAAAGGGGTGGGGAGACTTTCCGGCTTGACTGTATGCTAGTTGTGTTTGTATTTTTAAACTGTAGGCTACCAACCGTCCGTTCTGCCTCCTGCAAAACCAATTCCGTCAATCTCGCCATTCCATTAACCCAAACTTGCAACGCCATTAATAAAACGAAAATGTCATGTTTTACACTGCAGAAAAAATGTTTTAACTAGGCTTGTCGCGGTTATTGGTTTAACCAATGGAATACTAAAAGCATATTAAAAGCTTTTGAAATGCAGCCATATCCAGACTTTTTTCATTTTTTTGAATAAAAAGCTTTTCAGGTGTTTTACAACTTTGTTGTTACTGCTAGCTCAGAAATGCATCTTGTTGTACTGTTCATTTTACTTTTTTAATTTAGAGTGGTTTTCTCAATAAATCATTAGGCTATAATCATTAAGTCTTCTCCTTGAATTTTATAAAGCATAATAATAATAATAGTAATTATAATAATATTACTATACATCATCATTTATGTATCCAAGTTCATATAGTGAAATAAAAAAATAACAAAAAAAGGACAATATGAAATCACAACAGGCAGATATTGTGCAAATAGTTTCCATTCAAATGTATAATGAAATGGTTTGATGTTTTTATAAAACTGCCTTTTCATTCTGAGTTGGTTATATACTGTACCTCAGTTTTTTTCCAGTTCTTATCCAAAATTATTGTTCAGTGTCCCCCAGTTAGGGGGTGGAGGGTTCAAATGGGTTAACAAAAGCAACCTTTAACAAAACAATAGATAAATAAGTATAAAGTACAGAATGTAGTTCTTATAAAAAGTTTTGAAAAGAAAAAAAAGACAGTGAGGGGGTGAATACTCAAATTGCAATAACAATTAATTTTAGACTAGAAAATATAACATTTCCTATATGTAACACAACTTCCGGTTGAAGCCACGCCCACTTCTGGTTTCTTATCCAAATACCGATACAGATATTGTTGATGGTCGAACAGATACAGATACAGATGGTGGCATCTCTGCACACCCCTAATATATACCCACTGAATGAACCACATTGATTTTGTTTCCCTCTTCATCTTTGTGTAAAGAGAGGCAAGTGGCAGACATCTTACCTTTGTTTATTTACATTCTGTGACAGTCTGATGACCTCTGGTTCAAACAGCTGCCACACCTGCCTGGTTATAGCAGATAGAAATGAGGTATTTTCAAACAGCTGCTGGCTGCAATGACCCTGTGCTTTGGGTCAGATGGGGAGAAGGGATACACTCCCACACTTGACCTCCGATCTCTCTCACTGAACTAAGAAGCAATGATGCAGAGCGATGCAAAGGCCGAACCGTGGCTGTGTATGAATCAGAGCCCCATCTACTGCACCCTGTGTACTAGTACACTGTGTACTGCTGAAAAATATTCTCCATACTATTATCAGCAAAAACAGGGAAATAAGTATATGTGTATTTTTCCAATACTGGTACACAATAGTGTGACAAAGGGGGTCAAATTTCAAATTCCTTCAAAAGAGCTGACAAGCACTTTATTGGGTTCATGAATATACATAGTATCAACAAAAATATAAGAAAAGATAGCATATTGATGGCAAATTTCTGAAAATGGCATTAGAATACACAAATGCATTTTGTGTAACGGTTGTCACGTGGTGTCCACCAGTGACCTGGTTGGCACAGTAAGTGCACATATTTCTTATTCCTTCCTATGTTTATGAATACCACACGGAACAATAACATTGCAAACCCTGTTTTCACTTCATTCACCTGATCATGTGGTAGAATACTGCATCCATCTGAGTGGACACCGCGATGCGCGTTACGTAAGAAAATATACATTACAATAAATTGTATCCATAAATAGACAAAACGGTAGATTACCTTATGGATTTGAGCTGTATCGACGGCCGATTTTTCGTCAAAGGGTTTGATTTGGGATGATTTTTTAGGAAGTAAAACGTCTTGGTAACGATTGTTGTAGGGCTTCCGGAGTTGACACGAAGTATATGAATTTGCGACTTGGCGTGTACGCGAGGTAAACAAGCGACCACGTGTTGCCAACTTGAAGATTGGATAAGTTTCTTAGTTTTGATGACCAATTTATGCCAGATAAAATGTTTTATTGACTTTAAAAATATATCAAAATGAAAAATATATCAAAAACGGTTGTTGCGTTTTTGACACCACAATGTTTTTGGTATATTAAATTTGAATATCAGAAAAAATAATTAACTCACCCCAAAATTACTGCTACCATAGGATACCCAGTTAAGGTTTGTGTAAAGCAGTAGGGGTTTGGAGCCTCCGTGGTTAGCTTCCGGAGGTGCTGATCCCGATAACGGTCATTGTGGCAATTGATACCAAGCACAACGACCGTTACCGTATCTTTGCTAGGCAGAATATCAGACATGTTACTGTATTTTCTTCTGGTATTCATGAATATTGTTCCCTAAAACATTATCAAAACGTATATGTATGAGGGGCCATATGAAGTTTATTTATGAATTAAATATTCATGACTAAATGTGGCACAGTTTTCTATGTCACATTTTTGGTGTCCAAAATGGTGGTAAAATGATGAAATTTTGTCTGTCGTGAAAAAAAGTTTTTGACTTTCGGTCTTGAAGTTATCTTATTTATATCTGTTATTTATAAGGTTTCACATGATGGGTAGGTTTTTGTTAAGAACAGTGTATGAGTTGAATAATCTGAATAATAATCTTGTCCCTCGAAATCTCTCCAGTATTGAAAAAATACACATATAATTCTGGGATTTTAAGTACACTGCATTTAGAGAACATTTGCCTACTTAACAACTTTCTCATCCAGTGTACTCAACAAGCATACTCAATAGTATGGAATGCCTGAGTTGATTCAGACACAGCCCTTGTCTTAACTAGCAAATATCAGGCTATATAACTCTTTGTATTGTAGGCTTTGAGAATCCTCAATTATTTACATTTCCAGTGGCTTAATCTTGTATTCTGGAAATAATTGGTAAAATTATGGTTTTGACTATTTATGATGTTCCATATTATTCTGTCTTCACTCCTGAAACTAAGTAAAATCAACATAAGCAAGTTACATCTGATCTTGTCCACTGCCAAGATCCCATTTGGTCATACGTGAGCCATGCATATGTGAAACGGTTCAATAGTCTGATGGGGACTGTAAGCAAGCGAGGTATTTTAGCCACTTATGAATTGTGGTGATCAGAGTAAGTGTTAGGGAATCTAAATAAAAGGATGAATTGCGTTAATGAAACACTCAGTTCTTTCAGAAACCTAGTTTTCTTTTTAATTTTGTTTTTGTACAATACCATTTTTGTGATTATTTTGGCATCTAAGGAATAATTCAAAATATGTTGTATAAAAAAAAATATTGTGCAAGCACCTCTATGCATCCGGTTCAGATCTGGTGCTGCATGTGTTATCAGGAATGAGGAAATGGGTGTCGAGTGGATACAGTAGATTGGCAGCAAAGAGGCTGGGACTGGGAGCTGAACTTTACGCACATGCTTGTATGTCTGAATGCACTTTTCCTCCTGCCGGTTTCTCAGTGTTGAACAGCAAAGTTTAAAACTGGGGCAGCCATGCTTTGAGTAAACTGCAGGGTTGAGTCTTGGGCCCACATTTTGCTTCCTGTGACATCGTTCTGGTGTCAGTGGCCCTCACCCGATTGGCAGATGAGTGTTTGCTGAGCTAACATGGGCGAATCCACAAAACCGTCACATGTTCCTCAACATTCCACCTGGGGGTTGTTAGACAGCCGCCATTTCCTCCATTTGTGGTTGCAAAGGAGAGGGAGGGAATCATTGATCATTTCTTATGGTTTGATGACAAGGCTCTGTGGACTGGCACATTTCTGCATTTGCAAACCTCTTCTGGAATAACTTTTGGGACTGTGGATTAGGGATGCACCGATATGAAAATCTCTGGCCGATACCGATTTCCGATCATTTAGGCGAAACGTCGGCCGATGCCGATATCAGTAGCGATTGTTTGGTAGTTCTTTTTTCATTAATTTGTATAGTCAACTGCTTAAAAACTTGCCATTCTCAAAACACAATTTTAATTGGACAACTTTAAGTAATGCAACAATGTTAAACATTAATTTATGACATTTCATCACATTTATCCAACTTAAAACGCATTACCGTATTTCATTATTATTTGAACCATACCAAGCTAAAATATCCAATTTTGGCGCAATCAAAATAATTAGATCTTTGAGAAATTAAGCTAAATTTCCATTAAATAGTGTTATATGAATGCTTATCTTAACGGTTTCTAACTACAGGAAACATTTCAGAACAATTTGAGATGTTGGGTGTCATGGCATGTGAAATGACATGGAATTACCCATTCAAAGACAAAGCAAATGACAAGCTAAACCTGCATTGTGTTAGTAAGTTTACCCCTTTATGTAATGGTTTGCAATATAACACAGTCTGCATAATGTGAACGTGGGAATTTTATTCTCCATGGAATGCATAGCTATTTCTGACATGTGGTTTATGGGGGGGGGATAATCCCTCTAAACATGAGAAGCACCAAATTAAAAAAAATTAACATCTAAATTCTGGGATTGCAACTATAGTTGGAATGAAAACCAGCATACACAGTGGTCCCCCAGGAGTGAGTTTGGGAACCACTGTTGTAGTTTGTTGGCCTTTTGTTTCTGTTATATGAAATTTCTCAGCTGAATTCCTGAGAAACATTTTTCAATCTAAAAGAACCAAATGCAAGGACCAATGCCAAGTTATTCATGAGTCACACATGCCCACTGAATGAACCACATTGATTTAGTTTCCCTCTTCATCTTTGTGTAAAGAGAGGCAAGTGGCAGACATCTTACCTTTGTTTATGTACATTCTGTGACAGTCTGATGACCTCTTATTCAAACAGCTGCAACTATACGCACATGCTTGTATGTCTGAGTGCACTTTCCCTCCTGCCGGTTTCTCAGTGTTGAACAGAAAAGTTTAAAACTGGGGCAGCCATGCTTTGAGTAAACTGCAGGGTTGAGTCTTGGGCCCACATTTTGCTTCCTGTGACATCGTTCAGGTGTCAGTGGCTCTCACCCGATTGGCAGATGAGTGTTTGCTGAGCTAACATGGGCGAATCCACAAAACCGTCACGTTCCTCAACATTCCACCTGGGGGTTGTTAGACAGCCGCCATTTCCTCCATTTGTGGTTGCAAAGGAGAGGGAGGGAATCATTGATCATTTCTTATGGTTTCATGACAAGGCTCTGTGGACTGGCACATTTCTGCATTTTCAAACCTCTTCTGGAATAACTTTTGGGACTGTGGATTAGGGATGCACCGATATGAAAATCTCTGGCCGATACCGATTTCCGATCATTTAGGCGAAACGTCAGCCGATGCCGATATCGGTAACGATTGTTTGGTAGTTCTTTTTTCATTCATTTGTATGGTCAACTGCTTAAAAACTTTAAGTAATGCAACAATGATAAACATGAATTTTTTATGTTTTATCCAACTTAAAATGCATTACTCCAACTGAAAGTGTATTCCTGAAATGTCTGCTTTTCCCTGAGAATTTACAGGCCTAGTGGTAAACATTGAAAACCGCTAAACAGATGTGGCACACGAGGTGGCATATTAGTGTGGTCAGATGTTGGCACAGGCGGCGCTCTGAAATTCATATTTGTGGTCAAATTTCTGTTTTCCCTGTATATTCAAGGCTTAAAACAAAAAGATCACAAGGTATTAAATCAAGCTTTCTTGAAATTAGGAAAGGTGCCATTACATTACATTAAAGTCATTTAGCAGACGCTTTTATCCAAACGACATACAATTAATGCATTCAGAACGGTCATCGAAGCAACTACAGAACAGATAAGACAAAGCTCATCATTCCCAAGATGTAACAGCTATCCCTAGTAATGAAAATGGAATGTAGTTCACAGTAAGCTGTGGGTAAATCAGCTATACTATAATTGTGTTCTAAATACTATTATAAACTATAACATCAAACAGTTAGACAAGAAAAAAAACACAGGGAACAAGTACTATGACAAAAGTTCCTAGATTAGTATATCAGTCAAGGTGTAGTCTGAAGAGGTGTGTCTTCAGGCCATGACACCATGTGTCCCACAATGATCATTACAACGCCGGATCCAGGCCGGGTAGTAGCTTACGTTATCCAGCCACCAAATGTTGCTCACTCCTGTTGCGCAAGTGTCAGGAAGCGCGGTAGCAGCAGGCTGCTGGCTGCAGTTCACTTACAGCCACCGCCCACATGTAAAGTTCAGAAAATCAGTAATGATAATGATTTTCTGAACTTTACATATAGCCCCTTTAAGAAACGTCCCCATCATCTTTCATCTTTAATTACATTTAAATCCAGTAACTATTGTACCAGGTCTCAGGACTGCTTAGCCTTACACCCTCCCTAAACCGGACGCGAGCAAGCGTCTGCATCAGTCTGGGTTGCGTCAAAAAAATTGTATACCTACACTAATCAGTTCAGTAATCGCGCAATGGATACAAAAGAACCAATCGTTAACATCGGGGACGGGTCTTTTTTTCCCCAGTCAATTGGCGAAGGTGGAACTTGCACAAGGAGGTCTGGTGCGTTGCATCTCAAATAGAAACTGGGCGAGCAGCAACGCAGGGTGAAGCATAACGTGACGTGATGTACATGGCTGCTGTAGGTTTCACAATAGATTATAATAGACGTTAATTATTTTGACATGACGCAGACCGACGCAGATGCTAACTCGCGTCCAGTTTGGGAAGGGTGTTAGATACACCACATATAAATACTGAGCTGGGCAAAACATGTTTTCAATACTATGCCCCTCACAATTGGAATGAATTGCAAAACATTTTTTTATTTAAATATCTTGTTCCTTTAGAAAATTTACGTTTTATACATGTATGTACTTGTTTCCTTTGATATATCCCTGTATGCTGTTTGACTACTGAATGTTAATGTTTTAATTATATTACAAACTTCAGTGACAAAGGTTTTTTTAGAACATTCAATAAAAATATTAGATCAAATTAACTTGCATTAGATTAAATTAAAGTGCTGGGGAGTTGTTGGGGTCTTTATTTCTCAAGCATTGCTATTGGAGGAAAAAATAGGAATACACCTGGCATTACTTTGCAGCTTTACCTCTGCTGATATCTATAATTTGCGCTCAAAAAGCAAGTTTCCACATTCGGCTCCATTCATTTTTGACAGAAAAAAAAATTACTTCCACTCATATATTGATGTTAACTGTGTGCATAAAAATTGCTTATTTTTCCATGGTCAAATATTTTTTTATTACCACACAAAGATGATTTTTAAATTTTTTTATTATTCTGACCTACGTGATATTTTTGTGCATTAGCAACCAATTACATACTCAAAAGGCTTTGACGTAGCCATCTCCACGTCACTTCTGCATCATCCTTGTTGTACATGTGACTCAAAGGACCCAACCGTGCATGTGAGATGAGCGCAAAATTAAAACTTCCTGGTTCGGATGTATTCCCCATAGGTTTCTAATGGCCTCACTGTCTCTACATTGGGATGGCAGGCATGCCATCCGCCAAGTTACAGCTTGGTGGGGCATGCCCCATACCTATACAGCACCGAGAGTTTGGCACTTTTCAGGGTTTCCTACAGAAGTAACCACAATGACCATAGACTCTGAGCCCTTAAAAACATTAACTTCTGTATGTTCTGACCTCATGTAACCACACAGCATTCAGACAATTCACACATCCACACAATAAAGCCCCAAACTTGGGTTATTTTGCCGTTTTTCTCCTTCCTCTTCCGCTTCCTCTTCTTCTTCTTCTTCTTCCCGTTTCTCCTGCCAAACTGCCTGCCTCCGTCGCGATGTTATCCAATGGGGAGAATTATTCTTTGAGGGTATGGTCCGTATACCTGCTCATCAAGCTTATCGCCCAATGAAAACGCTTCATACTAATGGTTTTTAATGTTAATACAGCTAATGGTTTCACACTTTCCAAGACGTTACTGTGGCCTAATGGATAAAGGCGCCGTCTCTCACACAGAGGAATGTGAGTTCGAGCCCAGCAGAGCACATGTTTATTTTCCACAAAAACAATGTGCACCTGTTAAGTACTTTTCATTTATTAGACTGTTATTATTTTCACATTAACACATTAACGTATTTTTATTGCAAAGGCAAAAGAGGTTTCCAATATTAACTGTTCAATGTTTCACTGACACTTGACGCTCGCTCTTGTCTGGTTTGGGGAGGGTGTTAAGCTCTGCTCTTGCGGTCATGACTGACTGACTGTGGAACCGAACCTCAACGTACCCTTGTCTCGGCCAACATTTCTTTATTCATTAATTTGTTCACTTCAGCTCTGTTCACTTTATCCTTTTCACACATAACACAATGTCACCATAAAATTAACTACTAGGAAAATTAAGAATTTACGATAATAGCCTACATTAAGAATTGAGGATAGCCTCATTTAAGCTGCAATCCTTCAAGAGATCGGATTTATAAACTGCCAATTCCCGAAACATATCTCATTCATGGTTAGTCACTTAAAAAGAAAAACTACAATAGCCTCCGAATGTGGCTCTAGTCTACGTTACTCTGCAGATAATGTAGCTTACTACAAACACTTTTAATAATAATAATAATAAGAAGAAGAAGAATAATCACTGGTATGTACTTTCTTAGTAGTATCTATTGTTTCCTTTCTGGTTAAGATTCCTGGGAAATATGCGTTGTCCAATTAAGGTTGTTAGCTAACCTTACTGTTGCCAGAGAAGCGTCAGTCTGCTTTTAGTCAGGAAGCAGATGCAAGCTAGGCTACTACGAAGCGAATCAACATGCCTTATAGCCTACATTCATTGCACTACAGAAAACTCAACTAAACCTAGCTGTCCGGTACCAAAACATTTCCTGCAGGTAACATTCTACACTACCGGAAAAAAAACTGCGAAGGAATTTCTGCGAATGAACTCGCTCGCTAGCTCGTAGCCCACACATGGAAGGTTGGAGTTACACATTTAGCAATCCAGTGTTGAATAGCGTAACGTTAAATGCAGTGTTTCCCCTACCATTATCTGCCCGGCCAATCTCACGTGCCGCCCGGCTTGGACAAGAGGGAAAATAAATAATTTTAATGAAAACAAAAAATAATTTATATTATTCTTTTTTTTTTTAATATAATCTTTTTTTAAATTTTTTTATGTAGCTGCAATATTTCCCTTACCGCAGAATGCGGGAATGATCAAAATAGCATCTGGAAAAACCCTTGCCAAAACAGCTTCGGTTTCCCGTTAGGCCAATTAAAATTTTCAATGGCAGCGCTGATATTATGAGGGTGTAATTATAGTTTCCGCCTCTACGCAAAATGGCGCACTTTCACCGCCCGGCCTGAAAAAAAATCTAGGGGAAACACTGAAATGTATTTCATTTTCTATAGAATACTAATAGCCCTATTTTAAAACTGTATTTCCATATTTTACTGATGCAAACTATTTAGGCTGTACTAGTATGAAGGTAGATTTGTGTCTTTATTATTCAATCAAAAAAAAGGTTGCTTCAATCAAAAAATATATTTTCAATCAAAAAAACCTTCACTTCAATCAAAAACAACTTTTTCAATCAAAGAAAAAAAGTGTTTGAATGCAAAAAAAAATTTGAGACTCAAAAAAATGCATTTGAACACTTTTTTTCTTTGATTGAAAATGTTTTCTTTGATTGAAAATATTTTTTTTGATTGAAGTAATGTTTTTTGTGTTTGGGCCATATTATGGGTAGGACATTTGTGTCTTTATTATTCAATTTAAAAAAAAGTTGCTTCAATCAAAAAACATATTTTCAACCAAAAAAACATTCATTTCAGTCAAAAAATTAGATATCTAACACCATCACACAAATTAGTCAACGTGAACTAAGTTAGCAAGCTCTATGTTTAATCGAAATATCAAACAGAGTAGGCTAATAACATGACACCAATCATTTTAATACTGTTTTATGTAACGTTACTTACCAACAACTCCACCACTGCTTGCTGCCAAAGCGATTCCAAACGAGATTCCAAACGAGATTGAAATTTCAGTCACTCAAACATGTCTGATCAATGGGGATGTTTGTGTCAAAATGATTCAATCAAAAAAAAAAAACGACTTCAAAACTTTTTTCACTTCAATCAAAAAAAAAAATAAAAAAATCACTTCAATCGAAAAAAAATAAATAAAATTCAATCAAAGAAAAAAAGTGTTCAAATGATTTTTTTGGGGTTTCAATTTTATTTTGGCATTTGAACAGTTTTTTCTTTGATTGAAAATATATTTTTTGATTGAAATTAATGTTTTTTTGGTTGAAAATATGTTTATTGATTGAAGCAACTTTTTTTAAAATTGAATAATAAAGACACAAATGTCCTACCCATAATATGGCCCAAACACAAAAAACATTACTTCAATCAAAAAAAATATTTTCAATCAAAGAAAACATTTTCAATCAAAGAAAAAAAGTGTTCAAATTCATTTTTTTGAGTCTCAAAATTTTTTTTGCATTCAAACACTTTTTTTCTTTGATTGAAAAAGTTGTTTTTGATTGAAGTGAAGGTTTTTTTGATTGAAAATATATTTTTTGATTGAAGCAACCTTTTTTTTGATTGAATAATAAAGACACAAATCTACCTTCATATACTAGCTATTTAGGCTGTATGTCTTTCAGCTAGAATGTGTTTGCATCTAGCCCATTGTGCATGCATGTCTCCATGTGGACTTGGTTCATTAATTTACATGCTTCTTCATGATCCATAGCTCAGGTGGTGCTGTTCATTGTATTTCATTACACATTAAATACTGCTCATCTACAAACTATTTTAATGTAATTGTGTGCTGTCTGTAATAGGATAACTGTTCTCATTCTTGTCAATAGAGGGCGTTATGGTTACGCGAATGTCTGCATACATTTCTTTGGAATGCATGTCTCTCCGTGTTTATCTTCATGCATTATTCATCATTAGTTAGCTATAAAAAAATAAGTGATGTCAGATCAAAAACGTCAACGACGTAAAAAAAGTTTACTCACACATAGCCTACATAGCGCTGTCTATAAGTTCTTAATTCCAACTTGCAAAAACTAGGCCTGCCTTTAAAAGTCTTGATATCAAAATGTGGCCAAGTTACAACTAACGATATTGCCTATCGTTGCTCACACTAAATAAACTAGCTCTATTCCAAAGCAATGCTATCCAAACTTTCCTAAATTATTTAATGCAACTTGGCCCTGTGTTTCTTTATCTTACTAAATAATATAATTAATGGTAATGAACCATGTCAACTAACGTTACAAATTTATGATCCATGACCATGAAAAGTAGACTAACATTAGCGAGCTGACCATAATTTAAGGGTTACGCTTTGAGCATTCGATTACAGAAGCAATTTTAATGTCATTTTCTAAGCTAGTCTCATTAGCTGTTGTTAGCCACAGGTTTCTTGGCATAAAACAAATTGGTTTTAAGTCTGTTTGCCATGCAGTAGGCTATAGTAGCTAATCCTGCATTCGTTCATGGCAGGAGGTTGGATATTGCGAGGTGGTAAACGCGTTGTTTCCCTGTTATTACCGACATCAGTGCATTCGAGTTGAACAACAGGGAAAGTTTTGGCTTTGCTAGCAAACGTAGCTAAAACGGCTAACAACTACAACAATGTTTTAACTTTTAATTGTATATGTTTATCATTCTGTATCGGCATGTTGGCTGATACTAAAGCAAGTTTTCCTAAATTAATGGCCGTATTTCCCCGGTTTTTTTGGAGACTGAACTAATGGTGGTGGCAGTGGCGTCGCCAGACCTATTTTAGGGGCTGTAGCCCCCCTAAAATTTGCTGTAGCCCCCCTAAATATTTTTTAAGCCACTAGTTTTAATCATTATATTTTTTTCAGATTAATTTCACAAAATGTGCCGTTGACACTCCAGAATCATAACGCACACGGAAAAGTCTGGCGCTAGGACCCTGGGGAGGCTTAATCTAGTGCAGCCATTGGTTAGAGTGCAGTGTGGTAGAGCCGCGTGACCGCTCAATTCAAATGACCGCTACAGACTGAGAGTGGGTTGTAGTATGAACGTTCCAATTAGTGTTGTGTCGTTCGCGAACGATTCGTTCAAAAGACCGAATCTTTTGGGTGAACGAACTGAACTGAATCACTTACTGAAAAGATCCGTTAATTTCTCAGTTCAGTTGAGCTCTCGAACGGATCTGATCAGCAGCGAGCGTGCACCGTGCAGGGAGGGGGAGGGACTGCCGCGAGTGAACGTGATTCGTCCCTTGCGAACTAGTTCTGCTGTGCTGAACGAATCATTCGCATTTGCTTCTTCCTATTCCATTTCGGACGTATTGTTCTAAGTATTGTATAGCCGAAATGAGTACCGTGTTTGCGTGTTGTATACTAGAAAGTGTTGTTTTCTTTTTTTTCTCTAATTTGTTTCCTAAATTGTTCGAAATAAAGTTTATAAAAAATAAAAAAGTAATTAAAAAAATTCACGGGCGGGCGGGCGCCGAGCGAGGCAGCGAGTGTGCAGAGTGGACTTCTGCGAGCGAACGTGTAGTGATTCGTTCACTGCGAATCCCCCGGGGGACGTTCGCGAACGACACAACACTAGTGGCTGAGACTGTCTCAGATCCTTAAACTGTGACGGAACGGTGCAAGTTGAGTGATCCGTTCACTGAAGGCTACTAGACACAGTGAGTTAACGTGACGTGATCCTGAGTGATAATCAGCGGCTCAAACTGCCAGAATCAGGCCCAGCAAGTTAAGACTTAAGTCATTGAAAACCAGCGTTCACCTCCAATATTGATATTCAACGAGGAAACTTTTAAAATATCAAGATTTGTAAACGCATTTGTCAAAGCGACAGCACTTCCGCATGAACTGTTCAGCCGTTTCAGTTCACTTCAATACGCAGTACGCAGTCGGAGCTCCGCCCAAGCACTGAACGATTCGGTGAACGAATCTTTTGAACGAATCTTCTTAATGAACTGATTCTAGTGATTCGTGTCACTGAAGTGAACTGTTTTGCCCATCACTAGTTCCAATGCTGCTGTAACAAATCACTACTATAGCTTAACAGTTACTGGTTCACATTTTAGGTTTATATGAGATGGCTACAGTTGTTCAACTAAAATGCCTAAACGGAATTTGTGAAGCTTGCCTGTTACTAATAGCCTATAGCTGCTAAATAAATTTTAAAACGGAACTCACTTTCTGCATCTGCAACGTGGAGTAGCTAGCTAAGCTAACCGAGGACATAAAACCAGAGAGGCTAGCTACTGCGATAGCCTGGATAAGACATATAATAGTTTACAGTTAGATAGCTACGTAGGTAACTTATTTGACTAATAAAGTTAGGATGCTTTGATAAAGCTACAAAAGTTCAAAGTTTTTTTTCTAATGATAGGGAGAAGTTTATAGGAGAGTATAATTTTGAGGGAATCCCCCCCACCCCCAACATGATTCCCTGCTCATGAAGGGTGATCACAAGTGTGTACATGAACATTTAGATGTATGCTATGTAACCTTGTTTTTAATTGCAATAAAAAACAAATCACTGGTTAAATTTAATCTACAGGACAGGCCTAAATTAATTCTGCTGTCATTGAGGCAATTTGTATAAGCTGTCAAACTAGA
The DNA here is from genome assembly GCA_029718625.1 of Synaphobranchus kaupii. Taxonomy (NCBI): domain Eukaryota; kingdom Metazoa; phylum Chordata; class Actinopteri; order Anguilliformes; family Synaphobranchidae; genus Synaphobranchus; species Synaphobranchus kaupii. Next base: position 46,371,015 of record CM056383.1, on the reverse strand, counting down.
ATAGGCTACACATCGGCTTTGACATCACAATTTGTCAACTGTTGCCGATGCCGATAAATTTTAGTTGATAGACGATGGTAACGTACATCAGCCCAACCCTATTGCTACATATGTAAGCAATTTATAGAAATATTCTTTGCAACAACTAAATTATTTATTGATTTTAGGCTTATTGCTGCTCCCAAATTCATGGGGAACAACCATTTTGTGGCTGCCTTTTTGAAAAAAGTTTTCCTGGGGGTGCATGCCCCCAGACCCCCCTAGTACAGGCTTAGCCCCCCTAAACGTATATCTCTGGCGATGCCCCTGGGTGGTGGTACTTTTTTTTCAGTCGAACTGTTACATTCGTGGTTAACTTGCCTGCGAGTTACATTGCCTCTCTAGTCTCGAAGAGATGCTGCGCTGCAGGCAGGCACTAGCCGCAGGACAAGCAGTAAAATTCCCAGCCCCTCGGCCTCCTCTTCGGTAACGTCATTCAGTGGGTGTGGCAACTTGTCTGAACTGTAAGCGCCTTGGCCGTTGTAGTTTATAGTAAACCAGGTACCTGGTACATGCGCAGTAGTTTGGGGCTACATCTGCTGTCGCTACAGGTAGAAAGTTGGCTGAGAGCTCATTTTAATCAGGAGGAGAGCTACCTTTCTACAAATAAAACATAATTTTTTGGTGGAATTACCCTTTAAATGCTGAAAATAACACCAAAAAGAGCATAACAAAAATGGAATGGACCAGAGACATGCTGGATTTCTTGACGTTCATTGATTCTTCTCCAAGGCCGATGTTTCGCCTAAATGATCATAAATCGGTATCGGGCAGAGATTTTCATATCGGTGCATCCCTACTCTCTTCCAATTATATAAAAATAGGGTTTATGTAATCAAATTCCTTTTTGAGCCATCATGTTTCCATGAGATTTTGCGACGTTTGAGACGAGACGTTAAGAATTGGGCTAGTGAGTCCTCGTGGGAAATCCTCAATTTGTTCCTAGTCGCCTAGTGTGCACACCATCATGACGGCAAGGCAAGACCGATCCTCAAGACCGAACTGCCTTCAAGGACTGGAACAGGCGCCAATTGTGAACCAAACCTCAGCGATTTTTCTCGGTCTTCCAGATCTTGACTTCAACAGTTCTCCTAAGCTTCCAATTCTTAATTATCTTTAATGGAAGCATTTAGATGTCATCTTATAGCCTTCCCCTGCTTTATAAGTCAATTATCTTTATATTCAAGTCCTCAGTCAGCTGCATGGAGGATGGTTGTTGATAGTAAGCACAACACCTTGAGAGGTTAGAAGGGTCAGAGTATTTATTAAACTCTAGAATTGTCTTCACCTGGTTTATTTTAAAGAGGCAATAAACACGGACTTTTCTTCTGTCTCCGCCCACTTCACAATTTCAAAAGACGAGAGTGCAGGCGGGAGTGGGGAGAAGGGAGGAGTTACAGTTGGGGGGGATGTGCGATAGATCAATTCGGTAACGCGTCATAGGCACGTAGGCGGAGCCAGCAAGGGGGGAAACTGTTTGAAATTAAAGGGCTAACGTTAATTTGCGCAGTTTGAATACCCATCAATCAAGAAGAGGGGGAGATGGGCTGTTTTTGTTGAAAAATTTGTTGAACCTGGCCTTTTTTAAGTTTCTATCCTGCAGAGGTTGTTTTAACTTCTTTTCACTTAATGATTCAACAAAACATGCCATTTGACCAGGGGTACCCAAGCTTTTGCATACCACGATATACATTAATTTATCCTTTTAATTTAAGGGTTATGACCTATCAATTCTGATCCTGGATATATCTACCAAGTAATGCCAACCAGATACCTGACATAAGCAAGCTAATGTTAGCTAGCTATCTAGGTAGATTGGCTTCTTTAATGTTCTGATTTGATATTTGCTGTAATTAACTAGTGGTGAATAAGTAATTGATTGGCATTCATCAGATCACTAATGCTATTCCCACATCAACAAAATGTTCTGTTGTCGTCTTGACATATTGGCATTAATTTTTTCTCATTGATGAGCATTCAAAAAAATATCCCCAAGTAGGGGTGGGAGATTTGGCTTAAAATTCATATCACAGTATTTTGCACTGTTATCGCAATAACAATATGATGTCATTCAGATTTTAAAAAATTCAGAATCATACCTTGGATTATATAAAACCAGAAAGGTTAAGACATGGCTCAATATACTCAATAATATTTTTCTTGTGTATTTTCTAACAACTGCACCAAAGTTTACATTTACATTTTTCTGAACCAATAAAATAAAAAAATTGACAAATATATACTGTGATTAGTAAACGATTGTTTTATCACAAAAGTGGACAGACATGGATGTAAACTGCAACTTGACTTGTTGGCGGAGGCATACAAACGCAAGGCGGTTATTTCTATATATTTTTTTTTTAATCAAAACTATTTTTTGCCACAATATCCTAAATCCATATGGCAAAATCCATATTGTGTCACTGTCATACGTTAATACTAGTATAACGCCCGCCCCTATAACTTCAGAAATGTAGGGCCCTCAGGACACCTGCCTTATGAGCCACCACTCCAGAAAGAAATGTAGGGGAAATGCTGCCTGGTACAACTGTGCATACTTAGTAGTGGGCTATGATTTGAATGCAAGCAGGACCTGTCCAGCGCTCCCAGATCAGTTTGTCCACCTTATACTGCATAGTTCTGTCATGTAATACAATGAGAGAGAGGGAGAGAACACTGGGTGCCAGATTCATCCACAGGAAATTAATCTGTCTTGCCTCCAACTGCCTGTTCATTGCAATGACCAGAGAAGCCTTGATTATTTATCTTCCTGGAATTACTCTGATCCGTCTGCATTAAAAGCTCTCCAAAGTGTCCTTGTTCTGTTGTTATCCATTTGTCTGGACAGAGTGAGTCTGGAGACGGTATTTGTAGTCAGAAACAGACCAAACAGAAAGGTGATGTGTCATGTGGCAGACGGTGAGACATAACGAGGCCCAAGACTTCAGATCATACGGCATGACTGCCTTCTTGGATTTGTTGAAATTGTTATCGCTACATTATTGTTTTAATTTTGAATTTGATTTCACTACCTTTTGTAGCTGAGGTCAGTCGAAAGGTCATTAAAATGTTTGAAACATCAATCTCTAGCTTATGAAATGTAGACGGGGATCTGGCACAAAAAAAAAGGTCATCTCACTAAAGTAAATCCAAATGTATCATTTTACCAGCAATTTCAACTGAGTAACAGTTAGTTACTGATTTATCTGTTGAGTCAAGTTGGAAAGGGAATGCACGGGATTGTGTTGTCATCTACTGTAACCAAATACAGCCACCTAGGGAAAATGTGGGGAAAACGCATCTAGCCTAACATTTTTCCTCAAGGCGGAATGATATTAATGGGTGAATAGGGACAGTCACCATGTATGGATCAACATCTGACTGCTTGGCTTATCAGGCTTAGTACCGAGTTTTGCTTCTTCTGGATAGATTCAAAGGAAAACAATATATTCACCTCTTTATGTTTACGAGCCAGTCTTATAAGACCTCAGTATGTGCTTGGTACAGTATGTCAAACTGGGCCCTGTCCCTGGGAAAATATGTCATCTTCAGGTATAGCTTACACAACACAATGCAATACTACCTTACGCAAGACTATACTTTGTTCAATATATACTTTGTTATTTAGTCTTTGTATTCAAATTAATTGTGAGTGTGTTGAATGTGTGTGAATGAGTGAGAGTTTTTACCATTGAGTTACATTAACACAGTATGTCCAGTCCATATGTTTTATCCAGTCAGGATTCTCACACGGTTGTACACTTCTGAGGCATGGCATTGGCTACATTTGAATGTGATCTTGACCTGGTTTATTGCGTTGTGATGTCACCAGCTCCCGGTGCTCATACGTTTGTTCAGTAGTACTCAAATTCAGGCCCAGGCAACATTGGCCTCATTAGGTTTAATGATTAAACAAGGTAACGATAGTGTTGCAGTGGGTACAGACTGTTTCCTTGGGTGGTGTACCTTGACGAGCTGCTGCTGGAATTAACTTTGATTATCCTGTTCCAGAGCATATTTTTGGCATGGCCTCAGTTATCCACAGGCCCTGTTATGATTAGGCTGAGCCTTGGCTGAGAAAGGTGCAAAAATTCACCGTGCGCAGAATGTCCAGTTCCGTACAGGATTCCAATGTGTTTTCCAAGCATCACAGTCCTGTGAGACATTTCAGAAACGGTCTGGCACACCAGACCTGCATGCCACGTTTACAAATGAGAAACCGAGTGTCATGGGCCATATTACATCTTATTCATGGGTATTGTGTTGACATTCTAGTAGAATTGTTATTAAATTTTTATTTAAATGATTTCAAAATCTTTTTTTTTTGCGTTCTGCTATATACCAACCTGCCACTGCCTTCACACAAAGCAAATTAACAGGGTTTAATCTGGACGACTTGTGTCTGATAGTTACACATGCGGGCACACACACTAAAGCACACAAGCATGCTTAGGTGCACACTGGTTTGTGTGTGCCTAAATGCATCCAAAATCATGTACAGACCTGTATGACCTCACACACTCATACACAGGCATTTACAGGCACAAGCACAAAGGCCTAGTACTGAATATGAGATTTAGGAGGACCTTGTTTCCATGCAGTAGAAATTTTATGTCCACCGCAAGACCTTAGTATTTGCTCAGTTGTAAGGGGCCAGTAACCCACTCTCATGTTTCTGCAGGTTTTCTTGAGGGCGTCTGCAAGATGAGGTGGTGCTTTTCCTTGACCTGCAGTTTTGTTCCTGTTTGCATCCTCTGTGTCAGACTAATGCCTCGGGTTTACCCTCCGCTCGGCTCGTACTATGAGCCTGCGCCAGATTTCATGCATTAGAGGTCTTTGAAGGTCCCTGTAAACCATCTACAGCATTCGCCAATCAGGAGGAGATTTTCCATACGGTCCAGTGGAGGCCCCTCAGGACAGAACTAGCACGGCTGCCACAGGATTTATTGTTGAAGCATGGGTCACTTGTGTCAAACACCGGATTCTTTGTTTAAACCGTGGCGTAAATGCAAAATAGGAACTGGACCAGATGTGTGCTTATTATAAGCAACATGCCACATTTCTGAAATAAAGTGCAGTCCTGTTAACGGCAGTGATGGATGCAGGCTGCTCCCCTCCTGTCACTGACAGGTTAGCTAACCCACCTTAGAGGTATCAGAGTGGCTGCACCATGGCTCATAGGACTGTTCCATTTCAGCGTATAACATTTTATTTTGGGGGGGGGGGGGGGGGGTGTGTAGTGTGGCACTATTTGGCTATGGTTAAGCCAGTTTAGAGCATGGCTCGGGTCTTGCTCAAGGTCTTCTGCCCCTTTAATTCCCTCCAATCACTGTCGAGCTTGGGCTTGTAAAGGTGCCCTCGGGTGCAGCCGTGTCGGTGGTTTGCTGGCCGCTCGGAGTCCACGGCGGCTGGAGCCCTGGATGTGGCGGCAGGGTGGGGTTGGGTGCAGGAGGGCGGCGCACAGGAAGGTGTCTGTGCTCCACTCCCGCTGGGCACCGTCCAGCTCCACTTTCTGCAAACAATGTTACAATGAGAGCCAGTGCGTCAGCGGCTCCCATTAGCCGCGGGCCCAGATTGCGAGCTGTTTGTGATTCTGATAGAAAGGTCAGGGGTGTCTGAGATGAATAAGACCTCAGTTAGCCAGAAAGGGAACCGCTCTGGCGATTGTATTACGGCGCCAGCGCAAACTGTAGCAGGTGGGGCCCACGGGCCGTGCGCTTGGCTGTCGACCATTCTCTATGGTTCTTTGGCATGGGTACAGTCCTATAACTGACCCATGTATATGTTTAAAAACACACCCAAGATCCCATCAGAATCCCCCCCTCCCCCTTTTTACATTATGTTCATTTGGTAGACGCTTTTATCCAAAGCAACGTAAAATAATTGCATACTTAAGGTTATTGAAACCACTACAGACAGGTCAGATAAAGTTCTGTCATAAAGTAGCAGCTATCCATCGTCATGAACATCAAGTTGAGTTCGCACAGTAAGCTATGGCTAAGTCTTAAGAGAAGTGAGGCCCAATTACGAGGGCCCTTTTTCAGAGCTGAAGTGGGATGATTCGTTCATGGCTATTTCAGGCCCGCTCATCATGAGGGATGCTTCGCCTGGGGTCGTGGGGGTCGAGCTCGACGTTTGGGACGTGGGGAGACTCGTGGAGGATGGCGGGCCGGATTTGGCAATGGATGTGGGAACCTGTACGTCTTCAACGCAGAATGGGGCCGGGAAAAAGGGGGGAGATGGAGCATTTAAAAATAGTTCCCTTTCAAAACATTTTGGGGCCACGAGAGGTTTGAAGGATGTGGGTCACAGAAGTAATAATAAAAGGATCAGTCAGATTAACTTTGAATGGTATGCAGACGCTCTGAGTATCTTCACAACTGTAAAGAAAGAGATTCAGGAAGGAGCCCAACTGTTTTTGGGGGAGTCTCTGTGTCCAGGTGTTTGCCTTGGTCACCATTGCTGACGTCCACACCTCGCTTGTGTTTTGGAAGCTGTCTGGAAAGGGAGTGGCAATCCGCTGTTATTTAACAGCCAGCCCTGCGTCAGAGGTCTCGCCGTGCCAGCCGTCTCTGCTTAAGATCTGTCCGCTCCATTCCAAGAACATTCACACGCTCTCCTTCACAGTCCTGGAGGCCGTGCACGTTTTACTGATGTGATTCCGGTACCTTGGTTACCCGTCCTGTACTCTTTGTCAGAGCGACACTAATTATCTGAAAACTCATTCATTATAATTAAGAAAATTAACAGTTTTCTTTTAGTATTATCTCAAATGGAGATATTTTTCAAAACTTATAAATAAGGACTCGAAACTGATTTTGATTCCATGGTGTCCTTTTTCAATTGTAAACAGACATAAGCAAACATCTGGTTGAATGTTGTGTTTAAAAATACAACCGGAACATCGTGTGACGTGTCATTTGACACAGTCATGGAGAATTTCGCTTTGCAGTATTCCCTAGTGTAGGCTGTACTGTATGCAGTTGTACACTTACAGGAAAACAAAACCAGAAGCTTTCAGAATGTCCATAGAATTTCCTACAAATTTAACGATTTAAATTAGTAGTGTGCGTTTGAAATTTGTACCACGTGTTGCTCTACATGCAAATATTTTTTTATATATATGAAATGAGCACTCAAACAGTTAAAAATCGGTTTTATGAATACTGGCTGGAGTTGCCACACTGCTTGCTTCCTTTTATTCACCCTTTTGCTCTGTCCCTCCCACTCTCTCTTTTTCCCTCCCTTCCTCACACTTATTTATCATATCCTGGCCAGAAGTTCTCTGTGGCTGATTTCAGAGGGGGTCAGAGCAGTGAACACATTACCCAGCAATTTATATCCGGCTCTCCTATTTAAAGCGACATGCTGTGGCAATTTGCGACCCTTTGTTTAGATGCGGCTTTACAGTACCAAGTCTTATCAGGCAGGCTGCTGTTACGAGCCTCACAGCTTGACTGCCTGGATGAAGACTAGAACTGACCTCACAGCTGTTTCTTTCTCCCTCCGAAGACTCCAGTGGCGCAAGATGACGTTTACATCCAGTGCGCAGGGTAGCCAATACCCCTGCGTAGCGGTGCTTTCTGGTGGGCACAAGCCAGTGTGCGGCGTATACTCGTTCACACTCTCCCCAGGCTTTGACGTTGCTGTCCACGCTGTTCCCTTTTAAAGGAGAACGCATCCTTCGGTCAAAAATAGAATGGAGACCAGGAGCAGCTCTGTGTTTATACTAGTGCCTTCCTTACCCAGGCCTAATATTGAGGAGAGACATGAGGTGTTCACTATTTACATTAGTTACACGCACACTCTGGTTAAAACGGAGCAGAGGAATGGTGCAAATGTTAGACCGTTTTAGTTATTCATAATTAAAATGGAGCAAAGTTTTGGACCTGCCTTTCAATTGTAGCAGCTGCTCTTGAACCCAGACCTAAAATGGAACAGACACACTCACTAGAGCAGGAAATATCCCCGTTTGTAGTCCACCCTGATAATTCACTTTTCACAGTGACGCTCTCTGATGGTTCCTCATTCTTCAGAAACCTGGCCTGCCGTGCAGTGAAAGTGTGCCTCAGGAGAGCTGAACCAGTGAAAAATTATTTATCTTTAACCTTCCGCCTGTGCGCATTCAGGGGTGAGACAATACGGTCATGCTCCGTTTCCCCAGTTTACGAGAACACACCTTGCCTGTTGACAAAGGTAAAGCACCGCAGCCAGGTTACTTTGACCTCTTATAATCGTTTCAATACATCAGTAACAATAATGGCGGGCTTTCCTTGTGCGGTGCCGGTGTTTCGGAAACCTTGCCATCTTTAAAAGAACCCGTTCTAAACATCACTGGATAGCATTTTGTGCAGCCCGATTCATGTGGCTTCTCACTGATGGGCTGTGTGCTTCTGACATGCACATGTGCTTTGAATCCCTTTGTTTATTTCTTCATGTCTGCAGATTTTTCCTGTCTGTGAATTTGCATAACTCTTTAAGGTATTTATTTTGTTAACGAAGAGACAACTTTGTCTTGCATTACTGCTTACTTGGAACAACTCCTCAGCAAATGGGGAAAAGCCTAAAAATAGCTCCTCTGAACCCTAGAGATTAGGCAGTCGAATGATAAATCCATCCCACTTTTACGGGCCTGTCCATTCTCTTCAGAAAACTCTCATCCAAAAACAGGAAATGACTCTGCACCAGCTTGTAATCATTTAACTAAACAGACATTTCCTGCTCTACTCGTTTTCTAACTCACACCACGCCGTCCATCTCGGCCACAACGTCTCCGTGGATTTCATTACCGGACCGTTTAGTCCATCCGTTCTCCGTGCGGCCAAGGACCTCCAAGGTATTATTTGTGTCTTGTGTTCTTCGTCCACTTGTGTTTCCTGAATAAAGTGCACAGTTTTCTTTATCCAAGATTACTACTGTGCCATTTTCTCATTGTTCATATGAAATTGTTCTATTATTGTAGTTATGTAGTGTTTTGCTTTATGCTCATTGAATGAATGGTGTAATGGTAAATGGAATGGTTGTCAGGGCTGGTGCTGTGGTGCTGCATGCTCCTGTGTGGCAGAGCACTCTTACTGCACTTTGTGAGGTAACACTACTTTGTTGTGTGGGGTTCACTTTAAAAGCTCATGAATTATTCAGCAGGCTCCACGTTGTGGTCTTTCAGTGTGACAGAGCAGGTTGTGGCAGCTATTATCAATGATTTAACCTGCTCACTGAGCACGGCAAAGCTGTGGGCTATGGACACGGCGGGGCCTGTGATGGGGTCGGTCACGTGACACGCAGACTCTCCTCCCCCCTCTTCTGCAGGTGAAGCGGCCCCGGTCGTAGCAGCACCCTGGGAGCAGTAGGGATGGAGGAGTGTGGGTCGGTCGGCCGCGCGCACCCCTGGAAAGCTGCCACCATGAAGAGGAAGGCCTGGGCGCTCAGCCGAGACTCCTGGCAGGCGTCGGAGTCCCAGGACGGGCACACCGAGGGGCAGCCGTCTCAGGAGCCTGCGGCGCACAAAGCGCCGCTCGCCGAGGAGCCAGGTACGACCACTTTTCATCCCGCTTCCGCCCCCCGCTCAGAGGGCGAAACCTGAGCTTTCAGAAGAGCGCGTTGAGAGGTTGGGACCCCGGTGAAGTATTGGAGGATGAGCAGGGGGGAAATTAGAGTGCTTTGGCTCTCTGACAGCCGGCTTCATGCAGGTCCATGCAAGTCATGATAAACCACTTTAAATCGCCAACAAAGCCTTTCCGTTGTATTCATTAGGGGGGGGGGAAAGTAATTGAACTGTTTTCCAGGTTTGTTCTGTGTTTTTGCCGTGCGCTTGCGTTGAGGCGAATAATCGCATTCCTTTGTCAAAATTTTCCTTTTTTTTTTTTTTTCCCTCTTCTCTCTAGGACGGATACCTAACAAGATTGCAAGTTGGCTCCAGGAATGCAGGTATGGTGGAGGTCTTATCCTGAATTACTTGTATTGTTTATTTTGTACAACACCTCTATGGCTTAAAGTTCCATAGAGGTCTTTTTTTAAAGAAAGGTTGTGGCATAGAAGGACAATGCTCCTTGTGTAACCCTGGAGGGGAGCCGGCTTTGTCAATATTAGGAATTCTTATTCAAAAATTGTTTGAAGTTCATGTTGAAGTACTGTGTGTGACTCTAACCAGTTTGCACATCAGACTGCCATGTGAATTAAGAGGTACAGTTCAGTGCCTTGTGAAAGGGGCCCTTTCATGGTAGTCATCACATGTGAGGACTAGTGACTTTTTTAAGTAGAGGCTCCGTTGTTCTCTGAAACAAAGAGAGGTGGCTAGCGTTCAGGCCCCTATTCGATGCTGGTGAGACTTGTGTCCTTTTGATCCGCCCTGGGTGAGTTATTGCTTTCTCTCTAAGTCTGGCCGCATTTGAGCCACGCCGCTGTTTTATTCCTTAGCAACGGTTTTGGTTGAGGTCAGAGTTCCTTTGGTGGTTGATTGTGTTCTAGCTTTCTCCTGGCTTGAAAACAGCCCAGTTATTGTGAGTTCAGCGGAAGGTGCGTTTTTGTCCTCCTTTTTTTTTTTTTTTTTTTTTTTTGGCCCTGCAAAGCATGTTTTTCTTTCCGGCCCTTGAGCGGAGAGCTCGGTTCTCGCCTCTGAAATCATTAGATCAGTTTTTAATCGTATGTTTTTCTACCCCGTAATTGCGGCAGCGTGCTAAACAAATACACTGGAAACTTGTTTACTTAGTCAAATCTACAGTTGGCTGTAAAAGTCCCCGCAACGTCAAAACCTGTGTGCGCATGTTACCTGGCAGACGAGATATGACGCTGCTCACGATCCCTGGTATCAATGGCGTAAATTAATATTGACTTAATTCTGCTCCATGGCCAGCATGGATGAACAGCACAGACATTCTTCTCCTGTAACACTGAGGAAAAATTAGCTTAAGAGAAGAAATGTGAAAGGAAAAACTATCCAACACATAAGCTAATATTCTTAAGTGAAATGTATTGGTTTATGCGGCATCCAGGTAGGTCTTTCCCGGGTGAAGTGCAAACACGAACTGTCACCTGTGTCTATAGACAAGTCACCCACGGGCATGAACACCATGGAGACATGCTACAGAGAGTTTGATACGACATTAGCATACACATTGTTCTCACAGAGAAACTGAATGTAAGTGAAGAATATTCAATGTGGGTGTTCGGAAGTCTGGTATGCAATGAGGGTAAGTGCTTATTAGCAAACATAAAAACAAGGAATTCTGAAACAAACAGACAAAACAAGCTAAACAGCATTGGGGAGGAAGTTCCAGAGGCAGACTGTGTAGGGTGTCAAGATTTTGATCAGTTTGCAATGAGGTGAATGAGCGAGGCTGTTGGAGTGATGCTTCTCCCTGGCTCCGGAGCAGATGTTATGAGCATGTCGCGTTCACACGGCGCTCGGCCCTGACCCGCTTAAACCGGAATGTTCTGAATAAAACCAGAAGTGCTGATTGCAGCAGTATTCTGGCTGAGCTGCAGTGTGTGAACGGCTGTCTTCGGGAGCTTGTATTCAGTGGGAACATGAGTTTTTTTGTGAGGGAGACCACGAAGGAGAAGAGAGTGTGAGAGAGAACGAGCGTGACCGTGGACTGTGGAGGATGTGGCTGTTGACGTCTCTCTCTGTTGGCAGGACTCCCCTGGGGGCCTCTCTGGATGAACAGAGTAACACACCAACCAAGGGTGAGCTTCCCACAGGACAGCAACATAAACTTCCAACCTGTGTGTGTGTTTGTGTGGTTTTTTTTTCTCCTGTGATCACTTGAGATTTGTATGAGGCAGAATGCAGGTGTTTCAGCACATGAGCATGTATGCACACACACACACACACACACACACACACACACACATGCTGACTACCCCACCACACCTTACAGTACAGTGACCTTTGGAGCTCGGCGTCAGAGACTAACAGCAGAGAGAGATAAGAAAACGTTCCGGAAAACTCTGCCCTCCTCATTTTCTCTGCTTTTTACATAAAAATGGACAAGAGCACTATGGAGCAATTTCAGAGTATTATCATAACCAGGATTTACACATAGTCAAGACGAAGTATCACTTTTACTGTCCTGACCATGGTAACCCTACACTGCATGGGGTCTTTTGATCAATGACCCTTTAGGTAAGATTTGGAAATAGTAGTATGAAAATGAGTAAATCATTAATGAGTGAATTTGTGCACTAGATATTTTTCTTGACATATTTTACCTTTTAGTACTTTAAGAAGATGTTCATATCCTATGTTGGTTGTATAATTTTTTTTATTGTTATTTTTTTTAAATCATGAATTTTTTAATGTTGTAAAGGTCCCCTCAGACACACGAAACAGCGGAAGTTTCTGAGTTGTGAAGGAACGCATGTAGTCTTACCTGGTGCTACCGGAACGGGATTAATTCAATGTTATTTAAATTTTCCTTGATTATCTGATGCCGATTATCTAATTTACGTTTTAACCTTTCCTCTGTGCTAACAGTTGTACATAGAAGGAGGCAGCAAATGAGGAACTATAGCCTCTTTCCGTCAATAGTGTGGCTCTATACGGATTGCAATCTAGGTGGACGTGCCTGTGGCTTGTGTAGCCTACAGAGGATACAATGTGTATCTTGTGATGGCACTAATGTATAGGCGAGTGACTATGGGGTGCAGATATCCTTAATTCTGTGTGTGTCAGGACCTTAAAACCGCTAAGTATGTAGTGGTAAAAGTCAGAGAAGAATGCCAGGTTAAAATGAATGCAGTTTATTGTACAGTATATCCAATAATGACAGCATGCAATGGTGCAAAATGAGAGAGTAATGAAATGGCTATGCAGGAGTGACACGCAGCAGCTTGTGCTGAGTCTCCCAGAACCATTCTACTTTTCTCCGTATATTCCCGAAGGTCAAACCATAACCCTGATTCATCAAAGCAAGACCCAATCACAACAAAACTGCAACAACAATAACCAAATCTGTATGCTTTTCACACCACGTTAGCCATTTGTGGCACAGCTGGCTGTTGACTCATAGGTAATTTGCATTTCCTACTGTTCACCTTTTGAATGGTGGTCCAAGATCTTTATTCAACGCCCACTGTACCGCACCATCAATGACACCACCTTGTTCCTCATGACCAGGGCCGTCTCAAAGGGTGAGCGGGGCCCGGGGCGAGTCAACCTACACGTGGCCCAGCTGTTAACGCGATGACATCATAGCTAACCCATCATAGGCTTAAATAGTACCTATTATATAGGATAACTGAACGAAGGATTTACAGGCTATGACATCACACAAAGCAACCATATACAACCAACTAATTGAAGAATTTGAACACCTTTATCGTAATCAACGGGAGCATTGTCACAAAAAACGTCACACGCAATCCTCCCAAGTTGGCCAATTGAATACACTATTAGTAGGCTATGCCATTACTCTGCCCTTGAATTAAAATATTGTAATTAACGATAACAACTCACCACACTTTTGCTTAATTTCTCCAATTAAAATTAAAACAATAATACTGTGGGTTGTGGGTTATTAATTGTAGATTGTTCTATTGATTGAGGTGGACCATAAAATAATTCACAATGTTGAACACTAGCCTTTTCTTTGTAAAGAGAAGTAAAAAGCAAGCAGAGGGTGGGATAATATATAAATAAAAGTTTTTTTATGGCCCACCACAATCAGTAGAACAATCTACAATCTGTGGTTCATAGCTATGCTCGTACCACAATCCACAGTATTATGTTTTTAATTTTAACTGGAGAAATTAAATAAAAGAAAAGCGCAGAGCATTTATAGCATATTATGTAGGCTAACATTAGCTTGATCAGCGCGTTGGAGTTTAAATCTGCATGGGAGACGAAAAACGGCACACCTGCTTCAGCTGCGTTGTCCTGCTCCCCCATATCCAAGGAACCTTTCAATTTTACATTTAATTAATCCCTTCTTTTTCTTGTTTCTTTTTTCCACACCTGAACTGTACTTTCTGAATTTGTCTCGGTCTCTGCTGTTTGAGCTTGCCATTTTGCCACCCGACTCAACAAAAACAACTTTAAGCTAATTTGAAAAATAACTAGCTGCAGGCTTAACATATGCAGGACCGTCGGACGTAAGTCTATAGCTACTTCCCACATAACGTCAAGTTTCCAAAGCTCCATTCAGGCTGAATCTATTTTTGTGTGTCTGGGTGTGCTTTACAAAGATATATAAGCTATTTTAGAGATATTTTAATTATATATTATATATACATTTTTAAATTATTTATGTATATTTAAATGTATTATTATTATTTAAATTAATTCCCCCTCTCACCGCGGGGCCCTGTGAATGTTGCCGGTTTCCCCCTCCCCAAAAGACGGCCCTGCCCATGACATAGGCTTTCCAACAACAACAAACATGAATACACTGCACATGGAAAACCTATAGGGTAACATAGTGCTGTTTCAACTTCAGTTCCTTGAACGCAGTGCAGACGCAGCGGAATAGTTGCAACTGTGCTCTTTGGCAATAGCATTGTTCCTTTATCAGACCTTGCTGATTTCCTGCCAGCACGGTAAACAGTCAGTTCACCTTTGGTAATCAGGATAAGGGACACACTTCTGTAAACCACCCTACATTGTGAAATGTGAACATTATGAGTTTTTCACTCTAGAAAGAGAAGGGTAATTCGGAGGGAAAATAGCTCCTTTTCAGATCTTTGATATTTGACAAGCATAATGTAACCTTGGAGCAATGACCATTGGTATACTTCTGAGGAAAAAAAACAATGAATAAGAAAATTCGGGACAAAATGTGTCTTTTTACTCCACTTTTGGCCTACCCATCTCTACTTTCGAGACCTACAGTTTATGAACCGTAAATGGTAAAAACAATATCTTAGTCTGATTGTAATCAAAAAGATTTGCTCTACAACATGCATCATGTTTGACTTGTCATGACATTGACTTAATTATTTGCATTACTTAATTATGTTATTAATTTTAATTCTGAATTATCTCAGCTACCAATTTAGAGTGGGGTCTCTTGTATTTTTTTGTTTTACAAGACTATTACAAGGGTTGATTTAAAAGCAGTTAAAGCAGGGGTACGTAGTCCTGGAGGGCTGATCTGCGTGCTGATTTTTGTTCCAACTAATTACCTTAGTTTTAGTTTTCTGACAGCTCTACAAATTAAACTGGTTCACTCCTCTACTTGAGTATAGTAAAATCTTTAGGATACACTTGCAGTCAG
Organism: Synaphobranchus kaupii; assembly: GCA_029718625.1. Taxonomy (NCBI): domain Eukaryota; kingdom Metazoa; phylum Chordata; class Actinopteri; order Anguilliformes; family Synaphobranchidae; genus Synaphobranchus; species Synaphobranchus kaupii. Next base: position 46,355,764 of record CM056383.1, on the reverse strand, counting down.
CGGCTGTAGCTGATGCTTATACAAATGTCAGCTCAAGATGAGATTGAGCTAATTGAGTAATTAAGAGCAGAAGTTGGCACAAAATCCTGAAATGGATCGGCCCTTGTTGTGCACCCCTGCGTTAAAGGAACAGGGGTGCCCAAACTTGGTCCTGGAGGACCCTTGTGTATGCAGGTTTTCGTTTCAACCACAATTGCAATCCCAGAATTTTAGCAAGCTGTTACAGCTAGAGTATGCAACTTTTTCCCAACGGTCACATTTGTTGTAAAAACATCCCTTGGCTCTGCCCACAGAGAAAGAGACACACACCCCACCCCACTGCTTCCACAGACCTCGTTGTGATTGTGCAAGTCTTCTAGATACGATAGCAGGATTACAGACTGGTATAGCTAACACTACAGTAAGTGCCATTTAAAAGTCCAGGTAAAACAACGGAATCTTTTCTGTTGTTGAAGAGTTGTTGCATAACACTGAGTTTGTGTAGCGTCGACAGATAACCTTAGCAAACATTTATTCTTCCAAGAACTAGCCGCCGAATCAAGTAACGTTGTCAATAATGGCAACCTAGCTACTATTCATTATAGGTAATTACAGTTGTCTGGCAAGCAGAAAGTCTATTCATGTTGAAACCTTTGACCTACCTGGCCAGTAGAATATGGGTGCTCCACGTCTTGTCTTGAAACCAATTCGCTCCCGAACATGTCGCCACCTTCTGAAATGAGCACCTATGTTTGCTCCAGTTTTCGAGTGAGCTTTATTCAATTACCTTTTCTTTTTCTTTCCATGAAATAGCGCTGGTGTAACGGGTCCCTGTGAAATGTCTAGCTGGTGAACTGGCAAGGTCACTCTCACTTTGATTGGTTCTACAGTCTATGGTCATAAGCAATTTTGTTTTGAACTTGCTTTGAACACAAAATTTGAGCCGAATCACTGTTTTTAGAATGCAGAATTTGAGGGTATAAACACTATCTTGCTGGATTTCTCTCACAACAGTTCTTTCTATGATTGCTACTAACTAAGCATGGCCGTTCCCCAATATTTTTCAAAAGAAAAGTTGCATACTCTAGCTTATAAATGTTCTTAATTTGTCTTAATTTCATGTTTTGAGGGATTATTTACCCTCTTAAACCATATTATGTCAGAAATAGCTATGCATGCCATGAAGAATAAAAGTCCCATGTTTGCATTGTACTTAATGTTCTATATCGCAAACAATTACATAAAAAGAGGTAACAAAAGTTTTTAACTGACAGCCTAATCGGAAGTCATTTGCACACTTTTTTTGAGTTTTGTTATTGAAATTTGTTACTTGTTGGAAAAAAAAGATTTAAGAACAGCTAAAAGCACAATAATCCCATGAAGAACTGCCAGAAGTAGCAGGGATCATTGCAGAAAATATCTGAGTGAATGGATATTTTGCTACCATATTTTACCATACTTTTCTGTGTACTCTACAGGCATTGTAAGGAACACGTGCAGCTTTGAGGATGATCTATCTCTGGGAGCAGAGGGTGAGTTTTAGGCCCTTCCTTTCCGTATTGCCAAGTTAGCATTTTCCACTTTGAAATGGGTGACCATCATGGGGGATATGGGCAGGCCCTGGGGGTTTGTGTCATACTGTGGTGGAATGTCCAGGGTCAGACAGTCCTGCTATGTGTCTCTTCCACCCATGAACTCAGCCAGCTGATTTCACTAATTAGTTCTACATCCTGGCTGAAGAGTTGTGCTAATTTTAAAATTTGTTGATTGGAACAAAATACTGGGGAGGACCTTTACTTTCTGAACCTGGATTTTACTCCTCTGGTGTCATGTAAAACACATTACATTGTGTCACATAAAACATCCCATCATCTTCTTTTTTTATTTAAATGATTGGCTCTTTATTTATTTTTTTAAAACTCAATGATGTATCGTGAGGAAAAAATAAAACAAAAAATGCACAGACGCTCTTTTTTTATTGTCCCGAGATGCTCAAATGAGTATTACTGAACAAACCTTAATTTAAAACTTAATTTCCACAAACTGCTTCTGACCATAGCTACTAATGCTGTGGCCTGATGAGCCAGCAACTGCTGCGCTACTGCATTGCCTTGATAAACGGTTTGGGAGCTAAAGTCGTGTCTAGCTAATATTGCCTATATAAAATAAGCGTTAGCTTGTAATGCTAGGTCGCGGTAGGTATATATTTGCAGGCTGTTAACTAATATATCAAGGCAATGCAGCTTCATGTCCCCTTTAAAGGTTCAATCAAAGATTGAGATATGGGGCTCTATCTTGGCGATCTTGGTGCATGGCGTAAAGTCCATTTAGGTCCATTTAGTGTCCAAGTCCACTTTTGCTATTTTAACGGCGTGTTTTTTGGGCGCTAAGGACAGCGCAGCGTGCAAGTGGGCTGAACCTAGTCTCTTCATTAATTATAGGTGTGTCTTGGGCGTGACATGCAATAAACCAATCAAAATGTCATATCCCATTCCCTTTAAAAGCCTGCTTTTCCACCTCGGCGGATTGCTTCTATGATGGCGAAACAGACATGCACGTGCGTGTTTAGTGTGATCAATGAACAGGCTATATGGATCACTAGTAGCCTATGATAAATATAAGTTCCCGGTAATTTCCGACAGTGCTGTTATTTTACAAAATATATGCGGTTAAATTTCATTAAAGGCACCTGCAACAGCTGAGAATAAGCTACCAATGGCTTCCGTCTCACCATAGAAAACGCCAAATTAGCCTGCTTGTTTAACGAATCTTGTTTGATTATGCAATGAAGCAATGAACTAATGATCAAGCTTCATCCGAAGTTCATTACCTGCATTCTAATTTTGATTAATAAAATAAATAACGTTATTTTGCCTTAATGATGACAATAAATACAATAAAGCTGTAAGGTTGGCAACCCATAGGTTCACGCATATTTTCCCTTGTTTTATAATGTCCTGCTTATGGAAATGTGACCAACCTGTTTTACTGGTAGCGTAATGCTTTAAAACAATCCACTTTCCCAGGAAGACAGTTAAAAGTGTGATTTACAGCAGAGGGAAACAGACCTGCTCCTGTAAAGCGCACATGCAGATAATGGTATTAAAATTAATTGTGAATTAGTTGTAACATGCTGCAAATTTGTTTTCGTTTATAATTAGACGCTTTGTTGTCTTTAAAATCTTTTGTCCAGATAACAGGTGAAATCGACGGGGTTTTAATAAGCTCAGGGTATGGAAACCTTGTCACTAATTAAAAAAATATGAAGGACGAAGAATAGCTAAGTTTACAATTCAGTTAACATGGTGACATTTATCTCCGTTTTTTAACCATAGGCTATCGAAAAAACCTTATGCACAGCGAATCTGCTGTAGCCTAGGCTATTTGAAAAACAATAAAAGCAATATTCACTGGATAAGGTTTTGAACTTTTTTCAGTCACAAACCATTCTATTTACTTACAGGCTGTATTCCTAGATAAACAGAGCTGTATTGTAATGACATCTGAAGCGCATTTTCAAAACTCAAATGTCCGTCTATTGCAGTGCGCGAGTTCTCCATTGGATGACAATTCACGCATTAGGCTTGATATAGGTGTTATCAGCTCCTTTTTAATGGATAGCCATTGTCCTGTACCATCGCACATCGCCTGGATGTTGATGGAGTGGGCTGAGAGCAATGTAATGTGGCATCGTTTCCCTTCGCTGAGGGAAAGGTATGTGGACCTATGGAACCTTTTATTATTATGCATTTTTGATATAGCCTACACAATAATAATAATAACACTTATATGCGCCGTTAAAATAACATGTAAACAACTGCGACATGACTTTAGACCAGGTTAGTGGTGGTTCTAGCGCAAGAGCTTTCTGCTGGCTCAAGATAGCAATACGCCAAAAAGAATCCTGGCCACTCCTCATCTTAAGACCAACACGCCCAGTTCACTTGTAATGGGCGCAAGAATACATGCTAGTTAAACGACGTGAACGCAAGGCGTTATTATGAACCATGCGCCGGGTGTAAGATAGGGCCCATGGTGTCATGCACTCATTTATGATCTCGTCATTCACTATGCATTTTGTTGCAGTCAGACTGCTGATCTACACGTCTAGTTGAGGCTTAGCCTGTGCATGCGTGTGTGTGCGTGTATGCATTTTGCGTGCACCCATTTGTCTGTCTGTGAACAGGACAGCTGGGTATTTTTTGGATAGATTTGGATAAAAAGATATCACTGAATTCTTTTGATTGACTAATTTGCATTTCTATTAAAACAAATGGATTTGGCTCAGGTAATTGCCCATGGGGCAAGGAGTAATTTAGGAACGGTTGATGAATACAAAACAAACAAAAAAATTTTTGGCACCCTATGATAGACAAGTCACATAGGTGTGGGAAGTCCCTTCCCAAAGGGTTTCTTATGAAGGTGAACTCATAACTCCAAAAAGGCGTGTTAGGTTATTTAGAATTTGTATATTGGTGGTTGTGCAAGTTGGTTGTTTTCCAGTTTTTTCACTGTTGCGCTTGTATATGAATGCAAATTGAGGGACATTACTATTATTATTTTTGTTTCCCAACTTTATTATTTTTTTGATTGCTATTCATCTCATTTTCACTCACTCAAGCGTGAACCTGAACAAACTTTTGAAACAAAGAATAACAATTCAGCTGCCTTGCTGTGAATTCGGAAGACCGGTTACGCCTTGAAGAGCCACGCAGTGGCGAGGCTTTGAATGGCTTATCAGTTGGTTTTGTTCTCAGCTCTTCATACTTCACACATGCAGGCAGTCATTTCTAGGGGCCTAGGGTTAGGGATGGGTAGGGGTTGAGTGGTAACACAACTCTCAAGGCTGTCGGAGAACCTCACTGTACTAATTTTCATTCTGGTTTGAAATTTTGTGCGAGCAGTCTGATTTCACACTTTTCGTACTGTGGTTCGTACATGCACTCCATGTTTATTGGCGTAAGAAAAACCCGGGGATTTGTAAAGTTGTGGCTGGCGGTCCCACACATATGGAACAGGTTGGCACGTGGACTGGCCTTGTCAGTATTCTCCTGTCATCACCGCCCACGCATCACCTCCAGTCCTGCTCGTACGTGCCGTTAGCAACAAGCACAGACAAGCACTCACTGCCTGGCGGGCACAACCCACTTTTACAGTCAACAGCGAGGAAAAAGCTTACACCTTGCCTGTTCGTTACAAGCACGCACAAGGGCTAACACTCTGATTACCGGCAACAGACTAGTTCATCCGGCCCTTTTCAGGCGGAGAAGCAAGTTGGACCATTTTTTGAATGTTTTGAGTTTCAAGGCTCTCCGTGCGCACTCCCCCATTTCTGCGCACCAGGGCTGTGCTCTGTTGCACCTCTCAATGGGCAATTTGAGTTCTTTGAGACAAACGGCCTTTAAGTCATCAGCCATCTAAAACCCGGCTTTATCGGTTTAACTTATCTGTTATATATAACACCAATCTGGCAGGTTTGTGCTGCAGGGATGAAGTCTGGTGTAAACCACCATCCAGTTGGAACAAGCTTAAACCCCATGACTGCATGTTTCTTTGTGGAATAGACTTAAGTAATTGAGGAATTGTGGAAACCAAGATGCGTCTACAAGCCATGCAATTGACTGTTTTGAATTGGATGACTGTTTTACCAATTTCCGTATAATTTGTCCAGTCGAACGCTCTTCTGAATTGTGGTTACGTTCTGTTTCTGTCCTGTCTGCAGCCAATCACCTCCGGGCTGGCGCAACTCCATCCGAGATGCAACAGTAAGTGGAGCTCCCAAAATCCTTCCCTGTCCCCCAGCCTGCTGTCTCGCCGTTGCTCGCTGCGGCTGACCTCCGCTCACCACCTCCGCCCTCTCTCCAACAGTTTGGGGATGCTGGCCCAGGAGAAGCGGACCCAGTTCCAGCAGAAGGGGAGGAGCATGAACTCCACGGGTTCGGGGAAGAGCAACACCACCGTGTCCAGGTGAGGGTGTGGGGAGGCAGCAGACGAGAGGCATGGCGCAGGGCGAAGGGCGCACCACCCCCCACCCCCACCCTTTCCTCAGAGTCCCACCCACCTTTCCTTTTTGTTATTTCATTTGTTTTACGCCTGACCCCTTCCTCTGCCTCTGCGCTAGCGTTTCAGAGCTGCTGGACCTTTATGAGGAGGACCCCGAGGAGATCCTCTACAACCTGGGCTTTGGCAGGGAGGAGCCGGACATCGCCTCCAAGATACCCTCGCGGTTCTTCAACGCTTCCTCCAATGCCAGAGGGATCGACATCAAGGTGTACCTGGGAGCGCAGCTGCAGCGACTGGAGCTGGAGAACCCCAACTACGCCCTGACAAGTACGCCTTACGCGCGACCGGCCAATAGGATTGCATTGCTCTGCTCAGGGGTCTCCCGGCACGTCATTACCAGGGAAATTGTGTCCCCCGCACTCATACATGCGGGAGGGATGCCAAGCGGAGGAGGTTAGCGGTCGGAAGAGCCTGCGGGCATGCCGTTGCTCGCAGCGGTCCGGTGTTGCAGAAAGGTTCAGCTGTAGACACTGCATTCAGGGCTCCTGATCAGAGGGTCCTTTTCCGGGGGCCAGCAGGGTCAGAGAGTGAGCTAGTGAGCGAATCCGCACAAGGGTGCCTTTGTCCCGCTCCCCCTTCGCCCCTCTGGGTGAATGCAGTGGCAGCACAGCACAACAGACTCTGATCTGACATGACTGAGCAGGGAGCTTAGCTCAGACAGGGAAGGAGTGCGGAAGGGGGAGGGGGCGGGGCAGTGGAGGCGAGGGAACCACTCAATGGGGCGCTGCAGCGCTTTGTCTTCTGTGACGGCTCTGGTCGGAATGAAAGCTGGCGCGCTGCGTCTCGCGTCAGTCTCCCGCGGACGGTCTCCCGCCTTGGCTTCTTGTTCACTGCCGCGTATACGTCTGTTGCTCCGTCCCTCCTTTTGTCTCTAGAGCCTGTCCTGTCTCACTCGTCTGGATGCAGGAGGCCTTTGGAATGTGCTTCGTGCAGAAGTGCACGCTGTTCTGTAGTGCTCTGTTTCAGCTGGCTGGCCTAATGAGGCATTGTGCAGACACACACACACACACAAATGTGTGCTCTGCAGGGCGGCTTAAGGAAAACATTCTTAATGTTTGAAGCTGTTCTCAGTCCAGTAAGGGTGAGAAACTTGAGTCCCTGTGCTGCCTGAATCAGGCAATGGTGCCCTGAGCTCCTAGAGCATCTAAGTGCCTTGTCGACTTTTCTTACATAAGCCCAGTTCCCTTACAGTGCTCATCCCTCTCTCTGTCTCAGTGCTCATCCCTCTCTCTGTCTCTCTCGCTCAATTTAACATTTTTTTAAATTTCTATTTGCTTTATTCGCCGGACAACCAGAGTCATATTGCCAATGCAACAAACAGAAATATGGAAACATCATACAACATAAAATACAAAACATATTAAAAATAAACATATTGCCATAATAAAAAAACATTAAGATTAATGTTAATATCTCTCGCTTTCTGTCTTTTGCTCACTCTTGCTCTCCCAATTGCTTATGCATATGATAATGAAAGAAAACTACATTTAAATGGAACAGGGAAGAAAAACAATGAAATACAACTAATTTGCTCTCTCTGTTTCATTTGGTTTCTCTGGCTCTCTTTCAATTAAATTTTGTCATTTCACTGTGCTTTATTGGCTTGAAGTGCATACAGTATTGCCAAGCATTATATCCAGGTAGTTTTTAATAGAAGGAAAACAAGTACTGTGAACATTTATTTATTAACCTTTATACAGGGGAGGTTGACTGAGCACACATGCTCTTTTACAGCAACAGCCTGTTAACCCCCCCCCCCCACACCTGCATGTTCAAAGGAACATAATTATAATATTGCTATAAGGGAAATGGTGGAATATGTTTGAGTAAATAAAGAGATTTTTAAATACAATTATATAAATTATTCTTTACATATAACATATTATACAGTATGCATTTCTTGCTGGGTGCTTACTCACTGTCCTTAAGGTTATGACAGGCCAGAGCATGCTGTGCTGCAAGTGGGGCCCTTCTTCGAAAAGGATTTACAGCCTTGCCTCATTTGTCAGAGAAGAAAAGTTGTATTCAAGTTTAGAAAATTAGAAAATTTCTCAGAAGTATTTATCTTATTTCAGTATATTTCTCTCAATTTTGGAGGACTTGCATCTATGTTTCCACCTCTCCTGTCTTAGAGGGACTGTGTAAATGTGACTCTTTGGGCAATTATGACTTTATGTCCACCTTGTCCAATTGCTAGAGTGGTGTCCTGTACGTGTCTTTGCTTTGTATCTCTGACTGACTCTACTAGTGTATATTCTTTGTTTAGGGCACACTAGCAATTCAGTTCATTTTGGGATTTGGTATTGTTCTTCCAATGTTCCAAATAAATGTTTTTTTTTTGGTTTACCCTAATTGCCGATTGTTGTGAAGCTGTGCTGACCTGAAGCTGGTTAGCATTAGTATAGGTTTTTAATGGGTTAGAGGTTCAGAATCGGTCGACCGAGGGGACACAATCCTGGGCTGACCTCGTGGGTTTTTAGAGCCTTATTCTAAGTAATATAGAGTTGTTTGGACTGATTTTTAGATGCTCAATAAAATGTTGTGCCCTTTTCTGGGTTTGAATAAGAATTGGATATCTGCCTAATTCAGCTAAGCATACACTATTTGGACTGTTCCTCTTTACCTGTAGAATATTTTTTACAGCGTTCTGCATGTAGAATTTCAGCCAGATGTTTTTCCCAACAAGTGTAGTCTTGCAGACTGAGTGGATTCAATATTTCACTTCCATATAGCACAATTTACTGGATAACACTATCAAATATATTTGACCAAATTCTAATGGGAATATTTATTCAATGGAATTTTCTTTTAATTGGATAAAAAGCTCTACAGGCCTTTTCGTTTAACGCATTGACTGCTAAACCAAAGCTCCCTGATGCACTGATTTTCAGTCCAAAGTAGTCATCATTTGTATGTTCTCTGCAGTGGTTTCCTACAGTAAAGCAATATCTGATTCCCTGAGATCTCAGCTTTTCAAATTTCCTACTGTGCCCATTTTTGACAATATTTCGCCAGCAGGCCCAGGTACTGCTTGAGTCCTTGCGCTGTGGGCAACAGCAGTGCCAGATCATCGGCATAGAGAAGAAATGTAACATCTGTTGTTTAATGTGAGGCCAGGGATGCAGATTGTTCCAGTAAAACCACTAACTCATTGATATAGGCTGAATGTTGAACAAAGTTGGTCTCAGCCTGCAGCCCTGCTTCACCCTTGAGTGAAGCATTCTGTTCTTTTTGTCCTAATGTTGCACATTTAGGGATCGATTTAGGTTTGTGATTGCGTTCACAAAAACACATGTAAGACTGTTACCACCCGCAAAGAATTGTCCGAGGTGATCAACTAATGAGGCGTAAAATGATTGCGTGTGCTAAAATGGAAAGATATGTTGATTTATCATTTTTGCGGGTTAGCCTGAATGAATATGCAAAATTGGGCGTCTCGACATTATTTCGCAAAATAGTGGGAGGTGGTCATGCAAATGAATTACTTTAGCACGTGTAAAGTGGTTTACTAAGCTCGAAAGGAAGTTTTGGGAAGGTATTTGCGGGTGCGTTTTGGTACAAATGGAAAGCAGGTATTAAAAGACATAGAATCGATAAGATGACGGCTGTCATTGTAGAAAGACACGTCCGGGTGTGTTTGGAATATCCGTAACTGAACATTCTGAATGATTGCGTAACAATAATGTGGGGTAATTAACTGGCCCATTCTAGCTAATGCTCAAAATACAGAAGAGAATTTGTGGATAGCTTACATAGGCTATCATGAACAGTAAGAATATTTTTTTAATCATGCAGCAAATCGTGTTACAGAATACAAGAGTAACTAGTATTTGAATCAAACAAGCAATACAACATCTATTCTAACAAACAGTGAATAACAAGCAAATTAAAACTTTATAAAAATAAAACCCATGAACAAATGGAAATGTGATTTTATGTGACACTTAATGCGCGAGTATGCTTAGTGCTAGTAAGCATAGTTATGATCATATTCAGTTCTGACAAACATCTGTAACTCCCGGCAGAAACGTTCAGCTTGTTCAGTGTAACAGTAGCCTATGCCCTACCCTAAAAAAGCCAATAAAAACGGCAACATTGCTACCAGTGTTTTCACCGTTATATTTGTATAACCATGCCATAGTATAACCATTCCAAACCCGCAAAATCTCTCTTTTAAATAAGGCTGTTTGCGGCTGGACTAAGATCACCCGCAAAGTGTGAAATGATAACGGTGCAAATACTTTGGCTGCACCCGCAAAATAACACCCCTTTTCTGCATTGATCCCGTGCCCCCCCCCCACCAGACACAGCCCTGATCAATAGTGCAATGTTTTGGAAGATAGCCAAACTGACTTAATTCAATGCAATTCAATTCCGTTTGTGCAGCATTTTGCAGAAGCACTGTCACAAAGACACTTTACAGTGGAGACAACTTAGGAGGAGACTCTCTCAAGACACACATGTTCAGTAACGAAGGCCTGTCTTTGGGCGTTTAGATTACAGAAGGAACCCTTCCCCAGGTTACTGTTCACACAGACGCCTTGGTAATGTTGGGGTCAAATTGCAAGTCCTTGATTCCAGATGTCAGGAAAGCATCCTGTCTTTAAACCAGGTTGAATAATTTAAGTAAAGCCTTCTGCAGTTGACAGTTGCTATGTTCATGCATTTCTATTCTGATACTATCAGGGCCACCTGGTCTTGGGAAAGATCTTTGAGCGGGTCAGATGGTAAAACAACATAGCAATGTGGTATTTTCTGCAGTACTGCCTCATACTTTGTCCGTTTTATTCAAGAAGAGACTAGTGTGCTAGATGGGAGTTAATATTCTATTATGAAATATCTCCCACTAAAAGTATTTCAGATTTATTAAGTATCCCCGAATCGCTCCTTGTAAGGGAAGGTACAGGGCGTCCATCCACATTTTTCCTGGATTTTTTTTTTTAGTGCTTGACTTAACACTCTGCTTAGATATGCATTCTAACAGAATGTTGAGGTAAACAGATAAGGAATGATCAGGAGAGACCTTTGTGCCCTCAAAATTGAGCTTACAGCTGTATGTGCTTTATTTATTTTCCCCTTGTGGAGAGCTCAACAGGAGAACACTGTTTAGGGTGCATTCTCGACAGTATCTCCAGTCACAGCTATTCTTTTGAAGGGGGCGTCTTTTGATGTCCTCCAGCCTGCTTTGGTCAGTTCGTAATCCTGCGGAGCGAGGCACCTTTGCAGTGCTCCACGTTGCATTAGCCGAGGGTTTACATTTTTACATTTACATTTTAGGATTTAGCTGATGCTCTTATCCAGGGCGACTTCCAATTAGTTAAACGTTTAATTTTAGACTGCTAGTTCTTTAAGAGTGTCTACTTTTTACTGCTTTGGGAGAGTCACTGGTTGGAATTCACGTGTACATTTTAAGCTTCTGACTGTGATTTTTTCGGACGTCGACGGCAGGTACACCTGGGATCAAACCAGCACTCTTGTGATTACTTGGCGGGCCCTCTATACATTAAGCTATACAACAGTTAAAGGTTTATCTTTTTAAATTGCTGACCTGTTAGTTTTATGCTGGTTAGTTTACATGCTGTTTGGTCCCTTGCCCGCAGGTCGTTTCCGTCAGATCGAAGTGCTCACCACGGTGGCCAACGCCTTTTCCTCGCTGTATTCCCAAGTCTCTGGCACTCCTGTGCAGAAGATCGGAAGCAGCAGTGACACGGCCGAGCACAAAGAGGCGGCGCCTCTCAACAGGAACATCTCCGCCCTGAACGCTGCCAAAATCCTGAAGAAGACCGTCACCAGACGCAACCTGGCCCCTCTTGCCCGTCCAGAGGCGGAGAGGGAGAAGGGGCCGGGTGAAAACGGCCTCGAGCAAACGCTGAAGACGAAGGACCAGCCCTCCCTCGCCACTGTGACCGAGGCCGAGGAGTCTCGCCAAGGAGTGCTGGGCGCCACGCCTCGCGACCCACCCAATGGCGACCGGGAGGAGGTAGCCGCGGACTTGACCTCGGCGAAGGACTCCAGCCTCTCCGCTGACCCTGATTCAGAAGGGGGCAAAGAGCAGGCGGTGACCTCCACACCCGCCAAAGAACCCCCCACCCACCGTCCCCACCCCTGCATCACCCACCTCCTCTCACAGGCAAAGGACTCGTTTGAATTGGAAGAGGTATCGTGCCAGAGCACCTTCTCATTGCAAGCCCGAAAGGCTATAAGATAAATCTTACTTATAGTAGCTCAGTGTCCTGCTTACTTGTGGTAAAGATTCCATAGCTGTTCTCCTTTTATGCACAGAATTGTATATTCCAGAGTAAAGCACTCCGCTTTTAAAATAAACATTGTGTTAAGTATGTTAAAGAACATATGCTCCTGGCAGATTTAAAAGCCTCTTTCTGTCTCTGCTGTTTCTGTTGATTATGCATGGTAGGACATGGAAATGTTCTGTGAGTTCTCCAGTATGGAAGTTGCTTTATGATTTGCTTAATGCTTAATGAAAACAAACTCTTCCTAAGGTACAAAGCAACGAGGGTGAGGGGCTTACAGGGATCCGTAGCTCTTCGAAAAATGGAAACGGTGAGTTTGGGGGACGGGGGAAAGCCCTTTGTCGTCTGCAGAACAGAATAATGAACGCAACAGTTCTTTGCAACACATTCTAGCCCTTTTTTTTTAGCAATTACTGTTCTCAGTTGCTCATGTGACTAAATAAAATTTAATGATGGGCATTCAGACCTCCATCACAATTTTCTGTTGCCAGAGTGCACTAAATTAAATTATCGCATCACAATTTTCAGAAATGAATTAAAAAAAAGAAAATGCAAAATGTTTTTTTTCTGTGGTCATATTTGATGATTCAGTAAGTTATGATAATGCCCATGATCATTTCTTAGAATACTAGAATTTGTATAAACACTCAAGAAAACTGCAACCAGACCTTGTGAATTGGAAGGTTTGATAACCCCTTATTAAATAAATACTCAGCACATTGCTTGATGCTGATATAAATCTTTGAAGGTCAATTGAAGCAGCCTTGCAGAGAAATTCTAGGAAACTAATGCAAATATTTTTAGAAGTGTATCTATACTGTCCTCTGCTGGTAGAAATGGCAAATGTCATGTAAATAGTGTCAGAGCGCCAGAATCAGAGGTCCAGACAAGCCACTCAAATCACTGTGCTTTTATTTAAGCATTTATTTTGATATGGAGCAAGTCTATTTCACATACATTTCACGTTTCAAATTCAACTTTCAAGTAATGTCACTTACTGAGGTGGGCAAATCATAAATCTTTGTGGTAGTCCACCTTTACAGAGCTGTTATTTGTACCTGTCCCAACTGTACAAAGCTGTTTCCTGCCTCTGTGCTAACCTTTTATATGTCCTTGTTCTGACTATGCAGAGCTCTTGCTGAGGATGGCGAGTCAGCACTCAGACAGCAGTGGATTTGCTGAAGACCCCTCTACAGATGGGTCCACTAACCATCTGAAGGTAGATTGTGTTTGTCTGTGCAACACTTGTATCTGTTTGGGTATGTTTAAGGCTGAACTGGCAATGCATATACATTCTGAAACTGTTGGGAAATGTTCATGAACCATATAGTTTATAATTATGGGAGTCTTGAATGAATATGTGTTTAGGTTTGAATAATTAGGTAGAGGGGAGTTGTTGCTGCAGTTTCTTTAAATGGTTTGACCTCTGTGTGTGTCCTGTGTGGTGTTCAGGTACAGGAGAGCTCCGACAGCTGTGACAGCGAGACCACGGTGACGTCCACGCCTCTTGCCCTGGACCACCCCTTCCAGAGGCTTCAGGGGGAAGAGGAGGGTTTAATGTCCATTGGCTCAGACAGCGCTCTCGCCCTGGATCAGCCCACCGTCCAGAAATCAGAGGGAGGAGAGGAGGGTCAAATGGCCGCTGCTCCGGGAAGCCCTGGGATGCTGAACACTCACTTGCAGAGTAGGAACCAGAGTGAGCCTAAGGGGGAGGAAGAGGAGGAGGTGGTTGAGGACAATGTGGTTCAGGAGGCGGTTGTTCAGGAGGAGGCGGTTGTTCAGGAGGAGGCGGTTGTTCAGGAGGAGGCGGTTGTTCAGGAGGAGGCGGTTGTTCAGGAGGAGGCGGTTGTTCAGGAGGAGGCGGTTGTTCAGGAGGAGGCGGTTGTTCAGGAGGAGGCGGTTGTTCAGGAGGAGGCTGTTGTTCAGGAGGAGGCTGTTGTTCAGGAGGAGGCTGTTGTTCAGGAGGAGGCTGTTGTTCAGGAGGAGGCGGTTGAAAAGGTGGTAGAGGAGGAGATGATCCCTGAGTACTTCCCTCATCAGATCCCCCAACCCACAGAGAGGGAGATGTATGTGCATAAGCCAAATGAGCCCAGCTCTTCTAAGGGACTGGGCTCTCCAGCAGAGCCCAATGCTCCTGGCAAGGTCAGCACTAATGCGGAGCCTGGATCTGAGGACGTGGGAGATGGGGCCCACACAGCTCCGCACTGGGATCTGCAGGCGGCCTCTGTGCGTGAGGAGCATAGCGCGCCGGTTTGGTTGCGGGTCCGGGACCTGCAGCTGGGCCGGGACAGGCACCCACTGAGGCGGTCCAGCTCACTGCCTACCTCCCTGCTCAATCCCTCCCGGGTGGTCTCCTCCGTCAAAATCCAGCTCCGCCCGGGCAGCGCTCTGCACTGCACCCCAGCCTCCTTCTCCTACCACTACACCCCTGAGGACGAAGAGGAGGACACGTGGTCCATTGCAGAGAAAGAGGAGGAAGGGGAGGAGCGGGCACCCTGTCGCTCCACCCTCCTCATCAACACTGTCCCTAAGGAAAGGGGCCTCCCCGAAGAGCTGCGGGCGGATGATGTACCCCCCAGCAGGATGCCCCCCTACCCCCTGCACCTCCCCGCCCATCTGACCCGCTCCTCCTGCTCCCTGCACAGCACCCCCCCGGACTGGCCCGAGCACCCTCTGTGCGAGCTGCCCCGTACCTGGAGCACCTGCAGCATGCCTGCCTTGTCCGCCCACAGCGCCCCCTACGGCTCGCCGCGCACCTACCCCCCGCACAGCGCCCCCTACGGCTCGCTTCATGGCCACCCCAACAGCGCCCCCTACGGCTCACCTCTCGGCCACCACCACAGTGCCCCCTATGGCTCGGCTCTCGGCCACCCCAACAATGCCCCCTACGGCTCGGCTGTCAGCCACCCCCACAATGCCCCCTACGGATCGGCTCTCAGCCACCCCCACAATGCTCCCTACGGCTCGCCTCTCGGCCACCCCAACAGCGCCCCCTACGGCTCGGCTCTCGGCCACCCCAACAGCGCCCCCTACCATTTAAACATCCCCTATGGTGCCCCGTGCTCATCAAACTACTGCCCCACCCACCATCATGCCTACAGCACACTGGGCGCCGCCCCGCGCCTCGTCCAGCCCCCGTCCGGTGTGGACATGCAGCTGAGGAGGGTCCTTCATGACGTCAGGAGCACGGTGCAGAACCTAGCCCAGGTGAGGCCGCCCGCGTACCATCCCGCCAGATGTGGGTTCAGCCTGACCCGGCCGCTTTGTATAGTCACGGTATAAGATTACCGCTGTAGCCACGCAAACGCACCCATGCGCAACCAGCGGAAGCACACATTAGCGCACATGCCCTAGCTGCTGGTGGTACACAGATCTCACTCCTATCATGCCGGTATAAAAGTCTGTTACCACTTCACTATTTTCCCTGTGTTAAGTAAAGTGCTTCCTGGGTCTTCCGGAGTATTAAACAATGAGTCACTCCAAGTAGACTTGTCAGGACAGCAAGTAATTCTTAAAATTCAGTCTGTTGAGCAACAGCAAATGTCTCTCATGGCAGAATAAACCAGTTTGTTGGATGACAGCACTTTTGCAGGCCAGTAAACCTGTCTATTAGCCGAAAGCGAGTGACGCAAGATAAACCTGCCTGATCACTTATTGTACGTCGCTTTGGGTAAAAGTGTCTGCCAAATGATTGTAATGTAATGTAATGTTCGATGAGTGTTGCACTGTAAACCTGTCTGCTCAATCACTGCCATTCACTCTAAGCGACCTCATCTGTTGAGCAAATATGAGTGTGACAGTGTTCATTGATTCTACTGTTTCCTTGGCTGTAGAGTTCATCTTTGCGGGGTGAGGACATGGTGACCCCACTGTTCAGCCCCCACAGAGCAGTTCAGCCCCTGTATGAGGTATGTGCGTTTTGAATAAAGAAAGGCTTCGTCCCATTCCCTATGTCTAATGTTTTACCTATGACCCACACATGGTTGACATAATTAAGATTTTGATTTGACCAGGTGGTGATTCCACCAATTCGGCATTGGCAGTTGTGTTGAGTCAGCGCTGTGCTAACTGTAATGGCGCAAGTAGCTCTGCAGCTGAATTGCATTTTTCCTCCGATGTTATCGCCAGTTTGAGATACATTAATAGACTGTGTGTGGTAGCTTTTACGGTTACTGTGATATGTTGTCTGAAGGGCCTTGCGTAATGGACACCCCCCCCCCCCCCCCCCCAGGACACTATTCAGGAACTCCAGGTGATCAAGAGGAACCTCAACGTGTTCCGTACACAAATGATGGACCTGGAGTTGGCCCTCATAAGACAGCAGGACATGGTCTACCAGCACTTCACGGACGAGGACAGGTGGGGTTTCAAACAAGGAAATCTTTCCTGTGTGTTTTTCTAGGCATTTCCCTGTAGTTTAGTTTTACTGTTCTATTTCATACTGCTTTAATCTTAATTTAAAATGTTAAACCGATTAATTTGCATGCAAATCTGTTCCCTGTATAGCATAGGATTTCCGTCTGAGATTTGTAACGCAATAAATTCTCAAAAGTCATGTTTCCCTGTGTGTATATACAGTGCAGTGCATACATTGTTTTGGCTCTGTACTCCAGCCCATTGTATTTGAAATTAAACAAGCTGTCAGTTTTCATTTGAGGGTATTTACATCCCTGTCGGGTGATCTGTTGGAATTACAGCCCTTTTATACATAGTGCCCACATTTTAGGGGAGCAAAAGTAATTGAACAAATGAACATATTCTGAAATAAAGTTGCCATCTGCAGTTCCTGTTTGTTTCTGGGACGGTTTGCCTTCAGTCTTGTCTTCAGCAAGTGAATTGCATGTTCAGTTGGTTTCAGGACAGGTGATTGACTTGGCCAGTCAAGAACATTGCACTTTATGGCCCAGAAAAACTCCTTGGTTGCTTTAGCAGCTTGTTTGGTATCATTGTCCTGCTGCAAGGCGAAGCCCCATCCAAGGAGTTTTAGACTGTTTACAGTTGAGGACTGTAGACTGAAAGTTTTTTGTGTGTGTGTACCTGTTTGCATGTGCCTGTGTGTGCGTGCGCCTGTATGTGTGTGTACGTGTGTGCGTGTATGCGTGTGTTTTCGTGCTTGCAGACTGGAGGCTGAGCACCTGCAGAGCCTGCGTACTGCAGTGAGGCAGGAATTGCAGGAGTTGGAGCTGCAGCTGGAGGATCGTTTGCTCTTCCTGGATGAGCAGCTACGCACTTCCCTCTACCGCCACCCTATGGTGAGTGTTTGCAATAGCTACTACTCGCACTCAAACACAGTTCTGCCAGATTTCACCTTTTTACAGTATGTTTGTTCTGAAAAAATGCATGTATGTTCATAATGCAATATCCATATATCATGTGATTGTCATGTACCACTTTGGAAATTTGCAACAGGGTCTGTGTGCAGGTTGTGGATGTCTTTGCCAGTGGTTCCCAAACTTGGTCCTGAGGTTCCCCTCTGTATGCTGGTTTTCGTTGCAACCACAGTTGCAATCCCAGAATTTTATAAATTTTTCTTAATTAGGTGCTTCCTGTTTAGAGGAATTATTCACCCTCTTAAGCCACATTATGTCAAAAATAGCTATAATAGCTTGTTAAAATTCTGGGATTGCCATTGTGGTTGCAAAATTTAATAACTAATCAAATTAAAGACTTAGGTGTAGCAGCAGGCTCCTAATTAGGTTGTTGTACACATGTGTTTCAGTTCTATCATAGTTTTTTTTTCTTAAATGTATTAACACAATGCAGGTTTGGCGTATTATCGTGTATTGTCTTAGAATTCTTCATTATCTAATTACTAGTTATTTTTAGTGGCCATGTGGACAGACTTTCAGATTTGGAGCCTATTGATTCACTTCTGTCTTTAACTTGATCAGTTAAATAATTTTGTTACCTCTTTTAATGAAATAGTTTAGCGCAATTATAATGTGAACATGGGACATTTATTCTGCATGGTGTGCATAGTTATTTCTGATATAATGTATCTTAAGAGGGTAAATAATCCCTCTAAACATGAGAAGTGCAATTTTAACAGCTTGTGAAATTCTGGGATTGCAATTGTAGTTGGAACGAAAGCCAGCATACACGAGGGGGGCCCCAGAACCGAACTTGAGAACCGCTGCGCTAGAGCGTGAATACAGTCCAGGATGGTTTATTTATGCCTTTCCTGTTAATTAACATTAACATTGTTTTTCAATTGCTGGAGGTATTTAGTTTAACAAAGCCCTACTTCAGTTATGCAGTTCTTCTTTTCCAACCATAATTATTGGACTGAGGCACAGCACCAGAGGGCATAAACGTAGCCATCTGATCATCTGAGTTATGAGTACAAACGTCTGTTTTTGTTATGGTCCATTTCCCACTTGACATTGGCAATGAAAGCCAAATCAAGGAGGAGGTTTGGATTTTATTAGCTCTGCATAGCAGGCCTTTAGCATTGGCAAAGGTTAGCAGTGTACATATGGAAGTGTTGGCTTCAGACACAGTGACTGTCGTTCAGCTAGTAGCCTGGGTTTGCCTGCGTTCTCCTAGATTGACAGATGATGCTATGAATGTGATAATCAGTCGTCCCTTAACTGGCAGTATAAATTATGAATTGTGTAAAAATTGGTTACAAGGAAACAAAATGTGGAGTTGGCAGGTTGACATTTTATCATGTCCATAAGTTTGAGCTTTTAAAAAAATAATTATTCTGGGGGATCAAAATGTTATTTTCTTTGTCTTTCTTTGACGAGCTGCAATTGTCATTTTGTTGCTTCACAGTGAAAGTTCATGTGTTGTTTCCGATATTTTGTCCTCTATAGTAAAATGTAATAACCTTAAAGTTGCACGTCTCCTGTCCAGTTGTTTGTGGAAACTGAAGTTCTGGGTGTATTCCTACCAAATTTCATATCAGACGGATTTACCATTGCTTTATACTGTGAGGTTGAGCACTGGAAGGGGCAAGGGAAATTATGGTTAATTTGAGACAAGGGACTCACAGAACTGAAAGACATAAACAAAAGACACAACTTTTATTTAACAGAGCTGAAATCATGAATAAATCAATAAGGACTCTCACCAGGGGCAGCGTGGGCTTAAGTTGACTTGTCAGCTGTATTAGGCCCTCTCATCAACACACCAGGTTCTATTGTCATCAGAAGACTTCAATACTTTTCCTCCATTTGGCACCAGCCCTTCCCTGTAGTACTGTGTGTCCTGTAACGTGTAAAATAGTTTTCGGGATCGCAGGCAAGAGTGTGCGTGGACTTTAGCTTCAGCATGTTTGCAGCTTGTGTTGCCGTATTATTAAATTTGCATGTATACTAAACCATTTTGTGACATCTGATCATTACCGCAGGGAATTCCCAGAGGTCATAGCATGGACAGCCTTTGCAGTACACCTCCCATGAATGTAACCGAGCCGGTGAGTGTCCAACAGTCTGTGCTCATTCGATAGGGCCTAGGGTCCCACTCTTGGGCCATGACTGAATACGATCCCTTAACCCCTTTGAGGACGCATTTGAGTCAACTTCGTCAAAAAGCTTTTAAGTGGGTGACTTTTTCTCACAAATGGGGGCACTTAAAATATCAGGATGAAACCCTTATTTCTGGGGTTTTGTTGAGGGAATTCAGGAGCACACTCATCCACAGAACTGTGCACTCATCTGACAATTTCAGTAAGTAACCCGGAAGTAAAAACATACAAGACTTAGAGAGTATATGCATATCTATGGTACAAAAGCGGGTCATATTACAAACTACTCTCTTTTTATTTTGCTATTTCTTTTTGGATTTCTTTCGCACACTGTTTGCAAAGTGAGGGGACAGGCCACATAGTAGACAGGGGTCTGAGTGGACATGGGACAAGGAACAGGGGTTATATTCGGTCACGCCCTTGGTATCCGAGCTTCTGCAGTTTCAGCCTCTTCTTCCTTCCATATGTAAGGGGTGTGTGGTGTGTTTCCAGGTGAGGGAGCTCCTGAGGGAGCAGCTGTGCTTGCAGGCCGAGCTGGGGTTTGAGGGCAAGGCAAACCCTCCCCCGCTGCTGGCGTCCAACTGCTCCTCTGGGTCGGTTAGCCCTGCCAGGTCTAGCCATCCCCCGGGCCCTGCTGCTCCCGACTGCCACGCCTCGCAGAGGCCGGAGGTGTACCGGGCCTCCGTCTGCCTCACCCCTGCCCTGCCGCCACGGCAACAGGCACCGGGGTCCCCGCAGAGGATGGAGCCTGTGCATACGTGCGCTCCACCTGAGGACGGAGGAGGAGCAGGTGTGGCAGAGAACCCCCAGCTACAGCAGCTCATTAAGGAGGTCAGAGTAATAATCCGCCACTTTCCTCTACTGCTTGTCCATCGTAACCTTCACTGCAGTGTAAATATATATCAGATCAAAAACGTCTACGACGTTTAAAAAAGACAAGTTACTCACGCATAGCCTACATAGCGCTGTCGATAAGTCCTTAATTCCAACTTGCAAAAACTAGGCCTGCCTTTAAAAGTATTGATATCAAAATGTGGCCAAGTTACAACTAACAATATTGCCTATCGTAGCTCACACTAAATAAACTAGCTCTATTCCAAAGTAATGCTATCCAAACTTTCCTAAATTATTTAATGCAACTTGGCCCTGTGTTTATTCATCTTTGCATGTGAAGAGATTGTGCCTCATGGAACAACATATGATTTCAATGAATGATTTCAGTTGATGAATAATTACACTCCAGAAAGGATATGGTTGTACTTTGTTGGCAAGTTTACTTTAGAAAATGTACAGGTTTTAAAATGTTAACTGCTGCTACAGAATTCTTTACAATTCACAAACAGACATTTATATGAAGAAACATCATGTACAATAGAGAAAGGGGTGATGAATAAATAAATGCAGATAAAAATGAGTAATATTTTTACCTAGAAAATAGCGTACATATAGCATTTTTACAAATGTATCCAGACATGTTTGTGGGTCAGATGGTGGCAAATAAGTAATAGTACCAATTTTCTTAACATAATAGCATTTATGATATATATATTATGATATATATATATATTTTTTTTTTTCAATTTTGCCATTTGTTACAATTTCACTACCTCCTTGGCTCATTCCTATATAACCCTTATCTGTATGGGAGAGTATGATTGTAACCTAGCTTTATGTAGTGTAGAGAAAGGGAAAAAATGCCCAACAGCACAACAACTGAAAGGGAAGCTGGCACCTAGACGGACCTTGCAAAGGATGGAGCCCACCTGCCGCCTATCAGAAAAAGGTGGTCTCAATTTCGGCCTGGTCAGCCCCATCATACCAGCTTTGGTGGCCAGATAGGGCGGCCTTCGTTACATTCAGAATTTACCTAAACACAAAACCAGTGGCACCCATGCACTCTGTGCTGCAGGGTGGGAGCATGGCGTTGTGTACCATTCTTGGCATGGTTAACGGTTGAGCTATTCTTGTACATATTCTTTGATGAATGTGTATACAGTATATCCTTCAGGGTCAATCTCAGTAGCTTACCAGGACTTCCACATTTAACTCTTACCGAACGTTAACTGAAACTCTCGGGCTGATCAGAGCAACCAAACGGCTCATGCCGCCATTAACAGCACTCACTCCCTTCATCACCTGGAGCTCCGTTTAGGCAAAGAGGTAGCCCCACCCTCTGAGGGACTGTCCGCTGCATGATTACGTAAGAAGCAGGTGCCAGAACAAAAATACACACACACACATACTTGTTTTGGTTTTCCCTATGTGCACATAACACATTTAAAATGAGCGATTGAAAAATGTTGAAATCTGAGTGACCTGAGAAACTCACAAAACTGTAAGGCCCTCTGTCTCATGACCCTTTATCACTGGGAGTGCGATATTGTGTGCCCATCTGTTTGGAAAAGCGAAAACCAAGGATGTGTCATGGGGTGAACGCAGGGCCAGGACAAGGTCTGCTTACATTTAACAGTGTCATGGCACAGCTGGGCGAGGCCTCCTCAACACGGGAACCTTTTTTTAAAAAGCACAGCTACATTCTAGAATGCATAAAGGCATTACACTTGGATGTAAATAACTATGGATGATGTTATAAATGTGATGGACTGGTTGACTGGAATGCCTAGAACCCACCTCATAACTACCCACTAGAGCCGTTTTAGCAGTAGAATCTAAGTCACTCGAAGTCTAGGACCTGTGTTGTGTTGGAGTTGGTTTATCTCTGTACCTTTTTAAGTCCCTACCATCTGTTTCAGCTGACCCGTTTTAATCCTCAGATCAAGCGGAGTATCACGGACGAAATCCGGCTGGAGATTGTGAGTGATCTTCTGGCTGCCGTGTTACCAAGGAGATCCCCCACGGCAACACGAGAGCACACCCTGTGAGCAAGGTAATGGAAATAGCTGTGTGACGGTGTAGTGGGTGCTCACAGGTGTGGGTATATAGGAACACACCCCATAGGTGTTCCACATCAATTGGTAGTGAGTTCCAGGGTAATGTCCAAGAATGATTGTAATGGGGAATGATTATGCACAGGTTGCATTGAGTAGGACACCAAGCTGATATATAATTTTTTCTCTCTCTCTTGCAGTTCACAAAGTGTCCGTATGGATAAAGCAGATGCTCTGAACACTGGTGAAGGCCTGCACTGAGAGCCGCCTTCCCCTCCACACTGTGTGTGTGTGTGTGTGTGTGTGTGTGCGCGTATGTCTGTGCATATGTGCGCATGTGTGTGTATGTGTGGTTGTGTAGGCATGTGTGTGCACGTGAGTGTGGGCATGCACAAGAATGTGTGATGCCCACAGTTTCGGTGTGCATCATATACCTAGCTGTTCAATAAACGAATACCCCTGTACTCTGCCGTGCAACACTTAACCGTTCAGTTTAAACATTGAGAAGGTGGGAAGCGTGTTTCTGCTGTTGGACAGTCTCATCATTTGAAGACTTCTCTTTGTTTTCGGTGGTGGACGTTCTTGGGTTGTGTTTAAGGAAGTGATGCTGGTTGAGTGCATGTTGACGAGGCTTAATGTGAACAAGCTCAAGAAGACTTTGCCTGGTGGGTCAAATGTGTGTATATGTGTGTGTATGGAGGGCCTATCTACTGTAACAAAGCCTACTAATCCAATCCATGTAAGGTGCCTAGGAAAGCAATGCATTTCACTTGAACTTGAACTTACTCGTAACTACTGTTTTCAGGACATTTTTAAACATTACATCTTTGTTTTTGTTTGTCTCTTTTTTTTTTTTTTTTGTCATAAACATATTTATTTAAAATCATATTTTAAAAATTCACATTTCTAAGAGAATTTTCTAATGTAAAGCACCACTAATGTCACTTAAATGTATATATTTTGAATGAACTGATTTGTGTTGTGAGGTTAGTATGAATGACAGTGGTTTATACACTGGAGAATGAAATGGAGTGGACTACACTACCCGCTGAAGTGTTGGATAGTGGTCTTGAACGCGGATAAAAAAAATAATAATAATACAAACCTGTCCCAATCACATTGTCCCCAATTTTACAGACATTTTTCTCTATACATTCCATGCCTTTAAAAGGCCTTTAAGATTCCATCATAAACATTGGCCTGGATTCAAATCTTACCACTTTTGGAGTTTAGCAGTTTGTCTTCACCTTGAATTAACTGAATTAACTTTCTACGAAGGGTCCTGCATTCGTAATGCATTACACAACACTTTTGTGAGTACTATGTGAACACTGTGAATGGTAACTGGCATTGACTGTTATAAAGTGTTTTACATCATTAGTGATATCACTGTGGCATTTTATGGTATTGTCACTTTTGAGAGTGCCAGCTAAGTCTGACCTGAGTCTGCAAACTTTGATCCTAAGTCTATGTCAGTGAGCATTTATTTAGTGAGTATGAAAGTTTTATGTAATTCACATGAAGGCAGTTTTTTGTTGTAATGTAGGGCCCTTCATATAAAGTATAACAAACAATATATTCCTAGCTTTTTATGATTTGAGCAACAAGGTAGTCAATGAATTAAGCAGTAAATGTGTTAGAGGCATACAAAGTAACCCCTAAAATTGTTAATTAAAATGAATCCTGATTGTGTTTTGGTATATTTCAACTGAGTTTAATAATGTGCTGGTTTCGTCATTTTTAGCTGTGGAGCTAAGTGATGAGGCATTTGAATTTCCATGCGATTTTCATGTTAGAAAAAGTCTTTTTCACAAAGAGATTAATTCTTCTACTTTTTAAATTGTTATATTAACTGATGTATATAAACTGATGGATACTTGTAAATTGACAGAATTATAAAGGGAATCTGCTTAGCTTTGTGACCTGGGATGCATGGGGGAGACTATAGTAAAACATTAATAAAAATAAAGATTTATTTATTTTGAATACATCCAAGGAGTGGTTGTGTGATTTTTTTTTTATTTGATTTTTTTTACTTAGAGACTACAAAAACTCAATGAAAAAATTGTTTATAAAATAAACTGCAGTAATGCATTGGTTAATCTTTTAGAGGATGCCATAACATATGATGCCTCATGTTAATACAGAGAAAATGCCCTGTGCCCCTGAGATGGAGCATTTGGTAGCCATATGATTGTCTTTTCTTGTTGTCTTTATTAAATTGCAGGGTGTGTTTGATTGTTATAGCTTGAAAAATCTCACAGTACTATGCAAGTTATAGTTGAAAACCCTTTTTTTAAATATATTTTGCAGGTTTAAGTACAGTATTTCTGTCAGGACAACACATGTATTTAAATGACATGTTTAATAAATGAATGCATAATTATTTTAGTTTGGTGGTGAATGGATCTGCTTTAGTACTGCTCCGGAGCACGGGCATCTCCCCCCGCTAAACAGGAGATGACCAGAAACCCCCCATACTAAAGCAGATCGAAATGACAGGTGGGAAGCTGGGGTGATGGAGGGTGACAGCAAATTTCTTTTAACACAAGCCGTAAGCAACAAAGAGCAGCGCATCAGCATTCAAGCAGTGCAGAGAGAACTAATTCTTGGCTTAAAAAGGGCGCTGCATTAGAGGTGTGTGCATGTGATTGGTTGAGTATGTGATGCATGATTGCTAGCCCACCATGGTCGGCTACAGCGAGAGGTTCTCATAGACTGTATAAAATATGGACAAAGTCACTGTGACGTCACCCATTGCCTTCCCACGGCCTCATAAAAACCCAATTGAAGCTCCAGATGGATTTTTCACCGCCAGTTTGTACAAACTGCGTCTGCTCTGTGGAGCCGAGGTGACGTTGTCGGGAGCAGGGTCAACTGGATATGGCCTGGGCACAGTATGATTGACAGTTCGGGGTGGAGAAGCCACAGAACTATAAAGCCCATGACCTGACCAAACCCACCATTTTGCAAAACGAACTCGCTGTAAACTTCCTTAAGTTTCTAATATAACATTTAATTTTCATCCTCGATTTTAATGTGTCATTTATTCATATTGAATGTGTGGTATTCATCACATAATTAACGTTCATTCAGTTATCTTCAATTTATATTCAGCTAACATCAGCTAATTTGATTAGCTAGATAGCATACCAGCTGAGCTCGGTAGCCAAGCTAGACGCACTGCATCACCACCACACATGGACGAACATAGGGTAACGCTTTTGCCATCAACTATACTGACGGTCAATTAATCACATGTTATTTTGACAAGACTACTTTTATTATAAATGTCCCTAGCGCTGCTAGAAAGGTAGCAAGCTGACCCCATAGTCTTAAATGAGCAAACCACCAGTCTTTTTGGCTTACCACTAATTAACTCGACTGTGACAGAGCAGTCTCACGGTTTTCCGCAGCATGAAACCCCGTTCTGAAAACTGTTCCAGATAAAGTGGGTATTGATTGTAGGTTAGTAGGTTCACACGCTAGCTAAAGCACAGTAGCTACATTAGCACTGTAGGGACAACAGGAACTACAATTCCATACAGTCCACAGGAGGCTCCTCCTCCACGTTGGAAATGACGTAGGACGTTGTACCAGTTGTGATTTCCGCACTGAAACGTGATACTGCACAGCGGAATGTGCGACTGGCAATAAAGTTTATAATAGGGGCAACACAACACGGCCAGTTCTTCCTGCAGTTTTCTTCCGGTCCAGTTGTCCGCTCAACGTTGTCTCGTCTCAGGGCCCCGTGCGGCCTGCTCGCCCAGGGGGAGAGAGCCCTCGCTCCACAGGAAGCATCGGCCATCTGTGACGCCGACCCAACCGAGTGAGGCGGGCTCATCTACCCCCGGCTATCGGTCATGGAGGACCGGAGACGAGACGCAAGGAGGCAACGCGAGCACCCGGTGGTGAAGAAGAACCACTAAGCGGACCACATGCAGCCCCTGATCCTGTAGCAGAGCACCGCCGATGAGTCCCCAAAGAGGCAAGCGGTCTGCAGTAGGATGCCGCTGCATAGTTCGGGAGAAATAATGCGACCAGTTCCATTATCCATCCGTACGAACTGCAAACCTGACGACGAAAGAAACCTGTTCCAGGGACCCAAGATGAGGCGGACGTTTCCCCTATCTATCACCACACGACAAACTGCAACCACAGGATTGGGCGACCGGTTTTTCCCTTTCGTTGTGAGTGTGCAATCCAACGGGGAAACCATTTAACGGACTTTAATTCAAGTAAGGCTGTAATATGGGCAATAGTATATGTTAGCAACCACAACATGTTGTGACTGGATGTATGTAACTGTACTATTGAATGGTTAATGTGTGTTCTGTAAAAGTTTTGTGTTACCATTTTACTTTGGATGGCTGTAAGCCATCCACCACACTGCGTTAGGTTTAATGCATCACGCACAGAACGTGTCTTGCATGTGATCTGTCTTGCATGTGATCTGTCTTGCATGTGATCTGTCTTTACCAGTCGTAATATTAACACTGCACGCTGATCTCAACGCACACGCATTGATAAGCTTACGGCTATCCCCTATGTGTATGGTATGGGTCATGCGCCACCATTAGCTAGCTCCAGCGAACGCTAGTTTCAAACCTCCCTCCATTTTAGTTTCTTTGTTCTCCCTGAACACGCAGAACATGGAAACCCCACATGCGCCCAACGTGCCACACACACACACACACACACACAGATAGTTTGTTGTACATGATAGTAGTGAATCGTGCCTTGCTCTGTTTGGTACTTTGTGTTCAATAAACTATTACATTTATCCAAGATTGCCTGTATTAATGTTGCTCTTGTGTTGAACTGAATCAGCCAATGCCGGAGGGTAGATGGGAGGCCTTGCTCCTGGCACAGACGGGACAGGCGAGGACATAGGCACGGGTATCCCCCTTCGGTGTGGGCCACCAGAAACTCCTACTCACCAGCGCGATGGTCCTTTGGATCTCAGGGTGGCAGGACAGGCGGGAGGCGTGTGCCCACTAGACGAAGTCAGGAACAAAAAAAACGGGAGTTAGGGTTATTGCGGGGGTCCAGGTGGGTTACTTGGGCGGCCTTCACGGTCCTTTCTATATCCCAGGAGACCGCAGCCACCACACAGGAAGGGGGAAGGACAGGATTGGGGACAACAGGCCTGGCAGCCGGGGAGAAGACTCGTGAAAGGGCATCAGGTTTGATATTGCGGGAACCAGGTCTGTAAGTGATGGAGAAATTAAATTGTGCAAAAAACAGTGACTAACGGGCTTGACGTGAGTTCAGGCATTTTGCGGACTGGATGTATTGCAGGTTCCAGTGGTCAGTCAGGACAGTGAATGGTTTCTCCGCCCCCTCCAGCCAGTGCCTCCACTCCCCCAAGGCGAGTTTGATAGCCAGCAACTCCCTGGTCCCCACGTCATAATTACGCTGGGCCTGGGTGAGTCGGCGGGAAAACAAGGCACAGGGGTGAATTTTCTGGTCCAGGGAGGAACGCTGGGAAAGGACAGCACCCACTCCGGTGTCGGAGGCGTCCACATCCTCAATGAACTGACGGTTAGGGTTGGGGTGACACAGGATGGGTGTAGTGGAGAACCTGGTTTTGAGAAGGTGAAAAGCTTGGTTAGCTTCAGGGGACCAGATAAACGGAACAGAGGTAGAGGTGAGGTTAGTGAGGGGTGTAGCGATCTGGCTGTAACCGTGGATAAACCGCCTGTAAAAATTTGCGAAGCCTAAGAATTGTTGGCGGTGTTTACGGGTAACCAGCCGGGGCCACTCCGTCACAGCTTGGATCTTCACAGGGTCAGCCTTAATCCTCCCCTCCTCAATCACAAATCCCAGGAATGATATGGACGGAACATGGAAGTCGCACTTCTCCGCCTTAAATGAATATTCCCTACAGCACATTGTAGCTGGCATTAACTGTAACCTAATCACAAACATTGCAAACATTTACAAACGCAGACTCTGTATTCTTTTCTGATAAATTATTGGTTTGTATAAAAATAGGTCCCAAGACGCCAGGGCGCATTTTAGACCAATGATTGTTGTCTCCCCCTTCTGGTCCCGCCCCTCCGAGTGAGGGCAGTGAGAATAGAACCTATCTATGCCAGTGACCCCAGGACTCAACCTGTCCCTCTGATTGGTCCTGAACAAATGTTAATACCCTGTCCAAACGACACAATATTTTAAAAAATCAGCACGTGCAGAGGCATTAGATGAAGGAAAGGCACCGATTGCAATTACATTTTTTTGTGGGAAAAATTTATTGACTGAGTATTTTGACCACATTGCTGCCATTGACTTACATGGTGGAAGACCTATACTGGAGCCAACCGCAGTGGCGCTAGTGAGCAACGGCACCAGGAAACGAAAACCCAGTCTTGGCCCCTTGGAGGTTCTCCGACAGAATTTGCTCTGCGAACTCGTTCGCTCATTTGTTCTATAGCCATAATGACTCCTAGTTGTTTAAACATTAATGGATTTCCATTATTCACTTGAAACAAAGTAATATTTAAAAGATTAATTTGTGCTTTAATTCAAATTTTGATTAATTCAAATGAGTTTGTTTACTAACTCGCAATAACGAACATACTAAAAATAGGTGTTCTCTACCCCTTGAATTCTACTGGGCTGACTACTGACAGGCAGCTAGATAACCATTGTTAACTAGCGCTCAGTTTTTGGATCAATTCCTTTTTTCTTTACTTACTTGTCCATGTAGCATATAATGTATAACTATCCTCCTAAGACCTGGCAATTCCAATTCTGTCCCCTGTAGGGGACATGAGTCTCTGTTCTTAATGTCAAGAGCCATATACAGATCCTTTCCAAAAAATTAGAATATCATGGAAAAGTTTTTTTTTTCCATAATTCCATTTGAAAAGTGAAACTTTCATAGATTATAGATTCATTACACACAAAGTGAAATATGTCTCGCCTTTATTTGTTTAATTTTTCATAATTTTGGCTTACAGCTCCACAAAACAGTATTTCAAGAAATTAGAATAGTGTGTCGAAAATCAGCATTTACTTCAGTTATTTCAGAGAATTAATATTTTAGCTTGAGTGTCACACTGTACGTGGTGGTTTTTGAAGCACTGACTCCAGCCTCAGTCCACTCCCTCTGCATCTCCGCCAAATTTTGGAATCGTCTTTGCTTGACAATCCGCTGAAGCCTACAGTCATCTCTTTTGCTTGTGCACCTTCTCCTGCCACATTTTTCCCTTCCACTAAACTTTCTATTGATATGCTTGGACACTGCACTCTGTGAACAGCCAGCCTCCTTAGCGATGACCTTTTGTGGCTTACCCATCTTCTGGAGGGTGTCAATGATGGTCTTCTGGCCAATTGTCAAGTCTGCAGTCTTCCCCATACTGAACCAAACTGAGATACCTGTCCAATTTAACGACACACCTGTAGAAAAACTTTGCTGGTGTTTTGAGTAAATTAAATGATTAGAGTGACACTCAGTCTAAAACATTAATTCTCTGAAATAACTGAAGTAAATGCTGATTTTTGACACACTATTCTAATTTCTTGAAATACTGTTTTGGGGGTTTTCTGGAGCTGTAAGCCAAAATTATGAAAAATGAAACAAATAAAGGCTAGAAATATTTCACTTTGTGTGTAATGAATCTATAATCTATGAGTTTCACTTTTTGAATGGAATTATGGAAAAAAAAAACTTTTCCATGATATTCAAATTTTTTGGAAAGGATCTGTATTCTATTATGCTGATACCTACACTACAAGGGACATTCAATAAAAATAAAATAATATTTTTGAAAGTATTTTCACTGCAAGATGTTTGTGTCATCTAAGACACTTGTAAAATGTATATACTTTTCCGGGTCTCAGGAAGATATATTGACTACTTAATGACTCATTATGCCATTTTCAATAATGGTTTGGTATGGCATCATTGTTCTACCTGGGTTACTCTTTAGTCTGAATAAGCTTGCACAAGTCATATACCACATTCAACATGGTGTTAGTGCAGTGCAACTGTGATAATTTCTGAAATGTAAGCAGAATTATTTGGACGTGATAACATTTTTAAAGATTTTTTTTTTCAAGAGAAAAGTAACAAATTGTCATGGTAAATTACACTGGGTACGTTTACATGCACACTAATACTCCGATCTGAACCCGGTTATGGCAATACTCTGGTTACTGAAATGGTCATGTAAACACCTTTATCCGATAATGTAAGGTCATAATCCGTGTTTTCGAAACCCGATTAACACCCCTGGTTTTTTGGCCAAACTTTCGATTTTTTGCAGCATGTAAACACCTTTCTCCGGTTTCTTTCGGCTTTTTAAAACTACGCAGAAGAGGTGGTGTAACGTCAAAAAGATTCCACCCGTCAACATTTGCTATGCCTGGGGTTCCTTCAGCATCTCACTTCCAGAATTTTATTATTAAATTTGCATTTCACCGGTGAAAATATATTGTTCAGTGTTACGTGCTTGTGTTTGTACTAGCTAGTTTGTGGCTAGCACATTAAATAACTGAAATTTTCGGGAAATTTGCCAGATTTAGAGATCGGTAAAGCTAGCTAGTACAATAATATAAATCAACCACTACTAGCAATTAGCTATAAATAAGTAGCTATAATAATTACTAGCTAGCTATAATAATAATAATAGCCTACTAACGTAAGTTTTTGACGGGCGGATCATTTTTGTCCTTACAACGGGAAGCAGTTAGTAGCTATGTTTTCCACAGAGCTGATTATGGAGAGAATCATGTAAACGCGGCTTTTGGAGTAATCACATTTCTTATGTCCATGTGAACGCAATAAGTTAAATAATGGCGTAAGCTGATCGTTTCCAGTAATCGGATATTGCTGTGCATGTAAACGTACCCACTGACATTGACCACTGAGACTACTGGGATTCTAAAACATTTCTAGCTCTACATATTCACATGTTTGAGCCTGGATTTCAGAATTTTAATCCTTTCCAATGTTTATGTGTTGAATCTAGTTGTTTATTTCTCAGTGGTACTGTACTTGTACAATGATTTCCCTCTTAGAATGAGGAAAGTGTTTACCGAAGACAGTAGCCTAATGAAGGATCAGTCCAATTCTACAACGTAGGCACTTCAAAAACACTCTGAAGCCATTTCAAAGGCTTCATTGCCATGGAAACAGCTCTATGAAAGGGCATACTGTGGAACTCACACAGAGATAGTGGTAGGGTTGAGTGGGGACATGGCAGAGAAGTTAGTGTGTGGGATATTTCTGGGTGGCAGCATGTCAAGGACGCACTGTGTTAAAGGAAATTAGGGGTTTTAAGATATAATTTTATTATCATGGTACCTGACAGATCTGAAATAAAATAATTTTCATTACCACAGGTCTGTCGACACTGCCAATCAACAGCTCCAGAATCTTAGGAAGGAGGCGAAAGTTCCCGAAATGGGTTATGGTCACATTCATTAGTTGATTGTATCAATATACAGAGGAGGCAAATAAACTAAGCTGTGCTTTAGGCCTATGGCAACATGCTATTGCCATTCCCATTTGGATGTACGGCCGTAGTTTACCATTTCATCAGGTTCAACTCAACTTTAAAACTGGACTCCACAATTGGAATAAACACCGAAGGTGATTATTTATTATATTCAGCAACTTCTCTACTCTGCATCTCACATAGAAACCCATGGTTCACACTGCTAACTTCCTCTTCAATTGTGTAAATAATTATTCTTTTTAATTTCCTTTTATATTTTCATCTGGCAGACACTCATACAGAGTGATTTACAAAACTCACATCCTCACATTAGCAAGTTTAAAGTTTTGAGACAAATAACTACTGTCAAGACATGTAGTGTGGGGGTCAGTAATTTGTCTGGTGTTGATGTGGCTGCATTTAGTGGAAGTGGGAATTGTGTTCAGTGTGATATTTATTGGAATCACCCCACAGAATCATACATCCTGCTTTTGTATAGCCTATATTCCACTGAGCGCATTAGCGTATGTTTGCGTTGGTCAGCTCTCCAATGTAAAACAGCGTTTTGCGAACCTCGATATCTCCGCCATTTCAAAACCAATCTAAATTCACATGTGGACTACAACCGCCACGGGCTCGCCAAATACTGATTTTGGTATGGCTACGTTACAGCATTACTATATTGTGGACACCCTGTAAAAATTAGCATAAAAAATTAAGACTTGTTTTGTGCAAACATAACTCAATTTAAATCCAACAGATCCTGACACACGACCCCTCATTCTGTCAGTCATTTTAAGACCTGTATGCTCTTTATACTTTCATGGCTGTACACTTTATTTAATTTGAATGAGACCTCAAAATTCTAAATTTCGACGATGTGCCCTTCGACTTAACATGGGAGAAACAAAATGCTAACTTATAAATCAGTGCAGCTCATCAATGTTTGAATATTTCCATCGGTCTATGCGAACATGAGAACAATGGGAGACCTTGATGTACACCAGTCAGCTGTCACCATACATACAGTTCTGTGGCTGTCACACACTGTCCAAAGTGGCAAGCAGTCATTTGACTTCAGTAAAGCAAGGGCAAAATCACATAACGTTAGCTAGCCAGTTCTGTAAACGTTAGCTACCTTATTGTCTTTGATATCTGTGACTAACGTTATCTTTTTAGTAGGATTGTCGTGGCTAACTCTCATGTCTACCCAGCTAACAAAATGACGTCCCTTGAACGTCTCAAAATTTTATCAGGACTTCACCTTGTCTTTTTGTAGGGTTTTGTAAAGGTTACATGGAGGTTGCAGAGAACGTTACCAGGGCGTTCTAGTAACGTCCCCCAGACATTCAGAGGATGCTCAGGGGACGTTATTAGAATACATTACGGGGAGTCGCAGGGACATTCTGGTGACTTCCTGATTACATTACAGGCATTTTTTACATATTATCCATTTATACAGCTGGATATGTACTGAAGCGATTCAGGTTAAGTACCTTGCTCAAGGGTACAACAGCAGTGTCCTACCTGTGAATCGAGGCCAGTTCCTTAACCATTAGAACTACACTGCCGCCATGAAATGACATTATATTGTAACCAGTAACAGACGTTGCAGGAACACGTTGAATGTCCTATGGATGTTATGAGCACAACATTATATCAGGCCACCTGTTGTCTGATTGCACCAGGACATGACCCTGCAGATGGTGCAAGAAATGCCTGAGGGCCAGGCAAACTGCCCTGAGCTCCAGCAGATTGATGTGCTGCCCAGTCCAAGGGGGGCTCCAGCGGCCGCTGGCTGCCATGCCTCATGCCACCGTACCCTAACCTTCCAGAGAGGCGTCAGTGCACACTAATTCCCTGCGATGGTCTCTGCTCACACTCACCCCCTCCAACAGGAAGGAGTGGGAACGCCACCTTCTCAGGGATGCCATGTCCTCCGCCTGTCTGACCTCAGGTGCACTCGGTGAGAGTTGAACCACCATCGAAATGGACGGAGATGGAGGAGGCCCAGTCGAACCAAAAGCGAGGCAGCTGTCAGCAGGCCAGATAGCCGCTGGCATTCCAGGAAACCTAGCTAGCCTAGCTGGAAGGTTTGAGGTAGGACATTTACTTAATCCTCACTTCCCTGACATGTTATTGGTTTA
Organism: Synaphobranchus kaupii; assembly: GCA_029718625.1. Taxonomy (NCBI): domain Eukaryota; kingdom Metazoa; phylum Chordata; class Actinopteri; order Anguilliformes; family Synaphobranchidae; genus Synaphobranchus; species Synaphobranchus kaupii. The sequence goes on along the minus strand of CM056383.1, from coordinate 46,321,519 downwards.
TATTTAGTTTTTGCAGGACAAGACTTTATTCACATTTATACCCCGTTATTTGCATGGTATTACGATGGCAGCATATTATTATTTTAATAAATTCAGCAGATAAAAGATAAAAACCAAGATAAAGTGTCTAGTATGAAGTGGGCAACGGCACGGTCCTGCAGGTTCCTCCTGTACAACATCAGGAGAATTCGGCCGTACCTGACCACTTACTCCGCCCAGCTTCTTGTCCAGACCATGGTCACCTCACGCCTGGACTACTGCAACTCCCTTCTCGCAAGCCTACCAGCCTGCGCCATTCTGCCCCTACAACTGGTCCAGAATGCGGCTGCTCGGCTTGTGTTCAACCTCCCGAAGTTTTCGCACGTCACCCCCCTGCTGAGGTCACTCCACTGGCTGCCAGTCGTGGCCAGGATCAGGTTCAAAGTTCTGACCCTGGCCTACACTGCAGCCAAAAGGTCAGGCCCCTCCTACCTACAGGACTTAATCCAGCACTACACTCCTGCTCGACCACTTCGCTCTGCTGCTGCAGGGCGACTTGCACTTCCCTCCCTCCGTGTTAAAGGCTCCCGCTCATCCCGACTGCGGAGCTTTTCCACCCTAGCTCCCCAGTGGTGGAATGAACTCCCCACTCTGCTGCGCTCAGCTGAAACACTGTCTGTTTTTCGGCGTGGTCTGAAAACGCACTTTTTCAGACTCCACCTCGACTAAAATTATACCTATAGGGCCATTCTATGGTATTCGCTTCCTGTTTTCTATTTAACTTGTGTTTTTTGGTTATTCTATAGTTCAGAATGTATAGCTTCCTGTGTGTACTTCTCATGTTTATTACTAGGGATAGCTCCTACGCTGTGAGAAAGCTGTGTCGGGGGAGGTTGAAGACCAGCGTTCTGGATAAGCTGAAGGGGTCTAATGGCCGATGCTGGCAGGCCAGCCAGGAGAGAGTTGCAATAGTCCAGGCGGGACAGCGCCATTGCTTGGACCAGGAGCTGGGTTGAGTGGGTGGTGAGGAAGGGACGGATTCTCCTGATGTTGTACAGGAAGAACCTGCACGCCCGGGTTACCACTGCGATGTTCTCGGAGACGGACAGCCTGTTGTCCATCACCACTCCGAGGTTCCTGGCACAGGGCGTTGGGGTCAGTGGAGTGTCCCCTAGGGAAATGGAGAGATTGAGAGGGGGAGAGGTTAGAGCAGGAATGTAGATGAGCTCAGTCTTGCCTGGATTGAGCTTGAGATGGTGGTTGTCCATCCAGCTCTGGATGTCTCTCAGGCAAGCAGAGATGCGGGCTGACACCTGAGTGTTAGAGGGTGAGAAGGAGAGAAAGAGTTGAGTATCATCAGCATAGCAGTGGTAAGAAAGACCATGAGCAGTGATATCAGGGCCAAGGGATTTGATGTAGGTGGAGAAAAGGAGCGGACCAAGGACTGAGCCCTGGGGGACTCCTGTGGTAAGGGGATGGGGTGCTGATACTTTCCCAGCCTAGGCAACCTGGGAGGAGGGCTCCGAGAGGTAGGACTCAATCCAGGCCAGGGCCGAGCCGCCGATCCCCGCTGCAGACAGGGACGACAGGAGGATGGAGTGATCTACGGTGTCGAAGGTGGCAGAGAGGTATGTACTTTCTTAGTAGTATCTATTGTTTTCTTTCTGGCTAAAATTCCTGGGAAATATGCGTTGTCCAATTAAGCTTGTTAGCCAACCTTACTGTTGCCAGAGAAGCGTCAGTCTGCTTCTAGTCAGGAAGCAGATACAAGCTAGGCTACTACGAAGCAAATCAACATGCCTTATAGCCTACATTCATTGCACTACAGAAAACTAAACTAAACCTAGCTGTCTGGTACCAAAACATTTCCTGCAGGTAACGTTCTACACTACCGGAAAAAAAACTGTGAAGGAATTTTTGCGAATTAACTCACTCGCTCGCTAGCTCGTAGCCCACATATGGAAGGTTGGAGTTATGCATCCGGCAATCCAGTGTTGAATATCCTAACGTTAAATGTATTTCATTTTCTATAGAATACTAATAGCCCTATTTTAAAACTGTATTTCCATATTTTACTGATGCAAACTATTTAGGCTGTACTAGCTATTTAGGCTGTATGTCTTTCAGCTAGAATGTGTTTGCGTCTAGCCCATTGTGCATGCATGTCTCCATGTAGACTTGGTTCATTAATTTACATGCTTCTTCATGATCCATAGCTCAGGTGGTGCTGTTCATTGTATTTCATTACACATTAAATACTGCTCATCTACAAACTCTTTTAATGTAATTGTGTGCTGTCTGTAATAGGATAACTGTTCTCATTCTTGTCAATAGAGGGCGTTATATTTACGTAAATGTCTGCATGCATTTCTTTGGAATGCATGTCTCTCTCCGTGTTTATCTTCATGCATTATTCATCATTAGTTAGCTATAAAAAATAAGTGATATCAGATCAAAAACCTCTATGACGTAAAAAAAAGCCAAGTTACTCACGCATAGCCTACATAGTGCTGTCTATAAGTCCTTAATTCCAACTTGCAAAAACTAGGCCTGCCTTTAAAAGTCTTGATAGCAAAATGTGACCAAGTTACAACTAACAATATTGCCTATCGTAGCTCACAATAAATAAACTAGCTCTATTCCAAAGCAATGCTATCCAAACTTTCCTAAATTATTTAATGCAACTTGGCCCTGTGTTTATTCATCTTACCATCTCAAGAGAATATGGTCAATGAAACTGTATGTGCCACATCAAACTGCAAAATGAAAATAATTTATAGTGGAAATACTGATTCAGATGTGTTGCACTTAGAAATTAAACAGAAAAATTACTACACTATGGGGCATGTTTGAACAATTGTCTGCATCCACTGCTTTGGGTCTATGAATAAAATGTATTATTATTATTATTATGTATTTATTGATTTATTTATTTGGATTTCTATCAAAACCTGTGTGGTCCTACAGAGCATAGATATCCTTGTGTTCACAAAATTCTGTTTGCAAATATAAATACTATTATGTTAAGAAAATTGGTACTATTACTTATTTGCCACCATCTGACCCACAAACATGTCTGGATATGTTTGTAAAAATGCTATGTACGCTATTTTCTAGGTAAAAATATTACTCATTTTTATCTGCATTTATTTATTCATCACCCCTTTTTCTACTGTACATGATGTTTCTTGATATAAATGCATTTGTGAATTGTAAATAATTCTGTGGCAGCAGTTAACATTTTAAAACCTGTACATTTTCTAAAGTAAACTTGCCAACAAAGTACAACCATATCCTTTCTGGAGTGTAATTATTCATCAGCTGTTAAAAACATTAATTGAAATCATATGTTGTTCCATGAGGCACAATCTCACGACTGGAGATACTCCAGATACTATATTAAACGGAGAGCTCTGCACTTTCTAAAGGTGAAAACCTCTTCTTGATGTCTTATTCTGTTAGGGGTATAAGGGGCTCTGAATGATAATTGACTTATGGTAGATGTAATGGCCAGACTTGATTGCAGTCCAAATAATGCACAATTTCCGTGTGAACTCATAACATCATGTATACGTACTCGAAGGGCAGATCCAGAGGTTTAATTTGGTATACATCATGCCTTGATGTCTGAATGCGGAATGTGATTTTTGGGGCTTGGAGTGGAAATGGACACCATTTCATTCCAACAGACTGATATCATTAAAACATGATTTTGATTGACTTATCATTGAGTCATCAAGAACTGGAGATACTCATATTAAACGGAGAGCTCTGCACTGTCTAAAGGTGAAAACCTCTTCTTGATGTCTTATTCTGTTAGGGGTATAAGGGGCTCTGAATGATAATTGACTTATGGTAGATGTAATGGCCAGACTTGATTGCAGTCCAAATAATGCACAATTTCCGTGTGACCTCATAACATCATGTATACGTACTTGAAGGGCAGATCCAGAGCTTTCATTTGGTATACATCATGCCTTGATGTGAGAATGCACAATGTGATTTTTAGAGCTTTATATTCAAATATATTCATATCCTCTCCAACAGGCTTTTTCCATTAAAATATAATTTTGATCAACTTATAATTGAGTCATCAAGGATTGAATATACTCATTTTAAAGAAGAAAATCTGCACTTTAAAAAGTTGAAAACCTTATCTTGATGTCTTATTCCGAAAGGGTGATGAGGGGCTCTGAAACATGTCTGGTAATGCTATTAGTTTTGATCAATTTCTCATATATTTCAAATTTATATTTCATGGAAATTCCGTGCTCAAATGAAACAACATATGACGCCCATTCAGGAACTGTTAAGATTGTATTGATGCGCATTCCACAGCGAGTGCTGCAAGCATTTGAACTGAGGTCCTTTTTGGCACAGAGCACTATTGGCCATTCCGAGCTTCATTCCCCCATTCAATTCCAGCTTTTACCCAGGCCCTTAAAATTCTGCGAAATAAAGAAAAAAAGGCAAAAATTCTGCGTTGTACAATCCTCGCTGCTTCTCTCTGAGCAATTTCATTTACAGCTAACGCAGGGCACGTGACCGCGTTTCCGACTTAATCTCTAGTATATTTGCGAACGTAAATTTTAAGCCGTGATAGCTTGACCGCTCAATAACGTTTGTATATAATTAGATGGCTAGCTTATGGACATTTTACGTTTTTGATGATTTGTGTGTTTATTGTTGAAAACATAAAATGTCCACTTGATAGCTTACGTTTTTATATAACGTTAGATAGATAGCCAGCTCGCATTGAATAGCTGACGTTAATAGTTCGCTTGGTATCAACCATAGACCTATCAACCCACCATTCGGGTCATACTACTAGCTAGTTAGCTAACGTTAGCTACCTGACATTTTCAAAATGAGCTCACTGACTGAAACAATAAACACTTGAATCATCATAATAATAATGAATTACATTAACTAGACTAGATATGCCAGTGATGCCACTGAGGTTTGAGGAAATTAGAAAGCGAAACGCTTGACAGCGTCCAGCATACCTGTAGTGTATCGCGATGAACGTCATTTGACAAGGATCTTTGACTAACGCAACTGGGTCGGGGGACCCTGCAGTACCACGCGCCTTCCCATTGGCTGTATCGGCTGTAGGCTGGATTGGGGTGCGTTCAGCGCATAGAATTATATATTAACTAGAAAGGCAGAAGCCTTCTCAAAACGGCACCGTTTCCACGGCCCAAAGTTTTTTCTCTGATTGGCCAACGTGACCTGTCACGTGAAGGTGGTCATTTTCTCCCTTTTCACAGAGTAATGGCTGCCGTTGTAACTCCAGTTAGCGACCATATACATGTATAGCGACGACTGCAAAGTTATGCTACTGAATAAAAAAGCAAAATGAAAGGTAACTTTGTTAGCTACCGTTAGCTAAGTTAGCTCGCAGTAGCAGCCAGAGGCCTAGAAAGGACATGCTATCACAAAAGCCTGTTGATAATACACCAATAGTAGCTCGATGCACATTTAAAAGAAAATATGCCAGGTATAGCATAACGTTAGGTATACTTTAGAACACATTTGGCTAATCTTAACGTAACCCCCTCGAAACTGCAATGGACATAGTTAACGTTATTACGATAACCTTCCAATATCAACGTTATAGACTACTGCACTTTATAGACTACTGCACTTTAGAGTGTCCGCTATGCGTTAAGATAACTATATATATATATATATATATATATAATGTATGTTATATAGCCTGTGTCTATGTTCATAGACATCCTATATATAGCTACGCTGTATGTGTAGCCTACGTTATGTGGTGAGTGAATAAATTTTTTCCTGGTTGGTTCAGTTCAACAAGTTACTATGACAAGGGTGATGCAGGAAAATAAACAGACCTAACAGCAAAGCATATTTGTGGTTAATGCTAATTTAGCTCAAGCAGGACGACGAAGAAGACAAGCAGGCTAACCTAACGTTGTCAAAAAAATGATTCTTACCGTGAAAATATTACATTTTTTCCCCCAGGGTTTCTGCGCTGTTATGGTTTTGAAAGCTCCGCGCTATGATTCAGGTTTGGCAAAACTGGTATGCAGTAACAACAATGCTATAACATATTTTAGAGATGTATACCTTGCCAAAAATCACAAGAGCATTATTCCCCTCAGATGGTACCGACCAACCCTACTGGCTCACGGACTACTAGGTGTACGAATTATATATTATAATTTTTGACGTAAAAAATTATACCTAACACATAAAAGAGAAAATCTCTGTATGTCTGGTGCACAGCAGCCAGCAGATGGCACGCAATGTGCCCACACACACGCACGCACGCATTAATTCGGTATATTGAAGCTACAACATTATATAATCCTGACCATGTAGGACTATTCAGGAGGTTTGGGGGAGGGGCTAAAGCGCTTCAAAAACAGCATGTTATCTAACCCTAACCCTCATATGACAACAATCCAGATGTATTTGGTAGGTAAAATAAGGTCTAGGCTACACTAGTGCAAATCCAAACATATGACTGTGATTAGGAAAAACATCAATACCTTGAAGGATTTTTTTCCACCAAATAAGCAAAAAAATCAAGACTTGATTTTATCCAGGCTGGAGTCTCAAAGGGTCTCAGAAACTACACCTCAAAGAGGCTCTAGCCAGACAGAGGTGAAAATTAAACTTTGTCATAGGACAAAACTAAAGACGTTTTTGGAAAGGCCTTGACCTGGAGAATAACATTTGTTAATTATTTTGCCCTGACACCCCAGGGGACTCAGTAGCGCCCCCTAGAAGCCAAACTTCAAATGCTTCTAATTCTAGAACCAATGGACATATCGGGTAGATATTTAACAGGATGATTAACTAACTAGTCTTTCATAAATAATGTCAGAGCCAGCCTTCAAGCTCTAACAGAAGGGCCTGAATAAAACGTTTGATGCTTAATCATTTGATACTTTGATGATTCAATTAGATGATCAATTGGGATCTTAACTGATGCTATATTGAACATACATTTTAAGCCCCAGGTCAATAGGATTAGTATTTTTTTCGTTATTGGTACTAATAGTTTAGAACTACAATTCCCCAAAAACCAGAGAGCTCTACGTAATGATGGCCTGTGAAAAGATGGCGCCGTCTGTAGTCCGTTTAGGGTTAGGGTTCGGATAATAAATATATACGGCTAATCTGGGTCGCCCCATGTAGGGGACAGTATTAAAATGAATTGAGATTGTGGGATTTTGACCATATCCGACATAAACTGTTTGCTTTTTTTGTGACTGAATAAACCTTTCCACATGTTTTTTGTGTCCCTATTAACATATTTAGCAGTTATCGCCATCAACCAGTAGCTACTCAAAAGTCACTCGTCTGGTAAACAAAATTCACTAGCCGGCTAGCTAGCTAACAACCGAAAAGTAGCATAGTAGCCAAGCCCACAGTAACACCTCTAAATTTCGTTCTATGTAGCACGAAAACAGTCTGAGAAATGCTAGCATTGAAAATGCATGGGTTTAAATTTCGTTCTGTGTAGCACAATAAAAGTCGGACAATCGTGCTCCGGGTGACGAGTCAATAGATTAATTGTCGTGACTAGTATGAGCATGAAAAAGCGTGAAACCGGGTTGATTTTTCACCTGTTAACATAACAAAGTGTACCTTAACCTAAAGGCTAAGACCATTGCGCTATTGTGTGAATCATCCTGCGTGAACACAATTCTGATCATGCTATTCTCCTGTCCTCTAATGGTTCTAACCATCTTATCTATTTTCTATTCCTTTCTCTGTCTCGCTGTCAGTTATGTCAAGAACAATTGCTACCACTCATCCACCTATACCTGTATACCCAGCTGTTGGTAAGTACTGTATGTGTCAGTTGCTGCTCAAAGTCGAAATTTCTGAATTCACTGGGGTTCTGTTCAAGTCTTTGCTATGTGTGTAACATCCTTGTAACATCTCCCTTTATTTCTGTTTCTGAGGAGGAGAAAATGCTGTGAGTGAGCTGACTACCTGGGTCATGGAGGTGAGTGTCATTCTTGTTGATCTAAAGAAAGTGGACATACATATGCAATCTCTCTCCCTCTCTCTGTGTGCACATTTGAGGATTAACGTAAATCAAATTAATGACATTGTTTTGAGACAAGACATCTGTCTTGCTAGCCAATGGGACAGCCAGTTTATATTGTGAGCTCATTGCATTAAATGCTGCAAGAGCGACTGGCGCTTTGTGTTAATGTTTTAAAAATACTGCGGTGCTCTCCTTTATTTGGTGTTGATTTTAATTTTATGTCTTTCCTTTTAGCCTTTTGTTGTATTTATTTTAACATGATCATTATTATCTTGTTTCCTTCAGATATAAAGACAACCATACATTTTCCAACTAAAGTTCAATAGACCAAGACATGACATATCCCTATCCATGCTTCATAGCCAGATGGGGATGAAGACTCAAGATGTGTGTCCGGAAACTCATTCTTGGTGATCTTGCAAATTATGTGCCTCAACATAGCTACCTGAACTCCACCACTTGCTTCTTAAACACATTTTTTAATATGTATATGATGCAGTATTTTCTACTGCTTTAGCATGTATTGTGTCCATTCAGCAGAGGTTTAAAATCAATAAAGATGTTTACATTTTTAAAATCAATGTCAATGTGTTATCTATTTTAGTAACAGAAGTTGTTTTTGTAGATTTTGACTACTTTGAGCAAGAATTTGTAAAATGTAGTCATAAAATGATTTATCATGAGCTATGATAGATTACATTGATAATTAATTGATTTAACGTCAGTTACGTTGATTTCCATTGTCAGTGTATATATACGCTGGATGTAGCTGTCTAGTATGTACATTTTGGGGAAACAGTAATAAAAAGTTTCAATTAATTATAAAACTTGTTTTTTTATTGAAGGGTTCATTGTTTGCATATGTCATACAGTGGTATAAGGAGAAATTGCTATTTTTTTTCATTTGTAAAGACTAAATAATCAAATGTACACCATTCAAAATTATGAATCATGAATAAGGGAAACATTTTTATTCTTCGATATGCTGCGTTTCATTCACAGCAAGTTTAATCACCGTCTCCAACGTTGTCCTGGATGATAAGGGGGGAAAAAACGTAGCCTAGATACGTTAGGAGTTTGTTATAGGACACAGCAAAGTTCAGCAGCCTGTCTCAGTTTAAAGCCCACTCACCACATCAAGGTGCAGGCTGAACGTGAGCACACAGGATAAGACGCACATCCACAAGACAAACCCTGACAAGACACATTAAAATGACAAGTTCACATTAAGGAAAAATGTACAAGTTTATGTGGGATCTAAGTGGTAGCCTACTAGCAAAACTCATCCAGGGGTGTCTGTAAGCAAAGACACTTACTCGTTTATGCGCTGTTAAAAGTGCATTACCATATCTGGTTTTGATGCGCAACTTCAGTTCCTCAATCCGGTTGATTTCTTTTGAGCGATGAGAGGATGCACACGTGTAAATCGACATACAAAAGCAACATAATAGTAAACGCAGCCACAATAACTTCATGTAATGTTATGTAAAGCTACAATGTCCTTTAGCCTAGCTGGGCTATAGACAACGAGGAGCACTCGCTGTTCTTCGCAAACATTTACCGCATAGCCTACTGTGTCACGCGGTTAGACAAAATAGGCAAAATATTTCGAAAAATATAACCAGCTAATGACATGTTGGATCCACCAACCTTACCCTTATATTAAAACAAAGTTCTTTCCAGCCCGCTTTCCTGGGTCCAGCGCCTAACGTTACCCCAGATCCACTCTAACCGTAGAGTGGATGTCGTGATTATTAGGCTATAGTATTATGTGAAAAGCAAAACAATAAATACATAGATACAATCTTAAATAGGTCTATGACCTACGATTACGTTCACATAATTAAATAACGATTATTGCATCTGCTTGTTTATTTTGTTTAATCCGTAACGTTAGTCTGTGGTATGGCTAGGCAGTAGCCTAGCTCCAGCGGTAACATTACAGTCATTACATCCGGACCGGTCCCTGACTCAAGATTTCCGTGAACCAGCTAGCGCGGCTAGCTAAGTGTGGTGTAGCCATGTAACTGTAGCCTAAATAATTAGAAATCGCGATGGAAATGGCCACAGTGAAACTTGTCGCCTATTTTTCCAGGTATAGCCTCTCAGGAATGTCTATGTTATTGTTAGACTGTTAGAATGAACTATGGTGATCTTGTAGTGTTATCGTAACGTTAGACAGATTAATGGCTAGGCTATAGGCCACGGATATCTTGTTGAAATACCTCAGCCTAATGTGAGCAAAACTGCAATACCTCAGCCTAACGTGAGCAAAACTGCAAATCCAGATAAACAAGCCACGAATAGTTACTAAAAATCTTTAATAACTGTCTTGTTAACTAGCGTTATTAACAAGCATAATACGCCGGGAGCCGGACAACATTTCTGTAGCCAACCCAATGTTGACCCGCTACCGTTAGCGTCTTGCTATCCGGGCGGCTTTTCAGACTTCAACACTAACATATTCACTGGGTGTGTTACTAATTAGTGTAATCTAACAACACCCATCTTGAGATATGAAGTATGACCTTAGAAATATTATACACGCGAAAGCATTTGAAAACCATTTCATTATTATGCACAAGATAGCTGGTAAGCGAACTTCATATAGCTACAGCAACGGATGCAGTTAGCTGAATGCTCATAGCAAGTCAGCTAACCATAGAGTTCAATGTAGGTTGAGAGAATGGATTTGAGGCGAAAATGCCAATAGGCCTCCTCACGTGATTGCCCTGTGACGTAACTAAAATTACCACGTGACCATGTTCTTAACCAATCACAGTTCAGTACGCTTACTAAACACTCACCGATAAGTATTTTTAAATCATGGCTCTCTTTTTTCTGTGTAGGCTAAAAAAAATTTGAACCCAGGAAAACTGTAAAATGTGATTGCCTGCTTCTATTGACTACAATATTGTGAACGTTTGATACCTAGATTGCGCTGGGGCCACTATGTTGACTTTCACAACGCTCCATTGGAAATACATGGCAGAGCTCATAATAATACTATTTCCGGGCCATGGCAGCCATCTTGCGGCGGTGCCATTGCGGAAGAACCCAAATTGAATAGGGCTGAATGGAACCACGTGACCATGTTTCCTTTCTAGTTAATATATAGTTCTATGGTTCAGTGCAAGAAATCGTTTCATGCACGCAGCACACGCTTTATGTATGGTACATACTCTACGCAAGGAACGCGCGCAATGACGCAAAGAGCAACGCAGGGGGCGTTTCTCGCGTTCTTGTGTAGCAAAATGTGCAGTCCAAATTTTGTAACGCGACGTAAACGTGTGGTGCAATTCCACGCGTTTCCGTTAGAGGTGCTAAATGTAAATACTGTTCAATAACTGTAGAATTGCAGACTACACACAAAGAAGTAATAATTTCCGGTTTAAGGTTACTCGCTCCAACCAGATTAGCCTAGGCTGCCAACTAGCGGACAGGGCGAAAAGAAGCCGGTAAACGCGTGTATAGTATGTAAGCAAAGACCTCGCGTATGTCCCGAATCTGCGTTGGCGTTCATGTTCCTTGCGTAGAGTATGTACTAGGCCTAAGAAACAGTATAGAACAATATTATTACTATTTAAAGTGATACTGCAGTCAAAAACCAACTTTTCCCGTTGAAAACCGATGTTTTGGGTTAGATTATAATCATACACAACTGTCTATGTCCGAAAATCTCATGTTTAGTCAAAATAGTTTTATATGAGTTTTAGTGAAGGCTTACCAAAACGCTGGTTTCCGGGGATTAACATAAAAATGGGTGGAGTTTAGGTGGTCCTAGGGGTGGTCTCGGCTGGGCACGCGGTATAAAAGCAGAGACCAACGGGGTTTTTTTCCTCTTTGAGACTGAGACCCTTGTACTGTTAACTAGTTAGTTCAAGTTCAAATGTGAATTGCTTTGTATTACTGCTAACGTTAATATTATGACTTCTATCGAGCTACTAAGGCTACGTTCACACTGCAGGCCTTAGTGCTCAATTCCGATTTATTGCTCAGATCCGATTTTTTTTGTTTGGCTGTTCACATTAATTTTTTAATGTGGCCCATATCTGATTCCAGTGTGAACCGATTGCTCTCCTCAAATGACCCGTGCAAATTAACAAAAACAAAACACATAGTGCCTGTTACACAGCCTGCAGAAATAAACAACAACAAAAAGGAAGTCATCAAAGTCACAGCTTCTGCGTTAATTTTAAATCCAAGGTTTTTACTAGCTTTTTGTGCTGCCATGGCTGCTACTGTGCAGAGTGACTCGTGAATGCGAGATCGGAGCCAGGAATGGGGGGACCGTGACATGGGCGGTTTAAGTGAAACTCAAGCAAGGCATGAAATTAACCTCGCTCACTCGCCTGGGCGAGGACAGGCGAGTTAAGAAAATGGAGCGTTTGGCTAGTGAGACTAGTCGATATAACATTTATAAAACGGATAGTTCCGGGATGCAGATTGGTCAATACAGCGTTCCAGCCGTGTTAAAATACACAATATAAAAAAGCTATCACACGACACATCTGTTCAACTTCATGTGTAACGTATAGCCTAGCCTGCGCACCCTTAGATTAAACTATTGACACACTATTGGACCGACAACCATAACGTTCGGTAAGCAGCTACATGAGAAAACCGTGAATAATGAATACCGTGCAACAAACGAAGACAATAATATGAACAGTTCTAACATTATTTTAAATCACAAAACGGGTAATGCAGCTGTCCGCGAATGATATAAAAACGTTGCCTACTTCCGACTTATTATGGTGTATCGTTTGTGCCCAAAAAAATCCACTGCTTTGCACATTTCCCACTTATCTAAAATGACAACACATGATAATATAATGTGAATCTGTTGATAACCTACCCTGTACAATAGTGAGTTAACTAGCCCGTGCGCTAATATTCTAATGCCCTGCTAGCTGCATCAAAAAGTACGGTAAAAAGTCACATTAATTCCGATCTGACAGACTGCGGTCGCTTTGACACAATCGGTTATGTATCGGCATCTAATACCACATTCAAAAGTGGCCCAAATGAGAATTGTAAATGTCAGATTCAATGTGATTTCCGCTGTTCACACTTCCATAAAAAAATCTGATCTGTGTCACATTTGAGGAAAAAATCGGATCTGGGCTACTTTTTACCTGCAGTGTGAACGTAGCCATAGAGAGTTATTCATCTACAACGTCTTACTTTGGTATCTTTAGCTAACTTGCCTGCATTATGCCAAGGAGTCAGATGTATCGTTCCTCGGTGTAACGCCACCGGCTCTGTTAGCTTTCATAATCTGCCGAGAGAAGTAGGGGTGTCACGATACCGATTCGAAATCGAAAATCGATCGAAATGAGCATTCGATTTCGAAGTCACAAGCTGGTTCGCGATTCTCCAAGTTTTTTTTTCTCTCCACCCCCGCCCCCCCCCGCGCGCTCTTCTTAGCCTTTCATGTGATGGGTAAAATGTAAAAAAAGTAGCCTACTTGGCCATCTCTAATGTAAGCGTTAACGACAAAACGAAACTTGACACCTTCCACTGCATTTTGTTCCTCCACGCAGGCGTGCGTCCAAAGAAAAAAAAAACAACGATATTTCAAAGACACAGCTGCTAGTTAACGTTAGCTTACCGGTAGCCTGCATTACATTTCGACACACCATGGCCACTGTCGGAGTCGGAGATGGAGAAACAGAACTGGAAAATCCTCCTGCTTCCCTCAAGTCACCGGTGTGGCAACATTTTGCCTTCCCCGTGAGTTATATAAACAACGAACGCGTCATTGACAAAATAACGACAGTTTGTCGGCTATGCTACACGCGAGTACCATACGCCACCTCAGGCAACACGTCAAATATGGCAGGACACATTCGCAGGCATCACAAAGAAATAGATTTGACTGGGAAAAAAACATTGACACAGGCAACTCAAATGACAACCCAAATGACAGTCAGGGCATGAAAAAAAACATGTAAATAGTTAATAGCGTGGTACATGTTCAACTGTTTATTATTTCAGATATTAGTGTTTGTTAAAGCTCTCAACTGTTCAAAGAATGTGAACACGCTCATCTTTTTAAAGAAGAATTTGAAAATGTAAATGACCGTTGTCAGGGCATAAAACCAATGTGTAAATTGTTAATAGCGTGGTAAATGTTCAACTGTTTATTCTAGAGTCTAGTTTTGATAAAGCTCTTAACTGTTTAGGTGTGTTTAAATATTCTCATATTTTTGTTATTATTTATAATTGTTATTATTCAAATAAAAGTTACTTATTGAGAAACAAGTATTTTTCTTTACAAATCAAGACTCGATAGGCTAACAATGGCATAGCCATTAGTTAGACTATAGTGCTGGAAAAAAAATCGTGCTGAAAAAAAATCGAAAATCGAATCGTGACCTTAAAATCGAAAGTCAAATCGAATCGCGGATTTGGAGAATCGTGACACCCCTAGAGAGAAGGAATGTATCGATAAATTACGTAATGCAAAGCAGTCTATTGTCTGTGAGTTTAGCCCCGTTTGGTCCAGAGAACTGGTAACTTAGCTAGATAGCTAGTTATCGCTATCATTTATGAATGTTAGCTAATAAATGATAACAATTCTCTCCAGACCAAGTGGAGCTGGGCGCTACAACCAGCCATGTTCAATATACTAACGTTACTGTGTGACTGGGTTTTGCTGTGTATTTGAATGTATTTAATAGTAACGTTACTTTAGGCAGACAAACAAGCTAACTTAGCTAGGTAACATTAGCTCTACCATTCGGTTACATCCCCGGTCCTCTCTTCGATCGCGAAGACGGCGCTCAACTAATACAGTGGCTGCTGCTGCCAGTGACTCGAATGAATACGGCTGTTTTTCCAGAGCAACATCTTCGCGAGTAAGAGTCTTCCACCACAAAGGAATCCTTTCAAACTCCTCCACCTCAAAACTCCCTGCAGTACTGCTGTCACTCTTGTCGCTTGCCATTTTGTTGTTTGTTTAGATGGGAAGAGAGCAGGAAGGGGGCTGAGTTCAGTGGGGGGCCTGAGTCAGTTCACCAAGACACACCCTTTCACTCCTTGACCATATGAATATTCATAATATGACTATGTGGCACCATCGTCATATGACCACACCTACTCACGAGTTCCAGTTCAAATTGAAGCGGTAAAAAAAGGCCTTAGAAAAGCCTCTGCAGTATCTCTTTAAAAACGTGCAACTAAAGAAAAACAGTGAGGTCCAGACCTCACCGTCCTCATATGTAGTTACGACCATGCACATGCACACACGCACACGCACACACACAGGTGCATTGTCTTTTGTGTCAGAGTTAAATAATTAGAAATTAGATTATAGAACTGGACCTGTGAATAAATACAGTATAGTGATGACAACTCAGTAGGCCTATTACTTGTGTGTTAGACTGAACAAGTGAATGTACGGTGCTGATTATCTGGATGCTGGTGTCATTATTTATTCTGTGTAATGGCCTAATTTATTTATTTGTTTATTATTTATAATGTGCATGTTTATCTTTATTTAGATTTCTTCACAACACAACATAGTACTTGACGTTAAAATAAGAATTTTGTGGAAAATTTAGCATTTGATCTAATTTATGCGCATTTTGGAGATCGGGTAAATCCGGTAAGTTTTCAGGAGTTTCTTGAGGTAGGGGGGTCCCCAAACACGATTTTGCATAGGACCCCCAAAAAGCTAGAAACGGCCCTGCAACCAATAATATTTATGATTTCAGAATGCATCCACAATTGCTAGTTTAGTTTTGAGGGCTGAAATTAGAGATTGATTAACCTACGATAAAGGGTCTGAAAAGGATGCGTAGAAAATCGTGAGATATACGGTATTTAAGGAAATATATACAAATTGACTGCTAAATCAAGCAGTTTACATGTAGACTACATGTAATGGAATAACATTTGCATTATACTATTTCATGGGCTGGTAGCTGGGGATGGGTAACTCCGGGCCTCGCGAGCCAGTGTGTCTGCAGGTTTTTGTTGGCACCAGTTAGCAATTATTTAATTAGCCCTCAAATTAAAGCTGACAGTCTGCACTTCAACATCATTGTCATTGTATCCTTTCAAACTCAAAGTGCTAGAGTACAGAACCAAAATAACAAAAGATGTGTCACAGTCCAATGAATTATGGTGCTCACTGTATATTTCAAATGAGTCAAAAGAGTTTATCTGTTGAAAAAATTTGAGTATCTCCTGAATTACTGTGATGCACAATTTTACATAGATCTTTCGACACCAAGGTACACTGTTTCAAATTGCCTCGTGGCATTTGAGCAGTAATACATATCCATTTCATATTTTGTACACATCCAGACAGGAGGTTTGTGAACCAGCAAATATAAAGTTTTACCTTATTCACATCATTGACTCTCAGGGGTTCACTGTAAACTGGAGTGGTGGAACTTAGTTTTTCACCGGGGGTTGTGTATTCACCGCCCATAATTTGCATATTATTTATGAAAATACATTAATTTAAGGCATGATCATAAATGGCACAAGGGTCTCCTTTAATTTAAGCCATTATTGGTGTTTGTGTAACGTTGTCATTTGGAGTTATAAAGCTATAAACAGAACAGTACAAAACAAGTGAAAATGGGAAAAATGAAGCTTCTGCGCAAAGGGGTTAAGCATTTATTTTAACCTTTTTTCAATCAATATTATACATTGTAACACCTAATGGTGCTTTTTTAGCTAAGGGTTTCTCTAGCAGTAGTAACAATATGAACACAGTATCACTTTACTGTCTACTTCAACAAACCCCACAAACTACATGAGAAAATGGACATTGTTTTCTTTTTTCTGCGAAATTTTATTTTTCTGTACAATTTGGTACATTGGTACATTTAGCTTGACTACATTATCGATTACGAGTTACCTGTTAGCATAACTTACCAATTATGTGATGGATTAACATATTACTTGACGTATTCACATTTAATTGCACAGGACATTTTCAGGATGCTCTAAGTTAGGATGGACATGTGGAAAGAGCGTCCAACATGCCAAAGGATTTACTCTGTGTTCGATGAATGTATCGTTCTTCAATAGCTAGTTAGCTAAGCATACGTCAACATTACATTGATTTCAAGAAACCTTTACAGCAGCTAGTGCGATTGTTCTGATAATGTTACCATTAGCTCGCTAGGGCTAGTTAAAATGGATATCAATAGTTTGACTACGAACAACTCTAACATTATTGATTTTTAAGTAAATTAACATTATAATGTTACATCTATGCAGTACTTTTCTTGCATCTTTACTGGGAGAAGTTACTGGCCAACATTAGATGACTAACTTGAGCAGAAATGCCATGGGACCTACATAACATGTCAATTAATAGCCGTGTTGCTCCAACTAGTGGTAGTTTTCGAGCATGTTCTGATTGATGCATTTCTTCATAGTGTGCAGCCAAAAATATGACTAAAAATGCGGACTTGGCCTAAACCATCAACCGAGACCAAGAGCTATACCATTACTTTGGGTGCCGAGATCCAGACCAGGACCAAGGGTACCGAGGCCCAGATCCAGAACAAAACCATGTTTTTGTGGACTCGAGTGGTCTCGAGACCAAGACCACGAGATTGAGACTCCACCTCTGCCAACTACTGCAGGATATGATAACATCTCCCTCCCAAGGCAAGTTTTTATTTGTACAAATGTCCTGCCAGACCTTAAGCATTCCCAGGATGTGTCTGGGGGACATTGTGTGACAGCACTGCTGGTAAAAAGGGCCCATTGATAGCATAGTGAGAACAAGTGTGGGATCCAAAGCCAGGGGCCTGCAGAGGTGGACATGTTGGCTAAGGATGAATGACCCATCTGTCTGTTAAGTTTTTTTTTTTTCTCCCAAGTCACATTGAATTGTATAGCTATGCAAATCGAGACACGTCATACTTTGTTTCTGAATATTAACAAATGTTTATATTTGGCAGCAAGCTGCGGTGTACATTTGTATTTATGGTGTCATCTCTGTTTTTGAGGCAAATCTCACTTGGTTTAAGCAATTTAAAATGGATGTGGAGCAGTGGATTAGAGGATTGTAAAGAAGCACTTGTATAAAGCTTCATGCAAAATATTTATCATAGCAGTTTGTTCTGCTTATAACACAGTTACTTAAAACTTAATTAAAACTGAAATAATTCAATTCAAATTCATTTGCAACACTTTGGTAACACTGTATGATTTTACAATGTTTTCAGTTGTATGACTGTGCACTATACTGTTACTCTACATAATATGTAAAAATCCACCAATAAAGATTATATATTTAACCAAGCTATTGGGATGGCAGGTATGCCATCCGCCAAGTTACGGCTTGGCGGGGCATGCCCCATACCTATACAGCACAGACAGTTTGGCACTTTTCAGGGTTTCCTATAGGTGTAACCACAATGACCACAGACTCAGCCCTTAAAACATTAAGGTCTGCATGTCTGGCCTCATGTAACCACACAGAATTCAAGTACAATACCACGCATCGATACAATAAAGCCCGAAACTTGGGTTATTTTCACATTTTTTCTTCTTCTACTTCTTTTCCTTGCTGAATTCGTCATCAAAATGATCCATATCCTCAAAGAATCATTCTCCCCACTGGATATCCACATTTAATCCACCAATGAGAAGGTCTGTTTAAAATTGCCTCATCTCAAAGTACACTACCTCTCCATGCTTAAGAGGCCGTCCACCTACCGTACAATCTGAAAGCGCCTGTAGCTTTGTGGTTACAGTGTGTTGCGCTACCATATAGCAGGTTGGCAGTTCGATCCTCACCTGTTCCTAACATTTATTTTCAACGCACACAATGTGCACATTATGCTAAGAAAGTCCTTTTGACATAAAATAAATTTCGCAATATTAACTGTTAGTTTGAATCATGCAGAGGACAGAGATCACTAAGCTGACATAGCATACCGCACACTCTATATATATTATTTTACAGTGCGTTCGTGGGCTATCGGTAGGAGAGATGTTCTCATTATCGTCAGGAGAGGGCGTTATGGTTACGCAAATGTCTGATTAACGTTAATAGTATAACTGTTCTTATACAGTTAAAATGATAAATTAAAGTAGCTTACTTAAGTGTTGCTGGCTAGCCAGCACTGCCATATAAGGTATCAATGATAATCCTTCACATTAGCTTCACATAAACCTTCACAGATTTAGGCTATATGTATATTTTAAAGTTACAACGACCGCTGCGTTTCTGTTTTTCTTAGGCTACCTCTGGCTTCCTGTTAGCTAACGTTACCTTGCAAAGGTATTAGCTATTTCTGCCGACTTAGCCTAGCAACGCATGGTTTGTAAACTGTTTACCATGTATACTGTAACGTTCCGTTCCCGTCCTGTCCGTTTTCCATGTTTTCCTTGTTTCCTTCCGTGTCATGTTGGATCCCTTGTCCGTGTTTCCCTCCTGGCTGTGGACTGGGCGTCTCCCTCGGGTACTTTTGGTTTCGTTTTCCACTTTAGCTTCCGCCTATCACTCGCCCCTCTCGTTACTCACATTCCTCACTGCTGTGCTTCGGCAATCACTCCTGATTTAACATCACACCTGTTTCTCGTTTTCTCCTTCACTTCCTGCACTATTTAAACCCCTGGCTGGCTGCTATTCAGCGCCAGTTCGTTGACTAACCTACCGTGTTTGTTTCGTATCCCGTTTCTGGTCCAGTGTTTGTGAACCTGCTGGTTCATACCTGTTCGCCTGGTTTCCTGACTGGTAGCTATCTCTGCTAATCTTTCGCTGCTGCATGCATTTACCTGTTTCCCTTCAAAACCTCCAGACGCCGCAGTTCCAGTCTTCCCGCAGCTGTGTTTGTCCTCCCCGTGTTACGTACCTCCCGTACTCGTGTTGCAGTACCAGGACCTCTGCATGCCAGCCGGCTTACGCCAGTATTGCCCGAGCTACGCCGCACCTTCCAACTCGGCGGTGCATTCACCAGCTACAGTCCTGTCACAACACCCTGCCTTTAACCTCTGCTTTCTGCCCGGTTACTCAAGCTACCCGGTCCAGTTTCCAGTCCTGTTCCAGCCCAGTTCCGATCCAGTTTCCAGTCCAGCTCCAGTCCAGTTTCCAGTCCAGTTCCAGTCCAGTTCCGGTGTTTTAGACACCTCCGTTCAAGTCCAGTTCCGGCTTGGAACAAGTTCCGTGCCGTCCCCCTGTGTTCCTGAGTGGACCTTCCGGTCCAGTTTCCAGTCCAGTTCCAGTCCAGGTCCGGTGTTTCATACACCTCCGTTCAAGTCCAGTTCCGGCTTGGAACAAGTTCCGTGCCGTTCCCGTTTCCTGAGTGGATCTCCCGGTCCAGTTTCCAGTCCAGTTCCCAGTCCAGTTCCAGTCCAGTTCCGGTGTTTTATACACCTCCGTTCAAGTCCAGTTCCGGCTTGGAACAAGTTCCGTGCCGTTCCCGTTTCCTGAGTGGACCTTCCGGTCCAGTTTCCAGTCCAGTTCCGATCCAGTTTCCAGTCCAGTTCCAGTCCAGTTCCAGTCCAGTTCCGGTGTTTTAGACACCTCCGTTCAAGTCCAGTTCCGGCTTGGAACAGTTCCGTGTTTCCTCAAGTCCAGCTCCGGCTTGGAGCAGTCCTCAGTTGGACGCTATCCTGTGTTAACTAACTAACCTGTTTTGCTCCCGTGTACAGCTTTGGGACCACCCCAACGCTTAATAAAGTTCCACTTTCTGTAATCTGTCTCCTGGTCGTTGCACTTGGGTTCGTCCCGTATCAGGATCGTAACAGAACGAACTGGCCAACAATATGGACCCAGCCGATCTGGAACAGATTCGCCACGCCTTCTCCTGCCAAACTGCGATCAGCGACCAACAGGGTCGCCGTTTGGATGATGTGCTGGAAGTAGTTAGGGGCATCACGGAGCAAGTATCCCAACTTTCGCTCCACCAACCGCTACTACGGATTCCAGCCAACCCTACTCCTTCCTCTCCCGAACCCCATCCGGAGGCACCGGCTCCCACTTCCAGCCGGGAGCCCCGTGTACAACACCCCGAGTTATATCGCGGGGGGTTGGGGAGATGTCGTGAATTTCTACTTAAATGTGACATAGTGTTTCGGATGCAGCCCTCCTCCTTCGCCTCTGACTCCAGCAAGATCGCGTTCATTATGAGCAGCCTGGGAGGGAGCGCCCTGGAGTGGGCTACATCCATCTGGGACAGCCAGGCTCCGTTATGCAGCAACTTCGCAGCCTTTACGGCAGAGATGCGACGTGTGTTTGAACACCCGACCTGTGGACGTGACGCTACCCAGCGTCTGCTTCAAGTTCGCCAAGGCAACCGCAGTGTCGCAGAAATGGCCATTCAGTTTCGTACCCTCGCCGCGGAGTCAGGATGGAATGACGCCTCCCTCCAGGGGGCTTTCCGCCAAGCTCTCAGCGAGGAACTCAAGGACCAGCTTGCCACTCGGGAGGAATCCAACTCCCTTAATAGCCTCATCAGCCTCGCTATAGCCATCGATAATCGTCTCCGCATCCGGGCCCGGGAGCGGGGAGGAAGTTCCGGGCGTCATTCGCCCTCCGTCGTCTCTAATGTTCATTCACACTCCATCACTGGATCTCGGGCGCCTACGGGCGGGTCCGAGGAAGAGCCCATGCAACTGGGCAGAGTTGCGGTCAATCCCGAGGAGCGTCAGCGCCGTCAGCGCACCAGATCCTGTTTCTATTGCGGCAAGCCTGGCCATCAGATCGCCTCCTGTCCCATTCGCCCAAAAGAAGGGGCTCGCCAGTAAGACTGGGCGTACTGACGAGCCCCATCGTTCCCAACCATGCTGCCCAGGACCGCCTCATGTTCAAGGCTACTCTCCTTTGGAGGGACAAGACCCTATCTTCTTCGGCCTTAATTGACTCCGGAGCTGACGCCAGCTTCATGGATATCACCTTCGCCAGGAGGGCCGGCATTCCCACGGAACGTCTCACTTCACCCATTTCAGCTCTAGCTCTGGACGGTAGGAGTTTGGGGTTAGTTACCCACTCCACCGTTCCTATCCAATTAGTTCTATCTGGCAATCATCGGGAGTCCATTCAGCTATTACTGATTAACTCCCAACAATCTGCTCTGGTGTTAGGTCAGACCTGGCTTCGCCTCCACAATCCCCATATTGACTGGAAAGCCGGTCGCATCCTGGCGTGGAGTGCCCACTGTCTAGCCAGCTGTCTCCGTTCTGCACTACCCCCCTCCGGGGCCCAGTAAACCCTGTTCCATGCAACCTATACCGGATTTAACGAATGTTCCCAGCGAGTATCACGACCTCGCGCAAGTATTTTCTAAATCACGTGCTCTGTCCTTACCTCCTCACAGGCCGTATGACTGCGCCATTGACCTACTGGCTGGAGCTAAACTGCCATCGGGACGCCTCTACAGTCTGTCTGGACCGGAGAAACTAGCCATGGAGGAATACATCCACGACTCCCTCGCTTCGGGTATTATCCGTCCCTCTTCATCCCCAGTCGGTGCAGGGTTCTTCTTCGTTGGGAAGAAGGATGGCTCCCTGCGACCCTGCATCGACTACCGGGGCCTCAACCAGGTCACCATCCGTAACAAATACCCTCTTCCCCTCATTAACACCGCCTTTGAAGCCCTCTCTCCAGCTGTGACGTTCACCAAGCTCGACCTCCGGAATGCGTATCACTTGGTGCGTATCCGTGAGGGGGACGAGTGGAAGACTGCTTTTAATACCCCGTTGGGCCACTACGAATACCTGGTGGTCCCTTTCGGCCTTACTAACGCCCCAGCAGTCTTCCAGAGCATGGTGAACGACGTCCTGCGGGACCTCCTAGGGAGGAGCGTTTTTGTTTATATCGATGATATTTTAATTTTTTCTCAATCCCCGCAGGAGCATGTCCGTCACGTTCGAGAGGTTCTCCAGCGGCTGTTGGAGAATCAGCTGTTTGTTAAGGCTGAGAAATGTTCCTTCCACGCTTCCACGGTCCCGTTCCTCGGCTTCATTATCGAGGAGGGCAGTATCCGGGCGGACCCTGTGAAAATCAAGGCGGTGACAGAATGGCCCCAACCCACCTCCCGCAAGCACCTTCAACAGTTCCTGGGGTTTGCAAATTTCTACCGCCGCTTTATTCGCAATTACAGTTCCATTGCTGCTCCCCTGACTAAACTCACTTCCGTTGCCCTGCCTTACTGTTGGAATTCCGATGCCCAGCGAGCTTTCGAGCTACTCAAGGCTCGGTTTTCCTCAGCACCTATCCTCCTTCACCCTGACACTTCTCGGCAGTTTGTCGTTGAGGTGGATGCCTCCGACACCGGCGTGGGGGCCATTCTGTCTCAACGGTCCGCCTCTGATTGCAAGCTCCATCCCTGCGCATTCTTCTCCCGGAGGCTGTCCTCCGCCGAGAGGAACTACGATGTCGGGGATCGGGAACTGCTGGCGATAAAACTGGCTCTTGAGGAGTGGCGCCACTGGCTGGAGGGGGCAGGTACCCCTTTTCTTGTTTTTACCGACCATCAAAACCTCATTTATTTAAGATCTGCCAAGAGGCTCAATTCTCGTCAGGCTAGATGGTCGTTATTTTTTGCACGCTTTAATTTCTCTGTTTCTTTCCGCCCTGGTTCCCGTAATATTAAAGCAGATGCCCTGTCCCGCATTTTTTCCCCTCCCTCCAGTCCTGCTGATCCGGAGCCCATTTTGCCGGCCTCCTGTGTGGTGGCTGCGGTCTCCTGGGAGATTGAGGGCATTGTGAAGGCCGCCCAGACTTCCCAACCGGACCCCCGCAATAACCCTAACTCCTGTCTTTTTGTCCCCGATTCCGTCCGCTCCCAGGTCCTCGAATGGGTTCACGCCTCGTGCCTGGCATGTCACCCAGGTGTCGCCAGAACTATCGCCCTCGTCAGGAGGAGTTTCTGGTGGCCTACCCTTAAAGGGGATACCCGTGCCTTCGTCCTGGCCTGCTCGGTGTGCGCCAGGAGCAAGGCTTCCCACCAGCCTCCCTCCGGTCTTCTCCTTTCCCTCCCCGTCCCTGGCCGTCCTTGGAGTCACATTGGTGTGGACTTCGTAACCGGTCTGCCGTTGTCAGAAGGTAACACCGTCATTCTGACAATAGTGGACCGGTTCTCCAAGGCGGTTCACTTTGTTCCCCTCCCCAAGCTCCCGTCCGCCCTTGAAACCGCTGAGCTCTTGGTGCTACACGTGGTCAGGCTGCACGGGATCCCCTCTGACATCGTGTCAGACCGTGGGCCCCAGTTCTCCTCCCGAGTTTGGAGGGCGTTCTGTGCAGCCCTGGGTGCCTCTCCTAGTCTTTCCTCGGGTTTCCATCCCCAGTCTAATGGTCAGGCAGAGAGGGCGAACCAGGACCTGGGGGCCGCCCTGCGGTGCGTTACAGTGCGCAATCCTGCCTCTTGGAGCCGTTTTCTCCCCTGGGTCGAGTACGCACATAACTCCCTTAAGAGTGCCTCTACTGGCCTATCCCCGTTTGAGTGTGCTTTAGGCTATCAACCCCCTCTTCTGTCGACCCAGGAGGCCGAGATAGCTGTCCCCTCTGTTAGGGCCCATGTCCTTCGTTGTAAAAAACATTTGGAGACTCACACGCACCGCACTCCTTCACGCCAATTCCCGCTCCCAACGTCTGGCGGACCTTCACAGGACCGCAGCCCCCACAGTATAGGGCCGGTCAGCAGGTCTGGCTCTCCACTGCAAACATCTCCCTTCCCTCTTCATCCAGAAAGCTTCAGCCCCGTTTTATTGGTCCCTTCCCCATCATTTGTCTAGTTAACCCGGTGTCTGTTAAACTTTCCCTCCCCGCCTCCCTCAAAGTTTACCCTGTGTTTCATGTGTCCCAGGTTAAGCCTGTCTCCTCCAGCCCCCTCAGTACCCCTACCATCCCGCCTCCTCCCGTCCGAGTTGTTGACAACGCCCCGGCCTACACGGTGAACCGTGTTATTGATATCCGCCGCAGGGGCCGGGGTTTCCAATACCTCGTCGACTGGGAGGGGTACGGTCCTGAGGAGAGGTCGTGGCTCCACAAGAGCCTGATCTTGGACCATTCAGTAATCCAAGACTTCCACGAACAGTTCCCTGACAAGACCAGGCCTCCGGGTACGCCAGGTGGCGTACATTGAGGGGGGGGTACTGTAACGTTCCGTTCCCGTCCTGTCCGTTTTCCATGTTTTCCTTGTTTCCTTCCGTGTCATGTTGGATCCCTTGTCCGTGTTTCCCCTCCTGGCTGTGGACTGGGCGTCTCCCTCGGGTACTTTTGGTTTCGTTTTCCACTTTAGCTTCCGCCTATCACTCGCCCCTCTCGTTACTCACATTCCTCACTGCTGTGCTTCGGCAATCACTCCTGATTTAACATCACACCTGTTTCTCGTTTTCTCCTTCACTTCCTGCACTATTTAAACCCCTGGCTGGCTGCTATTCAGCGCCAGTTCGTTGACTAACCTACCGTGTTTGTTTCGTATCCCGTTTCTGGTCCAGTGTTTGTGAACCTGCTGGTTCATACCTGTTCGCCTGGTTTCCTGACTGGTAGCTATCTCTGCTAATCTTTCGCTGCTGCATGCATTTACCTGTTTCCCTTCAAAACCTCCAGACGCCGCAGTTCCAGTCTTCCCGCAGCTGTGTTTGTCCTCCCCGTGTTACGTACCTCCCGTACTCGTGTTGCAGTACCAGGACCTCTGCATGCCAGCCGGCTTACGCCAGTATTGCCCGAGCTACGCCGCACCTTCCAACTCGGCGGTGCATTCACCAGCTACAGTCCTGTCACAACACCCTGCCTTTAACCTCTGCTTTCTGCCCGGTTACTCAAGCTACCCGGTCCAGTTTCCAGTCCTGTTCCAGCCCAGTTCCGATCCAGTTTCCAGTCCAGCTCCAGTCCAGTTTCCAGTCCAGTTCCAGTCCAGTTCCGGTGTTTTAGACACCTCCGTTCAAGTCCAGTTCCGGCTTGGAACAAGTTCCGTGCCGTCCCCTGTGTTCCTGAGTGGACCTTCCGGTCCAGTTTCCAGTCCAGTTCCAGTCCAGGTCCGGTGTTTCATACACCTCCGTTCAAGTCCAGTTCCGGCTTGGAACAAGTTCCGTGCCGTTCCCGTTTCCTGAGTGGATCTCCCGGTCCAGTTTCCAGTCCAGTTCCCAGTCCAGTTCCAGTCCAGTTCCGGTGTTTTATACACCTCCGTTCAAGTCCAGTTCCGGCTTGGAACAAGTTCCGTGCCGTTCCCGTTTCCTGAGTGGACCTTCCGGTCCAGTTTCCAGTCCAGTTCCGATCCAGTTTCCAGTCCAGTTCCAGTCCAGTTCCAGTCCAGTTCCGGTGTTTTAGACACCTCCGTTCAAGTCCAGTTCCGGCTTGGAACAGTTCCGTGTTTCCTCAAGTCCAGCTCCGGCTTGGAGCAGTCCTCAGTTGGACGCTATCCTGTGTTAACTAACTAACCTGTTTTGCTCCCGTGTACAGCTTTGGGACCACCCCAACGCTTAATAAAGTTCCACTTTCTGTAATCTGTCTCCTGGTCGTTGCACTTGGGTTCGTCCCGTATCAGGATCGTAACATATACAACCCTTTAAAATAGCCTACGTGCCGTCATGCATTTACAACTATTGCCAACACTTTCATTTGTTTGTTGTTCATGGTAAAGGACAGAATCCTATTTCTTTGAGCTACAATGCATGTGAGTCTGCATCTATTCTGTATGCATGTCTCTCTCGATGTCATCTTCATATGAATTATCAGTTAGCAAACATACTACAAAAAAACAAAAAATGCTTTCAATATAGAAAAATGCCAAGTTAATCACGCATAGCCTACAAAGCACTGTCTCCAAGTCATTAATTCTAACTTGCAAAAACTAGACCTGCCTTTAAAAGTATTGATATCAAAATGTGGCCAAGTTACTACTAACAATATTGCCTATCATAGCTCACACTAATTAAACTAGCTCTATTCCAAAACAATGCTACCAAATATTTCCTAAATTGTTTAATGTAACATTGGCCATGTGTTTTTCATCTTACCATCTCAAGAGAATGTGGTCATTCAAACTTCAAGGGCTCTATTTTAATAAACCAAACACAATGGTGAACGCAAGAGTAATCGCTTGGCGGTATCGCTCTGAGGGCGTGTCGGCGAGAAATTTGGTAATTTCATGACGGCAATCTTGGCGCACCTTATGGCGGTATTGCTAAAAGGCTGGGTTTAAATGTCCAAGTTGTGTCTCTATGGTAGCCAATCAAATTGTTGTTCTCATGCTTTAAAAAAAGCCAGTTGGAACGCAATCGCTCCATGCAATTTCATAATGAGCAACCCAAACGCACTGGACCGTCAACGACAAGAGCGATTTTCCGCACAGGAATCAGACATACTTGCAACAGAAGTACAGGCTAGGACTGTAGTAAATTATGGATCACAATCCACACCACCTCGTCTCCCAGAAGTTCGGAAGGCACGGGAGGAGGTGGCGAATGCATTAATTAGCCTACATTAGGTGATGTAGGCATAATTATGATTCAAATGGTAGGCTTATGATTCAACTGTGTCAATGTGTAATTTATATATTATAGGCTATTGGCCTACATGATCGCAAGTTTCTTGTAAGCTGTCCTGTTTTATTCTAGTAGTTTAAATTAAAATTAATTAATTAATAATAATTATAGGCTATTTGTTCATTAAATGGAAGTGTAATGTTGGCATCACCTATAGACACTACATAGAACTACATGACGAATAAGTTGCCAAATTGCCAGAGTCTATTGCGTTCCCGCTAAGAGGTGGTTCCAGCTGATCATAACGCAATGGGTTTTCGTTGGTTCAAATTGTCACTGAGCCGAAAGTATTTTAGAACACGCCCCAGACAGCGCCACCCATCCCACTGCAGCGCAAGCGAAAGGATGTTATGTTGAGAATTTGTTGATCCTAGCGGTATTGCTGAGAAACGCCATAGCGCCAGTTTTAAGACGTTGATGCTGTCAACAAGCTTGCGTTTGACTATACCGTCCCCTTGCGCTGGTTTGAAAATAGAGCCCCAAATGTCAAATAACAAAAATTGCCTCATGGAACAACACATCATTTGAATTCATGTTTTAAACAGTTGATGAATAATTACACTCCTGAAAGGATATGTTTATGTAACGCGGGAATTCAGGCAAATCCTGATCCCGGACCCCTAACCAGGTTTTGCAGATGATCCACCACTCTCCAAAAAGCACACCAACCACAAAGTAAAAGGTAAAAAGTCACTTTAATGAATACAAATTCATAAAATTGTATACAGTTGAAGTCGGAAGTTTACATACACCTTAGCTAAATCTATTTAAACTCAGTTTTTCACAATTGCTGACATTTAATCCTAGTAAACATTCCCTGTCTTAGGTCAGTTATGATCACAACTTTATTTTAAGAATGTGAAATGTCAGAATAATAGTAGAGAGAATGATTTATTTCAGCTTTTATTTCTTTCATCACATTCCTAGTGGGTCAGAAGTTTACATACACTCTGTTAGTATTTGGTTGCATTGCCTTTAAATTGTTTAACTTGGGTCAAACGTTTTGGGTAGCCTTCCACAAGCTTCTCGCAATAAGTTGCTGGAATTTTGGCCCATTCCTCCTGACAGAACTGGTGTAACTCAGTCAGTTTGTAGGCCTCCTTGCTCACACACGCATTTTCAGTTCTGCCCAGAATCTTTTGATTGGATTGAGGTAAGGACTTTGTGATGGCCACTTCAATACCTTGTCTTTGTTGTCCTTAAGCCATTTTGCCACAAATCTGGAAGTATGCTTTTTGGTCATTGTAAATTTGGAAGAGCCATTGGCGATCAAGCTTTAACTTCCTGGCTGATGTCTTGAGATGTTGCTTCAATTTATCCACATAATTTTCCTTCCTTTTTTGTTTCATCAAAAAAGTAAGATCTTTGTCCCCATGTGCAGTTGCAAACTGTAGTCTGGCTTTTTTATGGCGGTTTTGGAGTAGTGGCTTCTTCCTTGCTGAGCAGCCTTTCAGGTTATGTCGATATAGGACTCGTTTTACTGTGGATTTAAATACTTTTGTACCTTTTCCCTCCAGCATCTTCACAAGGTCCTTTGCTGTTGTTCTGGGATTGATTTGCAATATTCGCACCAAAGCACGTTCATCTCTAGGAGACAGAATGTGTCTCCTTCCTGAGCGGCTGCGTGGTCCCATGGTGTTTATACTTGTGTACTATTGTTTGTACAGATGAATGTGGTGCCTTCAGGCATTTGGAAATTGCTCCCAAGGATGAACCAGACTTGTAGAGGTCCACAAATTTCTTTCTGAGGTCTTGGCTGATTTCTTTTGATTTTCCCATGATATCAAGCAAAGAGGCACTGAGTTTGAAGGTAGGCCTTAAAATACATCCACAGGGACACCTCCAATTGACTCAAATAATGTCAATTAGCCTATCAGAAGTTTCTAAAGCCATGACATAATTTTCTGGAATTTTTTTTAAGATGTGTAAAGGCACAGGCAACTTAGTGTATGTAAACTTCTGACCCACTGGAATTGTGATGTAGTGAATTAAAAGTGAAATAATCTGTCTGTAAACAATTGTTGGAAAAATTACTTGTGTCATGCACAAAGTAGAAGTCCGAACTGACTTGCCAACACTATAGTTTGCTAACATGAAATCTGTGGAGTGGTTAAAAATTAGTTTTAATGACTTCAACTTAAGTGCATTTAAACTGTATATTATAAAACATTAGCAACTTAAGGAAGTTTACCACAATTTCATTTTGCAAAATGGTGAGTTTGGTCAAGTCCTGGGCTTCTCCACCCCGAATCTGTGCCTGGACCATGAAGACCATATCCGGTTGACCCTGCACCCGACAACGTCACTGCGGCTCCACGGAGCAGATGCAGTTTGTTCAAACCGGCGGCGAAAAAAGTCTTCCAGACTCAAAACGGTTTTTACGAGGCCGTGGGAAGACAATGACAGGTGGCGTCACAGTGACTTTGTCCATATTTTTATACAGTCTATGATCCAGTGGCGTACCTTGGGAGTAGAACTAGGCCTTCTGTAAACTTACCTTTAACGGATGATCACTCTCAATCTGTTTCCGTTTACTTTTCCTGATTGTCAATCAAATAATTGATTCACTGAATAACCAAGAACAAGAAGTAAATTATTAGGCTAAGTTATTTTGAGATAGCATTATTGTTCTGTGCAACATAAACTTGTGTTGCATTTTTGTATATCGACATTTATGATGTTGTGTTATCATGCGAAGATTCTGACTTTTAAATGCTCCATGTTTAAATGTTCAACGTAGATTTTCGTAAATGAGTATTTCTAGCCTGTATTATGCGCTGCTCTCAACGATTCGAGACACTTAAGAGGCTGTCCTCTTTAAATTTATGCTTTCTAATGTTTAAATCGCTTTGACTAATTTTAGTGTCGTCTTAAAATTAATTACATTATTTAACGCATTCAGATTATTGCCTGATCCTTGTTAAACAATCTTAAAGTGATACTGCAGTCAAAAACCGACTTTTCCCGTTGAAAACCTATGTTTTGAGTTAGATTATGATCATACACAACTGTTTATGTCTGACTTGAGGTGGTCCTAGGGGTGGGTCTTGGCTGGGCACGTGGTATAAAAGCAGAGAACGACGATTTTTTTTCCTTCTGAGACTGAGACCCTTGTACTGCTAATTAGCTAGTTCAAGTTCAAATGCGAATTGCTTTGTATTATTGCTAACGTTAATATTACGACTTATATCGAGCTACAGTTATTCATATACG
Source organism: Synaphobranchus kaupii (assembly GCA_029718625.1). Lineage (NCBI taxonomy): Eukaryota > Metazoa > Chordata > Actinopteri > Anguilliformes > Synaphobranchidae > Synaphobranchus > Synaphobranchus kaupii. The sequence goes on along the minus strand of CM056383.1, from coordinate 46,290,819 downwards.
ACGTCTTACTACTTGGTATCTTTAGCTAACTTGCCTGCATTATGCCAAGGAGTCAGAGATGTATTGTTCCTCGGTGCAATGCCACCGGCTCTGCTAGCTTTCATAATCTGCCGAGAGACCCAGCGCTAGCCTACTTAGCCAGTGGCTTCAAGCTATCGGTGTAGAGCACGTGGACTTGCCGAAGAAAGCCCTAGTGTGCAACGCGCACTTCACACCGGACTGCTACCACAATTTAACTGGCTTTGAGATGGGCTTCTATAAAACTCTGTCGCTGAAGCCAGGTGCCATCCCAACAGTGATGGATGTAATTTTGTAATCATTACATCAGCTAAGTAAAACAGCTAAGTACAATATACCTATTACATTGTATTTGTGACAGTGTAATTGCACATGTATTGGCCACTATTATACAGTTGGGCCAAGCATGCCCGACTACGGCACAGCAGTATTAGACAAATCAAGAATAGCTTCATAACTACGCTGACATAACGCGTTACCTCAGTAACCTCACGGCAACATAGGTTTTCTGGAGGGGACAGGTTAGAGCAGTGGCCACAAGCACACCTGTGTTGGGACATTAGTTTGTTTCTGTTTACATGCAAGTTATCTGTACAAACTACAACAAAAATGCTTTTGCAAACGGTTGACATTACTGATAGGTAATAGCTAATGTGGGGTTGAAGGCAACCTATTGTGTGAGCTATCTTTTATGAATACGTAACGTTAGCTAATAAACGATAGCAATAATACATTTGATGTAGCCCTAGCAAAACCAGTAACCAGTCGGTCAGTAAACTCGGACGGAATGTATCGATAAGTTAGGTAATGCAAGGCAGTCTATTGTGTGTGAGTTTAGCCCCGTTTGGTCCAGAGAGAACTGGTAACTTAGATAGCTAGTTATATTAGCTATATCATTTATGAATAATGTTAGCTAATAAATGATAATTCTCTCCGGACCAAGTGAAGTTATGAGGGCGCTACAACCAGCCATGTTCAATATACTAACGTTACTGTGTGACTGGGTTTTGCTGTGTATTTGAATGTATTCAATAGTAACGTTACTTTAGGCAGACAAACAAGCTAACTTAGCTAGGTAACGTTAGCTTTACCATTCGGTTACATCCCGGGTCCTCTCCTCGCGAAGACGTTGCTCAACTAATACAGCCATTTTATTTAGTTGTGAGGAGAGAGCTGGAAGGGGGCTGAGTCAGTTCACCAAGACACCCTTTCACTCCTTGACCGTATGAATATTCATAATATGACTACGTGGCATCATCGTCATATGACCACACCTACTCACGAGTTTCAGTTCAAATTGAAGCGGAAAAAAGGGCCTTAGAAAAGCCTCTGCAGTATCTCTTTAAGTTGTCTCTTTGTCGTTATCATTTCTAAATTATTATAGGCTACAAATTGGTCTTGATTATTCAGAGAATGAATGGATTGATTGTTAGGCTACTGAATCTAAATAAACGGAAACAAGTAATCCCCACTTTTTCCAACGCGCAGGCCGTCGCTACATATATTTAAGTGCTACCCATTTTATGACGCAAAGAAAAATACTAGCACAGAAAAACTTGATATATTCATTGATGTTTGTTATTCAGTTATTGAATTGCTTGATTGATAATTAAGAACTATAAGTAGAAACAGGTTGAGAGTAATATCCGTATAAAGGTAAGGTTACCGAAGGCCTATTTTACAGCCGACGTTACGCCACTGCTATGATCCCACCCCCCAATTCCCATAGAGATCCATTCAAATGCAGAGAGGGTATAGTATTGCTTGTCAGAGTACCAGAAAATAAGATATTAATTAATGTAGTTCTATCATTTCTAAACGGTTCATCCGATATGGATGAAAATACCCTCAAATTAAAGCTGCTCTCTCACTTCAACCCAGTCTCGTGCCCTGGCGTACAAATAACACGATTTTACACTTTCAAAATGCGTACAATGTATACGCCAAATGCAATTTTTGCGTGCAAATGATACGCGGAGCGCTCCCATTGACACCGATGTAGCCGTTGGAGAACAGTTGCGTCTTTATTGCACGCATACAAAGAAATACGTCTGTTAATTTGCCCAATTACTTTTGGTCCCCACCAGGATACTAAAAACCCTCAAATTAAAGCTGAAAGTCTGCATTTTAACCTCATAGTCACAGTTCCATTTGAAATCCAATGTGCTGGAGTACAGAGCCAAAACAACAAAAAACTGTAACTGAATGTAGCTTTAAAAGTTGTCCGTTTTGTATTTAAAAGGGGGAAATTGGATCAGAATTCAAAATAATTCAACAATGTTGAAACGTGTCTCTAGCATGAGTGACAGGAGGTTAAACACAAAAACAAGTCCATCATGGATGGAACTTTTCTTACACCTTACTCCCACAGCACTACCAAACTTATGACACAGCGGGAAAACTCACAAAATATTGTTGGGCTTAAAAGGCTGGAGTGATGTACTATTCCTTTTGAGCAGCAGTAGTATTGTCATTACCACTCTGTATTTCATATTCTACACTGTTTTCCTTATAGTTATGTTTCTCATACTTTAAAGTCACACTTACTTGTTTGCCACTATCTCATGTCCTCTTTCTTGCTCTATATCCTTCTTTGACTCCATTTCTTCTGTCACCCCTTCCTCCGTCTCCCCTCTTGCCTTTTCTTCTTCCATATCCTTTTCTGTTCCTTTCTGTCCAATCCCATCAACTGAATCCTCCTCTACCTCATCTGTGTCCTCTATTTGACTTAGTCCCCCATCTCCCTGTCTGATGGTCTCTCTCTCAATCTCCATAATGTCTTCTATTTCTTCCTGCTCAGTCTCCTCATCTATTTCTTCCTGCTCAGTCTCCTCATCTATTTCTTCCTGCTCAGTCTCCTCATCTATTTCTTCCTGCTCAGTCTCCTCATCTATTTCTTCCTGCTCAGTCTCCTCATCTTTTTCTTCCTGCTCAGTCTCCTCATCTATTTCTTCCTGCTCAGTCTCCTCATCTATTTCTTCCTGCTCAGTCTCCTCATCTTTTTCTCCCTCTGCCTCATCTTCTTCCTCATCTGCCCTCTCCTCTTGCTCAATGTCCTCTCTTTCAAGATTCCATGCTTTGAAGAAAACCATTTAAGGCATTAGAGATTTATATGGTACAATAAGTGAGTAACCCATATAAAAAGCGTCCAAGTCCATTTTATGAAAACATGCAAAAGCTTGTAAATGTAACTCAAAGAGAACATGATTGTCCATCAGCAAAACTGGAAAAATTACTTGTGGGTCATTCCATGTCATTTCCCAAAAAGAAGTGGATTTCAACACCGACTATCTCAGATTTTCCAACATGTTTCCTGTAGTTAGAAACAGATAAACATTCATGTAAAATTATTTTGTATAATATATAATTTGATCTGTGAGAAATCAAGCAAATTAAGGCACCCAAATTTTATTTTGGTACGGTTCACACAATATCCTGTAAATAAAGTACCCAAAATCCTATTTGTGCCAATCTGTTCCTGATATAACATGATAGACAACTGATGTTAGACAGTATATGTTGTGGTGGGATTAGGGTGGGGTTTGGGGGGTCCATGGATGGATTTTGACCATTTATTTAGATTCCTCATGTCTTAATCATCATAAGGAAGGATGTTGGTCCATATCAGTTTTTATGGTACTATATTTAATGAATATTATGTGAACCATATTAACCAAGCTAAAATGTCCAATTCGGGTGGAATCAATTAGCGTGAATTTCTCTGAGATCAAGTTATAATTCTACAAAAAAAACATTACCTGAATGCTTATCTAAACTGTTTTTGACTACAGGAAATGACATGAATGGCCTTATTGTCACGATTCTAGCCTGTCATGTCATGTTTTCTGTTTCATTTCTGTCTTAGTTAGATTTCTTGTAATGTCACGTATTGTGTTTAGTCTAGTCACGCCACGTTTTATGTTTTATTCTTGTTACGTTTCATTTTTATGTCATGTCACGTTTCATGTTTGATAATTGTTACGATTTATTTTCTAGTCTTGTCATGTCACGCGTTATATTTGATTCATGTTACGTTTCCCGTTTAGCATACACATTTCCGTGTTTTTCCGCAGCCTTGCGTTCATGCTGTTTCTCTCTCTCTCTCTTGCTGTCGCTCACGCTTCCCTAATTGTTTCATTCTCCCATGTCTATTTACTAATCTACTAACATTAGATCAGGATTGGGTAATACTAACTCTCTAACCATGTGTTCATGTTTACCTTATGTTTCTCGTGCATGTCATTTACTAATTTACAAACGCTAGGTCAGGATAGGTTTATTACTAACGATTACTAATTATCTTGTTACCTCGTCAGCCTTCCACACCTGATTTCCATTCGCATGCTGCTCTCAAGCTAAGTGTCTGCACCTGTCTACACCTGCATATAAGCTCAGTGTTCATGTCTTGTCTTCGCAAAATTGTTGCCTCCTGTTTACAGTGCACTCTTGAGCGTTTTTCCAAGCCTGTCTTTTGTTTACGATCCAAGCCTGTTTTTGACCACTGTTACTGACTTCTGTTTTGTTAACCACTGCCTGCCTGTACTACAAGTTTTGCCTGCTGTCTTTTGTACTTTTGCCCCGCGGAGCGGACTCCGGTCTTGATTCTTGCATCGTTTTCGACCCCGAGCCTGCCTACCGTCTGCCTGTACTTCTGCCCAGCTGACAGCTACTCTGGTTACTGGACTATTGCATGGTGTACCGATTCTGAGACTGCCTTCTCCCTCGGTACTGTACATTGGTTTTGGCTGGATTTTTCGTGTATGAACTTTGCTTGTTTTTTTGACCACGCTCTTTGGACATTCCCCCATTAAAGCCCTCACGGGACATCGTGCATTTCGGGTCCTACCCTCACGCAACCGTCTCACTTATGCTGACATTTATATCTGACGTGTAGCGTGTCTAAACAACTATACAGGGGGAAATTTTAAATAAATGACTGTTGAATGTATTGACATTGTGCTGTGACAAATACAAACCTTCAAACAGAAGGATAATTTTGTCTAGTACAGCATGCACTGTAGCTGGCAGCTCAAATGGGCACTGGAGCTGTGCCATCCATTTTCCCTTAACAGGCTTGTACTTTGCCCACATAAGAAGGGGAAGGTACCCAAGGGCCTTGAGTTTCTCCAGCTAAAACATAGAAAAGCATGTGAGCAAATGAGCAGATTCTCAATACAGTGTAACAGATGCATAACATACTATTCAATAGACTAGTAATTGTAAAGAAGACATGTGGGATGCAAAAGGGCAAAAAGTTCTTGTTTGGGTAATTTAAAGGAGCTATATGTAACATTGACACCGAGCGTTTAAAATGGGTACTGCCGTCCAAATTCACGATATTAGAGAGAGTTGTCTCCGCCCGCCCCCTCCTCCCCAGGCTCGAGGCTCATGCGGGTCGCCAGGTTAAGGACACTGAACGAACACGAGCGCAAGACGAGCCAAATGCAACATTATATTTTGAGACGAGCTTATTCTATTTTGACAATGACAAGCGACGACGAGTCCTACACTAAGTTGATCAGCTAATGTATACGTTAGCAATTTATTTATTGTTTGCAAATTATAAACCAGCTCGTGGATTTTTTATAACTCTGTCAATGTGTCTTTCTTTTCTAATAAGAAATTAGACTCTGGTTAACCCTGTTAATTTATTGCACCCATAAGGATTCTGTGAGTCAAGATATTTTCTCTTAAAAAATTGTGACAAGGTAGAAGTCCATGAATTAGAGCTGGGTGATATAGTTAAAATCAATATCATGGAGCTGCCGCGGTGGTGCAAAAAATGTAGACTGAGTCGGTGCAGTAGCACACCGAGGATCAGGGAAGGGTTTGCTCCCCTGGTCCTGCCAGATCCGAGTATGGCCGGTGCCTTGAGGGAGTGGCAATTGGCGGCCGCTCCCGGGTGAGGGGAGGGACTCGGCAGGGGAGAAACGTCGCTCAAAAGTGGGCCCGGGCAAGCTGGATCGTGGTCAGGAGCTAGAGGAGTCATGTCCTGAAGAGGACACGGCACCCTCCTTACAGGGCAGTGCAGCGCCAAATTCTTTGTTGCTTACCATTAGGGCGGAATTGTCAAATATTTTCGACTGATTCCGGTTCCTGTTCATCTTTTTTGCCCAGTCTACTGCTTGAGCCCGGAATTTCTTCATCCGGGCTGTCTGCCTCTCCTTAAGCAAGAGAAGCTTTCCGCACTAAAAAAGTTAGAGACACAAAGGAAAAGAGAAACAATTAATGTCATAACTAAGCTATACAAATGTGGAAGTAAAAGGGTTGTCATGCACTACAGTACAGGGTTAGTGGTGTTCATGTTCCAAAGCAAATTCTCAACTCAGAAAATGATGATTGAAGGATAAGATGATTTCTTTCTGGCCCTCTATTCAAGGACTGGTAAATGACTTCGATACCACTTGAATGCAATTATATTATGTTTGTGAACAATATTAGCCAATAATGACGAAGTGAAAACAGGCTTTTAGAAAATATGCAATTTTATTTTACTGACAAAAATAGGTTATTTAGGGGTTGCATATCTGTACACACCCTTAGCCTAATACTTGGTTGCTGCACCTTTGGCAGCGATTTCAGCTTCAAGGCGTCTTGGGAAAGAAGCTACGAGCTTGGCACACTTGTTTCTGGACATTTTTGCCCATTCCTCTTGGCATATCCTTGCAAGCTCCATCAGGTTGGATGGGGAGCGTCGGTACACAGCCATTTTCAGCTCTTTCCACAGATGTTCAATTGGATTCAGGTCTGGGCCACTCAAGGACATGCACAGACTTTCTCCGAAGCCACTCCTTTGTTCTCTTGGCTGTGTGCTTCGGGTCGTTGTCATGTTGGAAGGTAAACCTTCGCCCCAGTCTGAGGTCCAGAGCGCTCTGGAGCAGGTTTTCTTCAAGGATCTGGGTGTACTTAGCCGCATTCATCTTTCCCTCTATCAGGACTAGTCGCCCCGTTCCCGCTGCTGAAAAACAACCCCACATCATGATGCTGCCACCGCCATGCTTCACTGTAGGGATGGTATTAGCCAGGTGATGAGCGGTGCCTGGTTTCCTCCAGACGTGACGCTTGGCATTCAGGCCAAAAAGTTCAATTTTGGTTTCATCAGACCAGAGAATCTTGATTCTGATGGTTTGAGAGTCCTCTAGGTGCCTTTTTGCAAACTCCAAGCGGGCTGTGATGTGCCTTTTACTAAGGAGGGGCTTCCGTCTGGCCACTCTACCATAAAGGCCTGATTAGTGGAGTGCTGCCTGGATGGTTGATCTTCTGAAAGGTTCTCCCATCTCCACAAGGATACACTGGAGCTCTGTCAGAGTGACCCTCAGGTTCCTGCTCACCTCCCTGGCCAAGGCCCATCTTCCCGATTGCTCAGTTTGGCCGGGCGGCCAGGTCTAGGAAGATTCTTAGTGGTTCCAAACTTCTTCCATTTACGAATGATGGTGGCCACTGTGCTCTTTGGGACCTGTAAAGCTGCAGAGATTTTTCTGTACCCTTCTCCAGATCTATGCCTTGACACAATCCTGTTTCTGAGGTCTGCAGATAATTCCTTTGACCCCATGGCTTGGAGCTTGCTCTGACATGCACTGTCAACTGTGGGACCTTATATAGACAGGTGTTGGCAATCCCCAATCATGTCCAATCAATTGAATTCATCACAGCTGGACTCCAATTAAGTTGTAGAAACATCTCAATCAGTATCAGTGGAAACAAAATGCACCTCAGCTCACTTTTGGGTGTCATATCACACTTGTGTACATATGATATTTTACATTTTGATTTTTAATAAATTAGCACAAATGTCTAAAAACCTGTTTTCACTTTGTCATTATGGGCTATTTTGTGTAGAATTTTGACACAAAAAATGAACTCAATCTATTGTAGAATATGTCTGTAACGTAATAAAACGTGGAGAAGGTGAAAGGGGTGTGCAGACTTTCCGACTTGACTGTAATTCCATTACTAACAAGTCTACTCAAGTGAGATTTTTCCCCATTTTCTCCAAAATTGGTAGCTAATTGTACCCCTATTTAATTAAATTCCCTGTGTAGCAACCACTTGAGAATTAGCCGCTACACAAAGCTGTGAGCCAGTAGTAGGAAGGAGGGTGACGTGTCCTCTTCAGGGCGCGACTCTTCCGAGCTCCCGACCGTGATTCCAGCTTGTAGGCAACGAGTCTCCCCTGCCGAGTACCTCCCCCCACCCGTATGGCACTCGGATCTGGCAGGACCAGGTTTCAAATCCCGATCCTCGGTGTGCAGCTTTTACCGCTGCACCACCACGGCGGCCTTACAAGTGACTGAGTTTTGTGTAGCCACCTCCACAGATGACAGAGAAAATGAATATTCCTGCACACACAGAATCATTTTGTGTGTGCTGGAATCTTAATTTTCTCTATGGTCTCAATTTTTGTGGGTATATGATTTTGTGGACTACGAAAAGATTAATACAGTGGAGTGCGTGTTATTTAGCCACAGATAGCATATTAGTTTTATTAATTGAAATATAAATACTTTTTCAAAATGTATGTAAACAGCTGAACAAAAATAAGACATAAACCAGTATATGGTCAATAGTCCACCACACACAGGCTTTTCAGTTTAAGCCATACTGAACATATGTGGGCAAGTCAACATGTTGCCATTACTATCTTTATGGTATTTGATATTAGAGTTATACATATTATCTCAAATAACTACAGGACTGCTCATGAGAACCACTGCAAAACAACACCATAATATCTTTGACAGTGAAATTCAATGTCTATTTGTAACAATAGGTTGTTAACCTGTTATTATAACAATACATGTAAACAGTGAAATGGAATGTTGTAATTAAAATTTATATAGTTTGATCAAAATGTTAGGTTCACAATAGAAAAGGAATATTAACAGGCAGTAGACTGGGCTACTGTACATTTTCACCTTGGTGCATCGCTTATTCGCAAAATTCATCTTCTCCTGGCAATGGGGGCACTGGCGAAGTGTGGAACGTGGCATTGTTCACTAAAATACAAAAACTAAAAGTTACTGGCATTTCATGGAACATGTAATTAGCTATCGAGCTAGCGAACTTGGAAGTTAGCTAGCTAGCTAGGCTAGGTCGGGTTAATTAGCTAGTGAATTCAGCACTGTTGCACTGCGGCAGAACATCAGAAATGTGTTACATGACATTACGAAGGTTAATAAGTAGCTAAAATTAACACATTATAAAATTAAGATATAGGGTAAATGATTATGGAACACAGTCGAAGGCATAAACTCTTGACCACTTTCCTTGGTTAAAATCAAATCTATGAGCAGTATAAAATAAGAAAACATATCTAAAGAAAAGCAATTTACTTCTTACTCCTCATCTTACCATTGTGGATAATATCTACAATCAATTAGCAATGTCTGGCTAGAATGTGTTACATGACATCACGAAGGTTAATAAGTAGCTAAAATTAACAAATTAAGATATAGGGTAAATGATTATGGAACACAGTCGAAGGCATAAACTCTTGACCACTTTCCTTGGTTAAGATCAAATCTATGAGCAGTATAAAATAAGAAAACATATCTAAAGAAAAGCAATTTACTTCTTACTCCTCATCTTACCATTGTGGATAATATCATCTACAATCAATTAGCAATGTCTGGCTAGAAGACGCCAGCTTCCCTGGTAGCGGTTTCTACGGTAACATCCAAGGCTGTTAAAATAATGAGGGAAACTGATCTGACGCAAGCTAAAGTTAACAGCCAAGCTATCGCCATTTATTTAACATTTAGAAATAAAATAAGTCATTGACACCATAAAGACAGGAAGTCTAATCATTACTATTGCCTGCACCAACCACGTAGCTATAAAACAATGACTGTCGCAATATGAATAAAATTGGCTTAAAGTGAAAGTTTAGCTAGGTTAGAGCGGGTTAATTAAGCTAACGTTAGCAACTTGGAAGTTAGTTAATTAACCTTAGCTAGTGAATTCAGCACTGTTGCACTGCGGCAGAACATCAGAAATGTGTTACATGACATCACAAAGGTTAATAAGTAAAATTAACAAATTATAAAATTAAGATATAGGGTAAATGATTAAAAACAGAACAAATTTCCATAGCCATTCCTTACATCGTGTGGCGGTCCCTCGTCCTCAACTCGTCAATCTTCGGAAAATCCGAGCCTCGCCGAAGATGGGACGTATTTTTTTGTATGCGTGCAATAAAGACGCAACTGTTCTCCAACGGCTCCATCGGTGTCAATGGGAGCGCTCCGCGTATCATTTGCACGCAAAAATTGCATTTGGCGTATACATTGTACGCATTTTGAAAGTGTAAAATCGTGTTATTTGTACGCCAGGGCATGAGACTGGGTTGCTCACTTTAGAAACGTTATAGACTCTCCGAAGATCACCTGAAAGTAAATAAAAGGTACCATGTTCGAAAAATCGTGAACAAACGTGGTGTTCGTAATACCCGGAGCCGTTTACATTATTTTTGTCTGAAAGATGCTATAATATGATCACTATTATTATTATGGTTATTAGCCTACTGTAGCAAAGTCAAATTACAATACCATATAGGACAAGCTTATTCAATCATTGATTGTTTAGAAATACAAGATAGGCGTAGCCTACATACCGAAGACAAATGGCAAGCCGTTCAGCTGTACTGATGGGACTCCCTGAACTTAGTCGCTTGTTGGGTGACAGCAGGGCCCCCTCTCTGGAGCAGCAGATCGAACTGGCTCTGGTCCAACTGAAAGTACTGCCGAAACTCCTCCCCAACCGCAGCTCTGACACAAGCCGTACTGTTTTCTGGTGCTGTTGAGAGGGTGAACCCAGAAAGTACTCTCCTCCGCCAAAGCAATGAGCACAATCTTGCGGGCCCTGGGTCTAATCTTTGGTTTTACAGGTGGTTCTATAAAGTCTATAAAGTATGGAAGTTCTATAAAGTGTATTCATAGTCTCATAAATATTCACATTTCCCTCCTAAAATAGTGACCCAATAAAAAACAGCTCTAAAAATAGCGTGGAAATATCATTGACATAATATTGTTGGCTACAAACGTCTATGTAGAGAAGGACAACATTTAAAAATATATATATATATTTTATTTTCCAATTAAATATTTAATTCGTAGTAATTTCAAGTTGTTTCTTTTTGCTATCCCATAAAACCATTGTCAAAATGTTCTTCTTCTGTTGTTTTGTCAACTTCCGGTTGTTCGACACATGTAAAAGTTCCCAAAAATATATATATACACTACTCACAAAAAGTTAGGGATATTCGGCTTTCGGGTGAAATTTCAGGATGAACCTAAAATGCACTATAACCTTTACAGGTGAAATTAATTTGACCTTCTCTAAACTTTTGAATGCACATGTCCAACTATTCAATGTTTCAGTACTTTTTGCACAACTTGCTGTTCTCTAACAAGGAGCTGAACGGCAAAATTCACAACAGGTGTTTGATCCATGAATCGACCAATAAATTTCCTGTTTCAATTAGAATTGGTATTTAAACAGTCCTCTTCATCATGCTGTTCACATTTTGACATCATGAGATCAAGACGACACCTAACAATTGATCAACAGTACCTCGCCATTGCGAGGCTTCAAACAGGATGTTCTCAGAGGGAAGTGGCCACTGAGCTTAGAGTGTCACAGAGTGTCATCAGCAGGTTGCAACAGAGATACAGAGAGACTGGAAGAGTCACAGAAAGGCATAGAAGTGGACGTCCTTTGGCCACATCCCACACTGATGACCGCTTCATTGTGAACAGTGCCCTGCGGAACCGGATGATGAATGCCACTCAACTCCAGGCACATTTAAGGGAGGTGAGAGGCACCCAAGTGTCACGTCAGACCATTTGAAACCGTTTACATCAGCGTGGTCTGCGTGCTAGACGACCTGCAAGGGTACCTGACCACACCACCAGGCACAGGCGTCGTCGTCTTGCATGGGCCAGGGAGCATTTACGCTGGACGAGGGACCAGTGGGCCTCAGTGCTGTTCTCTGATGAAAGTCGATTCACGTTGAGCAGAAATGATGGCCGCCAACGATGTTGGAGACGTCAAGGAGAGCGCTATGCATCAGCCACTGTTGTCACCAGACGACCCTTTGGTGGTGGCGGTGTTACAGTGTGGGCAGGTGTGTCTAGTCAATACAGAACTGCCCTACACTTTGTGAATGGTACAGTGACAAGCCCATACTACCTGAATAACATCATTAATCCAGTCATTGTGCCCCTGCATGAACAACACAGGCCTAATTTCATCTTCATGGACGACAATGCTCCAGCTCATCGAGGTCGCATCATTAGGGAAAGGCTGCTGGAGACTGGGGTACCTCAAATGGAGTGGCCTGCACTTTCTCCAGACCTGAATCCCATAGAAAACCTATGGGATCAGCTGACTCACCGTGTAGAGGCTCGTAACTCTGTACCCCAGAACCTCAATGACCTGAGGGCCGCCCTTCAAGAAGAGTGGGATGCCATGCCTCAGCAGACAATAAGTCGACTTGTGAACAGCATGAGACGTCGTTGTCAAGCTGTAATTGATGCTCAAGGGCACATGACAAGTTATTGAGACATTGACATTTTTGTTGTGGTATACCCACCACTGTTGTTGGCTTTTGTTTCAATAAATTGTTTGAGATGAGGAAATCACCATTGCATGCTTCTACTTAAATGCCCTACTTTCATGATACGTATAATATCACTGTAGCGTGAACTTACATTTTCCATAAATTTCACCCGAAAGCCAAATATCCCTAACTTTTTGTGAGTAGTGTATGTAAAAATATGATACTGGAGAGATTTTTTAAATGATTTTCATTTGTTTAGCAAAGTGTCTTGTGTTTACTTTATGGGAAAGTTTTACTTGTATGTGGTACTTCATATAGCCATGTAATACATAACATAAACTCATGGGCCAGACTTTCTTGAACTGTTGTAAATTTTAACTTTGTTTTCGATTTTTACCCATTAATAGTACACGAAAATGTGACATTTTTTACACTGTCATAATTGATGTGGAAATATATACCTATCCTAATGGCCTACATAAACCCCACTTTGCTTAGTGAAAGTTGTCGCTCGTATTCATATGGGAGAGCAAAATGAATCAGGCTCATGTACGTAATTCATTGTGTCCTGAGAGTTACGTACACAAAATGCCGTCGGCAATCATGAAACATAAATATATATCGGATCGATCTTTGTTTGTTTCTGTCATGCATAAGCCAAGTTAAAAAATATATGTGCCCAAATTCATACACTCCACGATACTTTAAAACAAGGGGAATATATAGTGCTGACTTTCTTTCCGTGTCCCAATCTTTACGTACATAAGCATGAATTGTTTACCCATGTGTTTCATGGCTGGTGGATTGGTCAACCTAAAAAAAAAAACATTACTGTCTGGTATGAAACTACTAAGAATTGCTTTGTTTCAATTGCTGCCGACGCTACAGGAGCCTGATAACCTTGCGTGTCCAAGCTTCCTCACGCGGTTTTATAATCGTGTCCGCATATTGAAAGGTAGAATTTTATTTTTATTTTTTAATTTAAAAAATTAATCTTTTCTTGCATTGATTACGTACGTAACGGTGTCCTCTAATCAACCGGGTATTACACAGCCATAAATACATTAGAGCTTCTCTAATTATACTTTTGCACTCACGTGTCATTGAGACACCATGTTAACACTACTGTGGTAAATTTTATATGACCTGAAAAGACTATTTCCGGTTATTGAACTATTTCCGGTCTTCTTCAACTCAGAGAGTTGTCAAACTTGTAAATAAATGTGTTTACATTGGTTTTTGCAACAATTAATTTTTTGGTGTCTATGTCACGTTTATGTGTCCCAGTATCATATTTTGACTTCTATATATTTTGCCGGATGGTGGCGGACCTCCAACGGAATGCAGAGGCAGTCGGATACGTTGCCTCATCATCCCATTGAAATGACTGACTTCCACCGGAATGCATCGCACTCGTGTGCACAAGGCGTAACACCGTGTTCACAACTCAATGCATCATCGGATTGACGGACACCGGAAGTCATTCATTCCAATGGTGGATGATTAATGGACAGTTATGGATGTGCACCCCCTTGTGGCCGACGGTTCCGATGGCCAACGGATGCAGGATCCTTTGGATGTTTTCGAACTCTGCGTTGCTAAATAGACCATCGGAATTGGCGGAAGTAGAAAAAAGAGGAATTTCACTGCTTGTTCCTTTGATTTTTGAACTTGTAAACACTCTTATTTTCCAGCTAACTAATAAAATTGTTTACAGACAATATTAAATGACATCCATTTTCACTGTGAAAGGTTTGTTTGATAAAAATTATACAAATCTTTTTAGGCAAATAATCACATATTCTCTGTCCAAAATTAATCTTTATATCGAGGGTATGACATCCTACCATAGCCAGTTTTGGGAAGTAGCCTAGCCTAGGCTATTTCTTTCATTTAACTTGAGAGCCAAGATTCGCAAAGCTTTGCTACTAAGGTTAGCTCTCAAAGAAACTCTGCAAGAGCCCCTAGGGCTCTATTTTAATAAACCAAACGCAATGGTGAACGCAAGAGTAAGCGCTTGGCGGTATCGCTCTGAGGGCGTGTTGGCGAGAAATTTGGTAATTTCATGACGGCAATCTTGGTGCACCTTATGGTGGTATTGCTAAAAGGCTGGGTTTAAATGTCCAAGGTGTGTCTCTATGGTAGCCAATCAAATTGTTGTTCTCATGCTTTAAAAAAAAGCCAGTTGGAACACAATCGCTCCATGCAATTTCATAATGAGCAACCCAAATGCACTGGACCGTCAACTTGGATGTGTGTATGATTCTACGTGGGAACATGCATTGAAATGTTCATTTTAAAAGCTGATCCGATACTTACCATTTATCTAGCCCTATTAAACCGCTCAGCCAGTTGATTTCTCTTTGCTCTGGCTGTGATGGGGACCGCGACCAGTGGTGCAGGTGGGGCAAGCTAATTTTGTCGCATGTCACCTGGACATTGATGGAATGTGTTCCTTTGCGATTGACGAAAACTATTGCATGCTCGGGTGGTGCGCGGATTTGTATGTGCGTGCAGTCGATAGCACCAAGCACCCCGGGGAACCCACACTTGAGAAAAAATGCGAGTTTTGACTTTTTACTGCATTCATTGTCCGTATAGTTGAGGAAGGACACCCGCTGAAAGTATATCCTTTCTGTGTATTGTGTAGTGGTAGGCTTATGATTCAACTGTGCCAATGTGTAATTTATATATTATAGGCTATTGGCCTACATGATCGCAAGTTTCTTGTAAGCTGTCCTGTTTTATTCTAGTAGTTTAAATTAAAATTAATTAATTAATAATAATTATAGGCTATTTGTTCATTAAATGGAAATGTAATGTTGGCATCACCTATAGACACTACATAGAACTACATGACTAATAAGTTGCCAAATTGCCAGAGTCTATTGCGTTGCCGCTAAGAGGTGGTTCCAGCTGATCATAACGCAATGGGTTTTCGTTGGTTCAAATTGTCACTGAGCCGAAAGTATTTTAGAACACGCCCCAGACAGCGCCACCCATCCCACTGCAGCGCAAGCGAAAGGATGTTATGTTGAGAATTTGTTGATCCTAGCAGTATTGCTGAGAAACGCCATAACGCCAGTTTTAAGACGTTGATGCTGTCAACAAGCTTGCGTTTGACTATACCGTCCCCTTGCGCTGGTTTGCGCCGGGTTTGAAAATAGAGCCCAAGGTGTGAAATGCCACAACTGGAACAACAACAGGTGGCTCTCATGAGGATTTATGAACTAGAACAAGTAAGTGAACAAAACTTTAGTAACTGAAAAGGAAGTATAACACAGGTAATAAAGAGTGCATCAGGTTTGACTAAGTCCTGCCCCATGAGAGCCGACTGAGTTTTTACTTTACAATGTAAAAATAAATAACTTTATACATAAAGGACTTGTTTCCACTGGGTCATTCTATGTAATTTCACATGCCATGACACCCAACATCTCAGATTGTTCTGAAATGTTTAATGTAGTTAGGAACAGATAAAAAGTACATTCATATAACATTATTTTGTAGAAACATAATTTAATCTGTGAGAAATCAAGCTTATTGATTGCACCCAAATTGGACATGCTACTGATGAAACAGAGAACTGATGTTATATACCATTTTGTTGTGGTGGAAGTGAGGTGGGGTTTGGGGGGGGTGCATGGGTGGATTGGATTCTTAATTTTTTTGGATTCCTTGTGTCTTAATCGTTATCAGGAAGCAGTTTGGTACAAAACAGGATGTTGGTTACTTTATTTACAGAATATTATGTGAACCATACCAAAATAAAATGTTCAATTTGGGAGCCTCAATTAGCTTGATTTCTCGCAAATCAAATTATATTTCTACAAAATAATGTTACATGAATGTTTATCTCATAAACAGGACATTGAGAAAATTTCTTATTTTAGAGAGAAATTATTCTATTCTCTGGTTTGTTCTTTCTGCTTGCCAGTACACATAATATACATGCATTAATAAACATACAATTTGGGTCAATTGCAGCGTACTTTCAAGTTAGAGACTAGTGCAGGATTTTCTCAAGATTTTCCATATTACCCAGATGTAAAGACCAAAGTGCATTATTCCTGATTGTAGTGTGCTCTCTAAACGTTTTGTATAGTCCCATGATAATCCTGATTTCAGTGTGCTTTAAATGGCACCTATAGGATACAAAAATTGTACTTTGTAAGCCCTGCTGCTGACCAGGTTATACAAAAGACAAAATAATCAAAGTTCACAAATCTTTACAGCCGACTTCATCCACATCTTTCAGCACGCATCTGCCACTGTCTAGCACTTTTACACAAATTTATTCACATAAATCTTTTTTTTTGCATTGAAAACAAATAATAAATACACTCTGTATTGTGTTATTGTCTGTGTCTCCAAAATGGCTGTCCTTTGTTAAATTCAGAACTGTTCTTCCATTAAATAAAACAATCAAAAGCCTAGAATGAATACTAGATACTGAAAGCTCTCTTATACCTGCATTAAGGAAGAAATTGAACACACCTGACTGATCAGAAACACCTGTGAAGCCATTTGTCCCCCAAACATTATGGTGCGCTGTAATTTCTACATGGTGAAAACGAAATGTATAAAAATACCCTTTATTACATGCGATTTGTTTGATTACAAATTGTGGAGCATAGTGCCAAATAAAGAAAAATGTGTCTTTGTCACAAAACATTATGGACGAAGACATATTATTTATATATACAGTCATGTGAAAAAGTAAGTACACACTCAAACGGTAGTCAGTTTTTTTTTTACATATCTGGACACAAGTTTATTTTATTTTAATTTCAACCAAGTTGATTGATTAAGGTAAACTAATTCAACAAATGATACAAAAACAGTAGACTTTGGAATCACTTGAAATTGAAATGAACATAAATGCAAATTCCTCATGAGGAAAAAGTACACCCCAACCTTTACTATCAAATATATCGCAATATATAATATATAATAGCATCAAATTAGACAACCTTTACCAGTAGAAAGCATTGGAATAAGGATCAAATATCAATGTGTCCAAATATGTCTAAAAAGAGACATCTAGGGCCCTATCTTACACCCGGCGCTAAGCGTTGCTAACCCAAACGCAAGTGTCTTTGCTATCTTACACCCGGCGCAGGGTTCATTATAGCCCCTAGCACTCACGTCGGTTAAATACCAAGTGATGTTGCGCCCATAGCAAGAGAACTAGGCGTGTTGGTCTTAAGATGAGGCGTGGCCATGATTATTTTTGGCGTATTGCTATCTTGAACCAGCAGAAAACGCTTGCGCTAAAACCACCAAAAACCTGGTCTAAAGTCATGTCGCAGTTGTTTACATGTTATTTTAACAGTGCATATAAGTGCGCCTACATAGGCATGTGCACAACGTGCGTACACCCTCCTGTCTGTTCCACACAGGGAAGCGCACAAGCATGACTAAAAATATCAAGATTACATTGTGAAATATTATTATTGTGTAGCACATACCAGTCCCTCAGCGAAGGAGAATGCCACATTAAATTGCTTTCAGCCCACTCCATCAACATCCAGGCGATGTGCGATGGTACGTGTAAGGTTACATATATACTATAGACTATTCACAATTATCCTGGATCAACCTATGGCTTAGCCTATATTTGCCAATAATTCCTGTAATCCTCTGTGGGGTCAATCTTATGTTACGGGACAATGGCTATCCATTAACAGAAATATCACAAAATATGTGTGAACCTCTGGGTTGCCAACCTGACAGCTTTATTGTATTTAGTGTCATCATTAAGGTAAAATAATGGTATTCATGTTATTAATCAATATTACAATGCAGGTAATGAACTTCGGCTAAAGCTTGAACTTCGACAACTCTATGAGAACAGTCTCATGGAATTGATGTTTGACAATGTTTTATTGCATAATCAAACGAAATTCGTTAAACAAGCAGGCTAATTTGGCGTTTTCTAAGGTGAGACGGAAGCCATTGGTAGCTTATTCTCAGCTGTTGCAAGTGCTTTTAACGAAATTTAACCGCATACATTTTCTAAAATCACAGCACTGTCGGGAATCACCGGGAACCTGTGCCGGTGTTAAACCCTAATGCTAAAGATTATTATTGTGTATATCAAAATGCATCATAATGGTTTGTCCGAATAATATTGATCATACTATTGATCCATATAGCCTATTCCTTGCTTGCACTACACATGCACGAGCATGTCTGTTTCGCCATCATATAAGCAATCCGCCAAGGTGGAAAAGCCGGCTTTTAAAGGGCATGGGATATGACATTTTGATTGGTTTATTGCATCCTACGCCCAAGACACACCTATAATTAATGAAGAGTCTAGGTTCCGCCCATTAGCACCTTGCGCCTCACTTAGCGCTCAAATAACGCGCTGTCTAACTAGCAAAAGTGGACTTGGACATGCCCTAAATACACTTGCGCCTAGCGTTTTAGACGATGCGCCAAGATCGTCAAGATAGATCCCCTAATCTGGGGGTGTACTTTTTAACATGTGATGGGTAATAAATTAGCTTCACCAGTTCAGGCCAGATATGGATCGCTTCAGGTATTCACCCTTCATTTTAAGTCCAAACACTCTTAACTTCTTTGAAATAACACAGTCTTCCAGAGTCTGATGCAAACAGGATTTATTGTATATAATTCAAAGGAATTACATGCAGTAACCCAGGCTGATCTGCGCAGATAAAAACATGCATTCATAAATCATCTTCTATCCAGTGGGCCCATCAGAGGCAGCCTGATGGGCACACCCTTCCCCGTCAGTTTCTGTCTAGGTCTCTTCTTTGTCAAATGAGTAGTGGGTGCATGTGTGTAAGTTCTAAGTGTGAGATGTCCAGTCTGAGTGTTCCAGTGTGTCCCAGTATGGTCCAGTGTGGTAAGGTCAGGTGAGTCACCTAGGTGTCACAGGTCTGGTCTGGTCTCAGGTGTAACCTGTACAGCTGTTTCTTATATGCTTTTCCATAGTTCCACCTTTTGTGGGGCTTAGGAACCATCTCCTCCCATAACCTGCCCCGATTGTTTAATTAACAAAGCCCTTAAATTTTACACCATTATCTCTGATTCCCAAGTACTACTATTTTTTAATGAGGGGTTACATTCTTTCACCACTAATTAATGAGGGGTTCAGTTTTGCGCATGCGTCAGCTCCCCTCTAACAGTCCCACTCTATAGTTCATTACAGTTTACACCTTATACATACTTTTTATATACATCGGCTATGCATTGTGTGCTTATATATATTGTGCGTGGTATACATATAACTTGGTTTACATCTTAATAATATGGCTCAGAGCCTGATTATTGCTTATATGTATGATTATACAGTAACACGATGGTCCTTCTGGGTCTCCGGGGATTCTGGAGCCCCCCCCGCGTCCCTTGGCCTCCCAGGGCTCCTATCAAGATTTGTATGGCCTTCTTCCCAGCTGTACTGCTGAGGCGTTTTACATGAGTTCTCTGGGGATTTTTCTGCCGCACATGACTGTATATACAGTACCAGTCAAAAAGGCAAAGGGTGGCTACTATGAAGAATCTAAAATATAAGACTTTTTTGATTTGCTTAACACTTTTTTGGTCTTTGTATAATTTAATTCGTGTTCTCATAATTTTGATGTCTTTACGATTATAAAATGTGGAAAACAGTAAAAATAATGAAAAAAAAACCTATGAGTAGGTGTGTCCAAACTTTTGACTGGTACTGTATATACACACATATACGTCTATATATATATATATATATACGTATATACACCGATTAGCCACAACATTAAAACCACTGACAGCTGAAGTGAATAACATTGATTATCTCATTGTTATTTTGGTTCTGTTTTCTAGCACTTTGAGTTTGAACGGACAATGTTGAAGTGCAGTTTGAGTGTATTTTCATCCATATCGGATGAACCGTTTAGAAATTATAGAACCTTTTGTACATAGTCCCCCCCATTCAAGTTATCCATCCATATCATATGTAAGTCATCATGGGTCTGAGGTATCAAACGAGCTTAACAATTCATATTATTATTAATGCATAGGTGTCAACCTCTGGAAAGAGCTGCCCTTATTTTCATGCCTGCAAAACTGTATAAATACACCAAAAACCATATCTGTTCCAGCATAATTCACAGCTACATCTAGTCCCACCCCCCAATTTCCACAGAGATCCATTCAAATGCAGAGACATTATAGTATCACTTGTAAGAGTACCAGAAAATAAGATATCAAGAATCTTTTGATGTTGTTGGGTCAGACACCAGGAAGTCATGTCATGCAAAGGATATGTGACCAAATATTAAAAATGATTACTTTATTACATTACATTATGTTAAACTGTCCAATATTTTTTGATGCCCGAAAATGGGGGGGGGGGGGGGGGGTGTACAACAGGTTCCATAATTTTAAACGTTTCATCCGATATGGATGAAAATACCCTCAAATTAAAGCTGACAGTCTGCACTTCAACCTCCTTGTCATTGTATCCTTTCAAACTGAAAGTGCTAGAGTACAGAACCAAAATAACAAAACATGCCTCACTGTCCAATGAATTATGGTGCTCACTGTATACTACCAGGAATGCTTGCTTCCGTGGAAATTTTGGCCAATGGGTGGTTTCAGACGCATCGGTGCGGTAATGCTGTTTCTGGCGCAAGAATTACCTACCGGATCTACGTTCCAAATAAAATACGAAAAAGCCAGGAAAGGGCCATTTCATTTGCAAAAGAAATACGTACGAGGACTGCTTATTGTTTGTATTGACAGAATCTGCTTCGTTCTATTTCGTATACGTGCTAGAAGTGTAATTTTGAGACCGTTTTAGCTGCCCTATAGAAGTGAATGGAGAGTGACAAATGGTTCTGGATTATCACCCCAGGGGAGCACAGAGCAACTAACAAACATATCTTGCCACCATTTGGACTCATATCATGGCCAGGTACCTACACACCCCACAAGTTCTACCAAAGTTCAGTTGTGCTTTAAGCATGGAGGTGGATCCATTATGCTTTGGGGTTGTGTGGCAGTTGGGGGCAGAGGAAATCAACCATGAAGTACCTCCAGAAAAGACGAATGAATGTTTTGGAATGGCCACCAGTCCACAGACTTGAATATTATTGAAAAGCTGTGGAGAGATCTCAAACATGCCGTGCATGTAAGGAGGCCAAAGAATATTTCTGAGCTAGAGGTGTTCTGCCAGGAAGAATGGGGAAAAATATAATTGAAAAACTCTTAACTGGAAGGAAGCGTTTTCAAGCTGTTGTAGTTGCCCTAGGAGGAGTTACAAAGTACTAACTGACAGGGTTTTACCAAACTTGTGATTACTTTTTATTTTAAAAATTTAAAAAAAGTAATCTTTCTCTAGAATTTTAAGAAATGTGTCATGTTTATCTTTGTACCAGGTTAGGTTAGGTCAGGTTAGCTTCTGTTCACTTGGATATGAATTGTTAAAGGCATTTTGATCAGGGGTGCCCAAATTTTATTTTAAATGTTATTACCTCGTTTGCATTTATCACTTTAGGCAAATGATACAGTTTGAAAATGAGACGCGGCTGGAAAATAATGTACTGATGCACTGGAGACGCCGAAGGCGCATATCAAGACACTTCAGGAGGAGGCGCGCATTAATCCTCCTGAACTGGTGCAAAAGGGGAAATGCTCATCTTCCTCATCCCATAATGCACAGCGTAGCTGGTTACGGGAGCTCGTTTCATCCAAAAATGCGTAGTGCTTTCTGCAGTTGGATCGGACCGAGGTCGGATCACGTTCTCACCACAAACTAACCGCACCAGAGTTCGTTTGGAATCATACCAAGACCACCTCTTCAACAAGGTCTCGGTCCGCTTGTTTGGTCCGCTTTTGGTGCGCACCGGAGTACGATTGCTGTGTTCACACCTGCCCAAACGAACCGCAGCAAGGGGGAAAACGAACCAGAGTTCGATTCAATCGAACCAAACAAGGCAGGTGTGAAATAGCCCTTATGCATGAATACATAATTTTTAAATAACAAAGTAAAAAGTAAAAAAATAAATAAAAAAGTGTAGGCATTCCGGGTAGAATGGCAGGTTCATTCATTTAATAGCTAGATTGTTTAGTTGTAAATAGCCCAGATATTAGCATATTGACCTTTAGGAACGCACATTTGTTAATATTACAAAAGAATGAAGGTTGTGACAACGAATAGAGAAACGCTTACCTTATAGCAAACAAACCAGATATTAACATGCTAGTTTCCCATTTCACACGAGTGTTTTGGAAATGTGTTCAAATTTTTAACTGTTCTCAATAATGTGTTATTGAATAAGAGAATTAACTGTGGATAAATCTGAGGTACGTAGGCTACTTACCTTACACTGCGCAGCTAGCTTTCTTCAAACTTGAAACTTGCGTGCGTTGTCCCACTTATTACCATGAGCGACCGTGACTGTACAAACCAATCATATTTAAAAATGGCTATTAACCAAATAATGTTAGCTTGCTTGCACATCAGCTAAAGACCACACTGTTTCACTTATGATACATAAGTGAGTGATGTATTCAGTTTAACAAGCTCAACAGGCTAGCTCAATAGCTAATGATCGTAAGGTTGATACCGATGTATTAATTATCAATTTAGCTAACCTACTTACATTTGCGTGCATTCGTTACCTGTGGTATAATTTAAAACAGCTAGTTACCTACTTCTGATTATATGTAATTACTGGAATCTAATAATGATACAACTAACGTGCGCCACTTGAAACGCAACTTGCATGCAGAATAAGCATGATGTCTGCCGATAAAAAATGTTCCTTAAGTACACAACAAATGGTGACATTGTGCACAACAAATTACAATGGAGTTTGAAGGGGGGAACTTATTTCTGAAGGGGAACTTATTTTTCATGACAACGGCATTCACAAAGAAAACAGCGCCCTTGCATTTCCAATGGAACCCTAAGGCTGAGGCTGCATTCACAGAGTTAAAGAGGAGATTCTGCTCTGAGCCCATCCTTATCTCTCCCAACCCCACCCTCCCCTTTGTGGTAGTGGTAGATGCCTCTGTGGTGGGGGTAGGGCCATCTTATCCCAGCGTTCTCCCCTGGATCAGAAAGTTAACCCAAGAGGAATTATGACGTAGGGGACCAGGAGCTCCTCGTGGTGAAATTGGCGCTGGAGGAGTGGCATCACTGGCTCGAGGGGGCCGAGCACCCCTTCACTGTGTGGACGGACCACAAAAACCTCAAATACATTCAGGGCGCCAAGCGACATAATTCGCAGCAGGCCTGCTGGTCCTTATTCTTCACCCGGTATAACTTCCTGCTATCCTATGGTCCGGGTTCCAAGAATGTTAAACCGGACGCCCTCTCTCGGATTTTTGACCGGTCCGAGGATGACCGCCCGCCGGAGCCTATTGTTCCCACTGCGCGGATTCTAGCCCCGGTTATGTGGGACATTGAAGCCCTTGTGCTAGAATTGGGATCCTAATTGCCTGTTTGTGCCCTCCAGGATACGGAGTCAGGTACTGCAGTGGAGACATCCCTCCCGCATTACGGGTCATCCTGGTGTCCATCGGAGGATAGATTTTCTGTCCAGGCGTTTTTCGTGGCCTGGCATGGAGAGGGATGTTCGGGGGTTTGTTTCTGCTTGTGCTATCTGCGCCCGCAATAAGAGTTCTCAACTCCCACCCTCGGGGCTTCTGCGCCCCTTACACATCCCTAAAAAAGTTTGCGCAACTCTCCTGCGCGCATCGACTAGGCAGAAGGAATGCTGCTGGGTCCTGTCCAGGCACATTTTGGATCCGGGACTCATAGATGATCTTCGTAGGTGCGGTTCTGAGGGACCGTCTGGGGCTGATCCTTAGAGGGGGGGTTCTGTCATGGTTTTGCAGCTCGCCATTTCTGTTCTGCGGACGTTTCCTTTCGGGTCCGCGGGACGGTGCTCCTGCCGTGTTTTTCCGCCTACCCACACTCATTTGTTTCACCTGTGCTAGTCTGCTAGTTATTTAAGCGCAGTGACTTCCTGGTTCATTGCTTTTGTGTCATTCTTGCTATGCTAAGCCAGGTAACGACAGTATAGGAGTTTGGTGACTGCTTGTTCTTTTGCTTTTGCTAAAACTACACGTGGGGTCTGCCTTAGTGAATTAGGAGTTATCTTTCCTTTTAGAGATTTTGTTTTCCTTTCTCACTCTTTTCCTTCCTTGGTTTTCTTTCCCCTATCTCTGTTGAGATAGTACCTCAGTTTCGCCTCGTTTCCGTTTGCCTTTTATTTTAGCTCTTTGATAGTTATTGAGCTAGAGGCATTTCTTTTCTTTTCATTGCTATTCTCTGCTCGAATCTACAAGCTTTGCCCTGTTTTTTGGGTTGTTATTTGTTTGGCTTATGCTGAGATTCTTTTCCCTTATTGTTCATTTTCTCTGCTTGAATCTACAAGTTTTTGCCCACTTTTCTGGGTTGCTATATTTTGGCTGTACACTGGGAGTTATTTTCTTCCCTTTCTGTTTATTTCTCTCTGCTCCGTTCACGGACTCCCTTCGCCCTTTTAGTGGTTGTTTTCACGCTTCGTGGGACAACTTTGAGACCCCTTTTCAGTCGCGTCTGGTCCTCCGACCCAGCCACCCTTACAATATCTGTATAGAGACCAGGTTCGCTGCCATACCATCAAAATATAAAACAAGCTTTGGAAATATTTTTTATGTACATTTTTCATAGCTCTATTGGGGAGAGTGCCTTTTGGAATGACATCTTGTAAAAAATATAGTCACAAATGGTTGCAGAACTGTATTTGATTTGTCGTGTTAATCTTTCAATGTGCTTTTGTGTCTGCACCCCATTGAGCCAATAGATTTATGAATAGACAACATAATATTCTCCTGCTAAAATGATAAAAGTGTTAATGCTGACCTTGGCAATGTATGCTATACAGGCAGCTTTGCATTAGCTTTTACAGAGAGGAGACAAGTGGCAAATCTTAATGCAATCACAACGGTTCTCCCTGAAAGCTTGCTGTCTAAATGCACTTAGCTTTGGATGATAAAAGCTGGTGGAAATGACTGGCCTGAAGACAACTCTATTGCACTTCCCCCCTTATGTTGCAGATTGTAATTATATTACAAGCTTTCATACAATGAAGGCAAGATACTCTAATCTCTCAGATTTTTTCCACAAAAAAACTGAAAATTTATTTTTCAATCAATGGAAACTTAAATTTTTCTCCACAGTTACGAAGATTGCTGAGATGTTTCAGCTAAAATAAATACTCTAAAAAAGATCTAAATACAGTATATGTGCTTTGAGCAATGGCCAGTGGTCAAGCACCAGACAGCCTTGACTTTCCTACTGTTATCATGCTTTTTATGTATCAAATTCTGTTTCAAAACTTAGCTAGAGCACATCCGACATGTCAGGCAAATTTGGACAGTTGTTGAAAAGCTTGAAAAATAATTTGTAAAAAATCTTTTTTGTTCATTCAGTGTCCATAATCTGTATCCTATTGTTTTCAAATTTTGTATGTAAGTAGCATG
The DNA here is from genome assembly GCA_029718625.1 of Synaphobranchus kaupii. Lineage (NCBI taxonomy): Eukaryota > Metazoa > Chordata > Actinopteri > Anguilliformes > Synaphobranchidae > Synaphobranchus > Synaphobranchus kaupii. The sequence goes on along the minus strand of CM056383.1, from coordinate 46,264,751 downwards.
TGGCTCAGGCTTTTACGGAAAATCTGAAAATGGTTGAACCATCAGTGAATAAGATTGCAGACTGGCCGGTGGTCTTACAGGGTGATACATATTGGTCATAGCATCACCAAGGCAGGAGAAAGGTCTGTTAGTTTATCACTTTCTCATTGCACAAAACGCCTCTGATCCATCAACTGCCTGCTTTCTGCTTGTGCGAATCACATATAAAGTATGTCCCTCCAATGCAGTGACTGCTGGACTGAAATTCTGTCACTGGGCTGCAGACTGAAAAGCAGCAATAGCTGCCAGCGTGCACGTCATATGAGAGCACGTGCCTGACTGCGCTCTTGTGAGTTTAGGCAAGTTGCAGTAATGACGTGGGTTTTGCGACTGCAATTTGGGGAGGAACAATATAGTACTGTGCCTTTTTGGGCACTGGAAGTGGAGTAGTTGTTTGTGACTGTCAGTCAGACCACTGGGGGGAGAATGTGTATCGGGAAGAAGCCGCCCCCAGCTTGGCTGGTGACAGCGAGGGCTCAGTTTGGATCCTGGCGGATGACAGTTAAGCTGACCGGTGTATCAGTTACAGCAACCCTCCTCACACATACGCCAGGGAGAACAAAGCTCCCTTGCGTTCGCCTCCTGCTAATTATCTCAAGCTGTGTTCTGTTATAAACATGTAAAAATAAGTTCTGCTTGTGGGTTTTCCATGATGGATATATTTTTATGGCCCTATGACATTATGCTATTGCTAATTTTCTAACACGTCTGGTCATTGATGATTACATGACAGTACCCAGAACTAAAAATAAAATGTGCACTCTGCCCAAGGTGGCGTACATATCCTTCACTGCAGAAATTCATTATTCATTAATAATTGAGAATCTGTAAATGATGTGCTGAGGGGTGATTGACTATTATATGAATTATAAAATACAGTCTCCTTTCTGAAGGTGCATACACCTCTGAAGGGTAAATCTACAGAGGCCAAAGGAGGGTAAAAGAGAGAGAGAGAAACTGAGAAAGGAAGAGAAAACAAGAGAGAGAGAGAAAGAGAGGGAGAGAAAGAAAAAAAAAAAAGCTTCCTGAACTTGGCTCATCAATAATTAACAGTACATCAGCAGGTCCCAAAGGGAGCTTATATTGCACTTTTCTGTGGGCTGCTATTATTACCCTGCGAGGAGATTGGCTTGTGTACAGTCCCGGGACAGCCAGCCCACCAGAGGCCTGGGAGCACCCCCAGAGAGCCGTAGCGTGAAGGTGCGGGACGAAGGCAATCCGGGACGAGCGCGGCCGGGGTATACGTCCTGTCATTGACCGGGGTGCTGGAAGGCGGGCGGTCAGAGGGGAAGCAGACAGAGGGCTCGTGAAGGAGGGGCTGGAGCAGAGGCTACTGCTGCTGTGAGCTGCCCTGCGTCAGCAGACCCACACTCTCTCTGCACGCACCATGGAGCCCAACAGCCCCAAGAAGATCCAGTTCGCTATGCCCCTCTTCCACAGCCACCTGGACCCCCAGGCAGCAGAACATGTAAGTGAAAGCTACTCTTAATTGCCCTTCATGGAACTGGGTACTTTGTGAGGGAGTGGTGGATTGACACTGCTGTCTTTTTGAGGAGTGGATAAACTGCGTTGCTGTTTGCGCAGTTACAGATGTTGTGTACTTTCAAGCAATCTGAGCACGGAGTTGTCCAGTGGTGGTGAGCGCTGAATAGAAGACAGACTTCAGAATCTGTTTGGTGTGGTTAGGTTGTTTGAAGCCTTACTTGTCCCAGTTGTTAGATTTAGTCTCAGGTGTTATAAGAATAAAGGAGTCAGTATGAATTCATATCCTGAGGGGGAACTACTTGCAATGCAATATGGGGACAGTTCAATAGGCTTTTTCTTTTCTACTTCCTCTAATTCATAATGCCAACATCAACTTGTGAGGCATGTTTTTCAAATTTGTGTATAGGTATTATAGTATATGCCTGAGAATTATTTTAAAGGTATTTTTTGGTTAGAATAGGTGAATTGTCCATGTACAAGCCCCAGGGGTAACGATTTGCCTCAAGCTCACCCTGTTGGTTAAAAAACAGGCAAATAGAAAAGGCTGGTCTTTTATGTGCTGTTAGGGGAGCTGTAACTATATGTTATGAATACTAGAGAATCAATAAAGGAGTGGGATGATGCTGCAATGATGTTACAACAATGATCAGCCTCATTTTCATTCAGGGGCAGCCATATTTTACATACTCACTGTGTGTTTGAAACAGTCTGTTTGAAATGCTTTTAGATACCTGTCACGTGAATTACTGAACGTCATTTCATAATAAGGACTTTAAAAGATTAAATATAATTAATGCTGTTGTTCCAAGTAGTCTGGAACAATTGATACTGATGGTTCGACAGACTCAGATTAGTCGCTTTCTTTTTATAGTTGATATTTCAGCGTAATTACAGGGAAACATTCAACCTGAGCATTAGTCTAGAAATTGCAAACTGATTGCAGATACTGGAGTGTTTGTTTTTTTTATATCATGTAGCCCTTGAAAATTTAAGAAAGCAGGCAAGCGCCCTTCCTCTGTCATTCACAGATCCGTCGGAGGAGACCCACGCCAGCCACACTGGTCATCTACAATGACCCACCTGCAGCAGGTAAGTGACAGTGAGGCAAATTAAATGAGGTGGCTCTGCTTGAGGAGAATCCCCCAGTGGGGCCGGGTGTCCTTCGCACGCTCTAGTTACGGTGAAATAATCCCCACCGTGCCTAAGGTGATGCCAAAGGTGTGAACTCTGTCTCAATGGCGACCTGCAACACTGGCCCAAACAAGCTTGCTTTTTAATCAACAGCATAGAACACCACTTCGCTTTCTAGCAAAACAATTTTTTTTGCATGTATTTCATGAACAATTTCAGAGGTTTTTGAAAGCACAAGAAACCCCTTTCTTTTTGTGAATTTTATGTAATGTAATTTATGCTTGATTTACACAAGACTGCGAAACATATGGTGTTTGGGGCTGGCTAAAGAACGTTGCCCATTGGGGATAAAGAATGTCATGGCCATTTTGACTCTCATAATTACGCTGCTGGGTAAAAGATGGGGTTCGTTCATAAGGGTGCAGAGTGCAAACAATTCATTATCTGTCTGTGAACAAAACAACATCATATAAGTAATTTAGGCTGGCATTTATTGCAATGACAAATATAATTAAATTCTAGAGGTAACACGAGAAGCAGAGGGATGATAAAAAAATATCATTCTTAAAATGGCTGAACATGTTTTCTCCCCCATCACTGCAATTAAAATAAATGTCTTCCTACTATCATTTAAGCATGTGATAGGCAGAAATATTTTATCTTAATTATACTTATAGTGGGTGTCCATTAGTATCAACACTACGACCAAAGAGAACGGATTTCAAAAGTAAAACTACTGGTCAGTAAAACAGTCCAAGTTCATTACAATTGAATGAAAGCACTTGTTTGGAACGTTAGATTTAGGAACCGATTTAGAACACAGAAAAGTCAGGATAGGATAAGGGAGTCTGAGGCTAGAGAAAAGGACACATGACATTGATTCAATTATGGAATGCTGATGTGCGCTGCCTGCATCCCGCAATCCATTTTTGCAATGAATACGGAAATAAACAGAAGTTTACCATCTTCTAAAAAAGGAGCTGGTCATTTTTGCTACAAGATGGTTATCGACCACTCACCCAGGCTATATTCTGTCTCACTGCTTTTGGAGTCTCATCATCATACAGGGCTGCGAGGAGCTGAAATATACTGATCTAAACTCAGTTCTGTGGACGCAGATAGAATGCTAGAATGTTCAAAGGTGTGACTGCTGAATCAGGGGCTTACTGGCAGTAGTTACAAAACCTCTGCTACAACTAGCCTGAATTAGATTGACTCTAGTGGAGAAATAAAAATAAGTTGTTACTGTGCTCATCTCTAAAGCTGACTCAGATTTGTCTGTGACTTCATTGATTTTCCTGGTCTATGACTGTTCTTTCAGACTTGTTTTATGCACTTAGGGCCTGATCCTGGCTTGAGATATGTGTGCTTAACTCGAATTTGTGAACTGAGAATTGAATGTTCTTTATTCCCTATGCACATCCTGGTTTGGGTGATTTAAGTGACCGATGACAGGTGCACGCTTGGAAAGGAGTCTCAATGAAAAGAAGGTGTGTCCCTTTGAATGAGTTTAAAAGGACATCCCGGCTTGACAGAAAAGTTTGTTTTTTTAAATCTACGCAGACTTTGTTCGCATGAGAAGATGGAATAAATAGGGCAAAGCAAACCCGTGAGACAGAATACGGAATTAGAGCTCAATGGCTTTAAGAAAGAAAATGTATTCTATTTTTATGATAGAGGCAAATAATATTTGCAGTTCATTAGTAATGGGCCAACAAATGTGGTTACATGTAAATATATATTTAAATATGTGTGTCGTTTTCATTCATCTTCGTATTATTCATTGGAACATAAACATGGAAACTGCCATGAAATGACATCGGCAGAATAATTTTAATCAGTATTGCATGAAAAAGCATTGCTTTTGAAAATGTTTGGTCTACTCATTCCACCTAAGTCTCAAGCCAGGATTCACCGTAATTCACCTTCTTTTCAGCGAGACTCCCCAAACACATACGTATCTATTACATCCCCACGCCAGGATGCGCGTGGGGGGAAAAGCATTTACATTGACTTAAAATTGAATTTAAGTATCTCATGCCAGGATTAGGCCCTTGTAAGTCCCTCTAGAAAATGTTTAAATATAAATGTAAAAAATTCTAATGACTGTTCAGAGAAATCCTCCAAGTGTGAATGCCCATGTCCATGAGGTGCTTTTTTGGCAATTATAAACATGACGTTAAATTCAATGGTAGAAATAACTGAGAGCCATCATGGTGACTTAAGGACAGGAGCAATGTATGTGGGTAAATATGTACCCTGGCTGCTGAAATTTTAATAATTGAAAGTGCTGCCATTTTCAGTTATACAGAAAACATAGCATTTGACATTACAACATGTGTACTATCATTTCAGGATCAGACAAAAAGAGGTCTCAATTTCATAAATCTGAAAGTGAAATAGGATTTCTTGATCACTGGGTTAATGTGAGCAAAAAGGCATAGTATAGGATCAGTTTTTAGCAGTTTCAGCAAGTGACTATCAAAATGGATGTCTTTGCCAAGTCAATTGTGCCTATAGCAACACTTCTGTCTTTTAAAAATGTATCTTTGAGCAGTTCAGCATCATCCATCTATAGAGCAGTTGCTGCTTTCTTATTTTGTGGGAAATTAGCATCAATAGTAATTATTGGTGGTTTATTAGCATGGCAGTGAAGTCCAAGATTGAACCTCATAATAATGGAAGAAAGAAGGGCCATATCCAGTCTAAACAACAGAGGCCTATGAACTGAGGCTTGTGGAACCCCATACCTTATAACATCCACATCTGAAAATTATTTAAAAATATATAAAACGTGACCAAAAATATTCTGGGGCAATGCTTGTTTTTACAACTTTTTTAATGAGAACAAAATAACATTTTATATTTGAGGATGAAAAAAACTGCCTATTCACTCCATCTAAGCTCAGCATTTACCTACAGTACTTAACCAGCATCGAGACAAAACCTTTGGGGACGGCATTACTGGCAGAGGCGTGTGTGGTACAATTTACAGCTTATGTTATGGTCCTCTGGGAAAGACTGTGATAGTCAGTTTCAGTTACACTTGTTTCATTATAAATCCGGACACGCTTTCTCCCCTTTCCAGAAAGCAGGAAGGAAGGTGTCAATCCCATGGACCAGCTGTTGCTTTTAAGTGCCTGTAATGACAGTTAAATGGGCCCTATTCAGAATTGTATGTGTCAGAGTTTAATAAGTACCTCTGTACTCCATGCCTACATTAATGCAATGCACCTAGTCTCTATGTTGCCTGTGCCGCTTAGTCACGCTGTAAAAAAAAAAAAACTTAACAACCCCTCTGGTGAATTCTTCCTTTTACCGTACCATTCATTGTCAAGGTATCACAAGAGCAAAAAGTGCAGGCTTAAATTCAGTTTAATGTTCATCAGATGTCTTCTGTGCTCAGAAAGAAAATTGGAAATTATATAGTTTATTTGTGATACCATTGATCAAAGGAAAATAATTCATTAATTCAACATAATTTTTATTCTCAAAAAGAAGTGTAACAATTATTGGCAACCTTGCATTTAGTACTTTATGCACCCTCCCTTTGTCATGAAAACAGCATCCAAGTCTTCTCTTACAATAGTTGAGGAGGTGGGAAAACACATATAAAGGGATCTGAGACCATTCCTTCATACACTATCTCTCCAGATCATTGGTCCTCGCTTGTGGACTCACCCCACAGGTTTTCAATGGGGTTCAAATCAGGGGATTGGGATGGCCATTGCCAATTTTGTGTAGATTTTGAGGTATGCTTTGGATCATTGACCTTCTGGAAGATTCAACCATGACCCACTTTTAGCCTTCTGATAGAGCCAGCCAGATTTTTGTCTAAAATATCCTGATATTTTATTTCAGTCCACAATGTCTGTATACTAACAAGGTTCCCAGGGCCTTTGGAGGAAAAACAGCCCCACAACATCACAGATTGGGATGGCAGGTATGCCATCCGCCAAGTTACGGCTTGGTGGGGCATGCCCCATACCTATACAGCACCGAGAGTTTGGTGTTATCAAAGTAGTCTTAGACAACTGCATGATACACAGCCAAGACGAACGATGTGCATTACCCTAATGCTTTTTTTAATATCCACGTAAGGATGTGAATATTGCTGCGTTCCATTTACCTCGGAAGTCGGAGCTGGGAATGATGTCACACCTGAGTTGGAAGACCTAGCTCATTGTTAGCAATAGCCTACCAGTTCTAGCCAGGTTAGCCATTGTTAACAATACCAGTTGATAACAACGCACTACATGGTATTTTGTGCATACAAACACCGTAGCAACATGTCCACAGATAGAAGTTGGACAGTTCTGTGTGTACGACTGATTTAATGAGACACAAATAAGACAGAAGTGCTAATAAACAGTATATTACTACAGCTTTCACTTATGTTGATGCGTGGAGCAGCCATCTTGATTTTGTGGTCGGGGTTGGTGAAGTTACCCCAACTTTCCGAGTCGGAAATCCGACTTCAGGGGGCATTCCAGTTGAAATTTCCAACTGGATTTTTTTTGGATTTATAAGGAAGTGCATATGTGCATGACGCTACTTCAGCCAATAGAACATGCCATCCAGAATATTTTTCAAAAACTGTAGTCGTCGCCATCTTTGTTTCCTGCAGCAGCTAGGTTGTTTTAATTTTAAAAATTGCTTTTACACCTGAATAAAAGGAGAAAATATATGTTTATACTTGGTTTTCAAGTTAAAATTACAGGTTTTGAAATGTTCTATGCTGGTAGGAATTTTCCTAGCAGCATATAACATTTGAATTGACAAACAGATATTCATACCAAGGAACATCATTTACAATTGAGCAAGGGGGGATTAATAAATACAGATAAAAAATGTAAATACACTGCCTGGCCAAAAAAAAAGTCACCGTTGCACCCGTCATGCATAGTGCCCACTGTACAAGCCTCTGGAGGCAGTGTTATGATCTGGGGTTGCTTCAATTGGTCAGGTCTAGGATCAGCAACGTTATGCAGCAATAAATTTAAGTCAGCTAAGTACCTGAATGTACTGAATGACCAGGTTATCCCATCAATGGGCATATTCCAGGATGACAATGCCAAGATTCATTGGGCTCAAATTGTGAAAGAGTGGTTCAGGGAGCATGAGGAATCATTTTCACACATGAATTGGCCACCAGAGTCCTGAGCTTAACCCCATTGAAGGTCTTTGGGATGTGCTGGAGAAAACTTTACGGAGTGGTTCGACTCTCCCATCGTCAATACAAGATCTCGGCCAAAAATGAATGCAACTCTGGACGGAAATAAATGTTGTGACGTTGCATAAGGTTGTCAAAACAGTGCCACGACGAATGCGCGCCATAATCAAAGCTAAAGACGGTCCAACAAAATATTGGAGTGTGCGACTTTTTTTTTGGTCAGGCAGTGTATGTACACCTAGTAAATACCCTAAATATTTAATGTAACAAACTTATCCAGACATAAGTTTGACCCATGAATGTAGCCTACTGCATGTTTGTGGATCAGATGAAGCCAAAGAACTAAAGTACGAATTGTTTTAACATGTTTAATAATAACAAATGTTAACAAATTTGTGAACAAAAAAATGTCTAGGCTCTGTAGTAGGACCACACAGGTTTCTATTAAAATACAAATATTACAAATAATAATAATAATCATTTATTATTATTATTATTATTATTATGCATGTTGTGCTTTTCATACACCCAAAGCACTGCATGCAGACAATTGTTCAACTCAAACATAGCCTATACTCATTTCCTTACATTTGTAAGTGTAACACATGTGAATTGCAAATTATTGCCACTATAAATATTCGCCATTTTACACTTTGATGTGCCACAAAGTTTCAATGAACACATTACCACAGATTCACAGATAGTAAGATGAAAAAACACAAGGCCAAATTCCATTAAATAATTTAGGAGAGATTGGGTAGAATTGATTTGGATAGAGCTAGTTTAATTAGTGTGAGGTACGATAGGCAATACTGTTAAGGACTTACAGACAGTGCTTTGTAGGCTATGCGTGAATAACTTGCCATTTTTTGTACCTTGAAAAAGTTTTTTGTTGAGATGTAGTGTTCGCAATTGGGCGTGCACCAAACAACCGCATTGCGGTCCACCTGAAAAGGGCCCCGATCCTCTTCCAAGAAACTCTTGTAAGAGACAGATACTGTACATATATAATTGAATATTTTTTTACGACCTGTGAGCCTTTGAGAGGCTGCTCAATTACCATTGCATCCATGCTCTTTCAGCCTTTTTTTCTTTTACTGAATCCTAACACTTCATGTTGTACTTTTAGCCTGTCTTAATGGTTCGATTTACTGTATTAGCATTTTGAGGTTTTAAGGCTTCATTAACCCCAACATACATGATGGCCATTATTGACTGTCTGATTCGAACCACTGATAGCGTTCCTTTTGTACTGTGCAGCCTTTCAATTGTTTAATATAATTCGGTGATTGACAGCCTCTGTCTCATAAGGCTGCCCATTAAAACCTGTGAAAGAGAGATTTCTCTCTATGTATTTTCAGCTCAAATTTGGAGCAATGTTTACATTTTTTTGGAGAAATGTTTACATTTATGAACCATAGTGCTCAAGGCAAAAAAAAACACTTAATGGAGGAAACCACAATATGCATCATGCTTTTCTCTCAGTTTTGCTATGCCACTGTGCTGCTCTTGTTTGTGCATCATCGGATCATGTGATTCTTGAAGCTGGTCTCCTTTCTTTCTGCCCTCTCCAGAGATCTGCTGTAGGTGGTCAGTGTGGGGACCTCTTTGTTCAGAGTAGAGCTCCGATAACAGGCAGCTCTTTGTAACATTGGTATTTCCTTCTGATCAAAACCAGAGCTCGGAATTGTGATTGGTCTGTCAAAAATGCCAGTGTTGAAGGTTAAAAACTATGCATTTCTGATATGTGTGCTATGAATGCTTTCTGTTATAATTCTCAGAATTATCTTTCCACTAACATATGAAGTGGTCTAGTCCCCTGCAATTTGAACCATGAATAGCATAATGGGTTGGATGTATACATAGAAAATGAACTTTGACATGCTGAGAATTTGAATGGCAAAATGTTTACAATTTTTTATTTATTTATTTTTTTACAAATTTTTATATGGAGATTGGCCTTAATGGCACAAATATTGAATAAGTGTAGAATGAAAAATGTGAATATACAGTTGAAGTCGGAAGTTTACATACACTTAGGTTGAAGTCATTAAAACTCATTTTTAACCACTTCACAGATTTCATGTTAGCAAACTATAGTGTTGGCAAGTCAGTTAGGACATCTACTTTGTGCATGACACAAGTAATTTTTCCAACAATCGTTTACAGACAGATTATTTCACTTTTAATTCACTATATCACGATTCCAGTGGGTCAGAAGTTTAAATACACTCTATGGTCTCTATGGGAATTGGGGGGTGGGATGAGATTTAGCTGTAAATTACACTGGAACAGTATGGAAACACATGGTTGGCTAAATGGCTCTAAGTCATCAAGGGTCTGACGTATCAAACAAGCCTTAAATTATCACTCTGCTGCCATAAATACAGTAGATATGGATGGATAACTTGAAGGGTTTCTACTCCTGAATTATTTTTCCATAGAGTTTAAGAGGAAAATTTGTCAGGAGAAACAACACTTAAAGTGATTCATCCATATCTACTGCATATCTGGCAGCAGAGTGATAGTTTGAGGCTTGTTTGATACCTCGGACCCTTGATGACTTACAGCCATTTAGCCAACCATGTGTTTCCATACTGTTCCAGTGTAATTTACAGCTAGATCTAGTCCCACCCCCCAATTCCCATAGAGATCCATTCAAATGCAGAGATGTTATTGTATCGCTTGTAAGAGTACCAGAAAATAAGATATCAAGAGTATTTTGATGTTGTTGGGTCACAGACATCAGGAAGTCATGGCATGCAAAGCCAAAGGATATGCGACCAAATATAAAAAACAGTCAACTTAGTGTATGTAAACTTCTGACCCACTGGAATTTTGATATAGTGAATTAAAAGTGAAATAATCTGTCTGTAAACAATTGTTGGAAAAATTACTCGTGTCATGCACAAAGTAGATGTCCTAACTGACTTGCCAACACTATAGTTTGCTAACATGAAATCTGTGGAGTGCTTAAAAATGAGTTTTAATGACTTCAACCTAAGTGTATGTAAACTTCCGACTTCAACTGTATGTACAGTAGGATAATTCATAGAATTATTTATTTGCTATATGTCAAAGCCAACTACATGGGACACACGAGAGAGTGCAGACCCAAGGCTTTCCTCCGAACCACGTGGCTCAGCCACCCTGTTTCTCTATGCACCACCACCAAACTCACACAGAGTGGAATCGAAGGATGACCACTCATGCAGCTAGCATGCAAGCCATGGGCGCCAAGCGGGGTCGCCAGATGAACGTGGGCCAACTGAACCTAACCCGACTCTGGGCGACACAATCGCCAATTGCAGGTCACTCCCTGCAGGGCTACGAGCCACAGTCGGAACTGGCACAATTTAGATTCGAACCCAGACTGTGGGGCTCATCCACAGTGTGGTGCCTCAACTGAATGAGCCACCCAGCAGCCCTGGCCAAAACATTGTTGTCTCTTTTTTTGACAGGTCAGATGACATCATTCCCATGCAATCTGCATGATTCCAAATGGTGTAATGATACCAGTGCCAAGCACTGTCCCTGAGTCAAGTATAGTAGATCAAGTGAACCATGTTGTGCATACAGAGGAACATAAATCTGTTTGTCCTGTTCAGTCTGAGTGTGAAAGCCAACAAATTGGGCCATTTCAGATGGCCAGTAGTGTTGTTCATGTAAGCTGTTGCCATCTCTCCTCCTGCCTTTGATGTACAGTATATACAACTAGATTAACAATTCCTAAGGAAATTGTAGGTGTGGTTGCTTCATAAATATCAATGGCTGGAAATGGCATAGAAAGATGTTAATATGGTATAGTGTGAGGTGTAAAATAAAAGGTGGAAATGGTATGAACTGTTAATGCGGTATAAAGGGATCTAGTGAAGGTGAAAGTGTTAAAATATGGTGATGTAGCCTATTTTGTGGTAAGTAGTCTAAAGAACCTGGAAGTCATACAAAGAAGTAATGTATTGTGATAAAAGCACAAAAAGGTAATGTCAAATCATCTGGGATAGTATTGTCGGGTCATAACAGTGTTGTAGAGGAAGGCATTGCAAATGCCCAATTTACTGTGTCCTGTGTACTAGCATACTGCTTACTGTAGTCTATACTGCAGTGACATGCAGTATGCAAAATATCCTCCATATAAACCTGGACATAAGTAGCCTAGGCTATATCAGTTGCCTTTACACTCTTTGGCTATATCATCTGGGGATATTCAGAACATTCAATTTGGCCGCGCAGGTAAGGCTAGCCTAATTCAACAGCTTTTCAAAAAAAGTATATTCAACTGGCATACTCAAATAGTAGTGTGTGCTGATTCAGACTATTCGGACACAGTCGTAGTTGTGTTTGTAGAAAAATATGGGTTCATACAATTTTTCCCTAGGTTTTAACCAAATGCTCATCTACTGATTTCCACTTTATTAAACACTGATTCCGATTACAGATCTCACCATTTTGTGAAGTCCAAACCACATGTCCTGTGCTGAATTCAGCGTTCTATTCAGCCTACCTAGCATGCAGCTATCTAAAGCAATAATTAAACATAGGCTATCGTTTGGCTAATAGTAACTTAGTTTAACGTTGTTGACTCGCATAAACTTGAGATTATAACCCAATCATGTGTAGCGGATAGTTTATTTGCTGTCTATGTCATAGTCGATTGCATTTTGCTAACGTAGTCTACTGGCACCTGTCACCTTGGCATTTTCATGCAGAGTGAAAGGTTTGTTTTTCCTGGTAGCTTAACCACAGTAGCCTAGCTGGCTTATGCTTTTGTCATGTTTTGTTAGGAAGTTGTCTGTGCTAACGTTATTAAGACATAAATCAGAATTTGTTGAATAATGTTGAATGGAGTGATTAGTAGGCCTAGGCTAGATGAGCAAACATTAAACGCGCAAAAAATATGTTTTGTTAACAATTCAATTGTAGCCTATTTTGTAACTTAGACAACATAACGTTACGTGACAGCATTTGGATTTGGATCAGAGACAGGAAAAAAGTATATATATATATACATAGGCCTAATTAAAAAAATAAAAATCAGTGAATAAAAGAAACGCCGACCTGTAGTTTTCCCATTCAGTCACTGTAGGCGCTGTTCCTTACTCAAGCTATTTCAGTGCTTCTCCTTATTTTTCTAGTCTATAGATCTGCAGATACCACAGAACTGTGGCAGTCTGGCAGGTAGGCCTACTCACTTGACTATTTCTGACCACAGCAAAACACTTGCTGATAGCTACGATGTCAGAATGATCACATACAGTACATTCATAATACAACGGAACAGGTATGTGCATAATTCGGATAAAATACGTAGCCCAATGTATTTATATACCTTAAAAAGTAACGTTACGTGTGTTTTTACATAACAGCAACGTAGGCTATTACAGCTGCGATAGCACTGTGGAAACATCAACGTTGCTGGGTAGTGGCAAAATGGAATAAGAATCTCTTCTGTTTTCTGAGTATTTACAAAATTCCTTTAAAATCCAGAGTTTTTGGTTGTGTGCTTTCAAAGACAAAGAATGGTTATTGTGCAGGAGTAGATTGGGGGCAACCTTCACTGGGATAACTGAGCTTTGTAGTGAAAATTATATTGATCATTTGAGCCACAAGTGATGCAACATTATTCAAGGCCAGCAGCCTCCAAATGGTGGTGAAATATGTTTGTTAGTTGCACTGTGCTCCCCTGGGGTGATAATCCAGAATAGGGTATTTGTCTGTTCACTTCTATAGGGCAGTTAAAACGGTCTCAAAATTACACTTCTAGCACGTATACGAAAGCGAATGATTCTGTCAATATCAACAATAACCATTCCTCGTACGTATTATTTTTTTAAAATTAAATGGCCCTTTTTTTGTATTAAAAGTGTCATGGTTTTGACCCTGTTTCCCCATGCGGTCGTTTTCCTCGGTGGCCACGCGAGGGCGCTGCCCTTTTGGTAGATGCTTGCTACGCCCTGCTGAGTTTGCGGAGCTTCTGGTTAAGCGTTTACACCTGTCGTAGTCACCTGAGAGATGTATTTAAGCCTACCGTTTCCTGCATTCGGGGCTTCGACATTAATTGTTTATTGTTTGTACTGTGGTGTTATTGTTGGCTGTGAGTTCTCGTACCATTTTGGCTACTCGCCTATTTTTTAACGTCTCTTTGTTGAGGCAGGGCTTATTTCTTGCTGGCTTGGTAGTTAGTTATCTCGTAGAAGTTTGGGACCGTAAATCTCTGCTCTATTTCGCCTTTTGGTGCTTTTTCTCCGTGTATGGAGTTTTGGGCGATTCTGTTCGGAACAGTAGTTCTGCTCGCCCTTCGGCACATGTCTTCCCATAGGGAGATCAGGCGTTTCCCTTCTACTTAGTTTCTTAGCTCGTAGAAGTATAGAGTAGCAGTTTCTCTGGTCCATTTTCGCCTGTTGATTGGTTTTCTTACTGAGAGACCTGGCGTTTTAGCTTCTACTCATTTCTGGGTTACGGTGAGCCAGTTGGTAGCTTCGGTACGTTTGTTCCCTGTTTTTGTCCCCTTCTCGTGGACTACACTCCTTTGTTGTGAGTCAGGGTTTTTATTTATATTGAGAGGCTGTCGTGCTATTTTGCGTTGGTCTTTATTGCAGCTGTCCTCCGTCCTTTTTACCTACGGGACGATTTTGTTTCGGAACTATTGTTCTGTTCGTTTTCCGGGTGTGTTTCTCCTTGTGTGGAGTTTGGGCGAGGTTGTGGACATGTTTGTGTGACTGCGTGTAGCATGGTAACTTTAGCTCTCTGTTCCTTCGCTTCGTTACATTCTTTTACTGAGAGGCTAGGGCGGTTGTTCCAATTTAAGCTTGCGTTAGTCTATGGATAGTAAAGTTATGGGACGACGGTGCTCCGTCGGCTCACCTGTAAAATGTTTCTCTCTCCTGGGAGATCGGGTGTTTACCCCTTTGTTTTCTGTATTGGACTGCGAGCCTATTAATCCCGCCATGGAACGTTAAATCTTTGTTCCTGTTTCGCCTCATTATATTCCTCTTCATAGAGAGGCAGGGCGTTTATTTTCAGTTAATCTCGCTTTGGTCTAGCCGGTAAATGTCCGGTGCTGCCTGTCCTGCTCGTTCCTTTCGGTGCCTTTCTCCTTGCATGGAGTTTGACGATTTTGTTTGGAACTGCTGTTCTTTTCGTCCTATGGTGCATGTCTTCCTATAGGGAAGATTGGGCGATGTTGAGGACACGTTTGTGTGTGTGACCGCGAGTCTGATAGTAGCCACGGAACGTTATATCTGTTCCTTTCGCCTCCTCATACTATCGTATTGTTTTGCAGTGTTTGTGTTTTATGTTTGCCTTTACGCTACTCGCCCGTTCTTATTTTGTCTCGTTACCGAGACAGGGCACGTATTTATTTCTGGCTGTTCAGATCCCTGTCCTTGCGCTCTACTTGGCGTTTGACAGTGAGCCGGTTAGTAGCGTTTGTAGTGGTGTTTGTCTTCCTTGTCTTGTCTCCTCCCTTATCTGCGGGTATCCCGCCTTAGTGGCCTAAGGGCTTAATGAATCCCCTTGCTGCGTTTGGCTCCTCCTATCTCACACGTCACGCTCCTTTACAAAAAGTGATTATTTAAAAGGATGTTTTACAAACAGTTTCTAGCTGTTCTGAGAAAATTTAAAATCAAGTAACCTGTGTTATACAGAGATCTCTCACATTTATTACAATTTAAATTTCACAAAATTAGTTAAGTCGGCATCTTTTCCTTCCTTAGCCTACTATGTAGCTACAATACCCAATGTACTTTTGGTATAGATAGACACCAAATTCTTTTCGACAAAATCTCTTATATAGGCTAAATACATTTAAGAAACCAAATATCCTACCTGCATGAAGTTACAACTGAAGAGTTTATTTTATACCATTTTGCCAATGTCCAGTAGGCCTACAGTTGACATTTCCACAGCAAGTAGCTTACCTATCGCAGCCGGCAGCTGTGCTATTTAAAAAATACTTTTAAAATAAATATGGTTAAGCGAGTTATCATGGATTTTATCAGGGGATACCTGCATTCGTTTGTTTATACACAGATTTTAAACACAGCTGTGCAGACGTATCTCAGGGGAAAACTCCACCAGGGAGTACATTTAATGGGAACACAGGCAGGGGCAAGACGGAAACCGACATCAGGCAGGAACTCGGCGTGGCAGGAACTGGACGGGTCAGGAGCTTGGAAGGTCAGGAACCAGGCTAGGCAGGAATGGGCACTCAGGCCGGGGTCAGGAACGGGCACTCAGGCCGGGGTCAGGAACTCAGCCTGGAGGGAACAAGGGAGCCTGGAGGGAAGAGCAGGTCTTGGAGGTACGAAGGGACAAATACCACAAAACGGTACATGACGAGAACACAAGCGGGAACACAAGCACACAAGACAGTCTGGCCCCGAACAAAGAAACGGGGCAGACTAAATACACAACATGACGAGGACAGAACGAGCAACAGGTGGGGGAAGGCTAACGAAGACACGAGAGGAAAACACAATGCAGGTGTGGGGAGCGCAAGACACAAGTGGAGGGGTGAGAGGGAAAACACGGGGTGGACTGAGACAAAAGGAAGACCAGGGACGGAACGCGGGGACGTCACACGTTGCTTATTAACGAACATGACTGTAGGCCTACATAAATATAACCTAAGCATGACAGCTACCATTTCAGTAGCTATGCGAATATGCATTAATTAATTTATTCAACCATTCCAAAGGACATTTTTAAATTTGATTTCAGAAATTACAGTAGCCTATGCCTATAGGTGTTAGGTGTCGGTGGGGGAAGGACCCAAACGCAGGCAGGAGTATAAAAAAACCGAAGTTTAATAAAGGGCAAGGCAGCAATCCGAGGTAAACAGGCTGGGTCGAAAACCTGGGAGACAGGGCAACGGTACAAAGCACAGTCCAAAGAGTGGTCAAGGAACAGGCAGGGGTCAAACCGGGAAGGCACAGCAAAGGTACAAAAGCAGGATCCAAAACCAGGGTCGCGAGAACACAGGCAGGGGTCAAAACGGTAAGGCAGAGGAGGAACAAAAAGAAAACAAAACGAAAACAAAACAGAAAAAAAACAACAGGTAACGGACAAGGGAAACAAAAAAAACTAGAAAACAGATATTAGGAATAAATAGAATAACTCGGGCAGAATCTCAGGAAAAAACAGGCACCACAGAAGCAAAATATTTAGTACAAGGAACTCGCGAAGAACACTGAAATGACAAGGTATATATACACAGAGGGAGACAGACATAATGGGAATCAGGTGTGTAGAAGCAGGGAGGGGAGATTGCTCACAGGTGAGAACAGTGAGGGTTAACAGGGACCAATAAAGCAATGACAGGGGAAACGTAAGACACGGACTGGAATACACAGACACAATGATAACAAACGGCCTGGAGTTAGCAGGTAAACAAGTGCACAGCTCAGAGGGGAGAACACGAAAGTGGACACGTGCAGAGAATGCGAAATCACAGATCGATACAGGGATAGGATAACGAGGAGGGAAATGACAGCTGCGGATAGAAACTCAAGATGAATTAGTAATTAGTAATGTTAGTAGTGAACTCTAGAACCCTAATGTTAGTAGGTTAGCTGGTTAGTATTATATACATGTTAGTTTGTTAGCAGGTTAGTATTAAATCTAATCTAACAGTTAGTATGATTAGTACATTAGTATTATATACAAATATAAATAAAGCCAGGAGGAAGAAAACGAGATACGAAATACAGAGGAAACCCGAATGTTCCCAAAATCACCCGAATAGTGCAATGACAAAGACAGGGAGTGGAATCTCAGAAAACATGGAACGCGGACTGACAATCGCGAGGGAAAAGAAATCAGGAAAATAATAACAAATAAAGAAATAAACAGACAGAATTACAGGATCCTAGCACTAGGTGAATTAGTGCTCGGTATGTTCAGACATCGGGGACATCGGGATTCTGGAATTACAGTAAATTGTTATGTTTGCGTAGCCTATACTACAACATGTTTACTTTGATCTAATGTTGCTGATTAGCTACATGTTAATTAGTGTCTCGACGCGAACCGCAATACAGGCTTATTTACACTGATGCAACTATAGGTTACTTGCACTTGTAGCTTAAAATACATTTTGCAGCTTTAAATGGGCTGACCATGTGGAAGATCTGTGATTGGCTTTGGGAATATTTGTGGGCTCTACGTCAGTCAAAGTTATGATAGGGCAACTTCATAAATAGTCGACGGCGATTTTGATGACGGTGAAGCAGATTCGCTGTCCCAATTTTGTTCACGGCTCCTCTCCTGCACTCCCCTACTCCGCTCCCTTCCTCCACATACTTCCGGGTAGTAGAGGAGTGGAGGTGGGGATTGAAGAATATTAGGACGCACTCTATGTCACACATGGGTAGGTATAGTTGCAGGCGGGGGGTTGCTTGTTAAATGGACTTGCTACGGGAAAATAGTGAATGAGAAACCGTATTCGGCAGAGTTGTCACGAATCGTGTACTAATAAAGTTAAAACACGGAGTTTGTTGTTTCCACTCAAAGTTTGGCTACAGGAGCAACGAATGTCTCAGTTGAGCAAAATCTTTGTGCTGGCATCCTGGTCACAAGGTATCTGCACAAAGGGGTTAAAAACATTTTTTGTTTGGCTACGTATTTTTATGCATATTATGTAGGCTATATAGGCTGCTTATGACGATTCTGACAAATTTATTCTGTTGCTAATTTCTGAATGGTACAGCCTCTTCTTCAATTGGAGCTTTAAACCAAGGATTTGCAGTGAATAGTTTGAGATATTGAAACTTAAATGAGAGTAGAAGAAACTAGGTGAAAATTGCCTTCTAGTGGGCCAAATAGTAGAATTTTGGACAGATTAGTCATCTAATTTGAGAAATGCACAAAATAAAATTAAAATACAATAACTATATATAACAATAATATATCTTCTTGTTCGTCATGATTCAATCTGTTTTATTTCCAATGTGTTATGAAATGTTATGATTATGTTAGATAGGCTATGTTATGATATTTGTAATGTTATTTGGTCTTATTCTGGTCTATGAGGGTGCTGTCGCGGCACATTGATTGAACTTTCAAGTGGTGTGTAGCTGTACATTTTCTAGTGGATGTGTTTATTGGCAGTAATCTTCAGTGATGTTTATTCAACATTCAAGTGGATGTGTAACAATATTCATGATGATTACATTAAAGAAATGGACACCTTCCGGAGAGAAACCCCTGGGAATTAATAACAAAGAACTATGTTTTAAGTGAGAAGTTTGGCATGGTCAAAAGCCACAAAAAAAAGGAAATTGAAATGAGCACCACCAAGCAAAACTTCAGCTAAAAGACTGAATGTGTTATGGTTTGAACACTGGTTTGTACCCAAATGCAGGACTCAGAGACAGACTCTGCAAAGAGTATATTTATTAGAGTGGTCAGCTAAAGACAATGGAACAGGGAAGGCTAGGTGATGGGCTGGAAACAGGGTTGGCGAAATAAACAGGGCTAGGCAGGAGACGGGGCAGGAGTGAACAAAACGGGAAGCAGGCAGGACGGGCTGGAGCGAGGAACCAAAAACAAACAGGTTAGGTAGAATTGCAAAACAGACAGAATGGCCGGGGAATGTCTAGATGGAGCTGAGACAAACAACGAGCTGGCAGTGAGTGAATGAAACTGGAGAGTTAAATAGAGTGAGGAACAGGTGAGAGTACTGATGGAATAATTAAAGTGCGTGCGGAATGTAAGCAGAGGGGGAGAGTGATAAGCCAAATGATACGGGGCTGAAAACGAGGAACAAAACAAGGAACCACGCCCAGCCTGCAAAAACACGGAATAAGACAGACAGGGTGAACTGAAACATGAAACATGAGGAATGGGAAAATAAGAGAAACTGAAAAGGTGAACTGGAGGGAAACGGCAGATGTGACAGAATGTGGGTAACTGTCTGGCTGGCTATCTGATTCCCGATGTTGAAAAGTGCATGTGTAAATTTTGGAGTAATTACGGTAAAAAGTTGAAAAGCCTATGTGTACATTTTTGAGTAATTACGGTAAAAAGTTGAAAAGTTTGCTGTCTAACTCCCCGTCCCCTTTTACTAGTGTAATATGGGATTTATTTTGATTGAATTTGTTTTCTTTGAAATGTATTTTATGTGAAGGTTTAAATTCTGATTTCATGACAAGTACTTTTGTCATGAAATATTGTATTCCTGTTTATGTATTGCTCTCCTGCGCAAGGGCAGAGATGGGAGAAGAGAAAGGAATAAGTTGTGTTGTCGTTGGTCCTGGGAAAACGGAAAGGATTAAAACCAAGAAGAGATCAAGCTGCCATTTGTTGTGCTGTGTTTTCTTGTTGTCCAGAGAAATAACAAAGTATATACTGTTAAAGGGTTAGTTCGGAATTTTGGACATAATGTTTCAATTACGACTTACCCATGATGTAGTTGATTGATGGAAACCATTTTCAGATAATTCCATGCTGTCCCTTCTTTTGGACATACACACATTGCTAATGCTAGCGCAACTCGTAGGAAAGTAGTAGCATCCACTACCAAATGCACTTAAACACTCCAAGGTGCACCCAAAGCAAATAAAATACGACGACAGTCTGTCGGGGTTATTTTCAGTGATTATACCATAATTTTTCAAGTCAAACTATCATTGAATCCTTTACTTTGTGCTCACCTAAATTCTCCGTGGAAGTACGGCGTTAGTTTAGTAGCTAGGTAACGTAAAGTAGCCTATAGCTTTGCCGGCCAAAAACAATATCACGCGTGTGAAAGAATCAGACTCGTAGTATTGTTAGCTAACGTTCAGGTAAGATGGTATTTCGGTGTGTATTTCAAGGTTGTTCAAATCATGCAAAAAAAATGGGCACCACAAAGTTTTCACCGATTTCCAGTGGAAGATCAACAAAGAAAACAGCTGTGGCTTCTTGCTGCTCGCATGGATGTCACCAATTGAGACTCTAAAAAAGTTTGTAGTGACCATTTCACGGAGGACTATGTGAAAATCAAAAAAGGACGGGCAGGACACCCTCTACTGAAGGAGACTGCTGTGCCATCACCTGTTTTTCTTCATGCACCAAAAACAACTGATGAGCAGGTAACTAATAAATGATTGCATGCGTGATCTATCTATTCAGCTAGCTAGCTAGTTGCCACGATTGGGAAGTCATGGAAGTGGTCAAACTTTTCCTGCAAATTGGTAGCCAGTGTGCTTGCTTGTATATGCTGTGTTATTCTGTAGCATGTTTGTGTTTAGCCGACTTGTTGTCTACCAAATATGTAACTTTACGGCAAAACGGATTGTGTTGGCAACTGTGGAGTACAGCAGATAGCCTACAGGCAGATACCCTGGCTAATCTACAGCTAGCTCCGCCGCCGTACTTCCACTGAGAATTTAGGTGAGCACAAAGTAAAGGATTCAACGATAGTTTGACTTGAAAAATGATGGTATAATCACTGAAAATAACCCCAATAGACTGTCGTCGTATTTTATTTGCTTTGGGTGCACCTTGGAGTGTTTAAGTGCGTTTGGTAGTGGATGCTACTACTTTCCTACGAGTTGCGCTAGCATTAGCAATGTGTGTATGTTCAAAAGAAGGGACAGCATGGAATTATCTGAAAATGGTTTCCATCAATCAACTGCATCATGGGTAAGTCGTAATTGAGACATTATGTCCAAAATTCCGAACTAACCCTTTAAGCTACGTGAACTGACTGTGGATACATTGAGAGGTAGACTACGTTGAAAGCAAATGGAGGTGACTAGCTAGCTATCCATTACAGAAAACATAGTCTACTGTGAGACTATTTTGACACAAAATCAAATAGAATTCAATACTATGGCTGCGTTCGGATCCAAAATTTATCCTTTCTTCTTGTCATTCCCTTCCCTTGCTTCAAGGGGGGAATCCCCAAAATGCCAGTATGAAATATGTTTACTTTGTTTATGATTGTATGTTTATGATTTCCACATGGAAAAAGTGGGCAGTCACCACAGAACTATGTGGGGGTCACATTTCAACTCCATGGTGTTGCACTTCCGAAATGTTGCGAGGTTGGTTCGGTTCCATTTTTGTTTGTTTCTCGTCAATCCTCCCTTGCAGAGCACTTTTTAAGTTTGCTTGCTGCACGTAGCAAATTGCGTCACAAGATAGCTCCCTCGAGGGAAGTGAGCAAGGGAAGGGAGTGTGTTAAATTGGATTCGAATGCAGCCCAAGTTATGCAAGTGACAGCGAACCTTGCATAATGTTGGCTTGCTCTTATGAAGGTGGGATTCCCAGCTGGCGAGCTAGCTAATCAGCAAGCTTGTTCACAATGTAGAAGTGGAGACTTACATTTTAGCAAGCTGGCCATGAGATTTAAAAAGTAAAAGCTGCATGGTTATATGTTCATGTCGTAAAGACACAGATTAATATCACCAAGCTGCTGTTGCTGTTACTTAGATCTCCGGTTTGGTCGGTACCAACAGGCACATTCATAACTTTAGTGGGCCAGCAAATTGTACTGTGTATAGGTGGACTAGGGTATGAGCGGTGCGGAGTGGAAGCGGAGCTGCGTGATTTTGCCTGGAGAGAGGAGCAGCTTTTTAGAAAGTCGGAGTGTCTGCATTCTCTCTCACTCCAAGATCACTCCGGTACCGCTCCATCCCACGAGCAAACACATGTTAAATGTCAGGATTCACCACATCGTTATGCACTAACTTAAAGTTAGCTGTAGTCAGTCATGGAATTTGCCAAATATTAGCGGAAAGAAAAGGACAAAAATAGCCTACAAATGTTTTGTAAAAATAAATGACACAGAGGGTGAATGCAGGTGTGGATATCTGATTACTACGACCAGGGATTTGTGGAATCTAAAAACACATGTCTAGAAAACATAATGGAGTTTTCCATGCGTACACAGGAAGAAAATCTGGGTGGGTAAGTGGGTAACAATGTCCCAGTGAGAAAAAGCCGGAATCTAGATGTATAGAGCGGTGGAAATTTTTGACATAGATGGACTAGGTAAACGTTAGCT
This sequence comes from Synaphobranchus kaupii, assembly GCA_029718625.1. NCBI lineage: Eukaryota > Metazoa > Chordata > Actinopteri > Anguilliformes > Synaphobranchidae > Synaphobranchus > Synaphobranchus kaupii. The sequence continues at coordinate 46,241,931 of CM056383.1, read as the reverse complement.
CAGGTTTTAGCCAAATATAACCTACATCCTAGTCGGCTATAGAAAACTTTCACTTTTCAACCAAATGTAGTTGGTTTTTCAGCTGAACGCTATAGGCGTTTCACCGACTTTTCAGCACAAAATGTTTGGTGGGGTTTGTGTCTCTCCTCTCCCAGACGAGTAGCCTAGGCTAGCTATTAAATTTTTAAAAAATCATCATACTAAATAAACATACTGCGTAGCCCTCACAATTGTATGGAAATTGCGCGAACATGCTTTCCCATAGTGAATTGAATTTAACAATTACCAAAAACCACCGACACACAGTAGCCTAGCCTAGGTTGAAAAATAGCCTATATTAAAAAAGCAGTTACCCTAATAGCCTACGTGATTTGTTTTAGTTCATAGAACTATAGGCCTACCAATGTTCAAATTTTAATTAGTTTTTTCTTTTACAGAAATGGATGCATTCCTTTTTCGTTTATTAACCTTTTCACTTATTTAAATTATAATGTTTTTGAGCAAATGAAAAACCTGTGACAATGCTGTCAATGTGTGCATTCTGTGTGTACAGAAAATGTCAACAGGTCATTAAAACAACTTCAACTCTCCATATAGGCTAAAAAATTATTAATTAATTTATATTTTATGAACTAAACTAATGTGGTATCTAAAAAAAAAAAAAAATGATGTCAATTTTTATCACAATACCACAATATAAACCAGAGTGAATTGGAGCTTGCAGAGTGGTAAGGTCCTAATAGTGCTCATCACTCACTAAATAAAATTACGTCCGCTTCCCCTCCTTGCTCGCTCTTGCTCACAAACTCTGACACACACACATTTGAGCATCAGATGCACTCCGTCGCCCTGGTATGCAGGCCAACCTGCATGCTCCAGAACAATATCCACCGTGCCTTGTCAAATGTTCCCCACTGGCTGCATACAGGTTTCTGGGCTGAGCTAGGCTTGCCTAGTCTTGTTTATATCTGACTGCTATACAGTTCTGTAGCAATGTTGGTTTACTGTATTTCAAACAACATGTACTCATCACTGGGCAGATTGATTCATACCTTCTCTCAAAGAGCCTAATTCATATTCTTCAAAATGGTAAGTGACCTATGACTGCTGCATTAGGCTATGGAAGTCCCACTAAAGTAGGTTTAGACATAGGCTATAGATCTATATACTGCATACTTGCTTCGGCTCAAAAATTCATGATTCATGAGCTGACTGAAATAATATTTTTCTATGGTGCGATTCAATGAAGATTCGTACATTTAGGGCAGCACAATAACTAGTTCTGTACGTGATGCAGATTATTTTACACAGAAGAATATGTACACACTTGAAAACGAATCACTGGCTGCTGTGCATAAATACAGCGGTTTTGTGACTTATACCATATAAGTGTGACTTATACCATCATAGATTCTACTCTTAATTCGCAGATTTGAATCATCCATACAAGGAGTAGCCTATACTGTGGCCTAGGCTTATATCACCATCCATGAAAATCACTCATGTACACCTACTGTAAATAGTATGAAATATATGAAACCATACACTGTTGGCCTAAAGAGTAGTAGTTCTATAAGATTTCAGTCATAGCATAACATGTAGGCGTAATTGTCCTGATATGTCATACGTAGTGAAGTCCAAAGGGTAGAAATAAAACAATAGGTGAAAGTGTACATTGAATAACCAAATGCAGTCGCAGCATACAATCATATGTCTACTTATATAGCTTTAGAATACTTCTAAAAAGTATTTGAAATGTAAACAGATTGAAAGATTTAGATCCACCTTTCAAAAGCTAACTGCCAATATTATCAAACGTTAGCTATCAATATTGGTATGAGGCATAAGAGGAATACAGAAATAGCCTACACAAAACTGCAGTAGCAACTGAATTTGGCTCTTTGAGAGAAGGTTTGAAACAATCTGCCCAGTGATGAGTACATGTTGTTTGAAATACAGTAAATAGCTACAGAACTGTATAGCAGTCAGATATAAAAAAACAGGACTGGAAGTCCCTGATAGTATAGCCTATAGAGAACTGAAGTTTGGCTTGGTGGTGCTCATTGGAATTTTTAACCAAGCCAAACTTCTCACTTAAAAAGTAGTTTTTTGTTATTAATCTAATTAAAACAAAGCTCTATTGTCGAAATTAGCAGCAGGGTCCACAATTGAATTTTAAATTGATTAAAGGGTTGCTTTAATCTGATATAATGATATAATCTGATATAACGAGTGACTTTTCCCATTGGTCTTTTTTTTTTCTCTCTTAGAAGCAGATGACAAACGAACATCAGGAAGTCAGGGAGAGGTAAGCTGCACACCATAATTTCTATATGAAATGGGAAATGATCCAGACAATGTTCGTGTCAATCAAATGATATTCTCCACCTCCCTCCTCTAAACTGAGGCTCTATGCTAGTTGTGTTGTGGTTGCTCACTATGAAAGGCAGCTTTTATAGTGAGAATCATCTATAATGTTTCCCATTTATAGATGGCCTTTTCCATTTTCCAAGCAGGCAGTGTATTTTTCCCTTGATGCATTCTGATGGAGTCCATCCTGATGTAATTAATATTGATTTTTGAGGGGGTGGGGTTATGGGGGGTGGCTAATAGCCCTGAAATAGCTCCAGTGAAACCCGACCCCTCTCACATGGGTGTTTTCCACTCTGCCGTGCCAGGTGCCAAGCACAGATCTGTCCCCAGCTCAAAGGAAGCAGAGCGTCTACACCCCACCCACTATGAAAGGTACTGTCCACAGACTCATCCCATCATGCATTGCACAGGATGCCTGGGTGTCCACTTACTGATTTTCAGTGCCCCAGTTTCATGATTGTGCCTTCATTGTTTCTCGTAGGTAGGCCTTCTTGTTTGTCTTAATTTGTTGGCCAGGCTTTTCATGAAGTATACTGTTATAACACTGTCTTGAAGTCTTGCTTGTGTTATTTTTTTATTTCTGAAGCGAATACAATGCCTTATGAAGGATGGCAATGCATGGCATTGTGATTTGTTCACCAATATTACTTCATCCACAATGGCACATGACTTAATCTCAACCCCAAAAATGTATGCATTCTTTTTAAAGGCTTTAGAAATGTAATACTTTATGACCAATTGTATTTTTCCATAGAGTTCAATAGGAAAATAAGTCAAGAGAAACAACCCCTAAAGTGATCCATCCATATCTACTGCATATCTGGCAGCAGAGTGATGGTTTGAGGCTCATTTTGTTAGGATATTGTAATCTGTCTGTTTAGTCTGTTATTATGTTTCCTGATTTCTTTTCCTATTTTCCCGCATATCCCTCGCGATTGTCAGTCCGTATTCCATGTTTTCTGTGATTCCACTCCCTGTCTTTGTCATTGCACTATTCGGGTGATTTTGGGAACATTCGGGTTTCCTCTGTATTTCGTATCTCGTTTTCTTCCTTCTGGCTTTATTTATATTTGTATATAATACTAATGTACTAATCATACTAACTGTTAGATTAGATTTAATACTAACCTGCTAACAAACTAACGTGTATATAATACTAACCAGCTAACCTACTAACATTAGGGTTTTAGAGTTTGCTACTAACATAACTAATTACTAATTACTAATTAATCTTTAGTTTCTAGCTGTCATTTCCCTCCTCATTATCCTATCCCTGTATCTATCTGATTTCGCATTCTCTGCACGTGTGTCCACTTTCGCGTTCCTCCCCTCCGAGCTGTGCACTTGTCTACCTGTTAATCCCAGGCCGTTTGTTATCTATATGTTTGCGTGCATTCCAGTCCGTGTCTTCTGTTCCCCCTCGTTATTGTATTATTGTCTCCTATTGTGTTCACCTGTGTCTAGCTCCTTACTCCTCCCACCCACACTTGATTCCTTTTTGTGTCATTACTTCCCTGTGTATTTAAACCCTGTTATTTCAGTCTGTCTTTGTGAGTTCCTCACAAGATTTTTGCTTCTGTGGTTCCTTCTGGTTTTTCCGAGAAGCTGCCCGAGTTTTCTGTTTAGTCCTTAGTATCTGTTTCCTAGTTTTTGTTATCCCTAGTTTTCCGCCTGTTGTTGTTTTTGTTTTGTATTCAGTCAGTTTTGTTTTCTTTTAGTTCCTCTTATGCCTCCCCGGTTTTGACCCCTGCCTGTGTTCTCGCGACCCTGTTTTTGGATTCTGTTTTTGTGCTTTTGCTGTGCCTTCCCGGTTCTGACCCCTGCCTGTTCTGTGACCACTCTTTGGACTCTGTCTTTGTACCGTTGCCCTGTCTCCCCGGTTTTTGACCCTGCCTGTTTTACCACGGATTGCTGCCTTGCCCTTAATTAAACTTCGTTTTTTGTTTTTTTTTGTACTCCTGTCTGCATTTGGGTCCTTCCCCGCTCCAGCCCCTAACACATTTGATACCGCAGACCCTTAATGACTTATGGCCATTTAGCCAACCATGTGATCCATACTGTTCCAGCATAATTTACAGCTTCATCTAGACCCCCCCCACTCCCAATTCCCATAGAGATCCATTCAAATGCAGAGAGGTTATGGGTCATTCTGTGTCAAATCAGATAAGGTTGTTGCAAAATCACCGTCTCAGATTTTGTTCAAACCTTGTCTATCATGAATAGGTCCCAAAACCAAGGCCTGTAAAATATTTCTGTTCAAATCCTATGTTTTCATATTTTTTCAGGCCTTGATATTTTATTTTTATAGCCTCAAAAACACCTTATCTGGGAAGCCATGTTTGGGCATTAATATCTTGACAAGTATTGTTCCTAGCCTCACCAACAACTTTGTAGGATGGAAGACAAACATGTTTTCTGTATGCCAAAACAATTAAAAGCCTGTACTACATGTCATTTTATTTTTATAAGGCCCTAGATTTGGAAAAATGTGCAAAATTCCTAAACGAGAGTGATATTGAGGGTACTACAAACCCATGTTTTTGCACCAATATGATGTCCAACATAGTTTTTTCTGCAAATACAATCTTTTATTAATTTTGTGCCAATATTTGAGGTCTCTACCACCAATAGACATGAAGATATTATGAATAAAACAAGGCGTGGTAGCATATTCTGGCCATTTTCATAGGACCAAAATGGTATATGGGGTAGCTAGTAGGAACATAAAAATGTACATTGAAATTGCTTCATGTACGGTTATTAAGGGTACAATGTCCTTCTGTTTTTCCTTCATACAAAAATAGACAGCTTTGAGAGATATTTTACCTATGGTAGAAAAACATCCATTTCAGGATAAAAATTTTTTGCTTCAGTATTTCCATGATTATTGAATTCCTGTGTCATAGGAATTGTAAGAAATAAAGGATAAACATGTTTTCAGTATGTTCATTGGAATAGATGGGAATTGTGTCTCCGGTAAGGCCCTGGATATTGAAAATAAGTGAAATATTTTGGTAAAACCTCTGGTATAAGGAGGAATAAGTGGTATCCTAAATGTTTTACCTTATCGACTTTATAGATTTTTGTAAATATATACGCTAATTCCGAATTTGATGCCTGCAACACGTTCCAAAAAAGTTGTGACACAGGCAACATAAGACTGGGAAGGTTGTGAAATGTTCAAAAAAACACCTGTTTGGAACATTCCACAGGTAAAAAGACAAATATGTAACAGGTGATGCTAACAAGTGATGCTTGGGTGTAAAAGGAGCATCCACGAAGGCTGAAGTGTTTACGAGCAAGGATGGGTCGAGGTTCGTCACTTTGCGAAAAACTGCGTCTGCGAATAGTCCAACAGTTTAAGAACGTTTCTCAATGCACGATTGCAAGGAATTTAGGGATTTCCCCATCTACTGTCCATAATATTTTTTAAAGATTCAGAGAATCTCTGTGCCTAAAGGGCAAGGCCGAAAACCAATATTGAATGCCCGTGACCTTTAATCCTTCAGAGAGCACTGCATTTAAAACCGACATGCTTCTGTAATGAATATAACCACATGGGCTCGGGAATACTTCGGAAAATCGTTGTCAGTAAACACAGTTCATCGCTGCATCTACAAATGCAAGTTAAGACTACTACGCAAAGTTGTTTTTGGATGTCGTGTTCTCCGGGCCAAAGAGGAAAAGGACCATCCAGATTGTTACCAACACAAGGTTCAAAAGCCAGCTTCTGTCATGGTATGGGGGTGTGTTAGTGCCCATGGTATGGGTAACTTGCACTTCTGTGAAGGCACCATGAACGCTGAAGGGTAGATATGCATTTTGGAGCAACATATAATGCCATCTAGACGACATCTTTTTCAGGGACTGTCCTCAGTTCCCAAAAGAGTGTTGTTAAAAGGAAAGGTGATGTAACACAATAAACATGCCCCTGTCCCAAATTTTTTGGGACGTGTTGCAGGCATCAAATTTAGAATGAACGTACAGTATATTTACAAAAAACAATTAAGTTGATTAGTTAAAACATTAAATATCTTGTCTTTGTACTGTTTTCAATTGAATACAGGTCAAAATGTATTTACCAAACATTGCTTTCTGTTTTTATTTACATTTTATATACTGTCCCAACTGTTTTGGAATTTAGGTTTGTATATACAGTATATATATATATATATATATATATATATAGACTAGTGTTCAAAAGCTTGGAATCACTGAGACATTTTTATGTTTTTGAAAGAAATTGATACTTTTATTCACCAAGGTAGCATTAAATTGATCAGAAAATACAGTGAAGACATTGATAATGTTATGAACTACTACTTCTATTTCATTCTATTTCTACTTTAGTAATTGTAGCCATTATTACACATAGTCCCCCCCATTTAAGGGCACCAAAAGTAATTAACATAAATTTAAATAAAGTCATCATATTTAATATTTGGTTGCATATCCTTTGCATACCATGACTTCCTGATGTCTGTGACCCAACAACATAAAATGACTCTTGATATCTCATTTTCAGGTACTCTTACATGCGATACTATAAGCTCTCGGCATTTGAATGCATATCTATGGGAATTAGGGGGGTGGGACTAGATTAAGCTGTAAATCACACGGGAATAGTATGGAACACATGGTTGGCTAAACGGCTGTAAGTCATCAAGGGTATGAGGTATCGAGCCTTAAAACATCACTCTGCTTCAATAAAAGTATCAATTTCTTTCAAAAACATAGAAATGACTCAGTGGTTCCAAACTTTTGAATGCTAGTGTATACTGTATATATATATTCTGACAAATTAAAGGAAAAACCCCTACAGTGAGGGGGTCCAGTGGCTCTGTTATGCTGTGGGGGGCATTGTCCTGGCATGGTTTTTGGTCCACTTGTCCCCTTAGAGGGAAGGGTCACTGCAAATCAATACAAAAAGTTATATATAAAGAGTGCTCACCTTTATCATATGATGAAACATTTGTATCCTGCTGGGAGTGGTCTCTTCCAGGATCACAATGCCCTCATCCACAGGGCACGGGGGGGTCACTGAATGGTTTGATGAGTATGAAAATGATGTGAATCATGTGCTATGTCCTTTGCAGTCACCAGATCTCAACCCAATTGAACACCTAAGAAAGATTTTGTACCGACGTTTTAGACAGCGCTCTCCACCACCATCATCAAAACACCAAATGAATAGAAAGAATGGTGTTCCATCCCTCCAGTAGAGATCCAGAGATTTGTAGAGTCTATGCCAAGGCACATTGAAGCTGTTCTGGCGGCTCGTGGTGGCCCAACACCTTACTAAGACACTTTGGGCTCTATCTTGACGATCTTAGTGCATGTTCTAAAACGCAAGGCGCAAGTGCATTTAGGGCGTGTCCAACTCCACTTTTGCTAGTTAGAGGGCGCATATTTTGAGTGCTAAGTAAGGCGCAACGTGAAAATGGGCTGAACTTAGCCTCTTCATTAATTATAGGTGTGTCTTGGGCGTAACATGCAATAAACCAGGAGCTCACACTGTATATTTACAAAATATATGCAGTTTAATTTTGTTAACACCTGCACCAGCTGAGCATATAAGCTACCATAACTTGGCTTCCGACTCAGGTTAGATAAAGGCAAATTAGCCTGCTAGATTAACTAATTTTGTTTTATTTTACAATGAAGCATTGTCACACATCAGTTCCATGAGGCTGTTCTCACAGCAGACAGATCACAGGCAATGAATTTTGGCTAGCGAAGCGCTTCATCCAAAGTTCATATTACGTGCATTCTAATATTGATTAATGGCATAAATAGTGTTATTTTGCCTTAATGATGACACTAAATACACTAAACCCATAGGTTTATGCATATTTTCCCTTGTTTTATATTGTCTTTCTTATGGAAATATGACCAACGTGTTTTTACTGGTAGCTTAATGCCTTAAAACAAACCCACTTTCCCGCGAATCCAGGGACAACGTGCTTCTATTCCGGGAGAGAAAATGTTTTATTTTGGGGAGAAATATTAATCTTCATTTCACAATGTAATCTTGATATTTTTATGCATGTTTGTGCGCACCCCTGTGTGTCACAGACAGAAGGGTGTATGTGCGTTGTGTACACACCTATGTAGATGCATATTGCTATCTTAATATTGCGCAGTTAAAATAACTTACAACAACTGCGACATGACTTAAGACCAGGTTTGTGGTGGTTTTAGCGCAAGCGCTTTCTGCTGGCTCAAGATAGCAATACGCCAAAAATGATCCTGGCCACACCTCATCTTAAGACCAACCCGCCCAGTTCACTTGCTATGGGCGCAAGTTCACTTGTTATTTAAACAACGTGAGCACTGGATGCTAAAATGACACCTGCGCCAGTCTGAAACTAGCAAAGACACTTGCGTTTGGGTTACTGCCGCTTCGCACTGTGTGTAAGAAAGGGCCCTTTATGTTGGTTTTTCCTTTAATTTGTTACCCGGCCTTGTGTATACATATATACAGTGCCCTTCCCAATTATTGGCACCCCTGGTAAAGATGAGTAAAAAGGGTTATTAAAATTCACCTTTTGGTGTATTACTTAATCTCACACTGAAAAATCCAACCTTTAATTGAAGTAAATTTATTCTGAGAAAAAAAAGAATTTTTAACAAAACCACGTGTGCCACAATTATTGGCACCCCTAGAAATTCTTATGAACAAAATGTAACTGAAGCATTTTTTCCATTTATATTTTACTTTTTAAAGTTGAGTGTTTAGGAACATTCAAGCAGTAATCCATGACTTCCTGTTTCACTGGGGTATAAGCAGTGGTGTTTTTACATTAGGGGCAGGTGGGGCAGTGCCCCACCGGACGTGGCGCTGTCGTGCAAGATACTCGTAACATCTGAACGTTGTGGCAAAATGTATTTTATATTTAATACAAAACAGTGATTCAATCGTGAAATTGCTGTGTATAAATATAATAAACTTGACTCACACTCCTTATAGTGCTGTTTTTGAGTAGTTTCCTTTGTGTGTATGTGTGTGCTCACGCTGCGGACTGCGCTCCCTGTCCTATGTCTCTGCTGTGGGGCAGCGGAGCACTCTGCTCCACCGTTGCTAGGGACACAACGTGAGCGTGATCTGCGTAAGCAGGGAAAACCTGCCGCAAATCATGTTGGGCGGAGGGGCAGAAATGTTTTTGCCGCTACTAATTCTGCCTAGCAACAGGTGACGAAAAAATAATAAACGTTAAGTTAACATCGTTAATGTGGGCTGACATGACCAGGAAATAAACATAAACAAAGCCAATTCAGTGTATGTGTATCGCTAATGCTAGCCAGCTAAAGTTTTCCATTAGTTTGATTTTATTTTGTCATAGGTGTCTAATATCCTATCTTTATTTTTTTGATGGTGACGTTATACAAAACTGCTAAATGTCATGCTAAAATCGCCTCTGGGTATAAGTATGAGGTGACACAGAGGCCATATTCCCTTATTCATACAACATGGGAAAGATAAGAGAACACACAAATCAAATGAGGGAAAAGTGTGTTGAGCTTCATAAGTCAGGGAATGGCTATAAAAAAATAGCTACTCACCTGAAAATGCCCATATCTACCGTTAGGGCAATACTTAAAAAGTTCAAAGCAACTGGAACGGTTACAAACTTGCCTGGAAGAGGACCCAAGTTTATTTTGCCCCCATGCACAGTGAGGAGGATGGTAAGAGAGGCAAAAAATCCCCAAGATTCACTGTTGGAGAATTACAGAGGAAAGTAGCATCTTGGGGTCATCAAGTCTCCAAAACTACCATTAGACGTCACCTCCATGCCAACAAATTATTTGGAAGGCATGGCAGAAAAAAGCATTTCCTGTCATTTCACCACAAACGCTACTGGAACTTTGACTGGAACCGTGTTCTTATGGTCATATGAAACTAAAATTGAGCTTTTCGGCAACCAACACGTAAAAAGTGGTTTGGCGTAAAAAGAAGGATGGCTATACCAAAAATAACCTGATCCCCACTGTTAAGTATGGTGGAGGTTCCGTGATGTTGTGGGGCTGTTTTTCCTCCAAAGGCCCTGGGAAACTTGTTAGGATACATGGCATCATGAACTACATGAAATACCAGGAAATTTTAAATCTGAATCTGGCTGCCTCTGCCAGGAAACTAAAACTGGGTCGTTGTTGGATCTTCCAGCAGGACAATGATCCAAAACATACGTCCAAATCAACACAAAAATGGTTAACTGAACGCAAAATCAAGCTTCTGCCATGGCCATCTCAGTCCCCTGACCTGAACCCCATTGAAAACCTGTGGGCTGAGCTGAAGAGGAGAGTGCACAAGAGAGGACCTAGGACTCTGGATGATCTGGAGAGATTCTGTAAAGAGGAATGGTCACAGATTCCTTGCTCTGTATTCTCCAACCTTATTAGATGTTACGGGAGAAGACTCAGTGCTGTTTTATTGGCAAAGGGAGGTCGTACAAAGTATTAAATGCAGGGGTGCCAATAATTGTGGCACACGTGGTTTTGTTAAAAAATTATTATTTCTTGACGAGGGATTTTTTTTTCTCAGAATAAATTTACTTCAATTAAAGGTTGGATTTTTCTAATTTTTCAGTGTGAGATTAAGCTAATTCACCAAACTGAATTTTTTATAACCCTTTTTACTCATCTTTACCAGGGGTGCCAATAATTGTGGAGGGCACTGTATATATACAGTCTATATATATATATAATATATAATATATATAATTCAATATATTGAATATGTCCTGGTTCCATTCGGGTGAAAGGCAGGGTTGTGATACAGTCATTGGATTATGCCTTTTAGTGGCTGCAGCAAAAGGGAACTATATTATATGAGAGCACAACTGTGTTACCAAAGGTTCTGGTGGTTTCACAAGGTGTGAGTACACTTTCCTGGCATTGTGTGGGTGCACTCATGCCCTTAGAAGAGGCCAATGTCAATCATTGCATCATGGTACTGAGTGACCATCTTCATCCCTCATTCAAGTATTTATTTTCTGCATAGAGCAGTGCCCTCATCCACAGAGCAAGAGTAATCACACAATGAGAAGCCTGATGGTAATATCTGCATGCCATGGCTTTCTCAGTCACTAGATGTGAACATGCCTAGATATGTGGGATATTCTTGAATTACACCTGAGAGCATTTTCCAATTCCATTAACTAGGCATTGGACTAGTTGATGGACTTTTCTTGGATTTCTTCAGCAGAATTCCAGACACTGGTAGACTGCTTGAAGTCGTTACTGGCCACACACTGGCCATACTGGTGCCCTAACCTCATATTAAGTGACTGACCATTGTCCATCACTGTTTGAGGTTATTAATCATCCCACTTCATCCCACCATAATGTTATTAGCTACCTGATTGTCTCTCACAAAATCTATATTTTCTGTTAAATTGCAGGTGTCATGTTGTATATTGTCATTTTATCATTTATAATTTTTGGTTTGTCTGGTGCGTGTCCATTCACTGATGGATTCTGGAAACAGGCAGCCCTCACACAAACACACACGCATACACACGCAAACACACACACACACACACAAAATGCATTGAAAAAAAAGGATCCCAGTGGCAATATTCAGAGCAAATAATGGTTTTGTACTTAAATTGTATTTATATATATATACTGTATCTGACTGAGTTTGTTATTGAAATCTGAAGTAGTATACATCATCCTCATTCAGTAATGCAATCAGGAAGTCTGGAAGCATGAGATGAATATTAGTGTAATGGATGTCATCCATAACTGACATTTTGAGTCTTGCACGGACATTTTATGTCTCAAATGGCAGCAGGAGACTGCTCATGGAGCTGTTATAGGAGAGCGAAGAGAGGGGATCATGAAGGCCGCATCACTGACTGTCTGCAGGGAGGGCTTCCTGGAACAGATACTGTTCAGGCTCTCTCCCCTTATCTATCGAGAGAAAACTGCATGGTCGATTGAAATGACCACAGCCATTAATGGCTAGTCAGCTCTTGGCCCTGTGCACAGACTTCTGAGGTGAAGTCTTATGAGGGTGTGCCTTGATTGAGACATCTATGGAGCTAACAAGGCAGTCGCTAAAAAGAGATAATGCCCGACTTTCGCAGAAGGATAATGATGATGATGATGATGACAATGATGATGATTATGATGCATAACTGGCCATAGAGCTTAGTTCAACAGGCTGGCGCGTACATTGCAGTACATACCTGTCCTGTGTGCATTATGTGTTTGTGCTTTCCTTATCTATTCTCTTCTCTATTGCAGTTTTATGCTTTTGCTCAGAATTCATTTGAATAGTACAATTGATTCCCTGGCCCTGTTAGTGAAGATGATATGAACATTTGGATGTTGCCACATTTTTGTTAAAACCCTTTAAAAAAAAAGAAAGAGTATTGTAAACAATACTCACATTTTATCTTGAACTTTGAACTATGTTACTAATGTCATTGATGACACTAAAGACGAAATTCTACACTGCCTTTGAAAATGCTAAATAGTTTCTAAAAGATTACACTGCTAAGAAGAGTAATTACATCAGAATTCTTTATCATGTTGAATGAACATGTGGTACTTGAACTACTTTGGCAGCATTCTGAACTTGGCCATAGAAAGTGAACAGATATTATTGTAATACAAATACATTTAACAATGAAAAACAAGGCACTTCTACCAGAAGACCATGAATGAAACAAGTGACTTTCAGCGACCTAAGCAAGCAGTTGGTAGATGTTCTGTACAGAAGGGAGTGTAGCAAAGCAGTCTTCAGGGCCCCATGTCATGGCAGCACTTGTCCATGGGTGGTGCTATTGTCTCCCATTCTGAGTACAGAACTGCAGCTGGTGGTGGAGCAGCACCTTCAGAAGCAGGAGAACCTGGAGGTTGGGCTTTGTGACAGTCTCGACTCACTCAGCCCAATCACGGCCCAGCACTACGGCAACGCTGCCCAGTGGGCCAATCACAACTGCCCCGAGCCCAACGGCAATGAGGCTCATGTAAATCTGCTTCTCGATACTGAGGAGCACCCAGACAGCTGTACTGGGGGTAAGTTCAGAGTGGTGTGAGCATGCTCAACTCACCCTCTTTTTAAAGTGGCCCCTTGATACCATCCTTCTCTGGGTTCTTTAAATAAAAATATTCTGTTTTGACCAGGGCTTGTTGGTCCTGGATCCTTCTATAGGTAAACTAATGACCATTATCACCTTCAACTACTTTGTGGTGATACAGGTGTAGTCTGTAGTTGGAGTTTGTATGGTAGATTTAGTTCCTATGAACATATTTATCTAATGGCAAGGACAGCATTTCAATCTACACTGCATCTCATCAAGGTCCTATGGACACCATGTTTTGGAACCATGTTTCATTGCTATATCATATTTATTTACGTAGAGGACAATGCTATTATGTGTTCTGGAATTTTTATAAATGTACCTATTTAACAGAGGATGTCTCAGTCTGAAGCAAGACATTTTTTGAACTTCTCAAATGCAGCCCGTCATAGTCTGGCCCATTGCTGCAGTTTCCTACAGCAATTCAGGGGGGCTTACACCTTCTGTTCACGTATTTTGTATCTATAGTATATATAGTATATCCATTGTTCCACATCAATACGTTCAGGAGACCCAAGTGGTTTTCCCTTGGTAAGAGGACGGAAATATAATAAATTTAACAAAGATATATTTTATAGTATGTGATTATATGAAGAACAATGAGCAAAGATTGAAATCGTTATTGCATTTCTGATTTTAACAAACTATTTAATGTGTACGCATCTAATTGTGTTGTTAGGCTTCTTAAAAATTTAAAGTTATTATCATATTACATGTTTATTGTTATTCACTGTATTCCCTTCAGTTGTATTGAACCTTTATTTTCAAATAAAACCCCATACCACTGACGTCTATGACATCAAACTGGGTGGACTCCCGACCATGACTGAATGGGCGTTCTGCTGTAGTTTTACACAAAACCACATGATGCGGGATAGCCCGACATGGTCAAAACGAGTCTACCCACACAAATTTGAAAAGCTTGCCTTGTCCATGGCTTTCTTGCGAAATTGGGCTACTTTGGAGATAAACGCACCGAAAATGAAAACTGAAAAAATTGTTTTTAGTAACTGTTTTTAGGGCTACTTTTAAAATGCACCACGGGTATGATCAGACACAGCCTGTAGTGAAAAGCATATCAACACTTGTAATGTAGGTACCAAAAAATCTGGGTGGGATGTGGGTTGAAAATATTTTGTGACCTGACAACACTGATTTGGAATGGACACAATCTGACAAATAGTATGCAAACCAAATTACAGCATCATGACTCAGCTTGGTGTCGTCTATGAACTGATAGGCCAAGTGCTAATCATTTGGATTCCTCCTACATGTGTGGAACACTTAGGTCTTGTCTACTCAACCAGATGCTAAGCCTTTTTCTGGACATGTCCTGGAGCAAATATATTGATTGACTGTATACTAAAGGTTTTGTAAACTAACATGCATCATCTCTCTCTCTCTCTCTTGCTCTCTCTCTCTTCTTCATTTTGTCTTACTCTCATTATTATTATTATTATTATTCTATTGTTATTATTATTATTATTAATGCAGGAGAGCTGTCAGAGAGTCCGCAGGAAGCCCTACCGAGTCCTTCGTCTGTCTCTCGATAGTCTTGCATACCCAGGCCAGTCTGTTGTTGCTGACATCCGCTCTCTGCCCAAACTCCTCACTGGAATCATGTCTATTGGACTCGTTCTTCAGCATTCTCATTTCTGCTGTACAAATGGTTTCTAGTTACTTAAATCAGACTTCTATCGTTTTTGATTTAATGAAATAAAATATAGCAATCACGTCTTCTTTCGCACAGCTCGATGACATACTTCATTTCATTCTTGAATATAGTTTTCTAAATCAGAAATACTACTTTTTCTTCCTGTGGTATATCAAAGAGTAGCCTTGTTGTGCATTTTATCTGTATATGGAATGTTGTTCTTCTGTGAAATTAAATGTAATAAAACTGAATAGATTATTTTAAAACATATGTGTATATATATATATATATATATATATACTGACGTTGATTACTAAAATATAGGGACTGAGCCTTTATTTAATTACCTGTTCCATTTTCCCTGAATGTTTTCCACTAAGGAGTGCAGGTTGAAAAATTAATGCAAATAATACATGATTGTAGAGGCGTAACAAAGCATTTATTTAAGAAGACGATCATTCTTCTTTATTCTGAAACTACCCTTACTGTTGCCATCTCCACCAGATTACCTATATTCATACTTGCCTGTAATAATAAAATGTCATATCCCCATGCAGGCAAATGTATTTATTTCAGGATAAAACCCCTTGAGATGTATCACCTTCTTTTCAAGGGGATCGTAACAAAATTCACAAACAACACATTTATACATTGCTGTATAGAAGAATGGAAAGAAAGAAAAACAAAATTAAGCACAGACACTCATACCCATGGAATGTCAGTCATATTCTACAATCATAATAAGATATAAATCAATAAGGAAACAATAGAATCATATTTATCAGTTACTGCTTCAGAGTTGAGCTCTTGTGAGTTAGCTGGATAACTGCTCTGAATTTACTTTAGTGTGGACGAAGGAAGGAGCCACAGGATTGTTATCTTGCAACCTCACTGACATGCCCTTGCATGGTGCTGTCAAGGAGATACTCTGCACTTTAAAAGATATGAGACCATAGCATCCAAAAACTATACATCCATCCAAGAAGAAAAGAAACCGTGGCTAGTTACATGTGATTCAGAGGGCATGTCTGCTTATATGCACTCCCCTTAATAGATGGAGGATGTTGCTACAATGGATTGAACATTCCAGGATTTGTAATAAAGGAAAAGCACAGTATGAATGTTCATATGAATGATACTGGTCCATATTAATACCCTCTAAACAAACAATTTATATGTATATTTATACAGTGACAAAATATTGGAAACACCTACAAAAACTGAATATCTAGTAACTAATAACGAGTAGGCCCACCCTTTGCCTTCAAAACAGTTTCAGTCCTTCTAGGAATGCTGTCTTACAATTTCTGAACTGTGTGTAGTGGGATATTGGCCCATTGTTCAAGAAGGACAGTCTCCAGTTCTTTGAGGGATGAAGGAGTTGGAAATCTATTTTGCGCTCCAGAACTTCCCATAAAGGTTCAATTATGTTTAGATCTGGTGATTCTGCAGGCCATGGAAGGCATTAGATGTCATCCTCGTGTTCTTGGAACCATTCTTTAATGTTTTTAGCAGTGTGTATGGGGGCGTTATCATGTTGGAATATGGGGACATGAGGGAACAGTGTTTGCACCATAGGGCTGCTGGAGCCATAGTCATTTGTCTTTTAAAAAGAAACTCAAATTATATCTGGGTATGTTATCTGTTTGCTGTTTGTTTTGGTTCTTTGTTTTCTCTGTTTATTTGTTTTTACTTATGTTTTTGTTTTAGGCCATTTCTGTGTCTGAGATGGGGTTTTTATTTTTAAATTTGGTAATGGTAATTGTTTGTTTCACTTGTGGTTGCTTTTGTATGCGTTTTTATGTTGGACCCCAGGAAGATTAGCTGGTTTCTATGGCTACCAACTATCGGGGAACCTTTAGTAAAATAAAATAATTAGGGTGCACCTGGTCTTGTAAAATGGTTTAATATTGTTTGCCTGTTACACGTCCACAGAGAGCAATCATTGGAATGAAATGGCTGCCCATACCATTACAGAACCACCACCATACTTAACAGTTGGCAACAGACATTGTGGATTGAATGCCTCCTTAGGCTTTCTCCAAACATAAACCCGTCCAGATGTATTAAAAAGAGTAAAAGATGACTCATCAGACCATATCACTTTTCTCCATTGCACAGGTCCAGGTTTTGTGTTCCTTAGACCATGTTATGCGTTTTTGTGCATTAGCCTTGGATACAAATGGTTTCCGAATGGCGGCCTTGCCATAAATACCAGCTTTGTTAAGCTTACGACGTACTGTTTTTCAATTCTGTGGTGATTTTTACAGCTGTAGTTCTGTGGTTATTAGCAACTATCCTACCAAGTGTCCATCTGTCCCTGTCGGGGAGCTTTGACTTCCGGCCGCAATTCTTTTTTGCTGATGCTGTTTTTTGGTGTTGGGTATATGTTGTCATAATTTTTGACACTGTTCCCCTTGCCAGCTTAAATAATTGCCATTTTTGTGACCAAATTCGGGCACCAACTACTTGGCTCCTTTGGAGATAGTATCCTCATCTTGCTTTGGAGACTTACCAAGCAAAGTGCTGCTGGTTATACCTCTTTTAAGCAGACACATGCTGCTAATTAGCATTCAAATGAATAGGAATCACCTGTGTAGATGCTTTTGTTATTTGTTTAGATGCTTCAAAGTTAAATCCATTTTCAGGGGTGTTTCCGATATTTTGTCCACTCCCTGTGTATATATATATATATATATATATATACACTACTCACAAAAAGTTAGGGATATTTGGCTTTCGGGTGAAATTTATGGAAAATGTAAGTTCACGCTACAGTGATATTATACGTATCATGAAAGTAGGGCATTTAAGTAGAAGCATGCAATGGTGATTTCCTCATCTCAAACAATTTATTGAAACAAAAGCCAACAACAGTGGTGGGTATACCACAACAAAAATGTCAATGTCTCAATAACTTGTCATGTGCCCTTGAGCATCAATTACAGCTTGACAACGACGTCTCATGCTGTTCACAAGTCGACTTATTGTCTGCTGAGGCATGGCATCCCACTCTTCTTGAAGGGCGGCCCTCAGGTCATTGAGGTTCTGGGGTACAGAGTTACGAGCCTCTACACGATGAGTCAGCTGATCCCATAGGTTTTCTATGGGATTCAGGTCTGGAGAAAGTGCAGGCCACTCCATTTGAGGTACCCCAGTCTCCAGCAGCCTTTCCCTAATGATGCGACCTCGATGAGCTGGAGCATTGTCGTCCATGAAGATGAAATTAGGCCTGTGTTGTTCATGCAGGGGCACAATGACTGGATTAATGATGTTATTCAGGTAGTATGGGCTTGTCACTGTACCATTCACAAAGTGTAGGGCAGTTCTGTATTGACTAGACACACCTGCCCACACTGTAACACCGCCACCACCAAAGGGTCGTCTGGTGACAACAGTGGCTGATGCATAGCGCTCTCCTTGACGTCTCCAACATAGTTGGCGGCCATCATTTCTGCTCAACGTGAATCGACTTTAATCAGAGAACAGCACTGAGGCCCACTGGTCCCTCGTCCAGCGTAAATGCTCCCTGGCCCATGCAAGACGATGACGCCTGTGCCTGGTGGTGTGGTCAGGTACCCTTGCAGGTCGTCTAGCACGCAGACCACGCTGATGTAAACGGTTTCGAATGGTCTGACGTGACACTTGGGTGCCTCTCACCTCCCTTAAATGTGCCTGGAGTTGAGTGGCATTCATCATCCGGTTCCGCAGGGCACTGTTCACAATGAAGCGGTCATCAGTGTGGGATGTGGCCAAAGGACGTCCACTTCTATGCCTTTCTGTGACTCTTCCAGTCTCTCTGTATCTCTGTTGCAACCTGCTGATGACACTCTGTGACACTCTAAGCTCAGTGGCCACTTCCCTCTGAGAACATCCTGTTTGAAGCCTCGCAATGGCGAGGTACTGTTGATCAATTGTTAGGTGTCGTCTTGGTCTCATGATGTCAAAATGTGAACAGCATGATGAAGAGGACTGTTTAAATACCAATTCTAATTGAACCAGGAAATTTATTGGTCGATTCATGGATCAAACACCTGTTGTGAATTTTGCCGTTCAGCTCCTTGTTAGAGAACAGCAAGTTGTGCAAAAAGTACTGAAACATTGAATAGTTGGACATGTGCATTCAAAAGTTTAGAGAAGGTCAAATTAATTTCACCTGTAAAGGTTATAGTGCATTTTAGGTTCATCCTGAAATTTCACCCGAAAGCCGAATATCCCTAACTTTTTGTGAGTAGTGTATATATATATGGGGGGCCAAACAGGATATATATAATTAAACTTGATTTATATATATATATATACATCATTATTTATATACATTGAAACCAATATATATACAAACCCCTAATCCAAAAAAGTTGGGACAGTAGGTAAAATGCACATAAAAGCAGAAAGCAGTGATTTGTAAATTCTCTTTTACATATATTTAATTGAAAACAGTACAAAGAAAAGATATTTAATGTTTTTACCTTATCACATGTATTTATTTTTGTAAATATATGCTAATTCCAAATTTGATGCCTGCAACACGTTCCAAAAAAGTTGGGACAGGGGCAAAAAGAAAAGACTGGGAAGTTCAAAAAATATGTTTGGAACATTCCACAGGTAAACAGGTGATGCTATCAGGATGCTATCTTCTCCTGACTCATTTTACTATTGAACTCTATGGACAAAATAAGTCAGGAGAAACAACCCTTCAAGTGATCGATCCATATCTACTGCATATCTTGCAGCAGAGAGAGGGTTTGAGGCTGATTTGATACCTCAGACCCTTGATGACTTACAGCCATTTAGCCAACCATGTGTTCCATACTATTCCCGTATAATTTACAGTTTAATCTAGTCCCATCCCCCAATTCCCATAGAGATTCATTCAAACGTTGAAACGTGATATATACAGTTGAAGTCGGAAGTTTACATACACTTAGGTTGAAGTCATTAAAACTCATTATTAACCACTCCACAAATTTTATGTTGGCAAACTATAGTGTTGGCAAGTCAGTGAGGACATCTACTTTGTGCAGGACACAAGTAATTTTTTCCAACAATTGTTTACAGACAATTGTCTGTCACTCTGCTGCCAGATATGCAGTACATATGGATGGATCGCTTTAAGGGTTGTTTCTCCAGACAAATGGAAAAATAACTCTTCAAGTTAACCATCCATATCTACTGTATTTCTGGCAGTGATAATTTAAGACTTGTTTGATGTTTTGACCTTTGATGACTTAGAGCCATTTAGCCAACCATGTGTTTCCATACTGTTCCAGTGTAATTTACAGCTAAATCTAGTCCCACCCCCCAATTCCCATAGAGATCCTTTCAAATGCAGAGACGTTATAGTATCACTTGTAAGAGTACCAGAAAATAAGATATCAAGAGTGTTATGATGTTGTTGGGTCACAGACATCAGGAAGTCATGGCATGCAAAGGATATGCGACCAAATATTAAAAATTTAAAGGCACAGTCAACTTAGTGTATGTAAACTTCTGACCCACTGGAATTGTGATATAGTGAATTAAAAGTGAAATAATCTGTCTGTAAACAATTGTTGGAAAAATTACTTGTGTCATGCACAAAGTAGATGTCCTAACTGACTTGCCAACACTATAGTTTGCTAACATGAAATCTGTGGAGTGGTTAAAAATTAGTTTTAATGACTTCAACCTAAGTGTATGCAAACTTCCGACTTCAACTGTATATGTAATTTTTAATATATATACATTGAAACTTCATATATATGTCATTTTTGATATATATACATTGAAACTTGATATATATATATATATATATATATATATATATATATATACATGTCATTTTTGATGTGTATACACACATTGAAACTTGATTTGTCATTTTATATATATATATATATATATATATATACATATATAAAACGAATCAGGCATATATTTGGGCACCCCATTGGGTCTTTATTGAGACATAATCAGTGTAATTCTAATTTTTTTTTATTTGATTGGGACTGAAAATTATATTTTTTAATTTTCTTAAGAAGTTTCAGTGTAGCGATCTGTCACATTTAAATTCAGGCACATTTTTGGTCCGCTTCCTTTGTGTCTTCATGGGATTTGTCAGTTTGTGCTTTTGTCTATAAAAATTAGTAGTGATCATGCCCTGGCCCTTTTTTTTAATGGTACTCAATGGCTGACAGAGCCAGAGAACTTGTTCAGACACTTTTAGATATTGAAACACTTGCAATCGCATGTGCTAGACCTGGGTGACGTTAACAGTAATGACAAAATACTCCACCATTAGCCATCGCCGGACACCAAACCACTGAGGTGAACTCCTTGTTCAATCAAGGTATACAAAATAAACGTAACATTACACAGTTCAGTTATCCAGCTAACTCAGTAATCCTGCTTTGTGGAATACCCCTCTGAACTGAAGGTTAACTATTTGGCATAATTTGTTCATTATGAGGCATATGCTGTGATTTTCATGGATCAAACACTAGGCTATTATGTACTGAAAAAAAAATGCATTGGCCATATTACCGGTAGCGTAATAGGATGATGCTTATCCAATTGTTATTATCTTTCAGAGGCTATGTATCCAAAGTGTCTAACTATTCTCTGGTCCAACCTCTGGTGTCATAGGTTGTGGTGTCATCCCCTTTCTTCACATCTCATGATTTCTGCGCAGCTAGTTATCATGTCCAGCAGCGGCACCTATGCTCTCGGAAATAAAAATGCAGTGGAGGTACTTTCTTGTTCTTTTAGGAACAAATTTCCCCATTGTGCCCTCAAATACAATAATGTTGTATTTGGGTGGTAATAAGTAGCCTACTTTTACAGGCAAAAAACGTACAAATGAATTCAGTATTGCTGGCCAGGGGTACAATTTTATGTCCTACCTACAGTATATGGTACCACCCCAGTGACAAGTGTTTACCTTTCAAGACACTTTCTCGTGTCCTCTTTCAGAGAGTGTAGCCAGCTGCGCTAAATTAAATTTATTCAGGGCTGGAATTTCGGATGTTGGGTAATCTGATTTCTGACATGGTGCATTCCAAAGTAAAGTCAGTTGTGCTATTCAGCTGATGTCGTATTCATAGCCTATCAATATGCTTATCAGTTTACTAGCCTACTACTTCATTTCATTAAAGGGCACAAAGTTTGTGATATTATTTTCGAAGAGGTTAAAACGCATGTGCTGCTTTATTGTTTTCATTCGGCTAGATTTGTCAAACATGGCCCATTGCACTTTGCATCTTGCTTTGCGCTCTATGTTAAATGTTCCAATGAGTGAGACGTGCACCAGTCAGATCCACAAATGACAGAGAGAAAAGCTGGGTAGCTTAGAACGCAAAGAAAGCTACTACAGGCTGATGATAGGCTAAACTAGATTAACAATTCCGAAAGAAATTGTTGGTGTGGTTGCTTCACAAATATCAATGGCTGGAAATGGCATAGAAAGATGGTAATATGGTATAGTGTGAGGTGGAAAATAAAAGGTGGAAATGGTATGAACTGGTAATGCGGTATAAAGGGATCTAGTGAAGGTGACGTAGCCTATTTTGTGGTAAGTAGTCTAAAGAACCTGGAAGTGATACAAAGAAGTAATGAATTGTGATAAAAGCACAAAAAGGTAATGTCAAATCATCTGGGATAGTATTGTTGGGTCATAACAGTGTTGCAGAGGAAGGCATTGTGAATGCCCAATTTACTGCATCCTGTGTACTAGCATACTGCTTACTGTAGGCTATACTGCAGTGACATGCAGTATGCAAAATATCCTCCACATAAACCTGGACATAAGTAGGCTATATCAGTTGCCTTTACACTCTTTGGCTATATCATCTGGGGATACTGAGAACACTCAATTTGGCCGCGCAGGTAAGGCTAGCCTAATTTAACAGCTTTTCAAAAAAAAAAGTATACTCAACTGGCATACTCAAATAGTAGTGTGTGCTGATTCCGACTATTCGGTCACAGTCGTAGTTGTGTTTGTAGAAAAATATGGGTTCATACAATTTTTCCCTAGGTTTTAACCAAATGCTCATCTACTGATTTCCACTTTATTAAACAAACTCTGATTCCAATTACAGATCTCACCATTTTGGTCCAAACCACATGTCCTGTGCTGAATTCAGCGTTCTATTCAGCCTACCTAGCATGCAGCTATCTAAAGCAATAATTAAACATATGCTATCGTTTGGCTAATAGTAACTTAGTTTAACGTTGTTGACTTGCATAAACTTGAGATTATAACCCAATCATGTGTAGCGTATAGTTTATTTGCTGTAGTTATGTCATAATCATTTTGCTAACGTAGTCTACTGGCACCTGTCCTTGGCATTTTCATGCAGAGTGAAAGGTTTGTTTTTCCTGGTAGCTTAACTACAGTAGCCTAGCTGGCTTATGCTTTTGTCATGTTTTGTTAGGAAGTTGTCTGTGCTAACGTTATTAAGAACTACTTACTAAACTTACTTACTTACTTACTTGGCTGCGCCTCGGGCAATTTACTACCTCTGCGTCGGGCATTTAAACTGTGTAATGCCCGGCTCCTCGGTCATTATTGCTTACATAAATCAGAATTCGTTGAATAATGTTGAATGGAGTGATTAGTAGGCTAGATGAGCATTTAGCTAAAACAAAATTTAAACAGCGCTAAAAATATGTTTTGTTAACAATTCAATTATAGCCTAGCCTATTTTGTAACGTAGACAACATAACGTTTTTAATAGTTTAATACTTAAGGTTACTTATTGGCTTACTGTTGTACACGCCAATGATCGATATCGTGTGGTGCAAATTGAGAGGTTGATGTGTGCACAACTGGCAACTCTGCAGCAATCCTACATTGGAATTTTGAGGGTTTAAAGTTGTTTACAATTTCAGAGAAATGTGAATAGGCTACTATAATTGGGACATTGACGACTAGGCTAGCACCGTAGATAGGGCTAATAGCCTGCGTGTTCGTGGCGAAAGAGCGCATTGTGCTTGATGCAGCATTTGTTGTAGTTATAGTCCAATGGCAATGATTATTATTTTTGAAAGCTAAAGTGAGTATGATCATTTCAGTTTCAGACGGAAGTAGGCTACATCGTTAGCTATGGAATTTCTCTTCGGCATTTTTTCCAAGGTTGTTGACAGAACATTAAGTGATTCAAAAATCAGCTCAGTGCTCACACTGAGCATTCTCACCGTGAGCTATAGCCTACTGCACGTGCCCATTGACCCCCATTCATTTTTGGCGATAAAATGTCAAATATCTCAAAAAGGGTATATGGTATAAAGGTAAAAAGTAATAGCAACCTGGAGGGGGTATAAAGGTATAATATGAGGTATGAATGGTGTGGTGTGAACAGTGTAGGAGGAGATAGGTTCTCAAAAATCGGCGGAAGAATAATAACGGTCAGTCTGAGCGATAACAAATTGCAAAATTTCCTTTCTGCTCCCTACACTGCCCCCGCCCACTCGTGATGTCAGAGTACCTCTTTGGAGGTACATCTACTTCATATGGATAATTGTTGTCACCCACAACAGAAATAGCCAGCACCTGATCGGTTAGATGCACTAAGGTCCTTTGGTTTCGGCTCCACGTTTTTGAACCGGAACAACATGGTGTCCTGTTCATAAACTCTCTTATTCCACCTAAATAGTCCACTAAAATATGTTTCTGAAAATATTTGAGGTGAGAAATAGGCCATGCAGTTGCTGAATCTTGATTTATACACTGCCTGACCGAAAAAAAAGTCACACTAATATTTCATTGGACCGCCTTTAGCTTTGATTACAGCGCGCATTCGTCGTGGCATTGTTTCGACAACCTTATGCAACATTTATTTTGGTCCAGAGTTGCATTCATTTTTGGCCGAGATCTTGCATTGATGACGGGAGAGTCGAAACACTCCGTAAAGTCTTCTCCAGCACATCCCAAAGACTTTCAATGGGGTTAAGGTCAGGACTCTGGTGGCCAATTCATGTGTGAAAATGAATTATTCCTCATGCTCCCTGAACCACTCTTTCACAATTTGAGCCTGATGAATCTTGGCATTGTCGTCCTGGAATATGCCCATTGATGGGATAACCTGTCCATTCAGTACATTCAGGTATTCAGCTGACTTCAGTTTATTGCTGCATAACGTTGCTGAGCCTAGACCTGACCAATTGAAGCCACCCCAGATCATAACACTGTCTCCAGAGGATTGTACAGTGGGCACTATGCATGACTATATGACGTATATACAGTATATCAAGTTTGATACCTTAGACCCTTGATGGCTTACAGCCATTTCGCCAGTCATGTATTCCATACTGTACCAGCGTAATTTACAGCTGAATCTAGTCTCACCCCCCAATTCCCATAGAGATCCATTCAGATGCAGAGAGGTTATAGTATCGCTTGTAACAGTATCTGAAAATAAGATATCGAGAGTTTTTTGATGTTGATGGGTCACAGACTTCAGGAAGTAACAGCATGCAAAAGATATGTGACCAAATATGAAATACGATACTTTAAAAATACATTAAAGCAAAGGGTTTGAATACTTATGCACATGAGAGATTTCAGTTTTTGATTTTTAATACATTTGCAAAAATTTCTAAAAACATGTTTTCACTGTCATTATGGGTTATTGAGTGTAGATAATGGGCAAAAATTGCAATTTTATCCATTTAAAATTAAATCTACAACACAATAAAGTGTGCAAAAAGTGAAGGGGTTTGAATAATGTTGAGTGCAACTGTATATATATCGGTTTCAATGTATATATATCAAGAAAGTTTGTATATATATCAGGTTTCATTATATATTTCCTGTTTGCCCCCCCCCCCCCCCCCCCCCATATATATATATATATATATATATATATATATGTATGCAAAGTTTTGTTTCAGTCAAAATAAAATGTTTCTTATTAGGACTATTAATATGACGTAACTGCTGTCTCTTGTCTGCTCCGTGTCTAATTAAGTGGTGTGTGTGTGTGTGTGTGTGTGTGTGTGTGTGTCTAGATCTTTTTAAGTATAAAAATTTGTTACAAAAACACAAGGATGAATTTTCATTGCAAATCTGACATATAATGTAATTTAATAGTTGATGATATGACATGATAGTCCCATTGGCTTTGAGTGTGAAATGTGAAAATGAAGCCTATGAACAAATTATTAATGATTCTGCTAACATGAGGACATTTTTCCTCATAGCTGAGTGATTCCTGGCAGCCGTGCTTTTGGAACACCTTTTCCTTCACAGTTTAGTTGGGGACAATTCTGCAATGTTTGAGGAAAACATGGCTGTCAATCAGACGCATCACTCATGAGAAGATTTTATGCATTTATGCATGCTCTTAGCTTGAAGGTTCATAGTTCAGTTAGCTCTAGTTTCTAAACTTATAGCAACACCATTAATATTTTTTAATTCAGAATGTTCAGAATGGTGTGTCTCACTATTCAGACCAGGTTTCAAGCCAACAGGATTTGTCTGGAATTAATTTCCAATGGGCACATCCATATGGGTCAGTTTGATTAGTATGTTATTTAGCCATCTTTTGACAAAATATCAGACCTGCAAACATTCTTATAATAAAATATGATATTCATAGAAGGATTATGCATGTGTAATGTTTTATAGCCCTGCTGTGTGTTTTTATTGGGCCAACACTATAGTGCTGGAGTCTTGATGTGGCTGGCAATGTGCATGACAATTTATGTCATATTAATTCACACCACTTGGGATATATGAGCATTTTTGTGAAAATCAATGGCAAATGAAAATTGTGCTTACTGCTTTTTGGATAGCAATCTAGTTGCATGTCACTACATCAAACATTCTTGGAGAAGCTGTCATTTAACTATTCAGCTAAATACTTGAAATGATGGAAAATCCAATATGGTGGACTTTATGAGTCCTTGAAGCAAAATTGCTCCTTGTGAGGAGATCACATTGAAATAAATAAATAATTAAAAACCAGAAGAAACCAACAGGTTATGTACACATCAGTGGTGCCTGATCTCCTTTAAATAAATTTTAAAAAAGCAGTCATCAAAGGCAGCCTGCATGCATCCAGAGGCATGTCATATGGAAGTTAATCAAATGCACCACCAGGTTCCTTTGCACCTAATTTACAATTATCTGTAGAATCCAGATAACACCAACGTGAAGACTTGGGTCAAATACACACCTGAAATACTCCTTATAGACCAGCAAAATTTTAAAAAGATCCCCACCATCCCTGAGAATAAAAATGTAGCCAAACCTGATTGAAGAATTGTCTCCTGAATAGAGATGAAAATAATCTCTTGTGTTGAACATGCATCGATTATTTCTCTCTAAAGTGTTTAAGTACAAGCATTTGACCCAGGCGTGACTGTGACCTACTATCTTGTGTACTGTATGTGATCTTCTTATGTTAATTTCCTGGTCGTATACAGTATGTATGATTAAGATTTTTTGATGCAGTTTCGCTTGAGACGGGGTGTGGTATTTGTAATATAGCAGGCTTGGTTATCAGAACTTGATTGATACTGGAAATTTGATTAAAGGAAGTTTGGTAATACATTAAAGTGTGCCTGGAATGGCTTTTGAAAAAAAATATTTGGTTGTTCTTGGCATACATAAATGTTGATTGTCATTGTTTGGTGAGTTTTCCAAACTTATTCAAGATTGCATTACATTTCTTGCATTACTTTCAGTGTATTTTTTTTTACAGTTTTTTACAATCACTTTGGCGCTAATCTCACAAGTTTGTGCTCAATTTTCAAAACCTTAGACACAAAACTCAAAACGGTCAGCACTAACACAGCCTGTCCCATGTTCAAAACCTTGCATTGTGCATTCATTTCTTTGAAGTAATCTTGCACTTCAGAATCATTGGTTCAAATAACTAATTTATCATGAAATACGAAAGAAACATTAGCTTAGATCACCCAAACACAAGATACCGATAGCTTCACTGTTTAGTTGTTTTTACAATCCTTTAATATTTCAGTAAAAAATACTTGATACATGTTTCAATATGGTTCTTTTTGTGGTTATAAATAAAGGGAATAGTAGAGACAGTAGAACAGAGTCAGGAATCATTGAACAAAGTCAGGATTTATTTTAAAAAATACAATTACAACATAGGTTTCTTTGAATCATAGCAACAAATAAATACAGTAATTATAGCTACAAAGTGGAAAAAAAAGTCCTCAACTGCAGTGAAAATCAAAAAATACAGTAACAACAGTTCCAACCTCTGGCTAGGTTGCCTGCCTCCTTTGTGGTGGTTCTCTGCAGCATCCAGCTCCATCACCCTCTAAAGAGAAATTGAAAGAAAATGACCCAACAGAATAATGTAGATCAAACTTGAAAAACAGGAATCTTGAAACTGAACATACTCAGTATGCAGTTGCTTCACTCTATCCGCATTACTTTCAAAAGGCACCATCTCTTTTAGAGACACCTGATGCCTTTTCAGAATGCATGCAATAGTTTTCAGACTTATGGCCTCCACCTTGTTGAACATGTCGTCATTGTCAATGATGTGCCGCTGAATTTTGGTCAGGCGTACATCAATTCTGTCAGGGAAAACAAAGAATACATTCAGTCACAACACCTACTGTGTGGTATGCAGTGGCATGCATTATACAGTAATTTGACAAATGAGAGCAATGCATAGTGCAATGTGAAGACTTACTGGTTCTCATGGCCGAAAGTTCTGATGATCGAGGCCATCTCCTGAGGTTTGTCTGAACCATTGTAACTGTTGTCATTGTCATGCCACGATTTACGACAAGGTCGACAACTACTGTTCAGATTTCTTTGGACACTCTTTGCTGTTGCCATCACTGTCTTGGTCCGTGGCCTTGTCCTCTACCACATACCCACCCCACCCCCCCTCTCAAACAAGGCCCATGGTAACCTCTCTGATGAGGCCTAAGCTCTCCTCTAAGACAAGGTCTACGGCCACCTCTATGAAGCGGTACTTATCCTCTGCCATTCCCTTGACCACCTCGTCCTCGTCCTCCTCCTCATCCTCCTCTCACTGCTTGATCTCTATTCTGATGTGGATCATCTGCCTGCTCCATGTTTTTGCTATGTTGTTGCAGATGGATACAGACCCTTTTATACTTTTACCACAATGTGAAACCAATCATCATTACTGTAACGAGTTATTATTGAAAAAGCCAAGAAAATGGCCTATATACATAGTCAAATCTGAAAACATTGTCTGGCACAGTGGGACCATAGGAACAGTATCTGATAAAGGATGATGATGATATATTTCAAAGATAATGTAGTAAAATTGGTTCATGTTCCAAAGTAATTGGTGTCAATAGATTTCTTTATACTAAAACATTCATGATCTAAACATGGAAAGTTGATACAGTAATCAGTTTCCATAAACCTATGCATTATTAGTAATGCTACAGTTACTTATCATTTTGAGCAGTTGGATTAATTGATAGTTAGATGCATTGTAATGAAATGAAAAGACAGTCACATCATATGTAATGTGTGTATTGCATTTTGAAATGCTAATACTTTGATGGTAAGTTGTGTCATTGTGAACAAATGATTTGGTTCAGTGAACAAATTATTTTAGGTTTATGTGTATTGTATTCATGCAATTGAAAAAGGTGTTTAGAATGACCACAAGGTTCTGAAATTAGTGCCAAAGTGATTGTAAAAAACTGTAAATATAAGCAACTTGTATAGGTGAGACAAAGATACCATCTGTTTATCATTGTGTTACTGGCACAATGTAAAAAGCATGAATAGCTCTCAAACCCAGCAGCCAATGAACAAAATTAATGCCAGTCCTTGCATTCACTCAACATGGTATACAGCAATATATTTGGACTAATATGTTTATCTATAGGCGGCCACATATTGAACAGATGGTATCCTTGTCTTACCTGAAAAGGTGCATTACCTTCTTTTTGGATTGTTTATGCCTCTGCTATTTATGGAACTATCAATGTCTTCTTGACTTTCAATTGTAGTTTTTATATTTACAATACATACTAATCTACAGTTGGATGTACAGTATATGGTGAACAACGATTAGGCTGTAAATTAATAATTTTATGAGAAAAAAACTTTTAATGACATTGACCAGTATGTAATTGACATCACTTTATTAGTCGCTAATATTTTGCTTACAAAATGCAGAACTTGAAAAATCGTGTGGTCATGTGAACGTGATTAGGTGCCTGTCTGGTGTCCTGTTCCCTGCAAACCTGCCATGAATTTCAGCAGTTCATCTGTTAGACTAACAGTCGGACAGTACGGTACATGATGAGCTCACCCAGATGAGCAGTTAAGAAATGAGCTGGTTAAATTGTGGGCTTTTCTTTGTTGTACAAACATTTTAAGTTTTAGGCATTTAGCAGATGCTGTCTTATCCAGAGTGTCTTCCCTCTCCCTGGAGCGTTAACGCCAGTATGCCATGAAAAGGGGTACATTTGCAGGTGCCCAGGGCCCTCTTGTTGCCAGGCTTCTCCTGCTGATGAAGGATGATATGGCTCCCACAGGCAGGGAGTGGGCAGACGCCCGCGGAGCGCGCGACGAGAGGGGAGATGACCGCCGCACCTCACACTTGCAGCCCCACTCAGACATGTGCTCCGAAACGCAATCCGGAGCTCCGCCCAGACGCAAAGACACACCCTATCAGCATTCACATCCCTTCACTCAAGGTAGGGCCTTGCCCAGACTCCACCACCTGCCGGCTCATATTGTTCTGGGAGCTGTTTATATGTTCTGGAACTAAACTACCGTCTATTTGTAAAAAAATGCATTTCCTGTTTACACGGAATTGAGAATAAGTTGCCGCAAAATGGTATCACAGATTATGTGAAAGCTTATGACCCCACACAGTTAGATTCTGGCACCGCTGTAGTGTTGTTCCTCTTACTTACATTATTGAACTGGAGTCAACAATTATTCAGAATAGGATTAAATGTGCGTCACGAAAAAAGTGCGCATAACAAATTTTGTCAGGAAAATCTTGCTGGTCAGCTAGCAACCACACGTCTCATACCCAATCACATGCACACACCTCTAATGGAGCGCCCCTTTTTAAACCAAGAATTGGACCTCTCTTTACTGCTCATTTGTTTGCTGCCTCGTTTGCTTTGGTTTCTGTGTTAAAATTCACAAGCACCCTCCACCACCCCAGCTTCCACCTGTTGTTTGGATCTGCTTTTGTATGGGGGGTTTCTGGTCATCTCCTGTTTAGCGGGGAGATGCCCGTGCTCCAGTGTAGTATCTAAAGCAGATCCATTCAGCACCAAACCAAAATAATTATGCAGCACATTCATTCATTAAAATGTTAATGGTGAATACAAACCTGTGTGTTTTATTTATTATTACATATTAATGAAGAGTATCTGTTCATACACCAAGCCATTAGAGTGTCATGTTGCAAATTCCGTGGAAGTGCCCCCGCATAATAATACTAAACTTAATTGTGTTGGTCAGATTCACATCACAGCAAACAGCCTTCCAAATGTGAATAACCATTAAGGTAATAAATCACGCTTTATTACTGTAAACAGGCTGTAAATTCTGTTCACCAGTCCATTTCTGCTCTTTCAGCAGACATTTGATGTTTTTTCAAATTTTAAATTGAGAAATAAACATGTTTATCTTCATACTCCAAGTGCCTAGAAGTACTGCCACAACAGTTAAAAGGGTGGAGGACATACCAAGATAGACTGACAAGTAATGGAAATTCATACATGGGTGTTTTCATTAGATGTGTGATATAATGACACCACAGCTGTTTAGAAGCTCAAATGCAGCAGTCTGTTTTGATGCTCACATTCTGGCTCAGATGTCAGAGCATCAGAAGCCATGGTGCTGTGGTCAGGCAGCTGATCGTGGGGTTAGATCCTGGTATGAGCTCAGGGCTTGGATCATAAGCAGACAAGATGGGATAGGAGCAAGTGTCAACGGCGCGAACAGCGCCTGCAAATGCACTGTGTATAAGGGCATTTAGAGAGAGCGGGTTCACTCCAGCAGCTCTATAACCAAACAGCGAGAACAGCGCCTGCAAGTGCTCTGTGTATAAGGGCATTTAGAGAGAGGGGGTTCACTCCAGCAGCTCTATAACCAAACAGCGAGAACAGCGCCTGCAAGAGCTCTGTGTATAAGGGCATTTAGAGAGAGTGGGTTCAGTCCAGCAGCTCTATAACCAAACAGCGAGAACAGCGCCTGCAAGTGCTCTGTGTATAAGGGCATTTAGAGAGAGTGGGTTCAGTCCAGCAGCTCTATAACCAAACAGCGAGAACAGCGCCTGCATGTACTCTGTGCATAAGGGCATTTAGAGAGAGTGGGTTCAGTCCAGCAGCTCTATAACCAAACAGCGCTAACAGCGCCTGCAAGTGCTCTGTGTATAAGGGCATTTAGAGAGAGGGGGTTCACTCCAGCAGCTCTATAACCAAACAGCGAGAACAGCGCCTGCAAGTGCTCTGTGCATAAGGGCATTTAGAGAGAGTGGGTTCACTCCAGCAGCTCTATAACCAGCAGCATTGCCATTCAGAGCCGCTCGGTCCTTTAGCGCTACTCTGCTGTACCTCAGAGGAAAAGAATGCCTTCCACCTGATCTCTGAGAGCCCAGATGGTCAGGCTGAAGGCCAGCTGTCAGTTGACCTGGGGTCAGCCAGTCAGACAGCGCATATTACGGGGTAATGTTTTGACACGTAATATATCAGAGGGGGTCATGTGCTCATGAATCTCAGGATTGAATGACTGTTTCCTTATGGTTCAACACTAGTGACTTTGCAAAGGTAAGAAAGGGTGTGTGTGTGTGTGTGGGGGGGGGGGGGGCTTCTGCTTTCAGTTTCCCTACTAACTGAAAATGAAAAGCAAAAAGGGAAGGTGATTTAAAGTAAATGGAAAAAAAATTAACTTGGATCAGGACAGGACCAGTTGAAAAATCCATTCAGCGATAAAATCTGCCTTTTCTGCTTTCTCCTTTTTCATGGGTCACTAATGCCAAAATTAAAAAGCAACTGACTGCAAGTGCATTTACTTTAGCCACTCATTTTTATTTGGTACAAAAAAAGTCTGTATACACATAACCCTTAGACAGGTATATATTTGCAGGGACGAAGCTGCTAAGAGCCCAGACAGAATCATTCCCCGAAGAGGAAGAGGGTGTGGAAGAACAGGAAGAAGACATGAATCCATAGAACGCGCTCAGGGGCCCATTTTCAGATTTGGGGTTGCAGCTTCAGGTACATGGGTGGAAGAGGACACTGGGAGGAGAGAGGGGGGACTCGGTGGAACTCAGTCATATCAATATATGTCTTTGTTATGAAATTGTACCCTTGTCTCAGCTCTATTTCCTGGTATCCAGCATCAGGTGAGCTTAGTCCAGTATTGGAATAAGGTAGATGTGTTCAAATGTTATGCATTCTTGGAGTAGGGGTTTTCAACCTTCTCTGATCTATGCATCCAGGGGACCCCGATCATGAGTTAAAAGGGATTATATTAAAAAAAGGTATTATATTTTTAAATATTTTACCCAAATCTGTATCTATATGTAAATCAAGTCTGGCCAGGGATCCCCTGCAGCACCTTCAAGGACCCCCAGGGGTCATCGAAAACGTATAGAGTGCTAATCTGCATTGCATCATTGTGGTTCATCATTTAAAATAGTGGCAAGACAATATATTAGACTATGAGAGTAATGTATTTGCAGTTAAAGTAATAACAGAATGCCACAAAGAAAGGCCTGGAGGCAAACTGTACGTTAAAGGGTAATTCCACCCAAAAATGATGTTTGGTTTGTAGAAAAGTAGCTCTCCTCCTGATTAAAATGAGCTCTCGGCCAACTTTCTACCTGTAGTGAGAGCAGAGATATAGCTCCAAACTACTGTGCATGTACCAGGTACTTGCCTTAGTATGAACTACAACAGCCAAGAAGCTGACAGTTCAGACAGCAGGTTGCCACACCCACTGAATGATGTTACAGAAGCGGAGGCAGAGGAGCTGGGAATTTTACTGCTAGTGTAGTGCCAGTCTGGCTGCAGCATTTCTTAGAGACTAGAGAGGCCACATAACTCACTAGCAAGTTAGCCACTAATGTAACAGTTATACTGAGAAAATACCACCATCATCAGCTCAGTCTCCAGAAAAACGGGGGAAGTACAGCCCTTCGTTTATCCACGTTTGGTATCATGAAAACATTAGCCAGCCTAGCCAGAAGTCTGTAACTAGCTAGGCTACGCTCCCCGGTTCTATGTCGGAAAATCAACCCGACATCCCGTTTTTCAGTGTGAAATGCTCTTGTATCAACTAACATGCCAATACAGAATATTAAACATATACAATTAAAAGTTAAAACGTCATTGTTGTAGGCTACTTGTTAACGCAAGCAAAGCCAAAACTTTCCCAGTGCAACTCGAACGCAATGATGTCAGTAAAAACATGGAAACGACGCATCACCCCGAAATCCAACCTCCTTCCATTAACAAATGCAAGGTTAGCTACTATAGCCTACTCCATGGCAAACATATTTTAAAACCAAAAAAGAAGTGGCACACTGAGCTTTGTCCAATAATTGATGTTTCAGTGTAAAACGCAGACTCAACACAGGAACAACCTTATTATAAATATATTATTTTAATTTATCAAAATTCAATCAGCAGCACAAACAAACAAGAGAGAGACGAAAAACGCGTTTCGGCAGTCCTTCTTCAGGTTCCCTCAAATTTCGCCCTAGTGAAACAGGAAGGCAACCTGCACCTCTATTGAAGAAACACGTGTGCATTGAACTGTTTTTCTGTTGATATTTTAAAACCAATTTGCTTTACCTGTTGCTAAAAACAGCTACCACACTAGCCCAGAAAAAAACATTGCTTCTGTAATCGAATGCTCAAAGCAAAGCGTTCAATTATGGTCAGCTAGCTAATGTTAGTCTACTTAATGGTCATGGATCATAATGTAACGTTAGTTGACATGGTTCCTTACCGGGTGATTCAATAAGGCAGAGGAAGATGTAGGCTACAGGGAATCAGGGAATACCGGAGGAGCTCCACTCTGTAATGACAGCACTCGAGTCCTGTTTGGTTTAGTTTGCCAAAAATAACGTAGCCTATCAATGTAATTTTCTGACCTTATAATAAAATAGCAATGATAGCTAGCTTGATCTACGATGAATTGCTGCCTGCATCTATTCAGAACAGTGAGATGCAGGCAGCAATTCTTCCCTCGCTGGCTCCGCCTACTTGCTATGTAATTTACACAGCCACTTGAAAACACTGTAGTCTTTCAAAAACGAGGAAGTGGTAGAGGTATACGTATACCTCTACCGAATTTTCAACTTTATATTCAAATAACTCAGTACCGATTATTTTTTGGCCAGCCACAAAGAAAGATTAATTAGTTGCGCCTTGATCTGTTCAATAAGGTTAGTGTTGTTTTTGGGTGGAATTACCCTTTAAGTAATATGTCCTTCATTGCCGTATATTAACCTCTCCAATTTCATTTTCATTTGAGTTTGTGGAAACAACGGCCTTTTCTAGAGTGAATGCTGGCAATTATTTCTTGTAAATGCACATGGAAAATTATTTTCATAGACACCCAGTGCAACTGTGCGAGGCTCACTTCTGTGAACAGTCTCTCTAATCATGGTTGTGAACACAACTGAGAAGATATCACTCGCCACAGCACTAATGGTTTTGGCATAGCCCCTAATGTGCATTAGAAAGAAATTGAATAATACAGAGTGCTATGTAGCACTTTATATGACTAAGATGGAGCGTTGGGTTTCAGTTAATGTACCCTTATGTTCCCATCACCAGACAAGAGCTTGGAATGTTTTGTAGTTCCAACTATGTCTCTCCTTCCTGCAGCTAGCCCCTTCAACTGGACTTTAAAAAGATACAGGAGACACCAGGACTGGGACTTTCACTGCATTCAATGATTTGTTTATGACATAAAAGATAAATATGTGAGTGTTGTTTTTGACAGCATAATCGTAACAAACACATTGTGCTGTAATTTGCACTGTGCTACTAGCTGCATTGTTCACTAAATACTAACAATACTACTGGCAAACTATGTTAAATTTGATAGCTAGTTACATACAGTTGCAGTAATATGAAATTAGTGTGCTAGCTGTCTACATCTGCAAGTTTATTATATTAACTTCATCTCTCATTATTGCAACAGAAAACTGTTCTGGATTGAAAGGTAAGAATAGTACAATAGTACTTAATAAAACTGGTAGCTTCTTTGTTGGAAAGAACTATAAATATAGCAATAACCCAAAATTTAAACCAACTCCAGATTGAAACCAATTTTGTCCTGCCACTTGGGCATTGTCGGCTTATGACATGGTTAAGGCTTGAACCAGTGACTTTAAGTCGAAGCCTGCACTCACAGTGAGCGCCTTTCCCGACCATCACATTTTTCAATTTGTGATTTTATAATTCATGATTTTTATAATTTAATTATTAAGCCACATTTTATTTCATGACTTGTAAATTGACATGTAGACATTTTAAGTTTTGGGTTTCACAGGAGAGATTTTTCATTATTTTTTTAGGAACCCCCCCTTCCTACTGTTGAAGAAGCACGACTGTGGATTTGTTTTTCTTATTTGATGTATCAGTGGGTTATAAGTTTTTCCGTGCCTACACAGGCAAATGCAGTGTACAATCTTAGCTAAGATAGCAATAGTATTCCACAAATTTTGTGGTCAAGGTTTTAATATTTAGGAGTTGGTTACTGCCATGAAAAAGTCATTAAAAGTTTAAGGAAAATCATGCCTGTGAATGTAAAGATATTCTTCATCTTCCAAATACGTGTCTGAACGGTTTTAGTATAGCTTTTACACTTTTTTGGACAATTGTCTCAAAATCTATATTTAACAAATGGGTTTGTTTGGCTGGCATAAATGGTTAATGTTGGAGAAAAGTTTCAGCTATGTTCTGGTCTATATACATGTAGCATTCCAAAATGATTTTTACAGATCGGTGGTACCTCATAAAGTCATGTGTCAGAATAAAGGTCAATCTTTTAACATAAATAAATTTGTTCTTACAAACATTGTTGTGTATTTATTGTAAATTATAGGCATCCTATACGAAATTTGAAATGAAAAGTATGCATGCATGTGCATTTGTGGGAGTACACGCTGTGCAAAACGCCAGTGGAGATGAATTCACAGGGCATAATGTATTTCATTAACCAGGCAGAATAAACTCCTTCCCCGTCTCTTTAGGAGTCGTTGCACTAGGGAATAACCATCAATCCGTTATCTAACCCACTCCTGATCATGGCCACGGTAGTGCTGGAGCCTATCCCAGCATGCATTGGGCAAGAGGCAGGAATACAGGTGGCCAATCCATCACAGGGCGTGCACACACCAGGAAACCGGATTACCCGGAGGAAACCCATGGACACGGGGAGAACATGCAAACTCCACACATAAAGGCCCTCAGCCGGGATTGTACCTTCTTGCTGTGAGGTGCTGTCCACTCCACCCCCCACTAGGGATTCATTATGAATAATTACTCTTTAATAATAATATGAACCATGTTCTTTGATTGTCACATGGTGACAAGGGATTCTACTGCTGGCATATTTTGAAACCAGGATTTTCTCACCGTAGTTCTGGCTGTTCCAGCTCATCAATCAATCTGCCCATTTACATGTCCTATGAAAAACAAATCAGAAATGTATCACAATATAACTGCTAATTCATCAAATAGGACTTGAATCTGGAGAGCCCAGTATAAAATGGCCCACATCCTAATCTAAACACAAGAGATTTCAAAGATCACACGGACTCCAAAGGACAAAATCTCAGAAGGGTTTTAAGTCTGGAAGTTGGACAAGCAAAACAAACATATTATTGTGTGCCTTTATTCTTGTGTGAGTCCGTGATTGACTGTCCACAAGGGAATGGTTGTATGTACATCTGAATCCTCATGCTAGCCCACGGAAAATCTTTAACCCTTGTGTAATCTTCATATTATGTATGTCCACAGGGTCAAAAACAACCCGCCCTCACTGCCCACCTATGGTAAAGCCTCTTCACTAAATTTTAAACCCAAAATCAGTTTTTCAAGTAGAAACAACCTGTTATTCATCAACAAATAATAATACCTGTGTTTTGATACTTCACCATCCCAAGATACTGTATTTATTCAGTGTAAAACACTCGTTTTTACAACAAAACATAATAGATTTATTTTGCTGTAATACATGTGTGGCACTTAACTTTGATTATGAATATCCCTATTTGTATGTGTGCACTGCCTAATTATTTTTACTTTCATTATTTTGGCTAAAGTTACTAACTACATAAGTAGAAAAATTGATTTCATTAATTTTTTTCAGCAGGAGATAGCACATCAATAGCCTATGAAATTAGCACATGACAACCATGAAGAGTTCAATGCATTTTACTGAAAGGAAACATAGCAATAACATTATTAAACTTTTTCTTTTATTTTAGGAAGCATTTGAGCACCACGCATATGACTGTGTATTTCTCTAGTCAGCACAAGTATGACAGTATGCAAGTCTGCAAGCAGATGTATTTCTCACATTTGCAGCACATTGTGTTTGTTTTACAGTCCTTTTTTTGGGAGCAGATAATGCATCACTACCTTTTTCCTGAAATGGTGTGCGTTTCTGGCTGCAAGACTGTTTTCTCGCAAGAAATAGAGTTAGGTGAGGGGCGGTACTGCACATGCACAGACATTGTTTTGTCTGATTTCAAGCATAAGCACGCATTCTCTCTTTCTCACTGTGTTTGTGAGAGAGAATGAGAGCGAGTGAAATACTGGAACTCCATTTGATGCTAGGCATGTGTGTTTGTATGTCTGTGAAAATGCACATTTTTACGTGTGAAAGAGAAAGGAGGAGAGGGGGAGACAAAGAATCGGATGTCAAGAGACTATGCTTTATAGTTACTATAAATCATCTATTAATACTTTAGTTAGTCTGTATTTGATTTCATAACTGCTGGGTCACTTTAAAAAAATACATATGGCAGGGCAATGTTTAACTTTTTCTAATGGTATGGCCATTAAATTTAGGGGGTGTTCACTGCTGTTAAACTCAGAAAGGTCTTCTTTGACCCGAGCACAACAGGAAAGTCAAACAATATTTCTTATACAACATTTGAGCAATGCTGATTCATCATGCCGTTGCTTAGTTTGCTATGCCCAACAGGTTTGAATGATCTAAAAGATCTGTAGGGGATGTACAGCCAAAAATGTAGTCGGCTTGTCTTGCACATCATTGAACCAGAGACAAAAACTTGACCCCAGATATACAGTTGGTGAGGAAATAACCTTATTGTTGCTAACCATATATTAAAGTGCCAGGAATTCACCAGTAACAGATGAACTGGACCTCTGCAGCCTCAAATACAAAAACTAATTCAATTATACATGTATAACTTTTTAAAACAAATCTATATAGAATTGTAACAGGAAGAGACTAGGGTAAGTAGAGCAATTATATCACGCTCGGCAAACACACAATCACAGCCAATAAATCTGCTCTCATCATGTCTTCTTTGCTTACCCTTTAATACTGAACTTACACCTCATCCCTAACCGCCACTGTTCGCTGTTCTGTGGTAACTTTTGTAAGAGGTGCTGCTCTGAGAGAGGCACTGCACTGGCAGTCACATATTAAAAACAACTCCTTTCTGTCACAATTGGCTTGGTGGATCATTTTAATCTTTTTACTCTTTATTCCGCTATGCTCTGGTGTATATATGAGTGTTTGTGAAGGAAATAAGAAACAGTGCACTGTGGTGTATAGGGGAGCAGAACCCCATCTTTAATAAATAATACATTAAACTGAACAAAATGAAAAACAAATTTACAAAAACAAACTAATCATATCTGGGAAGCAGAGTTGTGGCGGTGGGCATAAAGGGCTTCAAGCGTCCTCATAAAGGCCTGGCTCCGGTCTCTCTCCTGGGAACACATGACAAACCGGTCGCATAACCTACCAAATCGCCAGTCACATCACACACCAGCACACTAATCGCATCACCTACTGATACACCAAGTCACTTCACACACCAACACACTAATTGCATCACCTACCGAAATTCCAGTCACATTACACACCAACACACTAATTGCATCACCTACCAAAATGCCAGTCACATCACACGCCAAAACACTAATAACATCACCTATCCAATTGCCAGTCATATCACAAGCCAACACACTAATCACATCACCTACAAAAATGCCATTCTCATCACACACAAACACACTAATCACATCACCTAACAAAATGCCAGTCACAGCACACACCAAAAATAGCGGCCACATCACACACCAACACACTAATCACATCACCTAACAAAATGCCAGTCACATCACACAAAATCCCACTAATCACATCACCTACCAACACACTAATCACATCACAAAACCAAAACGCCAGTCACATCACAAACCAACACACTAGTCACATCAAACACCAACACACTACATCAGTTAGCAAAACACCAGTCATATCACTAACCAACACACTAATCGCATCACCTACAGAAACACGTCACATTACACACCAACCCACTAATCAAATCACCTCCCAAAATGCCAGTCATATCAAACACCAACACACTAATCACATCAACTATCAAAACGCCAGTCACATTACACACCAACCCACTAAACAAATCACAAACCAACACACTAATCACATCACCTACCAAAATGGCATTCTCATCACACACCAACACACTAATCACGTCACCTAACGAAATGCCAGTCACATCACACACCAACACACTAATCACATCAACTACCAAAACGCCACACTCAACACAAAGTTGAATTTATATGCATTTAATATGATTGCATGCTTTTGTGCAGTTTTTCTGAGTGCACAAATCAAGGGTAATTGTTTCAATAAGTGAGTAATGGAACTTTCTTTTCCCAATTCAAGCACTGGTTACAATAAAGAA
This sequence comes from Synaphobranchus kaupii, assembly GCA_029718625.1. Taxonomy (NCBI): domain Eukaryota; kingdom Metazoa; phylum Chordata; class Actinopteri; order Anguilliformes; family Synaphobranchidae; genus Synaphobranchus; species Synaphobranchus kaupii. The sequence goes on along the minus strand of CM056383.1, from coordinate 46,200,892 downwards.
GGGAATTACCGTTACATGGTAGCTGCTCGGAGCTGTGTGACTGTACATCCAAGCTGGACGGTGGCGAGCCAACCCCCTCCTCCTCCGCAGACGTGGACAGGGGCTCCTGGTCCAGGGAATTCTGGGAAGAGTTATTGGAATTGGTGCTGTTCAGTTCATTCAGGGACTTTGATCCTGACTCGCTCTGCGTCTCAAAGCTGGTCCGCATCAATGTGACCTCTTTCAGCTCCCGGATGTCGCCCCTGGTGTCTGTCCCCTTCTCCTCCCGGGCGCAGGACTCCAGCTCTTTATTCACCAGTTCTAGTGGCACAAAACGGCATGACGCAGTTGTCACACTTCACACAGGCTTTTCTGAATACAGACAGGGGAAAAATCCAGAAGATTGCTTCCTGAACTGTGGAGCAGCCCACTGGTAGATCATCAGAGGGTCAAGGTGGGTCATGAGAACAAGTGAATATAAGAACCGATTAATTATGTACTCTCGAAAAGTCAAATTAAACACGGCAATAGCTACAGAGTTCATGCATCCGTTTTGATTTGTGTCAGAAACATTTCAGAATGGTTCCACATGCAGGCGGCATTCACAGGCACCTTGAACCGCCAGCTCCTTCCAGCGCTCTTTGTTGAGTTGGATGACCTCAGCCAGTGTGTGGCGGATTCGCTTCAGGTTGATGCTAGACAGGGAGTAGTCTGTGGGAGCACCCTGTTCAGTGTTCGATCTCTGTACAGACTCCACTACTGTTCCTGAGCCACCGCCAGTCAAGCTGCAACACAGAGCATAGTAGGAGTTAAAGACGAAGTCCTATCACTGCCCTGCCGTCTGTATGCTTACACTGAAACAGAACAGCGAGGGAGTGGCTGTGCAGAGACTGTCCTCTCATGTCAGATTAATAAACAATCATGGTCATTTAATGAATTGCTGCAAGTATAACCACGTGTAAAGGTATTATATTGTACCAATGCACACTACACATTTAAATACCTTCTGGCAGTGCAGTGATTGTGATCCTTGTTTGTTCACTGCACCCCCTGGTTTTATGAGATGTTGTACATACCCCCTCTCAGAGGTGATACAGTCAATATTATTAAGTCGGCCAACTTACTGTTCTCCTTATTAATTCTTAGTAAGTAGGCCTCAAAAATCCAACTTACTGTTCTCTTTATTATTAGTTTTTTTCTTATTCTTATTCCATATCATATTTTCTGTACAGTTCTTCAGCCAGACCTACCAAATTTGGCCAGTAGTTTCACCTAGTATTGGATTGCGTTTCTTGTGCTTTTTGTGCTAAATAGGATATTTTGTGTCAATTGTATCTCAGATATTTCTTGAGATATTTATGATTTTATATCAAAACATTTCCCAATTATTAACAATGATGGAACGTTCAGAATCTGAACAACACACCTGCAACTGCCACAGATACAGACCGCCTCTCTTGCAAAACTTCTAACAGACGAAATCTCTGGCAAGGTAATTAATGTTAGCAACATCAATGCAAGTTCAACCCAAACTAATATTTGTTAATAGTCATAATTCTTTGTGAGCTAACATGTTTATTTCATGTTCATTTCATGTGTATTAATGTGTATTTTTCAAGCCAACTTAAAATTTGTCCACAAAGTTCCCTTTCTAGTTATTATTTTTATGTAAAACCATGTGCAGCATCAAAAATACAAGATACCACAAAGATTTTATTGAAAATACAAACTAAAGCTTACATAAACTAAAATAATTCCAAAGACTACTATACGGACTCTGCGGGGGCCATACCTGGATCGAAATACACTTCTGTCCCCTGATTTTAAGGCTTCCTCTATAAGAGGAGTAATAATCTTCTCTGTTGAGTCGATCAAAACAGAGAAAGTCGGTTCTACAATGAAGTCAATAAACCCTGAAACAAAATAAATGTATTCACACATCAGAAAACCCGATGGATGTTAAAATAAAATAAAAAAACAAACAGTTTGATAATTGTTTCAGTTTAAAAAAAAATGTTTTAAAAAGTTGTCCATAAATCCAATACTAGCAACACACACAAAAAAAATCACAATACGATATTTCACATGTCCAGAAGGGGGCACTAACATACTTTCTTTGCCCTTCAACAAATGAACGACAGCTTTTCTAAAATCTTGATCATGGAAACAGAGCAGTAAAATGTGAATCCCACCTATCTGTGACTGTGCAATCATTGTTGCCTTGCGATCACAGAGAGGGGAGAATGGTAACCCCAACTTGACCTCCTTGTCACCCTGCAAACACATTGTCAAATACTGCATTTCATCGACATTACACTATGTTTCAGGCAGTTTGTTAAGCGCTTATTTATGAATTACGCTGAGAAACAAAACACTGCTCAGAGGTTAAAAAAAGAAAAAGACTTTAATATATTTTTTAAATGCTTTGTCACCACTTGAAAAAGTAAGTATAAATGAGTATGTAAGTCATTTTACTTGTACCATTTATTTTGTTGCATATGTAATGAGATTTCATATAAAACTTACCTTTTGCCAACAAGACAAGCACCCTTAGTTGTGGCAATTTAAATAGATTAAATGTTGATGTATTATCCATTAATAAAGCTGTATGTGTACTGAAGTAATTCAGGTTAAGAACCTTGCTCATGGGTACAATTGCAGTTGTATAGAATTGAAGCTACAGTATTCTGGCTATGGTATCTGTGTACGGTACCTGTTGGAAGAACTCCTCCATCAGCGCTTGGGTCCAGCGGTAGTGCAGAGGCCAGGTCTTAGCTGGGTGGCTTATGTCGGCTGCGTGCAGCATCAGAGACAGGGCTTTAGCCTTGTCTATTCTGTCAAACACAGACGACAGTGCATCAGCTGACACTGACACAGATGCACACACGCGGTCGGGTAGTAGAGAGGGGTGAGAGGCAGAGGGTCTGAGCAGAGGTGAGGGGGGGGTAGCAGGCGTGGCCATGGAACCACGCACTGGCCTGAGGTCAAAGGGTGAAGGGTCAAAGCGGATCCTAGGGTTGTGACTGAATCAACACCCTTTAATACTATTTATTGAGTATGCTAGTCGAGTACACTGGAGGAGAAAGTTGTTAAGTACGCCAAATGTTCTCCAAATGTAGTGTGCTTAAAATCCCTGGATGATACACTTATTTGCGGGTTTTTGCTGATATTAGTATGCAAGGGATTTTTTTGCATACTACACGTCACATACTAAACAGTATGCAGTAAACAGTACACAGGACACGGTAGATCGGGCTATGATTTGGACACAGCCTAGGATTGGCAGGAGAGGCACAGCGACTAGCTAGGCTGGCTGTCCACTTACCCCTCCGGCTGCTGCAGGTTGTTCCTCATGGTCTTGATCTGCTGGAAATGGCAGGACATATCCGTGCTCATGACCATCTCAATGACCAGGGAACGCAGCTCCCTACAGATGCCAGGAGAGGGTCAGAGATGGCACACTCCATTCAACAAACGGAAACAACAGGGCTGAGACCACCTAAAACACGCACTCCGTTAAACAGACCCAACTAACAAGGTCCAGACCACCTAAAACACACTCCCCATCCAACAGACCCAACCAACAGGGCTTAGACCACCTAAAACGCACTCCCCATTCAACAGACTCAATCAACAGGGCACAGACCACCTAAAACACACACCCCATTCAATAGACTCAAACAACAGGGCCCAGACAATCTAAAACACACACACCATTCAACAGACCCAAACAACAGGGCCCAGACCATCTAAAACACACACACACACCATTCAACAGACCCAAACAACAGGGCCCAAACCATGTAAAACACACACCTCCATCTTGCAGACACAAGATCTGCGCACAAATCATATTACAGACTTGTATGCAGGCAGCCATAGCCTGTGTGAAGCATCCAGACACGTCCCACAGACACATAAAACTGGCGTAGCAATTCAAAGGAAAGGCATATGTGCTCACACGTTCATTAGTGCATGCAACATTACTGATTTTCAGGACCTCTTACCGCCAGTCATCTTTCGACAGGTTGACCAGGATGTTCATCTCGTCCTCTTGCATAAGCCTGTAGGCAGCACTTACATGGTGGTTTTCCAGGACAGAGCGGTCATTGTAAAGGATGGCCACATCCGACCTGCACATAAAAAGCACGCACCCAAAAATAATAATTACTAGAGGAACCTTGCAAAGAATATATTATATTGCACAATTGCACTTGGCAAACAACTGCCACAGGTGAAAGGGTGTTTTGGACTCATTGAGTTTTTTAAGCAGTACTTTTAAACTGCGTGACATGGTCTCTGTAACTTCTTTCATTTTCCATTGCAATTTGACGTAAACCCTGCAATGAGCAGTCCTTGTTCAAACAGAGGTCCCCCAGTGAACAGAAAAGGAGAACAGAAGGCAATTTAGTACTTCCTCAGACAAAGAATGATGATATAAACAGGCAAAAAAGAAGGAATAGTTAATTTTTTTTGGTCTCAAATTGAGGACAGATGCTTAAGTGTGAAAGTGAATTGATTCTTGACAGTAAATAATAAAATAGGAGTTTAAAGGGGAGCTTTTGTTTCCATAAAATCAGCTTTTTTGATCTTTTTGGCTGCATTTAAAGCACTTAGAAACATTAGCACTCCACACTCAATCAGCCATACATCCCCTCACAGAGTCTTTCTTGGAGTATCTCCTGTAGTAACAAAGTTCTTCCACTAGAGGCAACAAATTGGAAGAAGAACAGAGTACACTGCCTGGCCAAAACAAAAGTTGCCGTTGCACCCATCATGCATAGTGCCCACTGTACAATCCTCTGGAGGCAGTGTTATGATCTGGGGTTGCTTCAATTGGTCAGGTCTAGGCTCAGCAACGTTATGCAGTAATAAAATGAAATCAGCTGAGTACATTAATCTACTGAATGACCAGGTTATCCCATCAATGGGCATATTCCAGGACGACAATTCCAGGAGCATGATGAATCATTTTCACACATGAATTGCCCACCAGAGTCCTGACCTTAACCCCATTGAAAGTCTTTGGGATGTGCTAGAGAAGACTTTATGGAGTGGTTCGACTCTCCCGTCATCAATACAAGATCTCGGCCAAAAATGAATGCAACTCTGGACGGAAATAAATGTTGTGAGATTAAGACTTAAACAGTGATTTCAGCCGTGCTACACTATAGTATTACTATATAGTACCTCTCACCTGGTCTGGATGTGGAAGTTATTGGTGGTCCCAGTGTGTTCAAAGTCATGGATTGCAGCTGCAAACACCATGGCTAGGATTTCCAGTTCAGTGAGCCAATGCTTGGAAACAATTGTTAATGACTAAGAACATTACATTATTTTTTTTATTTTATTTTTTAATACAAATATATAAAACAGACAACACATGCAACAGCATGGGGAATAACAGAAATATATAATGTAATAAACTATAAAACTATGAAAGTTTGAGATACATTACATCATATACAGACAGGTGACAAATTAAAGGACCCCTACGGTGGCTCTGTTATGCTGTGGAGGGCATTTTCCTGGCCCTGGTTTGGGTCCACGTGTCCCCTTAGAGGGAAGGGTCACTGCAAATCAATACAAAGTTATTCTGAGTGATCAACTTTATCCTATGATGAAACACTTCTATCCTGATGGGAGTGGTCTCTTCCAGGATGACAATGCCCCCATCTACAGGGCACGAGGGGTCACTGAATGGTTTGATGAGTATTATGTGAATCATATGCTATGGCCTTCACAGTTATCTCAACCCAATTGAACACCTATGGGAGATTTTGGACCGACGTGTTAGACAGCGCTCTCCACCACCATCATCAAAACACCAAATGAGGGAATATCTTTTGGAAGAATGGTCTTCCATCCCTCCAGTAGAGTTCCAGAGACTAGAATATATGCTAGATTACTAGAGGTAGAATCTATGCCAAGGCGGATTGAAGCTGGTCTGGCAGCTCGTGGTGGCCCAACACCTTACTAAGACACTCTATGTTGGTTTTTCCTTTAATTTGTCACCCATCTGAGTAAAGCTTCAATCACTGAAAAGATCAACCAGCACTGCTTCTTCACTGGTATGGAATTTAATTTCTGCCTTGTGGTAAAATTAAGCTCTCAGCTCTCAGGCAACCCCAACCCCCCCCCCCCCCCCAAATGGATATTTACATTCACTCTTTTCCAGAGTGACTTATAGAATACTGCATATACAGTAATAAAGCTCTATAAACAGCAGTGCTGAAACAAAGCTAAATTCTATAAATCAAATACCATCATAAACATTCTGAGCTAAAATAAGCCAATAACCAATGCAATAACAGAAGTTGGCAAGGAACATACCATGATGCCTGTGTGGAGCATGAGAAAATGTGCAGTCTGTGTGACATCGGCAGCGTGGGTCAGGTTGTGGTACGGGTTCTTGTGCTTGCTGTAGCCCACCTCCAGTGCCTCCACAAAGGAAACCAACGAGGAGACAGGGATCTGTGGAAGAACACAAGAGAAGACCCTTAGTCACTGTCCATGAAGAGTATATGGGTCCCTCTGTGTCCTCCCAATTCCCAACCTGGTTCTCTCAATTTACTCATGTACATATCCCCCAGGCTAAATGGCTTGTCCCTCCCTCTCAACCTCAGCCGATATGGGCGCTACACATTCGTGGCACATGAGGGTAGTGCCCCGCCCCCTTCACTATAAAACACTCCGGAGATGAAAGCTCTCCATCATCATCATTATCATGATCATCACTGTACTCATTATCCATTCTCTCAGGAGAGGGCATAAAACCATGAAAAGCAAGGCACCTTACGTATCCAGGCTTTAGGTCAGTGTTTAAGCATGCTCAGCGTGGTGCCCTTGCAATCCATCCGAAGGGGAGACATCAGCGTCATGCCTCAAGTGCTTCACAGCCAAATCAAACTGAGAGCGGGCATTTGAAGTTGAACAATGACCAAAGGATGAATTATAAAGCCGAAGATTAACTACATAAACATACAGTATAAACTGTATATAATCATGGTGGGATGACAGTTTAAAGTATAATTCTCATGAGAACCGACACCAGACAGAGGAGCACCATGTACTCCATATTTTTTAGTGCCTCGCTGTGCGTGTTTACAAGTGTTGCAACTCTCACCCTGAAGTGACTGATCAGGTCATATCTGGTGAGAAGCTCGTAGACAAGGAACTTCAGGGCGTGCTCGCTGCTGGCTTCATGGAGTGAAAAAACATCAAAGGACCACTTATCAACATCCTGCAGGTGACAAAATGCCAGCCACGGCTTAATGAGAGAACCAGACAGCCACACAACGGAATAATGACATCTTGGTAATAATTAACACTGCTTTGAAAAGCTTATCTTTATAGTTTCAATTGATTATAAAGACAATATTTAAATAGTATCACAGCTACTATCAAAGCTTAACATTTAATGCAAAAATCAAGTACGGACTTTCAACAGACTTGTCTTGAGAAATTTTTAGTAGTAATGATCCATTAAAACTCTGTTTCCCATTTGTCACAGCAATCTATGAGGTCCTCTCCCCCTTCCCCCTCCTCTCCCTTCTGAACTACCAATTATTATTTATGGTGGGTTTCATGCACTGTGTTTGCACCTGCGTGCACTCATCTGTGTCAGTCAGAGCCGGTCAGAGGTAGTTAGCATGTAGCTAAAATTGCGAAAGAAGTAAAAAAAAAAACGCAAATATGAAGAGGAGTACCGTACATTCAAAGATGAGAGAGAACTGGAATTTTTCTGTGTCCAACGATGGAGGAATGTTCATTTGTCTGCTTTGTGACACTATTGTTCCACAGCTCAAAAGGTCCAATTTGCAACGGCATCACAAAACAAAACAATACAGACTTTCTTGAAGGAGGGGAGTTAAGGGCGATTGAATTGCCAGGGAGAAAACTTTTAGTAGGGACAGTGACATTTTGTCATATGTGTGTCAATAATTGTGGTTGCCATGTAATGGTTATAAATTTCAGCTACCCTGGCACAGTGTAGAGTCATAGCGTGATCCAGCCATATTTGACATCCGTCTGTACATCCTTAATGCTACTGGATTTGATTTATGTCACCCTTGTGCCACAAAAACATGAAAATGAAATATTAAATGGCGACTTTAAAAATGATCATTTCCTATTTGTCATGGATCATGTGATTACAATAAGAAACCACTATTTCAAATGTGGTTTTTCATTTTCATTTAAATGATGTCATAGAGGGCGAGAAAAATTAAATCTGACTGGATTATTGTCAGATAAAGTGCATACATTAACTTGAAAATGAAAACACAAAGTGGCCTTTTGCATTTTCATTTAAATTATATCATGGTTTTTGCACACAGCGAATGAAAACGATATGCAATCGCCGATTTGTATTTTCATTTTGGCACGGATATGTTTCCATAGATGAACAAGATGGTTTTGTAATGTGGCTCTCTAAAAATATATATTTTTTGTAAATGTGGCTCATGAGCTGGCCAAGTCTGAGTGCCACTGATCTAGTACAATAATTACCTTGAGGGCGGTAATCACAGTTGGAGGGTATGTCAACCCAGCCATATTTGACGTCCGCCTGTACATCCTTAAGAGACAAATCATCACAATGATATGTTACAAAACATTACAACGTTCATTAAAAAACATTACACTGTCACACCTCCACTAAGTTATTTCAGGGTATAAGGGGAAAAAATAATACATGCCGATAGTATGGCACTTGAATTCTCAACAATGTCAGAAAAAGGCACAGTGCTCAAATGTTTGCTTGCAATTACCCTTGATGATCAATATAATTCAGCATTACGCAAAGAAATGCAAGGGCTGTACATATTTGGAGATTGTGTTACTTGCGATGAAAGAATGTGTCTGGCCATGGGAGACCAGGCTGTCCACATGGTTTCGTCTATTTGTGGACCCATAAGTGAACCCCGACCTGAAGGAATTTGCATTGGGAGACTGGAATTCAACACAGGCAGCTCGATTCACAAATGGTATTTCTAAGCCAAACCACGCCAAGTGTAGAACACGGACAGCCTCTAAATGCGCCCACTTTTATAACCACTCAATACCATAGGTGCATTCAATACTGTAGGTGCAGCATGAATGAACTGAAACCCATAGAGAGCCTGTTTTTGGGCTGAGAGGCTCAGTCAGTAAAGCTGCGTTCAGCTTGCATAGTGCAGACTGTGCTCTGTAACAAAGGCAGTGCAGGTTTGAGTCCCAGCTATGTCAATAAAGAGATACGGGACTCATAAAAAACTAGCTTTGTCCCAGCAGGTGTAGGGTAGGTTTAAGTCAGCAAGGGTCTTTCAGGTTACTGCTGCACTAGTCCCTCCAAACAATGTGTGCTTTGCCCCCAGACTATCAGCTTCCATTAGTGATACAGCATCTCTTCCTTTTACTGCCAGCACTCCTGTAGTACTGTGTGTATTGTAAGGTGTAAAACATTCCCTAGCCTGCAGGAGAGCACATTGGAGAGGTGCACATGGTTCAACTGTAGTGATCCTCATGCTTGGTCCAGCTTGCAGGGCAGTGACTCAGTAGGCATAACCAACACTTCCAAATAGGGGTACATTTCTCAAAAAAAAATGATCCTTCTTAAAAAAGAGGGCAAGTATTTGGACGGGACTTGTATCACATGAAATGGTCCTGGTGTCCCACTGCCAAACACACTGTAATGCAAGAAGGAGGAGGAGAATGGCTTCAGGGAGTCAGTGACACAATGTGTTACCTGCTGTGCACAGAGCTCATTGCATTAGGCTTCCTCATGTCATTAGAGAAACCTGAAAGGAGGCCTGCTCCATCATCTGCCTGTCTGGCTTCAAATAACCCAATGTTCTGGGCTTGTCTACAATTCCATTAATCCATTAAGGTTTTAAATATGAAACATTAAGCTGATTAGTCACATTAATAATTCATTACATGAAACACAGTAAAAATATTCATATTTAATAAAAGATGTCACTAAAATTACTTGATCATTTATAAAAATCCAATTAGCTAAAATTAGAGTGTCACAGGCTTAATAATGTCTTTCAGAAAATAGATTTAACTACAAATGAAAGGCTAGCTATTTCATAGTGATAATATTTCGGAAATTCATGTTATAGTCATTCAGGATACAGCTTCAGCATGGTCATGTTGTGTGCTAGCCGTGTATACAACATCAAATATGTGCATTTGTTTTACATTTTATATATCACACTCCCTCTGGGGAAACATAACTTCATAAGCAACAGATGAAGGTGATAGCCTGCTGCAGTTGCCATGGGAATGAGAGGCACTGACCGTAGCTCTGAGAAAAAGGCACACTGCAGCATACCTCAATTCTAACAACTAGAACAAATTACACATTTTATTACGCACATTACCTAAATACTTCCAGTACAAGGACAACTCTTAATTTATTGCTATATTTGTACATCCCAGTCACTACATGTTTGCAACTCTATGGTTTGGCCATTGTGACAATTTCCTATGTGTTCATACAGTGTATTAACCCCTATGTGCAATGTGAACAGATGGATATTGTAATACCTCTCTACAAATATGCCAGCCTGAACTGCGTGGACAATACTCCGGAACCTTGGCTTTTCCTCTGGCCGCCTCCGCATCACACCCATCTTTCTGGTGAAGGTGGAGGCCAGCCAATCACGGACCTCCATCGGCACAGAGTCTGTCTGGATGTCGCTGAGCTCATCCTCAGTGTCCAAGAGTCGCCTGAAAAATATTGCATAACTCCATCAGATACAATATCCCCTCCCTATCTGCCAAAGCCTGTTGGCACTCTCGCTCTACACACTTCTTACACAATAGGAAGGATTCCTAAAGGCTATGGCTTATGGAGACAACAACCAAAAACAAGAACTGAATAAATTAAAAATAACCAATGCAACTGTGTTTACACATAAAAATACTAACATATCTGCATCACCATACATCCAAAAATCTTGGCACGATTTAAATATTTTTGCCAGTATACTTAAGAGATGAGGGAGAGAATTTATGCATTCACAATATCCAAAACTTTAGTAGGCTATAATATAATCTAACTGTCAAACATAGAGTTAATTAGAGAGAGAGTACATTAAAGAGAGTGACTTAATTAAAACAATCATATAAACATTATTTGATCGTTACATTTTTAATGGGCATGCTTCTATTATATAATATATGGCCTCTCTTATCTGATTGCCCACGTAGCGAGCTGTCTCTGTGGTAATGAAAGGCTGAAAGTGTAGGCTTCTGGAATACCTTTTCTACAGGAAAAATAATCGGTGAGCTTCAGGCTAACAGACAGGTTTTCACTCAGGGATGAGTCATTCTACCTTCATGCAATTACATTAAAGCAACTATCGAGAGCCCTCTATTGGAATTACACAGTTCACAAGACAAACAAGTTTGCAAATACAATAGGCCTACTATGTCATGCTTCATTTGCGAAATGGTACTTTATTTCCTTCAGATCAGAGGAGGCGTAATCACCGGGAGATTTATTTAATTTACTAAAGGTTTGCGCGTACAGATTCATGTGTAAAACTGTTACCACCTCGTCAGAGATGATCAAGTAACGAGGTGCAAAGAGGATTGCGTGTGTTGAAATAGAAAGATACATGATTTTTTTGTTTTTGTGGGTTAGCCTGAATGAATATGCAAAATTGTGCATCCCTCCATTATTTTGCGAAACAGTGGGAGGAGGACATGCCAGTACCGCCATTAGGAATCCCCGGGCCTGGGACAGAATCTGTCATGTGAGCCTCCCAACCACTCACCACAGAAAAAAGAACACTCACCCCACCATCACCATAAAAAAAATAACCCGCTTATTCACAATATTGGAGAGAGTTGTCTCCGCTCGCCCCCTCCTACCCAGACTCGAAGCTCACGCGGGTTGCCAGGTTGAGGACACTGAACGAACAGGAGCGCAAGATGAGCTGACCGCAACATTATATTTTGAGACGAACTTATACTATTTTGACAATGACAAGCGACAACGAGTCCTACACTGTAAGTTGATCAGCTAATGTATAGGTTTGCAATTTATTTATTGTTTGCAAATTATAAATTATTTTTTATAACTCAATGTTAGCTAGATGCATGGCTGGTTATGTTTATGGTCATACAGATATAAGCTAACGTTAGTGGTATGTTTAGCTAGTAACTACATACATATATATATATATATTCAAATCTTTAGCTAGCTAGCTAAATGAAAACGATGTTGAACTTAGCTTAGGCATTCGTAAATTGGCTGTCGGAGTGACGGAGTACATCTGGTTGTTCGTAATGGGGAGTTGGCGGAGTGAACTCGGAGAATAGTGAATCACACAGGCCAAAACAAATACAGACGTTCCGACCCGGAATGGAAATTTCAAAGGAGAACATACTGGCTGTAGCATTGTTGTCGGAGAAGCCAGTATTTCGACTTAGCATGTTTCCTTAATCTCTGATGACATATCATGGTCATTTTATGATTTATGATTTGTTACATATAGCTCCTTTAAATATAATTTGTACAACTTTTTATTATACAAAGTGCCAAACACATTCCCAACATACAAATATAAAATGTTATTGTACGTAGCCTAGGCTACAAAGTGTGAGTTTTTGTATGTATTTTAAGATTTGTTTTTCTGTGTAGGATAGGCTACCAAGTGTGATCCATTTAACGTTATACAAGAAGACTTTTAATCACGTTGTAAGCTATTGCTGTCACAGAAACTATTCAAGAAGTTAAAACAAAATTGTTACGTATGAAATTCTTAAGCCTAGCCTACTTGTTGTTTATCGGAAGAGCGCATTGCCTGTAGCCTATTTATAATTTTTTTTTTTTTATTATTGAAATTTAATTGTGCATTTCAAAGACATGCATTTAGTCTTGTGTATATAACAGAAATTAATTCATAGTCTTGGGGTTTCATCTTATTTAGTAGAACAATATCTTGCCTTACATAATCTGTATGTCTTAATGCCAAATCCAGAGTAAAATATACCTCAACAAAAAAACATTTTCAACGTACAAAAATGCCAACTCACGCATACAAAGCACTGTCTATAATAAAACTAACAAAGTCTAGGCCTGCCATTGAAAGTATTGATATCAAAATGAGGCCAAGTTAAAACGAGCAATATTGGCCGTCTTAGCTCACACAAATTAAACAAGCTCTATTTCAAAGCAATGCTACCCAATGTTTCCTTACATTATGTAATGTAACTTGGCCCTGTGTTTTTTCATCTTACCATCTGAAGAGACTGTGGTCATTCAAACTTTGTGTCACTTCAACGCGTCTAATCACAAAAATTAAAATGAATGTTGTAAACAGCTGAGGAAAAATGACACTCCAGAAAGGATATGTTTAGGCTTATACTTGGTTGTCAAGTTAATTTTACAAAATTTACCAGTTTTAAATTGCAACTTTCTAGATAGATAGATACTTTATTATCCCCATGGATAATTTTTTCTAGCAGCATATAACGTTCACATTTACAAACAGACATTTATAGAAAGAGACAAAATTATTTGCGCTAGAGAAAGTTAGTTTTATTATAGGCAGTGCATTGTATGAGTGAGTAACTTCAACTTTTTGTACATTGAAAACGTTTTTTGTTGAGATATAATTTTTTTTGTACTTTGTTTGCTATGAGTAACATCCATCCATCCATCCATTATCCATTAACCCGCTTATTCCTGGTCAGGGTCGCAGGGGGTGCTGGAGCCTATCCCAGCATGCATCGGGCGAGAGGCAGGAATACACCCTAGACAGGCCGCCAATCCATCACAGGGCACACACACCATTCACTCACACACTCATACCTATGGGCAATTTTGAGTCTCCAATTAGCCTAACCTGCATGTCTTTGGACTGTGGGAGGAAACTGGAGTACCCAGAGGAAACCCACGCGGACACGGGGAGAACATGCAAACTCCACACAGAAAGGCCCTCGGCCGGGATTCAAACTCGGTACCTTCTTGCTGTTAGGCGACAGTGCTAACCACTGCACCACCGTGCCGCCTAGCTATGAGTAACAGATAATGATGTTAGGGTTAGATTAGCCAACATTAGGTTACTGTTTAAATACTTGGTGTTTTCAAGGTAACATACCTGCTTTAGCCTTGTTTAACATAACCTAGGAACACTACAGACTATTGTCACAAGAGAATTAATAAAATCTGTCATTGTGATATAGGCTAATGCAACTGAGTGAGAGTGGTGAGCCAGAAATACACAGCAAACGTTATAGATACAGCAGTTCTGTGTAACGTTACAGTTTTTTCCCCTACTATATATGGTACAGCTGTTCCAGCTAGCGTTATGCCATAAGAGAAAATGTGTTAGTAATTAACGTTACCTGTCCAGTTAACCTTAATGACAATCACAGATGCCATATGCCAGACAGTGCTGGCTAGCTAGCTACACTAACGTTAGCTAAAGTAGCTAATACTATGTGGTTTAATTTTTCATTTTAATTGAACTGAGCTGAAGTTAGCAAGCTAGGTAACAGCAGCTTCATCCAGACAGCACAGCTACATCAGCCCTGTGGCTCCTCCAGGCTACGTAGCGACAAGCTGCCTATCCCCCACAGACTGAGCTGTGCTTAGTGTGCTGTCTGGGGTTGACTGTTACAAATTGAGTCCGAGGCTTTCATGGCCTACCTTGTAGTCATGTAGCTATGAACCTATATGAAGTGTGAAGTGCATGTGAAATTATATAGAATGCATTTCAAAAATAGAAATGAGCTTCCCTCAAAGATTATACAGCTGTAAAAGCAATAATTGTAATTTTCTGGCAATTGTTACTTAGCAAGCAAGCTAGCTTCCACACACACAACAAAGATGGCAACGACGATGTTTTTGAGAAATATGTGACCGGATCCCTGCTTTGGTTACATGTTTCAAATTTTGACTTTTTCAGTTTTGATTGTTTGAATATTGCGATTTTGAAAAACACTGTTTTGAGAAAACTGGCTTTAAAGGTTTTGTTGTGAATTCTGCCCTTTCTCATCATATAATGCACCCTCAAACCAGGAACTATTGTATGGAATTGGTATATGTGTAGTCCGTAACCCAGTGCTTGCTATGATTTTGAGTAAGTTTGATTATAATAGTGTTTAAACCATAAATTCATGAAAATATGAAAAGATTTATAACAGGTTTAACCTGAGGTTTGATTTTGCTTAAAACCCCTTCATCCTTTTTCATTCTTCCACATCCCTAATTATTTTGGCATGACTCCCCCATTTTCACTTAACCTCAAAATATTGATAACTGCTCTCTCTAGTGAAATATAGCAATAATACTTCAAGGAGTGCCCATACATTTTGATAGCCCTCATCAACAGGTAATTACTTCTTGCCAGGTAGCTATCCCACAATTCCCTTGCATATGAATGCTTGGAGGAATGATGGCTGCCATGTCTCTCTTGTCTGCCCTTTGCTATTTTGCATCTGAATCTTAGAGGACTAATGGCAGATTAAAGGTGGAATGTGTCCCCCCCTATAGACACCTAATTTTCTTTTGACAAAATCTCTCATAGGCTATAAATACGTTTAAGTAACGGCAAACAGAAAAGGCAAAAGGGTCTAGGCAAGGGAAGAAAGGAAAGACCAGGAAGTGGAGACAGAAAAAGCCAGGGGGGAAAAGTCCTAATATATCCACAAAGGCAAGTCCCGCATTACTCCAATAAAACACTCTGGAGCGAAAATGGTCTCCTAAAAAACCTAGACCTAATCATAATGGCTAAGCTATTAAAGGGCAAAATAATACCACACACAAAACAGAACAAATAATGCCAGACAATACAAATTAATATCAAAGCCCAGAACAGGAAAAATAGGGCTTAAATAGCTCCAGGGTAATCACACACAGGTGTGATGCTGAGAGAAGCTCTGCAATCAAGACGGGGCGGAGCAACCATCCACTAAAAGGGCAGCGCCCTCGCGTGGCTACCAAAGAAACCGACCGCAAGGGAAAATGGGTCAAAAACCATGACAGGAGGTTATATCAGGGGATACCTGCAATTGTTTGACACGGCTGTACAGATGTATCTCAACCATGTTATGACCCAGTTACAAATGTTTCAACTTTGTTTAGGATAAATCATGTTTTTTTTTTTTTTGTTTGGTATTTCAAATACTACAGTATCCATGATGTTCAGCGATTGTACATCGTTTCCACTCCACAGAAGAAGAAAAAAGGCTCATTTCGGACAACAGAAGAAGAAAAGAACGGTGTTTTCTGTCATTAAAAAGGAATACTTTAAGCATCAGCATTATTTTATTGTAACTTTTCATCACAGCGACCGATAAAGTATGATCTCTATCTTTAAAACCATATCAATGACGGACATGTTTGAACATGCAAAAGTTTTGTTTGGAACTCGAACATTTGCGGTGAGCCAAAGTTATTTCTTATGTGTGGCGGGCTCTGGAGGTCTAACTAGTCCGTATAATTAACAAAATTTCACATATTTACACAACGATTTGAATTTAGAAATTTAGGTGAATGGTAGATTTGATTTTCAGGAATGCAATTCTGCTATTAACTCAATTTGGACCGGATATGATTTTTATAACGCATAACGCTTTTGCCTCTCCTGCACAATAGTGGGTTGCGACCAAGGGGCCAAGACTGGGCTTTCATTTTGAAGCTCACTTCCTGGTTGGGCTGGGAGCAGCAATTGTGCCGTTGCTCACTAGCGCCACTGCGATTGGCTCCAGTATATGTCTTTCACCATGTAAATCAATGGCAGCAATGTGGTCAAAGTACACAGTCATTAAATATTTCCCACAAAAAAATGTAATTGCAATAGGTGCCTTTCTTTCATCTAATGCCTCTGCATGTGCTGATTTAAAAAAAATATTGTGTTAACATTTGTTCAGGACAAATCAGAGGGACAGGTTGAGCCCTCTTCGGCTCCACGGAGCCGACGCAGTTTGTACAAACGGGCGGCGAAAAAGACATCCGGAGCCTCAATTCAGTTTTTACGAGGCCGTGGAAAGGCAATGGGTGACGTCACAGTGGCTTTGTCCATATTTTTATACAGTCTATGGTTGCGACACATGTATTTGAAGTTGGTGTCGTGTCACATATTGTAGCGATTACTCTGTTGGGTGACATAGCATCACGTGTCCAATTCCATGGACAAAAGCATGACGTCTTCACATCCTTATGTCAAGCAAATGCATTACATGTGTTCAGCGTTCATTTTGCCTGTGTATCCTGCAAAATTACCCAAGTTTGGGGCTTTATTGTGTGGATGTGTGTAGTTCTACCTGAATTCTGTGTGGTTCCATGAGGTCAGAATGTGCAGAGGTTTTTAAGGGCTGAGAGTCAGTGGTCAATGTGGTTATTTCTGTAGGAAATCCTGAAAAATGGCAAACTCTTGGTGCTGTATAGGTGTGGGGCATGCCACACCAAGCTGTAACTTGGCAGATGGCATACCTGCCATACCAATATTTTTTAAGCATGTATTTATTCATTTTGGTTTTAAGTGACAGCTAAAACAGGTACATTACAGTGAAACAACAAAGGTCACTGGATCAAACCTCCCTCCCCCCTCCCTAAAAAGACAACACAATATACTTCAGAATTACATTGGTATTTCATAGGTATACAGAACAATCAAGTTTCAAAAGCTTGCCCAAGTTCGCAATTTTCTAGGAATGTAAGAAAGGGATCCCAAATCTCATGGAATTTAGCAGATTTCTTTTTCACTGTGTATGTTAACTTTTCAAGGACAAGGCATGCAGACAAGTCTTTAAGCCACTGATTAATAGAGGGACTTTTTACATCTTTAAGAGAGATCAAGTGTCTTGCTTGTAATAGACACAAATCAAATTTGTTTTCTTCTCTTTTTTAGTTACAGTACAATCGCCTGGGTATAAACTAAGAATGCAACGTTTAGGACACATGTTGACTGGGCGTAAAATAATTTGTAAAATATATTTTGTGATTTTATTCCATAATTTTTGTATCTCAGGGCAATTCCATATAGGCAATGAAATAAGGTGCCTTTTTCTGTATTACATTTAACACAGATATCCAGGATATTTGAATGGATTTTATTAAATCTAACTGGAGTAATATACATTCTCATAATCCAATTATACTGCATCAATTTGAGATGGGTATTAATTGTTAGATGTTGAGCCCTTGAACATATTGTTACCCCACTCCTACTCAGAAATATCTTCCTGCAGGTCATTTATCCATTCAATTATCTTATGTTCAGTAGAATCTTTTCTGGTTTTTGACCAGTATGCTATAGATTAAATATATTTGACCACTACCAGCACAATTATTCACTTCAATATTTTCTAATGTGGAAAAAGGAGGCTGTGAGTCAGAGTGAGGCTGTATATAAATGAAACTCCTTAACTGTACATATTTAAAGACGTGTTTCTGTGGAATGCCATACTTCTTAAGGTCTTCAAATGACATGAGTCTAGTATCGTTGTATAGATCCATCATTTTATAGATGTCTTTTGTTGCCCATATTTTGACCCCATAGTCTCTTTTGCCAGGTGAGAAGCTATCATTGCCCCATATTTTCCAAAATTGGAAAGCAAGGTAGTCACCTAGAAAGGATTGTTCATGCCAGACACTAATCGTATTTCTCACAAAGGGATTATCTGTGGACTTCTTTACTTATTTATTTTCTGCACCTGTTAAAAAATGAAAGTAAAGCTGTAAACATTTGGTAGACATATTTTCAATTTGTGCCCATGCACATTTGTGCCCATAAGGCTCACTTGTGAAGCAGTACATTGCTGATCTAAGTTGAGCAGCCCAAAAGTACCATTGTAAATACGGTAATTGTAGCCCTCCCCCATCCATCGTATGGTAAATAAAGAAGTGACAATCGCAGCCTAGACCATCTTTTGTTACAAATGAAATTTATAAAGAGACACTTCATTCTTGAAAATAATGGTGGTGGTGGTGGGGGCAGGGAGATAGACTGAAAAAGTTATAGAGACTTGGGAAGTATAGGCTATTCATCTTCATTATATTTATACGTCCTACAAGAGAGATTGTCCAACTGTTCACAGATTCCATCACTGCAGCCATCATAGGTTCATAGTTACAAGATTCCAAATTGTTAATGACTGGAGTGACATTGATACCAAGATATTTAAATCCATTCACTGCATTAATAAAAGGGTGATTTATCACTGGATTCAATCTCTCATCTTTATTTATGAACAGGATGGATAATTAAATTTGAAATAGAATTTCTAAGGTCTGTTAGAAACAGAAGGGTATCATCTGCATACATTGTAATGTGATGTTCTAAGTCTTGATACCTGTAATTGAGGGGTGCAATCTCACCCCTAATGCGAACGGTTTCATGGCCAAAACAAAGAGCATCTGTGAGAGAAGGAACCCCTGAAGGGTCCCCCTCGAGAGCTTGAAAGGAGGTGATATAGTGTAGTTGGAGGAGACTTCTGTGAAAGGGTCGGTATAAAGTGTCTCTATCTAACTACGAAAATAGCTACCGAACCCAAAACGAGATATCACATCACTCCACTCTACTCTATCGAAAGCTTTTTCAGCGTCCAACGAGAGAATGGCTGTGTCAGGGGACAGATTCCCCACATGTATTAAGTTTAACACCCTTCTAATGCTATGGAAGGCGTGGCAATTTTTCATGAAACCATTCTGATCTGGATTGATCAGAGTCGGGAGAACCCACTCTAATCTCCGAGCCAAGACCTTAGAAATAATCTTAGCCTCATTGTTAAGCAATGAGATAGTCCTATATGATCCACATTTAGTGGGAAATTTATTAGGTTTCAAAATAAGTGTTATTAATGCACTCCTCAGGGAGTGGGGAGATAGCCCTGTTGAAAGGACTCTTCGTATATGGCCAAGAGGGGATCAAGTATTTTATCTTTGAATCATAGGCATCATTTCCACGGTGGACACGTCCCCCCCAATATCTGAGAAAGCCCTATCTGTCCCCGCCAATGTTACATCGACAGAAATGCAAAAAAGCGCCTGTATTATAGCTCATGTACGAGGTTGTACACCGTAATCAGTGGGCGGGGCATCACTGTTGCTCCAATTAGCTACATTATTGGGGCGATAGACTACAAGATAAACAAGCTACAATGTAACAAAGCAGTGTTTCATTTCAGGTGGCACCTGCTGCCTGTTGCAATTATGTAGACTGCAAGGCTGTATCGAGTGGAAACGTGGGGTTTAGGTTCCGGAAGCAAAAACTTCATTCACTTTTTACATTTGTTGTGTCCGAATGGTCTGCATCCTGTGTAATAGCATAGGACTACTGTATACTGCTTAGGCTACTGCATGCTGTGTAGTGACGTGCAGTGTGCGTAAAATATCCCCCATACTATTATCAGTGAAACTTTGAAATAAGTATATCATTTGGGGATTTTAAGCACACTACATTTAGAGAACATTTCGCCTGCTTAACGTTCTCATCCAGTGTGGGCTACTCAACTATCATACTCAATAGTAGCCTATAGAAGGGTGTTGAATCAGACACAAGCATTGACAGTCTAATGTGAAACACCTTCATGCACACTCATCTTTCCCTGAATCACGTTGAAACACCTCCCTAATCTGTGGCCATGTTCCTGCTGCCTTTAAAACTACCCGTGTAACCCCACTCCTTAAAAAACCTAGCTTGGATCCCTCTGATGTCAGGAACTACCGTCCTGTATCTCTCTTGCCCTTCCTGTCCAAAACAATTGAACGTGCTGTCCTTAACCAACTGTCTGTTTTTCTCCACCAGAACAACCTGCTTGACCCGCATCAGTCCGGCTTCAGAACCGGCCATTCCACTGAAACTGCTCTCCTGGCCGTGACGGAGGCACTCGCCACTGCTAGAGCCTCCTCCCTCTCCTCTGTTCTGATTCTCCTTGACCTGTCTGCGGCATTCGACACGGTCAACCACAAACTCCTGATCTCCACACTCGCTGAGATGGGCATTTCTGGGACTGCCCCCTCTTGGTTTGTATCGTATCTCACTGATAGATCCTACCAAGTCTCCTGGAAGGGTTCCGTCTCTGCTCCCTGTCCCCTGTCTACAGGAGTCCCGCAGGGATCTGTACTGTACTCTGCTGTTCTCTATGTATACTAAGTCTCTTGGTTCAGTAATTAATTCACATGGCTTCTCATACCATAGCTATGCTGATGATACTCAACTCTTCCTCTCTTTCCCTCCCTCTACCCCACAGGTTAAGGAGAGGATATCTGCTTGTCTGACTGACATCTCTGAGTGGATGGCTACCCATCACCTGAAGCTCAACCTTGACAAGACAGAGCTCCTCTTCATGCCGTACAAGACCTCCCCACTACATGACCTCTCGATCACCGTTGACGGGACCGTGGTGGCTGCCTCCCGCTCTGCAAGGAACCTGGGGGTGGTCCTGGACGACCGGCTGGACTTCAAAGAGCACATCAGGGCGATGGCACGGTCCTGCAGGTTCCTCCTGTACAACATCAGGAGGATTCGACCGTACCTGACCACCTACTCCACCCAGCTTCTTGTCCAGACCATGGTCACCTCACGCATGGACTACTGCAACTCCCTGCTTGCAAGCCTACCGGCCTGCGCCATTCTGCCTCTTCAACTGATCCAGAATGCAGCTGCCCGGCTTGTGTTCAACCTCCCGAAATTTTACCATGTAACCCCCCTGCTGAGGTCACTCCACTGGCTGCCAGTTGCAGCCAGGATCAGGTTCAAAGTTCTGACCCTGGCCTACACTGCAGCCAATAGGACAGGCCCCGCCTACCTGCAGGACTTAATCCAGAACTATGTTCCTGCTTGACCACTTCGCTCTTCTACAGCAGGGGGACTCGCACTTCCCCCCCTCCGTGTCAACGGCTCACGCTCGTCCCAAGCTTTTCCACCTTAGCTCCTCAGTGGTGGAATGAACTTCCCATTCCCCTACGTTCTACTCGAACCCTGCCTGCATTCCGTCGAGGCCTGAAGACACACCTCTTCAGACTCCACCTTGACTGATGTTCTAACCTAGGAATATCAGTTCCCTGTGTTTACTAATTCCCTGTGTTTTTCCTGTCTGTTTGTTATAGTTTATAATAGTATTTAGAATAGAAGTGTAGTATAGCTGATTTACCCACAGCTTACTGTGAACTACAGTCAACGTTCATTACTAGGGATAGCTGCTACATTATGGGAAGGATGTGCTTTGTCTTGTCTGTTCTGTAGTGATCTTGATGATGTCTCTGTATGCACTTATTGTACGTCGCTTTGGATAAAAGCGTCTGCTAAATGAATGTAATGTAATTTGCCAGGCATTTCTGAGAAACGTAGCCTATGCTAAAATGAGTCTAATAAAGTGCAGGAAACTTTAGGTCTACATTATTTAGATGTAGCTTTTCTGAATTTGGCTATGATATAATTTAACAAACGAACAACACGAGGAGTGAGCTAGGCTCCCTCTCCTTTAAAATAATGCATAATGGAAGTAGCTTAATAGGCTACCCTTCTCGTTTTCTCATATCCCCCATCAATTTGCAGACTGTAGCCTAAGCTATATGTAATTGTATAATTGCTTAGCTAATGTCAGAATTCAAAATGTAGGCCTACAAGATACAAGCCTTTCTTTGTTCAATTAACCTAAACTACGAGTTTACAGATCAGTAACACTGCCGCCAAGGAGCAGCAAGCAATAGCAACGGTAACGTGGATGTGTTCAGTCAGCAGGGCACATCTATCTCAAAGCCACGAAAAATCTGAAAAGCACTAATCTACCTACTTCTTTATCTTCACATTCATCACTAAAATGGTTTGGCCTCCTTGGGCCTTTTTACTTTTTTTTTATTATTATTTTGTTCAATATAGCCAGCTAATGTCAGCTAAATTAACGGCTCAAACAGACAAACAACATAAACACATTGTTGAAACAATCTTATTGGTTGCTATGTGGCCTACACTATAAGGCGTGTAAGCTATGCATTTGATTTGTGTGACAATGGATTATTTGATTGGATTAAAATGTGACTAGTCTGCTCTTCCTTTTTATGTTTACATGCTTTATTTTACCTAATGTCAAAGTCTTAGAATGGACGGGAATGCATGCAATGTCTTTACGGTAGCCTCAGTGTTGCAATTATAGGGGAAATAAGTAGAGGGATATAAGTACAGGGATTCACAAGTAGAGTAAAAGTTTTTTTTATTCAAAGAATTCCCGTTTTTGAATAAAATAATATATATATATATATTTTTTTGTGAACAAGCTGTTGTTTTGTGGATGCAGTTCATAACATAATAAATTGACTGCCTTGTCACTCATCTTCAACATGTTTGTCATCACATATTCATTTTGGAGCGAGCTATGACGTGTCTACTATGAAAAAATATACTGTTTTGTGAGATGAGAGACAGCAGGGGATGTTGCAGCTACACTACAGGCCCAGCGTCTCAGAGCAAGCAGCCAAAATGTGGGTTGAGTATCTGAAATCGATTGCTCCATACCTGTATAACCTCTCGTACACAATCGCCGTACTCCCCCTGCCATGAACGTTACCATTGCTTAGCAATGCTGGGTTAGCTATCTAGCAAGCTAATGATAGCTCATGGCAAGTCGTTATAACATTTAGCTAGCAAGCTAACGATAGCTACTTTGATTGCCTAGCTAACATTACTAGCCAGCTTCTCCAAAAAGCTAGGTCGTAAGAGCAGCTAACTTTAGTTTAACGTTAGCTTACAAAATAAAACGTAGTCACAAACGGCAGCTAGCCATAGACTGGTCGGTATTCAAATTTTTTAATAAGAGGACAGGTTTGGGCGGGTATTATGAACAATAGCCTAGTATTAGTAGGCTAAGTTATTTGGTTGTTTAGGCCTACAGTATATACAGTCTATGGAACGAGCGAAACCTAACCGGACATTTCTACGCTTGGATAATTTTTTTTCGGTCCCAAAAATTAAGAAAATGTGTGGGGAATAGAGCCAAAGTGTTTGCGATATGTTTGTACTGACTCAATACGGGGATGTTTAAAATAAAACCAATAATTTATCGGAAAAGAATACGGAGTCTGCGTTTCTAAGGCCCCGTCCACACGTATATGGATATTTCTAAAAACGTAGTATTTTCTCTGCGTTTTGGCCTCCCGTCCACACGAAAACAAGTTTTAGGTCGCTGAAAATGGAGCTTTTGGAAAACACCTTCCAGGGTGGAGATTTTTAAAAACTCCGTTCTACGTGTATTCGTGTGTACGGGTGAAATTGACTTTTTGGAAAATGCTGACATCATGACCTCAATTTGCGCGTGGCAAATGTTGTTATATGTGAATTTGCCAAGAGACACAGACCATTAGAATAGTTATTTTCTTATTTTAGTGAACTTATTATAAAAAATTATTTACTGACTATATTTTCTCATTGATACCATCTTTTATCAACGTATCATGGTAAAAAAAACTTTTTTGGGACGTGTTGCAGGCATCATGATAAGGTAAAACATTAAATATCTTTTCCTTCTACTGTTTTCAATTAAATATATGTAAAAGAGAATTTACAAATCACTGCTTTCTGCTTTTATATGCATTTTACATGCATGTCCAAATTTTTTGGAATTGGGGTTTGTACACTGAAGCAAGGGGGCTGAATACTTGATGAATTGATTGTTTTTGGTTTTATATTTATCAATAACAAATTGTAGATTTTACGTTTCACATTGACATCGTAGAGTTGTTTGTGTTGAATACCAGCAAAAAAAGCCTGATTAAATCAATTTTTATCAAGTGTTCGTACGCAGCAAAATATGAAAACGTCTAAGGGGGCTGAATACCTTTTCAACCCACTGTACTTGAAACATAATACAGTGGGCACTGAGAAAAGAGTGGTAGTTCTCTGTTTATGTTTTACCAACTATTAAAAGTAATTCAGATTTAAATGGTCCAAATGAGTATGTTTTTGAATATTTGTCACCTTAACACTCAGTAGAAATAGCCAGTTAATAGCCTTTTTGCAAAACCCTTTCTCCCAGGGGGGCATGCCCCTGGACCACCTCAGAGGGATGTTCATCTCACTGTTCAACCCAAAGTTACGCCCTTGGCCTGGGGTCACGCCAAGTTTTATCTGCTCTGCTGCATTCATCAACACTTGAGGCTGAGACTCGTTTCAGTTGCTTGAGCACGTTTTTTTTTAGCTAAAACGTGGTCCTGCTGTCAAGTTATCGCTGAATGCATAAATAAAGTATAAAGCTGGCTGGTTTTTGAAGTTAAGCCAGGGCTGATTCAATAACATTAACTAGAAACGTGTCTGTCTTTTAAAAATGACAGACACGCTGCATGCTAATTGCCAGTGGTGATTTGTGATCATCTTTCTGAATCTGATAACCAGTATTGAGCACCATTTGAGTAAATAATTTGTAATTTTGCCGCTGAAATGTATACAGATAACACATTTAATTAATTTCTAATATACCTTAAAAGCGAAAAGGGCTTCAGTAGTCAGCAATTTTCACTTTACCTGTAACCTCAGTACCATCCTAACTTAGTGACAAGGCTCCCTCCCAAGTTTTCCCAAACCTGATCCTGGGGACCCCAGTAGTTAGTTACATCTAATCCTATGAACAGTTACTGTAATTCAGAGCATGCACGTGTGTGTATATGATTTGTGTGCTTGATTGCCTCAGAATTCAGGTTTGGGTAATCAATTGACAATAGAACAATAGATCAGTCAGTCAATTAGGTTTAGCCAATATAAGCCCCTTTACAAATTACCACTCTGTTAGCCCACTCAATAGAACTAAGCATAGAAAGATTTCAAAAGGGGCTGTTAGCATTAAGATGGGCCTAAAGCACCTCAGCATTCCATGTGCAGACCTTATCAAGCGGAAAGCCCATTTGACACATTCCGTATCGAGGCTGACACAGCTCATGGAAAAAAGACAAGAGCCAGCCTGCCCTTCTCCGCGAGGACTTCAGAGACGCCAGTTTAACGAGGGGAGCCTGATGCCGACAAGTATACCTTTCCGTCAATCACTCTGCCGCTTGAAAATGTTCCCTGTCGCTGTCAGACTGTGCTATGGGACTTGCCATGGACGAACAAAACAAAGAGAACAAGGGGAGACCTTGATCATCAGCCAATGAGAGAATAAACTTTCAATTGAAACTACTGTCCTTTCTTTGTCTTTTTAAACACATTAAAGTCATCCAGCAGAATTCTACTTGAATGATGGAAAAAGTAAATATTTATTTTCAGCAATCTAAGAAATTATTAATGTGATACTGAAACTTCCTTGCAAGTGCGTACAACACCTGGAAAGAGGTATACTTTACAACAACGCATTTCAGCCAGCAAGTGCTGGTTACAAACAACACAAAAAAAACATCCATTTAAAAAATGTAGCTGTTTTCCCATTAGCATACACACCTGTACTAGACATTACTGTGTCATAATATTAATACATTAATTGTCTGCACTCCTGGATCGCTGGACTAGAGGGGACTCTATATACAAGTCATGTTAAAAGTAAGTACATCCCCAGATAAGTTGTCTCTTTTTAGACATATTTGGACACATGGATATTTGATCCTAATTTCAAAGCTTTGTACTCTTAAAGGTTGTCTAATTTAACAAAGGACACAAAGACATTATGCGTTTAAATGATTTATTATCAGAAATCAACAGAAGTGCAATTATCCTGTGAGGAAAAAGTAAGTACACCCCTCGCTTCAATAACTGGTGTTGCCCCCTTTGGCAGCAATAACCTCTTCTAGGCGTTTCTTGTAATTGACAATAGCCTCTGACATCGACTGGGAGGAATTTTCAGCCATTCTTCTTTGCAGTACTGCTTTAATTGTGTGATGTTAGAGGGCTTCATTGAATGCACAGCCCGCTTCAAGTCCCTCCAAAGCATTTCGATTGAGGTCTGGACTTTGACTTGGCCATTCCATAACCCTCTATTTTTTCTTTCTGAGCCATTCTGTAATAGATTTGCTTGTATGTTTAGGATCATTATCCTGTTGGAGGATCCAGGACCTTTTCAGCTTCAGCATCTGAACTGATGGCTCACATTCTCCTCAAGAATGGTCTGGTATAAAGTTGAATTCATGGTTTAATCTATTATGGTAAATTTACCAGGCCCTGAGGCAGCAAAGCAGCCCCAAACCATAACACCCCCTCCACCATGTTTCACCACTGGAATGAGGCGCTTCTGCTCAAAGGCAGTGTTGCATCTTCGCCAAACGTGACGTTTTGCATTGCGCCCAAACAACTCCAGCTTTGACTCATCAGTCCAGAGAACATTTTCCCAGTAGTTTTGAACTTTATCCAGATGTTGTTTGGCAAAGTTCAGTTGTGCTTTTATATTCTTTTTGGAGTGCAGGGGCTTCTCTATCCTCCCATGTAGGCCAAGTTTGTGGCCATCTATTTCTGATTGTTGACTCATGCACTTTCACGTTAACTGTGGCAAGTGAACATGCACTATATCAAGTTCATAACTTACTCTTAGAGGCAGAAATAGAGCCTGTATTCAATGAACACTTGGGGCCCTATCTTAGACCCGGCGCTAAGTGGCGGTAACCCAAACATAAAGTGATGATTTGCAAATCCTTTTTGACCTGTATCCAATTGAAAACAGTACAAAGACAAGGGGCCTTATCTTACACCCGGTGCAGGGTTCATTATAGCCCCTAGTGCTCACGTCGTTTAAATACCAAGTGATTTTGCGCCCATAGCAAGTGAACTGGGCGGGTTGGTCTTAAAATGAGGAGTGGCCAGGATTATTTTTGGTGTATTGCTATCTTGAGCCAGCAGAAAGCGCTTGCACCACAAACCTGGTCTAAAGTCGTGTCGCAGTTGTTTACATGTTATTTTGCCATTGTCTAACTGAAATAAGCAGGGATGTCCCTGAAAAAGATGTTGTCTAGATGGCAGCAAATGTGGCTCCACAATGCATATGCGTTAATGGTGCCTTCACAGATGTGCAAATTACCCATGCTATGGGCACTAACACACCCCCGTACCATGACAGATGCTGGCTTTTGAGCCTTGCGTTGGTAAAAATCGGAATGGTCCTTTTCCTCTTTGGCCCGGAGAACACGACAATTTGAAAGATGGACTCGTCAGACCACAGCACACATTTCCACTTTGCGTCAGTCCATCTCAGATGAGCTTGAGCCCAGAGAAGTCGGCGGTGTTTCTGGATGTTGTTGATATGTGGCTTATGCTTTGCGTAGTAGAGTAGATGAAGCGACTAACTGTGTTTACTGACAAAGTATTCCTGAGCCCAAGTGGTTATATTCATTACAGAAGCATGTCAGTTTTTAATGCAGTGCAGTCTGAGGGATCGAAGGTCACGGGTATTCAATACTGGTTTTCGGCCTTGCCCTTTACGCAGATATTTCTCCAGTTCTCTGTATCTTTTAATAATATTATGCACTGTATATGGTGAAATCCCTAAATTCCTTGCAATCGTGCATTGAGAAACGTTGTTCATTAACTGTTGGACTATTCACTCACGCATTTTTTCGCAAAGTGGCAAACCTCGACCCATCCTTGCTCATAAACGACTTTGTGGATGCTTCTTTTATACCCAGTCATGATAGCATCACCTGTTACCTATTCACCTGTTTACCTGTGGAATGTTCCAAACAGGTGTTTTTTGAACATTCCACAACCTTCCCAGCCTTATTTTGACCGTCTCAACTTTTTTGGAACGTGTTGCAGGCATCAAATTCGGAATTAGCATATATTTCCAAAATTCAATAAAGTTGAGAAGGTAAAGCATTAAATATATTTTCTTTGTACTGTTTTCAATTAAATATATGTAAAAGAGAATTTACAAATCACTGCTTTCTGCTTTTATGTGCATTTTACATACTGTCCCAACTTTTTTGGAATTGGGGTTTGTAGTTCGTAATATGTCCCGCTCTTGTACTACAAGTTATAGGCCGTGACCGAATATGATCTCTTCACCCGTTTGAGGGCGCATATTTGAGTCAACTTCATCAAAAAGCTTTTGAGTGGGCGATTTTTTCTCACAAATGGGAACTTAAAAACCCCAGGATGAAAGCCTTATTTCCAGAGGTTTTTTTTGTGGGGATTCAGGAGCACACTCATCCGACAATTTCAGGATGTAAACCTACAAGTAAAAACTACAACTTGTAGTACAAGAGCAGAACATATTAAATATTGCGAACGACTCTTTTTATTTTTGTTAATTCTATCTTCGTTCATAATCTACACTTTGTAACCATCGTCATATATAATTCATATATAAACCATCATCATATATTATACTAAAATTCACAAATACAGTTCTAACCCCCGTCAATTGTTCTCCATCTTCTCCTCCCTCCTCAGCAAATCCCCTCCTGCTCCTCAATCCTCGTTCACTGCAGACAACTTCGCAGATTTCTTTGATGAGAAGATCTCAGACATCCGCAGCTCCTTCAGCCCCTCAGCCCCTCTCTCTATGCCCCCCCCCCCCTGTTTCTTCACCATTTTTCCCCTGTCTGATACCGATGTATCCCACCTCCTACTCTCCCATCGCCCCACTACCTGTGCTCTCGACCCTATCCCTTCATCTCTCCTCCAGGCAATCACCCCAGATATCCTCCCGTTTGTGACCTCCCTGGTGAACTCCTCCCTGACCTCTGGCTGCTTCCCCTCATCCTTCAAGAGAGCCCACATTACCCCGATCCTGAAAAAACCCACGCTGGACCCCTCCAACAACCAAAACTACAGCCCGGTATCTCTTCTTCCTTTTCTTACCAAAACTATTGAACGTGCTGTTTCTAACCAACTGTCTTCTTTCCTTACACAGAACAACCTACTAGACCGCCACCAGTCCGGCTTCAGACCTGGCCACTCAACGGAGACCGCACTCCTCTCCGTCAGCGAGATGCTAGACCTCCTAGACCTCTCTGCCGCCTTCGACACCGTAGATCACTCCATCCTCCTGTCGTCCCTGTCTGCAGCGGGGATCGGCGGCTCGGCCCTGGCCTGGATTGAGTCCTACCTCTCGGGAGCGCTCCTCCCAGGTTGCCTCGGCTGGTAAAGTATCGGCACCCCGTCCCCTTACCACAGGAGTCCACCAGGGCTCAGTCCTTAGCCCCCTCCTTTTCTCCACCTACACCAAATCCCTTGGCCCTGTTATCACTGCTCATGGTCTTTCTTACCACTGCTATGCTGACGATACTCAACTCTTTCTCTCCTTCTCACCCTCTGACTCTCAGGTGTCAGCCCGCATCTCCGCTTGCCTGAGAGACATCCAGAGCTGGATGGACAACCACCATCTGAAGCTCAATCCAGGCAAGACTGAGCTCATCTACATTCCTGGTCTAACCTCTCCCCCTCTCAATCTCTCCATTTCCCTAGGGGACACTCCACTGACCCCAACGCCCTGTGCCAGGAACCTCGGAGTGGTGATGGACAACAGGCTGTCCCTCTCCGAGAACATCGCGGTGGTAACCCGGGCGTGCAGGTTCTTCCTGTCCATCATCAGGAGAATCTGTCCCTTCCTCACCACCCACTCAACCCAGCTCCTGGTCCAAGCGATGGTGCTGTCCCGCCTGGACTACTGCAACTCTCTCCTGGCTGGCCTGCCAGCATCGGCCATTAGACCCCTTCAGCTTATCCAGAACGCAGCAGCGCGCCTGGTCTTCAACCTCCCCCGACACTCCCATGTCACCCCCCTGCTCATTGACCTCCACTGGCTACCTGTGATGGCTCGCATCAAATTCAAAACATTGGTGCTCGCCTTCCAGGCAGTCCGAGGATCAGCCCCTCCATACCTCCAAAAGCTCTACACACCTACCAGATCCCTGCGTTCTGCCTCCTCAGGACGACTGGTACCCCCCCCCCCCCCACTTCATACTAGCACCCGGTCTCGACGTCTGTCTGTCCTGGCCCCACGGTGGTGGAATGAGCTCCCCGTGGAGGTCAGAACAACAGAAAGTCTGACCACCTTCAATCGCAGATTGAAGACTCACCTCTTCAAGCTGCACCTCTCTCCACCCCTCCCTACCTCCTTGTGACCTCCCTTGACTGTGTTTTTCTGAATCCTTGTTTAAGTGGTTCAAGCTGCTAGTTTAATACTTAAGGTTACTTATTGCTTTACTGTTGTACATGTCAATGATCGATATCGTGTGCCCCCCCCCCCCAAAATAAATAAATAAATAAATCGTATTTACCTTTTAGGGTTGTTCTAACGCACTTGTTCCTAGTTTGAAAATGCACTAATGTACGTCGCTCTGGATAAGAGCATCTGCCAAATGACTAAAATGTAAATGTAATATAAACTGATTGATATTCTCAATAAACAAGACTAGGCAAGCCTAGCTCAGCCCGGACACCTGTATGCAGCCAGTGGGGTACATTTGACAAGGCACGGCGGATATTATTCTGGAGCATGCAGGTTGGTCTGCATACCGGTCGACTGAGTGGATCTGACTCTCAAAGGTGTGTGTATCAGAGAATGTGAGCGGGAGTGAGCGAGGAGAGGAAGCGGACATAATTTAATTAGAGTGATGAGCACTAATAGGACGTTACCACTCCGCAAGCTCCAGTTTGCTCCGGTTTATATATTGTGATAAAAATGGACATTGCATTTTTTTGTTTAGATACCACATTAGTTTAGTTCATAAAATATATATTTATTAATCGTTTTGTTAGCCTATACGGAGAGCTGAAGTTGTTTTAACCCCTTTGCACAGATGCCTAGTGACCAAGATTTTGCTCAACTGAGACATCCATTGCTTCTGCAGCCCAGCTATGAGTGGAAACCACAAACTCTGTGTTTTATCTTTATTGGTCAACGATTCGTGACAACTCTGCCGAATACGGAGTTTCGAAGTGTCACTATTTTCCTGTAGAAAGTCCATTTAACAAGCAACCCCCCACCCAGTCTTGCCTGCAACTATACCTACCCATGCGTGACATAGTGGACAATAGTGTCTATGTGTGAGTTCATGAATATATTTATTCATCATATAAATTTAGAATTCCGTCATAGCAACAAGATAAACCCAACAATAGCCTGATCGTATGCCATGAAAAAAATCCATGAAAAGCCCTGCTCACTCAAATGCAAAATAAAGGTGAAATTATTGTGTCATATACCATGTCATTCTACTATAAATATCTGCTACTAAATATGAAATAAATATATATAATAAATAATCCTACCATTGAGAAATACACACCAGTTTAGCACGTTATTACACAATTTGGAACGTCTGTGGGCAGTACCCCATATGCCCTACCTGCAGTTCTGAAGTGTTACACGTCATTCCGGTTTTATTCACAACTGTTTTATCCGATAGATGACAGTATATCCTTCTCAACGGTGTTCGCAATTTTTTCTTGGATGCTTTGAAAGATAATTTACAGCCCAGCTTAACAGCATTTTTAATCTAGTCAATGTACTATGTCAAACAGCTACAGAAAACGGATTCGCTGACGGGAGTTTATTGCCCTCAATATGAAAATAGTACTGCTTATAATATGTGGTTCTTCTCGCTGGTATTATGTATATAGTTTAGATGTATATAGTTAGATATGGTTATTTTCGCATTTTCAGTGCATCTCACACAGTGTAGTATAAGCATTCATTCCTCAGTCATGTTTTATGTTTGATGTACAGACTTTCATTGAAGCTAGAATATTTGGCAGCATTTTCCTGTTGGTGGAATATTATTTTATTGTGATGTTATTGTATATAATATAGGCTTAAGGCTTCGTATCTTCATGGGCTATACTTGTCACTTAAGGCATGGAAAATACTCATTCCAATTTACTGTGCGCTGATATGTGCTAGATTAAAATTTTCCTTGGAGTCATTATGAATGGGAACATTTTTTTTTAAAACTACAGAAAAATGCGATCTCAGCCAGGGCAAAATAATAGATACTGTAGAGTACAGGAAAAAGTGATGTTTTATTGAGGTACAAGAGTGAATAATTAGGCTACATATTTAGGTGTGTGTACTGTGTAATAGTGTGATATCAACATTTTCATCTTAAACCATCAGAAGGGGCTAATGTAAATGCTTTATAATTGACAAAACTCATTTAATTGAGTTTCACATATGTAGCTCACAGTATTTCATTGCAAACTAAAGAGAAACTTTTTATTTGCGTTTGTGGCACTATTTTGACTTAAATTATGAAAATAAACAAATATAAGTTTGTATTGTAAAAGGTACAACTGTCTTGATTCATTTAAGCCATTTACCAAGTTTCTGTGATGCTCACACCGGGAGTTATAAAGCCTTAAACAGAGCACCCCCTAAATAGGTGAAAATTTACCAAATTTGCCAAATTTGCATTTTCTGTACACAGAGAATGCACACATTGACAGCATTCTCAGAAGTTTTTTATTTGCTCAAAAACAATATCTCAATAACAAACTTCAAGTTTGCTTGTCTCCATTCCTCGCCAAAATAGAATGTTTACTGAACTGCAGCGTCCAGATAGAACAAATCAATTCCAACAGTAGCTTATGACACCTGCAAATAGCCTAGATACGTTGTCTTTTATGTGGGTGGTTTAGGTCTGATTGGTTGTTTGTAATGAACGATTATTTTGCTGCCACCTTTTTACCGTAATTACTCAAAATTTAGGCATAGTGACCCCTGCCTTTAACCCTTTTGCGCATACCACCACAAATATGTGATCAGAACTGGCCCAAAAGCGTACCATCACAAATATGTGATTGGAATGTATCATTATAACATTCAGTTGAGAATGTCTGCTGGAGCGGGGTTTGATACCTGGAGCTCAGCCCCTGTATTATTACATTATCACGCCCAGAATTAGGCTTTTTTTTTATTTCAAAAGGTGGCATGGTCTAGCTAAAACAGCGTGCTTTGTTACCCTTTAACAGTTAGCCCACACGTTATCTTGGACTTTGTGCAGAATTTAGGCATGTCGTTGTTTGTACCTTTGTGCAGAAAACTATTTGACGAACAGGAGGCTAAATGCTTTGAATTACTGTTTATTTATTCATTCGTCACTGGACAGGTTGCGTAGGCTATTTGCCAGGACCACAGTCAAAAAATAATCTGCTTTGAACTCGGCTTACTTTCCGTTAGTTGTTGCTCCTCTGACATTGATTGAGTTATAAACATGGGTGATGTCTTCCTCTGGCGAGTGTAGCTATCTAGTCTGACTTCCCTGAAGTAAAAAGTTGAGAGTAAAATTTCAATACCAATGAAGTCCCAATATTGACTGGGCGATAACGACTACGAGAAAGATTATACATTTCAGCCAATTGACCTGTATCTTTAAACATATCCACAGTTGTTCATTCATGATTTTTGGGTGCTACAACTTGTACTAGTAAAAGGGGACGGGGAGTTAAACAGCAAATGTTTTACCGAAATTACTCTGAATTTACGAATGCGCTTTCAACATCGGGGGATCAGGCAACCAACCAATCAACCAACCAGTCATTCAGTCAGTTACCCACGCTCTGCGTCCAGGCAAAAATAAACAAATAAATAAATAAATATTACGAACTACTTTCTCACTAGTTCGGAAAAAGTTTCGCTGTGATGTGTCCGAATACGACCCCTTAACCCCTTTGAGGGCGCATATTTGAGTCAACATCGTCAAAAAGCTTTTGAGTGGGTGTCTTTTTCTCACAAATGGGGGCACTTAAAATACCAGTATGAAACCCTTATTTCTGGGGTTTTGTTGAGGGAATTGAGGAGCACACTCATCCGCAGAACTGTGTAAGTATCTTCATTCATAGTCTACACTTTGGAACCATCATCATATGTAAACTGATTGATATTCTCAATATTAAAAAAATATATATACTGTATATAGAAAGGTCTTCTCATTCAATTCTACAAAGCCATCATCCAAAGCATCCTAACTAACATCCTATCAATCACCGTTTGGTATGGAAATACACCACAGCACACAATAAAGGACATGGACAGAATCATCTCCAGAGCATCAAAGATCACAGGCTGCAAACTCCCCACACTGGACTCCATATATACACAACACATCACCAAACGTGTGACCAAAAACATTGAGGACCCTCCACTATACCTTCTGGTAGAAGATATCTATTGCTGGGAGACAGGACAGATTACTTCAACCTAAGCTTCTTTCCCCAGGTCATCCAAATGATTAATGCACACCTCTAAGTTTTTTGTATTTATGTATACTGTGAATTTTTCTCTTTTATGTTAAATGTGGTGTACTGATAGCAGCTCCTTTCCCCAGTAATGGAATTAATTCCACCAGCCTAGCTGTGTGTCAATAAAGCACAGAAACCCAACCATAAATAAAACTTAAAAATGGTTATATGATTTGGAATTTCATTTTGTGTAACTGACACTCTAAGAGGATGAATGGACCTAAACCATTGCAAGAAATGCACCCAGACCATAACAGAGCTGCCAGAACCCTATGTAAAACATACTATGTATTCCTCATTTACTTAATATGTTACCCGTTTGTATGTGGGTCTAATGTTGCTTTAACAAATGATATGTTGCATTTAATGCAACTCTTTCAATAGGGTCACTGGTGTTACTTAATTGGGTCACTGGTGTTGAAATGTGTTTCCATTGTATATTAAAGGGACTGTAAAGGTAAATCCATAATTTGCTTCAGACTACATTATATGGGGTTGTTAAGTTATGTATTATGCATCAGCAACAGTATGAGATTTCAATTTCATTGCAATCTCGAACTATATCCATCTCTCCATTTCCATCTATTCCAATGTGGGGATTAAATGGGTGGAGTTCAAATTAACCCAGGACCCAGGTCCTTCATGACATCATGAAGGACTTGACGTAATGGCCATTTCTGATGAGTTCTTTCCTATTTGGTAATGTAATATTTATGAATACAATTGAAAAATTTTTGGCACAGGTCTGGTACAACCTACATAATTCAACATTTTGACTTCCAGTGGACATTAGATTGCTGTGATCTCAGGATGCTACCTTTATGTTACATAGAATGTGCCTAGAACCTAAGAGGAATGCTCCTAGAATGTTAATGAAATGTTAAAGTGGACGTTCCTCAGAAACGTTGTGTGAAAGAAAAACACAACATTGCATCAACCAGGGAATGTTTAGGGCAACCTTAATAACATTCCTAGAATGTGACTTTGTTAGCTGGGTATACATTGATGCTGTGAAAGAACTATAAAATAACCTATTAAATAGGCTACCTGCAATTCAGTAAAAACCTCCCTTGGTGTGCAGTTTGATATAAATGTTATAAAGACATTTCGGAGTTTTTTCAGGGCAAGGCACACTTACGCACAGCGTGGCGCACAGTTGCTTTGCTGAGGCTCTCGACATCCCCAACGGTGTACAAAAAGGTGCCACTTGCCAAAAAAAACACAACTTAATGTACACGGTTTGTATTACACTAATGGACTGACTGCAATGTGTTTCATTTGCGACATCGGCCTATTGAAAATTGCAAATGTAGATCGTTCGCTCCCTGGAAAATCTGTAGCATTCATAGAGATGCTCGTCTGGATAACTCCTTACCATTTGTGCCCCTTTATCGACAGGGTTGTCAATGACGAACGGACATGCCATGATTGAAACAGAACCAGTCAAGACACGTTTGTTTTTATACACTGCTTAATTGGGTCCAATGTTTTCATTAACGACCATCTATGGTTGTCAACTCATAGGTACACGGACCCCTATGTCTAGTTTACGCCTCTAAAATATTACAGAATGGCTTTGTTTTGATATCATACAAATAAAAAAAAGGCAAAAACATGAATTTTAAATATAATATTACTCAACCATTTAAAATTGAGTAATATTATCAGGCCTGTTTTTTTCCCAATTTTCCTTTTATTTTTCTGTACAGCGCCCTCTTTGGTGATTTGCTCGCCTTAAATTGCCTTTTAGGGACAGTTAGGGAATTTTCTACTTTTTGGATGAATAAGTTTCATTATAAGGTGGCATACAAACATGGCTACAGCTATAAAAAAAAATTATGTAGAGTGTAGTTACCCTTTAAGTATCCTATATGTGACGTCTTCAACTTAACCAGTTGAAGTCACATATCCTTACTAATAGCCTATTACGTGCAACGAACGGTTACGACGGTAACTATGTTCTATGAATTCCGGATGACCATTAGGGTCGTCAATATGGATGGACCTTCTGGGGCCAGATGCATCGAGACTTTTATACGAGAATTTGTCATGGTACATGACCTCCACATAGTGATGTAATTCCTCCCATAAAGGGGGGGAAGCGTCACTGCGGAAATCCTCGGAACACTTTTCTCCCGAGTGACCATGATCCCTAATGCTCATCCAGAACTCATAGAACATGGTTACTGTTGTAACCGTTTGTTCTATTTCGTTCCTCCGACTATTAGGGTCATCAATATGGATGACTAATACCCAAAATGTCAGGAGGGACCATCATCCTTACGTGGATGCCAAGGCTGCAGGTAAGACGGTTGTACCGACCATTGAGCCTGGCACCACATTGACATGATAAAACCTTGCGAATGTGAAGGGGGACACCCACGTCACCGCATCACAAATTTCTTTAAGAGGTACACCTTCCAGGGCTGTCCATGAGGTA
This sequence comes from Synaphobranchus kaupii, assembly GCA_029718625.1. Classification (NCBI taxonomy): domain Eukaryota; kingdom Metazoa; phylum Chordata; class Actinopteri; order Anguilliformes; family Synaphobranchidae; genus Synaphobranchus; species Synaphobranchus kaupii. The sequence goes on along the minus strand of CM056383.1, from coordinate 46,163,377 downwards.
TCCATACTTCTTATGGATCTGCCCTGGATATCAATAGGCGAAGGCTTAGCGCTAGCCGTAGCTATTGCCTTCACTACCCTTTGGGAGAGCGCTGTCCCTTTGGTCTTGCCATAGCAAAGAAAGAGTTGCCCTGTACGTCTGATGGAAGCGGTAGCTTTAACGTAGCGTTGCAGCGCACGCACTGGACATATCCGGTGTGCGTCCCGCAGGTCCTTGCCTGGCGGGGGGCGAAGCGCAGCGAGCTCGATCAGATGATTAATGCCGAAACAATTTTGGGCAGAAACGATGGATTAGGCCGCAGTGTGACTCCTGAGTCGGCCGGCCTCCACCTTAGACACTCTGCGCTGATGGAGAGAGCGCAGAGCTCACAACGCATCTTGCTGATGCCATCGCTAGCAGAAACACCGTCTTAAAAGAAAGCCACTTAAGAGAGGCTCATAGGGCTGAACCGTGAGCGCTCTCAACACTAAGGGGAGATCCCAGGAGGGAGCTACCAGTGACCTCGCAGGTCTATTATATTATTATAAATCCAAATACTTATGTTATTTTTATTTAATTATCTCTCAATATAGAGCGGGCTAGTACACAAATGCTCAACGTTTCGGCCTCAGCCTTTGTCAAGAGCTTCCAATTTCAAAAGCTTTTTTTGGAATGTACCCAGACATGCCTGCTGGATATGGCAGCCGCATAGGTTTTCATTGTGCTGGCTGTTTTCCCGTTATCAAGTAAGGACTGTAAGGACTGTAATAATACAGGAATCAGACAGTGTACGTGGTTCGCACCTTCCCGTAAGCACCATGTGTTAAATGGCTGCCACATATATCCATAGGCCTTCCTACTGATTCCCAGTATGTCTGTCTCCCTCTGTGTGTATATATACCTTGTCATTTCAGTGTTTCTGCGCGAGTTCCTTGTACTAAATATTTTGCTTCTGTGTTGCCTGTTTTTTCCGAGATTCTGCCCGAGCTGTTCGTTTATTCTGTATATCTGTTTTCTTGTTTTTGTTTCCCGAGTTCTTTGCCTGTTGTTGTTTTGTTTTGTATCCAGTCTGTTTTGTTTTCTTTGTGTTCCTCCTTCGACTCCCTGGTTTGGACCCCTGCCTGTGTTCTCGCGACCCTGTTTTTGGATTCCGCTTTTGTACCTTTGCTGTGCCTTCCCGGTTACGACCCCTGCCTGTTCCTTGACCATTCTTTGGACTGTGTTTTGTTTCTTTGCCTGTCTCCCCGGTTTTTGACCCTGCCTGTTATACCACGGATTGCTGCCTTGCCCATATTAAAACTTCGGTTTTTCGTATTCCTGCCTGCGTTTGGGTCCTTCCCCCTCCGACACCTAATAATCCGATACATACCAGGGCGTGGCCATCCTTTATTTAGCTCCGCCAGAAAATCATTTGATGCTGGCATAGCCAAGTGATGAACGCATCCAATCAGGCCTGCTTATTCTCCAGCGACATACCCATACAGCATGGGCAGGGGTCTGAGAACGCTTCCTGCAGATGCCCTAGCCCGAGGCACAGATAACACCGGGTGTGCCCATCGGCTATATCCATGGCTCCCCCATATTCAGTGCACAAGGCACTCATGCCTTAGCAAAATAACGAGCACTGGCAGGTGATAAAATGTGGCGGTGGTCTTTTTTAGTAGGGAAAACTGAGGCAGATAATGTAGCGAAGCACGCGTACTCTGCCTTTTTAAACCAATCGATGTAGCACCACACTAACCGATTGGGAAGCCTTACTGGTGTGCTCGCCGCAGCCAGTACAGATTGTATGGTAGCAGATCTCACTGGGGTACAGATCTCACTACGCCCAGGTTCGATGAATGAAATCACAGATACAAACCTGTACTTCTACTGCATAGAAACCTGTTCACCGCGTGATGAACGCGCCTACTGCCGTAGTATCCAAGAAAACGATATCCGTGCATGATAGCAAAGCTATCCGCAGATGTCGCTTGTAAGTGCTTATCACCGCCTTTGGAGGATGATAAGAATCGTATTGAATGATAAGAATCGTAGCCCCGACCGAAGTCACAAGACGCTGTGGGATTCACACAGGGTACAAATCGTCTCACGTCTCAATATGCATTGACGAGAAAAATGAAGAGGATTTCCGTAGTGACGCCCCCCCCCTTTATGGGAGGAATTACGTCACTACGCGGAGGTCATTTACCATGACAAATTCTGGTATAAAAGTCTCGATGCATCTGGCCCCAGAAGGTCCATCCATATTGACGACCCTAATGGTCGGAGGAACGAAATAGAACCACTGTCCAATGATTTATTTTTTTGAGTGCATCTCTCACACGCTGGACGGATGTGACCAGGAAGGAGAGAGATTGTAACCTCGTGGAGCATTGGTAGCCCACAGTGCGGGGAGTTAATTTGCACTTCCTAATCATTTTGGAGCAGCTGAGCAGACATAAATACAAAATTATCTCCCTGTCAAACCAAATATGATCCAGACACTGTCTATCAATTAATCTAATCTGATATTGGTCTTGTATGATATACAGTGACAGCGATTTGTAATTGCAAATAGGCTAGGCAAAGGAAAATAAGACCAATATTATGTTCAAATAACATGTGCTCATTCTAATATCCATTTATGCGAAAGATTTTTTCAGAATCTATTTTTCAGAATCATCTATTGGTGGCACTAGACATAAACCACCTTTTTTCAGTAGAATTATTGTGAAATTTAAAAAGATTATTAAGTAAAAACTCTGAATCTGCGTATCTTGCAGACACGCCTGGTTTTCATCAAATCATGCCCCGCATGCACATATCCGCTGTTTTAAGTGTCTCTCCAGTATAAATCAAACATCTGAATCACAAATAGCTTAAGCTAAGCAGAATTTCGGGAGTAAGTGCCATTTGCGTATGAATATCTCAACTCTGAATCTAGCCCTAAGTAGCTAATTCAAAATAACAAAATAAAAGCTGTGCAACAGTTACTCCTACATTTTTATTATTTATAATCTCATGTACTCATTTAAATTTAAACATGACTTCCTTTCTGACTTCCAGTTTGTCTGCCAATATTTTAATAGAAAATAGATATCTTTTATTTTATCAAGTATGTGTGGGATTGCCTTCAAAAATAAGGATACATCTGAATCTGCCTCAAAATCAGCCAAATTAGCTGCCTTAATATGCAGCATTCTTTCATCCCTACAAATTGGAACAGGAACAAGTTTTATTTATTCCTGCCTTATACATTAGAATATTGGTGAAATACAACACAGCCATTATTTACTAAATTCCAACTGGGTAAGACACCCGTAACTCCTTGAATATGTGGGTCAGACTGGAGCAAGAAGTACACTTGAGACAAAATTACATCAAATTACATCACACATCAAATTTGATTGGTAAGGCACAGGTTATACTGCACTATTAGTCATTGTCCATTTTTGCACTACTTTTGACCACCAATAAATTTTTATCAGAGGTTGAAATCCAGGGGACATAAAGTAAAAGTCCTCCCCAGTATTTTTCTCCAAACACCTGGATTTGCTAATTAACATAATTCTTCAGCGAGGACGTAGAACTAATTAGTGAAATCAACTGGCTGAGTCTATGGGTGGAAGAAACACATGGTACGACTTTTACTTTATGTCCCCTGGATTTCCACTTCTGTATCACATGCTAATAACTTATAACAGCATTTGATTACTCATCTCAAATATAGAACATTTATTAGATAATGACGCTATACTTCATATGACCATATTGAACATGGCTTCTCATAACCATGGGCCGAAAGCCATAACAAGCAGTTTGTATATATGTTCAGTTCAAGCCTGATCAATGTGCCAAATCTAAGTTAAGACAGAGATAAGTTGAGATAACAACATGCTTACAAACTGCTGAAGACTAACTCACCGGGTCTCGTCAATGTACACGGCTTCAAGGACAGAGGCTGCATATTCAATGTTCTTCTTCAGGTCCAGGACATTCACCTCCCCCTTTTCCAGCTGTTTGACGAGACATCTCAATCTGCAGGGAACAAAAGGAAGCTGTAACTCTTACCTCATTGATAGCCCTGTAGGTGCATGGGTTGATTTAGCACTATATTCCCTCTCCTTAACTGCCTCAGTAAATTATAACCTTAAAGATGACATTGACTTGTTGTAGGTAACCAAATTGGTATTATCTATAATTACTATTTTTAGTTTTAGTTTTTTTTAAAGTTTTTTTTAAGTATTATCTTATGATTATCATAATTATTATTTTTATCTGTACCGCAGCTAAATACTACATAAAAAATCTCTTTAATACAAATAATGTATATCCAGTATTAATATTGACAATATTAATAACTTCTTGTCAATAAAAAATGTTGAATTATAATTATAATTCTAAAATTGTTGGATTATATATTTTACTGATCCATTCAGTCTATTATTAATGAATACTATTTATTATAATAATATCATCTCTTATTTTACTATTATTGGTATTTTATTCAGAACTACAGTTGCACTCAAAATTATTCAACCCAAGGTGCTTATTATTCTATTATTCCCCATAGAGTTCTATAGGAAAATGAGTCAGGAGAAGAAACCCTTAAAGTGATCCATCCATATCTACTCCATATCTGGCCATAGAGTGATGGTTTGGGGCTCGTTTGATACCTTAGACCCTTTATAACTTAGAGCCATTTCGCCAGTCATGTGTTCCATACTGTACCAGTGTAATTTGCAGCTGAATCTAGTCTCACCCCCCAATTCCCATAGAGATCCATTCAAATGCAGAGAGGTTATAGTATCGCTTGTAACAGTACCTGAAAATAAGATATCGAGAGTCTTTTGATGTTGATGGGTCATAGACTTCAGGAAGTAACAGCATGCAAAGGATATGCGACCAAATATGAAAGATGATACTTTAAAAATACATTAAAGCAAAGGGTTTGAATACTTATGCACATGAGATATTTCAGTTTTTGATTTTTAATACATTTGCAAAAATTTCTAAAAACATGTTTTCACTTTGTCATTATGGGTTATTGAGTGTAGATTGGTGGGCAAAAATGGCCATTTTATCCATTTAAAATTAAATCTACAACACATTAAAGTGTGCAAAAAGTGAAGGGGGTTGAATAATTTTAAGTGCAACTGTATATTATGTAACAAAGTTATAGTTACTTATTCATATTACAAAAAGGTTTCTGGTCTGACTATGAATTATGGGTAGGTCACAACAATCATATTAATATTTGCTCACAATGAATTCCAATTAATGAAATACACCTCATTTTTAAGCGGTGTAGCCGCTTCTATACATGACATGTGTGTCCGTGTGTCCATCCGTCCGTTCGTAGCATGAGATTTAAACCAATCAGGAGTCGCCTATGCGTCACATGCCCAGCAATACAATAGTAGCTTGAGAAAAGCATGCCCAGCTTCAGACAGGTCTATCTAAAAAAATATACATGTCACAGCTTAGATATTCCTGGGAGCCAGATGCACATCTGTATATAATATGTCTTGTGTAGCTTAAAAAACTGTAGTCAGTTAGAAAATGGGTTTGAAATTGAAATGACCAGCTGCCGCTATATTGCGCCGAGTTTTGAACATTCCACCATTTGTGTGAATGGGGAGCATGGTTTTCAAACAACACTGAATATTTTACAAACAAAAAATGTCACAGCTTAGATATTTACACCATAGGAATCCTGGGAACCACATGAACATTTTGATACATATTATGTCTGCGTACCTTAAAAACTGTAGTCGTCACAAGTTAGAAAATGGGTTTGAAATTTAAATTACCAACTGCCGCTAGAATGGAGTTTTGAACATTCCACCATTTGTGTGAATGGGGAGCATGGTTTTCAAACAACACTGAATATTTTACAAACAAAAAATGTCACAGCTTAGATATTTACACCGTAGGAATCTGGGAACCACATGAACATTTTGATACATATTATGTTTGTGTACCTTAAAAACTGTAGTTGTCGTCACAAGTTAGAAAATGGGTTTGAAATTGAAATTACCAACTGCCGCTAGAATGGAGTTTTGAACATTCCACCTATTAGCAAGGTGAGTTGCCGTAGCAACCCCCCGAAGCAAAATCAATACAAAATCTACCACCAGTGTTCTTGCTGTCAAGACACATGCTGACCTGTGTTCATTTGCTTATATTTTAATATGATTGCTCATAAACCTGCACTGCTTACTTCACCACCTGGGTGTGATTTTTTTGCTTAACCATCATCTAAAAGCATAAGCAGACATAATGCAAACATAACAACAACAATAAGAATAGATTATATTTATAAAATGCTTTTCACAAATATAGTGTACCAGGGAAGATGATGCATATGAAGACGAACAGAACAACAGGTGACAGTAAGAGACAAGGGGCTCTATCTTGACAATCTTAGCGCTTGGTCTAAAAAGCAATGTTTTAACTATCGTCCCCTAACAGAAGATTGTCCCCCCGGAAGATTGCAGGAACTATTGGCCAATATACAGTCATAGCTTGATCCAGGATAATTGCGAATATGTGTAACTTTACACGTAGCATCGCCGCCTGGATGTTGATGGAGTGGGCTCCCTTACATTTCACGTATATAACAGCGTTCTCTGCTGGGGCAGAACCCCAAGAAACCCAAAGTTCGCCGTGAACTCCTGTTTTACCTGTTCTTGGCTGACAGGTGTGATGGGGACTTAAATCTATTCATTGGCAATCGGACTAGGCAGCCGTTCATTTCACCGCAATGCGGAGTGCATATAGGGACAACATGAATTTGTCTCCAGCTCAACTGCCAGGCGATGATAGAAGTTTGTTCAAATCTGGCGGGATGAAAGCAATTTAAGGCGGCATTCCCCTTCACTGAGGGACAGGTATGTGGCCTTTGACCAATAGACCCTTTCATTATTATGCATTTTTTGTTATAGCCTACACAATAATAATATTTCACATTGTAATCTTGATATTTTTATGCATGCTTGTGCGCTCCCCTGTGTGTAACAAACAATAGGGTGTATGCGCGTTGTGGGTGTATGCTCACCTATGTAGACACACTTATATTGCGCCGTTAAAGTAACATTGAAACAACTGCGACATGACTTAAGACCAGGGTTCTGGTGGTTTTAACGCAAACGCTTTTTGCTGCCTCAAGATAGCAATACGCCAAAAATTATCCTGGCCACACCTCATCTTAAGACCAACCCGCCCAGTTCACTTGCTTTTTAAACAACATGAGCGCTGGACGCTAAAATGAAACTTGCGCCTGTCTGAAACTAACAAAGACACTTGCGTTTAGGTTACCGCCGCTTAGCGCCGGGTGTAAGATAGGGCCCAAGGGCTGTTGTGTCCAAATCAGAGCCCTGTCTACTGCGTCTTGTCTCCTGTGTACTGTGTACTCATTTTTTAAGTCAAACTATCGTTGAATCCTTTACTTTGTGCTGACCTATATTCTCTGTGGAAGTATGGCGGCGGAGCTATACTTTACGTTACCTACGAATGTACTTTACGTTACCTACTAAAATAAAGTATCGCTCCGCCCCGCCGTACTTCCACTGAGAATTTCGGTCAGCACAAAGTTAAGGATTCAACGATAGTTTGACTTCAAAAATGATGGTATAATAACTGAAAATAACCCCGATAGACTGTCGTCGTATTTTATTTGCTTTGGGTGCACTGTGGAGTGTTTAAGTGCATTTGGTATGCTTCCAGTTACCTTAGAGTTGCGCTAGCATTAGCAATGTGTGTATGTCCAAAAGAAGGGACAGCATGGAATTATCTGAAAATGGTTTCCATCAATCAACTACATCATGGGTAAGTCGTAATTGAGACATTATGTCCAAAATTCCAAAATATTCCTTTAATAAAATCAAATCCTGATCATCATCTTCAGCTCACAGCAGTAGGCTAGACCCTCTCTCCCCCCTTTCTTCAACATATTATTCACGTTTTTATCAAGTAGCCTATCTTCGGTTGAACCGTCTGAAAAGTTCTAATACCCAGTCCGCTTGCAAGCTAGCACCTTCAAATGCTTCAAAGCTAAATAAAGTTAGCCTACTCACGGGAGAAGAATATGAATGTGGCTGGATCATGTAGAATATGATAAGTAGCTCGGCCTATAGCCTATAGTTTTGATGTGAAACGCAGAGTATATATATACCAGAGAGCTTCCTGCTTTGGGGGAGAGAAAGCTCCCGTACTGATGTATTGTAAATTCTCTCCACGGACCGTTCAAAGACGAGAGTGCTTTATCACAGCAATCCTTCCAAACTTGGATTATATTTTTTCCACCACACACACACACACACACACACACACACACACACACACACACACACACATATATATATATTTCCCACCGCCGTTATTGTACATGTGCCCTTCCAATTCTGCCATCAAACATGCTTCATCTGTGTTTTATTAGATAAGGCTTTAATTAAGTGTAGTGCAAAACGGGCAGAAATGGCCAGTTGAAATGGGTACCCCGGGGTACCGGTTAAATGAATGCAATTGGGCATGTTTTCACATTCCATTTGCTTTATACGTTTCTGATTATTTACTGTGAGAGAGGTGGTGAGAGAGCTGTTTTTGTTTTTATTTTATTGAAATAAAGTGCAAACAAGAGATAATACAATTGGAAAATATAAATTATAGTGCAAATTAAAAAAATTAAAAACCAACGAAAAAATATTAACATTCAGTGCAGTTAATCAAGGAAATAACAATAGTGCAAAACAAAAATGAAAAATCAAAGGAATAATAAACATAAATTATGAACATAATTTAGCAAAAAAAAAATGTAATGTATAGTGGCATTGTGCAAAAAAATCTACTGCAGATTTGCATTCAGAAATGCTATTTGGCAGACCTTTGAAGGGTTGATGCGGCTTCTTCTCTCTGAAATGATCTGCCCAGTTTTGCTAAAAACCCTTTCTGAAGGGACAGATGTGGCCACAATGCAGAGTCTGTCAGTCTGGGGTAGACAATACTTCGTCCTTGCCACCACACAAGTGGATTTGAGGACCTGGGCAGCAGGTGTTCCTCCATGAAAGCGCGGACCTCCATTATGGCTTCAGCAGTTGGGTTACGCCTGGTGGTCACAAGACCAGAGACCTGCTTGTCAAAATCACTCCACACTGCACTCTCCTGTGTGGAACTACCTGCTGGTGCTGCTGCTCCCTCCTCCTTTTCCTCAGCCTGCTGGTTGGTGACTGCCACTTTTGCTGCTGCGTATGATATGCGCTGATAGGCCTCATCTGCTGCTCGGTCCTCATGGAAAGCCCCTTTTTTAACCTGGGGTCTAGAGCTGCTGCTTCTGAGAGCAGCAAGTGGTACTCCATTTTGTGGAATCTGTTTGCCATGTTTGTGCTCAGGGCTTCCACCATATCCCAAACCTGCCTTCTGAGGTTTACACCAGCTATTTGGTGGTTTGCAGTGATCTTTTGAAGACCCCTTGCCAGCAGAATCACCTTTGATGCAGTCACATAACTACGAGAATGAAACAGGAAGAAAGATTAGGCCTCACAGAAACATTATTGTTATTATTATTATTATTATTACTGATACTACACAGTAAATTCAGAGAAAATGTCCAGTGTTAATTCAACTTTAACAGTGTTGATTCAACTCTAGCAGTACACATATGAGCCTACTCTGGCCAGATTAGGCTCATATGTACTCTGTTAGAGTTGAATTAACACTGGGCATTTTACTGTGTACCACTACTACTATGCCACCTCATAGATGAGAAGCAATAAAAGCTAAAAGCCTTTGAAGCTTCTCCTCAGCCTTTGAAGTTCAGTTCCCATTGTAACAACCAAGGTCAAGGGAGCAATTGCCCACTTGATTGACAGGTTTACGACTGTTTTGATGCACTTGTGCAAGTGAAAACCAGGCCTTCAGAATCAGAGCATTTAACTAATAACATGACAGATATAAACTATGATAATAACATGATAAATAAACATTCTCACCATCATGAGGTTATACATACCTTTCACCACTTATTTCAACAGTGACCTCTTCAAAGGGCATCAGCACATCGCAGGCCTCTCATTTCTTCCCACTCATCTGGGGACAGGGTTGGCAGACGAGGATTGACAAAGGCCAGGGTGGTGATGACGGCACCTTTATTTTCTGTCATCCTTTTTAACATGTAATAAGTGGAATTCCACCGGGTTGGACAGTCTTGTTTGAGACACAGTTCTGGCAGCCCCATTTGAAGCTGAGTACTCTTCAGTCTCTCAGAGGCAACAGTGCTCCTGTGGAGGTATTCTACTATACCTTTAACTTTGTCCACCGCAGGTTTAATGATGGTAAGGGCTTCCCTTACAATCAGATTCAGGGTGTGGGCGAAACAAGGTAGGTGTTTCCAGCCTGTTTTCCTGATGGCCAGCGTTATATTGGCAGCATTGCCACACACAAGCAGCAACTTTATCTGAAATGTTCCACTCCTGGGAAATCCTCAGAAGTTGGTCTGCCAGATTGTCTGCAGTGTGCCTTTCACTGAACTCAAAACAGTCCAGCAGGCATGAGGTCATCTTGAAATCCTCAATGTAATGACAGGTCACAGACATGAAGGAGGTTGTGGCCCTGGATGTCCAGCAGTCTGTAGTAAGACACACTGCAGCAGCTTTTTTCACTTTTTCCTTAAGGTGCTCACATTTCTAGTTAAACATCTCAGGAATAATTGTCCTGGAGAGCGTTTTCCGACTTGGCAACACAAAGGTGGGGTTTAGAGCCTTTGTGTAGCCTCTAAACCCCTTGTCTTCAACAATTGAGAACGGTTGAAAATCAAGGGCAATCATTTTTGCCAGCTCCTCATCCACTGTCCTTTGCCTCAGTGGGCAAGTGGGCTTTGAAACAAAATTTGTCAAAGTGCTCTGTGTTCTTCAGATGTGGCAACATTAGTTGAAGAAGTGCTGGAACTCATGGCTTCTTCAGCAGGTACAGGCTCTTCTCTGACCTGTGTCAGCTGCACAGTTAGGTGTTTTCTTCTGATGTGTCTGTGAAGATTTGCAGTGGACCCACCTTTGATGGAGATCTGACCCTTGCAAGTTGAACATGATGCTATTTCTGCTGACACCTGCTGAAAATGTGTCCAAATATCGCATCACTTTCGAGAGCCACTCTTGATACTGTCCTTGTCAAAATAACTTTAGAACTAAGGCTATCAAATGTCACATTTACTCAGACATACCAAGCAACAAGTTGGGAGAGGGTGATAGAGAAAATAACCCAAAGGGTTGAAAAATCACTAGAAGGTGAGACCTAAAATATTCAGTGAAGGTATGCAACTTTAAAAAAATGTATGTATGTATTTATTCATTTGTGAGCCTTGCTTGTATGTGTGTCGATCGTTCATACTGATTGAAAACTTGCGTCACCCCCTCCCACTGAAATGGTTGAATCTATGCATGATGGCCGTAAAGTAGCTACGGCGACAAGTTTAGCTCATTAACATTTAGATAAGAAAAAAGTTCTTTACAACTGTTTACAAGCCATTCATTACATTTAAATTACAATTAATTTTAAGGTACCTTATAACAATAAATTAAAACAAGAAAAGCATAATATCAATAACAATATTTAGGCTAATTGGTAATTGGCAAATAAAAGACTTTCAGCGTTAATTTCTCCAAATTTTTCCAAAGGAACATCTCCAAATGAAAAAAATCTAAGTATAAACTAATACTTGAATGAACAACTTTCTCAGTAGTAATCATGAAGTAATCATTCACATGGACTGAAACGTCCGTTAATAAATGTAGCTTATGTGCCATCCATGGGCTATTTATACAACTTAAGGGGTGAGTTGCGTTGTGTCGGTCTCCTGCATCATCGCCATGGCATATGCTAGGCCTACATTGTGCAGCAAGCAGTAGCAACACCAATGTTATAACAATTTTGATCTCTCGAATGATCGAACTGGTGATACGTTTATAATATATGTATATATAATAGCCTCATAGGCCTACGTTTGAATATCGGAATATAATGACTGTGGTTTCATTGTTCGAGTTGTTTAGGCTACAGTATATAGGGCGATTCGGAGCCATCACCTAATTTGCGACTATGTATTAAAAAAATGTGATGTCTCCGTTAGGAAATGCATTCTACTGAAAATGTAGGATACTCTTTCATTCACGTTTAATTGACTTCAAGCAAAGAGATATAGCGTTTATCAGATGTACCTGGGCGCTTACTTAGAAAGCTAAATGCTTTTAATTATGCTCAGGCAAGTGTTCACTGCAATACGAAGATTAGGAGGAGGAAGCTCGGAGCTGCAGCGATTGCGTATTATTGTGCCAAACTTGGGAGAATTCGGACCCAATGTCAGGACAGCATGTATGGTTCCTTAAGTTCCTTCACGGATTCATTCCTCTCGTTCACGTTCACGTAACTTTGCACTGCAGCACCATTCTCGGTCACACACAGACGGGAAGGGCTCAGAGAGCATGCCCCACTCAAGCGGATCAATGCTGTCATTGGCTAATGGCTACTACAGCGTCGAATTGGGAAAATTGTTAAATAGGAGTAGCTGCAACTTCAGCAAATGGGAAGCTCGCAACTGAGAGAGGAAGCAAAGGAACGAATCCGGACACGGAGGTGAGTCTGTTCCTTTCGTTCACCAAACGGATTAGTTCAAAAGGAATGAATCGTTCACGAAAGACCCACCACTAATACAGTGTGGTCGAGAACGAAGGGTTTAGAAACTTGATGAATGAATGCGAGCCACGATACACCATTCCTACGCGTCAGAAGCTATATTACTGAAACAGCAATTCCAAACTTGTATGCTGAAGTGAAGGAACAAGTCCCAGAAACGATCCGCAAGGCAAAAAGAGTTGCCCTTCCTTGCGACGCCTGGACGTCTAGAGCGACACAGCCTTATGTTACCATTACATGCCATCATATTAATTCTGAGTGGCAAATAGTTTTGCACGTCCTACAGACACGGGCTATGTTCGAGAGCCACACTGGTTCTAATCTGGCTGGGTTACTGCAGTACATCATTGAAGAGAGGGGTCTTGGTGACAACGATCCTGAGTTGGTGACCGACAATGCATCGAACATGACCATCGCTGCCCAAAGGCAATGGCTTGAATAATATGAAAATAATACCCACAGCGATTGACATACAACTGCAAAGCCTGCGATCATGACTGGCTTATAAATTAATAAAAATAAAAACTACCATATATTTGAGTTGGTTTAGTCTTGACCTTTGATGGACACGGGCGACGGGGGTTGGGCAAACAAACACCGACAAGGTGATTGAAGGTTACGTAAGGTTATATTTCAAAATTAAGAGGACAAAGCCGTCAGGTGCTTCAGAAAAAAAAGAAAAGAAGAAGAGGAGAAACGCAAGAAAGATACAGGTATCTTGTGCCATTTTCTAGTTGTCAGTATTCAATCAGTAGCACCTTTGGTAGCCTAACGTTACACCAGCAACAGCTGACTACAAGCTAGCGTTAATGTTAATGTAACCCAATACAGCTTCGGCAATTGGCAACCATGTTGGCTAGCTAATAATATAACGCTGACGTTAGCTATCTGTCTATTATTTTCATTATAATTGTGTACGTTACAGTAAATTTGTTTCATGTTAGATTATTCATTCCAATTACTTGGTATGATATATGAGGATTTTGTGGGAACTGAATAGTAGTTTAGTTATGTGTTTCGTTCAACGTTAACATTGCCCAGCTTATGCAATGTGTAACGTTAACATGTCACTAGTTAATCAGCTAGCTAGCTAGATACAGTGAGCACCATAATTCATTGGACAGTGACAGTTTTTGTTATTTTGGTTCTGCACTCTAGCACTTTGAGTTTGATACAATGACAATGATGTTGAAGTGCAGACTGTCAGCTTTAATTTGAGGGTATTTTCATCCATATCGGATGAACCGTTTAGAAATTATAGAACCTTTTGTACATAGTCCCCCCCCCCCCCCCCCATTTTCAGGCATCAAAAAATATTGGCACTTCATGACAGTTTAACAAAATGTAGAATAAAGTAATCATTTTTAAGATTTGATCGCATACCCTTTGTATGCCATGACCTTCTGATGTCTGTGACCCAACAATATCAAAAGACTCTTGATATCTTATTTTCTGGTACTCCTACAAGCAATACTATAACCTCTCTGCATTTGAATAGATCTCTATGGGAATTGGAGGGTGGGACTAGATTTAGCTGTAAATTACACTGGAACAGTATGGAACACATGGTTGGCTAAATTGAGTGGGGGGGGGGGGGTGGGCCACTGTGTCATCTCGTCTAGGGCACCAAATGAGCCAGAACCGCCCCTGACCCAGACCTGTAAAATATAACCTGGCAGCTCACACCTCAGTACAGGGGTTCCAGTTCTATTTAGCAGATAGATCTCAAGCGATTGTGATAGACGAGGTTAAGTCCCCTTTTCTAAGGAGTAACAACAAAGGAGTCCCTCAGCGCTCCATTCTGGGCCCCTTATTGTTTACCATTTATATAAACAATATTGCTATTAATGTAATGTTCCGCTCCCTTCCTGTCCGTTTTCCGTGTTTTCCTGTTTTCCCTCCGTGTCATGTTGGATCCCTTTGTCCGTGTTTTCCCCGCTGCTGCGGACTAGGCGTGTCCTTCCCTGTCTTGTTCGTCTGGTTGTTTTGTCTTACTTCCGCCTTTCACTCCCTCCCCCTCGTTGCATGCATTGCCTCACCTGGTGTCTTGCAATCACTCCCGGTTTATGTTCACACCTGTACCGTATTTAGTCCTGTCAGTTAGCTCACTATATAGTCTTTCGGCTGGCTGCCAGTCGGCGCCAGTTCGTTAACTATCGTCACTTGGTGTTAGTGCTCGACTCGTTATCTGGTCTCCCTGCGTGAACTATTCGCTTAGTTGTGGAATGTGTTTCCCGTGCAGCTTAAGTTCTTCGCAAAACTACGGATTGGTAGTTTACCTCCCGCACAATTTCCTGTCATTTGGTGTAGCTAACCTGTTTCCCTTCTCCTCCATCTAACCCTGCACCCATTCTCCCGTGGCAGTGTTCGTTTTCCCCGTGTTCGTTGTGTGTGTTGCGGTACCTCCACCTCCAGCGCGTGTAGGCTCCGGGGTGATTCGTTACCTGGCTACCCTCCAGTTGTTCCTGTCCGACCGAAGAAACCACCCAGTTCTTCGGCGCCGGCTCCTGGAGCTCTGGAGACAGTCAGCTACTTACGGACCTACCGCAGCTGCGCCACATCACTCTGTCCTGCCGTGCTACATCAAACCACCTGACTTCCAAACCCGGCACCTCCGTGAGAACCTCCCGGTCTTTCCCGTGCCTTCCCTTGCACTAACCCCCCTCTGTTGTTTTGTTTCTCTGTACCGGTGCAGTCAGTCCGGTCCAGTTCCTGCCCTGCCGTAGTGAGTCGCTCCCCTGCCAGTTCCAGTCCAGTCCAGGCGTGAGTTGTACAAACTACTCGCTCAAGGTCCAGTTCCGGTTTGGAACATTCCGTTTCATACACGGATTCCTGTGTGGACCTCCCGTTCCAGTCCAGTCCAGTTCCGGTTTGGAACATTCCGTTCCAGAACCCGATTCCCGTGTGGACCTCCCGGTCCAGTTCCAGTCCAGTCCAGTTCCGGTTTGGAACATTCCGTTCCAGTACCCGATTCCCGTGTGGACCTCCCGGTCCAGTTCCAGTCCAGTCCAGTTCCGGTTCGGAACATTCCGTTCCTGAGCCAGATTCCCGTGTGGACCACTCGGTCCAGTTCCAGTCCAGTCCAGTTCCGGTTTGGAACAGTCCGTTCCAGATCCTCCAGTCCAGCTCCGGCTTGGAGCAGCCCGCCCCGGGCTTCCAGGCGCAAGACCTGTACATTCTGTGTTTGCCTTTCCTGTACAGTGTTGGGACTACCCCAACACTTGATTTATTAAAAACACCCCTTGTGAAATCTGTCTCCTGGTCGTTGCACTTGGGTTCGTCCCGTAACAGATACGTAACAGAACGAACTGGCCAAAAACATGGACCCAGCCGACCTGGAGCAGATTCGGCACGCCTTCTCCTGCCAAACTGCGGTCAGCGACCAACAGGGCCGTCGTTTGGACGACGTGTTGGAAGTACTGAGGGGCATCACGGAACAAGTGACGCAGCTGTCTCTTCACCAGCCGCTTCCGCGTATTCCATTGGGCTCTACACCGCCCGTACCGGATCCTCCGGCGGACCCTCCTGTGTCCACTTCATTTCGTGAGCCTCGCGTACAACATCCTGAGTTATTCCGCGGGGAATTGGGGAAATGTCGCGAATTTCTTATGAAATGCGACATTGTCTTCCGGATGCAGCCCTCCTCCTTCGCCTCCGACCCATGTAAGATCGCGTTCATTATGAGCAGCCTGGGAGGAGGTGCCCTGGAGTGGGCTACATCCATCTGGGATAGCCAAGCCGCGCTCTGCAACAACTTCGCTGCCTTCACCGCCGAGATGCGGCGCGTGTTTGACCACCCTACCTGTGGGCGAGATGCAACTCAGCGCCTACTTCAGGTCCGTCAAGGGAGTCGTAGCGTCGCGGAGATGGCCATCCAATTTCGTACCCTCGCCGCGGAGTCCGGATGGAACGACACCGCCCTTCAGGGGGCTTTCCGCCAGGCACTCAGCGAGGAGCTTAAAGACCAACTAGCCACCCGTGAGGAATCCACCTCCCTCAATAGCCTGATTAGCCTGGCCATAGCAGTCGACAACCGTCTTCGTATCCGGGCCCGTGAGCGTGGGGGGAATCCCGGTCACCTTCCTCACATACGCTCTCACCCTTCTGCTTCGGGATCCAGGGCGGCGTCTGGGGTCTCCGAAGAGGAGCCCATGCAACTGGGCAGAGTTGCGGTCAACTCTGCAGAGCGCCAACGTCGCCTGCGATCCAGGTCTTGCTTCTATTGTGGCAAACCTGGCCACCAGATCGCCTCATGTCCCATCCGCCCAAAAGAATAGGCTCGCCAGTTAAACTGGGCGTACTGACGAGCCCTATCATACCCTGCCATGCAGCCCAGAATCGCCTGGTTTTCAAGGCCACTCTCCTGTGGAGGGACAAGTCCGAAGTCTCGTCGGCCCTCATCGACTCTGGAGCCGACGCCAACTTCATGGACACCACCTTCGCCCAGAGGGCCGGCATCCCCACGGAGCTTCTACCCTCTCCCATTACTGCCTTCGCCTTAGACGGTCGGAGTCTGGGGTTAGTGACCCACTCCACCGTTCCCTTACAGCTCGTCCTTTCCGGCAATCATCGGGAGAGCATTCAACTCCTCCTCATCAATTCTAAACAATCAGCCATAGTTTTAGGGCAGACCTGGCTCCGTCTCCATAACCCGCACATCGACTGGCAGGGCGGACGCATCCTGGCGTGGAGTGGCCACTGCCTGGCTAGCTGTCTCCGCTCCGCTCTTCCCCCTCCGGGGTCCAAGAATCCCAGCACCAACCTACCCGAACCCGATATGTCCACCGTTCCCAAGCAATATCACGACCTCGGTCGCACCTTTTCGAAATCACGTGCTCTGTCCCTACCTCCTCACCGCCCTTACGATTGTTGTATTGATCTGCTGGCGGGAGCCAAACTTCCGTCCGGCCGTCTCTACAGTCTGTCGGGACCAGAGAAACTCGCCATGGAGGAGTATATCCATGAGTCCCTCGCCTCGGGCATCATCCGTCCCTCCTCTTCTCCGGTTGGTGCTGGGTTCTTTTTTGTAGGGAAAAAGGACGGCTCACTACGGCCCTGCATCGACTACCGGGGACTCAATTCCATCACCATCCGCAACAAATATCCTCTCCCCCTCATTAACACTGCTTTTGAACCCCTCTCGCAGGCCGTCATTTTTACCAAGCTCGACCTCCGTAATGCGTACCACTTGGTGCGCATACGGGAGGGGGATGAGTGGAAGACTGCCTTCAATACCCCGTTGGGCCACTATGAGTACCTGGTGGTCCCTTTCGGCCTTACTAACGCCCCGGCAGTCTTCCAGGGCATGGTGAATGACGTACTGCGAGACCTATTGGGTAAGACTGTTTTTGTTTACATTGACGACATTTTGATTTTTTCTAAGTCCCCTCAGGAGCACATTCTCCATGTCCGGGAGGTTCTCCAGCGGCTCCTCGAGAACCAGCTCTTCGTCAAGGCGGAGAAGTGCTCCTTCCACGTCTCTTCAGTCCCGTTCCTCGGCTTCATTATTGAGGAGGGCAGTATCCGGGCGGATCCGGTCAAAGTCAAGGCGGGTGACGGAATGGCCCCAACCCACCTCTCGTAAGCACCTACAACAATTCCTTGGTTTTGCTAATTTCTATCGTCGTTTTATCCGTAATTACAGTGTCATTGCTGCCCCCCTTACCAAACTTACCTCCACTGCTTTTTCTTTCTGTTGGAACTCCGAAGCCCAGCGTGCTTTTGAACAGCTCAAAACACGGTTTTCCTCAGCCCCTATTCTTTGCCACCCTGATCCCTCCCGCCAATTTACGATTGAGGTGGATGCCTCCGACACCGGCGTGGGGGCCATTCTGTCCCAACGTGCCGCCTTGGACAACAAACTCCATCCCTGTGCCTTTTTCTCCCGGAGGCTGTCCTCCGCTGAGCGAAATTATGATGTCGGGGATCGGGAGCTTCTTGCCATTAAGCTGGCTCTTGAGGAGTGGCGCCACTGGCTGGAGGGGGCAGGTACCCCCTTTGTTGTTTTAACTGACCACCAAAATTTAATTTATTTAAGGTCTGCTAAGAGGCTGAATGCTAGACAGGCTAGGTGGTCACTTTTCTTTGCCCGGTTCAATTTTTCGTTATCCTATCGCCCCGGTTCCCGCAATATTAAGGCGGATGCCTTATCCCGTGTGTTTTCCCTTCCCTCCAGTCCTGCTGACCCCGAACCCATTCTTCCAGCGTCCTGTATGGTGGCTGCGGTCTCCTGGAGGATTGAGGAGATCGTGAGGTCCGCCCAGACTTCCCACCCTGACCCCCGTAATAACCCTAACCCCTCCCTGTTTGTTCCCGACTCCGTCCGCTCCCAGGTCCTTGAGTGGGTTCACGCCTCCTGCCTGGCGTGTCACCCAGGTGTTGCCAGAACGACCACCCTCGTCAGGAGGAGCTTTTGGTGGCCCACCCTCAAGGAGGATACCCGTGCTTTTGTCCTGGCCTGCCCAGTATGCGCCAGGAGCAAGGCTTCCCACCAGCCTCCCTCTGGTCGTCTCCTTCCCCTCCCTGTCCCGGGCCGTCCTTGGAGCCACATTGGGGTGGATTTTGTAACCGGTCTGCCGTTGTCAGAGGGCAACTCTGTCATTCTGACAATTGTGGATCGGTTCTCCAAGGCGGTTCACTTCATTCCCCTCCCCAAGCTCCCGTCCGCCCTCGAAACGGCGGAGCTCCTGGTGGTACATGTGGTCAGGCTGCACGGGATCCCATCCGATATTGTGTCGGATCGTGGGCCCCAATTCTCCTCCCAGGTCTGGAAGGCGTTCTGTGTAGCCCTGGGGGCCTCGGCCAGTCTGTCGTCTGGCTTCCATCCCCAGTCGAACGGCCAGGCAGAGAGGGCGAACCAGGACCTGGGGGCCGCCCTGCGGTGCGTCACGGCTCGCAATCCCGCCTCCTGGAGCCGTTTCCTCCCCTGGGTGGAGTACTCTCACAACGCCCTTAAGAGTACCTCCACCGGGTTATCCCCTTTCGAGTGCTCGTTAGGGTACCAACCCCCTCTCCTGTCGGTCCAGGAGGCCGAGGTAGCAGTCCCCTCTGTCAAAGCCCACATCCTCAAATGCAAGCGCATTTGGAGGCTTGCACGCACCGCACTCCTACGTTCCAATTCCCGGTCACAGCGTCTGGCGGACCTGCACAGGACCGCAGCCCCCAAGTACAGGGCCGGTCAGCAGGTCTGGCTGTCCACGTCCAACATTTCCCTTCCCTCCTCCTCTAAAAAACTTCGGCCCCGGTTCATTGGTC
Organism: Synaphobranchus kaupii; assembly: GCA_029718625.1. Taxonomy (NCBI): domain Eukaryota; kingdom Metazoa; phylum Chordata; class Actinopteri; order Anguilliformes; family Synaphobranchidae; genus Synaphobranchus; species Synaphobranchus kaupii. The sequence continues at coordinate 46,143,478 of CM056383.1, read as the reverse complement.
CCTTCCCTGTTGTATGTCTTGTCAACCCAGTTTCCGTCAAACTCTCCCTCCCTGCCTCCCTCAAAGTTTACCCCGTTTTTCATGTTTCCCAAATTAAGCCTGTCGCCTCCAGCCCCCTCAGTGCCCCTACCCTCCCTCCTCCACCTGTCCGGGTCATCAACAACGCCCCGGCCTACACGGTGGACCGCATCATCGACATCCGCCGTAAGGGTCGGGGTTTCCAATACCTCGTGGACTGGGAGGGGTATGGTCCTGAGGAGCGGTCATGGCTCCACAGGGGCCTCATCCTGGATCAATCACTGATCCAGGATTTCCACAGTCGCTTCCCATCCAAGACCAGGCCGCCAGGTACGCCAGGTGGCGTACGTTGAGGGGGGGGTACTGTAATGTTCCGCTCCCTTCCTGTCCGTTTTCCGTGTTTTCCTGTTTTTCCCTCCGTGTCATGTTGGATCCCTTTGTCCGTGTTTTCCCCGCTGCTGCGGACTAGGCGTGTCCTTCCCTGTCTTGTTCGTCTGGTTGTTTTGTCTTACTTCCGCCTTTCACTCCCTCCCCCTCGTTGCATGCATTGCCTCACCTGGTGTCTTGCAATCACTCCCGGTTTATGTTCACACCTGTACCGTATTTAGTCCTGTCAGTTAGCTCACTATATAGTCTTTCGGCTGGCTGCCAGTCGGCGCCAGTTCGTTAACTATCGTCACTTGGTGTTAGTGCTCGACTCGTTATCTGGTCTCCCTGCGTGAACTATTCGCTTAGTTGTGGAATGTGTTTCCCGTGCAGCTTAAGTTCTTCGCAAAACTACGGATTGGTAGTTTACCTCCCGCACAATTTCCTGTCATTTGGTGTAGCTAACCTGTTTCCCTTCTCCTCCATCTAACCCTGCACCCATTCTCCCGTGGCAGTGTTCGTTTTCCCCGTGTTCGTTGTGTGTGTTGCGGTACCTCCACCTCCAGCGCGTGTAGGCTCCGGGGTGATTCGTTACCTGGCTACCCTCCAGTTGTTCCTGTCCGACCGAAGAAACCACCCAGTTCTTCGGCGCCGGCTCCTGGAGCTCTGGAGACAGTCAGCTACTTACGGACCTACCGCAGCTGCGCCACATCACTCTGTCCTGCCGTGCTACATCAAACCACCTGACTTCCAAACCCGGCACCTCCGTGAGAACCTCCCGGTCTTTCCCGTGCCTTCCCTTGCACTAACCCCCCTCTGTTGTTTTGTTTCTCTGTACCGGTGCAGTCAGTCCGGTCCAGTTCCTGCCCTGCCGTAGTGAGTCGCTCCCCTGCCAGTTCCAGTCCAGTCCAGGCGTGAGTTGTACAAACTACTCGCTCAAGGTCCAGTTCCGGTTTGGAACATTCCGTTTCATACACGGATTCCTGTGTGGACCTCCCGTTCCAGTCCAGTCCAGTTCCGGTTTGGAACATTCCGTTCCAGAACCCGATTCCCGTGTGGACCTCCCGGTCCAGTTCCAGTCCAGTCCAGTTCCGGTTTGGAACATTCCGTTCCAGTACCCGATTCCCGTGTGGACCTCCCGGTCCAGTTCCAGTCCAGTCCAGTTCCGGTTCGGAACATTCCGTTCCTGAGCCAGATTCCCGTGTGGACCACTCGGTCCAGTTCCAGTCCAGTCCAGTTCCGGTTTGGAACAGTCCGTTCCAGATCCTCCAGTCCAGCTCCGGCTTGGAGCAGCCCGCCCCGGGCTTCCAGGCGCAAGACCTCTGTACATTCTGTGTTTGCCTTTCCTGTACAGTGTTGGGACTACCCCAACACTTGATTTATTAAAAACACCCCTTGTGAAATCTGTCTCCTGGTCGTTGCACTTGGGTTCGTCCCGTAACAGATACGTAACAATTAATTTGGAAAATTGCCAAAGTTAATTTCTATGCTGATGATACAATAATTTACTCCTCAGCTCCTGCGATTGATCAAGTGCTCATATACTTGCAAGCTGTTTTTAATGAAATCCAACGGGCATTTACCAATCTTAAATTAGTTCTAAATGAGGGGAAAACCAAATACATGATCTTTTCCCCAAGGGGGTCCGTTCCCATTGACTCTCATCTATTCACTTTGAACAACACAGAATTTGAGTGTGTCAAACAATATAAATATTTAGGTATCTGTCTAGACCCTGATCTTTCCTTCAGATCGCATATAACACATCTGGCAAGAAAGATTAAAGATAATCTTGGCTTCCTTTATGGGAATAAGTCCTACTTGTCTATGGTCAATAGGAAAAAGATTGTACAGGTTACAATATTACCAGTCTTAGATTATGAGGACACTCTATATATGCACGCTCCTACCTCTGTATTAAAACCATTGGATGCCATCTATCATTGTGCGTTGCGGTTTATCATGGGTAATGGGATCAGAACCCATCATTGTGATCTGTATAGTTCAATGGGTTGGTTCTCTTTAGGCCTACGGAGGAAACAGCATGCTATCCTATTTACTTATAAGGCCCTATTAGCTAAACTTCCCGTCTACTACCATGCTCCTTTCAATAAAGGGTTCAATTTATTCCACTAGATCTCAGGGCTTGATCTCTTTAGACATACCACGATTCAGGACTAAATTCGGCAGGAATGCTTTCAGTGTCTGGGCACCGTACATATGGAATGAATTTCAAGAATCACTTGAGCTGACCTCCCTAGTGCCTTTTGAACATTTTAAATCCTTGGTGCTGGAAAATGAGAATAACATTCTCACCCCTAACATATTCCTGAGCCGTGTGTATATAAGTCAAAATATGATACTGGGACACATAAACGTGACATAGACACCAAAAAATTAATTGTTGCAAAAACCAATGCAAACACATTTCATTTATTTACAAGTTTGACAACTCTCTGACTCTATCAAAAAGAAAGAAGATAGTTCAATAACCAGAAATAGTCTTTTCAGGTCATATAAAATTTACCACAGTAGTGTAAACATGGTGTCTCAATGACACGTGAGTGCAAAAGTATGACTTATTTTTTTCTAATTCATTAAAGTGTAGATACATACCCCATCCGTATAATAGAAGACACCATTACGTATGCAATCAATGCAAGAAAAGATTAATTTTCGAAATTAAAAAATAAAAATAAAATCTTTTCAATACCTTTCAATATGCGGACACGATTTAACACGATGGCTGCATAAATGCTTTGATTTGGACGATTTTGATAAACTGGTGCGAGGTAAAACATGAACGGGTTAGGCACGTAACCGCGTGAGGAAGCTTGGACACGCAAGGTTATCAGGCTCCCGTAGCGTCGGCAGCAATTGAAACAAAGCAATTCTTAGTAGTTTTGTACCAGACAGTAATGCTCTTCTTTTTTTTTTAGGTTGATCAATCCACAAGCAATGAAACACGTGGGTAAACGATTCATGCTTATGTACATAACGATTGGGACACGGAAAGAAAGTCAGCACTATATATTCCCCTTGTTTTAAAGTATCGTGGAGTGTATGAATTTGGGCGCATATATTTTTTTACTTGGCTTATGCATGACAGAAACAAAGATCGATCCGATATATATTTATTTTTCATGATTGCCGACGGCATCTTGTGTACGTAACTCTCAGGACGCAATGAATTACGTACATGAGCCTGATTAATTTTGCTCTCCCATATGAATACGAGCGACAACTTTCACTAAGCAAAGTGGGGATATTTGGTTAAAAGAAATGTAGGCCATTAGGATAGGTATACAGATCCTTTCCAAAAAATTTGAATATCATGGAAAAGTTGTTTTTCTTCCATAATTCCATTCAAAAAGTGAAACTTTCATAGATTATAGATTCATTACACACAAAGTGAAATATTTCTAGCCTTTATTTGTTTAATTTTTCATAATTTTTAGCTCCAGAAAACCCCCAAAACAGTATTTCAAGAAATTAGAATAGTGTGTCGAAAATCAGCATTTACTTCAGTTATTTCAGAGAATGAGTGGAGTGGCTTGACTCGAGGAATCCAACAGTTGTAGCCCATGTCCCAGATACGTCTGTACGTGGTGGTTTTTGAAGCACTGACTCCAGCCTCAGTCCACTCCCTCTGCATCTCTGCCAAATGTTGTAATCGTCTTTGCTTGACAATCCGCTGAAGCCTACGGTCATCTCTTTTGCTTGTGCACCTTCTCCTGCCACATTTTTCCGTTCCACTAAACTTTCTATTGATATGCTTGGACACTGCACTCTGTGAACAGCCAGCCTCCTTAGCGATTACCTTTTGTGGCTTACCCATCTTCTGGAGGGTGTCAATGATGGTCTTCTGGCCAATTGTCAAGTCTGCAGTCTTCCCCATACTGAACCAAACTGAGATAAACTTTGCAGGTGTTTTGAGTAAATTAGATGATAGTGTGACACTCAGTCTAAAACATTCATTCTCTGAAATAACTGAAGTAAATGCTGATTTTCGACACACTATTCTAATTTCTTGAAATACTGTTTTGGGGGTTTTCTGGAGCTGTAAGCCAAAATTATGAAAAATGAAACAAATAAAGGCTAGAAATATTTCACTTTGTGTGTAATGAATCTATAATCTATGAAAGTTTCACTTTTTGAATGGAATTATGGAAAAAAAATGATATGATGATGTTTTGGAAAGGATCTGTATATATATATATAATATTATATACATATATTTATTGTAAGCTATTTAATATTTATATATTGTATATTTAGTTTTTGTTACTTTGCTTATTTTTACCCTTTTATGCATTATTTTATTATATTTTATTGTTGTAAAGCTCTTGCTCTATCTCTGCATTGCAATTTGTATGTGTACACAGGGCTCCCCTGAAAAAGAGATCTCGGTCTCAGTGGGGCCCCCTGCTAAAATAAAGGATAAATAAAAAATTCAGCACAGCACAACCAAACTTATCAAAAACCCGACAGACCTTCAGACAGAATTCAATATCTGCTTTCAATCAGGAGTCAAATTATCTTATGAAAATTCTGAATGCCTTTTCTGTTGCCTTTTCTAACATGTTTCCATAAATACCTTCGCATAACATGTCCTAACATGATGTTACCTCCTAATAACACTTCCGCCCATGCTCAAATTGTCCATGGCATGAAGCAACAGAGTCGCAAAATGTCACAAGGAGAAAGAGCCGGTAAACAACTGTTTTCTTTGGGGTAAAAAAGAAAACATCAAGTCTATATTAAATAATAATAATCCAACGGCTCTGCCTTTATTTGTGAAATAAGCTGAGGTTCATCTTCATGGTTTCAAGAATGAAAAGCTTCACTCACACAGAGTTGTGGCAGTTGTATTGTGTTCACAATGCCGCTGAGCCTCTCCAGCTAGCTTCCCCATTCCAATCCACAATGTATTCACACAGTGTGAACATGCACAGAGCAAATTCATACACTATCACACAGCTGGGTTAGAAAGTCCTGGTGAGTCTCATATCTGTTAAACGTGTAACAAAATGGGAAAAACTGGAGGAGATAAAACAAGTGGGTAAAATGAGTCTTGAGTTAAATAGTCCCTAATCACAGAGCCACCAAAAACAAAAGTGTGATCCCTCACTATCTGACCATTGTCTGGCCACCTAGTCAGAGATAAATCTAAATATTTCAATTTATCCACTCATAACCACTTTAAAAACACATTTATCTTTCTTTCATTGTTCATTTTACCTTATATGAATCCTTATTTGTTTCCAATGAGCCTGCTGTTCTGAGCCTTTTCTTTTAACCACATTTTCAAAAGATCTGGTTTGTCTGTGTTGCTGATGTATTTGTTGTTTTTGCGTTGTAATGTGTGAACATTAATTTGAAAAATCACCAATAAGAGGCACAGTAAATGAATACAGTGCAAATATATACGAGGCAGAACATTTTTTTATATCTCATAAGCTTATGAGTAAGACAAAATGTGAAGGTGCCAATAGACAGAAAGAAAATAGGTGTGATTGATAGGCAATCTGGAATCCAGAATTACTTATGTGACATTACATTTTCAGAACAGAATAGCCCGGAGGTTATGAATATTTTCTCTCACAGGAAGGTGGGTTGGAGATGGAAGCAATGGTAAAATAAATAACGACACTGATTTTATACATACAGTGCAGAAAATCTGATATGTAAATGTTTTGTTACTAAGTGTGACCTACATGGGCCACTGCAGGGATATTTTTACCTCAGTGTTTGTTAGTTTGTTGGTGTTGTAAGATATGAGACATGCCAGGATTGGAGGGTGATGGAGTAAACTGGTACTGATAAGGTTTTGGAAATGGCACGCATGGCGGTTAGCGAGAGCTGCTGCTTTTTTCAGTGCAGGCCACGGCCATGGCTGATGCTGAAATACGCCCCCATGTGACTTTCCAATCCAACGCAGGGACTTGAGGTGATAAGCGCCATTGTGGAGGTGTGGAAGGGGAAACTTCTACCACCTGTTGACCTGCATCTCACTCTCCTCTCCCAGAATGCAGAGGCCTGGGCCACAATGTCAGAGATATGGCTGGAGAGTGATGTCTGAACTGTAGTAACCTCCTCATAAAATAAAGACCAGGCTCTCGCAAACCAACAATGCAACACTGGTTACATCCTACACATTCACATGACAAAATACATTTCTCACAGGTTTTACAACTGCATTCCAGAAGTACATATTTTTGTTTCTGGAATGCATGGAGAACAAAAGGAAAGATCAGAGAGGCATAACATTTTATATCTTACTTTGTGAGGTTAAATAATCAAGACAATGGCCATAGTTCAAACAACATTTGCCCTTAACAATGATTTCGTACATTAAATGCATCTTTTTTCTCAATGTAAGCATATTTTTAAAAAAAAATCATTTTGGTGATCGCTGAAGCTGCCAAACTGAAAGAAAGAAATAAAGGGTTACTTTCATTATTGAAGAAAGAAAGCAACCTTTTCACTTAATTGCAAAGTTAAGGACAAATGTTGATTGGATCCTGGCAATGGTCTTTAGAATTATTAGGCATTTTTTATTATAACTACTTAATTATCTGTCTGCCAACACTATTATATCTGCTGTGATCCTGAAAAGCGACATTTTGTGAAGAGCTGAACTGCTTATCTGTTCAGATGAAGGCTGGAGGAGCTGGGGTTGGCTTTGGCGTTTGCAGCAAAAATACGTCACATTCAAATGAAGATTTACTGCTGTACTATTTCATACATGACAGATTTTTTTTTTCTTTTAACACAGTGCCAAACTAATAATGAGAACTGGCCATTCAGCCCATCAAGCCCTGTTCACCTACAATCTAATGGAGTGCATCTAACCTTGCCTCAAGCCTGGTCTTGAAAACTCAAGGGTTTCAAAGCATACTGAATTAAGAGCTGTTCAAAACATTCCAGATTCAGTAATGTAGAGAAGATGATGACATCACCCTGTTGCTATACAATATCCGCAATATGCATCAGGGACAACTGGTGCATTATTTTGGGAAAACTTGTCATAGCATTATATATCAGATGGTCCTTTGAGACCACTGAGAGTCCTTTGAAATATAAATAAAAAGTTAATTCAGGCCAAACATAGCATTTCTTTAAGAAGCTTTCTGTGACACTACCTCCTACGGCAATTATTTCAGAGCTCAGCCACCCAGAAAGAAAACAAAGCCAGAGAGTTGTCTTAATTTAGCCTTGTCTGGACACCTCCACAGAAAGTGGAGACCTCCACATCTCAGCTGAACAGAGAAAGAGAGGGTTCTTCTACTTAAAAACAGGACCCTCCCAAATCAGCTTCATGAACAATGCTGTGTAACACTGCCAGCTTCACTACAGAACAACATTGAGCTTACTTTTATGTTATCACGTTCCTCACAGTCTCAGAGTTGAAGACACACCACAAGCCAACAGAAGCAAACTGTGCAAGCAATATGTGACTGTTGGGTGTGCATGTGGGGTGGTGGGGGTAAGGGTGTTTGTGAGAGAGACACCCTTCCCCCATTAGGCCAGTGTTTGGGGACTGGCAGTAGGAACAGAAGTTTGGAGTCACAGCTGGCACTGGTGAGATGGGGGAAGGTTAACAGAGGGCAGATTCCCATGAGTTTGCTGTGCCCTACATTGTGTCCCCCAATGTTCCCCCTCAAAGAGCGGCTATGCCATCACTTGTGCCCCACTGCCAGCCTCTTGAATGGTCCCAGATTCCAAAATCCCAAAGATGGCACCCAGAGGACCACTGGCCTCTTAAACATTGTCCCTGCACCAAATGTAACTCATCTGGAAAATTATGCTGACAGATCCCTTTTATGTATGAAAAAAAATCAGTTGGCAGCCTCTTTGGTGAGCAGCTGGTCTCCCACACCAATTTTTTTGTAAACCTATAAAAAAAATATTTATTGCACATACTTCCAACTCCCAGCTGAGGAGATTTCCAAGACATACAGATATTATATTAGGACAACATTGTTCTACTGGATATTTAGGCTTTTTTCATTTACACAGGTTGCCAATATTCATGAAAAACCCCAATGTGACAAAGGTTTTTCCCTGGGTAGCAGTGGTGTGTGCTTTGTGCAGTTAATTCACAGATTGGGCAGAGCCCTGGACATGTTTAAATTTGTACAAGGAGGGCAGATGGCCATGCTGGACTGCTGCATGAGGACATTTGTTAGGAAACAAATGCAGCGCTCTCTGCAGGTCCGCTCATGGACCTAGGCCCTCATTTTAGGCTGAAAATTGACTGAGTTGTTCCAGCCCTCTTGGTGTCTTTCAAATCCTGTTCATACTCTTGACATCCAGAATGCCACGCCATGTAAATATGCTTCATGAGAATGGAGCCCCGCACCATGGGCCCTCTGTTTTATTAACACATGCTGGGAATCTTTAACCTTGTTTCACAGACTCCTAACTTCCAAGCTGTACTTGGGTAAAATATGTGGCAGCACTGCAAGCACATCTGACCGCCCTCCAGAGTTTTGTGACAGCAACAGATGACTTTATCCCCAACTTATCGGCCAAGTGAACTTTCCATTTGTCTGGGCTTTTTTTATAGCTCCACTTTAGATGGTATCATCCATATGGTGCATTGGTTTATTTTATGTTGTAAACCTGCTTCTGACTTTCCCACTTACATAATTTCAGCACAGTCCCTTTTGTCTGTTCCAAATTGCTTTGGCAGGGTGATGAGGCACACGCGATTCTTCACTGGAGTGCGATCTCGGCTGAATGTCCAACTTAGGCACGTGAAAATATTTCTGCTCATTTTGGGCAAACAGCCCTCTTCCCCTTTCGTTGGGACCCATTTTCATGTAGCTGGTAATTCAGTACTCTGGGGATATAGCTAAAATCAACATGATGGCGCAATAGACAAGACTGAGCCAACAAGAGGGTGATTACACAGAAATTCCTGAGAGTATAGTGGTATTTAGTGTGAGTGTGGTTAATTAGGAAAGGAGCCAACGCTGACAAATTTATGGACACTGACTTACAAATAAACGCAAGTGTCCCACCAGAGGGCACCATAGTTGTTTCTGTGTTTGTGTTTCCCTGTGTCTTTGCCATTATTGTTTCATTGATTGTATTAGTGTCTTCACCTGTGTCTTTTTAGCTCTGTTCATTTGCTTCACATTGTGCCCTGTATATATAGCCCTCTTGTTTCAGTATTCTTTGCTTAGTCACTAGTCTTATGCCTCTTGTGTTGAGAGCTCATGTGGTCTAGTGCTTCTTGTCATAATAGCCAAGTGTTAGTCTTTGTGAGAATTTGGTTTGTTCTTACTTTGTTTCCTGTTTCGTGTTTTTTTTTTTTTGTGTACCACCCTGTTTGTTATTTTCACTTTCACATCTAGTATCTTCACTCGTATCTCTCTGTTGTCTCTGAACTTGCATCCACCCTGCAATAACAATGCCTGCCATTTATATAGCGCCTTCACCTGCTTCCCGATGAATTGCAGTGGGGAAGCTCTTGCATTAACCTGTTTTTATTGATTCTGGGGTTTTGGAATTATTATTTTTTTTTTGATTTTTCAGAAGTCTCTAGCTATGTTCTGAAGCTTAGGGTTCACTGAGCTAGCCAAAGCCCTCATCATTACTGCCTTAGATGGCAGACCCCTAGGAACCGGTATGGTAAATCATGTAACGTTTCCGCATTAATGGTTATAGGATGTTCTCACAGTGAGGACATAGTTTCACCTTGTCTCAGCCCCTGAATTGCTAGTTTTTCTAGGTCACCCCTAGTTGGTAAAACAACCCTCATATTGACTGGGTCTCTGGACCCATTATTAGTTGGGGATGCCACTGTTGTAACCATACTATCTCATTTAACCAGGTTAATATCTCAATCCCGGCAGCTGTAGAGTCAGACCCTGATCCATGTAGTAAGATTAGTTTTAACACGCTAATCTCCACTTAAAACTGGAGCTGCCTTTAAAAATGTAAAATCCAAACTGGCATGCCTAACAACCATTACCTACATTGACATTAAGACTTTCAATTGATGATTTCAATTGAACATAACAGATTGTCTCCCTTTTCATTTTAAGTTGAATGGCAATGTGGCCATGCGGTATTCTTTGGCTCTGCTGCTGCTGCGTTTGGGTAGGATCTTCATTGTTCCACATCCCCAGGCTCGGGGCCGAGGGGCTATCCTTTTACCACCCCGAGCCCGGGGGGGGTTCACCCGGACTATATTTCAGGGCACACCTCCAGTAGCCACGTCACCATATCATCATCCAGAACCGACAGACCATGCATCCCATTGGGTGCCCGATAAATCGGGCAGTCCAGGATGACATGGTCTGCGGTTTGTTCCTCCGCGCCACACTCGCAGGCTGCGCAAGAAGCCAAGCCCCATCTGTGCATCGATGAGCGGAAGCGCCCAACGCCGGTCCGGAGGCGGTTAAGCCTCACCCATGCCAGTCTAGGCAGGTCCACCCCAATAGGGGGAAAAACCGACGTCTGGGATGAAGTCACGGAGTCTAGAGGTGTTCTCCTCCCACTCCGTGCTCCAGATGTAATCCGCCCACCGTGCCGCACTGATGTTAAGATCACTGCATTGCTGCAGGAATTCCTGTGGGGCAGGCACAAATGGGTGTCTCGACTTAAGGCGCCGGGGAGGCTCAGCAATTACAGCGAGCCTTTCGTGGAGCAGATGGTTTGGCTACACGGCCCGGCACGCGAGACGTGCTGTGGCTCCCGCGCGGCGAAGCCCAGCGGGCTGGATGCCTGCAAGAATGGAAAGATTGTCCACGGGAGTGGGACGCAGGCATCCTGTCACGATGCGCAAGGCTTCGTTAATGGGCGTGTCGATGAGGCGGGTGTGGGCGCTGCGACACCATACCATCTTTGGCTCTGTTGGGCTCTGACCCCATGAATAGCTTTGTGTTTTGGTGTTTCTCCTCAACAGGAAACAAGACACCATGACCAATTTAAGATTTATATCCATAAATAAGCCAGTGCCTCAGCATGACGTAATTACCTCTTTTGTTCCTGTGGATTGGAGAGGGACTGAGAAGGGCAGATCGTAGGTCAGGTCAACCAGAGCAGGCCTCTTGATAACATCAGCAAGTTTGCAATATCAAATTATACTCTCTCTCTACCGAAGGCCATAATCAAAAAGCTATATACCTGACAAACCACTTGTTTGTAAAGGCTGAGTAATGTGAATTCCATGTACCTCAGGTGTCATTTCTAGGTTTTATTGTCTCCTAGGGCAACCTTATCATGGATCCCCAAAAAGGAAGGAAGTGGTTGATTAGTCGGTCCCCAAGACAGTCAGGTTCAACAGTTTTTAGTCTTTGTAAATTTCTACCATAGATTCACCAGGAACTTCAGACCCCTGGCAGTGTCCCTTTCAGCACTTGCTAAAACCACTAACACTTTATTTTCCTGGTCCCAAGCAGCTAACAAGGCATTCGCAGAGCTAAAGAGGCGGTTTACATCAGCCCCAATCCTGGTGCACCCTGATCCATCCCTCTCCTTCATAGTAGAGGTGGATGCCCCTAATACTGAGGTTGGGGCGGTGCTTTCTTAGCGCTCTGTTAAACCTTCATCCTTGTGCTTTTTTTCTCCAAGTGCCTCTCTCCAGGAAAACAGAACTACGATGTCAGCAATCTGGAATTTTTGGCTATCAAGCTGGCCCTTGAGGAGTGTAGGCATTGGTTGGAGGGGGCAGAGAGAGAAATGCAATTCGGTATCTGTCAAAATTTGATGGATGGCATAAATTTCTGAATATTAATGAGGTTATGAAATATAATTATGCATGAAACATTTTTTTTAAACATTTATTTTGTATTATTATTATTATTTGGGGTGAGTTGGGGGTTGTTTCAATGGGGGGTGTATTGGCATCGTAGATGATGCCATATTTTAATGGTGGTTGTTGTAAACGTTGGTGAAAGGTTTTGTGGGGGTTGTGGGGTATTGTTTTTTTTTTTTTTTTGCGACAATCTTGATGCTTAGGTAAACATGGTTTAATGTGTTCGCATTTTCTTTTTAAATATACTTTATTAGAACAACATTGTGAAAAAGTAATGGTTAATAAATGTATTGTAGTAGTGGTTAGTTTTTAAAACAGTTTGGATCTGGTGACGCATCTATGATGCCAATACACCCGCCATTAAAACAAACCCCAACCCACTGGGGGCTGATATACCTTCCACCATTTTCACTGACCACAAAAACCTTGCCTACATACATGGGGCCAAGAGACTTAACTCCCGTCTTTACGCGCTTTGATTAATTTGATTCAGGCTTCACACATCCACACAATAAAGCCCAAACTTGGGTTACTTTGCTGTTTTTTTCTCCTTCTTGTTCTTATTCTTCTTCTTCTTTTTCCTACTGAATTCGTCATCACAAATGATCATACCCTCAAAGAATAATGATCCCCGTTGGATAACACAGGGATTAAAGCAAAAAAAAAAATCTTCTGACTGAAATAGTTTTTTCAGGCCAAGTCATATTCCCCATCTACAATTTGTAAAACAAGTTACAGAGGATGCCCCCACATTAGGGCATGTACACACACACTGTCCGGGTTTTTTTTTTTTTTTTTTTAGAAAAGGCTGGTGCTGCGCTGCCTTTTAAGAGCGGCCGCTTTTTTTCCGCCATGCGGTTGCTTCCCATAGGTTTTCATGCAAAAAAAGGCGGCGGTAGCTGAGAAAAAGGCGGACAGTGTGTAGCTACACGCCCTTAGCCTACATGAATATTTGCGTTTGGGTCATTAACTGTCTGTTTACCTTTCAAATAGCCTACGTTCTACATCTCAGTTTCATACAGCTGCCAACTCATGGTGTCCCGGACACCAATAGCCTATTTAACACTAGGCGGCGAAGTTAATCAGCGGATTACCGTTGGAGTGCGTCAAAGTGACACTTTTATTTTTAAATTAAAAAAAAAGTCATGTATGTGTATTTAATTTTGAAAATCAGTATGGGGTTAATTTAAGGCAGGTCTTTAGAATCATAGGGATACAATTCACAAGTAAGTCTCAGCAAGTCTCACAGCAAAACACAATCACACAGTAACGTTAGTATATTGAACATGGCTGGTTGTAGCGCCCTCATAGCTCCACTTGGTCCGGAGAGAATTGTTATCATTTATTAGCTAACATTATTCATAAATGATAGCTAAGATAACTAGCTAGCTGGCTAAGTTACCAGTTCTCTCTGGACCAAACGGGGCTAAACTCACACACAATAGACTGCCTTGCATTACCTAATCGATACATTCCGTCCGAGTTACTGACCAACTCACCATCTTCCAGTCTGTCTCAAGACCCACCTTTTCGCTATCGTTTATTAGCTAACGTTACGTATTCATAAAAGATAGCTAAGATAGCTCACACAATAGGTTGCCTTCAACCCCACATTAGCTATTACCAACCGTTTGCAAAAGCATTTTTGTTGTAGCTTGTACAGATAACTTGCATGTAAACAGAAAAAACGAATGTCCCAACAGGTGTGCTTTTGGCCTTGGCATAATGCAGGAAAGTTAGCTAAAGATACCAAATAGTAAGATGATGTTGTTGTAGATGAATAACTCTCTATGTAGCTCGATATAAGTCGTAATATTAATGTTAGCAGTAATACAAAGCAATTCGCATTTGAACTTGAACTAGCTAGTTAGCAGTACAAGGGTCTCAGTCTCAAATAGGAAGAAAAAAAACGTTGGTCTCTCCTTTTATACCACGTGCCCAGCCAAGACCACCCCTAGGACCACCTCAACTCCACCCATTTTATGTTAAGGATCTCGTGACGTCACAAATCCCAGGAAACCAGCGTATTGGTAATCCTACACAAAAATCAGAAAAAAACATTTTGACTAAACATGAGATTTTCGGACATAAACAGTTGTGTATGATCATAATCTAACCAAAAACATCGGTTTTCAACGGGAAAAGTCGGTTTTTGACTGCAATATCACTTTAACAATTACGATGAAGTGAAAAAGGGTTCATTATTCGATAGATTTATTTCTTTTGCGTAAAAGTTATTGTCATCGGTTTGTTTACGTTGGAGTCCAGTAATGTTATTCAACTTTAGCTAATGTTTTAAAAAATAGATCTGCAAACACTTACATATTTGGACATTTAGTTAGCTTTCTAAATCATATAAAAGTCCATAAGTCCAGTTTCAGCACTGCAGCTAAGTGGTAACTAGCCAGCTAACGTTAGATGCACTCGCTTTGGCTTTGAAATGCCTAGCTACAACAGCACAGTATTGATTTCACGCTACGGAATTGGACATTCCTTTGTATTAAATAAAAATTCTGTAAATTTACATTTGAGATGAAATTTAATTTACTAATTAAATGGCTCAAGCTAGAGTTTGATATTATTTCACAAATCTAGTAAATGTTCCAATACTTTGTCTATTTATTCATATTATAGCTTACCAACCTTTTAGTTGGAGGTAGTCGGCATGTAACTGCAGCACCACTAACATTAACAGCAGCAGTAATTAGCCTACATTACAGGTATTTAGCAGACGCTCTTATCCAGATTTATTTATTTTTTTTAGCATTTTTTACATATTATCTATTTATACATCGGGATATATACTGAAGCGATTCAGGTTAAGTACCTTGCTCAAGGGTACAATGGCAGTGTCCTACCTGGGAAGGTGACATTTATCTCCGTTTTTTAAACATAGGCTATCGAAAAAAACCTTATGCACAGCGAATCCGCTGTAGCCTAGGCTATTTCAAAAACAATAAAAGCAATATTCACTGGACAAGGTTTTGAACTTTTTTTCAGTCACAAACCATTCTATTTACTTACAGGCTGTATTCCTAGATAAACAGACCTGTATTGTAATGACATCTGAAGCGCATTTTCAAAACTCAAATGTCCGTCTATTGCAGTGCGCGAGTTTTCCATTGAATGACAATTCACGCATTAGGTGTAAATGACAATTTGCGCATTAGGCTTGATATAGGTGTTATCAGCTCCTTTTTAATGGATAGCCATTGTCCTGTACCATCGTACATCGCCTGGATGGAGTGGGCTGATGGAGTGGGCTGAGAGCAATGTAATGTGGCATCGTTTCCCTTCGCTGAGGGAAAGGTATGTGGACCTATGGAACCTTTTATTATGCATTTTTGACATAGCCTACACAAAAATTATATTTCACATTGTGATCTAGATATTTTAGTCATGCTTGTGCGCACCCCTGTGTGTAACAGACAGGATGGTACGCGCGTTGTGCACACGCCTATGTAGACGCACTTATATGTGCCGTTAAAATAACATGTAAACAACTGCGACATGACTTTAGACCAGGTCTGTGGTGGTTCTACCACAAGCGCTTTCTGCTGGCTCAAGATAGCAATACGCCAGAAAGAATCCTGGCCACTCCTCATCTTAAGACCAACACGCCCAGTTCACTTGTAATGGGCGCAAGGATACATGGTAGTTAAAGGACGTGAACGCAAGGCGTTATTATGAACCAAGCGCCGGGTGTAAGATAGCAAAGACACTTGCGTTTGGGTTAGCGCCGCTTATCGCCGGGTGGAAGATAGGGCCCCAGATCTGTTTTGGCAGAATACCACATATTGAGGTAAAAAATAGACCTACAGTGTGGGGGTTATAGAAATATGAATCAAATTTTCAAAGCAAATTCAGAAAAGAATTATCTTTAGAAAATAGCATCCACTACCAAACGCACTTAAACACTCCACAGTGCACCCAAAGCAAGTAAAATACGACGACAGTCTATCTGAGTTATTTTGAGTTTTTATACCATCATTTCTGAAGTCAAACTATCCCTATGTTTTCCTGTCTGTTTATAATAGTATTTAGAATAGAAGTGTAGTATTGCTGATTTACCCACAGCTTACTGTGAACTACAGTCAACGTTCATTACTAGGGATAGCTGCTACATTATGGGAAGGATGTGCTTTGTCTTGTCTGTTCTGTAGTGATCTTGATGATGTCTCTGTATGCACTTATTGTACGTCGCTTTGGATTAAAGCGTCTGCTAAATGAATGTAATGTAATGTTGAATCCTTTACTTTGTGCTGACCTAATATTCTCTGTGGAAGTATGGCGGCGGAGCGAACGTGGCCATTGCAACTTGTTGCTCTTCTTTGTTGTTGAAGTTGACCAATGCCGGCAATACATTTGTAGGTAACGTAAAGTATCGCTCCCCAGATAGACTGTCGTCATATTTTATTTGCTTTGGGTGCACTGTGGAGTGTTTAAGTGCGTTTGGTAGTGGATGCTACCCGTTACCTTAGAGTTGCGCTAGCATTAGCAATGTGTGTATGTCCAAAAGAATGGACAGCATGGAATTAGCTGAAAATGGTTTCCATCAATCAACTACATCATAGGTAAGTTGTAATTGAGACATTATGTCCAAAATTCCAAACTATCCCTTTAATATTGTTCAGTTATGTATCTGCAATGTTGCTAGAACTGGAATGATATGGAATATTGATAAGGAATGACCAAAATCCTACCACATTTGCTTAAATTCTGAGAAATTGTCTGAAGTGAAGAGCAGTGAATGGGTGCATGGATCACAAATCAATCAAAAGTATATAATTTATAGTCTCTATAATTGTTGTAGTAAATAGGACTTTGAATAAGTTCCATACATTATTTTCTTGTCAAACTTCTCACGTGTTGTGCTGATTATCCTAATTGGGAAAATCCAATTGGGAAAAGTTGCAATATGCACTGTTGAGAAACTGTTACATAGAAAGGGTGCATGTTGTAATCTTGCATAGGATAGGATCCATAAGTGGGTTAGATAATGGATGGATGGATGGATATCTGAAGTTCTACTGATACTTTTAGTCCTGAAGGCTGAAAAACAGGCCTTCATAGTTTCAGGGCCATTTTATCATATGTAAAACAAATGACTCTGCCTCTGGAGTATATAAACCCATGTTACACCCTTGTTGCAGCCTCTTTTCTCTTTGACTTGAGAGTTCATTCATGAAACCACCCTTGATGGCGGAGGGTGACTAAACTGTGGATTGTGAACAGCTGTGCTGACTTACTCCATAACAGCCTCCATGAGATCGCTCTCATTGTGAAACCAGGCTACTTTTTCCAGATGAAGGGGGATTATGCTTGACACGTGATGCAAGCTGCCTTTATGCAGGAACACAGTGAGAACAAGCCAGTGGTCAAACGGATTAACATAGAGTGTTAAAATAACAATGCCACCTTTCAGTGTGATCTAAGAACGGCTAATATACAATCTCATCAGTCTCTTTTTTTTTTTGGTCTTTTATCTTCATATGATTTGAGATCCAGAACATTCCCTTGTAAGGAAATTCAAACAAACAAAAATTCTAAAGACTGGGAATTAAATCAAACATGAAATATGCTGACCACAGTAAAAGCTATCACTTGTTAACAGTTATGGCAGTCGTAATTAAAGTGTTAGAGAAATTTGTTGTGAACCTACTTGGCAAATCAGTGTTTCTTCTACCATTAACCGTCGCAAATTGATCGTGCCTGTCTCTGCTATACGTGCTGCGCTTGTACACTCTGCTTTTTGTACAATAAATATTTTTATAACTAGAAAACTGATAAATGAGTCCTGAATAGATGTTATTTTTGGGTAACAATCTGCTGCAAAAAGGTTCTTAAACCAGGGGCCATATTACAGAAACATTGTAACTGGAATCCTGTGTAGTAACCATGGTAATTTGAGTTAGGAACTGATTTAGGCAAATAGCCATTACAGAACAAAAGTTCTCAAGTCCATTTTCCTATCCTAACTCCAGATATGAAAAGTGTATTACAGAAGCATCCTAAATAAAGTGTCCTAACTTAATTTTGCCTCTTATGAGCATTTAGCAGACGCTCTTATCCAGAGCGACTTACACAACTTTTTAGCATTTTTTACATATTATCCATTTATACAGCTGGATATATACTGAAGCGATTCAGGTTAAGTACCTTGCTCAAGGGTACAACGGCAGTGTCCTACATGGGAATCGAACCTGCAACCTTTTAGTTACAAGCCGAGTTCCTTAACCATTATACTACACTGCCACCCTAACTTAAAGGGGTAATAAACACTAAATCGAATATTTTGAGTTATAAAGCCGAGTATCTTGCCTCCATTTCATAAATCACATATATCCTATTGTTTAAAAAAACTAAAATGTAATTAAGCCGTGCCACCGCATTTTGTGTCAAAAGAGGCATTCGCTGAAATCCAAACTGAAATGTTTAGTTTGAGCCACGCCCCTATTCGTGACGTGAAAAAAAGGTAAAAACCTTTTTTATACGCAAGCAACTCAACGCCCCCTCTCCGACCATCTTCTTGATTGACAGCTGTCACGGGCAACATTTCAAAGTTCTTCAAACATGAACTGTCAAAACTGCCTGTGGTCGACAGCCTGGGCAGTGATTTTTTGCTCATCCTTTTTAGTCTTTCCTTATTGCATTCTTGTTAGTTCCATTTTTGATATTGTTATTTAGCTCTATATTAGGTATTTTAATGTAGTTTGTTAGGAGTAGGCTAGTTAACTTTGTATTAGTATTTTATAGTTCGTTCATTGTTAAGATTTAGGTCATTAATATTAGTTTTTATAATTGTAGGCTACATAGCTTTTTCTATTTTTAGGTTTTTGAAATTGTAGTATTTTCCAATTGTAGTATTGTTTCAATTGCGGCAATTAGACTAAGTCTAGCGGTTTTCTAATTTAATTTTAGATAGCTAACGTTAGCTAGCATGGTTTTAAATGGTTGCTTCCAGGACGTGGCTGTAAAGAACCACCAAATTGCTCTCCTTTCCCTCAAACCCCGTGATTTTCCCGCCAGTGTTTGAACATACTTTTTTTTTCTCTCTCTTTTAATAATTTGACGCCCAACACGGGGCTGTCTATATCCAATTCCCACCCCAATTTTGAATGTCCAATTGTCTCCCCAAACCGCGTTCATGAAACAACTCCACTGCACAAGACACACGGGTAGTGTTTGAACATACTTTGTCGGCCAGAGGACAGAAAAACCACGCACGTTTGCGCAGTCGGCACTTCTCACCGGTGTGTTTTGAGAACTTTGTGGTCAAGAAGGGTTTTTCAATACGCTTGCGTCTCCGAGACGATGCTCTTTCTAACGTGGAATTGTGGGATATTCATGCTTATGATTTTCCTCGGACAGGCTACACATTAAGGAAATAATGTGATACTGCTACTTAATGAGAAATCACCATCAAAAAAATTGTAGTAAGCTTGCATTTTTTTTTGTCTTTGATCTAATTTAACGTGTTTATTATGTTGTCTATTACTGTCAGTTGCGTGTCTTACCCCATAGCTAGCAGCCAGTGCATAATGATGCTTATACAAATGCATGATTTACGTAAGGGATAATCCACAGTGAGGCGTGTGGTAACGTTATATGATTAATGTAACAAGTGTTCTTGATCATACATTTCAACTGTTTAGGTGGCCGTGGCCATGGCCTACACTGCCAATGCAGAACAGTGATAGACGGGGGGGATTGTTTTTCCCCTAGCTGGCTCCGCCTACGTACCTATGACGTGTACCAACTGGATAAATCGCCCCTCCCCCCCAACTGTAACTCCTCCCTCACCCCCCCCCCATCCCATCTCACTCGAGTCCAATTCGCATTTTTTGAAATTGTGAAGTGGGCGGAGGCAGAACCAAAGCCAGTGTTTATTACCCCTTTAAGTCTGTTGGTGTCGTAACTTCATTATTGTTAGCAGTTGGGATTAAAAAGATAACATTTGCTAACACTAGCCAGCTGGCTAACTCCATAACGTGAATGGCTGCTCTTTTATTACTTTTGGAGAATGAGAGAAATGAGGGAAGCGGCATTTCATTGTAGAAAGGCTTATTGCAGACCAGAACGATGTGTTGTGGTTTAGTGATAAAACACTTATTAGCACCCATCACTCTTTTAATTCGTCTGGCTTGAAATTGAAAGCTCGTAGTTTTTGCTCCATTTTTAGGATAGTCACGGACTCGCAGGCAGCACTTGTTGACGTCTCTGCTAGAACGTTAACAAACTAACGTCGGTTTGTTTCATATCGTACACTGATCAGCTGTGCGCGATATGACAAAGTGGCGCGGTTGTTAGGTAACAGACATGAAAGTTGATCAACGACTTCTGATTGAGTATTTAGGATTTCCTAACCTGAGATAAGATAGGAATCCTATCTTGGAACATTCCAGAGGTCAACAAGTGATGCTATCATGACTGGGTATAAGAGGATATCAAAAGACTTGATACCTTATTTTCAAGTACTCTTACAAGCGGTACTATAACCTCTCTGCATTGAATGGATCTCTATGGAAATTGGGGGGTGGGACTAGATTAAGCTGTAAATTACACAGGAATTGTATGGAACCAATGGTTGGCTATAAGTCATTTAAGTGCACGCAATCTGTGATTGAGATTAGTGTGGGGATGAGAACCCAGTTACGATGGCAGAAAATGGACATGGAAATAAGTAAAAAATGACATGGATATGACAAAGCAGGTGCTGTCATTCATCATCCCTGACCCGGAGCACACCTGTTACTTCTATTTAAATTAAAATGCAGAAAAATAAAAGGTTATACAATGAAATGTGTGTTTCCTTCTAAAAGACAGAAATTTTGTCATTCAAAAACTCATCATCCAATCTAAGCAAGCATGTTGAGGTAAGTTAGTTGCACAATATTGGACTAGCTAATGTTAGGTAGCTGCCCTTGACTAGACGCAAAATGCAAGTAATATAATTATAAATAATTTCTGGCCCTTACAAAAATATAGGCCTTCCGGCAAACTTACAGCAAGTTTGTGGCAAGCTCATATTTTCACATGCAAATTAGCCTTGTGGCAAACTACCGGCAAACAGTTCTCCAGCTCCATGCAACTCAATCAATAACCTCTTTCACACATGCAGCCTTATCCGTAAATTTTCCGGAACATTGCCAGATAGGGGTCGTGTGAATAAGAGCCGAAGTCGAAATTCCGGAATATCCGCGCCGGCAATTTGCTGTGTCAAGACCTAGTGAGGTTTCCGTAAAAGTTCCATATCGATGTGATGTGTGAACAAAGCCAGAACATTACCGGATCAATCACGCACAACATTTACAGCCTCCAGCCGCCACAGGCGACGTCTCCAGCTTTGAGCCAAGCTGACTTATCCTGATTTTTTCGTCAAGTTTTTGTTTACGAATGGTGTTTCGTGATTGGAACAGATTTATTAATGCCAGCGTTTGCCTCGAAAATGTATAAATAAAGAGTAACTGTAGTACAACTGCACACTCTGTCACTTCATCACCCGCCATTTTTTCAGTAGTAAATAAACAAACATATCCTAGCAACATAGGGTAGAGCGTTGGTTGTATGAACGCTACCAATACGGAACATTACGGAATATTGCTGGATCAACTTTTCCGGTAATGTTCCGTATTGCATGTGTGAAAGAGGTTACTAAGCCCTCTTTCCACATTGAGTCATATGCTTTTTCTATGTCTAAAAATATACTTCGCTTCTCTATTAGCAACCGCTTTTCTGATGTCTAGATCCAAAACTGCAATCGATTTCATAGTTGACCTACCATTTCTAAAACTGTTCTAAAATCCTCTATTTTCTAGGAAGAAAATTAGCCAGTTAGGAACCATTCGTTCCACTATTTTACTAATCCCAGATGTTAAAGCTATTGGACGATACCAGCTTGGATCCTTACCAGGTTTTAATACTGGAATTATCACAGCGTGTTTCCACTGCCAATTTACCCTCTTCCCAGATTACATTAAATAAGGCTAACACAATATCGTCAAGATGTTTGAATAATTCATAGCACAACCCATCCCTCCCAGAAGTTGTGTTTGCCCCAACTTGTATTGAAGTTCCTTCAAGGTAAAAAATACATTGATATGATCACTATTCTTTATACTCCTTCCCAATTTCCACTTCTCCTTTTCCAATATCTCAGTCCTCATGTAAACTCCTAGGCCTTGTAACCGAAAGGTTGCAGGTTCGATTCCCAAGTAGGACATTGGCGTTGTACCCTTGAGCAAGGTACTTAACCTGAATCGCTTCAGTATATATCCAGCTGCATAAATGGATAATATGTAAAAAATTCTAAAAAGCTGTGTAAGTCTCTCTGGATAATAGTGTCTGCTAAATGCCTGCAATGTAATATATCCCAGAAATTCTCTGCATAGTAGACCACAGCTGGTTTACAGAGGAATCAGGGCGTAGTGTTCCGCAAAATTTCCTCCAACAATTTCTCTTAGCTTCTTTAATAGTTTTCCCCGCCACTGCTCTCAACCTTTTAGACTCAACTGCATAGCACTGCATTGGAAATTTCCTCAGTTTCCTGAAAGCCTTGTTTCTGTTCTTTACTGCTGCATCACATTGACTTTTCCACCAGAGGACAATTATTCGGGCCTTAGGACTCTCCTTCAAAGGAATAGTAATTACTGATACCTTATTAATCATTGAGCATAAAGACAGGCCTTGGAAAAGGTTGCTTAATTTCTTCTGAGCTTAGTACTCTTTCAAACCTACTTAAAATATGAAAATGATCACTACCTAAGGAGTAATTGTCTAGCATAGGCCATTGTCCTATCCTGGTCAAATTTGCTGAAGCTATTGTTGGGTCAATGCAGCTCAAGCTGTTTTTTCAATATCAAATCTAGTTGACCTACCATCATTTATTACGACCAAGTCATATCTTTCCAAAAATTCCTCAAAAAAAAAAAAACATTCCGTTGCTGTCTTTTTACCTTGCTAACCCATAAAGAGCATTAAAATCACCAACCCATATCACTGGAGAGCTTACCTCCATAACCTCCCCCAATTCTGCTAGTGAAGTGTTTACGTGCATTTATAATTGTTATTCTTCCTAAAGAACTCCATATTTCTGCACCAACACATTCAAGATTGGTTTTAAAATCAATCCTCTTATAAGGGATACCTACCTGTTTTAATAAACATTGCACACCCCCCTCCAGATTGTCATATCCCGGTATTATGGTTTTAACCAAGATTCCTGAATGAAAGGTATTTCATTCAGGAATCTTGGTTAAAACCATAATACCGGGATATGACAAGATTCCTGAATGAAATACCTTTCATTCAGGAATCTTGGTTAAAACCATAATACCGGGATATATTATGGTTTTAACCAAGATTCCTGAATGAAAGGTATTTCATTCAGGAATCTTGTCATATCCCGGTATTATGGTTTTAACCAAGATTCCTGAATGAAATACCTTTCATTCAGGAATCTTGTTAAACCAAGATTCCTGAATGAAAGGTATTTCTGGCTTATCATAAAAGGCAGTCACAAATCTTTAAAATTCTTGGCCATTTGCAATTAGACTCCTTGCGTTCCATTGCAGGAGGTAAAACATCAAGAAATTAATCGTTATCAGCATCATCTTTGTAGGGTCAACAGGAACTATAATTCCACACAGTCCACAGGAGGCTCCTCCTCCACGCTGCAAATGGTGCAGGACGTTGTACCAACCGACTGTAAGGGGTCGGGTTCGGAGATTCAGACGCGACTGAAAGAGGATCTGAAAGTTGTCCCACGAAGCATGAGAAACAACCACTAAAGAGGGTAAAGGGAGTCCGTGAACGGAGCAGAGAGAAATAAACAGAAATGGCATATAACCCACGGTGTACAGCCAAAATATAACAACCCAGATAAGTGGGAGAGAACTCGTAGGTTTCGAGCAGAGAAAATGAACAAACAAGGGAAAAGAATCCCGGCATAAGCCAAACCAAAAACAACCCAAAAAACAAGGCGAAGCTTGTAGACTCGAGCAGAGAAAAGAAAAGAACAGAATTCCCTCTTGTTCAATAACTGTCAAAGAGCTAAAATAAAAGGTAAACGGAAAGGAAAAGCAAAACCGAAGTTACTGTCTAGCAGCGAGACAGGGAAAAGCCAAGGCAGGAAATAAAGTGTAAGGAGAAACCTAAGATCTGAATACTCTAACACTCTACAGGCAAGTCCCGCATGTTCTTTTGAAGCTCAAAAGTACAAGTGGTCGCCTGAAATCCTATACCGTGTTACCTGGCTTAGCGTGGCAAGAATAACACAAAAGCCCCGAACAACGATTGAACGAAGCTTAAGTAGTGCAGAGCGCACCTGAAGGGAATAATAAATTAGTCCCGAAAATGAGAACTAGCAATAAAGTTTATAAAAAGGGCAATACGGCCACTCTTCCAGTCCTCCCAGTTGTGTCCGTTCGCTCTCGGCTCCCAGGGCTTTCACTGTCTCGTCTCACGGCTCCGTGCGGCCTGCATGCCCGGGGTAGAGCCTTCGCTCCACAAGGAAGCATCGGCCGTCCGTGATGCTGACCCAACTGAGCGAGGCGGGCTCATCTGCCCCTGGCTATCTGCCACGGAGGACCGGAGACGAGACGCAAGGTGGCATTGCGAGCACCCGGTGGTCAAGAAGAACCACTAAACAGACCACGCACCCACTGATCATGCAGCGCAGCACAGCACTGCCAGTGAGTCCCTAAAGAGGCAAGCGGTCTACACCAGGATAACACTGCATATTTCAGGAGAAATAATGCTACCGGTTCCATTACCTACCCCTACGAACTGCAACCCCAGGATCAGGCAACCGGTTCCCCTTTCCATCGTAACCCTGACGACGAAAGAAACCAATTCCAGGGACCCAAGATGAGGCGGCCGGTTCCCCTATCTAATTGCAATCCGAACGGAAGAAACTATTCAAAGGACTTGATTCAAGTAAGGCTGTAACACTGGGCATAGCGTATTAGTTAGCAACCGCAACATGTTTGTGATAGGATGTATGTAACTGTGATATTGAATGGTTAAGTGTTGTAAAAGCTTTGTGTTACAATTTTACTTTGGATGGCCATCCACTGCACTGCATTAGGTTTAATGCATCACGCACAGAACATATCTTGCATGTGATCTGTCTTAAACACTAACCGGTCATAATCTTAACACTACACGCTGATCTCAACGCACACGCACCAATAAGTTTACGGCTATCCCTTATGCGTTTGGTATGGTTCATGCGCCATTGTTAGCTAGCTCAGCTACAGCTCATTTCAAACCTCCCTCCATTTTAGTTTCTTTGTTCTCTCTGAACACGTGTCTGAGACAAGGAGGAGAACATGAAAACCCCCACGTGCGCCCAACGCACACACACACGTTCACGCATATAGTTTGTTGTACATTATAGTAGTGAATCGTGCTTTGCTCTGTTTGGTACTTTGTGTTCAATAAACTATTACATTTTCCAAGATGGTCTGTATTAATGTTGCTCTTGTGATGAACTGAGTCAGCCAATGCTAATCGCAGGGATTCCCAAAAATGCCTTCACCTTTTAGCTGAATCATTTATATTAATTCGGTATCAACTGAGTACATAATATTGTGATTTTGTTAAGATAATTATTAATTGATATAATATAATATTAATATTTTATTGATAATTAATTAAATTATTAATTGAAGTTGCCCATTTTTAGTTAGTATATTCTATTTTGAGGATAGTACACTGCCTGGCCAAAAAAAAAGTCACACTCTAATATTTCGTTGGACCGCCTTTAGCTTTGATTACGGCGCACATTCGTTGTGGCATTGTTTCGCCAACCACAATATTTATTTCCATCCAGAGTTGCATTCATTTTTGGCCGAGATCTTGTATTGAAGACGGGAGAGTCGAACCACTCCATAAAGTCTTCTCCAGCACATCCCAAAGACTTTTAATGGGGTTAAGGTCAGGACTCTGGTGGCCAATTCATGTGTGAAAATGATTCCTCATGCTCCCTGAACCACTCTTTCACAATTTGAGCCCGATGATTCTTGGCATTGTCGTCCTGGAATATGCCCATTAATGGGATAACCTGGTCATTCAGTACATTCAGGTACTCAGCTGACTTCATTTTATTGCTGCATAACGTTGCTGAGCCTAGACCTGACCAATTGAAGCAACCCCAGATCATAACACTGCCTCCAGGCTTGTACAGTGGGCACTATGCATGACGGGTGCAACGTCGACTTTTTTTTTGGCCAGGCAGTGTATATAAAATTTTATGAGACTGATTTATTATACGAAAACTACACCACCAGTTGTATAAGGATGGTAGTGGCGTATTTCAGTACATAAGTGATGCTAGTGATTTAAATGTATTCCCTACATCTTCAATATCAACATCACTCTCCATATCAGAATACTGTTTCGCTTGCATATATTCATATAGACACTCAAGCAGGATATTCTTTGTGCCCAAAAATCTATCTGCTGCATCAACTGCTAGTTTAATAACATCAAATCTCTTCTCTTTTGATTTAGCAGCAACCACCACATCAACGATAAACGCCAAAAGGGACCCCTTCTTCAATAGCGCTGTATCTGGTGGAATTACCTGGGATAACGTCAGTATAAACGGCTGACTAGCCGGCACAGCTCTGCGCATTTTGTTAGTATCCGCACCTCGTTCCCTCACAACTCTCTTCACAGCCTCAGAGTAAGACACTTTCTGTTTGTCTGAATTTGTCTTGCCTTCTCATGATGTGCACAACCACGAAAATAAACCATACGGGCACCCCCACAGTTACATTTCAGGGTTGACGCCTTGCATTCTTTAATATCATGGTCCTCGCCGTATTTTGCACATCTG
Organism: Synaphobranchus kaupii; assembly: GCA_029718625.1. Classification (NCBI taxonomy): domain Eukaryota; kingdom Metazoa; phylum Chordata; class Actinopteri; order Anguilliformes; family Synaphobranchidae; genus Synaphobranchus; species Synaphobranchus kaupii. The sequence goes on along the minus strand of CM056383.1, from coordinate 46,116,479 downwards.
TGGTTTCCCCCAAAAAAATACCTTTGACATTTAGGGCTCTATTTTTCGGCTGGAGCATGGCGGGTGGTGAGCCAGTGCATTGGCGAAGTGACATTTTCGGCATGTATTTTCATGCTCCTGAGCCCGTTTGACTCGCCGTGGGAGGAGAGTCGCTGGTGGAGGTGTGTCAGTCCATATTGAGCAGCGAAACTGCAAATTCGGGGCTCTATTTTCCGGCCAGTGGCGAGCCATCACTGGCGAGGTTGCAATTTCATCACGGATTTGCACACGTCTGAGCCCGTTTGGTAATTCGGTGACTCGCCGTGCGCTGAAGTGGGAGGGAAGCCACTGTTAGGGGGTGTGTCCCAGTTCAATTTCACTGGAGCGGAATGCAATTTTGGGATAAGAGTACACTGCGATTCGTGCTTGCATGGCCCACCAGGTGAGACCACGTTCACAGCGCAAATCGCAAGTTGCTAATTTCGGGGCTTTCCCCAATGCGTGCATGATCATAACCTATTCAAAAGCCAATCAACCGTTTTCGTGGATCATATGCGGTATGCAAGTAGGAAAAAAATATACTTCACATTTATTGCTCATTGTTTTTTTTATAGTGTTAATTCTTGTATTTCTTTGTTTTTAATTGTTTATGGCTGTGATTATACTGCACTGTGGTCCCAGGGGTACTGTGTAATTTCTTACACCATCTGTAATGAGAATAATGACAAACTTAGTGCATACATTCACTCTTATTGCACGTATAGCGATAAAAACATATGTCTTAACTCAATTACATTCAATTAAATCAATGAAAATTAGAAAATTAGCCTATCGTCTTCCAATGCAGAATCCTAAAAGCGACAAAAGTCGCTAATAAACGTAGCGAGGAAAATGGGATATGTTGCATGGAGAAAATTCTAAATAGACAAATGATTAAATGCATGCTAGGACCGAGAAAATAGGAAAATAGAAGAGTTTGTCACGTCCCGTTCCTCTATGTCTTAGTCCATTCCTGGTTTTCCGTTTCTATGTGTTTTCTGTATGTGTATTCCGTTCCACGTTTTCCCTTTCCCCCGATTGTGTTCCTCCAGCTCCCACACCTGATATGTGTTTCCTCAGGTTTTCTCGTCTCACCTGTTCCTCGTTGTCTCGTCGTAAATCTGGCATATAGTCCCCCTGTTTCTTTCTTCTGTGCCAGATCGTATTGTGCCCTGCATTCATGTTTGTCTCAGTCTTTACAGCGGTTTCTCCTGCCTATTCTGAGTTCCTGTCTCCAGCCCTGTGTCTACCCGTCCTGTCCCTGTTCTCCTGCCTGCTTTGCCTGTTCCTGTCCAGCCCTGCTCCAGTCCTCCTGCCCGCCTGCCCATCCTTGTTCAAGCCATGCTCCAGTCCTTCGCCCTCCTGTTCTCCAGCCTCTGACGGATCTCCCGGTTCTGACCCCTGCCTGTTCTGGACTTCGCCCTGCCTTGTCTGTATTGCTCTGTTGCCTGGACTCTGACCCCTGCCTGGACCTTACCACGATCCTGCCTTGCCTACATTGCACTGTTGCTGGACTCTGATCCTTGTTCTGTCGACCCTGAATAAAGCCTTATTCCTACTACTTTTTGGTGTCTGCGAGTGGTTCCGATCGGTTCTCATAACAGAGTTGAAAAATAAAAAGTAAATGATAAACGGGAGAGTAAAATAAATAATTTAATTTACTTTATCGACTGATTGCAGGCTAAGGAAATTATTAAAAGCTTTTTATTTTTCACAGTCCAGATAACCTATTAGTGACTTTTGTCGCCTTTAGGATTCCAGTAGTTGGAAATTGACAGTGGGTGGACTTGTTCTGCAAACAGGAGGCCTCCCGACCATAACTGAATGGGCGTGTTCTGTGATCATTTTTTACTAAACCACACGATGCGGAATAACCCAACATCAGAGCGAGTCCAATGCACACGGCTCTTAAAAGGACTGAAAAGAGGTCATTTGATTAGCTATGGTGTAGCTGAAGTACACCCACTGATAAATATTCAGCATAACCCAGCCCATTTTAAACTTGTGCAGCGTGCTGTGAGCTGTGCGCTACTCGCCTCTGGTCCGAAAATAGCGAAATTCAGTAGCCGCGCCCAGTGCGCCATTGATTATGATGGCTCGCCGCACGCCATGCGCTTGCCGGAAAATAGAGCCCTTACAGCAGTGTAAAGGCGGTCTCAAATAATCTTTTACCTGGTATGACATGCATCCCAGATAAACTCTCTCCAGTAAGACTTTATCAGTAAAGGTGATTAACTTGGTGAACTTGCCCACCTTTCATGTGTTCCTTTAATTCACGCTGAGAAATGTCCGCACAAACTCAATAAATAACTCCCTTGACTTCTGGTTTGCCGCTAGGTACAACAGTCTCCACCCTCACCTTGCCCAATTTTCCCACTTTTTTGGCCGCATCAAGCTGATCTACATCTTTACAAAACACCACTAGTGAACCATTTGACAGGATTCTTGCACAAAACCCGTTGCCTATTAAACGTTCCAAAGCTTCAGCGATTTTTAAAGGATTCAAAGATCTAAATCCCACAGATGCTTCTTTCTGATCTTTCAGTTTAAACTGAATTTTGGGCCCCCTCTATTATATCTGAGGTATAGGGCTAGCCACAGTCTACCATTCTCCCTCCTCCAAAACCCCCCTCCCACCCTTGGCAGCTGCCATGGAGCTATGAAAGCTCTATCCACTACCCTAGTCCTATTCAGTTCTTTAATCAAAATACAGAAATACAAAGAAACAATCAACCAAAACAAAACTGAAAAGAAGTTTGTAAATCAGTTTTGAATGAGACGCTCAGAGCAGAACAAGCTCTAACCGACCAGCGTTTTTCCGCCACTCAACGTCACTACCAGAAGTGTCCGGCCCTGATCCAGCTCCTCTGAACCTCCGCTGCAGACTCATTTTCTACCCCGACGTGACAAAGGATGTGGCGGACCGGAGAAAACAATTTAAGGAAAGGAAACGCCTTCATGAATTGAACATTCGTTTCACTCTATCTTTGCCGGCCACACTTTGATTTACCTGGCAAGGACAAAAACTGAGTTTTGATTATCATATCAAGGCACTGGAATTTGTGGATAGCGCAATCCAAAGTTATAAGAAAAATATGAGTGTAACGTGGAATTTCTGGACATTTTCTCTTCAACAGTAGAATATAAATGGGAGAATTGGATTGGGGAATGGGAGAAGAAGGGGGAGGGAGGAAGGAGGAAAAAAAATAAAATAAAATTAATTTTTTTAAAAAGTGATTCCAAGATGGGTTAACATCTAATCTGCTGACATCTCAAGAATTTTGGAGGGTCACGGGAGTTTGTCTCGCAACAGAGGCTAGCGAGACTAAGAGGGGCACTGGGGGAGGTTGGGGGTTAGAGTTAGGACTTACTGATCTCTGGGGATATGGATGTGGGAGTGGTGTTTTTTTTTTTTTTTTGTGTGTGTACATTTGTTGTTTAATGTTGTTATTGGTGGTTTATGTGTCCCTGGGAAGTTTATTTTTCTTTTTGAACTATCAAAGGATGACAGGCTTGGGGCCCTGTCTCTTTTTTTTTTCTCCTTAATATTTTAATGGTAGGCCGATACAGTGGTTAAAAACAGTGTGACTATTATATCATGGAATATTAATGGCTCCCAGTAAAAACGAGGAAATGCTGAGCATACTTAAAAAGAAAAAAGTAGATAGTCTTTCTACAAGAGACCCATCTGATAGAAAAAGAGATAATGAAATGGAAAATGGGTTGGGTGAACAAAAGATTAAAGAACTAGAAAGGTCGCTCGGAGAGCGCATCCCTCCGCCCATGCTGCATGTTGATGCATGTACCATAAAATCAGGTATACATTGATAAGCAGTTGGAATTAGTTTTGAAGATTTGTTGGGATTATTGAAGTGCTTTTACTACTGACTCTGCAGGGGAAGCTCATACCATGGGCAGACAGAGTATGTATTGGTAAATTTTTTTCCATGTCAAAATGAAATGAAAACTAGTTAAATATGACAGGACTGACAGCAGTAATCTTGCATGGTGTTTGATCCATTTGTCCTTCTTTGTAGGCTATCAGAGATCATTTAGTAGGCCTAGAGTATAATAAAACCTCAATGGAAGATACATTTTGACAATTAACTGGGAATCAGTTTGAACGGGTGCTACCAGCCTGATCACGTGACCTCACATTCTGTTTCACTCCCATATCAGTCTGGTAGCACCCGTTCAAACTGATTCCCAGTTAATCACAACCGTTTAACTAATATGGGGCAGGGCTAATACGATGATTGTACCCACATGACTAACCCACGTTTCATTGCTCAGATTGGTTGTAGGTCTATCCAATTCCGTGCAGAATAATTTTGGTCTGCAATCGTTGATAAGGTCCCTTGGAAATCCAAAATGAATCGAAACCGAGGTTGCCTGACTAGCTAGCCTATTTAAGATAATTGATGATGGCTTGAATAGGCAGATAGAATGCTAGTTAGATAGGTGAAAGAACTTCTATAGCCTATCTGTTAACCGGAACTCCGCTGGTCAATCACATCGGGGGGTATGTCAGAAAACGGGTTTACTGGAATCTCTGAGTTTGCTAACCCTGAGATTGAATTGAATTAATCTCAGGGTTAGCAAACTCAAAATTTTCACTAAACCCGCTTTCTGGAATACTCCCCCGAATAGTCAGTTACATCAACTACCCAAATCGGCTAGGCTACCAATAACACAGAGAAAGGGACCACTTCACGTGAACAGAAACATGTAGCGTAATACTACGATTTTCAGAAATAATATGGTTATTATTACATTATATTTTCCAAGTACCTCGAATGTCGAACGTAGAGCTGTTCCTGTTGTATCCAGCAGACTAGATGTAGTTTTTCTGAAAGAGCAAACTATTTATGCTCCGGGGTTTTAAAGTTTAAAGTTGAGGACTAGTTGAGGACTAGAAGAATGGGCAATGTAAGGCATATATTCTATTTACTAAATGAAAAGGCCAAAATTATTACACAAAAATAGAAAAACTAGTCGTGGGCTTCAGTTGCTGCCCACGTTTCACTGCCTCACTGACACCATCTAGTGGTCAAAATCACTAAACATGGCGGCGCCCCCATTGCAAAACATTGTAAACGCGTATATATTTATATTTATTTCGAAAACCACTGATCAAATCCGCTCCAAAATGTAATGGGTTCATCCTTGGCGCATACTACACATACATACTATACTACACACAAATTGGTCTGGTAATTTTTATGTAATCCTGCCCACAAACAAACAAACACACAAACAAACAAACAAACAAACAAACAAACAAACTCACCCACACCACCGAAAACATACCCTTGGGGTGGAGGGAATTAGAGAACATTAACACAAATAATCCCACAGCACAAATCCAGAACGATTTACGTAAATACAAGTTACAACTGAATGAACACACAAATAGAAGAACTCAATTCCTCATACACAGACTCAGACACGATAATTTTGAATACAGTAAAAAAAATACCTGGAAAATACCTGGCCAACCAAATCAAGCGAAACAAAGAAAAAACAACAATCTCAACAATTATGAACTCAGCGGGGAAGATCGTGCAGACACCTGAGGAAATAAATAAGACCTTCCAAGATTTTTATACCAACCTATACTCATCAAAACATAAACCAAGCCAAGAAGACATTGACACATTCCTAAACGATATTGATTTACCACAACTTACTGAAGACCAAGCAAATGCACTGGAAATACCATATACAATAACAGAATTCTACAATACACTCAAACTCATGCCTAACAATAAATCACCAGGACCTGATGGCTTCCCCACTGAGTTCTATAAACACTTTTGGAATATTCTAGCCCGTTTTCAACAGATTAACAGCTGAAATTAAACAAACATCCAGACTTCCCAAAGACATGAACACTGCTACAATCTCTCTTTTACTAAAACCCGACAAAGACCCCACCTCCCCATCAAGCTATCGCCCCCTATCTCTCATCAATACAGACACGAAAATCATTAGCAAAGCCCCAGCGTTACGAATCGAAACAGTAACTCCATCTATCATCCACTCAGATCAAACTGGTTTTTATTAAAGGGAGACACTCATCTAACAACCTTCGCAGACTATTTAACTTAATCCATTATACATCTCACACAAACTCACCAACAGCCATAGCCTCATTGGATGCAGAAAAGGCATTTGATAAAGTAAATTGGGAATTTTTATTTTCTATAATTGTATTATCAGCTTCCCTTATCATTTCATTGTGTTCACCTGTGAGCAATTTCCCTTCGCCGCCTCTGCATACCTAATTCCCATTTTGCCTGTCTCCCTCAGTGTATATAACCCTGTGATTTCAGTCTTTCATCGAGTTTGTCACCGTTGGTTTTTGCTTCAGTGTTCTTACAATTTTTCTGAGTATCTTCCCGAGTTGTCTGTTTGTTTTCTTAGTATCTATTTCTTAGTTTTTGTTATCCTGAGTCTGTCTCCTGTCTTTATTAATTTTTTTTGGTATTCTGTCTTCGTTTTATTTTCTTTTTGTTTCCCTTTACACCTCCCTGGTTTTGGACTTCTGCTTGTGCCTTCCCGGTTCCGACCCCAGCGTGTTCTGTGACTACTCTTTGGACTATTTTTGTACCATTGCCCTGTCTTCCCGGTTTACGACCCTGCCTGTTTTGTACCACAGATTGCTGCCTTGCCCCTATATTACACTAAAAAAAATTGGTTTCCGTGAATCATTTATCCACTGGGTGAGGGTTTTGTACACATCACCAATGGCCACGATCACCACCAATGGAATAATATCACAACGCTTCACTTTGCACAGGGGTACTAGGCAAGGATGCCCACTCTCCCCATCTTTATTCGCCATCTTCATTGAACCACTTGCAGCAGCTATTTGTCAAAAAATAAACATCACAGGAATTCAAACAAAAAATATCCACCATAAAATCAGCCTTTATGCAGATGACATTTTACTCTACTTACAGAATCCTTCATCTTCATTACCTGAAACTATCCACCTCATAAACACCTTCTCTAAAATTTCAGACTACACTATCAACTGGTCTAAATCCACCATTCTCCCTCTCAGCCCTAATAGCTGGGATGAGGCAGTCCAAACACCACCTCTCTCTCTGCGCACTGGTAATATCACCTATCTAGGAGTCAACTTTTCCCCTAGGCTGTCAGAGTTAGTTAATCTCAACTTCAACCCACTTCTCAAAACAGTAGAGGACAACCTTCAACGTTGGATGAATCTACCAATATCACTCATAGGCAGAATTGCTACAATCAAAATGACCATACTCCCCATGATAAACTACCTATTCTCAATGATCCCCATCAAGCCCCCACCATCCTGGTTCAAATCCCTAGACTCCATCATCTCAAAGTTTTACTGGAAAAACAAGACACCTAGAATCAAACTCACCACCTTACAAAAATCCAAAACCCAAGGAGGTCTGGAAGCACCAAATTTTCTTCACTATTTTATTGCCCACAAAATCCAATACATTCACAAATGGACCAATCCCAATCAATCTGACAGCTCCTGGACAGACATAGAACAAACTTTATGTAAAGAAATCCATATTTCAGACTTACCATTCATAGGCCGCTCCATTACACAACATCCTTGCTTCAAAAACCCTACCATAGCTACAACTTTGACAGCCTGGTGGACATTTCATCAAATAACTAACACCACACTATCACCTACCAATCACACTCCCATCTGGAACAATCCTGACTTCTTAATGAGCAAAAAAACCACTAAACTTTTTAACATGGATTAGTAAAGGTATCACACACCTCAAACATATCTTCTATAATAACACTCTGGTCTCATTCCCTCACTTGGTCCAGAAGTACGGCATTGGGGAGAATCACTTTTTAGAATTTCTCCAGATCAAATCCTCTATTCAGTCCAAAATCAACATTAAATCATCTAATTTAGATCTTCCTCCACTAACCTCAGACCTGATCAACATCACTACTAAAAAAAAAAATACTATCCAAAATCTACAAGATAATTTCCACATCCGACCTAACAATATCCATCCCTTCAGAAAAAGACCTGCAGATCATCCCTGATGCCGACTTCTGGACCCAAATCTGCAAAAACATCTTCTCTATATCTACCAACACAAACATCCAACTCATACAATACAAGATTACTCATAGAGTACACTACACAGGGAAAAGGATGTTTAAAATGGGTTTTATAGATTCTGAAACTTGTCCGCACTGCACACAAAACACCACAGACAGCTATATGCACGCCACATGGGACTGCACACCAATTAAACAATTGTGGCGGGACATCACTGACAACCTCTCTCTTCTTTTGGGCTGCCACATCCCACTATCCCCTCCACTCTGCTTACTAGGAGACATATCCAACATCAACATAAAGAACACATACAGTAGAATACTTTCCGTAGCCCTAATCATCGCCAAGAAAACCATCCTCATGAACTGGAAATCAAGGAAAAAAAATCAATATTACACTTTGGAAAAACCTACTAATCGAATACATATCACTGGAAAAATTATCTGCCGCTATCAAAAAACAAACCACTGATTTTAACACAATCTGGAGTCCATTCATCTGTATCTTAAATCCCTAATTATAGTACCGATTTCACTCATTACCTTTTTGCCTGTACACTATCCACACTAAACATGCCCTCCCTCTACTAGCTCCTTTTAATCTTTCCATCCTTTATGCAAAAAAAAAACAAAAAAACATTTCATTATTATTATTATTTTATTTCTACATTATTACATCTCCCCTTATCCCCTTTTTGTCTTTGTTTTTTGTTGTTTTGTCTTGTTTTATGACACTTTGTTTGCTTAACTTTACTGTTTACTTAACTTAGTTTTCCCTCCCTCAGAGAGACTCCAGCACAAAACTTTTTTTGTACATAACTCTATAAAAATAAAGTTGACCTCCGAAGAGGGTAGCAGGACCCAAAAAAAAAAGAAAGAAAATGGGTTGGGTGGGAGATAGGTAGTACATAGCTCATTTTCATATAAAAAGCATGGGGTTGCTGTACTGTTCAACAAACAACTCAATGTAACCTTTTTACAGCAATATACGGATGGCCAGGGTCACATTATATGTATTGAAAGCATTCTTAATGGGATTAAGATGATTCTCTGTAATATATATGCACCAAATAGAGAGGATCCTGTTTTCTTACCAACTTAGTCCTTGATTATGTCCATAAAATCCAGTTCACGGAGGAAGCTAATGTTAGCTGCTGCTGGACTAGCTGTCAGTTGGTGGCTTTTGCTAACGTGCTGCTAGCAGTCTCTATGTTTCCCTTTTCCACTGGTTGAATGGAACAAGGTTTGAAAAACCCAGTTAGCTTGGGAATTTTTTTGTAGCAACTCCTGTTCACGAATGTCTTTTTTTCTTTCCCTTTTCGTTTTTGTGATCGGCTGGCGTGCTTTCGTAACTCTGACATTTTAGCTTCTGACAATAACAAGCAAAATGTAAGTAGACTTATAGCCACCAAAGACACAAATATGACTTTGCAAACCCATTGCATGAATCTGACCAAACTACCGGTAGCCTATGTATGTTTTTTGCTTTTTGTTAATAAATGAATGGATGAATCTGACCAGACAACCAATTAACAACAAAAATATTATTTCAAGTAAATTAGTCACTCACTGGCAAATTACAACATTATATTCTGGCCAATCGAGGCCCCGGGCTTCAGCCCATGTAAGCCTGTGCATTAAAGCACCCCTGATGATCATATTTCCACGTCATATTTATAGGCTAATTATTTAAGCGAAGATAGCCTATGATTTGTTTTTTTCTATCAGCATGGCAGCCAACACTTGAATGAATGTTTCTGCATTCTGTCTGTTTGTACATTTATGTTTCTTATTGTGAGCTTGTTTGTTTATTCTGATTAGGTTCTTTATCATTTCTTATCTTGCATTTATTTTCATTTATGGTTTCACTGTTCCGTGTTTGTATTACCGTCACTCCCCTGTCTTCGGTGCACTATTCGGGAGCCTTTGGTGATTTCGGGTTTCGCTGTATTTCCACTCTCGTTTACTTCCTTCTTTACTAATTACCCTTGTTAATACTACTAATCTACTAATTACTACTAACTGCTTAGAATTAGGTTTCTTACTAATATACTAAGGACTAACTTGTAAATAATACTAATCAACTAATTTACTAATGTCAGGGAATTAGAGTTTCTACTAATTTACTAATGCAATCTTAGTTTCCATCTGCAGCTGTTTTTCGTTTCTCTGAATATCTTTCTGTGATACTCTACTCGCTACAGCTGTACCTCATTTCCGCATTCCTCTGTCTCATTGTGTGCACGGGTTTCTCTCAATCCAGGTCATGTCTTTTCTGTATGTTAACAGTTTAGTCCAGTCCGTGTCTTTCGTCTTCCCTCGTTATTGTATTATCAGCTTCCCTTATCATTTCATTGTGTTCACCTGTGAGCAATTTCCCTTCGCCGCCTCTGCATACCTAATTCCCATTTTGCCTGTCTCCCTCAGTGTATATAACCCTGTGATTTCAGTCTTTCATCGAGTTTGTCACCGTTGGTTTTTGCTTCAGTGTTCTTACAATTTTTCTGAGTATCTTCCCGAGTTGTCTGTTTGTTTTCTTAGTATCTATTTCTTAGTTTTTGTTATCCTGAGTCTGTCTCCTGTCTTTATTAATTTTTTTTGGTATTCTGTCTTCGTTTTATTTTCTTTTTGTTTCCCTTTACACCTCCCTGGTTTTGGACTTCTGCTTGTGCCTTCCCGGTTCCGACCCCAGCGTGTTCTGTGACTACTCTTTGGACTATTTTTGTACCATTGCCCTGTCTTCCCGGTTTACGACCCTGCCTGTTTTGTACCACAGATTGCTGCCTTGCCCCTATATTAAACTTCGGTTTTCCTACTTCCCGCCTGCTATTGAGTCCTGTTTCCCACCTACCCTAACAATGTCAAAACAGAATCATCAGTTTTTATGAATGCTTTTTTTTTTTCAGCTCCTAGCCTATGCCATACCAAAATGACACCTATGTTGGGAACACATAGGTTCATATATATTTTACCTTGTTTTATAATGTCCTGCTTATGGAAATGTGACCAACGCGTTTTACTGGTAGCTTAATGCTTTAAAACAAGCCCGTTTTCTTGGGATTGCAGGGACAACGTGCGTCTAATCCGGGAGAGAAAATGGTGTATTTGGGAAAAAATATGAATCCTTATTTCACAATGTATTCTTGATATTTTGTATGCATTCTTGTGTGTGCCCGTGTGTAACAGACAGGAGGGTGTACACGCGTTACACTCATGCCTATGTGGACGCACTCATATAATGTTGCACCATTAAAATAACATTGAAACAACATGCGACATGACTTAGACCTGTTTGTGGTGGTTTTAGTGCAAATGCTTTTTGCTGCCTCAAGATAGCAATACATCAAAAATTATCTTAAGACCAACCCGCCCAGTTCACTTGCTATGGGCGCAAGTTTATTTGGTATTTAAACAACATGAGTGCTGTGTGATAAAATGACCACTGCGTCAGACTGAAACTAGCAAAGACACTTTTGGGTTACCGCTGCTTAGTGCCGGGTGTAGGATAGGGCCCCAGGAGTTATAAAGCCTTAAATAGAACAGTACCTAAATAGGTGAAGATTTACCAAATTTGGCATCTGCGGGGAGCAATCTATTGATGTCGGTGCTATCACCACTATGGCGTCTGTGCAAAGGGGTTAACCCTCATATTGTTATTTTATGATGCCTTTTAGGTCTGGCATCAAATTGACCACTGACACAAAACTATTGTAATAGAAACATTTTGACGGTCTGTCACCTTTTTAGTGTCTCCCAATTGGCTACCCTTTTATCTCTAAATTAAATATCTGTGATGAATCATCTCATTTTTGAGCCTGAGGCAAGTGGGAGTTTGTAACCTGTATGGGAAAGTGGCACTAGAATAACCCACAAAAAATCTGAGATAAAAAATAAAAAAGGTTGGATATTTTCTTACATTTTATACAGCTACCCCAGAAATGACCCCACACTACACCTTTGTATACAGAGTTGCTACAGGACTTTTGAAAACATAGCATCACGCTTATTGCGTGTTTACTATTTAATCCTAACAAATTAGGAAAAAGTCATATAGTGTCAAGATGAAAAAATAAGGTTTACTACTTCTTAAGAGACGTAGAACACTGAGGGGTCGATTTACTGAGATCCCAAATAAGGGGTGTTATTAACTTATTAACTAAGAGTCATTATGTAAATTACTCCAGCCGCAAACAGCCATATTTACATGAGAGATTTTGCGTGTTTGGAATGGTTATACTGTAAGAAAACGGTGAAAAGACTCGCAGCAATGTTGCTGTTTTTATGGGGGGGTTTTTTACAGTGGGTATAGGCTACTGTTACACTCAATGAGCTGGCGGTTTATTACAAACTGTTTCACTGGATGTCTCTTAGTTTCTGCCAGGAGTTACAGATGGCAGGACTGAAATTATCATAATTATGCTTACTAGCACTAAGCCTACTCGCACCATAAGTGTCATATAAAATCATGGGTTTTATTTTTTAAAAGTTTAGATTTTCTTGTTATTCACTGTTTATTATAATAGACAATGTATTGTTTGTTTGATTCAAATACTAGTTAGTTACTCTTGTATTCTGTAACACAATTTGCTTCATGATTAAAACATTTTTTCCTTACTGTTCATCTATGTAGGCTGTCCACAATTTCTCTTGGGCAATCCGAAGCTTTTGAGACAGCAGTGAATGCATGTGAGCTTGATAATACATTTCTTTCTTTTTTTTTATTTGTTTCGAGATTTTTCCCCATTTTCTCCCAATTTAGTAGCCAATTGAACCCCTATTCTAATTCAATTCCCCCTGTGTAGCAACCGCTAGAGAATCACCGCTACACAACCCCGTCAGCCGGCGGTAGGACGGGAGGGCGCCACGTCCTCTTCAGGGCGCGACTCTGACCGTGATTCCAGCTCGCCCAGGGCCGCTATGCGCGCAGCGATTCTCTCCGAGCCCCTCCCCCCACCCGGAAGCAGCCGCCAATTGCTGCTACCACAGGGCGCCGGCCATGCTCGGATCGGGCAGGACCGGGGCGCGAACCCCAATCCTCGGAGCACAACCGCACCGACTGAAAGTCGGCACTTTTACCGCTGTACTACCGCGACGGCGATAATACATTTCTGACAGAAAACGTAGTTTATTGACTTTTTTTACTTCACTGCAGTGGTGGTGATAAAACTTACAAGAAGTAAGTGCTAGTGTATTGTTAGCCTTTATTGATCGCCGTATGAGGCTACAATGATGAAGCTGGCAGAAACCAATAGCACTAACCCTTAAAAAAAAAAAAACTTCTAATGTTACTTGTTCAATCGAATGGTAAAAGTGAAAGCGTTTGATTGTGGTCCGCGGCACAATTAATAATTAGCCCCCATTGTTACGCAATCATTCAGAATGTTCAGTTATGGATATGCCAAACACACCCGTAATGTCTTGCTACAATGACAGCCGTAATTTTATCGATTCCGTGTCTTTTAATACCTGCTTTCCATTTGTACTAAAATGCACCCGCAAATACATTTCTCAAACTTCTTTTTGGGTTTAGTAAATCACTTTACACGTGCTAATCTATTTGAATGACCACCTCCCACTATTTCGCGAAATATCATAGGGACGCATATTTATCCAGACTAGTCTGCAAAAATGAGAAATTAACGTATCTTTCAATTTTAGCACGCACAATCCTCTTTACTTTCCTTTTAATCTGATTAGTTGATCACCTTGGATGATTATTTGCGGGTGGTAACAGTTTTGCATGTGTTTTTGTACATGCAAACCTTTAGTAAATCGACCCCAAACATAATATGAGGTTTAAGTAACTCTACTTTTTACTCAAGTACAGATTTCCAGTACTCTACCCACCTCGGGTGTTAGGTGTAATAGCACTGTAACTTTTGCCATGGAGATGTTTCTACCTTAACAAAAAAACTGAAGCCCATTGACTGACTGAATTAAAAATTAATTGATTTCAATTTATCAAAATCAATCAAATTTCACGATTCAGCCATTAACAGCAATCAAAGTGCAGACATTTGCATAATGAATGCACTTAAAATATCCTCCAACTGGCACTAGATCCCCAGTGTGTGTGGTGTGTAGTGTGAGAAAGCTTTTTCTGGTGGATGCATGCACATCAGCCACTTTGTTCCTGGAGTGCAGGTATGGGCGGCACAGCACTGATGCACAATTTTTTTTTCTTTTACTACTATTTGCTTTTGCTTCGCAGGAACATATCAGAAGAGTGTTCTCTATACCATGGTTTCTCATTCAAAAGCATATTGCTCCAGAGGCCCCTGTCAAATTGAAATTTGCTGCTCCCCAGGCACAAAGGCTAGAATTAAACACTAACAATCTGCATGCAGGCCCACTAGGACTTTTCAACTTTAAAGAGTAAAAAATATGCTCTTCATAAAATCCCTTTGAACACTTGCCACAATTTCCATGATTTTACGTTAGTAGGAACTAACATCATTCAACTTCATTCAATTCTTTGATGCTCGTTTATGTGTTTTAAAATGTCTATTTGGATTATCAGGATCCCAAGATCAAAAAATGTTGTGAATTGTTATGAATCACTGGTAAACACTTAACATTCATCCCATATGACTCAGCCCCTGCACCAGATTTGACTGTATCTTTGTTACCTTGCTCACTGGGATGGCCTGAGACTGTGTAAAATGTTTATTTATCGCACCAGGCCATGCTGCCATGGTTTGATACAGAGCAGATGTCAGCTTGCTCCAACCAATGGGAATATAAGTGAAGCTTGGAATGTCACTTGTTATAAACAAAAGATAGCAAAAGGCCTCATTTCCTCTTCCAAGCACAGAGCCCTGCCTGCAAGTGCCAGAAAAATGTTATTCCCATGCAGTCTTCCCAGAAGGCTCATTTCAAATTTAGCCAGAGGGACCTCAGGGGGAATCTGGGGTGGAGGACACCCTATGGACCCTCCAAGAAAGATCAAGGGGAACTGCCCTCTCCTACACGTGGGGACTTTCTGTTTGTTTTTCAACAAAATGGCACCCAGATGAAACAGCTTGTCCCAAATTCCTCCTTCAAGAAAACATTTTCTTAACATTTATAATTTTTTTTAACTTCTCCATTTATATGAAATGTCTCCCATTTTGTCAACAAGGACAGGTTTGCCAACAAACGGCAATATTAAGTTATCTGTTGCACAGCTGCCTGTAGGTTTTGCTCTTTTACAAGTGAAACTTATTTGTCTGCCACACTAGATCTGGGCGGTGAACTGCAACACAATGTTCCGCATCTAATGGCTGTTTAACCACAACAGACGAAGGCATTTACTGGGCTACAGTCTGTCTTATTCCTTTGAAACACTGAGGACAAAAGTTAAGGGAGAGAGAGAGAAGGGAAACAGAGCCAGTGGGATTTGAAATAGTGTTTTACAAAGCGTGTTCTAATTATCATGCAAAAGCCTAATTGTCGTGCAAACAGGCACCTCAACTCGCTGTGACTGAAAAAAAGCCTTACCATGACCCTTCGCTCCTCTCTTTCTTTCTCACTTATAAACATACACTCGCACGTGCATACACACACATGCACACGCCCACGTCACCTCCCCTCCAACACACACACAGACAGGTGGGTGGAACAAAAAGGTGCATGAAGCACCCTTGCCACAGGACCCACTTACCTGAAGATGGGCCTGTGGAGAAGTTTCCTCCTGATAGTGACATGCTCGTCCATTTAAAGTCCCGAGTCCAGAACCAAGAGGCTCAATCTGGCAGTGTGGCTGCAGCTCAGAGTGCTGTGAGCGCGGGGGCTGGTCCTGCCCCCCTCCCTGACAGCACAGTGAGAAAGGGCATAGAGGCCAGCTCGGAGACCAGCGCGCCTGCACTGTGAATGGAAAGGAGCGAAGAGAGAGAGGAGACTCCCTCACTGTCCAACTGCGACTCTCCCCTCTTCTGCTGGGTTCAAACCCCACGGGCTCCCTGTGGTTAGCACTGGCGCTCCGCGACCCACAAACCAGATCCCGGCAGACCCCACTTAGCCCCTCTTATCTCTCAGCTCCGGCGGAGAGAAAGTTCCTGTGCCGGCCTCAAACTGTCCCGTGCATGAGTGCTTTTTCCCCCTCTCTATTTTTTGGGAGTTGCTCTGTACACAGCCTAATGAAGATTGATAGAGCCGGTTTGGAAGGGCTGGCCCGACGTCAGACCAGCGGTAATTATTTCACAATCTGGCTTTTATTCAGTGCTGATGATGTGTGGATGAAGCTATGCGCGCGCGGAGCGGAGCGGAGCTCATAAGGTCTGGCAGCGCGGAGCAGGGCGCGCTGGGGCCCTGCGTGCATTAATCAGCAGGAGATTTAGGTGTCTGAGTTACACTGAGCAGAGGCCTGTGCTTCTCACCAAGCTCAAGGGACCGCTAATAAACACGGCAAGACTGTATGAACCAAAACAACCAGCAAGGTCAATCCCCTCGAGGGGAAGTAAATACTCACTGCCTATTTTCGAGATTTATTAGGAGATGAAGTTTTCAAGTGACAAACTGATTCTTAGTATTAAACGACTGTCAAGAATTTAATTCTTTAATTAATTAGTTAATATGCTGAAAATCAATAACAGCAGCATGCCTGCACTTATATTTCAAGGCCAAATATTTATCAAGAAGTGTGGCGATCCTTATGTGTAGAAGGCACACACAGTTGTGTATCAGACAACAGTATCTGTATCTGTTGAACCAACAAAATTATTTCTATCTGTAGAGGCAGATGGGTGCCAACAAATTGTGTTTGGGGGGGGGGGGGGGGGGGGGGGGTGTTTGCTGTCATATACTGTTATTTAATCAATATACTTTTCCGTACCTTTACTTTTATAAAATTTGAGAGATTAGTAATTACTGTATATCAGTATCACAGTTGAGAGCTGATTAACAGGATGCTTTATGTAAGTGTTTCTCAGTCCTAGTACTGGCAGCACACCCTGTATGTGGGTTTTGCTCAATAATTAGGTGTGATTGAGGTTTCAATCAAGAGCTGACGCACAATGTACATTTATTGGCGGTTATCTGCTGCACATTTCCATACATCATCAAATGGTGATGGAGCTGTGTTTGTGCAATGAAGTGTTTTTTACAGAAATATTTTCCGCTTATACAAGTTTAGATGATGCATAAACAACTGTTTAGTTAACTGTTCTTGGCCCCATAATAGTTAACTCATGGGATGACTATTTGATCTTAATCAAGTATCTTGAATATAACTTCTATTATTACTTTTTGAGCACAAATTTACATAAAAGGCGAGAATGAAAATCTAGTTCTATCCCTTTAATTGCCAATTTCACACGCAGTGGCTAAAATATGGTCAGATTTAGATCAATATTGTGTTTACAGCTCCATCAAACTTGATTTATTGAGTCCAGCAGGAATTTCAATCATAATTCAGTCCGGTTCACCAGGACAAAAGTGTGAGAAACAGTGTTGTATGCTGTAACATCCTCATCTGCAATCTGTGCAATGAAAGTCCTCATTTATGTAGTTCCAGCAGTTGTTTCTCCACAGAAATTGCACACTTCCTCCAATTCAGACTGTCTGTGTTCATTCAGTTCTCAGGACGTCCGTCAATCACTCAAAAGCCCCATAAACACAAACATTCATTACAAAGAAAAACAGAGGAGAAACGGCAGTGTTTAGGTCTCTGGATAATTAGGCCATTGTCTTATCTGCCAAATCACAGTGATCTCATTGGTTGATCAGCCATGAAGAATGCACTGTAATGTACAATCGTCATCACCCAGTAAAATTCTATGAGAGGGGGTGAGCTGTTGTTTCCATTGGCTAAGTAATACCCGCATTAACCTCTCACTGTGCATATGTCCTGAATTGGGGAGCTTCGGTTCATCTGGCTGTGTGTGCACAGATCGGGGAAAGAGTGACTTCTTTGTGGCCCTTCCGGGACATTGCCACTCACTTGGCTCAGCTGAAGTGTGGCCAACATCCAAGCCAAGTGACTATTTCATTCCTACCTCACTAACCCACAATCTATAAAACAGGAGAAAGAAGAAATCAGTAGCAATTCAGAGAGACCGGGGTAAACATTTACTCCTGCGGGAGTCTTGCGGCCCATTTGTCCATCAGTCCCCGGAGAAGTTTCTGTTTCTGTTTCTGTAACTTGTTGTCTGAGGAGGCCTCTTTTGCACTGGGACATGAGTACAGACAATCAGGCACACTCTGGGCTCAAGCCAGCAGAGTATTGGCATTGGCTGTTCCACACAGAAACTCAGACCATATTTGGATGCCATTCTAATTGTTTTACAATGTGTTTTCCCAGTGTTTTTCAATACAAACATACTCTCTGTTGCTTGTCTCCATGCTGGCCAGAATGTTCAGCTAATTTACAGTAAAAACAATGTTTTCAGCAACTCACTGAATAAATATGTTGCCTGAATCCTGCCTTTGTGTTTGGTAATTTAATAATGATAATGAAAAAATGAAGGCTTTACAAAGGTTACACTGCACCCACAAGAGGTCTGTTTCTTTGATACAGATCCATTTCTAGTGTTGACATTTCCTCTATAAGCCTGGGGTTAAAATTGCCTGAAAATCTAGCTCATAACTTGCTTCCCCTTTCTGTTCACTTTAACATAATAAATGTTGCCATGACAAATAATGTCACTGGAATTGAGGAAATTATCAGATTTTGAAATAGTTTCCTGTGTTGTACCAATAAAAAGTTTTAAAAAGCCTAAGCATTTGTGACAGTGGTACATGGGACTCATTGGTGGCACATTAATGTTACAATGTTGCTAATTAGCCCATTAAGATTGAACACTTGAATCTTAATGGGTAATAGGATTGAACACTTGAAAGCACTCTGGAGATGTCATCTTTTTCTGTACCCTCACTCCCACCTTGCTGATTACTGAAGCACAAGTGCTTTCTCACACACAGTACAATAAATATGGAAAAAGAAGCAACTTCAACTCAAAAAAGAAAGAAAGGAGTAAGTTTGAAAAAAAGTGTGCTTTTGATGCCGAAGCTTGCATCTAATGTGAGACTGCTGATTGTGCAAATGGCATTTAGGGGAGGAATACAGTCAAACATTTGATATGTTTTATGAAATGCATCAAGTGCTTACTTGTGTGACTGAGTATTCCTGTAAGTCCAGAACAGAATCGGACTATACTAGCAAGAGATTTTCATTATATCGAATAAGGAAGTAATAAACATTGTTGACTAAAAGTTCTTCCACTTCTCTCGGATAACTTCAGGACAACAAATATTTTGAAGAAAAAAGTCCCATGAGAATATCAATTAGCGGTTTCTGCATGGTGATGAAATAATTGCTTAGGAGGGTAGGGTACAGTGTACAGTATCTCATGGGTACACACATGTACACTAGATATAGGGCAACTAAGTGGTAGATCAAAGTACCAGTTAAGTGACACCTTGAAGTGATACTGCAGTCAAAAACCGACTTTTCCCGTTGAAAACCGATGTTTTGGGTTAGATTAATCATACACAACTGTCTATGTCCGAAAATCTCATGTTTAGTCAAAATAGTTTTATATGAGTTTTTGTGTAGGCTTACCAATACGCTGGTTTCTGGGGATTCGTGATGTCACATGTCCTTAACATAAAAATGGGTGGAGTTGAGGTGGTCCTAGGGGTGGTCTCGGCTGGGCACGTGGTATAAAAGCAGAGACCAACGGGTTTTTTTTCTTCTTTGAGACTGAGACCCTTGTACTGCTACTGAGACCCATGTAACTAGTTAGTTCAAATGCAAATTGCTTTGTATTACTGCTAACGTTAATATTACGACTTATATCGAGCTACTCAGGCTACATTCACACTGCAGGCCTTAGTGCTCAATTCCGATTAATTGCTCAGATCCGATTTTTTTTGTTTAGCTGTTCACATGAATTTTTTTAATGTGGTCCATATCTGATTCCAGTGTGAACCGATTGCTCTCCTCAAATGACCCGTGCAAATTAACAAAAACAAAAGACATAGCGCCTGTTACACAGCCTGCAGAAATAAACAACAACAAAAAGGAAGTCATCAAAGTCACAGCTTCTGCGTTAATTTTAAAGTTCATGTGCAGTGGAGCTAATGATAAGGGTGAGGAGACGGGAAAAAAGCCAAGGTTTTTACTAGCTTTTAGTGCTGCCATGGCTGCTACTTCTGTGCAGAGGGACTCGTGAATGTGAGATCGGAGCCAGGAATGGGGGGACCGTGACATGGGCGGTTTCAGTGAAACTCAAGCAAGGCATGAAATTAACCTCGCCCACTCGCCTGGGCGAGTGATTATGAGGACGGGCGAGTTAAGAAAATGGAGCGCTCGGCCGTTTGGCTAGTGAGACCAGTGGATATAACATTTATAAAACGGATAGTTCCGGCAGATTGGTCAATACAGCATTCCAGCCGTGTTAAAATACACAATATAAAAAGAATTATCACACGACACATCTGTTCAACTTCATGTGTAACATATAGCCTAACATACTGCGCACCCTTAGATTAAACTATTGACACATTATTGGACTGACAACCATAACGTTCGGTAAGCAGCTACATGAGACAACCGTGAATAATGAATACCGTGCAACAAACCAAGACAATAATATGGACAGTTCTAACATTATTTTAAATCACAAAACGGTTAACGCAGCTGTCCACGAATGATATAAAAACGTTGCCTACTTCCGACTTATTATGGTGTATCGTTTGTGCCCACAAAAATCCACTGCTTTGCACATTTACCACTTATCTAAAATGACAACACATGATAATATAATGTTAATCTGTTGATAACCTACCCTGTACAATAGTGAGTTAACTAGCCCGTGTGCTAACGTTCTAATGCCCTGGCTAGCTACATCAAAAATGACGTAAAAAGTCACATTAATTTCGATCTGACAGACTGCGGTCGCTTTGACACAATCGGTTATGTATCGGCATCTAATACCACACTCAAAAGTGGCCCAAATGAGAATTGCAAATGTCAGATTCAATGTGATTTTCGCTGTTCACACTTCCATAAAAAAATCTGATCTGTCACATTTGAGGAAAAAATCGGATCTGGGCCACTTTTTACCTGCAGTGTGAACGTAGCCATAGAGAGTTATTCATCTACAACGTCTTACTTTGGTATCTTTACCTAACTTGCCTGCATTATGCCAAGGAGTTAGAGATGTATCGTTCCTCGGTGTAACGCCACCGGCTCTGTTAGCTTTCATAATCTGCCGAGAGACGGAATGTATCGATGAATTAGGTAATGCAAAGCAGTCTATTGTGTGTGAGTTTAGCCCTGTTTGGCCCAGAGAACTGGTAACTTAGCTAGCTAGCTAGTTATCGCTATCATTTATGAATAATAGTAGCTAATAAATGATAACAATTCTCTCCGGACCAAGTGGAGCAGGGCGCTACAACCAGCCGTGTTCAAGATACTAACGTTACTGTGTGACTGGGTTTTGCTGTGTATTTGAATGTATTTAATAGTAACGTTACTTTAGGCAGACAAACAAGCTAACTTAGCTAGGTAACCTTAGCTGTACCAATCGGTTACATCCCCGGTCCAAGACGTCGCTCAACCAATACAGCCAGGGCGGCGGCTGCTGCTGCTGCCAGTGACTTGAATGAATACGGCTGTATTGACCGAGCACATCTTCGCGAGGAAGAGTCTCCCACCACAAAGGAATCCTTTCAAACTCCTCCACCTCAAAACTTCCTGCAGTACTGCTGTCACTCTTGTCGCTCGCCATTTTGTTGTTTGTTTAGTTGTGAGGAGAGAACAGGAAGGGGGCTGAGTTTAGTGGGCCTCTGGCCTGAGTCAGTTCACCAAGACACACCCTTTCACTCCTTGACCGTATGAATATTCATAATATGACTACGTAGCACCATCGTCATATGACCACACCTACTCACGAGTTCCAGTTCAAATTGAAGCAGTAAAAAAGGCCTTAGAAAAGGCTCTGCAGTATCTCTTTAAAAATAATTTAACTTAACTGTCTGACATAGCCCTAGGATAATCACTTGTTCTCAGTGAGTGTAGTGATATTCTTCACAGTCCAAAAATGAATTTGTTTTTGTGCTTATGTTTTAAGTGTCACGGTGTTCCTGGTTGCCGCTCCCGTTTCCGCTTAAGCTTTCTTGCGGCTCCGGGACGGTTCCCTTCCATGTTTTATTTTCGGTCCAGCTATCAATCTGCTCACCAGTCTCAGGTGATTGCCCCGGATAATTAAGCTTCGCTCTTTCCTCGTCCGGCGCTTTGTTGTCGTATTCACGCCTTTACACAAAGTAAGGTAAGGTATAGGATTGCGGAGACTGTTTTCACTTTTGGTTTCAAAAGCAAAACAGCAAGCTCCGGGTTAGTTTCCTTAGTTTCCCTTTTACCAATCGCCGTCCCTGTTTTCTTCCTTCTTGCTTTTCTGCTGGAGTATTTTCATTGTCTATACTCCTCTCTCTGTTACCTCTTTATTTTAGCTCTTGCCTTATCGAGCCAGAGGTAACCGGTTTTGTTCTTGTCCTTTTGTTTTCTTTCTAGTTTTTCTCACCCATTTAGTCTGGGCCCTTATTTATTTTTCGTTCTCCCTCCGTTGATTACTCTCTGTCAGAGAGTGTGAGGAATCTCTGTTTATTCTCTACTCATGTTCTTGAGTTCGCCCTCTTTTGTTGTTCTAATTTGGCTCTATGCCAGGAGGTTTTTATTCCCAATGTTTATTTGTTGCTTTTCCTCTCCGTCCGCGGCCCCTGTTAATGGTCCTCACTTCCACGTGTGACTTATTGTATCCCCGCTTCCGTCGCATCTGGTTTCCCTCACTAGAACCCCTTACATTAAGTGAAATGTTTGCATTTGCCGAGAGCCTCAAAATACATACTCTTCAGAGGCAAAATAATTAGGCATTTTTTAATGCTAGCTTTTAGGGGGTATACAAAACATAGTAACGTAGCTATACGAAAATCAGTATTTGGCGAGCCTATGGCGATTGTTGTCCACCTTTCAAATGGCATTGAGTTGGTTTTGAAACGGCGGAAATTGGTTTTGAAACTGCGGAGATATCGGGGTTAAAAAAATAATTATCTTATTTTAAAATTGTTATTTTATTTGGCTTGATTTACTAAGACATTTAGCAGATGCAAAATCATTTAGCAAACCAATAACATGACCAATGATTGCTGCAACAAATTCCATGACCAATCATTGGTCATGTTATTGGTTTTGCATGTGCTAAATGGTTTTGCACCCACTAAATGTCTTAGTAAATCAGGCCCTCAGTGTAATATTCATCATGCCAGAGTGGCCAGTGTGCTGGGAGTCTCTCAAGGTTCATGGTCCAGCCCTATAGCATAGCCCACTGAGGGAGGGTTACAGTTGACAGGGTATGCTCCATTTAATTACGCAAGATAAAATCCTTGGTTTAATCAGGTCCTGATGTCTCTCTCAACTAAGGGCCACAAAAGAGCTCAATACATTGTTTAAATTAGCCTTGAGTATTGTTAATTGTAAATAAAAATATGCACTACACGTGAGATTTATTTTTCAAAACTACTGTATGCAGTGAGCTCGCTGCAAATGAGAACTTGTATTTAAGTTCATCACGATAATATGTGGTAAAAAAAAAAACAAAGCATACCGAGAAATATTTATCCTTCAACATCTTGAAAATCAAGAGTATGCAAGAGTAACGTTCAGATTTTCACCTTCGGATGCTTTGCTGGGTTCTCTTTTTCTGGGTTCTCTTTTTCTTGTCCGGCACATTAGCGTGCATTCTTAAAATTGGCGCAGATGGCAAATTTCACCTATTTAGGGGGTGCTCTGTTTAAGGCTTTATAACTCCAGGGGCCCTATCTTACACCCGGCGCAAAGCGGCGCTAACCCAAACGCAAGTGTCTTTGCTATCTTACACCCGGCGCTAGGTTCATTATAACGCCTAACGCTTACGTCCTTTAACTAGCATGTATTCTCGCGCCCATTACAAGTGAACTGGGCGTGTTGGTCTTAAGATGAGGAGTGGCCAGGATTCTTTTTGGCGTATTGCTATCTTGAGCCAGCAGAAAGCGCTTGCGCTAGAACCACCACAAACCTGGTTTAAAGTCATGTCGCAGTTGTTTACATGTTATTTTAACAGCGCATATAAGTGCGTCTACATAGGCGTGTGCACAACGCGTGCACCCTCCTGTCTGTTACACACAGGGGCGCGCACAAGCATGACTAAAATATCTAGATCACTATATTATCATTGTCTAGGCTATATCAAAAATGCATAATAATAAAAGGTTCCATAGGTCCACATACCTTTCCCTCTGCGAAGGGAAACGATGCCACATTACATTGCTCTCAGCCCACTCCATCAACATCCAGGCGATGTGCGATGGTACGGGACAATGGCTATCCATTAAAAAGGAGCTGATAACACCTATATCAAGCCTAATGCGCAAATTGTCATTTACACCTAATGCGTGAATTGTCATTCAATGGAAAACTCGCGCACTTTTGAGTTCTGAAAATGTGCTTCAGACGTCATTACAATACAGCTGTTTATCTAGGAATACAGCCTGTAAGTAAATAGAATGGTTTGTGACTGAAAAAAGTTCAAAACCTTGTCCAGTGAATATTGCTTTTATTGTTTTTCAAATAGCCTAGGCTACAGCGGATTCGCTGTGCATAGGCCTACGGTTTTTTCGATAGCCTATGGTTAAAAAACGGAGATAAATGTCATCATGTTAACTGAATTATAACCTTAGCTATTCTTCGTCCTTCATATTTTTTTAATTACAGTGACAAGGTTTCCATACCCTCAGCTTATTAAAACCCTGCTGATTTCGCCTGTTATTCCATAACTGAACAAAAGATTTTAAAGAGAACTAAGCGGCTAATTAGAAATGAAATTTGCAGCACGTTACAAAATTAATTTACAATGAATTTTAATGCCATTATCTGCTTTTGCGCTTTACAGGAGCAGGTCTGTTTCCTCTGCTGTAAATCACACTTTTCACGGTCTTCCTGGGAAAGTGGATTGTTTTAAAGCATTACGCTACCAGTAAAATAGGTTGGTCGCATTTCCATAAGCAGGACATTATAAAATAAGGGAAAATATGCTAAACCTATGGGTTGCCAACCTGACAGATTTATTATATTTAGTGTCATCATTAAGGCTAAATAACGTTATTTAAGTTATTAATCAAAATTAGAATGTAGGTAGCCTAATGAACTTTGGATGAAGCTTGAACATGAGTTCATTGCATAATCAAACGAAATTTGTTAAACAAGCAGGCTAATTTGGCGTTTTCTAAGGTGAGACGGAAGCAATTGGTCGCTTATTCTCAGCTGTTGCAGGTACTTTTAACGAAATTTAACCGCATATATTTTGTAAACAGCACTGTCAGGAATTACCGGGAACTCATAATGGTTAGCCCGAATAATATTGATCATAGGCAACTATTGATCCATATAGCCTATTCCTTGATCGCACTAAACACGCACGAGCATGTCTGTTTCGCCATCATAAGCAATCCGCCAAGGTGGAAAAGCAGGCTTTTAAAGGGAATGGGATATGACATTTTGATTGGTTTATTGCATGTCACGCCCAAGACACACCTATAATTAATGAAGAGACTAGGTTCAGCCCAGTTGCACCTTGCGCTGTGCTTAGCGCCCAAAAAACACGCCGTTAAAATAGCAAAAGTGGACTTGGACACGCCCTAAATGGACTTAGCGCCATGCGCTTAGACCAAGCGCCAAGATCGCCAAGATAGGGCCCCATGTGTGAGCATCACATAAACTTGGTAAATGGGTTAAATGAAGCAAGACAGGTGTACCACTTACAATACAAACTTAGATTTGTTTATGTTCATAATTTAAGTCAAAATAAAGTGCCACAAATACAAATAAACTTTTGAAAAAATTTTTTTTTTATTGTTTTTTATTTTATTTTGCTGAGAGCTACATAAGTGAAATCGGTAATATATATGTATATATACATTTCATGGATCATAAACTCCATGTCCACAAGTTTTGCAAAATCTGAGGATGATATGCAGAACTACTAAAGGTCTATGATGCAAAATATAGCAGTGTACCCTGTTGTCCATTAGTGTCTCCAAATCTATCCAAATGGCTAAATTGTGCACTGCTCTAAACATGTCATAAAATTAATAATTAGTTTTGTCCATTACAAAGCATATACATTTGCTCCTTCTGTTGGCTTAAGATAAAAAAAATATTGATATCACAGTGTTACATACACCTAAATATGTTGCCTAATCATTCACTCTTGTACCTCAATAAAACATCACTTGTCCCTGTCCCCTACTGTATGTATACTTTTTTATTTATTTATTTATTTAATTTTTTAATTTTTTTTAAATTTTCCTATTCATAATGACTCCAAGGAAATTTTTAACTTAATCTACCACATATCAGCGCACAGTAAATTAGAATGAGCATTTGTCATGCCCTAAGAGACAAGTATATACACCACAGCCTATATTATGTACGATAACATGAACATAAAATAGTATTCCACCATCTGCAAAATGCTGCCAAATGTTCTCTCTTCAATGAACATTGGTGGCCTACATCAAAAATACGATTGCACTACAGTATGTGAAATGCACTCAAAATGCGAAAATAACAATAGGGCTATCAAACATATTAGAAAGACAGTGCTTGAGTGGAAACACGAACGTACATATGTAGCCAGCGAGACCAACGCAAACATTTTTGACGCAAAAATACTTACATATCGGAAAAAGGAAACTCCCCTACCTAAAGCGTATTCTATAGCGCTTGCGTAATACTAGACCGTTAAAACGAAAATTGCCGTTACGCTGGGCTGTAGTAAATTGTAAAAAGCACCAAAAAAGACTTGGCGTATACCGTTGCTAAGGTTATAATGTACTCTATTGGATAAAAAAAGCCGACAATTAAACCAGAATGAACTGTAATGAATGAGACAGGCTTACAGGGCATGGGGGTATTACGCGTCGACGTTTCGAACGGTATAAAGTGTTGTATATTTCTCAAACCGATTGTACCAGACAATAAATGACCACTGAATTTTGAAAGGAACATACCGATGTTAGGATTGTATATTTATTTCATATTTAGTAGCATATATTGCTAGTAGAATACATGGTAGAATGAGACAGTACTTTCACAGTTTATTTTGAATTTGAGTGAGCAGGGCTTTTCACGGCTTTTCTGGCATACGATCAGGCTATTGTTGGGTTTATCTCATTGCTATGACGTTATTCTAATTTTATATGATGAATAAATATATTTATGAACTCAAACATAGACGCTATTGTCCACTATGTCACGCATGGGTAGGTATAGACTAGGTGGGGGGTTCGTTGTTAAATGGACTTGCTACGGGGAAATAGTGACACTTAGAAACTTGGTATTCAGCAGAAATCGTCACAAACCGTCTACCAATAAAGTTAAAACACAGAGTTGGTGATTTCCACTAATAGTTTGGCTGCAGTAGCAACGAATGTCTCAGTTGAGCAAAAAGGTCCCGCCGGCGGGACCTTCTACGCAAAGGAGTTAAAGTTCTGTATAGCAATCACTGAGAATTTTCCACTACAACCTTGTCAGCCGGCAGTTGGATAGAGGCCGCCATGCCCTCTTCCGGGCGCAACGCCTCCAAGCCCTGACCGTGAATCCAGCTCGCCCGAGGCCGATTGTAAACGATGATTCTCCCCTTCTCTTCTTGGGGGGCAACCACACAGTCTGAAGGTCTGTGCCTTTGTTCGCTGCACCACTATGGTGCTTCCTGTAAAATCCTAGTCCAACCATGGTGTCAATACACAAATTGTATTTATGTTACTGCAACTCCTGCACAGGACCAAAACAAAAGTAGCTGAGCTCAAAAGTGTCAATGCACTTGTTATTCTGTCATGTTTGTGCTGGATTGCCACAAACTGAAAATAAATTGAAGCATGGCTCTAACCCTGGCTCTCTAATCAGAGAGTAAAGCTTACATTGACAGCCTTACACCTTCACTCAAGTGAAACGGAGAAAAAACAGAGGTGAAAGTCCGTAAAACAGTGTCACTGAGTCTAAGTGGCAGGAAGCTTGCACATACATCGTTCCACCAGAGTCAAAATGAATTAGCATCAGGTTTACAACATCAGGGTCTGCTGGTGAGGGAATAAAAACAGACCTGTGCTGAATTATAATTTGCCATGCTGCTATTTAGCGGTCGGCTCTTTATTATTTTTTTAATTGGCCCCTGCTCCTTGACTGAGAGTGCTCCAATCCATCGGTGAACAATGGGCTGTTTTTGACATTTAAATTTTCTCTGAAGTGTTGGAAAGTCTGCTCTTCCTCTCGTTGACAGGCATGGAAGGAAATGCTCCACTGACTATTCAGCTCTGAGTTTTCAAAATGATGTCATGGAAAAAGGAGAAAAAAGAGTCTTACGGGTTGCCTTTTGTAGCCTCGCTCTTCAGTTTTATTAAATATCTCTCTGTGACTCAGCAGAGCTTTTAAGGTCCATTGCGCAGGCTGCACTTTTGTCTGTGAGAGAAACAACACCTTAGATTGTTTAGACTTTCCCCTTGGCTTTGCCTGCATGATGAGGTAGCATTTGGCAGTAGAACAATCTGTTTTGTGCTGTAGGCCTATACCTCTGGACAAGACTGACCATTCTTAGTTCCCCTATGAGGGTTAAGGACACATTCAATTTATTTAGCAAATGTGATCTTATGTACACATTGTTATATGTGTAAGGCATGTCGGCATAGCAACCCCACAGAGTTAGAAAGCACACACACACATACATATATATACAGTCACACATTTTTTGTTGTTTTGGCTCTGTACTCCAGCACATTGGATTTTAAATGGAACAGTGACGATCAGGTTAAAGTGCAGACTTTCAGCTTTAATATGAGGGCGTGCACATCCATATTGGGTTAACCATGTAATTTTTACACATAGCCCCCCCGCCCCCACCAAAAGTAATTGGACAAATTAACATGAACCTAAATAAAGTCATCATATTTAATATTTAATTGCATATCATTTGCATGCCATGACTTCCTGATGTCTGTGATCCAACATCAAAAGACTCTTGATATCTTGAGACTCTTGATATCTTACTTCCAGGTACAAACAATACTATAACCTCTATGAATTTGAATCGATCTCTATGGAAATTGGGGGGTGGGACTAGATTAAGCTGTAAATTACACAGGAATAGTATGGCACACATGGTTGGCTAAATGGCTGTAATTCATCAAGGGGTTGAGGTATCAAACGAGCCATAGGGGGGGTTATGTGTAAAAATGGCTACAATTGCTACACGGATCACCATATTTGACATTTATTTTGAAACAGAAGGAATCATGGTTAGAGGTTGATTCTGGTATGGAAATGTAGGGAGAATGACCCCTTTCACTTGGCACAATTTGTTTTCACCACCATTCCACCTGGTGATATGATTCTAAGAAAGTACAAAAATTTATTTTTCAAGATTTCTATGACAATTTCTCAGAAAACAAATAATATGTCCATGCTACCAATGCCTGCTTGTAATATCTATGCCACAGATATTAAACTGATGCAGTTTGAACATTGATACTATGATATATCCTGTGATATAGTTGCCCAAAGTTGGTTGTAGAAAGAATTGAGCTGAACAAAATTGAGATTTTGGCTTGAGATTGTCAGGAATGTTATACATGTAAAATATGTCTGATTACAGTTTTGAACTCAACATCAATGTTTCTTTGAGCCCAGAAAATTTAATGTGGCTAGCACCTTTAGCAATGAAGCTATGAGGGCTCAAAATGTACTGAACATTTAACACGAAATAAAAATAGCCAGAATTTGTGCTACCCCTAGGAATGCTGATGCAAAGACTGTTGTAAAACTTTTACTGAAGGAGGTGATTTGTA
Source organism: Synaphobranchus kaupii (assembly GCA_029718625.1). Lineage (NCBI taxonomy): Eukaryota > Metazoa > Chordata > Actinopteri > Anguilliformes > Synaphobranchidae > Synaphobranchus > Synaphobranchus kaupii. The sequence continues at coordinate 46,086,518 of CM056383.1, read as the reverse complement.
GATTTGTAATTCCTGGGAGCATCAACAGTGACAGAGTTACACATTTTACTGGGCAGATAGTAAAGGAACTGTATACAGCTTTGAACATTAAACAGAAGCTCCATTGCCCTTATCATCCACAATCCGCAGGTGCGGTGGAGAGGGCAAATGGAATTCTCAAAAACAAATTGGCCAAGATTTGTGCTGAGACTAATTTTAAATGGACTTGCTACGGGGAAATAGTGACACTTAGAAACTTGGTATTCAGCAGAAATCGTCACAAACCGTCTACCAATAAAGTTAAAACACAGAGTTTGTGATTTCCACTAATAGTTTGGCTGCAGTAGCAAGGAATGTCTCAGTTGAGCAAACTTGCATTGATGAGTATGCACGGCACTCAAAAAGAGTCTTGATATCTTATTTTCTGGTACTCCTACAAGCAATACTATAACCTCTCTGCATTTGAATGGATCTCTATTGGAATTGCGGGGTGGAACTAGATTTAGCTGTAAATTACACAGGAATAGTATGGAATCCATGGTTGGCTAAATGGGTGTAAGTCATAAAGGGTCTGAGGTATCAAACAAGCCTCAAACCATCACTCTGCTGCTAGCTATGCAGTAGATATGGATGGATAACTTGAAGGGTTTCTTCTCCTAACTTATTTTTCCATAAAGTTCAATAGGAAAACAAAGTGCTATCCAAAATAACAAAAAATGTGTCACTGTCCAATGAATTGTGGTGCTCACTGTAGATCCTGTTTCTTGCCATGCTTATAAATGCCATTTATTCCATTACAAAGAGTGTAAAACTTGCAACCAGCTGCTGGATATAGATAAAGCAGGTTTTCTGATGACTGAGCAATTTACAAAATATGAAAAACAGCCGTTTTGCAGTATTTGAAAGAGGACTAATGCCAATCTAGATTTTAGTAATGTTGTTCATGTATTATTTGTTCCTAATTTCATGAGGGCAGCAGTGACAGCAGTGACATATCGAGTCAAGCCACTCCACTCATTCTCTGAAATAACTGAAGTAAATGCTGATTTTCGACACACTATTCTAATTTCTTGAAATACTGTTTTGGGGGTTTTCTGGAGCTGTAAGCCAAAATTATGAAAAATGAAACAAATAAAGGCTAGAAATATTTCACTTTGTGTGTAATGAATCTATAATCTATGAAAGTTTCACTTTTTGAATGGAATTATGAAAAAAACAAAACTTTTCCATGATATTCTAATTTTTTGGAAAGGATCTGTATATCATCTCCAGTTCCAGAGATGCATAATGAAATCAAGGTTTGGATCTTTTCTCAAATCATTTAATTTCACAGGGCCCCTGAGCCAATCACAGTATTGAATGTAGGACAGTTGTAATTACGGCAATTGCGACACTCATATTTTCAAGACACAGTAGTTGAGGGTGGAACAGTTGCTCTGGGGAAATGAACAAGCGGACAGCCCTGAAGTAGCCAACACCAAAACCGCAGTAAAACAAACAATAAAATGGTAAATGGCGGAAGCCTGCTGATAGCTTCACACAATACTGCCTTCGGGACATTCTTCACACAGAAATTGGGTCCTAATTCTCTGAGATTATTGCCTGGGTACTGTTGCAGGCCTGGCCATACTCTACTCTCCTCTGGGTTGCTAAGTCCAGGCATTGGCTCCTCTCCAGCTGATTGTGCACCGGCCAGCAAAAGACAGTAGCCAGCAGCCCTTGCCCACTCCAACATCTACATCTACTGTTTTTATTGACAGCTATCATGTACTGTACCCTTGAGCAAGGTACTTAACCTGAATTGCTTCAGTATATATCCAGCTGTATAACTGGATAATATATGTAAAAGAAATGCTAAAAAAAAAGTTGTAAGTCGCTCTGGATAAGAGCGTCTGCTAAAAATGCCTGTAATGTAATGTAATATAATAAAGAGACCTGCCTGGTAAAAATAATATTTTACAGAGCTGGGGAGTGTTCCACAAAAAAATTGTGAAGCCTTCTATCGTGGAGAACTACTATTCTTTGTCTGAAAGCAGACTGGTTTGTAACGCATAGTTTTTATTCTGTTGAGGACTCAAGGACTCATCAAACTGCAGTGTTTATTCCTTTCCGTTCACCCCACTTCATCAGTGAAATCATTTGGAACATGGCAATCATCTTGAGATTTTCTTCCCTTGTGTATTAGACAGGAGACTGAAGGGACTGTCACTGCCCCTCTTTCAAAGAGATTAAATTCTGTTAAGTTTCTCACAAATATAGCAATATATATTTTTTTTTAATAATTAAGGGTTGTCAAGAACGACATTCCATAAAGGGTTCAAGGTCCTCATAAAAACCTTCACTCCAAAAAAAATTCACCAGTGGCTTTTGAGAGTCCACGTGAGGCATCAGGTCAGCTCTTTTCATCATGCATATCTTTTCATTAACATGTAGCAATGTGTGAAAAGCCAGAAACAAGCTTATGAAGCTAAACCATGATAGGAAGTCACTTCCCTCTGTAACGAGTACTCTGCACCCTGTTGCCTGGAAACAAGGCTGAGTACAACATCTAAAAGGGAGGAGGGGTGTGTGTGTGTGTGGTGTGTGTGCATCAAGGAGGGAGTCTCTGCTTATTGAGTATGAGTGGGACACTGCATGGTGAAGGAAAAGGAGACACCAGAACAGAGGGACTAATGCAGCCCTAAACCAGTATCTATGGTATGGCTTTCCCCTGCAAATGTGAGAATCTTACATTCAAATACTTGTGAAGATTAACAGTAATACAATTTGCAGACAGGTCATCCAGCCATTTGAACTGAGACAGAATAGCCTGTGTTTTTCATAAATGCCAGCTGGCCAAATATATATTATTATTATTCCTCGACCAGTCGACCTTGAGAGGAGAAAGCACAACATTAAGTCTGGCACAGATCTCTATCAGTACTGCAGGACGACAGCTAAAAATGGTACATTTTTCAGGGGTCTCTGTGTGCCCAGGATTGGCCGTCTGACATAAAATTTATCCCAAGACTGTACCTGTTGGACAAGCGAGGCTCTATCCCCTGTGACTGGCTCCCTCACATAACAATGGGAGCACAATTCTGAGGCTGATCTACTCTTAAGAGTACAACTTTTGATGTTGCCACTGTGAATTTTCAAAACTGGTCACCTTGTCTGCGGCCTGACATATTACCTTTGTGCATTGTTTGCACTGACCTGAACCCTCACCAGGATTTCCAGATGTTCAATTCAGGAATTGACCCATGTATTATGTGACCAAAGCGAATGTTACATTCACATACACAGATGATGACAACTTATCATCCAAATGTCCAATCAATTATTTTTTTTGGGTAACCAAAAGATAATGATGAGGGACTCCACAGACACATTCAGGGCAAACCATAAGCTGAACACACTCATATGTAGTTCTTTAGTTTGAATTGAACTGAATTCCACAAGAGTGTTCACAGTTTTATTAAATAAGGTCCCAACAGTGTCCAACAACTTCCCAATAGTACAATAGTTGTTTTCCTGACTCATTTTCCTATTGAACTCTATGGAAAAATAAGTCAGGAGAAACAACCCTTCAAGTGATCCATCCATATCTTACTACATATCTGGCAGCAGAGTGATGGTTTGAGGCTTGTTTGATACCGCAGACCCTTGATGACTTACAACCATTTAGCCAACCATGGGTTCCATACTATTTCCGTGTAATTTACAGCGTAATCTAGTCCCACCTCCCAATTCCCATAGAGATCTATTCAAATGCAGAGAGGTTATAGTATCGCTTGTAATTCAAGTACCTGAAAATAAGAATATCAAGTCTCTTTTTGATATCCTTTTATACGCAGTCATGATAGCATCACCTCTTTAACTGTGGAATGTTCCAAACAGGTGTTTTCTGAACTTCCCAGTCTTTTTTTTGCCCCTGTCCCAACGTGTTGCAGGCATCAAATTCAGAATTAGCGTGTATTTACAAAAATCAATAAAGTTGATAAAGTAAAACATTAAATATCTTTTTTTGTACTGTTTTCAATTAAATATATGTAAAAGAGAATTTACAAATCACTGCTTTCTGCTTTTATGTGAATTTTACCTACTGTCCCAACTTTTTTGGAATTGGGTTTTGTATAATATCAGGAGACTCCTCTATACTATACTCCTCATCTACAATGCATCCATCTGGGTAAATATAAACAGCTACTCTTTGGACCTGTGCACTGTGAGAAATCACTGTAGTCACGGATGAGTTTACCCGTGATGTAAAACATTGTAAATTGTAATCGCTATAGATTGTTTATATTATATTTTCTGTCAGCCCATAGTCAGCTAATTTTGACAGCTTGGTTAGCATTAACGTTAGTAAACTGTAGCTAAATCAAAGTTATAGGCTAGGGGGTATTTGCTGCTTACATTACTTCTGAGAAAGTGTGCATAAACAAATAAATGTAAATGTTGTAAAGATTTTTTATTTGGTACAATGTTTTTATGGAACATAGTGTGTTTAGTCCTAGAAAGAACAAGGCTTATTGTTGCGTCATTCATAAAAAGATGTTCTAATCGCACCGGTGTCACCGTACGCTTCAGGGACCACTCTAGCACCGTAACACCGGTATGACCGTACGCGTCAAAGGGTTAAACGAAGCTTCACATCATATTTATGTGACCAAAATGTTTGGGTACTTCTTGAAAAGTGTGTCATCTGGGTGTTTCAAGCATACTGCAATTTGAAAAATGTTCGCCTACTCAACTAACTTTCTCATCCTATCTACTTATCAAGGCTACTCAATAGCATGGAAGAGTGGCTGATTCGGACACTGGTCCGTGTAAGTACAGGCTACAGAGAGTGCTTCGCATCTAAAAAGAGACTTACTAAAAAAAAGATTTTACCTTGTACTCTACCAGCAGTATGAGGTATGAGGGGAGTGGGCAGTATTTAAAACTGCAGTTCAGTTTTTGTGAGTTTGACAGTTCAGTGAGAGCCTCTAGTGGCAATATAACTTATCTTTTCCTCAAACAGCATGGCAGGGGCATAAAGTGATCCTCCAAAAATTCTAGACTATAAGTATCTGTCTGAGTAAATACAGCAAAGCAGTGTCATGGTTTGGCAGCCTTCCTATTATCTCTGCTGTCTTTTTCCTTCAGAGCCGCGTGAGGGCGCTCTGGCGGTACTTTTCCACCGACCGTGCCATGCTTTCCCTTCCACTCGGCACTTATCCGGCTCACCTGTGTTGAGTTTCCCTGCTGGGTATTTAAGCTCTGTGCTTCCGTTTTCCGGTGCTTCCGTGTTATCTTCGTGTTGACACGTAGCCAATAAACGGTATAATCCTTCCTCTTCTTTTTGAAAATTCTTCTAATTTCCTGTTGACATTATCCATACCCTCAAACAATCATTCTCCCCATTGGATAACGATCTCATCTGCCAATCACAAGGCTTCTTCACACTATTCTGACTAGTTAATGTCCTATATATCACATACCAGTATCCAAGAAGCTTTGGTGTAGTAGTATGCATCAAGTCTTACCATGCAAGAGATCTGGGTTTTGATTCCCTGCCAGGTACCAAAGTGTAATTTCATTTTTACCTAAAACAGTGTGCATATCTTATGGATTTCTCTTACAATAATGTTACTTCCACATCAAATAACATACTTTTCTTGCTAATGTTAAGAAATTGAACAGTATTAACTGTTCACTATTTCACTCGTTCAGTTGATCCATTTCACACATAACACAATGTGGACCATAAAAATTTGTACTGAAAAAAAGTACTGAAATTACGCTAATATGCAAGCCCTTCCAGGATCTTGTTTATATACTGTCAACATACATAACTGTTTCATGGTTACTCACTTTAAAGAGTAAGTGCACCCACCATCTCAGCCTGTCTCCGCCCTGCTACACAATTTAGAAAAATACTTTGTGGGGTGAGCAAGGAAGAGGGGTGGGGGCGGGAGGCGCTATGTCCAATCATCATTTGCATAAATGAACGTACAATGTACAAATGATTTTTGTATCCTCGGATCAAACTGTTAAACTAGACGTTGCAGATCAAATATGAATCAAGATTCACCAACTGTATGGCCAATTTCTCACCTCAAATATTTTCAGAAACGTATTTTAGTGGACTATTTAGGTGGAATAAGAGAGTTTATGAACAGGACGCACGGTTGTTCCGGGTTTTAAAACGTGGAGCGGAAACGAAAGGAACGTAGTGGGTCTAACCAATCAAGTGCCGGCTGTTTCAGTTGTGGGCTACAACAATTATCCATATGAGGTAGAGTTTACCTCCAAATAGGTACTCTGAAATCACGATTGGGGCGGGGGCAGTGTGGGGAGCAGAAAGGGAATTTCAACCGTTAGAGGGCAGCAACAAAGACGCTTTTCTACCAGTTTCTTATGATATACAATATCAATTGTTGAAATAACAGAATGGATGAATAAGTTTCATTAAAGGCATACAAACATGTTTACAGCGAGAAAAAAAAGTGATCTAGGGGTGTACTTACCCTTTAAAATAATTACAATAGCCTCCGAACATGTCATACTTCTGCAGCCAATGTAGGCCTACTGCAAACACTATTAATTATAATAATCATAATAATAATCTGTGGTAGGCTATTTCCTTTGACAGTAGCATATTGTCTTCTTTTCTTATAGGCTGCACAGACTTCTGTGCACAACTAATGTTAATCTTCTGTTAGCTCGATTTTGACATTGTAACATCAGTCTGCTGTTAGCTAGTCAGGAAGCTCATGTTACTACAAAATCTACTACGAAACGAATCAAAAACGCTTTATAAGTCCATATACAGAAAACTGTAATAAAGAACATCGCATGTCTTTCAAATGACTGATGAGCAGACAAAGTGCCTTTTATATTCAAGGAAACTGCTGTGGAGTTTCTTATGGGCCATCTTTGTTCTGTTCTTGGTGGAGAGGGTCAGATAGGCTAAATAAGACAAACTTTTAAACATGCTCTTCATGGCACAGGCTGCCCAATTCGATGGATGAAATTACAGAGTAGCCATATAGTCTACATGTTTTCACTTAGCAGGCTACTATGAACTTACTTCACTTGCTATGAAGAAACAAATCCCATACGAAAAATAATCCGATATCTGAAATGCCCGTCATTTTGATTCTCCCACTGGCCCTGTACCATTTGTCACCCACATTTACATTCAATTGCCTACATTGCCTTTTCTCATAAAATAAAGTTGTTGCCTCGTTTAACTCTAATAAATCACTACAATGCTGTTACATGTAAAACCTTGTCTTGCATAGGCTACGCACATGTCTGGCTTAAATAATGTAGGTACGGTTATGACTTTATTCCATAATTTATGAGAGATTTCATAGCAGAAGGAAATTATGTGATGACGACAGAAATTCACTCTAATAAATGAGCAGGCAAAATAACAGTTTAATTGACATATATTCAGGCCCTTGTGTGTTTTTTATCGTTGCTGTGATAGTATACGATTTTTTAGGTGGTGAAAGAAGAAGTGTATCCAACTCCTAAATATATTTAAATGTCCAGTATCTTTAGCTCTCTTGTAGATCACACTGTAGAGTGGTTGAGATACTTTTATGAAATACAGAAGAACGGTGGCACATGGAAACTTTATATTTTCCCTGTTAATAGCCCATCTAGCACAGATGAAGGTGATATGCAATTTTCCATGTCACCATGCTTTCTGACGTGGTTAAGTAGGATGTTTACGATGTAGAGACCAGGGTCTACACCACTAGGGGGCCTGAGCAAAAAGGTTAAAATATACACAGGCTGAATATACACAGTAGCTGCTAATGGGTTGTATGTCGGTTACATTACATTACATTACAATTATGTGGCAGACACTTTTATCCAAAGCGACGTACAATAAGTGCATATTGAAGGTCATTGACGCGACTACAAAGCAGATCTGACAAAGCACAACTTTTCTCACAACGTAGGAGCCATCCCTAGTAATGGACATAGAACACGGTCAGCTATACATTCTTAACTATAAAATAACAAAAAACACAAGTTAAATAGAAAACAAGCAGAAAAAAAGATAATGATAGATGATATAGGTGTAGCTAACTAAAAACTTGGAATTCGTAAGGTAGCTACAGTAGCCCTAGTCAAAGTAACAGCAGTTAACAGCAGAAATGCACTGGTAGTTAATTGTCACGTTGAGAAAATAAATAAATCTGCTGCCATAAAAATCCAATTGGCTCCCCTTCGTGACTTTTCTTGAACATTATGATAAAATGTGAAGATGAATATTGCATAAGGAAAAGTTAAACACTTAAAGGTTATAAACACTTAAATGCCCATGAATGGTGAAATTGATCGTAATTTATCTTGGCAGTATGCTTGATCATGCTGTGTTGTATTGTGAAAAGACAAGAGGCTGGCATCCGCGCATGTTTTGCCTAGCAAATGTAATCGTTATTAGCCTTACACTTAGCTATATGACCGTATGACTTCCAGCTAACGTGAATGATTATCATTGATCCCGCATATGCTATTTCTGGCTAGCCAGCTACGCTTAAGTAATGTCATTTTTCATTTTAACTGAACAGAGCTGAATGAAAAGCCAGGCAGGTAGCCAGCCAATTATATGTAAAGCAAACATGTGGCTACTTAGCTGGCTTCACTATGTTTTGCTTAAAGAGTATCATTAATAGTGAGAAATTCTGTTCAAGGTTTTCACATGGTCACATTCTTATGTGGGAAAAGGATAACGTGCTCATAATTTTTTCATTTATTTTCCACAAAAACAATCATACAATTTTGGTTGAGCACGCCACGCTAACCACAATGCTATAACGCAGCTACATTCTACAGTCATAAAAATAGGAAAGTTATCCTATAATGTGTGAAAAAAAACTGAATTATCCTATAAGTGTGCTGCTGTAGAAGATGTTGAAAGTTTGTGAGAGGTGGCTCTGATGATTTACGTAATTCCGACAGGTCTGTTAAGATTCATGCAAAATGGAAGGAGCATGTCAGTGTAACCATGCAAATAAGTCTTTGAGAATTGATAATTTTATTGATGAAGGTGCAATTTTATTGATGAAGGAGCAACTATCCAATTAGCAAAGCATAATGAAATAACGTGGAAAAACCATGACATTCCCAAGAGGTTGATCAATGCAATTCTTGGGGTCATCAGGAGCTGGCATTTAGGGGGCATAAACGAGAGTGAAAATTTGGATAACAGGAAACTACAGGGAGTTGACTAACGTGCATTACTGCTATGATGACGTTCTGGCTGCACACTTGTAGTCGTCCACTGTATAATCTGGGATGTCTAAGATGATTCAAAATGATCTGAATGATTGCAGCTACAGTGCAGGCGGATTTGTCGCTTATCCAATGCCTCAGGTGGACAAGCTGCTGGATCAGTTGGATGCTGCTCACTTTTATTTGATACTGGATTCAACCAAGGGCTACTGGAAGATTTCCTTGTCTCCAGCGTCCAATGAAAAGTTGGCTCTCTCTACTCCGTTCAGTTTACACCACCTTTCAGCTGCTCATGGACAAATTGCTTAGACCGCATGCTGCATATGCCGTTGCAGACTTGGACGGCATTGTCATTCATAGTAATGAATGGGAGTGGCATGTGCAGCATTAGCGCGCTATCCTGCAGATGCTGCAAGGGGCAGTGCTCACTGCAAACCCAGGTAAGTGCGCTATTGGACAGATAGAGGTACGGTGTCTGTCGGTTCTTCTTGGGCAGGGGACAGATCAGACAGCTTGTGGATAAAACTGCTGCGATCTCTGCTTGCCCACAGCCCAAGTCTAAAAAACAGGTGAGGTCTTTCTTGGGGCAGGCGAATTACTATCGCAGCTCACCCCGTGTTAGTATAGTACTTTTTGATAACCCATCTTAATATGCAGCTGCATACTAAAAACTGAAGGCACACTTTATTCGACCCAGGGAGACAGTGTTTCACTCAGAACAAACAGCCTCTGCTGGTTACCTTTCAAACTGAAACTGAAATCAAGTTAAATTTATGGCCCCGGAAAATCCAAGGCTCATCGCAATATTATATCATGTACGATAAAATGAAAATAAAATAGTATTCCACCATCTGCTAAATGGTGCCAAATGTTCTATCGTCAATGAAAATTGGTAGACTACATGACACATAAAATTAACGATTGCAGTACAGTATGTGAAATGCACTCAAAATGCGAAAATAACAATAGGCCTATCAATCATACTGGAAAGACAGTGCTCGGGTGGAAAAACTAATGTACATATGTAGCCAGCAAGACCAACCGCATTTTAGAAGCAGTACTGCTTACATATCGGGAAGGGAGAACTCCAGTCGGGCCACTGAAATTTTGACCACTGAATGACCACTGAATTTTTAAAGGAACATCACTATGTGTAAAACCAATGGTAGGATTGTATATTTATTTCATATTTAGTAGCAGATATTCATAGTAGAATACGTGGTATAATGAGACAATAATTTCACATGTTTATTTTGAATTTGGGTGAGCAGGGCTTTTCACAGTTTTTTTGGCATACGATCAGGTTATTGTTGGGTTTATCTTGCTGCTATGACAGAATTAAAATTTTATATTGCTTGAGAAATGGACTTGCTACGGGAAAATAGTGACACTTAGAAACTCCTTATTCGGCAGAGTTGTCACAAATCATCTCACGAGTTTGTGATTTCGACTAATATCTTGCCGCCGGTGGCATGGTAACTAGGCATCTGCGCAAAAGGGGTTAACAATTCATCAACTATACACCAGTCCCCTAAGTGGTTTACAAATAAATAGAACTTAAAATAAATAGAACTTTTCTAATAAATAACAAAACTATTTTTTTCACAATCTACTTTTCTAATCAAATTTGTTTTTAAATCACGTTTTCCTAGCAACAGTGGCAAAGTTACACTGAGTACTGGCAATCCTGGCTAAAAAAATTTAGATGAAATGAAACTATTCAATCTTTTAAAACTAGTTTATTTCTCAACAGAGTACCTAACAGATAAAGAATCACGTTTAAAATTGCGTCTTTCTCAATAGTTACAAAGAACAAGTATACATTCTACAAATTATAACTGACAAATTCTTCCTTTTTGGTGCTTGTGTCCTGTTCCTCATTCATTTTCAGGTTGTAGGGTACAAAATTTCAGAGACAACTGAGGCGAGACTTAACGTTGGTTATTTGATAAACAGATCAAGAACGATTGGTTCGCTGGGCACGCAGAGCGTGCATGACTGTAGCATAAGCACCTGTGTATCGAAGAAACCTTAAATCAGACTAAATTATGTTATATCAGACAATGGAAAATGCAAATCTTGCGCGTATCAAGCAGCAAAAAAAGTTTTAGCATGACATGATTTATTTAATTTAACGCAAAAAGAAAACATTGCGTCCTTCACAATGTCACTATTGCTCATGCGCACATTGCGATGCTGAAACGATATATCGTGCAGCCCTAGTGCAAAGGCTTTCACTAGCAACAAGATAAGAATGTGAATGCAAAGTGATGTTATTATATTTACAGATTCACTTCAAACGCAGAACCCTAACGCCTACATGGCAGACAGTCGAGCGAATGACTAAGCAAAGTAGGAGGGGTCACTGTTGAAAAGCATCTCTTAGTGTGTTATATAAATGCATAAATGCAGGCAGCCCACTGGGAGAGTGCCCCACAGCTGGTCTAGTATACTGGGTGCTTGAGGGGCACTTTGCTATATCTGAGGCTAAGACTGTAGAGGGGATTCATGTACAGACAGTGTTAGGGGCGCTACAGGCCCATTTAAACCTCTCTACATCATAAAAAGCTACAGTATTGCATCCCATAAGCCTCACCGCTCAGCTTGCAACATTGCACCATGGAATAACACTACCCCAGAGCCACAGGCAACAGACTGTTTACAGTCAATCACACTGTAAGTGTAAAAGCCCCAAGCATCCCTTGAGGAGTAGATATCAAGCGTCAGTGTTCGATTTCCTTGCATTAAACATTTTGAGTCCATATAAGCCAACTGAGAGATCCAGGTGGGTTTATTCCTGGGCATGTTTCGGATGACAGTTAAGGTAGAGGTTAAGATATAATATTGGGATAGCAGGTATGCCATCCGCCGAGTTATGGCTTGGCGGGGCATGCCCCATACCTATACAGCACTGAGAGTTTTCCACTTTTCAGGGTTTCCAAGAGAAATGACCACAATGACCACAGACACTCATCCCTTAAAAACATTAACTTCTCTATATTCTTACCTCATGGAGCCACACATAATTCAAGTACAACTTCACCCATCCACATAATAAAGCCCCAAACTTGGGTTATTTTTGCCGATTTTGTCATAAAAAATTATCCATACCCTCAAAGAATAATTCTCCCTGTTGGATAACAACATCTGATCTGTCAATGAGAACATCTGATCAAATTAGTCTGATCTCAAAGTACACGATCGTTACATGCTTAAGAGGCTGTCTAACTACCCCACGATCTGTGAAAGCGCCCATAGCTTGGTGGTTACAGCAACGGACTACCATGCTGTTCACTGCACTTACATTTATTTTCAACAAAAACAATGTGCACATGTTATACTTTTTACAGGTAAGAATGTTCTGTTCACATGAAATCATTTATTTTTACTGCAAATAAAAACTCTGTATTTTGTATGTAATGTAACTAGGCCTATATAGTTACCTAGCCAGTAGGCCTATTTCATTTGCATTAAAACAATGACAAAATCTAACTTAATTGTAGCCCAGTTGCAGTAGCCTACTATTTTCAGCATACGAGCGAGGCAGCACAGGCTACGTCTGCCGTTCAGTAGTCACGGAGGGAAAGAAAGTCTATCTACATTCTGCATCTTTTACTTAATTAAATTTATTTAGTCTACTTATTTTCTTGAACGTTTTGTACTCTGAATTCGCCAGATATGGAGCAACATTTAAGTTCACCATTCTCAGGTTGTGTAGCTGGCCATTGCAAATCAAAATATTTTATTGAAAATAAAAACAATGCAGAAATAGAAGTAGTTCAATGCAAACTAATTTAAAAAAGGTATTGTTTCTCCCGCACTTTTCTTCCAGTTTGATGATGATGATGAGGCTAAGCTCTCAAGTTTTATAAAATAATGGAGCTTATTAATAGAAATGTGTCTCTGTCTCTTCTGGCGGCCTGTGTTATAAAAAGCGGTTCTGGTGGGTATAGCCGCTCCAAGTGCGCTCCGCATGCGTGTGTGCTTTGCGGTGTAAAATGGACGTTAAAAGTTTGAATGAGCACATTTTCATGAGATGGTAAGATGGAAAAAAACAGGACCGAGTTACATTAAATCATTTAGGAAAGATTGGGTAGCATTGCTTTGGAATAGTTTAATTAGTGTGAGCTACGATAGACAATATATTCATTGTCATGGTTTTGAAGTTTGCCGTCTCTACTCGATGTTTCCTTTTGGAGCCACGGGACGGCGCGCTTCCGTGTTTTTCCGCCGCCCGGGACTCATTATTCTCTTCTGTTTCAGGTGTTTAGCTGGCTACTTAAGCTCAGCGCTTTCCTGTTCCGGTGCTTTTGTGTCATTCTATGCATGCTAAGCCAGGTAAACAGTATAGCCGGAGGACTGCATTCCTTTTGTTATTAAAAGAAATGCAGGAACCTTCTTAGTTAAAGAGTTAGGTTTAGATCTTTAGGATCGCTCTGTCCTTTATTACGCTCTTTTCTTGGTTCTTTCCTCTTTTTCCTTCCTGTCCTCTTTGAGGCAGTAACTTCTGTTTACCTTTTTTCATTTCCCTGTAATGTGGCGTGACGTGTGAGGTAGGAGGATTCTTTAAGCACTAGGCCACTAGGACGGGAAACCCCGTAGTTCAGGGAAGGAGACAAGACAGGGAAACACACACACCAAGGCTACTAACTGGCTCACTGTCACACGCCAATGAGTAGAAGCGCAAACGCCAGGTTTTTCAGTAAGAAAACCAAACAAAGGCGAATGGAACAAAGCACTAGGCTCCCATACTTCTACGAGCTAAGTGACTAAAGAACGAGCCAGAAATAACAAACGCCCTGTCTCGGTAACGAGACGCATAAGAACAGGCGAGTAGCATAATGGCACAAGTAACACACACAGCCTAATAAACACTGCAAAATAATATGAAATAGTATACGAGGAGGCGAAAGGAACGGTGATCTAACGTTCCAAGGCTACTCTCATAGACTCGCAGTCACACGCAAACATGTCAACAAAATCGCCCAGTCTCCCTGTGAGGAGAGACATACCCAAAGGACGAACAGAACTACAGTTCCGAACAAAATCGCCCAGTCTCCATGTACGGAGACCGGTCCCGAAGGACGAACAGAACTACTGTCTGAACAAAATCGCCCAGTCTCCCTGTGAGGAGACGTACCTGAAGGGTGAACAGAACTACAGTTCCGAACAAAATCGCCCAGTCCTCCTATAGGAAGACAGGTACTGAAGGACGAACAGAACAGCTGTTCCAGACATTTACTGGCTCAATGACTAACACAACATTAGACGAGAATAAGCGCTCTGCCTCTCGGTAAAGAGGAATGTAACGAGGGGAAGGAACAGATATAACATTCCATGGCTACTTTCACAGGCTCGTAGTCACATGCAGGAACAGACAAGAGCCAGGGGAGAAGAGTCCGGATAACTACATGCACATAGGCACATACGCCAGGAGGGGAAGAGTCCGGATAACTACATCCACATAGGCAAGTACCGCATTACTCCAGAAAACGTAAAGGGGTAAACGCCCGATCTCCCAGGAGAGAGAAACATTTTACAGACGAGCCGACGGAGCACCGTCGTCCCATAACTTTACTAGCAAAAATGACCACACAAGCTTAGTAGAAAATACACGCCCTAGCCTCTCAATAAAGGGGAATGTAACGAGGCGAATAGAACAGAAAACTAACGTTCCAAGGCTACTTTCAGAGACTTGCAGTCACACGCAAACATGTCCAGAACATCGCCCAGTCTCCCTATGGGAACACATGTACCGAAGGGCGAACAGAACTACAGTTCCGAACAAAATCGCCAAAAACTCGATGTACGGAGACAAGTACTGATGGACGAACAGGACAGCTGCACCGGAATTACCGGCTAAACAGACTAACGCAAGCTCAATCGAAAATACACGCCCTGCCTCTAAGAATAAATAAAGCCCTAAAGTCAGTATGAGAAAACGCCCTGTCTCTTAGTAAGAAACTACCATACAAATACACACAAAGACTCCTCTCGCTTTCACGGAAGACAGCAGACAGAGAGAGGAGAAAGAGACAGAAAAGGGCAAAAGATCTAGGCAACGGACAAACAAGGAAAGACCAGAAAGCGGTGACAGAAACGAGCACACAAAAAAGGAATTCAACCTGAAAGCTCAAAGCACAAAGGCAAGTCCCGCAAAACTCCAATAAAGCACAACGGAGCAAAACGGTCTCCTTAAAACCCTAGACCTAATCATACTGGCTAAAACTTTAAAAGGGCAAAATAAAACCGCACACAAAACAGCACAAATAATACCAGACAATACACCACAGTACAAACAACAAACAATCAATATCAAAGCCCAGAACGAAGGGAACATGGGCTTATATAGCTCACCAGTAAAACACGCACGCCTGTGAACGCTGACAAGACTTCTCCGCAAAAAGACTAGACAGAGCCAAAACTCCACTAACGGAGCAGCGCCCACATGTGGCGACCGAGGAACACGACCGCAAGGGAAAAAGGGTCATAAACCATGACATTCCCCTCTTCGAGGAGCTCGTTTGGTTATTATCGAGCTAGAGGCCTTTTCTTTCTTTTCTGCTGGAGTCTCGAGCCTGTTTCGCCCTCTTATCTGGGTTGTTTTCTGTTGGCTTGTCGCCTGGAGTTTTTTCCCATTTGTTTATTTCATCTGTTCCGTTCGCGGAATACTCTCCCCCCCTTTTCACTAGTGGTTATTCCATGTTTCGTGGGTAACTTTTTGATCCCCTCACGGTCGCGTCTGGTCCTCCGACCCATCCCCGTCACAGTCATAGGCCTCATTTTGATATAAATACTCTTAACAGCAGGCCTAGTTTTTGCAAGTTTTAATTAATGACTTACAGACAGTGCTTTGCAGGCTATGCATGAGTTACTTTCCATTTTTGTACATTGAAAACGTTTTTGGTTGAGATGCATACATATGTGTACGTTTGTGTGTAAAAAATCATATTTCAAAAGACAAGTGAAAATGGTGTTGACAGATTAATTAGTCTCCATTCTCCATTCTATAAAAATAAATAAATGTCATGTCCCTGTATCAATGGCTAAATGTATGTGACAGGCTTGGTAGGCATTTAACAGCTGCTCTGACAACAAAATTGTTCAGATAAATTACTTCTGATAAGGCCAGGGTCAGGTCAGTAAAGACTAAGGAGGATTTAGATATTTGGCCAGAAAAGTGAAAATGGAGTCGCATGAAAACCTGGCTGAATAAGCAGTAATTTAGAAGCCACATGCTTACCTTTGTGAAGCGCTTTTGTACTTCTGCCTGAAAACAAAGATGGACCTTCATTAGATTAGCATATGAAATAAACACATTAATCATTTATAGTGTAATTTCTTCAATTATTAGAGAAATTGAACATAATATTGGCAAATTACCTACAGAGATGCATGCAACAGATCTGAAATGTTGGAGCGGACAGCCGAAAAATCAAATATAATCCCATATAATCCCTCTCTCTTTCACTAGCTCTCTCACTCATTCTCTTTCCCTCTCTTGAAAGACAATACACAAATAATCACTTTCACATAGACCATTTATATGATTATGAATTATTCATTACACTAATTGTTTGGTCATACAAAGGAAAACCATTTGCGCTGAGCACAAATAGCCATTTAATCCCAAATTAATGTTAACACAGCTGAAAGGTAATTGGACAGGGTTTTAGTTATTTAAAGTATTACTTTGTTTTTTATTTTTACAGTTCTTTTATAGTATTATCACATAAATTACTTATTATGGAGTGCAAAGACTGATGATTTGAAAGTTTTACACATACACATTTTTGTGTTAAACTCAGTATTTTGTAATTTGCCTTTTTAAGATATTATAACCCCTTTGTAACCCCCTATAACTCCAGATGACAATGTTACACAAACACCAATAATGGCTTAAACTAAAGACGACACTTGTACCATTTATTATGATGCCTTAACTTAATTTATTTTCATAATTAATTTGTAAATTATTGGCAGTGAATACACAACCCCCGGTGAAAAACTAAAAGTTTTTAGTGAACCACTCTAGTTTATAGTGAACCCTTCAGTCACATATTTGAAAAAGGTAAAACGACATTTTATGTTTCGCAAACCTCCTGTCTGCATGTGTACAAAATATTAAACAGATATGTATTACTGTCCATGACAGGCAATTTCAAACAGTGTACCTTGATGTCCAAAAATGGAAAATTATGCATCACAGTAATTCAGGAGATCATTTCATAATTTCTCAACAGATAAACTCTTTTGACTCATTGGAACTATATTTATATTAGATAATTTCCAACTTTTGCAAAAGATTAGGGGAATGGTTATCGGTGTCCAAAAACCTGTCCAAACCCATGAAAAACTATGCAAAGCTATCCAAACCTATCCAAATATGAACACAGCTTAATTGCCCATTTGAAGCACATTATCATGTCAAGGCAATTAATGAGGGTAATGACTCTTAGATAATTAATTTCTTTGTCTCAGTTTAGTTTCCAATGCCAAAAATGCCCAACAAAGCCCCGTTCTGGTCATAAAACGTAATTTAGTACCAGTCAGACTAACAATGTATGAGAACATGCACACAATTTACAGGGTCATATGAATTACTACAACTATCTCCTATATAAACATATGCCAGCCCATGGATTACTATACAGGACAACTAGCTGCCACGTCATCCATTTACAGTGAGCACCGTAATTCATTGGACAGTGACACATTTCTTGTTATTTTGGTTCTGCACTCTAGCAGGATACAATGATAATGAGGTTGAATCAGCTTTAATTTGGGTTTGTCATCCATATCAGATGAACCATTTAGAAATTATAGAACCTTTTGTACATAGTCCCCCCCATTTTCGGGCATCAAAAAATATTGGACAGTTTAAGATAATGTAGAATAAAGTAATCATTTTTAATATTTGGTTGCAAATCCTTTACATGCCATGACTTCCTGATGGATCTCTATGGGAATTGGGGGGTGGGACTAGATTCTAGATTTAGCTGTAAATTATGCTGGAACCGTATGGAATACATGGTTGGCGAAATGGCTGTAAGCCATCAAGGGTCTGAGGTATCAAACGAGCCTGAAACCATCACTCTGCTGCCAGATATGCAGTAGATATGGATGGATCACTTTACGGGTTCTTTCTCCTGACAAATCTTCCTATTGAACTCTAATGGAAAAATAAGTCAGGAGAAGAAACCCTTCAAGTTATCCATCAATATCTACTGCATATCTGGCAGCAGAGTGATGCTTTGGTTTAAGGCTTGTTTTATATGTCACACCCTTGATGACTTAGAGCCATTTGGCCAACCATGTGTTCCATACTGTTGCAGTGTAATTTACAGCTAAATCTAGTCCCACCCCCCAATTCCCATAGAGGTCAATTCAAATGCAGAGAGGTTATAGTATCGCTTGTAGGAGTACTAGAAAATAAGATATCAAGAGTCTTTTGATATTGTTGGGTCACAGACATCAGGAAGTCATGGTATACAAAGGATATGTGACCAAATATTAAAAATTATTACTTTATTCTACATTATGTTAAACTGTCCAATATTTTTTGATGCTCGAAAAGGAGGTGGACTATGTACAAAAGGTTCTATAATTTCTAAACGGTTCATCCGATATGGATGAAAATACCCTCAAATTAAAGCTGCACTTCAACCTCATTGTCATTGTATCCTTTCAAACTCAAAGTGCTAGAGTACAGAACCAAAATAATAAAGAATTTTGCGCAGACTGAGGATTCAAAAATGATGATTATTAGGCTTCAATGGGAATCAATATATTTTGCCCTCAGAACAGGCTATTTCCAGTCCTGTTATTGGTTTAACTGCCTTTTCCCTCTCCAATATTCTCCATGTTTCAAATGCACACATTACAAATAGTCTCACAGTGACATGACCTCCACATGCTGCAAACCCATAGTCTCACAATCCCCCACCTATGCAGTGTAGTCAGAGGAGCACACAACGCATGTTTAGGTCAAGCAAATCGCAGGCACCTAACCAACCAGAGGAGCCGCTCTTGTGCAGTGTTATGGGGGCCCTGCCGACTGAAGCCCTCCCTGCAGGGCTGATGGCTAGCTGGTACCAGTATAGTCAGGACTCAATACCAGACCATGGGATGCATCACTATATTGGAGCCCAGTACTTCAGCAGAATGAGCCACTCTACAATCCACAGATAAGTCCTTAAAGCCAAACAGGATTTATCAAAGCTAGAAGCAGTTATTCACAACACATGGGACACTGGCGAGAGGTAAGATTCAACACAGTGCACAGTGCCATTTGGCGAGAGGGGAACTCCATATATGCTATCATCATGTAGAAGCAACGATGAGGCGTCTGACAATATAAACTATAAACCCTTATTTAAAGCAGCATAGCTTGGGGTTTTTCAGTCTTGGAATCAGATGCCTGACCGGTCGGCAATTTCTGGGGCTGAACCGACTGGAGCCGCGCTGGCAGGGTGGGCTTGCAGGATGGGCCGTCTGCTCTGCTCCATGGCAACGGTCCTCCGGGAACTGCTGAGGGATGTAACGGGGATTACGCTAAATGAATTCCTCCCACTTCCTCTGTACAGATAAAGAAGACTCCCGGCCCCAGGGTCACTGTGCAGCTGAGGAGGGTACGCTGGAGCCAAAGATGGGTTTGGATGCAGTAAAGGTGGCTGGCAACACAGTAAAATAATAAAGCTACAGCACTATTATCACAGGCACTCCACATGGGGCTCAAAAATCACAACGAAAAAAGAGATGGGAGCCTTACATAGCAGGTGATTGTATCTGTATTAGATTGTATCTGTAGACCTTTTTCAAGACGTACAGAATGCAGTGGTGTCAACACGTGCAGGTCAAATTATAAATACTGGCCAGCAGGATGTGACATCATGATTTCAATTACTAACACCTGGTCACAGTAAGTGTGCTGTCAACCACTGTTAACAAAGAGTGTTAGACTCAAAACATTATGATCTGTCCTTCAACCACTTAAGTTACATGCATCCTTCAGTCCAGCTGGCAACACTGCATGCCACATAGATGGACTGTCCCCTCGCTGTTAGTGTCTGTGTGCATATGAACAAGCAAGCGTATTTCCTGTTTCGTGCACACGTACTGTACATTTGCACGTGTGCTGTATGTGGTTGCGTTTGTACCACATTTGCGTGTGCTGCACATGTACACGCCTGCACTCTGTGTACGTTTTTCTGCGTGGAGAGGGGCCCTGTCCTAATCGTGCCCTCTGATTGTGCCTTACTGTAGTTTCATAACGACTCTAAATGATTAAACAGTGTGAACTCGCAGTGACGCTTTATACCTGATCAGTTTAGCACACGCTCTGATGAGCGCGGCTGTGGTGCGAGAGACACAGAAGGTGCTGAGTCCACAGTTCAATTATCCCTTTAATGAGAGCCAACCACAGCCAGACCACTATTCAAATGTTATATCTGTTGTCCCTCAAAGTATTATCCCTGATCTGAAGCGTTGTCTCGGTCCTTCTTTACCAGGGGACTGTGTGAGCGAGTGTGAGGCACCGATCCAATCCGGCAGGTTATGCTAATACTTCAGTCACCATACCAACACAGTCCTTTGTAGATGGAACATTCCATTCACGTCTTTCTTATGCTACCCAGTGAAATATTCTGCATAGCTAATTTATTTATCTTGTGTGGCAAAGCAAAAATTAATTTGATGCTATAGCTTTTTACCTCACTAGATAAATGTGTGACCTTTATAGTGATTAATGTAGTCAAATATAATGTGCAAATGAAAAGAAAAGGTAAGGGGTAAGACAGAATTTGAGGGTGGCTAAAGCAGCAGAATAGCAGAGCATATGCGTATGTGTATTATGCCTCTTCAGCTGAGACAAAAAGAATAACAAAATTGAACAAAAAGGTGAGTGTTTAGGGGTGAGGCTGTCTGAAATGAGAAATACCCTTGAAGCTCGCAACAAGTTTGATATGTGTACAGCATTATTGGTTAATGATAAACAAAGCCTGCACTCTCAAATACACACACACACACACAGGAATCAACCAAGAAATATTAAAAACGGGTGGCTTTTTTCTCACAAGCATTTTATGGTAATTAGGCCAGAGGTACCGCATGCCTGTCCAATGACCAGCTGCATCATTTAAAGCTTCCTAACCAAAGTATGTTACGATCTAGCTAAGACAATTAAGAGTTTGCCTCACTTTGCTGCACGACAACAGTAAAAAAAACGAGCTTAAATCCCACATTTATAACCCGTTCTCATGTCAGTCAGCAACACAAATAGCATGCACCATTTCTGCCTTTCCACCAGAAGTTATGCATGAGAGCTTGACTTACATCCCCTTCAGTCGCATCCACATGTTATCGGTCTGCTTGGTTTTTGGGTAGTTTAAGGAGCTCTCCAGATTGTCCGTGTCGCTAACGAGAGAATCCATGGTGAGTGTCCTAAGGTGAGACGGCAGTTGGCAGGCGCTGCATCTATGAAATTGATCGCCTTTAGTGCATCCTGCCTGGCACTGAGTCCATGCGTCGCACCAGCTCCCGCTACCAAAGCGTGTTAAGACTGTCAGAGCACAGAGAGAAATGCACTCCCAACGGCAGTGTAGCATTCACAGGGACTGCTCTCCTCTCTGCTGTCAGATGGTCAAATCAGTCTCTCCCTCTCCTCTCTCTCTCTCTCTCTCTCTCTCTCTCTCGCTCACGCTCTATAGTACCTCTGTCTGTGCAGTGCTAACAGGAGCTCTCCACACATGAGAAACTCAAGCACTGTTTCTCTGTTCAGCCTCTCATCACACAGGTGGCCATTTACAACATTATGTACTCTAGCACACGTGCACACATAGCACTGCACGTGCACATAAACCCACACACCCACACAAATACACACACACTTCTACATACAATCCTCCCACACACATTCATACACTTATATACACATGCTCATACACACACCAAGTCTGCCACAATTAAATTGTAACAGAGCACATGCGAGTCCTATAGGGACCATATGTACTCTGTAAGAGTTGATTTAGCACTGAACATTTTGCCACTCACGGATGCAGACGTGGCGTCAGGCTCTAATCCCCCACTCTCTGTCGGATGGGGCAATAGCTGATGAAAATTTCACGATTGTTTGTAAAGCCCCTAAGCATCCCAACTGATCCATTGGGCAGGGAGGGGGAGCGGGACGTGCATTTGGGGTAGGGATGCGTGAGCTGGCTGAGATTAAACGGGAGTCATCTCCGGGTGAGCGGAAAGCCAAAAGCCAGGTCTGATCCACTCAGCTCCTTCTGTAGCAGGGAAAATTTCACATCAGCTCCACCTGCAATAATGTGCAATCATTTATCTGCATATTCAGATCGTTTCAGTTTAAAACTTTCAGTTCCAAAGCATGGTTACAATATTCGTGACTGGCTTTTGTGATGATTTTATTTTATTTTACATGCGCTGTGTTGTGCTGTAGACAAATCTACCGAAGACTGATCATTTCCTTGAGGTCTGTTTTCTATTGAATTACTGTGCCATAATCATTTTAAAATTAGTACGGCACAACAAGGAAAGAGATTTCCTCCATCAAATTATTGTGGCAAATGGGCCATTAAAAAGAGCCCTTCGCTGATCAGTTCTGTCTCTCAAAAACATTTATTTTGTTTTATCTGTCACACCAGATCAAATGAAAAGGAAATACCACAAATTCAGTTTCAAACTGATAACAACCTTTTGTTGCTGGGTCCACAAAAATGGCTGAACCTCACTGCCACAACATTGCGAGGGAAAACAATCCAGTTCTCTCGATTTTTCTTCATTAGGGTAAATGGGATTAGCATTGTTTGCACAAAAAAACAAAACAAACGAGAGAGCTCATCTTTCTTGTATGAAGCTATTTGAATAAATTCAAATCGTAAACTGTGATGGTGTGCTCTCTTAGTGCATCTGCAAATAAGCATTATTCATTTTTGCCTTCTGTTCTGAAAATGGTTATTGATGGGGGGGGGGGGGGGGCTGGTTGTCATAGCAACATCCATTTCCATGTTGCTCAATCGGCTGTACAGGGAGGGAGCGCCGATGGAACAGTGGACATGTACTGTACCAGGATGGCTTGTTTTACATTAAAGTGTAAACCACAGCAATGGTGAGCTTAAGAAATGGGGCAGTGGGAGGGGGAGAGAGGGGTGTTGGGACTTTAGTTCACCTGCAGTACTGTTTTTACCCTCACACAATTAGACTGTGTTTATTATGAAGGAATGCTCTTCAATATTTTGCTCTGTCTGTGGACAGAGCAAGATCTGCGAGCCTATTATGGCCACATGTTCGTATTACTGTCCTTTAGGGGCATGTTTCTGTGTTTGTACCCTTGCAGGAATCCAAGCTGTCACAGATACATCTGATATGGAGTGCGCCTGCTGTCGCTTGCTGAAAAGGCTACCCTTCACACATGTCAAGACCCATTTTTTTAACAGCACACCAGAGAGAGAGGGTTTCAACTTTAATATGCATCCTGTGTCCTCTTTTAAGCACCATATGGAGTCATTTCACATCCGACATAAACTAACTGACCATGGCAACAGACACACAGCCAATGCCAGGTGGTACTAATGTTTCCAGTATCACATTGTTTAACACATTGTTTGACTGCATGGAATGAAGCTGTTGTTGCGTGATGAGGCAGAGAAAACCCTGCTGACTGTATAATCGTCCCTCTCTGGGTGATGCTGTGATAAATTGTCCTTTTCACCGCAGGACTCACTGGCATTGGCTTGGTCCAGATTGGTCTGAATCTTGAAGCACATCACTGCACAAAGAAAGGAGTGTGTGACCCTAAATCTGATGAATGTGGAAATCCAAGAGCCAAAATGAGGTTTGCATACTGACTACCTACATAGTTTACCAGCCATAAAATGTTTTGAAGGTTTTGATCTAATATGCCCACATGCGACTTTTCTCCACTGATAATATGTACAAAAATAAATATAACAACTTTTGCATTTATAATGTAATAAAACCAGATAATGTAATAACTTGTCAGATAATATAATAAACTAGTTAAAAGGATAACAATTTTTACTGGTAATAACATACTACATTATCTGGTGGTTATTACATTATCATTATCAATTAATAATTTAATAACTTAAATTAATGTAATAATTAACCAGAATCACTGTCATTATGTATCATCTAATTCACTTTAAGTCTCTCTCTCTCTCTCTCTCTTTCTCACACACACATACACGCCCACACAAGAACATAATAGTACACACATGAAGATCCCAGTGTAGCTTTTAAGAGGGCAGCCAAGTTGTATACAGAAAGCATACACTCTATACATCTTTGAATTCCTTAAAATCTTTCTGCATACCAAATAGTTTATCAAAATTATGGCAAGATACAACTAAAAGACACAACTAAACTTTCTCCAATATGTTTATTTATTATATTTATTATATGCCATATCCCAAAACTGTTTTCCTACATTCATTTAATTAACTCAGCATTGTGTTCGTTCATCTAGCCAGGGGAAGGGGGAAATCTTAGGTATAAAGGAGGGACACAAAGTAGGTGCTTCCACACATATGAGGTTCCTGGATTAATTACGCAATTTAAATCCCAGTATGCTCAATCTCATATAAAACATTCTGTGCAGGCTAGTTGCTTATAATTATGGCTAGTGAAGACGAGACCTCTGTGACTTTTAAAGAGGGGTGGTAGTCGGGTCATGTTTGATGAAGACAACACTGATGTTTCATGGACTCTGAGGAAAGGAATCGCCAACAAAGTGCAACTGTATTCAGAAGTGCATACTCCTGGGTTGTGATATCTGTGCATTAGTTTGAGGTGCAAGGCGAAACAGATGAACAACTCTAAATCAGTCTGACCCCCCAATTGACTTAATTGCAGACTTCTAAACTGGTGAGTGTTGTCATTAGCATAGCTTATTGTCTTTAACAAGTGGACTGGTTAAAACTATGTTTTGTATGTATCCTCTGTGACTTTTCTCAATCAAATCACATTTGAACTTACTTTTTCAGAGAGCACTTTAATAATCTGGAAAACACAAGGTATGTCCTTACTGCTGCAAGTATACTTAGTAATTACTTCAGGCAACTTTTCATAAGAACTTTAGATTAGATTAGATTAGATTTATTTGACAATAATAAAAGATACGAGCAAGACTGCATTCATACGGTCCTTACATACATTTAAAATTGTCGAGGATAAATACACTAAAAAGTTCACAGGCTTATTTCCTGTGGTTCTCTAGGAGAAAAGGGGAGGGACACGATGACAGATCATCATGTCAGGCAAGACTGGCAAAAATATAAAATAATAAATATAAATACATTTAATTAAAAATAAATAAAAACATTTGTAACAAACTTTTACAATAGGCCATTTAACAACCATATTTAAAACTCCTCTCTGCCTGTAATTGTTTAAGAGATACTGGACGTTTGTTCCAAAGAACTGCAGCAGTAAATTTATTTTTTCCCATGGAACTGTTAAATCTAAAAGGAATAAAATTTGTTGAGCTACCAGGTGTTTCATAGTTATGAAGATTTGTAATTAAATGAAGGTAGTTAGATAAACAGGGGCTGAGTTATTTATAATTTTGTAAGTGAAACCCAGCTTGATTTGAATTACTTTTTTTTTTTCCACTGGAAGAAAATTGAGGTTTTGAAAATGTGCTGCATCCAGATGAGTATGGGGAGGTATTTTTAATACAACCCTAATAAGCTTGTTTTTGGCGGTCTGAAATTTATTTTTAATGAGTTGCGGAGAACTGCTATACCAGAAGGCAGCAGCATAATCAAAGTGGCATTGAACTATGTTTTTAATGTTGACATATGAGTGCTTTTAATGCCATAGATTCTGATAGATGACAATCGAAGATACACCCTAGGTAATTAACTGTAGTTTTTGCCAAGATTACTGTCTGACATGCCTTCACTTGAAAATCGAGATTTTCTGAGCTTAACCCGGTAACCAAAAAGGATGGAATGAATTATCAGAGAGCCAAGTCGCAACGTTTGAACCTGAGCGCTCAACATATTTTCTACTGAACATTTAAGCTTGTGTGATACAAGCAAAGCTGCATCGTCCGCATAAAAAAAATATCACACAAATAGGCTGCTTTTAAATCAATTATATATAACAGAAAAAAAGGCCCTAGAACGCTCCCTTGTGGAACTCTGCAAATTATATGTTTTGGACTGGAAAGTGTCCCATTTATATCAACCTTTTGAAATCTGCCTGCAAGATAGGATTGGACCCATTTAATGCCCAAATCACAAGCCTTTAGTTTATAAAGCAAGATGCTATGATCTACTGTATCAAATGCCTTTTGAAGGTCCAACATGACCATGCCACAGAATTTACCTGCATCAACCTCCTTTCTGATATGGTCAGTTAGATACAAAAGGCAGGTTTCAGTGGAATGGGATCTTCTAAATCCTGACTGTAACATATATAAAATATTTTGGCTTGATATGTATTCATCAATCTGTTTGTGAATGATCTTTTCCATGACCTTAGACAGCACACATAAAATTGAAACCGGCCTATAATTTCCCTTATCTAACTTGCTGCCCTTCTTATAGAGTGGAATAACTCAAGCACTCTTGAGCTCATCTGGGACCTTACCTTGTTCTATAGAGAGATTTACTATATGAGCTACACAGGGAGCAATGATTTCCACAGAGTCCCTATGGAACCTAGCAGGAATATTATCTAAGCCAGTTGCTTTATTAACTTTAAGTTCATTGAGTCTCTTAAGGACATAATTTTCATTTACTTTGTTAAAGGAAAAGGAGCCAGGCTGAATCCCACATTGGGAATAATATCAACCAGAAAGTCAACTAAAGCCTGCACTCAGGCATTCTGCAGACCCAGGGACGTAGATCACTCTATACTGGACAAAACTGCTGAAATTATACTTTTTTCATAGTTATCCGACAAGGTACTTCTAGCATGGCATGAATGTTCAAATTATTCTTCAAAAAATTTAATTTGTACGCCTACTGGCTACTCATTGAAAAAGTTGTTATCCACCTGATAACTTAATACCCACCAGGTAATGTAATGAGTTATTACATTATCTGGAAAAGGTCATAATGTTATGTGTTCAATAATTGTATTGCATTATATGGTAAGTTATTCCATTATCTGTTGTTACCTGGCCTCGATCCATAAGTGAATTGATATTTGCATAATGTCAGTGTACAATAAAAGCTATCAAATAAAATAACTCTTTGTCTGCAACATTGACACTTGCAGCCACATCCAACCTTTCCATGTGCTGTGCTGATAACTATGTAAATTCACTCTCAAAGTAGGATCAGGTAACTATCTTTGGTAGCTATTGTTTAACCCCTTCGTGCAGAGGCTTAATTTTGCCCATTTTTGCCTGTTTTGTAAGGTTCTGTTTAAAGCTTTATAACTCCAGATGTCAACGTTAAACAAACACCAACAATGGCTTAAAATAAAGAAGACCCTGGTACCATTTATTACTGTGCCTTAAATTAATTTATTTTCATAATTCATATATACTTTATTGGCAGTGAATACAAACCCCCTGGTGAAAAACAAAGTTCCAACACTCTAGTTTACAGTGAACCCCTGTGAGTCAATGATGTGAATAAGGTAAAGCTTTACATTTACTGGTTCACAAACCTCCTGCCAGCATGTTTACAATATGTGACTGGTGCTGGTAAAATGGTCCACATGTAGCACGTAGTCATTTTTCAGTTTTTTATAGTTTATGAAATCCTGAGCTTTCAAATGATGTATCATACACTGCAATATGCAAATATTTGAAGAAGATATGCTTCTTTGGATGTTGGTACACCTTAAAACACTTTCCTGAGAAAACAGCTCTCAAAGATTTGCAATGATTCACACCTCAGGCTGGCAAATGTAATGGGCATGAACAGTAGCTGGCTTACCCCACCCCCAACCATGTGAAAAAATTGATAATTGTGCATCACAGTAATTCAGGAGATACTCTGAATTTTTCAACAGATAAACTCTTTTGAGTAATTATAAACATACATCCATTTCATTAGATAATTTCCAACTTTTTCCAAATATTAGAGATATAGGTGTCCAAAAACCTACCCAAACCTATGCAAGCATATGGAAACCTATGTAAACCTACCCAAACCTATGGAGACCTATCCAAACATGCATCCGCTGTGCATAATTATTGGTGCTCTGGCAGAAAATGTGGACAGTCTCTTTGCTGAAGAACAGCTGGACGTTCAAGGGGGCTGTAGTCCTGTCGAAGATCCAGCTGTGCTCTAGAGGTGCTTTTCTGTGGAGAGAAGCAGAACTGATGGGGCCCCACATCCTCATCACTGATGTCATGCCATCTGTCCTCAGGCTTTGGTTGGCTTGTTCTCTTTTTGGTAGTGGTGCGTGCTGAACAAGATCAACCCCCCTTCGCTCTTGTCACAGCAGTCCCACAGCAGCAGGAGTGTGAGTAGGAGTGGCAGCATAGGCAGCGGAGGAACCAGATGGAGACAGGGAGATGGGAGGAGACTTCTGTTTGCTGGGAGGTGGCAACAGCGGAGAGTCAATGTGTCCATTATTGTAAATATACCCATAGTTTAGGTCACAATTGGAGTAGTATGCCAAAGATAGGTAATTCTTCACCAACCAGTCAGACTAACAATGTATGAGAACATGCACACAATTTACAGGGTCATATGAATTGCCAGCCCATGTGTGGGACAACTGTACGGGATTACTGTATGGGACAACTAGCTATGCCATTTGTTTATTTCCCATTAGCTATGCTGGTGCAACCAACGTAATGAATGGCTACACTCTTTTAAAAAAAATAAAAATAAAAAAAATAAAGGGTTCTTAGTAGAGGGGTAGGGTTCTATCTGGAACTGTTTTCTTCCAAAGAACCCTTTTTAGAAGGAATGATTTTTCAAGGGTTCTTTGGAAGGAAAAGGGTTCTGTCTAGATCCCTTTTCATCTGAAGAACCCTTTTGGAAAAAAGGGTTCTTAAGGAACTCTTTGGAAGGTGGAAGGCTTCTACATATACAGCATCCATTTTAGAACACTTTGGGCGCAATTTTCAGGCTCTTACTCCAGTGCGCTGTGCGCTATGACAGGCGGTGTGGTAAAAAATGTGGCATGGAATATGGAATGGAATGCTCTGAGTCTACACATACAGTACACTCAGAGCATCCCATATTCCATGTCACACCGCTTGTCTTAGCACACATGAGTAAGAGCCTGAAAAGTACACCCTTTGTTTTCATTCAGTCTTCCTTCATTCTCAGTAGGACTTTCTTCAGTCATTGTTCTTACTCAGACTTGGGTTGAAGGGCTAACATTTGTCCATTGGAGTTTGAGTGACAGTGGCTCTGTGATTAAGGAACAGGACTACTAACCTCAACATTGCATGTTCGATTCCCAGCTGGTGGGAATCTAATCTAATTGTGAATTCAACTTCATGCAAACATGAAGTGACAACACTTCATGTTTGCAGAAAGAAATTGATAGGTCAAAGCAATATGGTACAGGCTCCACATAGCCTTTCATATCTGCAAACAGGAAGGGGTTAGGTCTAGGGCAGCGGTGTCAAACTCATTCCATCGAGGGCTGAGTGTATGCAAGTTTTTTTTCTAACCATGCTCTACACCAGCTGATTCCACTAATTAGTTCACCTCCTTGGTTGAAGAGCTGAGCTAATTAGTGAAATCAGCTGGTGTAGGGCACAATTGGACCAAAAGCCTGCATACACTCGGCCCTCAATGAAATGAGTTTGACATTGTTAGTGCCATTTTTACATTTATAAGTTCACATTCAAGTATTATTAAGACAGTGTATAGCACTTACCTGTACCTTACCTTATTTACCTGTGAGGAGACTTACCTGTACCTTATTTACCTTCTTTACTTACCTGTTACCTGAAAAGAAAGAAACCATATCAGTGAGAAGAATGTACAAAGCTTTATTTGTAAGAGTCATTTAAGAAACCATTTAAGAAACTAGAAATGACTTACCTTGTATTTAGTATTGCGTTTGCTGTACGAGGCTTCCGTAGAACAAGGGAAAAATGCGATTGTATTTGTGAATGAGTTCAGTTGTGTTGAATAAATGACGGGAGCAACACATTGCTTTTACCGTAGTTGTAAACTTTACACACGAGTAAATTATACTGTAAAGGCCATCGAAGAGAAACTACATAAGCAAATGAATGCAAGGAAGCGCACATTATCACTACTCACCTCCAAAACGAAACAAATTGAAAGTCTTATGGAAAATGATTGTGCTGCAGATATAATTGAAAAGGATCACCTTAGTGAATACTTAAAACTACTGAGTGAGTTTATGCAAGCAAATGATGCTGCTTGTCTGTTGTTACAAGAAGAGGAAGAGGCTGATAAACTTTACTGGTTCCAGCCAAAATTAGTCCAGTGTCAAGATTTCCTGGCTAAAACTGAGCAGTGGATAGTTGATGTAAAGCAGCAAGCTGTCACTGCTACTGAAGATGTAGGTCCTAATGATAGTGCATCCATGGTTGATGCTCAACAGGAAAGAACAGGTTCTGTTGTAGCCACAAGTGTACGTAGCACTCTTCAAATGTATCTAAAGTCTCATCTAATTCATCTGTTCGTCTAAGAGAGGAAGCAAACCGTGCAGCTTTGCTCGCCCGTGCAACTGCACTGAAACAAAAACAGGCACTGCAATTTGAAGAGGTTCAGTTGAAGGCTAAAATGGAGAAATTAGATGTTGAAACTGCTATTGCTGAGAAAGAAGAAGAGCAATTTTCTCCGATCTCGTGAAGTTCATCGACAGGCAAGCTAAAATAGTGTCAGATCCACTTTTCGGTGGTCATAAAGAGTCATCTGATGAGAAAGGAAAGCTTAAGTCAAGCATACGAGCAGCCAAAGGAAGTGGACAAAAAAGAAGCACCTTTGCTACCAGTGTCACACCAGCTGCAGGCAACGCCTCAGCTACAAGTAAGAACCACTCTCAGCATGCATGTGATGCATTTCAGAAGCTATGTCTGTACTGCAATAAAACCCATGCTTTGAGTGCATGCAACAAAATCAGAAGTCAATCAAACAAAGAGAAAGTTGAATTCCTCAAAGCCAGAGGACTCTGCTTCGGATGTCTGACCCAAGGTCATATAAGTAAGGAATGTAAAAGGAGAGCCACCTGCGAAATCTGCAATAAGAAACACCCAAGTCTTCTTCACACAGCAAAGGAAGAGAGCGCCAAGCCTATTGAGGATGGACAGAGTGCCGCCAATGAAAACTCAGCTTCAGTCGAAGACGTGTCCCTTAAGAGTGAAACCTGTGGAGTCACTGGCGCCGGATGCAGTGACTACATTTTGTCTATTGTGCCTGTGTGTATCAAATCCAAGAAGAGCAATAAGACTGTAGAAACCTATGCGTTTATGGACTCAGGAAGTTCAGCGACATTTTGCTCTGAGAAGCTGATGAGGCAGCTTGGTGTTCATGGCAAAAGGACTCAGATACTACTGCGTACTATGGGCCAGGAAAAACCTGTGTCATGCTACGTGCTCTCAGATCTGGAAGTGAGCGGCTTATCAGAGAACAAGTATATTGGCCTGCCAGAAGTGCTCACCCACACAGACATACCAGTAACAAAGGAAAACATTCCTGTTCAGAAGGATTTGGAGAGGTGGCCTTACCTGTCGGAAGAGGTGCAGTTGCCACATATCGAAGCAGATGTTGACCTCCTAATAGGCACAAATGCTCACAGAGCCATAGAACCGTGGAAGATCATCCACAGCCAAGAAGACGGGCCTTATGCAGTGAAGACAACCCTAGGCTGGGTAGTTAACGGCCCTCTTAGAAAAGGCCATGACCACAACTCAAGCTGCACTGATCAAAAGGTTTCAGTCAACCGAATCTCAGTCAGTGGTGTGGACAGCATGCTGTTGCAGCAGTACAATCATGACTTTCCAGAGCATGCTAGCGAAGAAAAGTATGAAATGTCACGAGAAGATGTTCAGTTCATCAAGTCTGTTTCAGAAACAATTGAGAAAGTTGATGGACATTACAGTATAGGAATGCCTCTGAGAAAGAAGACTGTTGTGATGCCAAACAACCGATGTGTTGCTGAGCAACGTGCAGCAAGTCTGAAGAAGAAACTCAGCAAGAATTCAGACTTACACAAAGAATACCGGGAATTCATGTCAGACCTGCTAGGCAAAGGCTATGCAGTGGAAGTGCAAGGTGAGATGCTGAACCGCAACGATGGCAGAGTATGGTACATACCCCATCATGGGGTTATCCATCCACAGAAAGGGAAGCTGCGGGTGGTGTTCGATTGTGCAGCATCTTTCCAAGGAAAATCGCTCAATGGAGAACTGTTGCAGGGTCCAGACCTTACGAACAGTCTAGTTGGAGTTCTGACAAGATTTCAACATGAACACATTGCTATCATGTCAGATATTGAAGCAATGTATCACCAAGTGCAAGTTCCAGAGGAAGATTCCAACCTGCTTCGATTTCTCTGGTGGCCACAGGGGGATTTTAGCCAGCCTTTGCACGATTACAAGATGGTAGTCCACTTGTTTGGAGCCACATCCTCCCCGAGCTGCGCCAACTTCACCTTGAGACAGACCGCCGAAGATGGAAGAGGTACATCGTCACCCAGCACAGTGAAGACAGTCTTGAACAATTTCTATGTGGACGATTGTCTTACCTCGACGTCCAAGGAGCAGGAGGCTATCACCTTGGTCAAGGATCTCATCACACTGTGTGAAAGTGGAGGATTCCGCTTAACAAAGTGGACAAGCAACAGCCGTGCTGTTCTGTTGTCCGCTTAACAAAGTGGACAAGCAACAGTCGTGCTGTTCTGTTGTTAATCCCTGAAAGAGACAGAGCAAAGGAAATCAAGAACCTATCCCTCAACAGGGATGAGCTACCAATGGAGAGAGCCCTTGGAGTTGACTGGTGTATCGAATCAGATTCCTTCAAGTTTAGGATTAATGTGAAGGTTATGCCAACCACCAAGCGGGGGATTCTGTCGGTCGTCAGCTCTATATACGACCCTCTGGGGTTCTTATCTCCATTCATCCTTCTTGCAAAGATGATTGTTCAGGAGCTCTGTAGATTGAAACTTACCTGGGACGAAGACATCCCTGAAGAAATCGCAAACGGATGGTACGAGTGGCTGTCCGACCTAAAACAGTTTGCCAGTTTTTCCGTTAAGAGGTGCATCAAACCAGAGGGATTTGGACCAGTCGTGTCAGCGCAACTGCACCATTTCTCGGATGCAAGCGAGAGGGGCTATGGAGTTGTCACCTACCTTCGTGTAGTGAACAGAAACGGTCAAGTCCATTGCTCATTTCTTCTCGGAAAATCAAGAGTGACGCCACTCAAACCAGTCACTGTACCACGCCTGGAACTAGCTGCTGCTGGTGTTGCAGTGAAGATGGACAAGCTCATGAAGAAGGAGCTGCAAATGGAACTGGAAGAGTCAGTGTTATGGACAGATAGCACTACAGTTCTGAGATACATCGACAATGACAGCACTCGCTTCAAAACATTTGTAGCAAACAGAGTATCGGCTATTAGAGAGAACACAAGGCCAGCTCAATGGAAGTATGTCAACACGGCTTTGAATCCAGCGGATCACGCGTCCAGGGGGATGAAGGCAGATAGCTTCATGAAGTGTCAAAGCTGGATCGAAGGTCCTGACTTTCTGGCTCAGAGAGAATCACACTGGCCTGTCCTATCAGACTTCTCAAGAGAGATAACAGAAGATGATGCTGAAGTTAAGCGAATGGTCCATGTGAACTCTGTCAAGGCAGAAAGTACAGACACAGATTCTCTTAACAAGCTTATTCGTCATTATTCAGACTGGCACAGCCTGAAGAAGGCAGTTGCATGGATGTTAAAGCTGAAAGAGCTGCTCCAAAAGGCGTGTAAAGCGAGGAAAGAGTTCCAGTTGCGAATCCAGCCTTCGGCAAGCCATGATGTGAAGATCGACACGGTTGAGAAACAAATGCAAAGATGGAGATCGGCATTGAAAGGAGATCATCTGACAGTCAAGGACATCATGGAAGCGGAAACTGTGATCATTCAGTTAAGCCAAAGACAAACCTTCTGTGAAGAAGTGAAAGCGTTGCAGAAAGGTGAGAAGATCAAAAGGAGCAGTTCTATCTTGAAACTGGATCCGTTCCTTCAGGATGGGATGTTGAAAGTTGGCGGGAGACTACATCAGTCTGCCTTGCCAGAACACACAAAGCATCCAGCTATCATAGCAAAAAATCAAAAATGGATGGAGAAGAAGAGAAATGTGAAAACGGGAGACGTCCTTCTCATAGTAGACGAAAGGGCACCAAGAAGTTCCTGGCTGATGGGAAAAGTGGAGAAAACCATTCCAGATGCCAAAGGATATGTGCGCCTTATGAGTTCTTGTCAAAACGAAGACCAGCACTCTAGAGAGACCAATAGACAAGTTGTGTCTCCTTCTTGGGATGGAAGAGTGAAGAGAAAAAAAAAAAAGGGACTTTCAATAGTTCTATTTCAGTAGATTTTGTTTTGATTTGTTTTGATTTAGACACATTATGAGAGTAACTCAGAAAATGGCTCTTTGTAGTTATTGGTAATTGACAATTAGGGGCCGGAAATGTTAGTGCCATTTTTACATTTATAAGTGTCACGAACCTAACACGGGCTGGACCCAAATGCAACGACCAGGAGACAGAGGGACGGAAAAGGTAATTTATTTACTAGGCTTGGGGTAGTCCCAAGCCATACACAGATTAAACACAACAATAACAAAGAGGTCAGGGAATACTCCGGCACTTGGATCTGCTCCAAGCCGGAGCTGGACTTGAATAGTCACCGGATGTTCCAAGCCGGAACTGGACAGGACAGGGAACTGGAACGAATAACTGGAACTGGATCACCGGGGCATGGAGTTGTTCCAAACCGGAACTGGACTTGATACAGGAGACCGGAGTTCCAAACCGGAACTGGATTGGAAGTCCGACAGGAACTGGATCACAGGAACCTGGAGTTGTTCCAAACCGGAACTGGACTTGATACTGGAAACTGGAGTTCCAAACCGGAACTGGACTGGATCTGGACTGGGTAGTCCAACAGGAACTGGATCACGGTTACAAGGAGTTGTTCCAAACCGGAACTGGACTTGATGCAGGAGACTGGAGTTCCAAACCGGAACTGGACTGGATCTGGACTGGATTGTCCAACGGGAACTGGATCACGGGAACAAGGAGTTGTTCCAAACCGGAACTGGACTTGATGCAGGAGACTGGAGTTCCAAACCGGAACTGGACTGCAGCAGGAGACTGGAGCGGTTCAACTGGAACTGGAGTACTGGAACACTGTAATGTTCCAGACCGGAACTGGACTGGAACTGGACTGGAAGCAGAGGAAGGGATTATGGTTGGATACGGCAAGGCAGAGCAGTGTAGCGGAGCTCAGGTTGGCCCGGTTGGGGCAGCAGGGCCACAGTGGAGGCTGGAACCGTAACCGTAGCAATGGCGGTAGCCACGGCCGGACAGGAACCACTGTAGGGTGGAAAGGCAGAACACCCAACTGCGGGCGCAACGTCAGATGGAGGCAGAGGTACCGCAACACACACAGGGAGTGGTTCACAGCTACAGACTGGCAAACACAGTGGAAGCTGGTAATTAAGACAGGCAGAGTTCAGGCAGGAAAACCGCAAACAGACAGGGCTAGTTAAATAACAACAGCAGGTTTAGAGCAGTAAAGCACAAAGTCAAACCAACTGAAGTCTTTTAGGGCACAGGACGGGGATTCAAAGGACCAGGATACAAACGGCGAACGTTAACGAACTGGCGCTGAATAGCAGCCTGCCGGAGGGTTAAATAGGGAAGTGAAATTGAAAACAATAAAGAAAGCGTGCGGAATGTAACCGAGGGTGATTGAATAATTGACAGGTGCGGAATGCATGCAGCAACGGGGAAAGGAGATAGGTTGAAACCGGAGTGGGGAAAAAGAGTGAAACAAACAGAAGGAACACGCCCAGTCTGTAGCAACGGGGAAAACACGGACAAAGGGAATCCAATATGACACGGAGGGAAATGGTAAAACATGGAAAACGGACAGGATGGGAACGGAACGTTACAATAAGTTCACATTCAAGTATTATTAAGACAGTGTATAGCACTTACCTGTACCTTACCTTATTTACCTGTGAGGAGACTTACCTGTACCTTATTTACCTTCTTTACTTACCCGTTACCTGAAAAGAAAGAAACCATATCAGTGAGAAGAATGTACAAAGCTTTATTTGTAAGAGTCATTTAAGAAACCATTTAAGAAACTAGAAATGACGTACCTTGTATTCAGTATTGCGTTTGCTGTACGAGGCTTCCGTAGAACAAGGGAAAAATGCGATTGTATTTGTGAATGAGTTCAGTTGTGTTGAATAAATGACGGGAGCAACACATTGCTTTTACCGTAGTTGTAAACTTTACACACGAGTAAATTCGTCTTTCCCGTCTGACCAGCGAAGTGGTTGAACATCAAAAAGAAAAATGTTGACAACTGAAAACTAGAACAGTAGCCACTATAGACATCCCTGGTCAAGGGACTGAATTTGTGGGCCTCAGTGTGAGGATTGATTACTCTAGCTGGACTTTCAGAGAAACAGACTAAGAAAAGGATTTTCAACTTGACAGAAGGTTATGTTTTCCGGATTAAAGGTAAGGTGCATTTTTTTATTTAATGCTATTGTTTGTTTCCTGCTTTATATTTTTTAGAGACATGGATTATTTTACCAACTAGATAATCCAGGAGGTGTGCCAGTGGCTTGGTTATCTATTTCCAGCACTTGTGCACTTCACAGATTTTTTTTTTTTTTTCTAGTTTCACATGTTCACATCCCCTATGTTGAGGATGTTATCAAGTTTCATATGGAAAAAATAAGTTTAACATCAGTGAAATGCTATTTAACTCTTGATAAAAAAATTTAAAAAATTATTTGCACACCTGGTTATTGTAGTACGGGTAAAGTCAGATATATAGAAAAGAGAAGTACTCTCCGTATTTTGCATTAATCTCAATTTTTTTTTTATTCAGTGCTGACGTTTTGTTCAACAACCTTTTTCAAAGCTTTCTGATGTTAATTCAATTTTGACCCTAACATAACAGGAAGGTTAATGGTTTCTTTTATTTATTTGATCTTTCTTAAATTTGTTTTTTTTAAACTTTTTTGTGTTTTTAAATTAATCTGGTGTACAGAGTAGTCTTTGACACTAACCATCTCTTTTCTCTCTCTGCTATGTCTCTACTGCCAGAGGTCACCCAATGTCAATTTCTGAAGACACCCTGAAGTGCCTAGACATCTTGGTCATGTTGCTCCTGCTCTCACCTGTGACCCAATTCTGCTCGATCTACATCACCTTTCCCATCCTGATTGCTCCTCCCTCTTACCTCATAGGGCTTCCCCACCTCATCCAACAACCCTCCTAGATTTCTAAATAAAATTGTTTGCTAAATAAAACTGTGTGTTTGCTATTCTTTGGACATGCCATTGTAGAATTACTGCCTACTACTGCTAATAATATACATTAAAGAACTACGTAATAATAATGAAGACCAAAATAATAATCATACACCAAAAGATATGGAGAGCCTCTCAAGATACTAAATGGTTCTAGGTAGAACTATTAGAAGATAAAATGGTTCTAAGCAGAACCCCTCATAGAGGGTTCTAGGTAGAACCATTAGAAGATAAAATGGTTCTAGCCAGAACCCTTCATTGAGGGTTCTAGGTAGAACCATTCAAAGAAAAAAGATCAGTAGAACCCTTTATAGAAGGTTCTACCTAGAACCTAAAAAGGTTCACCCACAGGGACAAGCCAGAAAACCCTTTAAGGTTCTAGTTAGCACTGATTTTATTTAGAGTGTAGGCCACACATGGAAGCTTCCACCATTATATATTATATAGTGTAGTATATATTCCTAGTACAGTTCAGCCCTAATAGATTGAAAGCTCACCACCATTGTTATTACTGACGGTATAAAATCCAAGTCAGCTAGGGCAGGGACTTTATTCCACAGACTCCCCATACTACTTAATCAAGCCTTATTCAGATTTGGTTTAGCTTATAGCTATATTGCAAGCCTAATAGCTAGCTAGCTAACTGGCTATAAGCCAGTGGTTCTCAAACTCAGTCCTGGGGGAGTATTGCGATGTAAAGTCCATTGTACTTCCTAAAATCCCATTAAAAGCCATTAAAATGTATTGAAGGGACCTGGTCTTGGCTTTGTTACCAAGAAAGAGAATATTAACACACATTTTTAAAAGAAATATTGTTCAACGTCCTTAAATACAATCTAAACATGATGTCTGGGCACTTTATGATGTGCAATTTTGAACAGAGTTTTGCCTGTATGCCTGTTAATAGTACAATGAAGCAAGGGGGCTGAATACTTAAGGAATTGACTGTTTTCGGTTTTATATTTATAAATAATTTGGAACAAATTGTAGATTCTACTTTTCACATTGACATTGTAGAGTTGTTTGTGTTGATTACCAGCAGAAAAGCCTGATTAAATGTTTATAAAATGTTCGTACACAGCAAAATATGAAAAATTCTAAGGGGGCTGAATACTTTTTCAACCAACTGTATGTGAATCAACAGGCTCCTAATTAGGTTGTTGAACGCAAGTGTTTTCAGTTTCTTCATAATCCTTTCCTTAAACACAATGCAGGTCTGGCTCATTATCATTTGCTTTGTTTTCGAATTATCATTATCTACCAAATGTTCACACTTTGGGCCTCATTCATGAGCAGTGAGCAGAACAAAATTTCACGTAAATCGTTCATATTAGCAATTTTGTTCATATTTTGGCATTCATCAAAGTTCTCGTATCTGATTTTTTCGTATGTACAAACAAAATTTACACCTGCTCAGGACCATGCGTACTGCATCCATAAATTCAAAATGGCGCTAAATGTAGCTTCTGAATATCAATTAGAATAGGCCTATGAATTAATTTTTATTTTCAGTTAAATTCACAAGACTAAATGTAGCCTTTGAAGTGCACAATGCAAACATAATGTATGTTTGCATTGTAAAAAAAAAAAAAACCAATGTAAAAAGCAAGCAGATTTAGATTAAGCCTATTAATTAATTGTAGGCTATGAATTTATTTAAAGGGGAACTGAAACGTAATATCAAGTGAAGGTGATATTATAGGTGCCTTTTCAGTATAATACATATTCATGTTCTCAAATCTGATGAAACAGCAATAATGGAGAAAATGTTAAGAATAGTTTATTATTTTGCCGTTAGGGCGCAGCCATGTTTAGTTTTCGTAGTCAATGACTGACATGATATCTATAGCTGAGTGACAGTAGTAGTAGAGCAAAGTCAATTCAGAGGCCAACTCATTGTGAAGTCAGGACATTGATGTCTTCAATGGAGAAAAATGCAAAACGGTCCAATGGAGGGTCATACTGCATTGCCCCAGGCTATAGAAATGTATTGTTTAAAGAAAAGGCAGCTGGTCGCCCCATAAATTTTAGTTAATAGCCCCCCTAATCTAGCTAACACGTGCTGAATTCGGACTTGTACTAAAAAGATTAAGCTTGATAGCCTACTACTTACGTGATCTCGAGATCTCCCATGTCGACTCACAGCCCTCTCCAAGTTTTGTATGTCATAAAAACCGTATTTTGTCCACGTCCCTTACGATTTGTTGAAAAAAATCAGACAGGGCCAGCAGTAAACTTGTTAGGCAAAGGACTCCCCGTTAGCCAGCCCACTCGATCGTATCAATTGAAACACCCTTCCCTTGGCAAGTTTAGCCGGGTTGAACGACAGCTTAGGTCTGCCTTCACATTTCACTTGGGTCTTCTCTACAAAAGACATGCTTTCAAACACCAACCTGTCTCGAAGAAAATCGACAATGTCTCCCATTTCATCCATGTTAACTACAGTGGTACTGGCTATGACAGCTTAATGCTAAGATACCAAAAAAGGAAGCCCACTGTCAGTATTTGAGTCTGTGATGTGTTTTTCTGTTAATTCTGTTTTGGTTGTGTTCGGCTTTGTTCGTGTGTTCTTGTTTTCATTCTCCGTCTCCCGTCCATGTGCTTTTGTTTTCACTTCCCCATTGTGTCCGTCCCGCCTTCCGTCTCAGCTCCTGATTACCCATGTGTTTCACCTGCCCTGCTGCTCACCTGTTTCTCGTTTGCTCGTTAGTTCGTGTATTTAAGTTCAACTCTGTCTTGTGTTTGTTGCGAGTTTGTCTCAGTTGATTTATCTCTATTTCGCTACAAGCCTTTTTCCCATTTCCTGTTACCTGTGTTTACGACTTTTTGCCTGTTTCCTGTTTTCACCCTTTTGGATTGTGATTTTGTACTTTTGCCGTGTCTTCCTGGTTTGACCTCTGCCTGCACTCTGATTCCGACTTCGCCTGTTCCGCTGGTTTTTGACTTCAATTGAAGTAAATAAATGACAAAATTGCTAAATAAATGACAAAATTCACTCCACACTTGCTCTGAAAGTTACTCTGAACTCTAACCTAGGACAGGTGAAAACGCACACAGAGCTGTCCATATTACACTCTCTGATCGACCGCTCTCAATTGCAGGTCTGAAAAGAAATGAGTGTCTTCTTTGGTACTTCTTTGGTTGAATTTGTCTTAGCTGAGTGGGAGGGGTAAATCAAACAGACACGATATTGTTCAATCAAATTAGTGGC
The DNA here is from genome assembly GCA_029718625.1 of Synaphobranchus kaupii. Lineage (NCBI taxonomy): Eukaryota > Metazoa > Chordata > Actinopteri > Anguilliformes > Synaphobranchidae > Synaphobranchus > Synaphobranchus kaupii. The sequence continues at coordinate 46,045,615 of CM056383.1, read as the reverse complement.
ACGAATTAATCTTGTTCGCTTTCGTCCTCGTAGTCACTCACATTGATGAGCACTAAAACGTAATAAGCTGGTTAAGAAATGCGATATATTTAAAAATTTATATTAGTTTTTCAGATTTTTTTTTTTCGATAGATATTTTAAAAATACAACAATTAATGCGTTAAATTGGATATGGATGTTTCAGTTCCCCTTTAATTAGACCTATAACTTAATTAATGCTCCCAGTAGGCTACTATTTTCTGAACTGATTAAAGTAAAATGTTCTATATTTGCTATAAAATGACTTAAAGGTATATAGCCAGTGTTTCAATGGCTGATCTTGTGCTGTTGGAGGAGTTGGCTCCTGAGGCTATAGTTTTTGGGTATTTATAGTCTAGACAGTCTTTGCTGATAAACGGATGTGGCCTGAGATTCCCGCATCCGGTTCTGCCTCCCCGATTTCCGCCTCCGCTCTCCTATTGCTGAACACCTGCTTTCCAACAATTAGTCAATTGAAGCAGCTGACCAAAGAGCACCGCCCCCAAGCTGTTGCGAACGTATCTCTGTTTTTCTAGTGATTGTTTGCCAGGCTTTCCTCTTTTTGGAGGAAAGGCTGAGCTCGCGAGGTTACGGTATTTATGAAATTGCCAACCTGCCCAATGTTATTGGTGCCATAACTGTACTGCACAAACATAACCTCAAGGCTCCACCCAAGGATACATTTGCATATATGAATACAACCCCTGGCAAAAATTATGGAATCACCACACTTAGAGGATGTTCACCCAGCTTTTTTACTTCATAGCAAATAAACAAATCACATATATGACACAAACAATTTTTGTTTAATAGTGGTCTCCTTTAAATGCCTAAGCCTATACCTTACCGGCAACATTAAGTTAGTACGACAACAACGAAGCACCGGAAAACGGAAGCTCAGAGCTTTTATAGCCGGCAGGTAACCTAGGACAGGTGAAAAGAATAAGTGCCTGGAGGAAACGAAAACCCGGAACGGGTCGTTCCTCCTCCGAAACCACAAGAGGCTACCAAAACCATGACATTGTCTAAGTGTGGTGATTCCATAATTGACGGCTTATATAATGGCTGGCTTATTGGTATATGCTGTTTTGGTGAATTGCTGTTTACTGTGTCAGAGTATAGATTCCTAACTACCTATTCCCATCACGAGGGGATCTGGGATTTCAAACCACCTCTCACACGCACAGAACACCAACAAAATGACAAAATTAATTAATTTATTATTTTCAGGCGCTCGTCCGATGCAGTAAGGCTTGAACTTTAACAGTTTGTGTGACGGGAGATTCTGCATTTCCTGCATGTTATAGCCTGTTCTGCCAGGTCTTTTTACTTTACCATGTAGGCTACTTTACTATTTACTTTAGTATTGCCCATTCCGGTGTCATAAACTATTGTTTTTCCTTGATTGAACATCTGCTAATAAAACTTTGATTTCAATGTCGGAATAATTCTTGCTTTTTCTGGGCCATTTTGACTTAGTATGCACCTTTAAATGGAAGTGATAAGTGCATATAAGGCAATTCATGGGCATGGATTTTACAATGAATGTATGAACATACATATGGAATACAAACAAATCTGCCTTTCCCGCACAGTTTGATGAATCTGGCGTAAATTTTTTGGACCTGAAAATCACAGTTAATGTGGAGTAATTCTTGGAGTAATTATGTTTGTTCTCGTGTGAAATGCGGAATATGATATGATGATATGTGATATGACCTGCTTGACCTGCATCAGTCCGGCTTCAGAACCGGCCATTCCACCGAAACTGCTCTCCTGGCCGTGACGGAGGCACTCGCCACTGCTAGAGCTTCCTCTCTCTCCTCTGTTTTGATTCTCCTTGACCTGTCTGCGGCATTCGACACGGTCAACCACAAACTCCTGATCTCCACACTCGCTGAGATGGACATTTCTGGGACTGCCCTCTCTTGGTTTGTATCGTATCTCACTGATAGATCCTACCAAGTCTCCTGGAAGGGTTCCGTCTCTGCTCCCCATCCCCTGTCTACAGGAGTCCCGCAGGGATCTGTACTGGGTCCTCTGCTGTTCTCTATGTATACTAAGTCTTTTTTTCTCATTTTCCAAACCAACGGGCACACTTCCACGTACACTCAACCCTCTCACCTTCATCGCCGGCCAATCACTTATCATTGGCGATGAAAGGGTGAGAGGGTGGAGTGCATAATGCATTGCGCAGTTTGGAAAACAGACTCGAACCGAGTTGTCTTGAGCACAAATGTCGACTAAGTAAACGAAAATGCACTTTAAAGTAAATCACGAATAAGTGATCAAATATGTTTGCACTATTAACTGTTAGCGTATTAATTGCAGCAATAACAATATGAATGCTTTGTTAACCTAGGAATTAGTTAACGTAGGCGACATCAGACTAATGTAATCTTGTTAGCTGTTACTAAGACTAGCCCATAGTTAGCTAGCTAACGTTATCTAAAAACATTACATTTATTTAGCAGACGCTTTTATCCAAAGCGACGTACAGTAAGTGCGTACAGAGACATCATCAAGATCACTACAGAACAGACAAGGCAAAGCACATCCTTCGCATAATGTAGCAGCTATCCCTAGCAATGAACGTCGACTGTAGTTCACAGTAAGCTGTGGGCAAATCAGCAACACCACACTTCCATTCCAAATACTAGTATAAACTATAATGAACAGACAGGAAAACACAGGGAACTAGTAAACAGGGAACTGATATTCCTAGGTGAGGATATCAGTCAAGGTGGAGTCTGAAGAGGTGTGTCTTCAGGCCTCGACGGAATGCAGGCAGGGTTGGAGTAGAACTTAGGGGAATGGGAAGTTCATTCCACCACTGAGGAGCTAATGTGGAAAAACTCCGCAGTCGGAACAAGCGAGAGCCTTTGACACGGAGGGGGGGAAGTGCCAGTCGCCCTGCTGTAGAAGAGCGAAGTGGTCGAGCAGGAACATAGTTCTGGATTAAGTCCTGCAGGTAGGCGGGGCCTGTCCTATTGGCTGCAGTGTAGGCCAGGGTCAGAACTTTGAACCTGATCCTGGCTGCAACTGGCAGCCAGTGGAGAGACCTCAGCAGGGGGGTTACATGGGAAAATTTCGGGAGGTTGAACACAAGCCGGGCAGCTGCATTCTGGATCAGTTGAAGAGGCAGAATGGCGCAGGCCGGTAGGCTTGCGAGCTGGGAGTTGCAGTAGTCCAGGCGTGAGGTGACCATGGACTGGACAAGAAGCTGGGTGGAGTAGGTGGTCAGGTACGGTCAAATCCTCCTGATGTTGTACAGGAGGAACCTGCAGGACCGTGCCGTCGCCCTGATGTGCTCTTTGAAGTCCAGCCGGTCGTCCAGGACCACCCCCAGGTTCCTTGCAGAGCGGGAGGCAGCCACCACGGTCCCATCAACGGTGATGGAGAGGTCATGTAGTGGGGAGGTCTTGTACGGCATGAAGAGGAGCTCTGTCTTGTCAAGGTTGAGCTTCAGGTGATGGGTAGCCATCCACTCAGAGATGTCAGTCAGACAAGCAGATATCCTCTCCTTAACCTGTGGGGTAGAGGGAGGGAAAGAGAGGAAGAGTTGAGTATCGTCAGCATAGCTATGGTATGAGAAGCCATGTGAATGGATTACTGAGCCAAGAGACGTAGTATACATAGAGAACAGCAGAGGACCCAGTACAGATCCCTGCGGGACTCCTGTAGACAGGGGATGGGGAGCAGAGACGGAACCCTTCCAGGAGACTTGGTAGGATCTATCAGTGAGATACGATACAAACCAAGAGAGGGCAGTTCCAGAAATGCCCATCTCAGCGAGTGTGGAGATCAGGAGTTTGTGGTTGACCGTGTCAAATGCCGCAGACAGGTCAAGGAGAATCAGAACAGAGGAGAGGGAGGAGGCTCTAGCAGTGGCGAGTGCCTCAGTCACAGCCAGGAGAGCAGTTTCAGTGGAATGGCCGGTTCTGAAGCCAGACTGATGCGGGTCAAGCAGGTTGTTCTGGTGGAGAAAAACAGGTTAAGGACAGCACGTTCAATTGTTTTGGACAGGAAGGGCAAGAGAGATACAAGACGGTAGTTCCTGACATCAGCGGGATCTAGGCTAGGTTTTTTAAGGAGTGGGGTTACACGGGCAGTTTTAAAGGCAGCAGGAACATGGCCACAGATTAGGGAGGTGTTAATAATGGAGGACAGATATGGAAGGAGCTCAGCAGATATAGACTGGAGGACTGCTGAAGGTATGGGGTCTAGCGGACAGGTGGTTGCGCGATGGCGCGTCACCAGCTCGAGCACATCGGAGTCCTCCAGAGTCTTGAAGGACGACAGTGTAGCGATGGGTTCAGTATGGGGGATGTGGGGTGTCACCGGATGCGTGAAGGAGTTCCGGATCGCGGCCACCTTCCCCTCAAAGTGGGTCAGGAAGTCATCTGCAGAGAGGGAGGAGGGTGAAGGGGGTGGAGGGGGGGGTGAGCAGGGAGGAGAAGGTGGAAAAGAGTTTACGTGGGTTCGATAGACATGTATCAATTTTAGACTGGAAAAATGAAGTTTTAGCTGATGTGGTTGCAGCTGTGAAGGCTGCCAGCAGAGTGTGGTAGGAGGCCAGGTCATCTGGGGAGCTAAAAAGGAGAAAAAACACACAGGATTCCTTGTAAAACACACAGGATTTCGACACCCACCTTTTCAGATTGTTACAAAATGCTTTCTATAGTTATAAACAGATAAGGTTATTAAGAAATTAAGCTAATTGATTGGACCCAGACTGGACCTTTACTGTTGTAGTATTCATATAATATTCTGTAAATATAGTACTACCAATCATCCAATTTGTACCAAATTGCTCCTTGTAATTATGACTAAGACATGAGGATTCCAAATAAATGGTCAAAATAAAGCCATGGACCCTCGAAAACCCACACCAATCCCACTATGATGACCACAATACAATACCAGTTCTCTATGTTCGACAAGTACTATGAAGCTGGGCCTTGGAGTATTGTTTCTTCATAATATTTAATGTTTTCTTCTAAGTGAATATGGTGATGGTTATTTTCCCCTGTCCAAATTAATGAATCATTGAAGTTGTCCATCCATCCATCCATCCATTAACCCCCTTATTCCTGGTCAGGGTCACAGGGGGTGCTGGAGCCTATCCCAGCATGCATCGGGCGAGAGGCAGGAATACACCCTGGACAGGTCGCCAATCCATCACAGGGCACACACAACAGTGTGAAACACATGGTTGGCTAAATGACTCTAAGTCATCAAGGGTCTGACGTATCAAACGAGTCTTAAACCATCACTCTGCTGCCAGATATGCAGTAGATATGGATGGATCACTTGAAGGGTTGTTTCTCCTGACAATGCAGATGTTATAGTATCACTTCTAAGAGTACCTGGAAATAAGATATCAGGAGTCTTTTGATATCCTTTTATACAGTCATGATGGCATCACCTTTTTACCTGTGGAATACCTGTTTACCACAGAAGTTGTTTGAGAGAATGGCAATAATGTGCAAAGCCGTTATCAAGGCAAAGGGTGGCTATTTTGAAGAATCTAAAGTATAAGACTTTTTTTTATTTGTTTAACCCTTTTTTGGTTTTTGCATAATTTGATTTGTGTTATCTCATAGTTTTGATGTCTTTACTATTCCAAAATGTGGAAAACAGTAAAAATAACGGGAAAAAAAACCTTCTATGAGTAGGTGTGTCCAAACTTTTGACTGGTACTGTATGTAGAAAAAACAGACTCGCTAACAAACAGACACATAACCTAACACCGATTTATATTTTATTATTAAACAATGGTATACAGGCATGGAGCAATCGATTTGAGATACTTATCCCACAGTTTGGGTGCTAGCTTGGAGACGCTGGGCCTGTAGTGTCGTAAATTAATTCTAACTGCTGCAACATTCCATACTGTCTCGCATCTCACAAAACAGTATTTTATTCATAGTAGACACAACATAGCTCGCCCCAAAATGAATATGTAATGACAAACATGTTGAAGATGAGCGACAAGGCAGTCAATTTATTATGTTATGAACAGTGTCCACAAAACAGAAGCTTGTTCAGGGTGCTAAGGCATCTTCTCCATTGACTTCCACTCAAAACATACAGCCCGAAACAGCCTCTGGTCTCTCTGTCGGTCTCGCTGAGGTGTTATGCGTTTTAGACCAATGATTGTTGTCTCCCCCTGGGGAGGGTCTCTGAGACTACTTACCACAAAATACATCACCATATTTTGACACTTTCACCTTCTTTAGATCCCTTTATACCTCATTACCACTTCATACCATTTCCACCTTTTATTTACCACCTCACATTATCCCATATGATATTACCATCTTTCCATACCATTTCCAGCAATTGATACCACTGCGAAGTAACCACACCTGCAATTTCTTTAGGAATTGTTAATCTAGTTCATACTATGTTTACGGGTGTTACATATCTTTACGCATAATTTAAAATAATTTTTTACCGTTGTTGCAGCCTTTATTGAATGTAAGCTTTACACGGGAGAGGGATCAGTTATGGTTGGGGGGGACAATTTGACTCTTTCCAAACATTGGGGGAGACATGTCTAGGGCTGGGTATCGAACCTCAATACTTTTTGAGCACCGACCGAATCATGTCCGTAGCACCGAGTATCGAAAATTGTCAGAGTATCAAAAAAGTATTCAGTGCCAATTTTCTGTACTTTTTGGCAAAGGTTCTAAAATTATCTGTTAAGTACCAAATCTTTAGCCCCACCAGGGGAACTCTTTCTTGTTTTTATTCTTGTTTTTTTTCTTGATTTAAAGCATACTTTTCTTCATTTTATACAGCCGTTTGAGTTGACAACATTAAACAGTGAAGCATTTGAGAGGTTCCAGCTTATTTTGTTAAATGAGAATTTTTTTTTGGATATTGTTGGAAAAATATCTTTACACTCAGCAAAGAAAGGTATCGAAAAAAGTATCGATTTGGCATCGGTATCGAGAGCGGTATCGAAAAATTTCAAATGATACCCAGCCATAGACACGTCCCCCGTGTCCCCCCATAATCCTACGCCCATGACTGTATACCACATACAGACACAAAAGGCATAAAATAACTACAGAATATTAGAAAGGACAGATCGGACAATAATCTGGGCAAGGTTATGACTTTATTCCATACTTTGAGAGATTTTAATAGTAGAATGGAATTATGTGATGAGAACAGAAATTCACTCTAATAAATGCGCAGGCAAAAACTATTTCACTGACCTATATTCAGGACATTGGGTGTTTTTTCTTGTTGCTGGTATTATAAGATTTTTTGGTGGTGAAAGAAGAATTGTAACCAACTCCTAAATATATTTAAATGTCCGGTATGTTCAACCAGATTCGCTCTCATGTAGATCACAAAGTAGAGTGGTCAGGATACTTTTATGAAATACGCCACTAGGGGGCCTGAGCAAACAAGTTAATATGTTTTGTTTCATGTTTGTTAGGAAAAAACAAAACAAAAACAATGTCTGGCCGTCTTTCGAACAAGTTAGTTAGACATCATTCGGTCAATCTAGTCAGCCAGCTGTCTATCTAGCTACGGTAATATTAGCTAGTGATTCCAAAGTGTTCAGAATTTAAGTGACTAAAAAGCAGTGGTTTAAAATGGGCCAGAGGTACCAGTGAGTCTAGTTTTAAAATGATCTGCAGGGAATTCCATGTCGAAGGAGCACAATATGAGAAGGCAGATCTTCCCAGCTCAGTTCGGACTTTCAGGATATTTAATGTAATCCAGTCACAGGACCGAGTATAATATTATCCCGATAAGCAAACAAGCATAGAGTTTAAATAAGGTGGGACTTTGGCGATAAGGGCCTTATAAATTAATAAATAAAAATGCTTGTCACGCCTGAGAGAGAGGGAAGACCACCCAACTTTATCATACAATGTACAGTGATGTGTACCATAGGCATCGCCAGTAATAAACCTAAGGGCAGAATGATAAACGGCGTCCAGAGGCTTGAGAATAGAGGCAGATGCATGCCTGTACACTACATCGCCGTAATCCAATACAGAAAGAAAAACAGCCTCGACAATCCTTTTTCTACAAAATATTGGAAAATTTGATTTCTTTCTATAAAGAAAACCAATTTTTTGTCTTAGTATTTTGACAAGATTGTTGATATGAAATCTAAAAGTAAGTTGATTGTCAATCCAAATACAAATTATGCCTGCTATTTTGAACTTAAGACAGGAGATTCAGTTCACTCTAAATAAAATGAATTTATTTTATTAAATAAAAATTTATCTAAACATTACAATTAATGCTATTTCGACAGTGATTGCATCATGAAATGAATACTGAAAAAATATATAACACAAAATTACCTTTCAGGCTAGCTACTTCCTGCTGAGACTTACACTTTTGAGTTCAAAGTCAGCCAGAGGGGAGAGCTTCAGTGCAGTTATGCAGCAGGGGGTGGTGGCTCCTTCACAGGTGACAGATATTGTGGCCAGGAGACCAATATTATCTTTGTGATCATGAGTGATAACCCAATCAGAGAAAGTTCACACATTCTATGCACCATCGGATACAAAATCATCATTGTATTCATTATTTTTAATAGACTATGGCGTTTAATGAACAAGGACAATCTAGAAAATTATTCTAATGATTTTAATACAATTGAAAACATTTCAATGAAATTTTGTCAAGAGGCAGGGGTCTCTGTAGGGGCAGAGCCCTTGACCGAAGTCCTGGAAGACCATTGGTTAAAGACCGATAATGGAGTCCCTACTGTATTTGAATGGTCCATTGCCATAGCCATCCATAGCAATGCATTAAAAAGCAGCAGATGAATGACATGATGACATGTTGAACCCAGAGGCTTGTGGCACAATGTATTATTCATGCAAGGATAATTATCAAGTAATTCAACAGGCTGCCCATGGGCTACATTGTGAATTTTCTAATTAATAACTTGACAATAATTGAATTAAAAACGAATTAATTAAAATCTGTTTTAGTGTACGGTGAGGCAATTTTGCAATCTAAGTTGTGTCATCCGATTGTGCACAGTACCACATTTAATATGTCCGATTCCTCTGTTCTTTTCTGCATAGCCTTGACTTCAACTGAAATTCAAGTGACTTAATGGATAAATTACTCGCAGCCACCTTAGATATTGACACAATTCGCTGTTGATTACCATTTCAAAAAAGCATGTATTATATTCAAGATGAAATGGGGTAGCTATTCAGGTCAAGTTACTGTTCTCTGAATATGCAACGTATTAGGCCTACTTTAAGAAAAACACAGTGTAATTAAAACGGGTCAATAATTACAAATATTAAATTTTATAGATAACAGTGCACTGACCTGTGTAATTACAAATATTGTGTCTGTGACAACCCTGAAAATTCAGTCCAAGGTCAAACCAATGTTTTGATTGGTCCAGTCATGAGAAGGCAACCCGCTTCAATGAAACCACTCTTTGTAAGTACAAAATCTTCTGAGATGGATGCTTTTCATACAAGTGGGTTGCACTGTATTTACATTGAAATATAGGTATACATCTACGGACAAATGTTGAGTGAATCCATATAATGTTGTATGTTGCTTCTGAGCAGTCAACACATTTATGCTGTAAATGAATGAAAACACTTGAATGCTTTGGAACAAAATAAAGTCAAATGGTCTGCTGGGAATCTGAACCTGTGAAAGGTTTTTGTTTTTTTAACTGATGAAAGCATGAACTGGATTTCACCCCATGCGGGGCTCAGCACATCACTCTACAGTATTATTAAGAGTTCAGCTGAACTATTGTAAATCTAACAAAGGACAGAGAAGCTGTGATGGTAAGCCATTACTTATTGATCACGTCCCCAGAGGAATACTTGCATATAATGTGCTGCACTTTGTATCGGATAACCCTGACCACAGGACTGGCATAGGAAAAACGTCATCAGGTTTATAATCGATGAAACAGATCCATTGCCATGTCAGGGAGGTGTTTACAGATGATGACAAAGCCCTGAAAGGGTTTGTGCCGAATTGCGATGAGCCAAACGCGATAACAGAAAAAGGGATAGAAAGTCCCTGGCAGTGCCAAATAATAACACACCCCTATAAAACGGGCTAGCCACGTAAACACGGGCACAGCTAAATCTCAAAATAGCTAACGCTAAAGAGATAGCGAAAGAGGACAGAAAAAACAAGACACCTTCGGTACGTGGCTATAACGCCCGATAAATGGTGAAATAAATGAAATAAAAATAAAACTCACACTCTCAGAAATGAGAGTGGGAGCGAAGGAGAGGGAAGAGCAATAAGGGAAACTAAACCCTAATTCCCCTAGGCTTCTAAGTGGAAGAACGTCTGCACTGCGTAATAAAATAAATCTTAATTCTCACAAAAGCAGAGAGACAAAAACTTACTAACCCTAACCTCGTGAAAACACAAAATGACAAAGAAGCGCCAGGAGGCAGAAGTGAGGGGTTTAAATACCTGAGAGGTAAAAGAACAGGTGAAACGAATAATTAGCGGGGAGAATGAAAACTCCGAAATGGAACGCAGAAAAATCCGATAGACTGAAAAGAGAAAATGGGAAAAAGATAAAAACCGTAGCAACAGAGGGAAGATAGGTGAAAACCATGACATGCCCATAGGATGTATCCCAGTAGACCCTTCAAAAACATGTATCTTATATAAGAAGAAATTAGCTCTTTTATGAATTGGATGTTTTTTCAGGGGGGTTTGCATCTAAAGCTGTGAGCTTTTCTGCAGAAGCTTGTGGCATTGACAATGTCATAATTAGCTATTTAAGTAACTGAGTTACTCTTTCACAAGTTGGGATACTCTTTCACGTAATCCAAAATACACATGTGCATCTAATTTCCAGGTGCGAGCTAAAAAAGATATTCAGTATAGGTTAAAAATGAATAACACGCACACTGTGATAATAACTGGGAGCTATCTAAGTATATTTATTCCATGAATCAAAATACAACGTTTCGAGCCCTCACGGACTCTTCGTCAGGTATACAAAAGGACTTTCCTTTGGTGTTCCTTTTGTACAACCCCTGGCAAAAATTATGGAATCACCACACTTAGAGGATGTTCACCCAGCTTTTTTACTTCGTAGCAAATAAACAAATCAGATATGACACAAAACTATTTTTGTTTAATAGCTGAACATTCTGGCTTCGTGAAACATACCTCAAACAAATTAAATTAAATTATTTTAATTAATGGCATGTTTTTTTCCAGATCAAGTAGAGGAAAAAATTATGGAATCACTCAATGTTGAGGAAAAAATTATGGAATCACCTTGTAATTTGCTAACTTAATTTGCATTGTAATTTGCAAGTCAAGTCTAAAAATGCAAATCAGTCTGCAGTTAAAAGAGAGTGCTTATAGACCTTAACGAGCTGTTGGACTTGGTTAATTGAAAGGAACCATGGCCCCAACAAGAGAGTTATCAATTGAAACAATGGAAAGGATTATAAAAGTCATTCAAGAAAGAAATACAACATGGAGTATGGCAAAAGATGTTGGTTGTTCCCAGTCATCTAAAATTTGGTGCAAGTAGAAACAAAATATGAAGGTTATAAAAGGAAAACAGACAGGTAGACCAAGGAAGACGTCAAAGCGTCAGGATAGAAAACACAAAGCAATATGCCTTGAAAATAGAAAATGCACAACAAAACGAATGAAAAACAAATGGGCGGAAACAGGAGTCAATGTTTGTGACAGAACTGTAAGAAATCGGCTGAATTAAATGGGATTTACATATAGAAAAGCCAAACTAAAACCAGCACTAACACCTAAACAGAAGAAAACAAGGTTACAGTGGGCTAAAGAGAAGCAATCATGGAGTGTGGATGATTTGATGAAAGTGATATTTAGTGATGAATCACAAATGATGAACTTTTGTCTGGTGCCGTTCTAATTAAACATATAAAGATGACTGCCTGAAGAAAACAATCAAATTTCCCCAGTCATTTATGATATGGGGTTGTATGTCAGGTAAAGGACCAAGGGAGATGGCAATCATTACCTCAACAGTCAATGCACAGGTGTACATTGAAATTTTGGACACTTTTCTCATTCCATCGATAGAAAATAGGTTTGGTAATGACAAAGTTATTTTTCAGGATGATAATGCATCTTGCCACAGAGCAAAGAGTGTTAAAGCTTTTCTTCAGGAAAGGCATATCAACTCAATGACATGGCCAACAAACAGTCCAGATCTCAATCCGATTGAAAATTTATGGTGGAAATTAAAAAAATTGGTCCACGACAAGGCTCCATCCTGCAAAGCTGATCTGTCAACCGCTATTCGAGAAAGTTGGAACCAGCTTGATGGAGAATATTGTTTTTTATTTGTGAAGTCCATGCCTCGTCCATGCCGTCATAAAAGCCTGAGGAGGAGCAACAAAGTACTAATTGATTTTTTTTGTTGATGATTCCATAATTTTTCCCTCAACATTGAGTGATTCCATAATTTTTTCCTCTACTTGATCTGGAAAAAAATATGCCATTAATTAAAATAATTTAATTTAATTTGTTTGAGGTTTCACAAAGCCAGAATGTTCAGCTATTAAACAAAAATTGTTTTGTGTTATATCTGTGATTTGTTTATTTGCTAGTAAAAAAAGCTGGGTGAACATCCTCTAAGTGTGGTGATTCCATAATTTTTGCCAGGGGTTGTACACCTGATGAAGAGTCCATGAGGGCTCAAAACATATTTTGATTCATGGAATATATATACTTAGATAATAACTGGGAGCTATCACAGTGTGCGAGTTATTCATTTTTAAATTATACTCTTTTACGTCCCATAAATTCTCCTGTGTTAGCAGCGGCGTGTTGTGAGGATAGCCAGGATGCAGGGAAGTGGATGGGCTGCCAAGCCTTTCGCTGTGTCAATACAACCATCTGAGAGCCCATTTGGCATGTTCTGGACTAATTAGCATGGCTGTAATGCGATTCTCCCAGTAGCACAGCAGCCTGACTCTATCCTGGGCAGTATCAAAGGCAAACCCCCCCGCCAACCCATGTCTCTCTTTCCCTCCCTCTCCCCTCCTCTCTCTCTTTCTCTCTCTCTGTGGAGATGTACAATCTGAACCCATCACAGTGCTCAGGAGTTTAGCTAATACTGTAGGGCTCTGTTGAACAACATCCTTAACGATCACCCATTACTGCCAATGATCTTGTTTGTTACACAAATGGAAAATGAGCTCATTTGCAGGTATTGAACATGCTGTTTCTGTATGTGCAGCTGCTTACTCGTTACTTGTCTCCTAAAAGTGAGCTATGCAGATTAGTGTACCCAGCAGAGCTTCTTCAGGGCGGCGAGAAGCCAATGAGCCTCCTCGCTGTAGAGCGGAATGCCTACAATTAACACCGCCCATCAAACCTTTAAAAGCACAACACATTAGCTGTTCTATGTTTCCATAGCGACTTTGCACACAGAGGAATGGCATCCATCTTGTCTGTATCCCTCCAACATTAGAGAGCTGTCCTATATGTCTTTCACAACGTGTGACTCTACAGTAATACACATGAGGGTCCATACTGAACAAAGGATGATTTCCTTTGAACATTATATCAGTCCCCGATTCTTGTGTTCGTTGTTGACAAAATGCAATCTGTTTGACCTCTGCATGAAACACTGTGTCTCCCCTGGAGGTAACACCACATTTGCCTAATGATCACAAGCCACCATAATATACATTCACTTTCACAAATCATGAGGATACAGGCCTGATTAGGAAATGTAGTTAATCTGGATTAGAGACTACACACCTCAAAAACAAGGTAAGGCTGAAGCACATCCTTCCACTGGGAGTTCCACCGAAAAATGATGTTTGATTTGTAGAAAAGTAGCTCTCCTCCTGATTAAATTGAGCTCTCAACCAACTTTCTACCTGTAGTGAGAGCAGAGATATAGCCCCAAACTACTGCACATGTACCAGTTACCTGCTTTACTGTGAACTACAATGGCCAAGAGTGCTTACAGTTTATGGGCGGTGTCAGACAACGCCAATCACACTGAATAACGTTACGACCGGAGCGAGGCTGGATTGCCAGATCTTGCAAGAGTTTCCAGCCAAATGATGACTCATAACTAGCCAAATATATATTTTCAACTCCAACCAACATATTTTAAGTAGAAATCAACGTATATTTTTAAAAAAATTGTGTTTTGTGACTTTTCATTTCCCCCCGCGACTGCACTTGGAAAATAGTCCAATTTGGCTGTCAAACCGTGGACATGGCAACACTGAGCAGAGGGGCTCTGCGAGTCCTGCACATACAGCCTCTCTCCGACAGAACCCACGTTACTCGCTGGCGAGTTAGCTACTAATTAACAGTTCTACTGAAAAACATACCACCACCATTAGCTAGAGTCTCCAGAAAAACGGGGGAAATACAGCCATTAATTTAGGAAAACACAGCCCTTCATTTACATTACATTTAGTCATTTGGCAGACACTCTTATCCAGAGCGACGTACATTAGTGCATTTTCAAACTTGGAACAAGTGCATTAAAACAGCCCTAAAAGGTAAATACAATTTCAAACACCAGGCGCAGTCAGTACGATTTATTTATTTATTTATTTATTTTTTTTGGGGGGGGGGGGGGGTACGTTTTTTTTTTTGGGGGGGGTACGTTGGTATCGTGAAAGCATTAGCCAGCCTAGCCTTTAGCTAACACTTAGGCTACTCATTTCTCACCCCCGGTCTTCTACAGAATTTTTTTTATAATACGCCCTTCCAACTAGGAGTTTCATGTCGGAAATCAGGGATCGGGAAATCAACCCTGACCTCCCGACTAAGAACTTGACGTCAAATCATCATGGCAGCTCACACAGCGACACACATTGTGTTCAGTAAACAAACATGACTTTTAGACGATTTTATCTTTTAAAACACTTCAACTTTCGTTTTTCAGTATGAAATACTCTTGTATTGGCCATCATGCCGATACAGAATGATAAACATATACAATTAAAAGTTAAAACATTATTGTTGTAGTTGTTAGCTATTTTAGCTATGTTTGCTAGCAAAGCCAAAACTTTCCCAGTTGTGCAACTTGAACAGAGGCCACTGAGTTGTAGCCTATCATTTGTCCAGTCTGTAACCGACAGCATTCGAGTCCTGTTTGGTTTAGTTTGCCAAAACATCTTTAAGGAAAGAACTTATCAATGTGGCCTAATTCTCTGACATTATAATAAAATAGCAATGATCTACAATGTGTCCCTACTCAGAACAGTGACAGAAGCAGTAATGTTTCCTTCCTCGCTGGTTCCACCTATGTTCCTGTGTAATTTACACGCACACTTTATGCCACTGTTGTCTTTCAAAAACGAGGAAGTGGTAGAGGTGTACGTCATTTTGACATATACAGTTGAAGTCGGAAGTTTACATACACTTAGGTTGAAGTCATTAAAACTCCTTTTTAACCACTCCACAGATTTCATGTTAGCAAAGTATAGTGTTGGCAAATCAGTTAGGACAACTACTTTGTGCATGACACAAGTCATTTTTCCAACAATTGTTTACATATTATTTCACTTTTAATTCACTATATCACAATTGCAGTGGGTCAGAGGTTTACATACACTAAGTTGACTGTGCCTTTAAATTTTTAATATTTGGTCGCATATCCTTTGCATGCCATGACTTTCTGATCAAAAGACTCTTGATATCTTATTTTCTGGTACTCTTACAAGCGATACTATAACGTCTCTGCATTTGAATGGATCTCTATGGGAATTGGGGGGGTGGTACAAGATTTAACGACTTAGATTGGTACTAGATCTGACGTATCAAAGAAGCCTTAAATCATCACTCTGCTGCTAGAGATACAGTAGATATGGATGGATATCTTGAAGGGTTTCTACTGACTTATTTTTCCATAGAGTTCAATAGGAAAATTTGTCAGGAGAAACAACCCTTAAAATGATCCATCCATATCTACTGCATATCTGGCAGCAGAGTGATGGTTTCAGGCTTGTTTGATACCTCAGACCCTTCATGACTTACAGCCATTTTACCAGTCATGTATTCCATACTGTTCCAGCATTATTTACAGCTAAATCTAGTCCCACCCCCCAATTCCCATAGAGATCCATTCAAATGCAGAGACGTTATAGTATCGCTTGTAAGAGTACCAGAAAATAAGATATCAAGAGTCTTTTGATGTTGTTGGGTCACAGACATCAGGACGTCATGGCATGCAAAGGATATGTGACCAAATATTAAAAATTTAAAGGCACAGTCAACTTAGTGTATGTAAACTTCTGACTCACTGGAATTGTGATATAGTGAATTAAAAGTGAAATAATCTGTCTGTAAACAATTGTTGGAAAAATTACTTGTGTCATGCACAACGTAGATGTCCTAACTGACTTGCCAACACTATAGTTTGCTAATATGAAATCTGTGGAGTGTTTAAAAATGAGTTGTAATGACTTCAACCTAAGTATATGTAAACTTCCGACTTCAACTGTACCTCTACCAAATTTATAACTTTAGCTGTCAATATTTCCGTTCACATATTGTTTTGGCCAGCGACAAAGAGAGACTTAATTAGTTGTGCCTTGATCTGTTAAATAAGGTTAATGTTGTTTTTCGGAGGAACTACCCGTTAAATAATCTGCATTGTGTTTAAATAATCTTATTTAGAGACTAAACACCTCAAACACAAGGTAAGGGTGGAGTGACTCCTAGGAAAATAGGTTTTCAGTTGGCAGGTTTTTTCCTCGTCTCAGCATACAAGAGCTATTCCTCAGGTTGATTACCTGCAGTCTGTCTGAATCAACTGCGAATGAAGTGTAATCCTTGGATTGATGACTGCATAGTTTAACCAGTGGTAGCACACACTTCAGAGGAGCTTATCTGGCACTCTGAACTTGAGCAAGGACATGTAGTGATGGGAGTGGAATATGATTGGGCATCCCAAATTGTGGATAAAAATAATTAAATCTCAGTACTTAAAACTGAGTTTTAAAAAACCCCACAAAGTAAATGGACAGTAAATGAATGTGCTGTTAACACTGTCTCTGACTATGTCATTCTATGGTGCTGAACTTTATCCACGCAATGTGTGATTTGTCATGGTTCAGTTTCCCAAAGAAGGCACACGCCTATATTAACACTCTAATTAGATAAGGACTGGTGGTAATACCATTCACCGTAATTGAAGGAAACTGGGTCCCTCACAGTGTCACAACAGCAAGTGACTCATGACGTCCAAGGCAAGTTTCACCTTACTTTAAATTGCCATCCCTAATTTGGGACAGTCCTGTAATAGTCATGAAATAGAATTCCTCATTAAAAAATCATCATTGTATGTGACAAGGTGTACAATACCCTGACATCAGGAAGAGTGCTGCTATTAAAAGTAAATATTTTTCTTTGCACCTTGCTCCTGAAGAAACCGCAGTCTCAAAAACAAATCCAGACAGCACTCACTCCATGATTAATTTTGAAGAGTTAAAAAAAAGTTTTATATTTGCCACATCACACTGGCATCACACTGGCCGCACCATTTGATTAGCAGGACATTCTGTTAATTGCCCCCTTGTGATATGGGATCTGCATAGTGAAATGAACAGAATTATATGCCCTATTCGCAGTGGACTAGTATTACCTGGGGAGCTCAAGTGATTTAGGGATTACCACGCCTCCCCCGCCCCCCGTTTCATGCATTCACAAGGGGTAAACTACGTCTGTATTTCTCTCCAATGTAGCGTACTAATACAATCCCAAGGATTTTCACTGGATATGATTGAAACATAACATTATTTCCACATTGTCAGTTCGCAAAGTGCTATTTTCTGCACATTTGTAAGGCAGGGTATGCAGATTGGTGTGTTGAAGGTGGCTACAGGGTTAGATACAATTCACTTTCTATTCAGCAAATTCGGGAGTAGGCCTACATTAAAAAAATTTTGGCATAAGAACAGCGCCAAAAATGTAAAAATTTGCATTAATTATTTCCACCACAGCCACCATAATTCTCAACCTGGAAAAGATGCAGAAAAAGACGAGGAAAAAACAACAGATCCTTGTGGGAGAAAAAAATATCACCTCTAATTACAGAGATGCCGATTCACACGGGACTAAAATTCAGATGTGTTTTGCGAAATATGGTAGGTAGCCTAATTTGTGGTGGAATTTTTACTTTACAAATTACGGATTGGGCAGATTTGCACGGGATTAAGATCACAGATGACCTCTTCAATTATTACAAGTCAGGTCCCCATGTAAAACTAGTCCAGTGCGAATAGGGCATTAGGCTTTATCAATGAAGCATAGTAGAGGGAAAGTGCTCAAAGCTGCCAGACAGCCAACCGTAGGATAAAAAAGAAACATTTCTTCTCATTAATGTTACACTCATCATCAGTGCATCTCTTTTTGCTGGGAAGTAGCATATTAGCCATTTATCCATTTCCCAGTTGGAAACTTAAAACAAATGAAAGTTGCAAGCAAAATTTGGGGCTGCCAGGTTCAGAACATAATGATGAATATCATTATATAAAAGGATATGAGTTATTTGTGTCCTTAGGAGCATGTGTACAAAGTATCATGATGATAGGATTGATTGTTTTGGACTTAGACCCATTTAAAGGCTATACTGTATATATAAAATTTTTATGTACACAAAGAATTTTTAAAAATACATCCGCAGAGCTTGCTGAAAGGTGCAGAATAAAATTTAAAAAATTGCTTTTCCTGCAAAATAAATATTGATCATGAATGTTACAAAAAAGAATTACGGGCCACAAGAGAGTGTGGTGTTTATCTCTATCTAATGTCTGAGTTTGGTTCCTGCTTCTAACAAAGCTCCTGAGCCAGTAGTATTATGGCATTGGTACCACACCTATCGCTAATTGGTTGCCAGTTAGCTTGTCAGACAGTGATGGCAAGTGCCCGGCTCCAAGGATACATTTGCTAAATCTTATATCTATAGCCTTTAAAAGAAAGGCCATACCCACAATGTTAAATCATTTTCCATATTCAAGACATTGGTAAATAGTCTAGAGCACGCGTACCATGTTTAGTGAAGATTGGTTGCACAGACATTGGCCGTGACCGAATACAATCCCTTAACCCTTTTGAGTGCGCATATTTGAGTCAACTTCTTCAAAAGGCTTTTGAGTGGGCGACTTTTTCTCACAAATGGGGGTACTTAAAATACCAAGATGAAACCCTTACTTTCGTGTTTTGTTGAGGGGATTCAGGAGCACACTCATCCACAGAACTGTGCACTCATCCGACAATTTCGGGAAGTAAACCGGAAGTAAAAACTAAAACTTGTAGTACAAGACCGTGACATATTACAAATTACTCTCTTTTTATTTTTGTTAATTATATCTTCATTCATAATCTATACTTTGTAACCATTGTCATATGTAAACTGATTGATATTCTCAATAAAAAAAAATTAAATATTACAAACTTCTTTCTCACTAGTTTGGATTTCTTTTGCACACTGCAAGTGTGGGGACAGGGCACAGAGTAGACAGGGGTCTGAGTGGACAGGGGACAGGGGGCAGGGAACAGGGATCGTAGTCGGTCACGACCATTGAGTTACAAATACAATGGAAGCCTATGGAAGGCGTACTTTTTACATCTTTAAAAGTGATTTGAGAAATCAGCACGAGACTTTGTATGTAGCATCAACCGAGGGACTTTTACATGTGAGACATTTGCTAGACTGATCGGATAAAGAAGATGGCTGCCACAAGTGATTTTGTCATAGGCAAAGCCCACAATGTTGAATCATGTCCATATTCAAGATACCAATACATGCTCCACTCTAGAACATGTGTACCAAGTTTGGTGAAGATTGGTTGCACAGAGTTTCAGATCGACGCAGTGGTCATTTTACCATCCAGCGCTCACATTGTTTAAATAGCAAGTGAACTTGCGCCCATAGCAAGTGAACTGGGCGGGTTGGTCTTAAGATGAGGTGTGGTCAGGATAATTTTTGCCATATTGCTTTCTTGAGGCAGCATTAAGAGCTTGCGCTAAAACCACCACAAACCTGGTCTTAAAGGGTAACTAACCCCACTGTTTCAGCCTGTCTCCGCCCACAAAACAATTTTGAAAAATACTTTGTGGGGTGAGCGAAGGTGAGGGGTGGGGGCGGAGGAGCTGTGTCCATCGTCATTTGCATAAATTAACGTAGGATTGTACAAATTATTTCGTATAACTCGGAGCAAACTGTCAAACTAGACGTTGCACATCAAATATGAATCACTTATTGTATGTCGCTTTGGATAAAAGCGTCTGCTAAATGACTGTAATGTAATGTAATGAATCAAGATTCAGCAACCGCATGCCCTATTTCTTGCCTCAAATATCTTCAGAAACATATTTTAGTGGACTATTTAGGTGGAATAAGAGAGTTTATGAACAGGACGCAACGGTTATTTCAGAATTGTTGAAATAACGGAATGGATGAATAGGCTTCATTATAAGGTAGGCATACAAACAAGTTTACAGCTAAAAAAAAAAGTGATCTAGGGTGTAGTTACCCTTTAAAGGGTAATTCCAGCGAAAAACAAGATTAATCTTATTTAAAGCAAAATGTAACTTTGGTAGAACTTTGGGTT
Source organism: Synaphobranchus kaupii (assembly GCA_029718625.1). Classification (NCBI taxonomy): domain Eukaryota; kingdom Metazoa; phylum Chordata; class Actinopteri; order Anguilliformes; family Synaphobranchidae; genus Synaphobranchus; species Synaphobranchus kaupii. The sequence continues at coordinate 46,025,012 of CM056383.1, read as the reverse complement.
GTGTAGTTACCTGGCTATGATACGAGTCTGAATGATGGCGAAATATGTTCATTAGTTGCTCTTTGCTCCCCTGGGGTGATAATCCAGAATAGGATATTTGCCGCTCTCCATTCACGTCTATAGCGCAGCTAAAGCGGTCTCAAAATTACACTTCTAGCATGTATACGAACGAGTTTCTGTCAATACAAACAATAACCAGTCCTCATATGTATTGTTTTTTGTGTAATTAAAATTATTTATAAAAGTACTATTTTATATGTTGTTAGCAAGCTACCAGAAAAGACTAGCAAAATGTCGGCAGGTCGCTTTGTTTACTACCAGGAAATTTCGACCAATGTGCGCAAGAACATACCTACCGGATCTACGTTCCAAATTAAATACGATAAGCAAGGAAAGGGTCAACTTTCTCAAAAAAATACGTAAGAGGACTGATTATTGTTTGTATTGACAGAATCCGTTTAGTTCGCGTTCGTATACATGCTAGAAGTGTCATTTTGAGACCATTTTAGCTGCGCTATAGAAGTCAATGGAAAGCGACAAATACCCTATTCTGGATTATCACCCCAGGGGAGCACAGAGCAACTAACAAACATATTTCACCACCATTTGGACTCATATCATGGCAAGGTAACTACACAACCCAAAGTTCTAACAAAGTTCAATTGTGCTTTAACACAATACCTTCCCCCAATCACTATTAATTCACCATTCCCACTCTCAATGGGACCTAAACTCCACCTCCCATCAATGCCTCCCCTTGCAGCACCCTCCCACCACACAGTCTATATACTATAGTCTCTGAGCCAGGGGGTAGATAGGATTCCTAAAGTTAGTTAAGATTTGCTTCTGTAATATGAATTTGTGAAAAATCATATCTTAGACTTGTCACATCTTAACTTTGGACTTAAGATACGATGTTCCTGTAATACAGCCCCAGGAAAATAATAAAATGATTTCTCCACATATGCTGTGCTTTGAACTCATGCATCAAACACTGAGCAGGCTACACTGACACCTAGCTTTCACATACCGTACACATGAAACCCACTTTAAAATGATCTTGTGTATTTTTTCTTTCTTCATATTTTTGGTTTGTACTTTTTATGGCTTGCGTGTTTTATTCAAGAAAAAAGTATTGAGATGGCAACAGTGGCAAAGATGAACTGAAAGCAACCATGAAGAGAGCTAACTTCGTTGTGAGTTTTGTCTTTGTTGCCTTGGCCAACAACCCACTTGCAGTCAGATTGAAATATTGTCACCTATGCCGGCATAATGCGAAAAGAAATCATCACATTCATTTATTTTCAAAATATGAGGAGCAGTAGCCTAAACACAAACATGATTTTATAATGGCACACTTGTTACACTGAAAATTCAAGGAAAGTCAGATTTATGCAAATCTAAACTACACACAGATCACTTATCTTAAGAATATTTATATCTGCTGTTGAGTATTTTCAAATATTTTCAAAAGAGTATTTTTGTATTTTGTGTGGAAATGTATTAAAAGGCAAATTAACATTATATATAAAATAAAATGCTTGAATAACCACACATTTATTTGATTACAAAAACATCATGGAAATTTATATTCTTAGCCATGTTCTTATCTTCTCATTTTGACAGCTTGGTTGCTCTAAAGCTATCACCAGATAACAGGATAAACTCTAGGAGAAGCAGGGGTGCAAAACTAAGTATTTTAATCAAGATAGCTTCCTTGTGTAAATCTATCATTATCTCTGACTGGCCATGAATTCTACCACATGGATACCTGCCTGCAGTGAGCTGTGGAGTGGAGTGGATGTTGCTATGATGACCAGTCAGGTTCTAACTAAAAAAAAAATGCAACTGATCCCAATTCTATGATTTCCATTTACAAAATCAAGGTAAAATCACTGTATATTCCTGTTGAGGGCACAAAGGAATCTGTTAATTGGTATTTTCACAAGAATTTGGACAGGAAGCGAAATCAACGCGAGGACAACTGTTTTACAAAATATCCTTTCCCAATTCCCACTTTTTAAGCACTCATTTCTTATGTAATCACTCTTGTCATTGCATGCTTTGTGACATTATATGGATGTTATGTATATGCAGACTTGAATTGGTTTATGTATTATCGTGTATTTGTATTTTGCATAATTATTTGTATTTCCATTATGGTTCTAGGTAGGCATTAGTTAATTTACATTTAAAGCAGTGTACGAAAAAGCATGAAAACTGGTATAAAAATATATCCAGCTGTTCTGAATTTGCAGAATGGAGTCCCATGAACACAGCCAAGAAGGCGGTTGTCCTTTAAGGACAGCTTTAATGTGTCCAACCTTACAAAGGCATAAATGTGCTGAAACAGTGGATTACATCATTAGACCAACTGACTTTAGGAGCTCAGAGTGAGTGGCACTTCTCTATTTCCTGTATAAGCCGGTACCATCAGTAATCTGGGTGCACATTATCTCCCTTGGAATGAGGTTCAATGCTTGACAAAGACATGGAAGGCGGGACTTCAAAAAGCACTGTGTTGATGCTGTGAGATTGATGGTACACCTTAACTTGGACTCTCTGACATCAGTTATGTTCTTCCCTGCATCCCCATGGCACTTGGTCAACAGCCACGGGGAGGCCAACTGTTCAGTAGAGATACAGTGCAGAGGGTTACCTGTGAAGAAGAATAAGTGCCATTTTCAGTCCTTGAATTGCAATATTTTAATTTCAGGAACAGAAGAGCACTTTTTTAATCAAAACAGCAAGACTTTAAAGCAAAAGTCTTTCTAAACAGAAGATGTGTACCATAGTTGTATGACGTGAATTAATATACAAGACATTTATACATTTGTGCACTCATCTAGATGTTATGAAATTAATTCTCAAGAGTGCACATTAAAAGTACACCTCCTATTTAATTTTTCAAGGAACATTCAGTCCTGTAATGGGAGGCACTTTGTGAAATATGATGGTCTAACGTTCTATTAGAAATAGAATGTAATACTGTCAGGAAGCTCCATCTTAGAATGTTTAATTACTTCCTCCTAGTGGTGTTTAAATGTGAAATCCATTCATCTCCATGAGGAATGTGAAATCCATTCATCTCCATGAGGCCTTTTTTTTTGTCTCTGAGACAATGATCTTATTGAAAAGAATGGACAAAGTTAGACAAAAGGAAGCAGGAGTAGGCCCTGCACTAAGCAGGCCAAACAATGTTCTTTTTGACCTTTCTGTGAGTCTAAATATGAAGTTATTTGAAAGTGAGACCCACCTTCATAACATCATGGTATATACAGTCAAGCCGAAAAGTCTCCCCACCCCTTTCACCTTCTCCACGTTTTATTACGTTACAGACATATTCCAAAATTGATTAAATTAATTTTTTCCCTCAAAATTCTACACACAACACCCCATAATGACAATGTGAAAAAAGTTTTTTTGAGATTTTAGCAAATTTATTAAAAATAAAAAAATAAAATTTCTCATTTACATAAGTATTAATACCCTTTGCTTTAACGTATTTTTAAAGTATCATATTTCATATTTGGTCGCATATCCTTTACATGCTGTTACTTCCTGAAGTCTGTGACCATCAACATAAAAAAACTGTCGATATCTTATTTTCAGGTACTGTTACAAGCGATACTATAACCTCTCTGCATTTGAATGGATCTCTATGGAAATTGGGGGGTGAGACTAGATTCAGCTGTAAATTACACTGGTACAGTATGGAACACATGGCTGGCTAAATGGCTGTAAGTTATCAAGGGTCTGAGCTATCAAACGAGCCCCAAACCATCACTCTGTTGCCAGATATGGAGTAGATGTGGATGGATCACTGCAAGGGTTATTTCTCCGGACTCATTTTCCTATAGAACTCTATGGGGAAAAAAGTCAGGAGAAACAACCCTTAAAGTGATCCATCCACATCTACTCCATATCTGGCAACAGAGTGATGGTTTGGGGCTCGTTTGATAGCTCAGACCCTTGATAACTTACAGCCATTTAGCCAGCCATGTGTTCCATACTGTACCAGTGTAATTTACAGCTGAATCTAGTCTCACCCCCCAATTTCCATAGAGATCCATTCAAATGCAGAGAGGTTATAGTATCGCTTGTAACAGTACCTGAAAATAAGATATCGACAGTTTTTTTATGTTGATGGTCACAGACTTCAGGAAGTAACAGCATGTAAAGGATATGCGACCAAATATGAAATATGATACTTTAAAAATACGTTAAAGCAAAGGGTATGAATACTTATGTAAATGAGAAATTTTAGTTTTTTATTTTTAATAAATTTGCTAAAATCTCAAAAAAACTTTTTTCACATTGTCATTATGGGGTGTTGTGTAGATGTTTGAGGCAAAAAATGAACTCAATCTATTGTAGTATAAGTCTGTAACGTAATAAAACGTGGAGAAGGTGAAAGGGTGGGGAGACTTTCCGGCTTGACTGTATATCTTTCTCCTTTCGCTTATAAACAAACAAGTCTTTTCACTGAATGTAGGCCACTTCAATCAACAGCTGTAATTCTTGAAAGAATTTATAAAAGCTGAAAAAACAGATAAGGTTAATTAATACAAAGTACACAACTAATAAATAAACATGCCGTGTTAAAAAAGTGATGCATGAATTATAAAATTATGATGGGACAATAAATAAATAATAAAGAAAGACTCAAATCAAAGAGGACACCATTTTTAATTGTTATGGCTTTTAGTACAACTAAATTGAATTTGGGTACCATCTGTACAATTGGACAGACAGTAATGTTGTCTCAGATAGTAATGTTGACATTCTCTGAGACAAATATAGTAAAAGTATATTTTATACAGTCCCGGCCAAAAGTCTTGTCGCATGAGTGGACAAAAGTGACAATTGCTAATTACCCAACTCTTAATTAGCTAATACAGTTAGGAAACAACACAAATTAATCATAAGTGTCTAAAGTTTATTTAGATACTAGCAAAATGACATTTCAAAATTGTTACTAAATGTTACAGCTTGGTAATGATCAACAGGCCAGTTTTGGCCGGACAAAAGTCTTGTCGCAATGGCCAACTCCAATTTCTAGGCCACAGTGAATAAGGAAGAAACAAACAAGGGGCTTGATTAGTCAGCTGTAGGTAACTTTGAGCTATAAAAGCAGAAATTTGACACTTTAAGCCAAATTCATGCTCAACATTGCTTCTGTCAACATGCCCAAGATCAAACCAGAAACCAAAGTGCTGATCATCAAGAATCTCAAGTCCAAGTCTCCTGCTGAAGTTTCAGACATCTTCAATGTGTCTAAACGGCAGGTGGAGAGGATTCGCAAGCGCTACCAAGAGACTGGCGACGTCCATGACAGACCCAGGTCGGGCAGACCGCGCAAGACAACTGCTCGAGACGACAGCTTGCTGGTCCGATGGTCAAAAGCCAGCCCAAGAAGGAGTGGACGCCAGCAACGCCTGTTTCGTCAAGAACTGTACGTCGGATTCTTGCTCGCAATGGTCTCCACGGTCGTATTGCTGCCCAGAAACCAGCGCTAAACAAGAGACAGCTAAGAAACCGTGTTGCGTACGCCAAGGCCCACAGCCTGACGGAAGGTTGGACAGCAGAAAAGTGGCAAAAAATTGATTTTTCAGATGAATCGTCAGTTGAGCTCCATCCCAAGCACCGCCAATATTGTCGACGACCCTCTGGGGCCCGTCTGGACCCACAGTTCACCCAGAAGACAGTCAAATTTGGAGGTGGAAAGATTATGGTTTGGGGTTACATCCAATACGGAGGTGCCAGGGAGATCTGTAAGGTGGATGGTAACACTGACAGTGCCAAATATCAACAGATTCTTGCCTCCCAGTACATTCCCAACTACAAGAGGGGTCAGATTTTTCAACAGGATGGAGCTCCTTGCCATACCTCAGGTTCCACTATGAAGTTTCTCAGGGGGAAGAAGATCAAGGTCCTTCAGGGATGGCCAGCACAGTCTCCAGATATGAATATTATTGAGCATATCTGGGGAAGAATGAAGGAGGAAGCTTGGAGGACCAAGCCGAAGAACTTGGAGTAGCTTTGGGATGCCTGCAAGGTGGCCTTCCATGCCATCCCCGACGACTTCATCAACAAGCTCTACGACTCTCTGCCAAACCGGATGGCAACTGTTCTGCAGGCCAAAGGAACCCATACAAGATATTAATTTCTTAACTTATAGTCCATGATGAAATACTAGACTGATTTTTCATTTGGTATTTTATTAACTTTTTGAGAAAGATAAAATGTATTGATTATAATTTGATTTGCGACAAGACTTTTGTCCAGGTAGAAACTGGCTTGTTCATCATTATCGAGCAATTAACCTTATAAGCATCTATTAAATTTTTGTTTTGCTAGTATCTAAATAAACTTTAGACACTTATGATTAATTTGTGTTGTTTCCTAACTGTATTAGCTAATTAAGAGTTGGGTAATTAGCAATTGTCACTTTTGTCCACTCATGCGACAAGACTTTTGGCCGGGACTGTAGTATGGTAAAAAGGACTTCATAAATGATGAGAACCAATTGACCCCTGTAGCAATTTGATTGAGACACTCACAAATGAGATCCTGATGCCCTACTCAATATACAGAGGAGTGACAAATTAAAGGAAAAACCAACATAAAGTGTCTTAGTAAGGTGTTGGTCATCATGAGCCACCAGAACAGCTTCAATGCGCCTTGGCATAGATGCTACAAGTCTCTGGAACTCTACTGGAGGGATGGACCACCATTCCTCCAAAAAATATTCCCTCATTTGGGGCCAGATTCAGAGTTGAGATAAGCACGCGCAAATGGGACTTTCTTCCAAAATTCCACGTAGCTTAAGCTATTTGTGATTCAGACATTTGACTTATCCGCTGTTTTAAGCATCTCTCCAGTATATACGCGGCATTATGCGTGCGGGGTGGAGATTTGATGAAGATGAGGCGTGTCTGCCATGCAAGATACGTGTATTCAGAGTTTTCACTTAATCATTTTTTTCCACGCAACTTTGTTCGGGAAAAAAAGGTAGTTTATGTCTAACCCCGCCAATAAATGATTATGAAAAATACAGCATCTTTCGCAAAAATGGATATTAGGTCTTATTTTCCTTTGCCTAGCCTACTTACAATTATGAAAGCTGTTATAAAAAGAAAAATATGTAAGTAGGCTATGATTGACCATCTGGTATATGATACCAGACCAATATTAGACGGATTAATTGATAGACTGTAAGGGGGGGAGAGTTGGGTTCGGAGGACCCGACGTGACGGAAGGAGTCTGAAAGTTCCCACAAGTGGAAACCACAAGAACGGAGAAACTCTGTAGAAAGGAAAGGACTGAAAAGGTGAAAATAAACAGGCTCCCACTCTCGACAGGAGAGTAAAATAAGAGGGCGGCTGGGACAGAGGAGAAAATAAAACGACCCGCACAAAATTGGAGCGAATAGCTTGTGGACATGAGAACAGCTAGAGGAAGAGTCGCCTCTACTCTCAAAAGAAAGCAAAAGAGAACTAATAACAACCCGATAAACGGGCAAAAAAACTAGAGGGAACGAGTTTAGACGAGGCTAAGAAAAAACAAAAGGACCTCTCGCTCTCACTAACGAAAGCAGGCTGTAGAGAGGTAAACAGAGGAATGGTAGAGACAAACAGTCTCGGCGAAACGAGAAAGGAAAACAGAAATGGGAGACAGAAAGTGCAGATAGATAAAGAAAGAATCCTAAATCTAAATGCACAGAGGACAGTCCCGCATTACTCCAAAAATAACCTTTGGGACAAAGTGGTCTCCTACAGTGCCTAAAGCTTATACTGTACCGGCTCTGAAGCGTAAAGCAATACAATACAGAAGCACCGGAAGAAGGAAGCCTGGAGCTTAAATAGCCGGTAGGTAACAGGTGAGATGGCTGAGTACAAGACGAAGCGAAAACCCGGAGCGGAATGTAAAAGTAAGGCGAGAGCGCCTTAGCACTGCTCTGACGGAGAACGACCGCGGAAGGAAAAAGGGCTGCCGAAACCTATGACAGGACCCCCCTTCTAAGGGACGACCCCAGGCGATCCCTCAGCCTTATCCCTGCGGAAGTCCCTAATGAGTGCTGGGTCCAAGATGTTCCTGGATGGGTCCCAGCAGTGCTCCTCAGGGCCGTACCCCTCCCAGTCCACTAAGAACTCGACACCTCTGCCCACACGTCTCTCGGCCAAAATACGCCGAACGGTATAGGCCGGACCCCCCTCCACAAGGCGGGGGGGGGGGGGAGTGGGCAGCTTCTCAGCCAGGGCGAGGACGCTCACCAACACTGGCTTTAACCGGGAGACATGGAAGGTGGGATGGATGCGCATAGAGCGCGGCAGCAGAAGGCGCATGGTGACTGGGTTGATCTGGCAGATTATCTTAAAGGGCCCCACGAATCGCGGCGTGAGCTTACAGGATTCCACCCGCAGGGGTAGGTCCTGCGTGGACAACCACACTCGCTGACTAACTCCGTAAGAGGGGGCAGGACGATGAACCCTCTCGGACACGGCCTTCTGTTTGGCCAAGGAGCGAAGGAGCGAAGCGCGCTCACGCCTCCAGACCGCTTGACACCTCTGAACGAAAGAGCCCGCAGATGGTACCTCCACATCTTTCTCCAACTCAGGAAATAAGGGGGGTTGATACCCCACCTGAGCCTCAGAAGGAGAGAGACCAGTGGAGGCGTTGTGCAGCATGTTATGGGCGTACTCCGCCTAAGCGAGATGGCGGCTTGGAAGGATTGGAGGCAGACAGACACAGCAGGGTGCTCTCCAGGGTCTGATTGGTGTGCTCCGTCTGTCCATTAGTCTCTGGATGGAAACCGGACGATAGGCTGACAGACGCCCCTAATAGAGCACAAAAGAGCGGCAAATTGTGGCCCGTAGTCGGACACCACGTCCAGAGGATGGCCGTGTACCCTAAAAACATTGTCCACTATAAGCTGGGCTTGGGTAGGGCGATAAAGTGTGCCGCCTTGGAAAACCTGTCGACCACAACCAAGATCACCGTATTGCCCTGGGATGCAGGCAAGCCGGTGACAAAGTCTAGGGTGACATCGCTCCAAGGACGGATGCGAATGGGCAGGGGGCATAAAAGACCTGACCCCTTGGGAGGGAGTTGTGACCCCTTGCTGCAGGCGCAAACCGAACAAGCAGCGACAAATTCACAGACATCGCTCTCCGGACCTGATCCGGGGTGGAACAAGTGAGACGGGCCCCCGCCCGGACCCAAGTCCGGCGTAGCGCCCTCTGAACTGTTGCCTCAATTTCCCACATTACTGGGGCCACGATTTGCGTGGCAGGAATGACGGGCTCTGGAAGCGGGTCGCTATCAGCGCAATCATAAATGCGTGAGAGAGCGTCAGGCTTCACATTCTTCGACTCGGGGCGGTAGGTAATTAAAAATTTTAAGAATAATGCCCATCGGGCTTGAGGAGAGTTGCGCCTCTTAGCCTGTTGGACATACTCTTATGATCGGTCCAAACAGTGAATGGGTGCTCAGCTCCCTCCAGCCAATGACACCACTCCTCTAATGCCAGCTTAACCACTAACAGCTCCCGGTCCCCTATGTCATAATTTCTCTTGGCAGGTGTCAAGCGGCGAATGTTGGGACGCCCTTTGCGAAATTCGCAAAGACCAAAAAGCGCTGTACCTGTTTGACTGATAGCGGAGCGGGCCAATTCTTAACTGCGAAGACCTTTTCAGGGTCCATCTCAACCCAACCACTCGCCACAATAAATCCCAGGAAGGAAACGGATTACTGTAGAATGAGTATTTCTCCGCTTTTACGAACAGTCTCACTTTGAGGAGGGCTTCTAGAACCTGCCGAACATGCCCGATGTGAGAAGAAAGGTCCAGGGAGAAAATTTAAATGTCGTCAATATAGACAAAAATGAATCGCTCTAAAACTCCAAAAGGACGTTGTTCACTAGCGCCTGAAAAACAGAAAGGTCGAACGGCATCACAAGATATTTATAGTGTCCGTGGTGAGTGTTAAAGGCCGTCTTCCACTCATCACCCTCACGCATGTGCACCAGATTGTACGCATTGTGCAGATCGAGCTTAGTCAAGACAGACGCCCCCTGCAGCGCTCGAAAGCGGACTTCTTGAGCCGAAGAGGGTACCTGTTTTTTACAGTGATCTCATTAAGACCCCGATAGTCAATACAGGGTCTTAATTCCCCATCTTTCTTCTTGACAAAGAGGAACCCCGCCCTTGCCGGAGAGGTGGAGGGTCTAATGAACCCGTTAGCCAACGATTCTTCGATATACTCCCTCATGGCAGTGCTCTCAGGAGCAGAAAGGGAGCAAAGGGACCCCCTAGGGGGAACAGTGCCTGGATAGAGCTCTATAGCGCAGTTGTAGGCCCTATGGGGAGGCAAGGTTGTGGCACATTGTCTGCTAAACACCTCAGCTAGGTCTGTGTAATGGGTGGGTACATTAGTGGGCAGGTGGAATTCAAGTGCCCCCACTACTCTGGTGCTCTCATGGTCAGGCGGGGAGTCAATAGATGAATCCCACCTGATCTCAGAGTCAGAAGGATCCTCGTCCCAAAAGAGATCCTCCGTCTGCCAATGAATCCCAGGCTACCCCCCACTCTTAGGGATAGAACCAGAATTATCCTTATCATGAAGTGGATCCGCCTCCTCTAGGTCACTATCGGAAGAAAAACGGCAATGGGACCTGCACCGGGGACCGAATTGGAGGATAACAGGGCTGTCCCCTCCCCAACTAATATGGGGGTTGTGCCGTACAAGCCATGATTGCCCGAGGATGAGCGGGTAAGCCCACTAAAAAATCCACTAAAAAAAATTGTATGTTCTCCCAGTGCTCCTGATAGGAGGTGCACATATGAAGGGCACCCGTAATCTCCCTAATGGTCCCGGAACCCAACGGGCGACTATCAAGAGCGGTAACCAGGCGGGACCAAGATTTTTTAAAATTGATAAAAGCGTCGACATCAATCAAACGCTTACTCTAGAGAAGTTGGCGTACGAGGAAGTGTGTTGTTATGTCTCGCTAGGAGCCCCGATTCCCGTGGCGAGAACCCTCGTTTCCTCCCAGCTTGGGACACTGGCCCCTTGGTAAAATGGCCCTACGGTAAATGACCGTAACAAACATGTTATGGCCCAGATGGGACAGACTGAACAAAAATGAAAATCGGACGAGATTACTGCAAAAGTGATCAATTTATTTTTACAATATTTACAGAATAATAATATATTATAGAATGATGAAGTCATTAATATGGCGTCACCCGTCCGGCTGGAGGTTCGGGTGAGAAGAGCGACCTGAATAATGCCCAGGATTGGCTTTTATAGAGTGCCCCGCCAATTGCAATTAGCCATCACGAGTCTGTGACGAGTGCGCACCACCACTGGCCAAAAATGATCCCTACACAGACAACACAGAGAGACAATAGAGTGGCTTCAACACCAAAACAGTGGTAACCGACAAATGTGTCTAGGGGGTTATGATCAGTATAAATGACCAGCGGGGTTGCCATAGCACCGACATACACCTGCAAGGACCAGATCAGAGCCAGTGCTTCCTTTTCGATGATTGAGTAGTTCAGTTGGTAGATGTTAAACTTCCTAGAAAAAAAAACACGGGATGATCAACGCCCCGCCCATCCGATTGCAACGGGACTGCGCCAGCTCCCACTGCACTCGCGTCAACCTGTATTTTGAAAAGGTCTTGAAGGTGAGGAGCAGTCAACACAGGGGCATGGCACAGCATATGTTTCACCTCCTCAAATGTCCCCAAATAAATGTTCTCTTCTTACTGAGCATGTCAGTGAGAGGGGACACTACAGAGGAGAAATTACTGCAGAATGAACAATAAAATCCAACCATACCCAAGAACGTCATTAAATCTTTTTTAGATGTTGGTACGGGATATCGTGCAATGGCATCCACTTTTCCTTTCATTGGCCTAAGCAAACCGCTACCAATCACTTTCCCCAGAAATGTAATGGAAGCACGTGAAAACTCACACTTTCCCTGAGAAATTGGTAGTGGACCAACACAATCCAAAATAAGGTAATCAAAAGCATTTTTCTCCATCACACGAATGGGCTCAAGAGGTGCGGGACACATTTTTATATTTGGTTTCCCGGAAACTTGGCAATTATGACATGTTTTAATATATGCTGAAATGTTGCGTTTCAATTTGGGTCAATAGAATTGACGGAATATATGGTCGTTATGGCAAATCGCCATCTAAAATAAAGCTCTGTAACGCCCCTGTATCCCGTAACACGCGCACAGGTTCTCTCTCCTGGCTCCCCAGTAAAGACACAAAACCATCATCAATAAAAGGAGCAAAGTCTGGGTCAGGTACACTAGGCTGACATGGGACCGTTGGATTCACATCAGTGAAAGGAAAGGTTTCAGAACGTGGCAGTACTGCCATAACAGGTTTAGAAAATACTTGAGTATTTTTAGACGGAGATGAATTGTCATTAGATTAAAAAATTGGACATTCCCCTTTCCAGTGACCTTTATTTTTACATGCGTGACAAATTCGAGTCCCTTCGTATTTTCCATCAATACCAGGGACCGATCTCACAGCAACAGGGTTACCGGAGCGGTTCTTACGATTTTCAAATAGCCAATTTCCCATCGGGGGTAAACCACCGAAAGCATGTTTATGGGTGAGTGCATAATTATCAGCCATAACAGCATCTTCTAACGGATTACACTCTCCATGCTCACTGGGATGAGTAACTATTTGTTCTGGAATCGTCTTCTTAAACTGTTCCAAAATTATCAGATTGCAAAGCTCATCATACGTAAGTAGCAACTTTGGAGGCTTTACGCCAATGATCAAACTGAACAACCAGTTCTCTCACAAACTCGACGTGAGTCTGCTTATCAGCGCGTCTCAAAGTCCTAAATCGGTGTCGATAAGCTTCAGGAACTAACTCGTAGGCCCGCAAAATCGCTCGCCATGCCCCTGTGCTTTTTTATTTATAGTGTAATTTCCAAAAAAGTATTGTGCTGGAGCCCAGGGAGGGAAAACAAAATTAAGTAAGCAACAAAATTAAGCAAACAAAATGTCATAAAACAAATAAACAAACAAAAAAAAAGATCAAGAATAATAACAATAATAATAATAATAATTAGCAATAATAATATATTGGTGATAGATATCCAGGGGGGCAGGCACAGACAGACACAGACAGACACAGACAGGAAATAGACTGAGAAACCAGAGGGGACGAACAGACATGAGTAGACAGAGAGAAGACTGCTGAGGGGATAAAGGGAGAAATAATTATTAAAGATTAAAGAGATTTTATTTTCGTTTTATTGTAATGAGTATGATTTGTGAACCGTATGCTTCAGAGGGTGTGCATCTTTGTAATGATAAGGTTGTGTGTTCTATTGTGTGGGTGTGTGTGTATGAAGATGTCCATGTGTGCATGTGTCTGCATAAATGACCAATATATTGAGGATATTTGGGAGAATGGAAAATGGGGATGCTGATGCATGATAACCAAATTAACAAACAAATTAACAAGAGCATTATCTCAAAAGAAAAAAAAAGTTAAAAAAAATAAATAAACAGTAAATGATAACAGTAGTGATAGACAAGTTTTGGAGCGTAGGGAATTAATAAATGTATTCCATGTTTGTTCAAAGTTGGTTGTTCTTGGAGGGGGCTATTTTTAGTTTTTTTTCTTGATTTCCAGTTGAGGAGGATGGTTTTCTTGGTAATAGTTATGGCAATGAGTGTGATTCTGGTGATGTGATTGGGAATAGTGGTTGTTGATAAGTCTCCAAGTGGAGTAGAATTTGGCAGCCTAGGAGAAATGACAGTTTACTGATTGTTTCTTGCCAGAAGTGTTGTACAGGTGGAGGTTTATGGAACTGATTGTTGTTTACGTCTAGGGATACAGGGGCGTGGTCACTGATTACTATTGGGTGGATCTTAGTATTTGTAATGTCTGATATAACTAAGTTGCTAGTGAGGAAAAAAATCAATACGTGAAAATGTGTGATGAGAAGGTGAGAAATATGAGTATTCTTTTGTTGTCATGTTGTGTAATCGCCAAGTATCGCCAAGACCAAACTCATTCATGTATTGTTTTATTATGTCTGGAGTTTGTAATATTCTGGTTGTGCCAGTGGTGTTAGCTCTGTCTAATGTTGAATCAAGTGCTGTATTGAAGTTGCCTCCAATGATCATTTTTGAGTCGGTGAAGTCATTTAGACTGGTAAAAAATGCATGAAAAAAGGAGGGGTCATCGGTATTGGGTCCATAAATGTTTGCAATCATGAGGTTAATGTTGTTGAGGGAAGCATTGACAGTGATGAATCTTCCTTCGGGATCAGATAATATTATTATTGATTAACGGTATATTTTTGCTGATTAATATGGACACACCTCTTTGCCTGGAATTCTATGTAGTGGAGAAGACTTGGTTAAAGTGTGGTGATTTAAATTTTTGATGTTCATAGTGTGGTAAATGGGTTTCTTGAAGAAGGCATATGTCAATCCAGTTTGATTAAATGATTTAATAATAAAAAAATTTATTCTGGGAGCCTATTCCACGGATATTCCAGTTTACAAATTTTATTGGGTTCATGGTTGAAGGTTAATGTGTTTTGAGAGACTATCAGTGTGTGTGCCAGCATCTGAGAGAGAAAAAGAGAGGGACAGTTGAGCAAAAAGAAGATATAAATGTATTTGCATTTGTGTGTATGTATAGTGCGATACAGAAAGAATATGAAAAATAATGACAATAATAAGAACAAAAAAAAGGTAAAATATATATATAAAAAAATAAAAAAAGGAATTGATTGATTATCTGTGTGTGATCCAGTGAGCAGCATACAATAGAGACAATAACAGAAAAAAACAGCATAACAGCATTTATCTTTTCCTCACGATACATCGTTGAGCTCACTGAAAGTCGGCTATTTTCCCATAGGAACACATTGAGCAGCAGAGACCAACCAACCTAGTGACGTCACGACTGCAGTTGGTCCAAGATGGCTGCGCCCTAGTGGGAAAAAAAAGCGAATTTCAACTTCTTTTTCCAGCAAATACGGGTCAGTTTGAGATTTGAACGCACTGTCATATCTAATTTAAGGTAAAAAGCTAACGAACCAGAGCCACTTTACCGAGTGCTTCATGTCCCCTTTAACTCCAATTCAGTCTCACTGCTTTGGATTCTGTTGCCATCGTATCAACCTTTAACACACCTCGCTTCACTGCAAGTCCCAACAAATAATCACAAAGTTCAGAAATCGTTTACTACACAATGAAGTAGACTCGCCCCACTGCTGGGCAAGCAACAGTAATTCTTCTTTAGCAAGGATACGCAAAACAACTACAGACAGACAAAGTAGGAATTTGTTAACTCGCGGATTTTTATGCAACTGAGAAAGCCCACGGCTTCGACTCGAATACATTCAATTTATTAGAAAGAACCAATAAATCCGGCAATATAATAGGTTAAGGGCCAGATTCAGAGTTGAAATAAGAATGTGCAAATGGGACTTACTCCCGAAATTCCGTGTAGCTTAAGCTATTTGTGATTCAGACATTTGACTTATCCGCTGTTTTAAGCGTTTCTCCAGTACATACGCACGCGGGGTGGAGATTTGATGAAAAGATAGAGTTTTGATTAAGAAGAGTTTAAACTTATTCATTTTTTTCCACACAACTTTGTTCGGAAAAAAAAAGTTAGTTTATGTCTAGCACCGCCAATAGATGATTATAAAAAAATACAGCATCTTTCGCAAAGATGAATATTAGAATGAGCGCATGTTCTTTGAAAAATATATTGGTTTTATTTTCCTTTGCCTAGCCTACTTACAATTATCAAAGAGCTGTTATAAAAAGAAAAATATGTAAAAGTAGGCTATGATCAGTGGCGATTTTAGCATGACATTTCTGGAGGGGCAGTTTTGTATGACGTCACCATCAAAAAAATAAAGATAGCCAATTAGTCTATGGTAGGCCTATGCTATGGGCTGCGCTTTAGGCCAGGGAGCAGAAAGATTTCAAAACTGAATACAATGTAGCACAACACAGAACCCTACATTGAGGTTGCCTATACTGCAACATAGTAATAGGATGAGACAGACACATTTCTTCAATAACTTGCATGCTTTATCAAAACCGTAAGTACAAGCATATGGCATGTTAACTTGTAGGAAAGTGAAAACAAGTTTGATCAGCATCAGTTTATCCAGAACTAATGCAATTATAGCCCAGCTAAAATACAAAAAACGCAAAGCATGCCAACAGCATATTATAATAACGAGAATTATCAGATAAATGTCAAATAAATACGCAAACATTTAATACAAACATTTGGTATTGCTTTAGCTATGTTAAGACATGCCTTAACATAGTTAAAGTGAATGATACCAAGTAATTAGCCTAAGCTTTTTAAAATGATGCTTACCCTACTGACGGCATGTAGACTAAGATTCATCGTAAAAATAAATAAATCATTCAAACTTGAACTTAAAGAAACTTCAAAAAGGTTAAACATAGGCGTCAACCTCTGGAGAGAGCTGGCTGTTTTGAGCTTCCGGTACCCCCAGGTGCTGACAATCAGGTGCCAATATGTCTTGTTTCTTCCTTGTTACTGATAGACTTCAATCATCCAATCCACCAAACAACACCAAACAAGAGTCAATAGCAACAGCAGAATAAGCTGTTTGGCATTGGCAGAGAAGATTTGGCAAATTTTTCATGAGCGCAACCCACATACTCAGCTGTGCTGCTCATCCCACAAATGCATGTTCCTTACAAATGGGGCACCATTTAAAAGGGAAATAAACAGGCTTTCCAACGGTATAACATTTATTGCCAAGAAGCATTGTTACAACAGAGAAATAATCTACCAAACACAAATTTCCGAACATTTTGTTCGATGTTTATATGTGACTTCAACTGGTTTAGTGGAAGATGTGGCATCTAGGCTACTATGTTACCATACATTACTTTATTAGGTAGGCTAAATCGTACAAAAAATATATATAAATCTTTTTTTTTAACTAAATCCAAAAATGTATTTGTTTACTTAGTAATATTGTGTGCAACCACTGTCCAGTGATTATTTTTTTGATTGTGTGATGGGTATATCCCAGTCATCAATACAAGCTATGATCATTTTATCAATGCGATGTATTAATATGTTCACTGCATGCCTATACCCCATCACGCAAGAGTAACTTAAAGGCAGTATTTTCCAAAAAGGCAAATGCGGTTATTAAAGGCACTGTCACTGACACGTTGAAAACGCATAACCCCACAAACATTTTTTTAGTAGATACTTGGCAACTCGGGGGGCAGGTACAAGAAACAGGTAATTAGAATATCATGCCCTGTACCACCCACATTTTGAGATAAGCACCTGCGCAACACACGGCGTAAGTCAGCTCACGTTAAATCCGCACAGGAAAGTTGTGTTTTATTTCCAGACCAATGAAGTCATTTTACCATACAGCTTTTAAATAGCAAGTGCACTTGCGCCCAACTGGGCGGGATGGTCTTAAGATAAGGTGTGGTCATGCTCATTGTTGGCGTTTTGCTATTTTGGGGGAGCAGAAAGCATTTGCACTGAAACCACCACAAACCTGGTCTTAAGTCATGTCACAGTTGTTTCAATGTTATTTTAACGGTGCAATATTAAGATTGTAATATGTGTCTACGTAGGTGTGTGCACAATGCGCGTACACCCTCCTGTCTATTACACATATAAGGGTGCACACAAACATGCACAAAAATATCAAGATTACAATGTGAAATATCATTATTGTCTATGTCAAAAATGCATAATAATAAAAGGGTCCATTGGACAAGGACCACAAACCTGTCCCTCAGCGAAGGGGAATGCTGCCTTAAATTGCGTTTATCCCACCAGGTTTTAACAAACTTCTATAATCTCCTGACAGATGAGCAGGAGACGAATCCCTGCTGTCCCTATATGCACCCCCCCATTGCTATGAAATTAACGGCTGCACTACAGTCAAGCCGGAAAGTCTGCACACTCCTTTCACCTTCTCCACGTTTTATTACGTTACAGACTTATACTACAATAGATTGAGTTCATTTTTTTCCTCAAACATCTACACACGATAGCCAATAATGACGAAGTGAAAACAGGTTTTTAGAAAATATGCAATTTTATTTTACTGACAAAAATAGGTTATTTAGGGGTTACATATCTGTAGACACCCTTAGCCTAATACTTGGTTGCTGCACCTTTGGCAGCGATTACAGCTTCAAGGTGTCTTGGGAAAGAAGCTACGAGCTTGGCACACTTGTTTCTGGACATTTTTGTCCATTCCTCTTGGCATATCCTTGCAAGCTCCATCAGGTTGGATGGGGAGCGTCGGTACACAGCCATTTTCAGCTCTTTCCACAGATGTTCAATTGGATTCAGGTCTGGGCTCTGGCTGGGCCACTCAAGTACATGCACAGACTTTCTCCGAAGCCACTCCTTTGTTCTCTTGGCTGTGTGCTTCGAGTCGTTGTCATGTTGGAAGGTAAACCTTCGCCCCAGTCTGAGGTCCAGAGCGCTCTGGAGCAGGTTTTCTTCAAGGATCTCGGTGTACTTAGCTGCATTCATCTTTCCCTCTATCAGGACTAGTCGCCCCGTTCCCGCTGCTGAAAAACATCCCCACATCATGATGCTGCCACCGCCATGCTTCACTGTAGGGATGGTATTAGCCAGGTGATGAGCGGTGCCTGGTTTCCTCCAGACGTGACGCTTGGTATTCAGGCCAAAAAGTTCAATTTTGGTTTCATCAGACCAGAGAATCTTGATTCTCATGGTTTGAGAGTCCTCTAGGTGCCTTTTGGCAAACTCCAAGCAGGCTGTGATGTGCCTTTTACTAAGGAGGGGCTTCAGTCTGGCCACTCTACCATAAAGGCCTGATTGGTGGAGTGCTGCCTGGATGGTTGATCTTCTGAAAGTTTCTCCCATCTCCACAAGGATACGCTGGAGCCCTGTCAGAGTGACCCTCGGGTTCCTGCTCACCTCCCTGGCTAAGGCCCGTCTTCCCCGATTGCTCAGTTTGGCCGGGCGGCCAGGCCTAGGAAGATTCTTGGTGGTTCCAAACTTCTTCCATTTACGAATGATGGTGGCCACTGTGCTCTTTGGGACCTGTAAAGCTGCAGAGATTTTTCCGTACCCTTCTCCAGATCTACGCCTTGACACAATCCTGTTTCTGAGGTCTGCAGATAATTCCTTTGACCCCATGGCTTGGAGTTTGCTCTGACATGCACTGTCAACTTTGGGACCTTATATAGGCAGGTGTTGGCAATCCCCAATCATGTCCAATCAATTGAATTTATCACAGGTGGACTCCAATTAAGTTGTAGAAACATCTCAAGCAGTATCAGTGGAAACAAAATGCACCTCAGCTCACTTTTGGGTGTCATATCATGTGTACATATGATATTTTACATTTAGATTTTTAATAGATTAGCACAAATGTCTAAAAACCTGTTTTCACTTTGTCATTATGGGCTATTTTGTGTAGAATTTTGAGACAAAAAATGAACTCAATCTATTGTAGAATATGTCTGTAACGTGATAAAATGTGGAGAAGGTGAAAGGAGTGTGCAGACTTTCCGGCTTGACTGTACATTTTTTGATGTTCCAGCATCCAATTGGAGTTCAAATGGAGGCAAATCCCAATCTGCCATAAATTCAGCCATAGATGCACTTACCTCAAACCTAGTCCAAAATGCCAATGAATATCTATCCAAAATGGATATCCAGAAGCAAAATTACTCCGATGTAACTTTGGCTTCTCTGCAAAGATTTACATGTGTCCATAGGACTTGTTGTTTCAGTGTCTTGTGAATTGTGTTGTCCTTTTTGCCATTCATCTTACAAAGGAAATTTTTATACTAAAGTTAATATTTATTGTTACCAGGTCAACTGGACAGCTGACTGCATGCATAATCAGAATTTAGGCTAACTAAAATAATGGATTGGGAAAGTTTTTTTTAACAATGTTTGATCTTTATCATGGATGGCTGCACAGTTTAGCTACCTAATCAATCTCTTAAATATAGGCTTAACTAGGTTCTTGTTAGGTTTCTGCATTCTGCCTGTTAGTTTGTTTTATGTTTCTGATTTTTACCATGTTTATTTATTCTGATTATTTTGTGCTTTCACTGTTCCATGTTTTGTATTACTGTCACTCCCTGTCGTCGTCACACTATTCGAGAGCCTTTGGTGATTTCGGGTTTCGCTGTATTTCCACTCTCGTTTACTTCCTTCTTTACTAATTACCCTTGTTTAGAATACTAATCTACTAATCATTACTAACTGCTTAGAATTAGGTTTCTTACTAATACACTAACGACTAACTTGTAAATAATACTAATCAACTAATTTACTAATGTCAGGGAATTAGAGTTTCTACTAACCTACTAATTTACTAATGCAATCTCAGTTTCCATCTGCACCTGTCTTTCGTTTCTTCTGTCCTATCTCTGAATATCTTACTGTGATTCCCTACTTGCTTCACCTGTATCTGATTTTCGCATTCCTCTACCTCGTTGTGTGCATGGGTATTCTTCAATCTAGGTCATGTATAGTCTATATGTTATATGCTAGTTCGGTCCGCGTCTTATGTGTTCCCTCGTTATTGTATTATCAGCTTCCCTTATCATTTCATTGTGCTCACCTGTGAGCAATTTCCCTTCCCCGCCTCTGCACACCTGTTCCTCATTTTGTCTGTCTTCCTCAGTGTATATAACCCTGTGATTTTAGTTTGTTCTTCGTGAGTTCGTCTTCATTGTTTTCGTGAGTTCGTCTTCATTGTTTTGCCTCAGTGTTTATTACTATTTTTCTGAGTGCCTTCCAATTTTCTGTTTGTTTTCTGAGTATTTGTTTCCTAGTTTTTGTTATCCCGAGTCCGTCTCCTGTCTTTATTTTATTTTTGTATTCTGTCTTCGGTTTGTTTTCTTTTTTGTTTCCCTTTACACCTCCCTGGTTTTTTTACTTCTGTCTGTGTTCTCACGACCCTGATTTTTGGATTCTGTTTTTGTGCCTCTGCTGTGCCTTTCCGGTTTTGACCCCTGCCTGTTCTGTGATATCGATTTTGGACTTCCACTCTGTTCTTTTGCTGTGCCTTCCCGGATTTCGACCCTGCCTGTTATACCTTGGATTGCTGTTTTTCCCTTATTAAACCTCTTCTTATTCAGTCCTGTCTGCATTTGGGTCCTGTTTCACAACACCCCTGACAGGTTCTGTTTTATATCCCAAATAATTATCAAGATTATCTTCTTACACAGCATGTGTGTAAACACCTTGAATAAACTCCACCAGCATTTGAAATGGTATGGTCTTGTGCCTTATATTGAAGATATACAACGGGTCCATTAGCCCTCCAAGATTCAGATGCAAATTAGTTTGTGGGCAGAGAAAAGAGAGCATGCAGCCATTTTCCTCCAGGCATTCTTATGCAATGTATTGTGGGATAGCTACCTGTCCAGAAGTACCTGTTGATGACGGCTATCAAAATTTACAGGCAAAAAGTGTAATGTTCTTAATTGGTCAAATCAATAATTTTATTGATGTTTTTGATTTTCTTACAAATAAGCATGCTCCATTTAAGAAGTTCAGGGTAAAAAAAAAAATAGAAACAATCCATAGTTTTCGGTCAAGCTTTCTGATTTATTTAGGGAAAGAGATGTTGCATGGGCTATAGCACGCACATCAAAATCACCAAAGGATTGGCAAGCTTTTCGTCAATTTAGGAATAAGTGCATTCGGAAAATCAGAGGCCAAATCATATTTTGTTAACAAATTGTCAGATTGTTATGGCAATCCTGGTAAATTTTGGAAAACTTAAGGCATTAAATAATGTACAGGTCTCTCCTCTACCAATTAATTGTATTTATGATTCTAAAATTGTATCCGATAAAGAGCAAATATGTAATGTGTTAAATGAACATTTCATTTCTTCTGGTAATCTATTTGAAAGAAGATCTCTGCCCTGCAACACTCACACACCCAGTATGGAAAGGTTTATCAGGTTGAATTTTTCACTGAGGTATTTCTCTGTACATGAGGAACTTCATGAGTTAATGACCATTGATCTAAAAAAAGCTACTGGTGCTGATTCTCTTGATCCAAGATTGCTTTTGCTGGCAGCTCCCATTTTGGTTTTTACCGTTGACTTGCATCTTTATTCCTAAAGTTTGGAAAGTAGCTCACATCTCTCCTTTATTTAAAAGCGGAGAGGTTAGTGACCCAAATAACTACCGCCCAATCTCCAAACTTCCTTGCTTAGCCAAAATATTAGAAAAAATTGGTGAATAAACAAGTTAATTCTTATTTATCTACAAATTGTATTTTAAACTCATATCAGTCTGGTTTTAGGCCTGGGCACAGTACTGTGCCTGCAGCTTGCAAGGTGGTAAATGATATAATCTGTTCACTGGATAAGAGAGAGCATTGCTTTGCCCTATTTATCAATTTATCAAAGATTTTGACACGTTAAATCACACTATTGTTCTAGATAAGCTTAAATCAATTGGCTTTGATGGTAATACCTGTAAGTGGTTTGAGTGTTACCTTAATGGCAGAACTCAAGCAATAGTGGCGGATGGGCATCAGTCTAGTTTTCTTGAGGTTTCCATAGGGGTGCCCCAGGGCTCCATATTAGGTCCTTTGCTTTTTACTTTATACATAAATGATCTTGGCTGATTACAAATAGTTCTGTTCATTTTTATGCGGATGATACCATAATTTATACTTCAGTACCCTCAGTTGATAAAGCTTCCACAAATTTACAGGCTGCCTTTCATGCCATTAAAAATGTTAAGATCTGTTGGATCTTAAACTTGTGCTAAACCCAGCTAAAACAAGCTATATGCTCTTCAGTAGATCAACAACGAAACATCTTAAAAATTTTAATTTGTCTATGGATGGTCTTGAAATTCAGAGAGCCCAAGATTATAACTACTTAAGTACTCATCTGATTAGATGAAGAATTGTCTTTTAAAAGACATGTGGAAGAACTGGTGAAAAAACTAAAATATAAATTGGGTTTTTTCTACAGGAAAAAAAAACTGTTTTACTAGAGCATCAAGATTAGAAGAAAACATTTTTATCTGTGTTGGATTATGCGGATATAATCTACATGCATACATCTGTCAGTACCCTCAAACCACTTGATGCAGTGTATCATAGTGCACTCAGGTTTATCACTGGTGCTAATTTCAGAACACATCACTGCATATTATATGAGAATGTCGGCTTGACCTCTTAGTGCCAGAAGGGAATACCACTGCCTTATGTTCATTTATAAAGCAGTGTTAAATAAGTTGCCATTTTATATCTGTTCCCTTGTAGAGTTTGGATCTATTGCGCAGTATACTCGTTCAAGAATATTTAACTCTCTGTAACCCACCTATGAATACTGAAACTGGAAAGGCTGCTTTTGCCTTCTATGCACCTTTTAAATGGAATCAGTTATAGGCCACCGTCAAATTGGACAGACTGCCTAGTATTGAGGGTTTCAGGTTTATTTTGAGTTTTTTCAAGAATCTTGTACTTGCTTTTCATAATGTATTTATTTTTGAATTATTTTCATATTGTCCACATTACACTTGTAATATTTAAATTTATTGTTGCGTTTTATCATTGCATTGTTGTATTCGCAGGGAACCATTGTAAAAGAGAGCTTTGCTCTCAATTGGCTTATCCCTGGTTAAATCAATCAAATCAATCAATCACCCGTCCTGAATCCACTTGAACATGTGTTTCACTTGCTGAACACAAGACTGAAGGTAAAAACCCCAGAAACAAACAGGAACTGAATACTGCTGCAGTACAGGCTTTGCAGAGCATCACGGGTCACAGACTGAAGCCAGTGACGGAATGCAAAGGATTTGCAAACAAGTACTAAATATGATTAATTTATTTTAGATTATGTGAATTTGTCCCATTACTTTTGCTCCCATAAAATGGGGGGACAATGTATAAAAAGGGCTGCCATTCCTACAGGGATCACCCGATATGGATGTAAATACCCTCAAACTAAAGCTGACAGTGCATTTAACCTCGTATTAATTGTTTTATTTCGAATTCATGATGAGTAGAGAGCAAAAAAATGTGTCACTGTCGCAATACCTTTGCATTTAACTGTATAATTATACTTATTTTATGTAAGTGAAGGAGAATTCCTATGTGTGTGTCTTTGTGTGGGTATGCAACACATGTACCTACTGCACATGTGAGAGGTCTACAGCAGTGTCATTGGTTTATGTTACTGGGATGACATAAGTCTGATTCCACAGATGCATTCATGTAAACCAGATCTGGTCTCTTTACCCATAATGTAAAAAAAAAACAAGTGAATTCACAAGTTGTAGCATCAATAACTGCTACCTTGTTCTGCCTGATGAATAGAGGTTTGGCATGCATCCTAAAATGAGCATCAGCGTTACCTCCCAGTGGAGCCATGTGACCCCAGCCAAGGACACTGTGCAATGCACGCCGTCGGGGGCAGGTGCGACTCTGCTTGCCTCAATTAAAATCACACTCCTTATCTTCAGTAGCAACTGCACCCATCCACGCAATTACAGCTTGAGGTCAGAGCTGCGAAATCTCATCTCCTGTGACAGAGGGCAAACTGTCAGGGCAGCAAACAGTGGCATGGGCTCATAAAATATCGAGTGAGATTTAACAGACATCCTGGGAATTTGGCTAATGCCACTATATGCAAATGTTAAAATAAAAATAATTCAGTTAATGTTACTGTATTTGACAACAGAGTACCCCACCCCCCCCACCCAATACATTCTGAATAGAAAGAGCACCAATAGAGGTCCTTGCGGATACTGATTAAACAACTTCTCCAGTGCTTCTTAGTTGTGAAGTTCTATTTCAACCCAGTTTTTTGTTCAACACATCATGGAGTGAACAATGGCCATGTGATCTTTGCTACAGTACTTGCATTGTGTTGCGCTTTATAAAGTATAAAATAACAATGGCAGTCATGCTTGCAGGGATACAAATTAAGCATGAAAAATGTGCTCACAGATTTGAGCAATAATAAACAGATTTCCCTGGGCAATGACTAATATGGGCAATAAACCTCCCTTGAACTCAGCGCGTATGTGAGACTGCATTATCTCCAGCTGAGCTTACAGTACCCTCTGCTTATACACACAATGGTGAATCGCACACAGAGCACACTGAACTCAAGGAACACAAACAAAAAATTTTATTCCGGCCAAATCTATTATCAATATGTGCATGATATGCAACAGTGTTTAACAATATGCACCAACAGATTCTTGCATTTTTAAGCTTTGAAAACAATTAGAAAACAAAAAATAGAAAGACAAAATGTACAAATATACCTATGCTTTACACAACAGGATGAATTATAGAACTACATCATTAGTTGTTTATTTAAACATTTGTCTTCTAAAACAAGAAGAATCATATCATAACAAAGATGAAAAAACTACTAGGCTAATAAACATAATTCACGCTATTCACAATGGCAATGTCTATTTTGGATAGTAGATGATGCATGACTTGGCTCTAGCCTGCAGCGCAGAATAATGCATTTGACAACAATACAATAAAACAACAATTTGTAGATAATATCAAGCTTATTTGGGCCTATCCAAGTTCATCAAGTTTTGACAGATGAAGAATAACCTATTTACTCTGCCCTAATAACATTAGGGCTATGATAGCCAACCACAAATTTACTTGGGATATGTCGTTTCATTTGCAGTAATACTTCATAGTATGGAAGTGGGCAGCTGCTAAATTTTGCATTAGCCACATAACTTTCACCTCCTGCAGGTGCTTGGTGCAATCCATTGCTTTGTGCCTACATAGCCTACCAGCCTGCTGAAGTGTGATTTGGTGTGATAACAATAAGTTGCTGTGCTTTTGAGACAAAATAAGTTAAATGCACATTTAAAATAGCAAGAGTCATTATTTAGGCTCTAGCTTATTTATTTATGTATTTATTTGTTACTTTTTCCTGCCAGAATGTCTGGAAGGCTTTTAATTCCCCAGACTTTGATCATTTTTACAACTGTCTAATACAAATACTGCCTCCGATCACTTAAAAATGGGAATAAAAAATCACACATAGAGATGGCAGGTATGCCATCCGCCAACTTACAGCTTGGTCGGGCATGACCTGTACCTATAGAGCACAGAGAGTTTTTCAGGGTTTCCTACAGAAATAACCACAATGACCACAGACTCCCAGCCCTTAAGAAGATTAAGTTCAGTACCTTCTGACTTCATGTAAACACACAGAATTCAATTACAACTTTACACGTCCACACAATATAGCCCCAAACTTGGTATTTTTCTCCTTCTTCTTCTTTTTCCTTCTTTTCATCATCACAAATGATCCAGCCCACAATCAGCAATTCTCCCCCACTGGTGATTTAGCTATACATCTGCCAATAACAACATCTGATGAAGGCAGCCTGATCAAAGTATCCAATTGAACGAGTCCATTGTCCATTGTCCTCTGACCTCTCTCACTAACAAGGTGTTTTCCATAGCTTTCCATAGGTGTTTTTATCTTCTCCATTTTTTTTCGTTCTGTTAAAATTTATTTTTTCAAAAATTTGCAGATTCATCTGCTTCTGTCTTAGCCTCATCTCTTCGGCCCATCTCTTATATTGTTTTAGTTCATTGTCAATCCATGGTGCCATAGAGGTTTTAACAGTGACTCAGGAGCATGTTTATCACAAATTGGTTGTAACAAATCTATAAATGCAGCGAGAATCCTTTCTGGATCTTCCTGAATACACACGTTAGATCAAGTAGGCCTCATTTTGTTTTTTAGGCAAAACACATTATGTGATCTTTTGTAGAGTACCTTTGGGCTAGCCTTAAGGATTTGGCTTTCCTTGATGTAGCTACTATATTATGATCACTGAATCCACTTCCAGCAGACACTGCCTTTATGCACAAATCAGCAACATTTTTGAAAATATATATATACATGTAGCTGAAGTGGTACCAGTATTGCGAGTATATACTCTCATAGGTATCTATAAGTAGCCTACGGATTGTTTCCAGATTCATATCTGTGAAAACCGCTTCAAATACATGATTTTTGACTAAATGAATGAAAACTATGGAGCAGAAGAATGAAAACGGTGCAACGTTAGAGAAGGTGGGAGGTGGGAGCACAAAGAGAAAAAATGAGGCTAAAGATAACAACACTACACTTATTTGATTAACCGTTACCTGGAAGCATTTATGAGTTATGTGCATAGTGTCAACTGGTCGAACACAGTAAATACAGTAAGCATTGGTCGAATATGCTTAGTTTAGATTCCTTTAGGCTACTTAGGAAAATAAAGCTGTTTATTCCCCGACATGACAATGAACTGAATGAAATGTAATGTAGCCTACCCGAGACTCACTTGATTAGCAAGGGGGTAATCTGTGTTCAATTTCATAAAGTAGGCTGCTACATACAAATGCAGGTTCATAGGTATAACTGGGTCCTTGCAATGGCCCGGATTTGCGAGGAGACTTGATTTCCGAAGCAAAAGCTTGATGAAAATTGCAACAGTAACAAAGGGGCAACATGTTATTACCAATCAGCTTTGTTCACTCCCCACGTGTGTCAATATGTTGTAGTGCCCTGCACTCTGTTCAGATTTAGGCGATATATCATCCTGCTTGATAGTTACAATGTGATTTCGATATTTTCGACAGTAGCAACAGATGGATTCACCAGTTATCGCTATAATTTATTTGATTGAGTATTGGATTCAATATTAATTGTTGTAATTATTTTTCTATTGATGTGTCTTTCTTGTTAGGCACTGTGTTCAGATTTTGTACAGAAAATGTATTGTCCCTAGGCCTTACTGCTTATTTTTGCGGTAATAACATTTAGATTTTTTTTGTGTATGTTGAAATCAACAGCAAGATTGTGATTCACAAATCATAAGTAATATGATTGGTTAAACAGTTTCTAGTAGCTATGGGGTCTACACACATTTTTTATTTATATACACACATTTTTGATTCTGTTGGGCACACATGTATGTTTGGGGGGGGGGGGGGCATTTTGGGGTGCTGATGCCCATGGGCACTATAGAGTCCGGCCCTGGTAACAATGTTGGGTAATTAACTGGCCCATTCTAGCTAATGCTCAAAACACACAAGAAGAGAATTTGTGGATAGCCTGCTATATCATTAACAGTAAGAATTCATTTTTTTTAATCATGAAGCAAATCGTGTTACAGAATACAAGAGTAACTAGTATTTGAATCAAACAACCAATACAACGTCTATTATAACAAACAGTGAATAACAAGCTAATGAAAACTTTATTAAAAAAAATAAAACCCATGATCAAATGGAAATGTGATTTTATGTGACACTTACGGTGCGAGTAGGCTTAGTGCTAGTAACCATAGTTACGATCATTTGTTTCAACATCTGTAACTCCCAGGAGAAACCAAGACATATCAAACAAGCCTTAAACCATCACTTTGCTGCCAGAAATACAGTAGATATGGACGGATAACTTGAATGGTTTCTTCTCCTGACTTATTTTTCCATAGAGTTCAATAGGAAAATTTGTCAGGAGAAACAACCCTTAAGTGATCCATCCATATCGACTGCATATCTGGTAGCAGAGTGATGGTTTGAGGCTTGTTTGATACCTCAGACCCTTGATGACTTAGAGCCATTTAGCCAACCATGTATTCAATACTGTTCCAGCATAATTTACAGCTAAATCTATTCCCACCCCCGAATTCCCATAGAGATCCATTCAAATGCAGAGACGTTATAGTATCGCTTGTAAGAGTACCAGAAAATAAGATATCTGGGGCTCTATCTTGGCGATCTTGGTCTAAGCGCATGGCTTAAAGTCAATTTAGGGTGTGTCCAAGTCCACTTTTGCTATTTTAACTGCGTGTTTTTTGGGCGCTAAGTACGGTGCAACGTCCAAATGGACTGAACCTAGTCTCTTCATTAATTATAGGTGTGTCTTGGGCGTGACATGCAATAAACCAATCAAAATGTCATATCCGATTCCCTTTAAAAGCCTGCTTTTCCACCATGGCGGATTGCTTATGATGGCGAAACAGACATGCTCGTGCGTGTTTAGTGCGGTCAAGGAATAGGCTATATGGATCAATAGTAGCCTATGATCAATATTATTCAGGCTAACCATTATGAGTTCCCGGAAATTCCTGACAGTGCTGTTTACAAAATATGTGCAGTTAAATTTCGTTAAAAGGACCTGCAACAGCTGAGAATAAGCGACCAATTGCTTCCGTCTCACCTTAGAAAACACCAAATTAGCCTGCTTGTTTAACGAATTTCGTTTGATTATGCAATGAACTCATGTTCAAGCTTCATCCGAAGTTCATTAGGCTACCTGCATTCTAATTTTGATTAATAACATAAATAACGTTATTTTGCCTTAATGATGACACTAAATACAATAAATCTGTCAGGTTGGCAACCCATAGGTTCAGCATATTTTCCCTTTTTTTATAATGTCCTGCTTATAGAAATGTGACCAACCTGTTTTACTGGTAGCATAATACTTTAAAACGATCCACTTTCCCAGGAAGACCGTGAAAAGTGCGATTTACAGCAGGGGAAACAGACCTGCTCCTGTAAACCACACATGCAGATAATGGAATTAAAATTAATTGTAAATTAATTGTGTAACGTGCTGCAAATTTTGTTTCTAATTAGACGCTTAGTTCTCTTTAAAATCTTTTGTTCAGTTATGGAATAACAGGTGAAATCAGTAGGGTTTTAATAAGCTGATGTAATGGGGCGTGACGTGTGAGGTAGGAGGAGCCAAACGCAGCAAGGGGATTCTTTAAGCCCTAAGGCCACTAAGGCGGGAAACCCCGCAGATAAGGGAGGAGACAAGACAAGGAACACACACACCACAGCTACAGACCGGCTCACTGTTACACACCAATGAGTAGAAGCACAAACGCCTGGTTTCACAACAAGAAACCCAAACAAGGCGAAAGGGAACAAAGGACTACTACCCCATACTTCTACGAACCAAGTAACTAATAAACAAGCCGGAAATAACAAACGCCCTGTCTCGGAAACGAGTAGCATAATGGCACAAATAAAACACACAGCCGATAAACACGGCAAAATACGAAATGGTATAAGAGAAGGCCAAAGGAACGGATATAATACTCCATGGCTACTTTCACAAGCTAGCAGTCACATAATCAGTGAAACTGAACTACAGTTCCGAACAGAATCGTCAAACTCCATATACGGATAAAAGCACACAGGGACGAGAGGACAGCTGCACCGGAATTATCGGCTATATATATATAAATATGTTAATAAATACATGCCCTGCCTCTAAGAATAAATAAGGCCCTAAAGTCAGTATGATAAAATGCCCTGTCTCTTAGTAAGAAACTACCATACAAATATACACAAACAAAGACTCCTCTAGCTTTCATGGAAGACAGCAAACAGAGAGAGGAGAAAGAGACAGAAACAGGCAAAAGATCTAGGCAGTAAACAAACAAAGGTAAGACCAGAAAGCGGAGACTGAAACGAGCACACAAAAAAGGAATTAATCCTGAAAGCTCAAAGCACAAAGGCAAGTCTCGCAAAACTCCAATATAGCACAACGGAGCAAAACGGTCTCCTTAAAACACTAGATCAAATCATACGACTAAAACTTTAAAAGGGCTAATTAAACCACACACAAAACAGCACAAATAATGCCATACAACACACCACAGCACAAACAACAAACAATCAATATCGAAGCCCTGAATGAAGGAAACGGAAGGCTTATATAGCTCACCGGCAACCAAGTACAGCTGTGCAACGTTGATGGGACTTCTTCGCGAGAAGAAGGAACGGAGCCAAAACTCCACCAACGAAGCAGCGCCCACTAGTGGCGACCGAGGAACACGACCGCAAGGGAAAAAGGTCACAAACCATGACAGCTGAGGGTATGGAAACCTTGTCACTGTAATTAAAAAAATATGAAGGACGAAGAATAGCTAAGGTTGCAATTCAGTTAACATGGTGACATTTATCTCCATTTTTTAACCATAGGCTATCGAAAAAACCTTATGCACAGCGAGTCCGCGAGTCCGCTGTAGTCTAGGCTATTTCACATCGCACATGTAATTAAAAAAATATGAAGGACGAAGAATAGCTAAGGTTGCAATTCAGTTAACATGGTGACATTTATCTCCATTTTTTAACCATAGGCTATCGAAAAAAACCTTATGCACAGCGAGTCCGCTGTAGTCTAGGCTATTTGAAAAACAATAAAAGCAATATTCACTGGACAAGGTTTTGAACTTTTTTCAGTCACAAACCATTCTATTTACTTACAGGCTGTATTCCTAGATAAACAAAGCTGGATTGTAATGACATCTGAAGCGCATTTTCAGAACTCAAATGTCCGTCTATTGCAGTGCGCGAGTTTTCCATTGAATGACAATTCACGCATTAGGTGCAAATGACAATTCGCGCATTAGGCTTGATATAGGCGTTATCAGCTCCTGAGAGCAATGTAATGTGGCATCGTTTCCCTTCGCTGAGGGAAAGGTATGTGGACCTATGGAACCTTTTACCCCTGCATTTTATGCATTTTTGATATAGCCTACACAATAATAATATTTCACATTGTGATCTAGATATTTTAGTAATGCTTCTGCGCGCCCCTGTGTGTAACAGACAGGAGGGTACGCGCGTTGTGCACACGCCTATGTAGATGCACTTATATGCACCGTTAAAATAACGTAAACAACTGCGACATGACTTTGGACCAGGTTTGTGGTGGTTCTAGCGCAAGCGCTTTCTGCTGGCTCAAGATAGCAATATGCCAAAAATAATCCTGGCCACTCCTCATCTTAAGACCAACACGGCCAGTTCACTTGCAACGGGCGCAAGAATACATGGTAGTTAAAGGACGTAAGCGCTAGGCGTTATAATGAACCTAGCGCCGGGTGTAAGATAGCAAAGACACTTGCGTTTGGGTTAGCGCCCCTTTGCGCCGGGTGTGAGATAGGGCCCCTAGAGTCTTTTGATGTTGTTGGGTCACAGACATCAGGAAGTCATGGCATGCAAAGATATGCGACCAAATATTAAAAATTATTACTTTATTCAATATATAAATGCAGGGGTACCAATAATTGTGGCCAACGTGGCTTTGTTAAAAATAATTATTTCTTGATGAGGAATTTTTTTTTCTCATAATAAATGAACGTCAATTAAAGGTTGGATTTTTCTCATTTTTTCAGTGTGAGATTAAGCTAATTCACCAAACGGTGAATTTTTTTATAACCTTTTTACTCATCTTTACCAGGGGTACTAACAAATTTGAGCACGTCTGTATGTTGATTAGTATTATACTATATACAAACTCCAAAAAAGTTTGATTGTAATTACAGATTGTAAAATGCACATAAAAGCAGAAAACAGTGATTTGTAAATTCTCTTTTACATATATTTAATTGAAAATAGTACAAAGAAAAGATATTTTATGTTTTACCTTAACAACTTTATAGATTTTTGTAAATATACGCTAATTCCGAATTTGATACCTGCAACACGTTCCAAAAAAGTTGGGACAGGGGCAAAAAAAAGACTGGGAAGTTCAAAAAACACCTGTTTGGAACATTCTACAGGTAAACAAGTAATGACAACAATAGGACCCAACAATATCAAAATACTCTTGATATCTTATTTTCAGGTACTCTTAGGGCGCTTTCACAAGTATAGTCCGTTTGGCTAGTCCGAATCAGAGTGAAATTGACTTTTGGTTCGTTTTCTATTTAGTCTGGTTCGGTTTCACAGTGCACAAATTAAAGTGGACCGAATTTAAAAAAATTATTTGCTGAGGGGCATGTACGAAGGAGCAGGGCCGAAAATGTACTCGCAGAAGTCTCTCTCATTGGTCAGAAATTTGGTGGTGGAAAATGTAAACACGGAAATAAACAAGCGCGGAGAAGAACACTAACCGAGCAACATGGAGCCACGGATGCGTTGGGTGATACTGGCAGTAATCCTGCTTTGGTGTTCCAACCAAACACAGGAGAGTATTCCTCAGAACGAACGCCTGTTAAGGCTCCGGGTTGTCAACCATATGATGTTGATACACTATTTCAAAAGAGGACGTGTTGTTATCCGACAACGGTATAACCAGAGAAGGCGAGCCTTGATGCGGCGCTACCACGACCTGGGCTGCATTTCCCGATAACTATCAATTTTAGGGTTAAGTGCAATTTCAACAAGCGATTCTACGATGGCTCTTTAAAGCTGGGGTATGCAGGTTTTTGGTGTGAGCAGAATCTGGACAGAAGGACAAAGATTTTGAATGTATACAGCGGCAAAAAACCCCACCCCCTCCTCTTTTTCCCTCCCCCCCGGCCCCTCCCCCCAAGCACATGAACGCGCGCTGACCTGGTAATGATAGTAACATAGGCTGTATCCCAAACCGCATACTTCCATGCTCCGCACTACCGTGCTCCCGAGTGCGCACTCAAGTTTTGGGTGTTCGCACTCTGGAGCATGGAAGTACGGTTGCAGTTTTGCACAGTCGTGGGATGCACTTCATGGCGACCTTTAACCTTTCCCGTAGCTATCGGGAAATGCGGACGAGTAAGTAGGGTAAACCTGAGAGGCATAACGTCGTTCGCTGGCATTGTACTGTATCGGCTGTTATTATATTATATATTTGTGATATAACCAGCAATATCCGCAACAGTTGAATTATCCTTTTTGCTAGCGTTCTTATTCCAGAAAAGTCAGTGGAAAGCAGCGATGGCTAGGAAGACAGCCTATTCATTACATCATTGGATACCTTTAAGTAAACAATCAACCCCATAATACAAGTCTTCGCATTGTAAGCAATCGTCTGTGTTTTGATTATTTTCGCGCTGTTTACCAGAGCGTGAACAACTGGGTAGCCTACGCAGTTAGTAGAAATGCAGCCATGTTTGTGGCGGTGGTGTTGCTTCTGGGGTGGTTTTCCATTGAAACGGAGAAAAGACGGGCTGCTGCCAGAATAAGACGACGGATCATTATTTAAAACGGCATCCGACGAAAGCAAGCCATCCGGAGAGCTGGGGTGAAGAGGAGGGCTTCTCTTCGTAGAACAATTGCGCTTGTCAGCACCGACGTAGGTTGTCTTATACAGCCGACTAGCTAGCTACACTGGTTAACATTACATATCATTAAACTTAAATGTATATGAAAAAATTATCATTTTACATCGCATATTGTGCTGTTCATTCACATTGTAGCACTTTATTCATTTAACAAACTTTATTCATTTACAAACCTAATGTAGTTTTCCCAGTTTAAGTTTCCAATCTGAACCACTAGGTGTCAATAGGCTACTACACAAATAGACAGACGCACTGAAGTTAGGCAGAGTATATTTATTAACTTGGGAAATTTGTCTCTAGGGAGAGAGCCTTGCAACCTATGGCAGGATCATTGTCAATGTCCCCATCCTTGCCAAATATTTTGATGACGACCAGGGTCTCCAGCCAGTCTTCCGCTTATCCCGACGGGCAATCCGTGCACTCGTTGGGATGCTCCCCAACAAGAGGGACCATGGCTGGGGCTACACACGTAATGTTATGTCCCTAGTGTCACAAATGGAAAACCAGAAAATATAATGCATCAATACCAAATATTAACATGAGCTAGCATTAAACACAAGTGATGTTAGTGTTATAGCGAAGTTAACTAACGGTAACTAGTGCGACGCTAGCTAGTCAGTGGTTGATATCCAGCTAGCTAGCAAGTCAGTTATAGCATATGGGAATAAATTCGAATACAAATATTAAATAATGCTTCGTGCTTCGGAATAGCTATATCTACGACTAACGCCATTATCTGGCTAATATAGATATTACGTTAGTACTGTCATTTAATGTTAGCGAACGTTACCTAGCTAGCTAGCTGTTACCGAGCAAATTTCATTGCAATTTACATAACGAAAGCTAGCTAACGTTAGCTGGAAATAGAAGTTATCTTAATTATTGAGCTAGCTCAGTAGCCTATTAAAACACTAACAGAAATAGTGCTGTGCCAGATGTTTTCAAACTTGTGAAAATGTTCATATAAAAATTTTGAAATTACTTACATTTGTAGAAAGCCTCGGGAGAGGCACCGTCAATATTCTCATCCTCCATTACGATAGTAAATTTTTGGTCTTGAGTCTCTTGACCTTTTTCTCGAAAGGAATGATGGAATGTTTTTCTGGTCGGAGCACGCATACTTCGAATTTTGACCAAACGGAGCACGCATCCGGGTATTTTATCCGTGCTCCGTACTCCGGCACTTTTTGGACTCACACTCCAAGATGGATGCGTGCTCGCTATGCGTGCTCGGAGCATGGAAGTATGCGGTTTGGGATACAGCCATAGAGAACTCGCATTGGCATCTTCACCCACCTGCGTGTCATCATGTCTCATTCTCAGGTAAGAGAAAAAATAAACTCTTATTGTAGCGTTCGGGCACCTATTACCGACCGCTTTCGTGGAAAAAACAGCAAAGCGTACACATATTTGCAATCGTAGGTAAAAATGGGATACATATCGGTAACACCCTGTACCTAGTTTTGTAGAAAAAAATGTCCTTGTTATCCTCCGAAGGCTATTTTCTTCAGGACTTCCGCTATTTTCTTTCTTTAACGGCAAATATGCAGGACGCCCGCCCGCCATAGCATTAGCCGGGGGGGGGGCACCTATTTCCGACCGCCCCTCGCGATTAGTGCTGCGGTCTTTATTTTTCTCTAATTTTCTGCAAGTGGAGCCACTATAAGCCATAAAGTAAGCACGCATTCAACTCTATGGTATTTTATCTTCTCAAAAATACGTCAATGGTTCCATGTACTCGCCAATTTATTTTGTAAGACAACATATTCACCTGTGCCTTGTGGAAACACCGGAAGCTGACTACAATATACATGACAAAAATTCCTTATGACAACACTCTGCGGCCTATTGTTTCTTCTCAAACACCTTAATTAAATGGGTTGAACAATTAATATACATGTTAAAATACATTGATACATAATTCAATAATTGCATTTCAGCATTATAATGGTAAACAGGTAGCATGGTAGATGGCACGATCATCAATGGGACGTTATTTTAGATCAAGTTGTAGAAGCGCCTTTCTACAATCACGCTGGTGGTGGTAATCAAAAGATGACAGGTAGGCTACCTCCTTCCAAGTAGGTCTACCCCCCTACCCCAATCATAATAGTTCCACATAAAAATATTGGAATATAATTATAAAACTGGACATTTTGAACAAGTAATAGTTCAAACGAAATATATTTAGTCTAGTTCTTTCGTAATTCTTTTTTTCTGTGGTGTAAAACGACGTATTTTACGTGGCGAGTTTGGGCTCATGGAATGGCGAGATTGGGACCACAGGCGTAATCAATACGGAAGCGGCACAGACGGTCTATCGAGTCCATTTTAAAATACAAACAACAAACTAGCATAAATACAGTAATCGCGTTTGATGATAGTACCTATTGTTTTCTTTCTGGCTAAGATTCCTGGGAAATATGCATTGTCCAATTAAGCTTGTTAGCCAACGTTACTGTTTGCCAGAGAAACGTCAGTCTGCTTCTAGTTAGGAAGCAGATACAAGCTAGGCTACTACGAAGCGAATCAACATGCCTTATAGCCTACATTCATTGCACTACAGAAAACTAAACTAAACCTAGCTGTCCGGTACCAAAACATTTCCCGCAGGTAACGTTCTACACTACCGGAAAAAAAAATGCGAAGGGATTCTGCTGTGCTTATGAACTAACTCGCTCGCTAGCTCGTAGCCCACACATGGAAGGTTTGAGTTACGCATCCGGCAATCCAGTGTCGAATAGCCTAACGTTAAATGTATTTAATTTTCTATAGAATACTAATAGCCCTATTGTATTTCCATATTTTACTGATGCAAACTATTTAGGCTGTACTAGCTATTTAGGCTGTATATCTTTCAGCTAGAATGTGTTTGCGTCTCGCCCATTGTGCATGCATGTCTTCATATAGACTTGGTTCATTAATTTACATGCTTCTTCATGATCCATAGCTCAGGTGGTGCTGTTCATTGTATTTCATTACACATTAAATACTGCTCATCTACAAACTCTTTTAATGTAATTGTGTGCTGTCTGTAATAGGATAACTGTTCTCATTCTTGTCAATAGAGGGCGTTATGGTTATGCGAATGTCTGCATGCATTTCTTTGGAATGCATGTCTCTCTCCATGTTTATCTTCATGCATTATTCATCATTAGTTCGCTATAAAAAATAAGTGATATCAGATCAAAAACGTCTACGACGTAAAAAAAAAGCCAAGTTACTCACGCATAGCCTACATAGCACTGTCTATAAGTCCTTAATTCCAACTTGCAAAAACTAGGCCTGCCTTTAAAAGTATTGATATCAAAATGTAGCCAAGTTACAACTAACAATATTGCCTATTGTAGCTCACACTAAATAAACTAGCTCTATTCCAAAGCAATGCTATCCAAACTTTCCTAAATTATTTAATGCAACTTGGCCCTGTGTTTCTTCATCTTTGCATGTGAAGAGATTGTGCCTCATGGAACAACATATGTGTGGCGAAGTGGGCACCACCGCTCTCGTGCAGAGACAGTAATCACACGTTTGTAGCGAGAGAACACGGTTTTTATTCGGTTCTCTCCGTAATCAGTACACATTTGTAAATATACGTGGTCTTCCGCTCTTTTTTCCGCAGATGTTCCGGCAGGCTTTTATGCACTCAGCCTCACTGTCGAACAATCAAGGCAATTGGTTAATTGATACAATCAATAACACAATCAATCGTTACCAATTGCGTGATTCCCGAGAGCTGTGTCGGCTCCACAAACCACACAAGTTCACTCTCTCTCTTGCCGGCAGTGCCTAAAACCACGCCCCCCTACCACAATATGATTTCAATGAATGTTTTTAACAGTTGATGAATAATTACACTCCAGAAAGGATATGGTTGTACTTTGTTGGCAAGTTTACTTTAGAAAATGTACAGGTTTTAAAATGCTAACTGCTGCTACAGATTTCTTTATAATTCACAAACAGATATTTATATGAAGAAACATCATGTACAATAGAGAAAGGGGTGATGAATAATTAAATGCAGATAAAAATTAGCAATATTTTTACCTAGAAAATAGCGTACATATAGCATTTTTACAAACATGTTTGTGGGTCAGATGGTGGCAAATAAGTAATAGTACCAATTTTATAATACATAATAGTAGTTATGATATTTGCAAACAGAATTTTGTGAACACAAGGATATCTATGCTCTGTAGGACCACACAGGTTTTGATAGAAATCCAAATAAATCAATCAATAAATACATAATATTAATAATACATTTTATTAATTCTGTGCTTTTCATAGACCCAAAGCAGTGGATGCAGGCAATTGTTCAAACATGCCCTATAGTGTAGTAATTTTGAATCAGAGTATTTCCACTATAAATTATTTTCATTTTGCAGTTTGATGTGGCACATACATTTTCATTGACCACATTCTCTTGAGATGGTAAGATGAAGAAACACAGGGCCAAGTTGCATTAAATAATTTAGGAAAGTTTGGATAGCATTGCTTTGGAATAGAGCTAGTTTATTTAGTGTGAGCTACGATAGGCAATATTTACGGTGGCCGAGAAGGGTCACAACACCTGCATATTCAGAAAACACCTGCAAATTCAGAAAACACCTGCAAACTCAGAAAACACCTTCATCGATTTCACAACATGTGCGCTGCAAATATTCAAAACACAAGCAAATAGAGAAATGAACTGCAAGTAATGACAACGGAAATGTTTCCCGGGGGGACCATAATCAGTGACGGACCACAGTCAAGTCCAAAACACAACACAGAGTTGTTTCCAAAGAGGTAAGTGTTCTTTTAACAGACTTATCGATGTCAGATACCGCAGTGGTTTTGTGCAATTTCAACATATTAAGTCAGTCTCCCCATAACGTATTAGTCCACTCAGATAATTGTTAAACGTTCTGCAAACTTTGTTAGTTGGAAGCTAGCTGGCTAGCTCGCTCCCGGTCACTAACGCACCGAACCTTCTTCTTGCGCGCCACTACTTTTGAAAATTGTCACTGACACATATTATGTATATAAACTCCGATTACATAGTGCAAGTTCGTGCAGATACGAACACCATGCCCCTTCTTTAGCACCATTCCCTCTCCTGCAACGGACCCTAACATTACCTCTTAGTTAAATCACTATTTATCACTATAAGAAGTAGGCTCTAGCTATGATGTCAAATGTGATGTCTCATCCAAAGGTGTAGAGGCTAGGCTCATGCCCAGGCCCAATGTACTGCACAATGTGTTAAATGATGCCCTGTTAATGCAAGAGTAGGCCTGATATCTGAACAATTTTTATTATTTATTTATTTTTCAGATTGACATGTTCTGCCCCTTCTGTGGGGCGCAACTGGGTGGCGCTCCCAGGTTTTGCCCGTCATGTGGCCAGAACGTGGGGTTCCTTACTGAGCGTTCATCGACTCCATCCACGTCGACAAGCGAAGGCTGCGGGCCTACAGGTAACATTCCTTTACTGTGCTCCTATTCCACTGTGCTGCATCGAAATGTACCGTGGTTTTAGCTGTCAGCAAGGCGACAATTTATCAACCCCCACTAAATAATTGTAGCTAAAATGCATCAGTGTGTGTGTGTGTGTGTGTTTGTGTGTGTCCTTGTTTGTCCATAACTTTAGATGAAGCCTCAGAGGAAGACCTAATCCGGGACTACTTTGGAAAGGGCCACTCCTACGAAGTCATTCATGACTTTTTGGAGACAAAACATGGGATGGTAATGAGCCTGAAAACTCTTAAAAGAAGGCTGAAGCAGCTCAACCTTAGTCGGAGGGCAAGT
This sequence comes from Synaphobranchus kaupii, assembly GCA_029718625.1. Lineage (NCBI taxonomy): Eukaryota > Metazoa > Chordata > Actinopteri > Anguilliformes > Synaphobranchidae > Synaphobranchus > Synaphobranchus kaupii. The sequence continues at coordinate 45,985,088 of CM056383.1, read as the reverse complement.
TATACTCCACTGGAGACTGTGAATGCTGCCATCAGGTCTGAATTGAATGGCTCAGGACAGCTGTTGGGCTACAGGGCTATGTGGCAGACCCTGCAACAGAAGCATTCATTGACCGTCAGACGAGATAATGTTATGCAAGCACTCAGATTCCTAAATCCAGAAAGAGTATCTCTCCGTCATAGGCGCCGATTTGTCAGGCGATCCTATTGTGCTGCAGGACCCAATCAGGTGTGGCACGTGGATGGATACGACAAACTTAAGCCCTTTGGGATTGCCATCAGTGGCTGCATTGATGGGTATTCCAGGCGGGTTATGTGGCTCAGTAGTGGCAGCACCAACAACGACCCTGCAGTAATAGCGCGATATTACCTGCAGTGTATTTCGAACTGTGGCGTAGTTCCGGCACGTCTTCGGACAGACTGTGGGACAGAAAACGGAGACATGGCTGCCATCCACTGTTCATTAAGAGAGGACCACACAGATGAATTCGCGGGACCTCTCAGCCACATGTATGGCACTTCAACTGCCAATCAGAGGATTGAAAGCTGGTGGTCGTTTTTCAGGAAACAGAGGTAAGTTTGAAGATGTTATAGAGGGTGTCAATAGAAGAAGACTAACACTAACACACACACACACACACACATACACAGTATATATATCATATATATGTGTTTGTGTTAGAAACATTTATACAACACTGAGGTAAATCACTTTGTATGCTCTCATTCCATTATTAGGACACAGTTCTGGATGGATCTATTTAGTGACCTGAGAGACAGACACTACTTCAACGGCACCCATGAACACAAGTGCCTTGTACGGTATGTCTTCTTGGGCATCTTTCAGAAAGAGCTTGATGAGCACCGAGAGCTTTGGAACAACCACACCATCAGGCCTGTCCGTCAGTCTCTCTGTCCATCTGGGAAACCGGAGACCATGTACCACCTGCCTCACAGGTTTGTATATAGCACCTGTACTGTCATTTTCATTAAATTCTAGGTGCATTTTCATTTGTGTAGGTCTAATTATTGGTTACCAAAGCCAACATGATTGACTGCCTATACCCTAGCCTTTGAGATTGAAATAATACTATTCGTAAGGAGTTCACTGTTGTGTTTTCTGTGCGGCCTTAGGTTTGGTGGAAGGGATTGCGGATACCAAGTGGAGTTACAGGAGTTACAGGAGTTCAAAGATCTTCTGCCACCTATAAACAGTTTGTGTGGAGATGATAATCTCCAAGCACATTTTGCCAACTTGGAGAGACAGAGCCAGCTCACTCCACCCATCAACTGGCCAGCTGCTGTTGACAATTATATAGCACTTAAGGAGATGGCTGGACTTTAGTCTTAAATTTGTTAATAATATGTACATAGTTTTTTTTCTATTCAGTTCTTTTGTTCATGTTCCATTTTTTGGGAAACAGTGGATCAGCATTCCCAGCGCATTTCCTGTCTGTACCTGCTTAATAAGCAGGGAAGCTAATGATCCAGATACAGACTATACTACTACAGTTCTTGTAAACTAAAATCTGTTGGAAAATGTTAACATATACATATATAGTATATGTAGTCAGTGGTGCTAGTCCTATGGAGTGTGTGTATGTGTTTTCCTTTAGGCCCTTGCCAGGACCACAAAGACCTGTCCCTCCCCATGACCTTCAATACTGTCCCTTCAAGTGGTGTGCCAGAAGATGGCTCTGTGCAGTATCCTATTGTCTTCTCTCTCTTCTTTATGTAATGTCAGCAGACATCTCATAGGATAGACATATCATGTGCAACAGGCACAAGACATTTTGTTTTGCTAGTTGCTTCAATTAAAGTCCCACACTGTAATTCAATCAATAGTAATTAGACAGTACTGCCTCCAGTGTGGTGTACTGATATGGACATCTTTAATGTTTAAAAAGTTTGACCCATGGTTAAATTAAAAGCAGAGATATTAATCGGTTGCAATGACTTTCCTGTACTTTTCCACCACCACAATTACTGTTTTTGGGGTTAACCTAGTATTGACAAATACGCTATGCTGAAGCTAATAGTGACTTTCATGCAAGATCAGGTTGCATTTCATGACCAATTTATGTTAAAAAAACCCAATTCTGTCAATTCTGACTGTTAAGCCCTCACAAAATGTTGCAGAATAGAGACATACACCTTTTCTTATAAAAATCATTTAATTTCTTTAAACAATGTAACAACAGTTTTATATGTACAGTCATAGTGACAGTACTAACAGTAAAGTGCAAAGTGCAATGCAAACAGTAACAGCCACTGCAAATTTGCTACCATTTAAGAACTTACTGTAAAAATAAAACACTGAACTTGAAATGCAGGTTAAAACTTAGAAGTTAAAACACACAGTTGCATGTCTATTATAAACTGGTTAACACCTCAAAGGAGACCAAATCCAGGGGAGTTCTTAATTCCATAATTCATGGCTTCCTCAAACATTTCATATGAGGGTAATATCGGGAGTTTCATTGTGTTAGAGCAGACATTAGCCTCAGGAAATCTTGAGTGTTTCTGGAAAGTGACTTGAGGCTGTGGTATTAATTTGGCTGCTGGGATTTCTTTTAGGCCTGTTGCAAACATCAGAACGTCCTGCAGGGACAGCCCAGACCCTTCCTCTGTGGGAGTGGGGAGTAATGAAACACATTAAGATTCATCATCCATTTGTGGACTTCACTTTAAACAACAGCCACTTTAAATAACATACAGAAAATACCTTTTACAGCGATTAAGTAGTCCAGCCAGTAGCCAAGCACTCTCTCCTCCTCCTGGCGATTTGAGCTACCAGTTGGGCTCATTTGTGGACGGAACAGTGCCTCTAGAGTCTCGGCTTTCAGGTCTTCCGCGCTGTAAACCATGTAAGGCAGGAACAGGGAGGGATGCTGTTCCAGAGCATTGAAAAAGTTGAGGGTAGCCAGGCCGTCCTTGAACCTATAACCAGGTTGGGGATGGGGGTGAGGGGAAGAGGCAGATCATGGTAAGTTCTCAATGCGATTGCCAGCCACACTGCCAGTAAAACTCACACTTTTGACTTAACCATTTCTGACACTGATTTGAGTTTCATTCAAATTCTCTTTAGAATTCCTACAGAGTAGTCAGAGTGGCCTACCTCTGGAAGGAAACATGGTTGCGGTAGGTGAAGTACCACTGGATGTAACCATCAACAACTTGTTCCTTATCCTCCAGTGTCCTCAGGCATCGATAGCATCCTGCTGTCTGAAGCATGCTGGAGTGTTTATCTGCAAGTTCCACGAGTTCTTCCAATGTTCTAGCATTCTTAATCTAGATTAAAATGAAAGAGCAATGAACAGACAAAATTACATACAAATCACCAAGGATGAGACTATAGAATATTTTAAATTCGTCTTTGACAGGTATTTGTATTGGTTGGAATTTGGACTGTACATAGAAGTGACACAAAACATGGAAGTCACTGGCTTCATTCCAGTATCACACTGATTTTCAAGCTAATGGGGTGCCCATATTGTTGGTTGTTCATCAAAATAATAATACAATTTTTTTTTATTGAATATGCTTATAAACACAAAATAATTACCTCAAGGAGAACATTCCTGATTTCAGGATCAGGTATGTCTGCAATTGGGGCCTCAATAGTCTTCACCTTACCAACCAGGCAGTGGTAGAAATTCTTGGAAAAGCAACGAGGCCCTGGACCACCATGCACAATGGACACAGCCACCATTCTTCCAACATGGAAGTACTCATCACCGTCTGCAGCTAATGATGGCAATGATGCAGGGTTAGTTCAAATTGATTTATAATACTGTCAAAATGTGACAAAAACCTAATTACCTTTGCTGTCAAATGACAGGTATTTTCCATCATCCCTGCCTTCAAAAAATCGCCTGTTTTTAATGGCGTCCATCAACAGTGTTAGGAATTCCCGCGTAGGCCCTCCCGTATCCACAGCATCCTCAGTCTGCCCAATGTCGTCTGTGAACTTAACCAAAAGGCTACAGGTGGGGTCAAACGAGGAACGCTTGAATCCCCTCAGAGCACCATCCCAGACATTGGCACGGTTGATATTGAACCTGCTACAGCTTCTTGTGTTAATGCTTTCTGACAGATTTGACAAAATGTCTGCAGCTGTCAGTCCAATGTCTGCGTCTCTGCAAAAAAAAGCACGTGTGAGGCAGGAAATAATAACACTGCCGTCTCTTGGTTATGAACATAGTTAAAATATTAATCTTTTAGTCTTTTATGGGCCCATTACAGTAAGTACACCATATGAGTGTGAGGAAATGTGATGGGCATAAGCAAGAAGCACACGTGGCAAGCTTTCAATCATTTCTGCCAGATTGTTTTTCTGTTAAGGGGTAATTTAAGTAAAAACAGATATCAAATTAAAATATTTACTTTAATATGGCAACAGAAACCAGGTAAAATGCCCGATGTAGTTTGAAACGATTAATATTTAATCTCAGGGAAAGAAAAAAATAACAAGGCTAACAGCATTATTTGTATCATAGTACCTGTCTTCCTCCTGAAAATTGTCTACTTCCTCAACATCAGAGGAACTGCTGTCAATGACAACCGGTGGTGCATAGATATAGGTATATGTGCTGTGGATGAAAGGAACAATGAAATTACAGTGGAAAAGGTGTTATTTTTGGTACTGTAATCCATTACTTTCAGCAGTCAATATTTCATGCAAAAAACATTACTGCACTGAAGAGAACCAATTTAAACCATTATGACTTGTAGACGTCACATGATGTGTTTGGTACTAATGTGGTCTTCTTTTTGGGTCCTGCTCCTGCTCCATTGGCCTGTTGATGAAAGTAGAGATAACACCAAACAAATTAACAATAATTACATCACCACATCAGTAACATGAAACTTAATAATATTACATAATAATACATACTTGCCCAACAGATGCCCTGGATGTTGTTGGCGGAGATTGTTTTGGTGACCTAAAACGCAGAAATAATTTTAATCACTTAATTTAAATCAGAATATAAGTAATTGTCCATATGTTATACAGAGGACAACATGCTTGATCTATTCCTTATAGCAATTTCAAAAATGAATGCTGTGAAATACATGGATATTCAAAAATCGCTAGCACATGTCTCAAAATAGCAGGAGAAACTTACATTTCCATTGGAAGCCGAGCAAATGCTTCATAATCCTTGGATTCTGAAGATGAGTCATCTCCATGACCTTGGAAAAGAGATAAAGATCTATCATTATTGGACTAGATATATCCAAAATATGTGGCAATTTTACAACCTGTTTGAATCCCATTAAGGACTCACTCAATTACCACCAACTAGCAATTATTATTATTATTATTTTTATTTTTTTTACATACATGTACTTCATTTCAATACTTACTCAAATCCTGAAGGAGGCAGATGTACAGGGTAATTCTTTGGTAGGATTTCCCAATGGCCTCTTTATAATGCTCCAGAACAAAGGGTCTGTCTGTGCCAGGTATATTTTTTACCTGAGAGCCATCAGGGTAGAGGAGAACATACTCTCCATCGTCCATTGTGTGTTGATTAAAATCTCGCTGCTTCTTTATTGCAGCTGGCAAAATTTGTGTTGTTGACCACTGGGGTTCAACATTTAATGGCATTGTTTTGCCTCTTACAGGTTTTAAGCCATCCTTCGTTTGGCTCATGATGCCAATCGAAATCTACAGAAATCAGAAAAGAGAAAAAAAGAAAAACAAACATGATTAAGACTGTCTAATAGTCACATTACGTCCTTAAACCTCCGTATTAACTTACCTTCACCGTAATGTTCTTTTTCTTTTTAACCTTTGAGAAGGTCCTCCTCTCCGCCTCTTTAACCTCCCTGAACCTCAAGAATTGAGCTGCTTTTCCTTCCTTTCGTGTCTCATTCACTAACACACACACACACACACACACACACACACACTGATGCATTTTAGCTACAATTATTTAGTGGGGATTGATAAATTGTCGCCTTGCTGACAGCTAAAACCACGGTACATTTCGATGCAGCACAGTGGAATAGGAGCACAGTAAAGGAATGTTACCTGTAGGCCCGCAGCCTTCGCTTGTCGACGTGGATGGAGTCGATGGACGCTCAGTAAGGAACCCCACGTTCTGGCCACATGACGGGCAAAACCTGGGAGCGCCACCCAGTTGCGCCCCACAGAAGGGGCAGAACATGTCAATCTGAAAAATAAATAAATAATAAAAATTGTTCAGATATCAGGCCTACTCTTGCATTAACAGGGCATCATTTAACACATTGTGCAGTACATTGGGCCTGGGCATGAGCCTAGCCTCTACACCTTTGGATGAGACATCACATTTGACATCATAGCTAGAGCCTACTTCTTATAGTGATAAATAGTGATTTAACTAAGAGGTAATGTTAGGGTCCGTTGCAGGAGAGGGAATGGTGCTAAAGAAGGGGCATGGTGTTCGTATCTGCACGAACTTGCACTATGTAATCGGAGTTTATATACATAATATGTGTCAGTGACAATTTTCAAAAGTAGTGGCGCGCAAGAAGAAGGTTCGGTGCGTTAGTGACCGGGAGCGAGCTAGCCAGCTAGCTTCCAACTAACAAAGTTTGCAGAACGTTTAACAATTATCTGAGTGGACTAATACGTTATGGGGAGACTGACTTAATATGTTGAAATTGCACAAAACCACTGCGGTATCTGACATCGATAAGTCTGTTAAAAGAACACTTACCTCTTTGGAAACAACTCTGTGTTGTGTTTTGGACTTGACTGTGGTCCGTCACTGATTATGGTCCCCCCGGGAAACATTTCCGTTGTCATTACTTGCAGTTCATTTCTCTATTTGCTTGTGTTTTGAATATTTGCAGCGCACATGTTGTGAAATCGATGAAGGTGTTTTCTGAGTTTGCAGGTGTTTTGGCATTTGCAGCTCACGTGTTGTGAAATCGATGAAAGTGTTTTCTGAATTTGCAGGTGTTTTCTGAATTTGCAGGTGTTTTCTGAATTTGCAGGTGTTTTCTGAATTTGCAGGTGTTTTCTGAATATGCAGGTGTTGTGGCGTTTGCATGTGTTGTGACCCTTCTCGGCCACCGTAAATATTGTTAGTTATAACTTGGCCACATTTTGATATCAATACTTTTAAAGGCAGGCCTAGTTTTTGCAAGTTGGAATTAAGGACTTATAGACAGCGCTATGTAGGCTATGTGTGAGTAACTTGGCTTTTTTTTTTACGTCGTAGACATTTTTGATCTGATTACTTTTTTCACAAACGAACCGTACCAGCGGTTGAACCGCACCAGGGTTCGATTAAAACAGACTAAATGCTGGCTTGTGAAAGCGCCCTTACAAGCGATACTATAACCTCTCTGCAATGGATCTCTATGGGAATTGGGGGGTGTGACTAGCTTAAGCTGTGAATTACTGTCATGGTTTTCTGCCTGCTCGGTTCTGTTTTCGGGCTTTGCCTCTCGGAGCTGCGAGAGAGCGTTCCCGTCTTTATTTCTCGTTCTCCGTTCACGGAGTTCTATTCCTGTCCCCTTTAGCGGTACTTCATCACTGGAGTACTTTGTGATCTCCTAACGGTTGCGTCTGGTCCTCTGACCTAGCCACCTCACAGTACACAAAACCTTTATGGAGGTATCAGCGACCCCACTGGGGATAGTACTCCAGGTATCAAGTGCTGGCTAGCAGCACGCTGCTCTGGCTTCTCATGAGGGGGGCATTCGTGTCCTCCAGGTGCAACAGCAGGTTATGTATGCTCAGCAGGGCCAATTAATGGACCAGCTGCACCGCCAGGAGGACTGCCTTTGTGAGTTGGCAGACAGCCTCCGCTTACTGGCGGTCGCAGCTGAATCCACCGTTTCACAAGCACCAGTCCATGAAATGTCACTTACTGGCTCTTGTGGAAGTAAGCTATCAGAATCATTATTGCATTGCGGAAATGGCTGTAAGTCATAAAGGGTCTGAGGTGACAAACAAGACTGGATGGATCACTTTAAGGGTTGTTTCTCCTGACAAATTTTCCTATTGAACTCAGGAAAAATAGGTTAGAAAAAGAAACCCTTCAAGTTATCCATCCATATCTACTGCATATCTGGCAGCAGAGTGATGCTTTAAGGCTTGTTTGATACGTCTGACCCTTGATGACCTACAGCCATTTAGCCAACCATGTGTTCCATACTGTTCCAGTGAAATTTACAGCTAAATCTAGTCCCACCCCCCAATTCCCAGAGATCCATTCAAATGCAGATAGGTTATAGTATCGCTTGTAGGGGTACCAGACAATAAGATCTTATTCCTTTTATATTGTTGGGTCACAGACATCAGGAAGTCATGGCATGCAAAGGATATGCGACCAAATATTATTTTACATTATGTTAAACTGTCCAATATTTTTTGATGCCTGAAAATAGGAGGGGGGGGGGGGGTGGCTATATACTAAAGGTTCTATAATATCTAAACGGTTCATCCGATATGGATAAAAATACCCTCAAATTAAAGCTGACAGTCTGCACTTCAACCTCAATTTCATTGTATCTTTTCAAACTCAAAGTGATAGAGTACAGAACCAAAATAACAAAAAATGTGTCACTGTCCAATTAATTATGGTGCTCACTGTACGTATATTTTAAAGTACTTTGTGAATGAAAGTGTTGTAAATGGGGAAAAAAAAAAAAAGGAAAATGGCTTAAAAGGATGTAAAATGGAATTTGCCTTTTTAAGGCTTTTTTTAATGATGAAAGGAGTAATATATTTCATAATCAAGTAATCCAAACACAGTGAATTTTCACTGGAATGTAGCCCAGTCACTGAGACTTGATAGCAGCTGAGCTAGGCTTGGGAGAATAGCCTTGCTACATTTCTGTTGTTGCTATGGAGAAATAAAAAAACAAAAAAAAAAACAACAGACACTCCTACTGTGAATTCTTTCAAGGACAAGAGGCATGAATCCCATAAAGACTATTTTTTTCACAGAAATGTTTTTTTTTGTTAACACAGCCTCATAAAAATATTAATGCTAGTGCACAGAAAAAGTGTCTGTGCTACCTCATGTTCTATAATTTCACAGAAAATCACAAGATATTCTGTTTCTCTGTACTAGATTTGTAAGGAAGCATACTGAAAATAAAGAAAACAGAGAAAACCTGATGGTTCCCCTTCCTACTGCATGTGTGATGAAAAGGCAATTTATTTAAAATTCCCAACAAGCATTTTTTCCAGGTTTCCACATGAGTTTTCAGGTTGTGTTTAGGCAGCATTAGAGCACATGTTTTCTTCTTTAAGTGTTGGTATTATAGTGATTCCACCATCATCATGATAAAAACCACACACACAGATCAAACTAATACATTATTGGCAGGACATGGTGGGACATGCCCCATACCTATACAGCACCAAAAGTTTGCCACTTTTGAGGGTTTCCGACAGAAATAACTACAATGACCACAGACTCTAAGCCCTTAAGAACATTAACTTCTGTACCTTCTGACAACATGTAAACACACAGAATTGAATTACATATGTCACAAATTAAAAACAATTACAAATTTAATTACAAACGTTAATTTCACACAATAAATTAGATTTCAGCATTCTTGTCAATCATTGAACCCATTGGCTTTGATCAACATATACATCAGTCCACCCATTCTCATAACCATACTCTTGATCTGGTCTTAATGTATAATACAGAAATAGCAAACATAGCAGTCATGCCTAAAAATCCTGTGTTATCAGACCATTATTTAATTACCTTTCACAAGTCTGTCATGTGCCATCAGATACTACATTCTACTTTAGTCGTAAGCTTTCCTCCAGATCCGCAAATGATTTTATTAATGAGCTCCCAGGCTCATTTGGGCACTGTGGGGATTTTCTTGGCTCCAGCCAAAATGCGTACACAAATGCAGACATAAACTCAATTGATCAGCTGACTGACAACATTAATAACGTACTTAGTAGAACCCTGGATACTATCGCACCTCATCTTAAGAAGAGGAAAGTCTGCAATAAGAAACTAGCTCCCTGGTACAATGACCATACTCGTGCTCTCAAACAAGCTTCACGCCAACTTGAGCGCAAATGGCGTTCCTCTAAATTGCAGGTGTTCCTCCATGCCTGGAAAGACAGCCTTCTCTATTATAAACATGCCCTTATCACAGCGCGTTCCTTATATTTCTCTACTTTGATAGATGAAAATAGAAACAATCCTAGGCACCTGTTTAACACTGTTGCCCAACTGACTAAGAATCATGTTGATCCCTGTGTTTCAATCCCATTTAGTAGCAATGACTTTATGAATTTCTTTGATGACAAAATTATAAAAATCAGGGAAAAGATTCAAAGTTCTTCTACCACCCCTCATACAGGGTCTGCCCTTCCGTCCACTCAACACTTGGATGCAGAATCTTCAGATGGACGGGTGGCCTATCTGAACTCCTTTGCTCCAATAGATCTCACTGAATTTAATACTATAGTAAATTCTTCTAAATCTTCTACCTGTCTTCTAGACCATATCCCAACGAAGCTACTGAAGGAGCTACTGCCAGTGACTGGAACACCACTGTTGCATATTGTCAATGCTTCTTTAGCCTCTGGACATATACCACCGACTCTCAAACTTGCAGTCATCAAACCCCTTCTTAAGAAGCCAAACTTGGATATGAACAACTTGTCTAACTATAGGCCTATCTCGAACCTTCCGTTCCTCTCTAAAATAATAGAAAAGGTCATTTCAAAACAACTTTGGTCATTTTTGCACCCTAATCAAATATTGGAAGTTTTTCAATCTGGTTTTCGACCCTCTCATAGCACTGAAACAGCCCTAGTCAAAGTATTCAATAACCTACTCCTTGCTTCTGATAGTGGCTACATCTCTGTACTCATGCTTCTAGATTTAAGCGCAGCATTTGACACAGTTGATCACCTCATCCTTCTGGATAGGCTTGAAAATATTGTTGGCCTCCGTGGACTGGCTCTTTCCTGGTTTAGAATATACTTATCAGACCGATATCAATTTGTGTGTGTCTTAACAATGACTCCTCCTATAAGTCTAGGGTTAGATATGGAGTACCACAAGGATCTGTCCTTGGGCCTTTGCTCTTCTCTCTATACATGCTCCCCTGGTTTTCCGATTTCGTAATCAAAAATTCCCCATGCCCTCAAAGAATAATTCTCCCCATTGGATAACAGCATCTGATCAAAGTAGTCTGATCAAAAAGTAGCCAATTACAGGATCCGCAAGTAAAATGAACGCTGTGCACAAGTAATGCTTTTGATTGACATAAGGCCAGAGGCGTTTCGTCAGGACAGGCAAACCAGGCAAATGTTTGGGGCCCCAAAATATACGTGGGAAAAGGGGGCCTCCGATGGCCACACATGTATTGGAACATTTTGCAATGACAGCTATAAACCCCCTTAAACGTCTCAGAACGGCAGCCCCCCCCCCGTGGAATAAAAATTCAGGTATGAGAATAATCATTCAGAATGTGTCTAAATAGTACTAGAATAAACAGTAATGACATAATCCTGGTAGGCATTGTGCAGGGTGTAAGGGCAGGGAGATTGAGGGAGTGCCCCTCATCTTCCACCCAGGTATCCTTACACATAAATGTATAAAAGGGAATGATGAGGCCTAAAAACAATATATGACCACTATATTTGATTATACACGATGTATTGTATATATGTATATGTATGATTGCATCTAAGTATATATATATATATATATATATATATATATATATATATATATATATAATGTATCACTACAGACCACTGTATGTCCAGAGTAAGGGCCCTGTTCTGACTTTATGTAAGCATGATATTCTGTGCCGGGCATCGCCTTGACCGGCTTATGACACGCTTACATAAAGATGGTATTCTGTATAGGGGGGTTTGGGCTAGTCGCAAAACAAGTCTAAACCAGAACCAACACACACACACACACACACACACACACACCAATATACTCACACATAGGCCTCTCACCATCAAAGACACATGGGCAGACCTACACACACTGGAATCAGGGGCCCAGCCACATTTTTTATTGTTATTGGAAGGATCTGAGTGAGAGAAGACTCCCACATCCTACCAGGAAGATCCGGCTAGCTTATCAAGCTGAAGTGTCAAAAACACAAATATTCACGCAGTTGTGCTCATTAAAATTAAAATATGGCCTTCAGTTTCCTAGCCTGGGCCCATCCTAATCTAGATCGTGTCAAAATGAGATATAGTCACAAGTATGCGCTCATCTTCGGACAAAGGACCATTCAGAGGCAATTATAGGTATTTTTCTGCTTCATGGTAGAAGGACATAAACACACACATAGGAAAAGAACACACACACTTCTTTAAGTAAGTTTAGGGCTGCAGATCTCTCAAGGCTAAGAGGCCCAGCTTGGGTTTTGTCTGGAATGTTCAAGGATGAGAGGAAAAGGTTAAAATGAGTGTATGCGAACATTCGAGAATTATATTAGAGAAAATGTTGGCTTATATTTCTTAAACATATTCACACGTACACAAAGGTCTGTGGAAATAAAACTTATAGTTTGTCTCGAGTGTGTCAGATTGATGGGAGTAATAAGTATTAAATTATATCTGTGAGGGCAACAGAGCTATTCAGTGTGTCTTCACAGTAATCGACGGCCTGATGTTCTTTTCACAAACTTATTATTGATGCCACTGTGAGCTGTATGTAAATGTGACAACTACAACACAACACAAGTATTATAAATATTATATCTTGAGAACACTGTTAGATAAATATTTAAAGGTAAATGTTGTATGATAAGTATATTATAGCAAAGGTTTTCAAAATTGGTGGATGAAAATTAACTACAATAGTATCTGGTCCACAGTGGGTCTTTTCAATTTCATTTTACTGTTCACATAGGCAGTAGAAATATTTCCCTAAAACTAATGTTAAGGAACTCATTAAGTGCTTTCTGGCAGTGAAGGAGAAAACTAGTGTTTTGTACAACTTAGAGGAAATAATTGTGTAAAGTAACCAGTGCTTTCTAGATTTGTGTAAAAGTATTGAAATTACATTGATTAAAGGGGAAATGTGGTGAGCTGTATTGTAAAACTGTGTTGCTAGTAAAGGAATTCTGTAAGAATTATCTATTGTACAATTACATTACACATTCTAGAGAGATTTGTTTGTTCCATAACCTGAAACTCAGCTGTTATTTGTATCACACAAACTGTTGTTAATGCTTACTAATATTGTGTTCCATATTTCGCATGTTAAATGTAAGGAGAAATTAACTACAATCAATAGTCTCTGTATTACATGTGTCATATGCATTTAGTTCATTTTTGGTTTCTGACTGTATTTATTTCTGTTACTTTATTGTACTTTTATTGTTTTAACCTAGTAGATCATTGTAATGATCACTTATTGAACTAGAATGGTCAAACCATGGCCAGGCCATTTCCTGTATATTTAAATCATAGCATTTCATCAAACTACAGTATAAATAAATGCCATAAGTAATGCATAATTAAAATGTTGTGCCATGAAAAGAAAAAGGGCCTGGTGTAGGATTTCAGAGGATGGGACCTGCCCCTGCGAGGATGCAAAGTTCCGCCCCAAGTAGGTAGAGTTAAGGACAGGATAAAAGGCCTAGTAATTCAAAATGAGGGGGGCTTTTTTACGATTGCTGAGATTGAATATGTGTTGGTCTGCGCAGACCAGCCCAGGGTTTTTGTATGTTATGCAATATATGTTTATATAATGTATGTTTATATGCAATAAACCTGATTGCATCAGACTCTGAAGATCATGGTTGTTTTTCTTGAAGAAACACTCAACAGTCCATCTGGCCGGACTGGGGTCTTATATTTTCTTCGATACCCCCCCACTCATATTGGTGCATTTTGCAGTGACATTTACAAAGTCATTAAGTAAAGTAACATCCCATAAAGCATAAAGCCACTAGTGCACCGCCGCTGAAAACGGAAACCCCCTATGTGGGTCTCCTTCTAGTTACGAGAGTCAGCTAGCTACCTGTCATAGCCTACTTACAACGTAGCTAACCATCGGCAGCATGAAACGAGCATACCTCAGTGGTAACCAGAAAAGAAAGAAAAAGCGAGAGGAGGAGGAAAAGCGACATCAAGGCAGTGGTAAGTGGATATAATTATGCTGAATAAATACACCATGAGCATCTGAGTGATATGCAACCTACTAGCAAACTATTACATATGTTATCGATAGCTGGCTAGCACTAGCTAACTATCCAGCGATTAGCTCACTGAGTTTAGCTAGCGTTAGCTTACAAAACATTTGTAAAAGTTGACTAGCAATCAATTTGTTAAATATGTAGTTGACATCTGGGTACAAAATACAAGAAAAAGAAAGATGCATGATAATATATGTATATAAAATTGTGCTTGCAATTGCATAGACATGATGGTTAGACTAAGTTTGCTAGCTAATGTGTAGTAGCAAGCCTAGCTAGATATGTTAGCTACCTTAGCTTCACATTGCGCCCCAGTGACTTAGCTAACTTCGGAAACATATTCTATAAATCATGCTGGGTATCGTGAGCATACTAATCTATTGTTTTTAAAGTCACAGACTTTAAAATGTATGGATTTAGTGAAATTTAGAACTGCTCAAATCATGTTTAAAGCCAGAAATAATTAATTGCCAGGCAATATACAAAAAATGTCCATGGACAGAGAGGGAAGTTATGATTTAAGGGGGGAACTTAACTTAAAATATCCTACTGTCCGCACCACTCTTAAAAGCATGTGCATTTCAGTTTGTGGGGTAGCTTTATGGAATGGACTGCAAGTGGAAACGAAACAGAGTAATAACAGTGGTGAGGACGCAGGCTTTCTTCATGCGGCTCTTTATTAACACCAATGGACATTATACAGCTTACAGTTTAGACAGGGAGAGACCTTAAAACCAGCCGCAAAACGCACTCTTAACGTTAACTAACTTCGTTCTTGACCGTTTGTTTTTCTTCTATGTCTGCCCTCACTCACATGGACCAATCAGGATATCTTAAAAAAGGTACACGACCCATGATCTCCTTCTTAAAGCTACATACCTCCATTTACCATCAGACGGCTAGCAACTATGCTGCATTCACATCAAAAAGGGTAGGCGGAGCAAGAGGTCCAACTTCGTGGCTGGAACGTCCGCACTTGGAATTTATTAGACAGACAGGCGCTCATTGAATGACTGGAGGTCAATGGAGTTTTTACAAAGTATGCTAAATGAGTCATTATCAGACAGACAAAATCAAAAGTCTCCCTTTTCTTTTTTGGATAATACTGTGCCCTCCACTATTATTGGCACCCCTGGTAAAGATGAGTTAAAAGGGTTATAAAAAATTAACCGTTTAGCTTAATGTCACACTGAAAAAATGAGAAAAATCAAGCCTTTAATTGAAGTAAATTTATTATGAGAAAAAAAATCCCTCATCAAAAAATAATTATTTTTAACAAAACCATGTGTGCCACAATTTGTCATGGTTATTTGCAGCCTTTGCTTTTCTACGTTTTGGTTTCCTTTTTGGCGTCGTCAGGACGCTCTATCGGATTTTTTCCGCCTCCGTTCCGGTTTTTGTATCTTGCCCGACAATTATTCCCTACACCTGTTTTGCGTTTCCTGCTGGCTATAAATACCTCAGGACTTCCGCATTTCCGCACTTCAATATTGTCTTTGCTATGTTGACAATGAAGTCGGTAAGGTATAGGAAATTTGGTCGCTGCATTTCTGGTTCGTACGAATAAGAAACGCAGCAAGTCCGGTTTTAAGATTTAGGATTAGATTGGTTTTCTCTTTTCTTTCCAATCGTTCTTTATCCTTTTTACCTGTTGCCATTTGTGTTCAGCTCTTTCGCCCCAAGAGTTTTGGATAACGGGTCTTCTTTTCTATTCTTTTACTTCACTCGTTCTCTCGAGTTTTGTTTTGTTTCTCTACCTCCTGTGACGCCTAGTGATTTAGTGCATGAGGTTTTTTTGTTATTTATTCTCGCTGTTTATCGAGACTCGCCTCCTTTTGAGGTCGCTTTGTTTTGGCTTGTGCTAGGGAAGTGGCGTATCTTTTTAAGATACACTTTTAGAATCCTTCTCTGTCACGTCTGGTTCTCCGAACCGTAACACAACCCTTACACAATTATTGGCATCCCTGCATTTATATATAGAATAAAGCAATAATTGAAAATATTTGGTCGCATATCCTTTGCATGCCATGACTTCCTGATGTCTGTGACCCAACAACATGAAAAGACTCTTGATATCTTATTTTCTGGTACTCTTACAAGCGATACTATAATGTCTCTGCATTTGAATGGATCTATATGGGAATTGGGGGGTGGGACTAGATTTAGCTGTAAATTATGCTGGAATAGTATGGAAAACATGGTTGGTAAAATGGCTGTAAGTCATCAAGGGTCTGAGGTATCAAACAAGCCTCAAACCATCACTCTGCTGCCAGATATGCAGTAGATATGGATGGATCACTTTAAGGGTTGTTTCTCCTGACAAATTTTTCTGTCATGGTTTGTGAACCTTTTTACCTTGCGTTCGGTTTCCTTGGTAGCCACGCGAGGGTGCTGCCCTTTTAGTGGATGTTTCCTCCACCCCGTCTTGATTGCGGAGCTTCTCTCAGCATCACACCTGTGCGTGGTTACCTTGGAGGTATTTAAGCCCATGTTTTCCTCCGTTAATTTGTATTGTCTGGCATTATTTTCTCTGTTTTGTGTGTGGTATTATTTTGCCCTTTGATTGCTTAGCCAGTATGATTAGGTCTAGGTTTTTTAGGAGACCATTTTTGCTCCAGAGTGTTTTTATTGGAGTAATGCGGGACTTGCCTTTGTGGATATATTAGGACTCTTCCCCCTTGGCTCTTTTCTGTCTCCGCTTTCTGGTCTTTCCTTTCTTCCGTTGCCTAGACCTTTTTGCCTTTTCTGTCTCTTCCTCTCTCTGTCTGCTTTCTTCCGTGAAAGCGAGAGGAGTCTTTGTTTGTTTGTGGGTGTATTTGTATAGTCATTTCTTACTAAGAGACCAGGCGTTTTTATCGTACTGACAGGCAGGGTTTTATTTATTCTGAGAGGCAGGGCGTGTATTTTCTATTGAGCTCTCGTTAGTCTTTTAGCTGGTAAATGTCCGGTGCACCTGTCCTGTTCGTCCTTTGGTACCTGTCTCCATACATGGAGCTTTCGCGATTTTGTTCGGAACTGTAGTTCTGTTTCATCATTCGGTACATGTCTTACTATAGGGAGACCGAGCGATGTTGTGGACATGTTAGCGTGTGACTGCGAGTCTCTGAAAGTAGCCTTGGAACGTTAGCTCTCTGTTCCTTTCGCCTCGTTACATTCCCCTTTACTGAGAGGCTAGGGCGTGTATTTTCTACTAAGCTTGTGTTAGTCATTTTGCTAGTAAAGGTATGGGACGGCGGTTTACCGGCGGCTCGCCTGTAAAATGTTTCTCCTGGGAGATCGGGCGTTTACCTCCCTTTTATGTTTTCTGTGTGTGACTACGAGCTTATGGAAGTAGCCGTGGAACGTTGGATCTCTGTTCCTGTCGACTCGTTACATTCCTCTTTACGGAGAGGCAGGGCTTTTATTTTCTATTAATCTCGCGTTAGTCTTTTAGCCGGTAAATGTCCGGTGCAGCTGTCCTGTTCGTTCTATTCGGTACCTGTCTCCGTTCATGGAGCTTTGGCGATTTTGTTCGGAACTGTAGTTCTGTTTCGTCCTTCGGTACATGTCTTCCTATAGGGAAGACTGGGCGATGTTGTGGACATGTTTGTGTGTGACTGCGAGTCTGAGAGTAGCCTTGGAATGTTAGATCTCTGTGAGTTGTCCTGACAGAAATAAATTTTTGAACACAAAGTACCAAAAAGAGCAAAGCACGATTCACTACTATACCCGGTACAACTATGTGTGAGTGCATGTGTGTGTGTACATCTGTGCGTGTTAAGCATCTGGGGGTTTGTATGTTCTCCTGCGTGTGGGAGGTTGTGAACCTTTGCAGGTGCGTGCCTCGGACACGTTTTCAGAGAGAACAAAAAAACTAACATGGAGGGAGGTTTGAAACTAGCTGGAGTTAGTTAACAATGGTGCATGAACTGAACCAAACAGATAAAGGATAACCGGATAACTTGCACGTTTGGCGAAAGAGTGACTGTGGTGAACTGCAGAGCTGGTCGGTGCGGATGGAGCGTGACTCAGGATATTTTTGGAGCTTCTGCTGGGAAAGACATATCTCCCCCAGACCGTAAGGAATGTGCTTTCGCCGTCCTGGTACCAGTGTGTGGGTTCAGGCCCGGTACGAGAGTGGGAACTGAGTGGTGGTGGTGTTCCTCTCCCCCTACCTAGCGTCGATGTTCCACAAAATGGACCAGGGTGAACGAGACGAGAGCGATGGCGAGCAGAGGAGGGACCGTGAGCCAGGGTCTGCTCGAGTGGTGACAGCAAGGTACCCCGTTGGCGACCACCTTGGAGGGTGGCTGAGCAGTTTTGTTTGTGGGTGTGTACTTATTAGTTTGGTTATTTTCTTTTGTTTTATTAGGTGGCAGCTCCTTCCGGCAGTGGGGCACGGTTGGATCTCCACAACATTTCTTTGGTGTTTATCGTTGTATGTCAGTGGCGTCGAGTGTGAAGTTTTGTTCTTTTTTTCTTTTCTTTTTTTTTAAGCAAAACAAAAACAAATAGTTTTAATTACAAATAGTGGTGAAGTCGCCCCCCTCCCACCCACCCCGCTACCTTAATCCCCCACAAAGAAAAACACCGCCCTCACCCCAATGTGTTACCCCGACCATGACAGACAGATAGACAAACAGACAGACAAACCAATCGGGTAGATAGACAGGGAGACAGACAGATGGATAGACAAAGGAGGTAAGAGTCGACAAATGAGCTTATATGAGTATATTGGGCCAGGAAAAAGTGAAGTACTGAGAAAGTGAAACTATTAATAACATGAATTGTGAATATGTATGCATCAGGTTAGACTATGTTTATAAGTGTGTAATGTGTATGAGAGAGAGAGAGAGAGAGAAGAAAGAAGAAGAGGAGAAAGGGGGAAAGGGGAGGGGGGTTGGCTAACTGGTTTATTTTGGTTGGATTATAAATTTAGATTATTGATGAATGGTTCCCAGTTGTCTCTGAATTTTGACATTTGGTTGTGGCTGGAAGCTGATATTTTTTCTAATAATATGTACGTTCTTATTAGGGGTGTCACGATACCGATTCGAAATCGAAAATCGATCGAAATGAGCGTTCGATTTCGAACTTCGAAATCACAAGCTGGTTCGCGATTCTCCAAGTTTTTTTTTTCTCTCCACCCCCGCCCCCCACGCGCTCTTCTTAGCCTTTCATGTGATGGGTAAAATGTTAAAAAAAAGTAGCCTACTTGGCTATCTCTAATGTAAGCGTTTCCGACAAAACTAAACTTGACGCCTTCCACTGCATTTTGTTCGTCCACGCAGGCGTCCGTCCGAAGAAAAAAAAACAACGATATTTCAAAGAAGACACAGCTGATAGTTAACGTTAGCTTACCGGTAGCCTGCATTACTTTTTGACACACCATGGCCACTGCCGGAGTCGGAGATGGAGAAACAGAACTGGAAAATCCTCCTGCTTCCCTCAAGTCACCGGTGTGGCAACATTTTGCCTTCCCCGTGAGTTATATAAACAACGAACGCATCATTGACAAAAAAACGACAGTTTGTCGGCTATGCTACACGTGAGTACCATACGCCACCTCAGGCAACACGTCAAATATGGCAGGACACATTCGCAGGCATCACAAAGAAATAGATTTGACTGGGAAAAAAACATTGACACAGGCAACTCAAATGACAACCCAAATGACAGTTGTCAAGGCATGAAAAAAATGTATAAATAGTTAATAGCGTGGTACATGTTCAACTGTTTATTATTTCAGATATTAGTTTGTTAAAGCTCTTAACTGTTCAAAGAATGTGAACACGCTCATCTTTTTAAAGAAGAATTTGAAAATGTAAATGACCATTGTCAGGGCATAAAACCAATGTGTAAATTGTTAATAGCGTGGTAAATGTTCAACTGTTTATTCTAGAGTCTAGTTTTGATAAAGCTCTTAACTGTTTAGGTGTGTTTAAATATTCTCATATTTTTGTTATTATTTATAATTGTTATTATTCAAATAAAAGTTACTTATTGAGAAACAAGTATTTTTCTTTACAAGTCAAGACTCGATAGTCTAACAATGGCATAGTCATTAGTTAGACTATAGTGCTGGAAAAAAAAATTGTGCTGAAAAAATATCGAAAATCGAATCGTGACCTTAAAATCGAAAGTCAAATCGAATTGCGGATTTGGAGAATCGTGACACCCCTAGTTCTTATGTGTATGCCCGAATTGTCAGTCTGTTAAGGTGCCCCCCTCAGAGTGCTAGTCGGGCCGGGCAGGCGGCTGCCCTGGGGCAAGCTATTCGGTGGTGTGGGTGGTCACGTGTGTGTGTGTCCAGTGCTTAATATAACTATCACTGGATTTAGTGTGGCGTGTGATTGGAACGGCATGTCGTGTGGTGTGTGGGAACTGGGCACGCTGACCTGGGGGGGTCTTGTGCTGCTTGGCAGGATCTCGTAGTTGGTGGGAGGGGGGACAAGAGAACAGACCGGCATCATCCATTGTCAAAGCTTTTGTGTATATTGTAGGTGTTCATTTCAAACCTAATTTGGCGCACATGATTAGTTCTCCAGGAACAGGGTTGGGGACCACTGTTTTAGAGGAATGTTAAATTAAATTACCAATAGAGTCCTATAAAATGTTTGCCCTGCCTGCCATTTTATTGCGCGTCAGTTTGTGACAACCAGAAAAGGCCTGTTTGTGGCCTGTCACCATGGTAACCAACATGAAATGAGGAATACAAGTCGCTCACTGTTTACTACAAACTAAAATATCACAAACATCCTACTCTACCACGTCAGAAAGCGAGGGTACCATGGAAACCTGCATATCGTCTTCATCAGCGCGAGTCGAGCTATTATCTACCAAAATACATGAAGTTCCAACATGCCACCGTTCTTACGTATTTCATAAAAGTATATCGACCACTCTACAGTGTGATCTACATGAGGGCGAATCGGGTTGAAGATAATGGACATTTAAATATATTTAGGTTACATATGGTTATATATGGTTAGTTATTTAACCACCAAACATTTTATACTATCACAGCAACAATAAAAAACACATAAGGTCCTGGATATAGGTGAATTAAACTGTTATATTTGCCTGCTCACTTATTAGTGAATTTCTGTCATCATAACATAATTTCCTTCTGCTATGAAAATCTCTCATAAAGTATGGAATAAAGTAAATATCTTATTTTTAAAGTATGGAATACTTTATTCCATAAAGTAAAGGAATAGAGTCTGTATTGACAGAATCCGCTTCTTTCCTGGTCGTATACGTTCTAGAAGTGGCATTTTGAGACCGTTTTAGCTGCCCCATAGAAGTGAATGGAGAGTGACAAATACCCTATTCTGGATTATCACCCCAGGGGAGCACAGAGCAACTAATGAACATATTTCGCCACTATTTGGACTCATATCATGGCCAGGTAACTACACAACCCAAAGTTCGACCAAACTTCAGTTGTGCTATAAGCCATTATTGGTGTTTGTGTTACATTGATATCTGGAGTTATAAAGCTGTAAACAGAACGGTATAAAACAGATGAAAATGGGTAAAATTAAGCCTCTGCGCAAAGGGGTTAAAAGTAGAATACAAAGATTAACAGGATGCAACAGACCCCATTTAGAGTATTATGTGCAGGTCTAGGCACATGACTACAGGAAAGATATAGAAGCTCTTGAAAAGTACAAAAAAGGGAAACCAAAAAAAACATATAATTTAACTTTTAAGGGGATAGACACTATATTCAGGCATAAAAAAAGCAGACCAATGAAGGGTTTGATTCAGGCTTTAAATTCATAAATAGCATTAACAATGTGAACTAGAAATGATTTTGCAGGTTGAAATCTATAAGTGAACACAGGTGGAAATTAGTTCTCCTTATGTTTTAGATATACAGTGGCACTAAGAGGTGGTAAGGCAACAGTGGACATCCACCATATACACACTGATATTTGAAGAGAGGAATTAATATTTTTCATTCAAAAATGCTTCAAATTTGCACATGAACTCACATTTTTAATTTTTATTTGAACTATTAATTTCGTTGCAATTTTAAAAAACGCATGTTTCTGTTTTCTGGGGATCTGTAAGTCATAGACAATTCTATAATTGTATAAACCATAGGTTTGTCTATGGTACATTTTTATACATTTTTGATGTAGTAGATGGTAGTGGTTTGCAATACCATAAATTCCTTATCTTCAGTGTGTTCTTTTATATTCATTCATTTCCATCTTAATTATTGGCCCATTATCAGTACTACATTTCAACAAGGATGACTGCAAAATGGATTGTTTTTGAGATGACATTTAAGATGTCAATGCATTACATTACAATACATTAATCACACTGGATATTATATTTCAACAAAAAAATGTTTTCAACGTACAAAAATGCCAAATTACTCACGGATAGCCTAGAAAGCGCTGTCTGTAAGTCATTAATTAATCCTTGCAAGAGCTAGACCTGCCGATAAAACTATTGATTATCAAATTGAGCCAATAATATACAAAAAACTATATTGGCTATTGTAGCTCACACTAATTAAACTAAATTGTTGTCATTCAAACTTTGTGCCCCATCAAAGTGTCAAATGGCAATAATTTATAGTGGATGTGTTTTGGCTCTGGCAGTTCAGATGTCTTTTGGCTCTGGCACATTAGACTTTCATTTGAGGGTTTTTACATCCATATTGAGTAAACCGTGTAGCAATTGTAGCCCTTTTTATACAGTCCCCCAATGTTAGGGGACAAAAAGTAATTGGACAATTTAACATAAACTTAAAAGTCATCATATTTAATATTTTGGTTGCATATCCTTTGCATGCCATGATGCCCTGATGTCTGTGACCCAAAAACATCAAAATACTCTTGATATCTTATTTTCAGGTACTCTTACAAGCGATATTACCTCTCTGCATTTGAATGGATCTCTATGGGAATTGGGGGGGGGGGGGACTAGATTAAGCTGTAAATTACGCTGGAACAGTATGGAACATGGTTGGCATTATCGTCCCTTAGTCACTTCAAGCACAGATTGGAGGCCAACCAGATGAATCAAGCACTCAATAGCCTCATTCACTGTAATGTATCCTAATAACACACACACACACATTTATAATGATTATTATTATTTATTTCAATTTTTCATTATTCTTTGTTCCCTATTGTATATATTATATAATTTAATTTTCTCAGTCAGGTATTTTTTTATAAGTCCACTTGGGTTTCAAACTTCTTCGGCACATGTCCTTTGTTTTGTATGGTCTTTATTGTGCAAATAAATAAAACCTAAAACCTAAACACATGGCTGGCTAAATGGTTGTATGTCATCAAGGCTGACCCTATCAAACGAGCCTCAAACCATCACTCGGCTACCAGATATACAGTAGATGTGGATGGACCACTTTAAGGGTTGCTTCTCCTGACTTATTTTTCCGTAGAGTTCGAAAGGAAAATGAGTCAGGAGAAACAACCCTTAAAGAGATCCATCCATATCTACTGCATATTTATATTCAGATTTATATAAATACCATCATTTATAAGGGAATCGGACACAGTCTCAATATTTAAGTCTAGATTAAAAATGCACCTCTATGATCAGGCTTATAAGGAGTTGTAGTCTGGAGACAGGACCAGAGAAGCCTTTAGCCATAGAGTAATGTGGGGGTGGCTTTCCTTACTGTCACCTGTCAACAGCTGTGACCACATCTTCCTGGGCTGGCTCTTGATAGGTGGGTAGGATTGTACTTCTTATTTAAAGTGCATGGTGACATTTTTATTTAACTCTTGACCAGCAACAACAGTAAACAGATAAATACAATTTTGTATAATAGAATAAATACAGTCAAGCCGGAAAGTCTGCAGTCTTTCACCTTCTCCACATTTTATTACGTTACAGACTTATACTACAATAGATTGAGTTCATTTTTTGCCTCAAACATCTACACACAATAGCCAATAATGACGAAGTGAAAACAGGTTTTTAGAAAATATGCAATTTTATTTTACTGACAAAAATAGGTTATTTAGGGGTTACATATCTGTACACACCCTTAGCCTAATACTTGGTTGCTGCACCTTGGCAGCGATTACAGCTTCAAGGCATCTTGGGAAAGAAGCTACGAGCTTGGCACACTTGTTTCTGGACATATTTTTCCCATTCCTCTTGGCATATCCTTGCAAGCTCCGTCAGGTTGGATGGGGAGCGTCGGTACACAGCCATTTTCAGCTCTTTCCACAGATGTTCAATTGGATTCAGGTCTGGGCTCTGGCTGGGCCACTCAAGGACATGCACAGACTTTCTCCGAAGCCACTCATTTGTTCTCTTGGCTGTGTGCTTCGGGTCATTGTCATGTTGGAAAGTAAACCTTCGCCCCTGTCTGAGGTTCAGAGTGCTCGGGAGCAGGTTTTCTTCAAGGATCTGAGTGTACTTAGCTGCATTCATCTTTCCCTCTATCAGGACTAGTCACCCCGTTCCCGCTGCTGAAAAACATCCCCACATCATGATGCTGCCACCGCCATGCTTCACTGTAGGGATGGTATTACCCAGGTGATGAGCGGTGCCTGGTTTCCTCCAGACGTGACGCTTGGTATTCAGGCCAAAAAGTTCAATTTTGGCTTCATCAGACCAGAGAATCTTGATTCTCATGGTTTGAGAGTCCTCTAGGTGCCTTTTGGCAAACTCCAAGCGGGCTGTGATGTGCCTTTTACTAAGGAGGGGCTTCCGTCTGGCCACTCTACCATAAAGGCCTGATTGGTGGAGTGCTGCCTGGATGGTTGATCTTCTGAAAGGTTCTCCCATCTCCACAGGGATACGCTGGAGCTCTGTCAGAGTGACCCTCAGGTTCCTGCTCACCTCCCTGGCCAAGGCCCGTCTTCCCCGATTGCTCAGTTTGGCCGGGCGGCCAGGTCTAGGAAGATTCTTGGTGGTTCCAAACTTCTTCCATTTACAAATGATGGTGGCCACTGTGCTCTTTGGGACCTGTAAAGCTGCAGAGATTTTTCCGTACCCTTCTCCAGATCTATGCCTTGACACAATCCTGTTTCTGAGGTCTGCACATAATTCCTTTGACCCCATGGCTTGGAGTTTGCTCTGACATGCACTGTCAACTGTGGGACCTTATATAGGCAGGTGTTGGCAATCCTCAATCATGTCCAATCAATTGAATTTATCACATGGGGACTCCAATTAAGTTGTAGAAACATCTCAAGCAGTATCAGTGCAAACAAAATGCACCTCAGCTCACTTTTGTGTACATATGATATTTTACATTTAGATTTTTAATAAATTAGCACAAATGTCTAAAAACCTGTTTTCACTTTGTCATTATGGGCTATTTTGTGTAGAATATTGAGACAAAAAATGAACTCAATCTATTGTAGAATATGTGTGTAACGTAATAAAACGTGGAGAAGGTGAAAGGGGTGTGCAGACTTTCCGGCTTGACTGTATATAGCCTAATGGTTCAAATAAACATATTTTATGGTGTCCACATAAATCTTTACCAAATACTATTTAAAACAACAAAAATTGTGTCACTGTCCAAATACTTATGGACTGCACTGTATGTCTGGATAGTGTCATGGTTATTTGCAGCCTTTGTTTTTCTATGTTTTTGGTTTCCTTTTTGGCGTCGTCAGGACGTTCTATCGGATTTTTTCCGCCTCCGTTCCGGTTTTCGTGTCTTGCCCGACAATTATTCCCTTCACCTGTTTTGCGTTTCCTGCGGGCTATAAATACCTCAGGATTTCCGCACTTCGAGATTGTCAACATAGCAAAGATATACAAAGTAGGTAAGGTATAGGAATTTCGGTCGCTGCATTTCTGGTTCGTACTAATAGGAAACGCAGCAAGTCCGGTGATAAAGATTTAGGATTAGATTGGTTTTCTCTTTCCTTTCCAATCTTTCTCTATCCTTTATTCTTTTTACCTGTTGCCAGTTGTGTTCAGCTCTTTTGCCACAAGAGCTTTGGCTAACAGGTCTTTTCTATTCTTTTCCTGCACTCATTTTTTCGAGTTTTGTTTTGTTTCATCACCTCTTGTTACACCTAATTATTTAGTGTGTGAGGTTCTTTTCTTAGTTATTCTCGCTGTTTATCAAGATCGACTCAGTTTTTGGAGGTTGCTTTGTTTTGCCTTGTGCTAGGGAAGTTTTGCTCCCGATCCTGTGTTATCCCAGTCCTGGTGCGGATTCTTCCGTGTTTTGTGGCGTATCTCTCTCTAGATACGCTTTTAGAAATCCTTATCGGTCGCGTTTGGTTCTCCGAACCTTACACCCCCTCTCACAGATAGGTTTGTAAAAGTCTATATTTAGGCTATTCACTAGGTCTAAAGATTTATATTGAGCAAATGTATATTTTTATCTGTATTTATATATTCGTCCCTTTTTCTACTGTAAATGGTTTTTCTTGGTAAAAATGTCTGTTTGTAAATTTGAATGGTATATGCTGCTAGAAAAACATTTAAAAAACTTTTTAAAATACATTTTGTAAGCAATAATGACCGAGGAGCCGGGCATTATACAGTTTGAATGCCCGACGTGGAGGTCGCCTCGGGCAATTTCCCTCCGCGAAGGGCATTCAAACTGTATAATGCCCGGCTCCTCTGTCATTATTGTGCTTATACCATGGTTACCAATAATGATTATATATAGTTACTTTTATATTTATTGATTTTTATTGACTTAATCAGCTAAAATTGAAATATCCTTCCAAGGCCATTTTGGCATGTTTTCCGTTGTCAAGCACTACTGCTGGTTGATAGTTCTATTTGAACAGAAAACATCTCGTTGCTAATTCTATTTCTGGTTACTATGTCTATTTTGTCCGTAGTTATGCAAAAACCTCTTGTTGGTAGTTCTGAAAACAATTGATTCTATAAGGAAATAAATAGTTCCTTCTCAACTTTATACCATAAAATTAGCGCCAATTTTAGTTATTTTTGTCATTAGTTTAAGAAAATTATTTAAGAAAATTGCATGAAACCGCAACACAATTTTTAAATGGTTTGGTCATGCAGCCTAATCTAGGCTAAGGAAATTGCATTTCAGATTTGCGTCATGAGATGTGAACATCTGAAAAAAAAAATTACATCTGTTGCTGTTAGATGTAACTTGTCATACAGACATACAGTCATAAAGACATTTCGCTGGATAAAATGTTTTATAATACACAGATTAACATGCTTTGTGAAGTAAGTTCGCAACCAGCGTTGCTCACGTTAACTGTCATGGTTTCTGACAGCCTCCGGTTGTTTCTGCGGTTGTTCTTTCTTTTGGCGACGTCAGGGGAATCTATCAGATTTTTTCCGCCTCTGTTTCGGTGTTTGAATCTCGCCCGGCAATTATCCCTTTCACCTGTTTTGGATTTCCTGCCGGTTATAAATTTCCGCATTTCTGATGCTCCGATATTGTCTTTGCTATTTGACATCGAAGTCGGTAAGGTATAGGATTGTGGTCTCGACGTTTCTGGTTGTTACAAATAAGAAACATAGGTAGTCCGGTTAGAGTTAGGAGAAATATTTATTTTAGTCTTTTTCTTTCCTTTCTCTCTTTATCCTTTAAACTCCTCTCCCGGTTACCTCTTTCGTACCTAGAGCTTAAGATAACAGGTTCTATTTCTATTTTCGTTTCTCTAGCCCTTTTTCACTGGCTTTCTTTTGTTTTTCTCTGACCTCCTGTTATACGCTCTTCGTGTGAGAGTGTGAGGTTCTTTTGTTGTTAGATTACTTGCTATTATCGAGTTCGCCCTCTTTTGGGGTTGTTTTTGATTTGGCTTATGCCGGGAGGTTTTTATTCCCATTTTTCGTTAGCTCCGCGGCAGGAAGGGAACAATCTGCTTTTGTGGTGTATATTTTACTATATACACTTTTAGTATTCCTTGGCTGTCGCGCCTGGTTCTCCAAACCTTACACTCCCCCTGACAGTTAACATTAGGTAAAGCCCTACTACGTTACATTCATATTTCCAAACTGAATAAATACTGCACCTCTAACCACAAAACTGCTTTGCTAGATTAAAGGCGAATACAAACTTTTTAAATCAGCGGATTTAGCGTTATTAATCAGCTGTTGGTGTTGCTATGGTTACCATTCATAAAAGGGTTGACTCTAATGGCGCTGGCAGCAGATAACGTAGACTGCGTATTAATTTAGAATGGTGATTAAAATGTTGCCAGCACTACTTCATAGCCGGGCGGTATTCGTAAGCAATAATGACCGAGGAGCCGGGCATTTAACAGTTTAAATGCCCGACGCGGAGGGCATTTCAACTGTTAAATGCCCGGCTCCGAGGTCATTATTGCGCTTATACCATGGTTACCAACAATTATTATATATAGTCACATTTATATTTATTGATTTTTATCGACTTTATCAGCTGAAATTTAAATATCCTTCCGAGGTCATTTTGGCATGTAGTTTGCCGTTGTCATGCAAAACTGCTCGTTGGTAGTTCTATTTGAACAGAAAACATCTCGTTGCTGCTTCTATTTCTCGTTACTAGTTCTATTTTGTCCGTAGTTATGCAAAAACCTCTCGTTGGTAGTTCTGAAAACAATTGATTCTATAAGGAAGCAAATAGTTCCTTCTCAACTTTATACCATAAAATTAGCACCAATTTTGGTTATTTTTGTCATTAGTTACATTATTTAAGAAAATTGCATGAAACCGCAACTCAATTTACCTCCCTCTCTCCGTCTTGCTTTTTAAAAATGCTTTGGTCACGCAGCCTATTTTAAACAGCCCAGGCTAAGGAAATTGCATTTCACGATCTGCATCATAAGATGGGAACATCTGAAAAAAATAGCCTACTGTAGATACAGAGTTTGTTACTGTTAATTGTCATATCTAAGACATTTCGCTGGATAAAATGTTTTTTTAATATACAGATTAACGTGCTTTGTGAAGTAACTTGTTCGCATTCGCAACCAGCATTGCTCACGTCAGGGTTACATTACATTAGGTAACGTTAAAGCCCTACTATGTTACGTTCATATTTCCAAACTGAATAAATACTGCACCTCTAACCACAAAACTTCGTTGCTAGATTAAAGTTGTTGTAACTAAGATATTTGGCGAATACAAACATTTTAAATCGGCGAATTTAGCGTTATTTGCCGGCTTTATTAATCAGCTGTTGGTGTTGCTATGGATACCATTCATGAAAGTGTCGACTCTAATGGCGCTGGCAGCAGATAACGTAGACGGCGTATTAATTTAGAACGGTGATCAAAATGTTGCCGGCGCTACTTCATTGCCGAGCGGTTTAACGAAATAAATGCCCACCCTCCAGCCAATCAGAATCGAGTATTTAGCCAAGCCATGGTATAAACAAATGAAATGCCCACCCTCCAGCCAATCAGAATCGAGTATTTATCCAAGCCGTGGTATAAACTAATTTAATGCCCACTCTCCAGCCAATCAGAATCGAGTATTTATCCAAGCCATGGTATAACTGAAATTATACAACAATGAGATACGAGCCAGTAACATGATTGGCCGAGGCGCGTTCCACCAGTGCTGGTATTTAGTATAACCTCACTGCCATTGCGTAGACGCGTTCTATAGAGCGTTGCCTAGGAAGCATAAAAATTAACAATAGCAACAGCAACAGGGTGCTAGCAATTTGGCAAATCCGAAATAAAGAATGAGTTAATCAAAAGTTATTGTTTCAATATTTTTTCATTACTTACTAAACCTTTATGGTAACATTGTTGTATAAAAGCAATAGATCACTCAAGGATTCGTACGTTATTGGATATAATCACTGCGGAGAGTACTCCACAACTCGACCTTCGGGCTCATTGCTGTGATGTCACCGCAGTGATTATATTTCCAATAACGCACTCCCTCTTGTGATCTATTGCTTATTTAACTTGACAACCAAGTATAAATATATTAATTCTGGAATGTAATTTTTCATCAACTGTTTAAAAGATAACCATATTTGGGCTAGGACCTGCTACACGGAGAAACTCCTGAATAACCTAGACATAACTAACCAAAAATGGTATGAAAGAGACTGTAAAGTAAAAAGATAAATGGCAGCAGTTACCTAATGAATTGTGCTTTGCTAAACGGAATGTAGCGAGCTACGCTACAAGGTAAAAACACTGCGCCATCTTGGTTCGATAATTACGCTTGGTTGCCTCCTCCTCTGTATCTATGTGAATTCCTAGGGCTTTGTGTTGAATGAGGGCTTGTCTGAAAGATAAGAGTCTTGGCTATTGGCTGGAATATTTGACAGACAGATTTAAAACCCAATGGAAAGCAAATAATACTCGCAGTGGAGTTGGGTTGATGCCAGTTTTTCCCATTTCAGATAGGCCTATTGTGCTATCAGTCAGTTCACAATGCCAAACTGAACACAGCCGAACTACTCGTGATGAAGTTCAGAAAAGCACAAGTCGGTTTAAAATTGGGAAAAAATCATGTACAGCCGTATGAAAGTTTTAAAGTATTTTTTCTTGAAGCCTAAAGGTATAATGATTTTTCAAAAGTAAAAAGAGAGAAGGACAGTAACTCAGTCTTTTGTTTTATTTGGGCACGGACGCGTTTCAGCTTCCGCCTTCGTCAGCGTGCATAAACAACAAGGACAGGTATAGGGCTTATATAACATGACGTGAGTCAATCAACTCGAACATTCATCAATCAATAGATCAATCAAACACTACATCAATGTTTGTAAGATATAATAACACATTGTATAGGACATCATATCTGCGTGTTAGTATTGTTACAGAACAGCAAACTTTCAAAAACACAAAAAACAAATATAATGTGATCACAGATCAAAGCAATTTGAAATTTCATTAATTAATTTTCATTAATTTTATGTCTGTTTTAATTAAGGGCAGGCCCAACATGCCTCAGCCAACCTGGAAGTAGCTGATTAATCTTCGCATATTACCCTGTAGTACTCCCTGTACTCCCATGTATTTTAACATGGACCTCAGGTCATTTTTCTTTGCTTCTGCCAGAGTAGAATTTTTTTGTTGGCTCTTTGGCTGTGGAAGAGGGACAGTGGAAGGCATGACACCTCTGTTGGCCCTGGTACTACAGCTAGGGCCTCTGACATCAACATGAACAGGTTGTTGATCATGAGCAGTGCAGTACTGCAGGCTAAATGGGCACTGGTCAAAAATTAGTTGTGCCACTCCTGCAAATGGAACTTGCTTGTAATGAAAGTTCTTTGTGCAGGACTGGTAATCTTTGACCTCATCTGAATGACAGTATACGGTTGTTTTCGGTTTGCCTTCAAGAGCACACGCATGAATGACACTGGGGAAAAAAACTCTTATATTACTGTGCATATTGTCAACTTCTTGCACAGCGAGTATTTCATTGTGAGCTTTGCTATCTGAGGATACTTGCGAATGAAATCTGTCATGGCAAAAGCCATTATTGAGTTTCTATTTTGCGGGATGCAACTATCACTCCACGTTACGATTTCACTTACATTAGGATGATCCTCGAGCACCCTTTTCATAATCTTTGAGAATGCGCTGGCAATGTCATTGCCGCCTCTCCCAGACATTGTTTCTGTCCATAAAGCACAATAACCTCTTCTAGTAATTGAGCTGTGTGCTGTTAGATTATACATGTTCAGTTTTCGCTTGTAAAAAAAACGGCTGATTTCAGCACGGGGACAAGATATCACATTTTCCAAATCAAAGCTAATTGTAAGCTGCTCTTTGTTTTCCCTTTTTTTTTTACGTTCGTCACGCATGGCATTCTTGTTGTGGATATGCTGCTCGTGGGCTTTTGCATCCTGCTGGTTTACCAAGCCTTGTTTAGATGCAACTTCAAATGCCTCACACTGGTCACACCTGTCAGACTTAGGGCTGTGAAAACTTAAATTAAATTCATTGTTGAAAATATATCGGTAGTAGGAGATTTTGACAGGGGTATCACCAACTTCAGTGCATTTATCCTTGTACAGGTCATACATCTTGGATACATTAAGTGTGGGCTCTAGGTAATGTCTCTGGGTTCTGGCGCGGCAATAATGAGACTCAATGATAGGGAATGATTTAATGTGTGACCAGACGTTCTCTGTGGCCTGTTCTCCTATATATTTCTTTCTATGTTTTCCCCGTCTATCTGATTTTGGTGTTCCTGACACTTGGTCCTTGTTTTTGTGCACATTATAAATGGGCTTTTGGCTGATGGCTAATGTACCTAAGAAGTAAGATTTGCATACTCTAATCTTTTCACCCAGGACGCTGAAGAAATATTTGTATGTCTGACTTCTTCTAGAATTCTCTATATTCCCCCTTTCTTTTAGGTGACACTCTGTGTTCATTGCTAAAAAATCATACTTTCTGTCTTGTGTGAGCATGTAATATTCCTCAAAACATTTTTGTCGTTCAGTATTTGAAATTTTGTTAATGCAATTAAATTTACAAGATGTGGAACATTTTTTTACACATTTCACGTTTGGCCTGAACTGCCTTTCCTGCAGTGGAAACGTGTGTTTTACCTGAAACAGTTTCTTGCGCTTATTTGCCTGCCAGTCAGATGGGTTTCTCACCCTCTTTCTACTCTTTCTTTTGTGTTCTGGTTGTTGCCCTGTGCTCTGGAGGGGCTCTGGCTGATGCTGGGGCTCTGGCTGATGCTGGAGCTCTGGCTGATGCTGGGGCTCTGGCTGATGCTGGAGCTCTGGCTGATGCGGGGGCTCTGGCTGATGCTGGAGCTCTGGCTGATGCTGGAGCTCTGGCTGATGCTGGAGCTCTGGCTGATGCTGGGGCTCTGGCTGATGCTGGAGCTCTGGCTGATGCGGGGGCTCTGGCTGATGCTGGGGCTCTGGCTGATGCGGGGGCTCTGGCTGCTCTCCGCTTTTCTTAGTCTGTGCCTGCTGATCATAATCATCACTGTAATAGATCAAGGTCAAGAAACGATACATTCTATATGCCTTGTAATCTGGACGGGTCATTTTTATAGTTTCATGAGTGAAAACCGTTGATTTACAGTTAAATATATGATTATTTTATGATTTAAAGCAGTGCAGAATTTAACCATTTTGTATAGCTAAATTGACCGATTTATAGATTTGGAGCCACTAAGGGACCACAGGGTACACTGCTTACATTTTACGTTATAGATCTTTAGTAGTTCTGGAGTCTACGATCAAGGAAATGTATGTTATAGTTTATCTGTTTTACATGTGTAGCTCAGTATTTCATTGCAATCTAAAGAAAAATAACTTTGTTTCTGCATTTTTTGCCAAGATGTCTTTGCATTTGTGGCACTTTATCTTTACCTAAATTATGAAAATGTAATCCAATTATTGTAAATGGTACAACTGTCTTGCTTTACTTAAGCCATTTTCCCAGTTTCTGTGATGGTCACTCCTGGAGTTATAAAGCCTTAAATAGACCTGTACCTAAATATGTGAGGATTGCCCAAATGCGGCATCTGCGCCAAGGCGTTAACCTTAAATGGCGAAGGGAAAAAAAAAGTACACTCTCCGCTTTGGTAAAGTTACCTTATTATACAGTCTAACGCTATGTTTGGTACCCGCCTCCCACACACATTAACTAAGCAATTTTCTCAATATTGCTAAATCTACCTAGCTTGCAACACAACATACTAGCTTATGTGGGGCGGCAGTGTAGTATAATGGTTAAGGAACTGGACTTGTAACTGAAAGGTTGCAGGTTGGATTCCCAGGTAGGACACTGCCGTTGTACCCTTGAGCAAGGTACTTAACCTGAATTGCTTCAGTATATATCCAACTGTATAAATGGATAAATGTAATAAGAAGTTGTGTAAGTCGCTCTGGATAAGAGCGTCTGCTAAATGCCTATAATGTAATGTTATGTAAGCCTGATAAAATAAAGCACTCTTTTTAGGATATTTATTGAATCAAAAACTGATGCATTTCGGAGTCAAGTTCCTTTGTCAGAGTAACATGAAATTACTTAATGACCGAACTGTGGAGCTAGATTCGTGGCGCCAACACTGCCGCAACTCGCGAGCTAACCACCAACGAACCAACTAACGTTAGCTAGTGTTTTCACGCTGCAGTGAACAATCCCAGTTGTTTTCACACTTTTCAATCCAGGATTTGGATGACCTGAAAGTTTTACTCAGTACTGAAAACTACAACTTTAAAACTGTATTGACAACTAGCTAGTTAACGTTAACGCTAACTTAGCTAGATAAAAATATAAAAGTTAAACAATTAGAAACAAACTATCTAGCTAGCTATTAACGCTATTACGTAGTTCACATTAGCAAGAAATTATCTCTAATGACCCGCTGTCTTTTAAACTCACCCCTCTCTTTCTTTACATGGAAATCTATAAAACATTTTTTTTTTTTCTGTTTGTCCTTCTTGCCATAGTTGCTTAACAGTGACTCTTTTCTAACAGGCAGGAGTGCAGGCAGGAATAAAAGGTTCTCTAATTGGCTACTTTGTTTATACATGAGGTTTGTGATTGGACTGCAGATAGAACCTTATAACGCCAAGCGCAGAGGGGTATGTGCAGATAGAGCTTTCTGTTTTTGTATATTTTGGCAAAAAAAAAAATTGAATCATGAATAATGATTAACACATGTATGCAGACGCACTTAAAGATTAATTTTATGTAACTAACTCATTTTTGATAAAAATGTCAGATAGAACCTTCTAATTCTCAGCTCACGAAGTGATAACCAATTAAAACTTGTCCAAAGGGACTGTCTTTTGTGCCAGTTAAACATGCAGATTAATTCACCACAAAGGTGGAAATGTTCAAATTCTTCAGATCAGTCAAATTAAAAGTGTATTATTCAAAAGATGCTGTAAAGAATCCTAGGGTCTCATTGAATTGAATATCTCAGAATATTGACACTGTCCCAAAAGCAAGAAAGATCTTCAAACCTAAAAGCAAGTTTGTTCCTCCTGTTATCAACTCATCTGTAGATACTTTCTGCAGACTGGTTGAGCAGGACGTTACAAACCTGTGCGCTCATGACCCTGTGTTCCACTCCAATCTGTTACAATCGGAAAGAGATGCTTTAACCCAACGACTTGCAAACGAAATGTGGTTATTAAGCCCTCAGGCAAAGGCGGTTCCATTTTTGTACAAAGCAAAGAAAAATACATTTTAAAAAATCTAAAGACAATTGTACGATCAAAATTCATACCGCAGTTTACCATTTGACCCCACAGCAAAATTTAGTGATGACATCAAAGCTACTTTAGAATGGGCTTTACAAAAAGAATACATTGATAAGGATGAACACAATTTTCTGTTTCAGAACCACCCAGTATGGCCTGTAATTTATACTCTTCCCAAGGTTCACAAAGATACTGAGAATCCACCAGGTCGCCCATTTGTGGCTGGTATTCAATCTTTAACAGAACCTCTCTCTCAGTATGTTGATTTCCACATAAAGAATTTGGTTTACAAATGACCTTCATATCTCAAAGATACCACAGATTTCTTGAACAAACTTTCAACAATTGGAGATTTGGGGAACTCTGACCTACTTTGTACAATGGACGTATCAAGCCTGTACGCTAGCATACCCCATCAGGAGGGTCTACATTCTTTATGCTATTTTCTAAAGATAACAGAGGAGGAGAATCCTCCTACAGAATTTTTGATGGAGTTAACAGAAACAATATTAACAAACAATTCTCTCAAATTTCAGGATCAATACTTTTTACAAATTCAAGGTACCGCAATGGGCTCCCCAGTGACGCCCAATTATGCTAATTTGTTCATGGGAAAATTTTTATTCGATTTTATTTACAACGACAATCCGTATCTCAAATACATAAAGGGATTTTACAGATATATTGATGATGTATTCTTCATTTGGAGTGGGACAGATGAAGATTTACAGTTATTCCATACACATGTAAATTACCTTAGAATCAGATAGTCACTTGATCTCGTTCCTCGTTCTGTTAAGAAAGTCTTACAAACTGAGGTCTACCAAAAAAAGACTGATAGGAACACATTTCTTCATCACAGCAACTTCCACATTCCCTCACTACGCTGTAGCGTGCCATATAGTCAGCTCTTGAGAATTAGATGCATTTGTAGCAGTGACATCACTTTTGATAAACATGCTATGGATCTGTGCAAACGTTTTGAGGAAAGGGGGTATAATGTCAAACAGCTGAACACTACATTGGAAGAAGTATGGAAAATAGAACGAGAAACTCTTCTCATTCCTAAACCTCGATATACTACTGTTCCTCCTATCAGTTGTGTCTCCACCTATAGCCAAATCTCTCGAGATGTCAAAAACTCTGTCAACCGGCATTGGCATATTTTAAGTAGTGACCCTAATATTGGCGACATTTTTGCTACACTTCCTAGATTCACCTATAAAAGGTTGAACAACTTGAGGGACTACTTGGTCAAGGCGGACATTTCAAAAAGTCTGACTCACTTCCTTTCCAATGTTCCCCAAGGTAATTTCCCCTGCCATAATTGTGTCAGTTGCAACGCCATGATTAAAGGTGACACTTCCTACCATGTCCACTCAGGGGCCAAATTAAAAGTAAGAGGAACCATTACATGTACTACGAAAGTCTGTGTTTACATTCTGAAATAATAAAATACGACAGTCTATCTGGGGAGCGATACTTTACGTTACCTACGAATGTATTGCCGGCACTGGTCGACTACAACAACAAAGAAGAGCAACAAGTTGCAATGGCCACGTTCGCTCCGCCGCCATACTTCCACAGAGAATATAGGTCAGCATAAAGTAAAGGATTCAACGATAGTTTGACTTAAAAAATGATGGTATAAACACTCAAAATAACCCCGATAGACTGTCGTCGTATTTTATTTGCTTTGGGTGCACTGTGGAGTGTTTAAGTGTGTTTGGTAGTGGATGCTACTGGTTACCTTAGAGTTGCGCTAGCATTGGCAACGTGTGTATGTCCAAAAGAAGGGACAGCATGGAATTAGCTGAAAATGGTTTCCATCAATCAACTACATCAAGTCGTAATTGAGACATTATGTCCAAAATTCCGAACTATCCCTTTAATGACTCTCATTCCCTGTCGTGTTTTCTTTAAGACGGTGATTGTTTACTAATTGTTTTTCAAAACAAAACACACTTTTGAAATATTGTCCCACTTTGTGAAATTTATTGAATGAGTGAAATGTATATTTTCTTAAACCACTTCTCAAATTGTGACCACTTAAAACACTTTTTTCACAATGATGTGGTTTATTGATTTTTATGTAGGAAACGATTCTTAAAAATGCAACAAGCCCTACATTGTGTGGTTCCGGCTACAAGTGTCTTTATAGTCTTATTATTCCATGTATTCATTTAAAGTGAACCAATCAAATATCTAAATTAAAACAGACATAAAATTAAATTAAATTTCAAATTGCTTTGATCTGTGATCACATTATATTTGTTTTTTGTGTTTTTGAAAGTTTGCTGTTCTGTAACAATACTGACATGCAGATACGATGTTCTATACAATGTGTTATTTTATCTTACAAACATTGATGTAGTGATTGATTGATTGATTGATTGATTGATTGATTGAATGTTCGAGTTCATTGACTCACGTCATGTTATATAAGCCCTATACCTGTCCTTGTTGTTTATGCACGCTGACGAAGGCGGAAGCCGAAACGCGTCCGTGCCCAAATAAAACAAAAGACTGAGTTGCTGTCCTTCTCTCTTTTTACTATATACAGATCCTTTCCAAAAAATTTGAATATCATGGAAAAGTTTTTTTTTTTCCATAATTCCATTCAAAAAGTGAAACTTTCATAGATTATAAATTCATTACACACAAAGTGAAATATTTCTAGCCTTTATTTGTTTTGTAATTTTGGCTTACAGCTCCAGAAAACCCCCAAAACAGTATTTCAAGAAATTAGAATAGTGTGTCGAAAATCAGCATTTACTTCAGTTATTTCAGAGAATGAATGTTTTAGACTGAGTGTCACACTATCATCTAATTTACTCAAAACACCTGCAAAGTTTATCTCAGTTTGGTTCAGTATGGGGAAGACTGCAGACTTGACAATTGGCCACAAGACCATCATTGACACCCTCCAGAAGATGGGTAAGCCACAAAAGGTCATCGCTAAGGAGGCTGGCTGTTCACAGAGTGCAGTGTCCAAGCATATCAATAGAAAGTTTAGTGGAAGGGAAAAATGTGGCAGGAGAAGGTGCACAAGCAAAAGAGATGACCGTAGGCTTCAGCGGATTGTCAAGCAAAGACGATTCCAAAATTTGGCGGAGATGCAGAGGGAGTGGACTGAGGCTGGAGTCAGTGCTTCAAAAACCACCACGTTCAGACGTATCCGGGACATGGGTTACAACTGTCGGATTCCTCAAGTCAAGCCACTCCACTCATTCTCTGAAATAACTGAAGTAAATGCTGATTTTCGACACACTATTCTAATTTCTTGAAATACTGTTTTGGGGGGTTTCTGGAGCTGTAAGCCAAAATTATGAAAAATGAAACAAATAAAGGCTAGAAATATTTCACTTTGTGTGTAATGAATCTATAATCTATGAAAGTTTCACTTTTTGAATGGAATTATGGAAGAAAAAAAACTTTTCCATGATATTCTAATTTTTTGGAAAGGATCTGTATACTCTACTAAGGATTCAGCACCGGCAAAACGGAACTAGACAGTTGAGCATGTTTTAACTATTTCTCATAATGATTTTTCAAACCAAAGTTTTGTGAAATACAATTAAGCAGAACAGTTTACTAGCACATTGTTTATGGTGTGACATCAAGCTGCAATACATGTTTCAGAATTAGTTCAGAGTTTCCAACGTTATTTACGAAGTTTTAACTCGACGTTTTGGGCTTAAAAACCACTTTCCCAGAAGGAATGGATATATCTTAAGGATATTTAATCAAAATATTGAGGTGAGCAGTTTATTATATATTATTAAATTAATTAAATGTATAATTTAATAACTTACGTAACGCCCACGTTACCGCTAGGGGGTGTTTGGCAGCAAGAGGTTAAACACTTTTTTCTAATGTTAGCTAGCAAGCTTGAAGGACTAGAATTGCTTCATGTGGTTAGCTGTAGCATAGTTTCTGACCTTGTAGGGCGGGTTTCTCAACTTAGCAAGCTTAGTAATGTTAGCTCGTCTTCAGTGGCAGCACTGCCAAAAATGTCCAGACGAGATGATAATATCTGATTGGTTCAGAATCACCCGTCCGTTGCAGTAATGGATGTGTAGTCCGTTAAAGTGGACTACAAACTACAATCATTAATCCATTACTTTAAAAAATAAAAATGGGAACATGCGATGTATGTACTTGAGTACTCTATACTCGCGATAACAGCTGTCTGGGTGGACAAAACCATTTGCTCCTTTGAGGGGAGGGGGAAAGAGAGCCTCCAATATTTTTTTAAATATTTTTTATTTTTAAAAAGTTTAGTCTCTCAACTGATTTTTTCTCTCAACCTATAATATATTAATTTAGTTATGCCACTTCAAAGTTTTAAATTGCATAGGAAAAACCTTTCATTCCAGGATTTTCGTGAGGCCCCCCTATGTCTCGGCCCTAGGTGGTCTGTTCCACCTTTCCCCTCAGTACGTCACCCATGATTGAGCTAACGTTATATTGGCTAAAAATATCACCAGTTAATATATCATTCTTCAACTGTGTCGTGTTGGTAGGATTTAGTCTCACCTTAACGTTACATCTCTGCCTAAACTATATTCAGCGAAATATCTGGCTATTTTAAAAATTAAAACTAACGTAACATTAACATTAATTGTCCTTGGCACTGTAGTGTTATGGGTTCCATGACAGGGGCTTGTAATGTTACTAGCTAGATGATAGCTCACACAGTGTGGCGCTTATAGCTTCATTACTGATAATATTGTGGACATGTCTGAAAGGAGTAATGTTAGTAGCTAAGGTAATGTGCCATAATGTGCCAACAGGTGCCATTCAGTCAGAGTTGTGTGGAACCGCTGATATCTTTTAAGCAAAATATCCACCTTGCTCTCTCAAGTTGATTTGCCTGCACTTCTTGCGATTCAGAAAAATGTTAAACCATAATGTTACCAAAGAATTCAAAACTCACTTTGGACTTTTAAGGTTAAGAATAGTTAACAGTTAGTAGCCTGTTGTTCAACAGTAGTTTGAACTTTCAGTTAGCATGATGTGGCTTCAATATCTTTGCCCCAATGTAAAGTCAATGGACAATTAATTTCCGGTATCGTAGAATTATAAAGGTTTTTTTTTTTTTTTAACTGTCCTATGAACAGAAATGTGACCCCCAAAAGAATTAGTCCATGCCATGCTCGACATGTTGCTATGTCTACTTTAGCAATTAGAGTTGTAGAATTTGAGCTACTGTATGTTGTTGGAAAAAATTTATCTTTTTAATCTTAATGCTAATTTTTTAAAGTACTTAAATACAACGGCTGAACAAGTCTTTCCCATATTTATTTTATGGCGAGATATTGATGAGTTGAGTTGATCTACCAAGTGGTTTGGTAATTGGTGGTTAAACGGCTGAGATATTGACGGGCGGAATTTCGTCATGTTTTGAAATTTTTTACATGTTTTAACATGTAAGTTGCAACGAAACCCAAACCTAATGATGTATGCGATACATTTATCAAGCTACTGGGATTTCAGTGAATGAAATGACCACCAAGTATAGCAATTTTCTATGACGCTTATTGGATATAAGTAACACCATGGGGCCTATCTTACACCCGACGCTAAGCGGCGGTAACCCAAACGCAAGTGTCTTTGCTAGTTTCAGACGGATGCAGCTGTCATTTTCCCATCCAGTGCTCATGTTGTTTAACCTCTTAATACCAAGGGCAAAATATACCAATTCTCGCCTGTTTTTACTAGAGACAAACAAAGCTGTTTATCTCAAAAACTGTAAAGGCTACAAATATGGTTCATAGCTTTTATTAAAACAGAGAACTGCACTATTATGACTAGGTAGACTAGATTTTTTACCTGATGAGCTACAATAGCTATGGAGGAAATAACTCCTCTTTGTGATTCCTCAATATGCTGCCTATCTCTGCTAAAGATATGGTGTCAATATCTCAAATCATTCAAATTCTACAGAGCTTTTTTTCAGGTGAACAATTTCGGTTACCAAAGTTGGCACAAATTGTGCCAAATTGTGCAAAATGGCCCAGGTTCTAGAAAAGTCTCAATATAATTTATTTTTTTAAGTTTTACAATAAAATCTTTATAATAATTGGCAATAAAAGTTAATTTAGATGTGTTTTTGGTGTGTTTCATATTACACAACTAACTAGCCTAGCCGTGGTCCCCAAAAAGCTCTGCCTCATTAGCCAGAAATTAGTCCAGGTATATAAAATCAAATGTCCACCCTAGATAAAATAAACCCCTGCATAATAATCAACAACAAACTCATCCTCATGTTATCTCTCCCTCGTGTTAGGTCATGCATAAATTGCTCATTTGTTTACCTTCAGAGCCTGCTGTACTGCTTATTTACTCATGTGGAACAAAACAAACCCTTCAGACGCCATTGCATTCAAAAGAAACTCGGAACAGCTCGTCTCAGACACAAATAGATAGCTAGCTGCTATGTGTAATTTTGCTGGCTAGCTTGCCATTGTTACAATATAGTAATGTTAGCTATATTAATTTAATTCAGAGGGATTCGTTTTATACATAACAATGAATTCGCAGTGGTATACCGGCAAAATAATCTGTTACCTTATATCACTGCGTCACTGAGACCACTAAACCATATTTCGGCTAGGACCTGCTGCACGGAGAAACACCTGAATAACCTAGAAATAACTAACCAAAAACTGTATGAAAGAGACTGTAAAGTAAAAAGATAAACAGCGCAGTTACCTTATGAATTGTACTTTGCTAAACGGAATGTAGCGAGCTACGCTACAAGGTAAAAACACTGCGCCATCTTGGTTCGATAATTACGCTTGGTTGCCTCTTCCTTATACACAGGGCTGTATTTCCGTGATTTACGACGGCATTGTGTTGAATGAGGGCTTGTTTGAAAGATAAGAGTCTTGGCAATTGGCTGGAATATTTGACAGACAGTTTTAAAACCCAATGGAAAGCAAATAATACTCGGAGTGGAGGCGGGTCGAAGACAGTTTTTCCTACTTCAGATAGGCCTATTGTGCTATCAGTCATACAAGAAATACACCCAATTGACGACGGTTTTGCATAAATCTCTGCAAACAAGTTCAAAACCACTCTGGCTAACATATACTAAGCCACAGGATTGGTACTCCAGAAACTGGCTGAGATTCACAACGCCAAACTGAACACAACCGAACGAGTCGTAATCAAGTGCAAAAAAAAGCACAAGTCGGTTTAAAATTGGAAAAAAATCATGTACAGCCGTATGAAAGTTTTAAAGTATTTTTTCTTGAAGCCTAAAGGTATAATGATTTTTCAAACCAAAGTTTTGTGAAATACAATTAAGCAGAACAGTTTACCAGCACATTGTTTATGGTGTGACATCAAGCTTCAATACATGTTTGAGAATTAGGTCAGAGTTTCCAACGTTATTTACGAAGTTTTATTTCGACATTTTGGGCTTAAAAACCACTTTCCCAGAAGGAATGGATATATCTTAAGGATATTTAATCAAAATATTGAGGTGAGCAGTTTATTATATATTATTAAATTAATGAAATGTATAATTTAATAATTTCCGTAACGCCCGCGTTACCGCTAGGGGGCGTTTGGCAGCAAGAGGTTAAAGGGCACATCACAATCTCATGAAATTAGCAGAATGTCTCAACGCACTCCGGAAGCTTACGTTAAGGGGCACGTCACAAATCTCATGAATATAGCAAAACGTCTCAACATGCTGCAGAAATGTCAGTAGCGGTGACATTTGCCTTGACACAGAATTCCTGCATTGCTATTGGCTGAGGTTATTTTAAGCCTGTTGATGCAAGCCGTGTTGACACACCATTTTTTACCGTGTCAACACGTCAAATTTTAATACGTCAAAAACAAACGTGTCAACGCGTTCATTTGTGACGTATTTTTAAGACGTTTTGACACTGTTGGCCTTCCATAATTCAGTAACTTTCACTAATTTTAAACTGTTGACTCAATTTAAATATCAAGTTAACCTCACATGATATTTTGTACAAACAACCTGAATTGCTTTTTTTCTTAAGAAGCTTCTTAAAAAGATACTGCACAGCCTTTTCTAAGGCCTTCAATTTGAACTGGAACTTATGAGTAGGTGTGGTCATCTGACGATGATGCCACGTAGTCACATTATGAATATTCATACGGTCAAGGAGTGAGAGGGTGTGTCAATATAAGTCCTAATATTAATGTTCGCAGTTATACAAAGCAATTCTCATTTGAACTTGAACTAGCTAGTTAGCAGTACAAGGGTCTCAGTCTCAAAAAGGAAAAAAAAATGTTGGTCTCTGCTTTTATACCACGTGCCCAGCCGAGACCACCCTAAGATCACCTCAACTCCACCCATTTTTATGTTAAGGATCTTGTGACGTCACGAACCCCCGGAAACCAGCGTATTGGTAAGCCTACACAGAAACTCAGAAAACACCCATTTTGACTAAACATGAGATTTTCGGACAAAAACAGTTGTGTATGACCATAATATAACCCAAAACATCGGTTTTCAACAGGAAAAGTTGGTTTTTGACTGCAGTATCACTTTAAGAAAAAAAAGGTTCTACCTACTAACCACAGACGGCACTGGCACGGTCTGGATTACAGCGTGGAGTTGAATGAGCCATCCAGCAGCCCACCTGAATTGCTTTATCACAACCAAAAATATTTATTTGCAACTAATTCACATGAATAGGAATTTGAAGGCAACAGGGTAACACATTTTTCAATTTGAAAAAAGAAATAATTCTTTACAGAGTTGGATAGGAGTTATATTCGCCAACAAGCCAATACGCTTCCATGTGCCTACCCAATGGATTTGTTAGCCTGAATGTTTATTCACCTTTTGTTCAGGCCAGGGAGGCAGCCATGTTGGGTTACTGGCAGCATAGCCACATTGGTTAACCATTCAGCATGCCATAGCCATTTTACTCAAATGTATATTGTGTGATATTTGGCTTGCTTGATGTGATTTTATTTGTATATGCATATCTCATTTCCTTGTGCATTTATGAATGGCATACAACAGTACTTGCTTATCGGGCCTTCTTTGGAGATGGATATTTGGGTAGTCACCTGTTGCTCTGCATTACCCTACAGGGTGATTTGCACTTACTTCTTGCAATGACCTATAAGTAGCGGTGTCTCCA
Source organism: Synaphobranchus kaupii (assembly GCA_029718625.1). Lineage (NCBI taxonomy): Eukaryota > Metazoa > Chordata > Actinopteri > Anguilliformes > Synaphobranchidae > Synaphobranchus > Synaphobranchus kaupii. The sequence continues at coordinate 45,940,710 of CM056383.1, read as the reverse complement.
AAATAAACTCATGCAAATAAGTACTAAGAGAATAATTAAAAGAAAATCTTTGGTTTATGAGGTGAGTGTGCAACCCAAGGGTGGTTTTTTGTCATTACAACAAATACTTTCAGAAACAGTTAAAAATCCGAGACACCCTGCATGATTTTATTTAAGACATGACGTGACATATGATTTAGAATAATTTCCATCGGAACAAATTCAATTAGTGGTCAGATGCATTACTTCATTGCGTTCTGCTGCAAAAATATTTCCTCATTGAAAAGGAAATAGAAACAGTGTGTGTGTACCTAAAATGGACAGGGCTGCATTTATTTAAATTACACCCTCAATCTGTCTGAGGAGATCACCTACCAACAAAATGACTACTGGGTATTCTACCCATTGCACTTTGCTGTAGCTGCATTTTACATGTCCATCTGCAGAACTTATATTTAAAATGATGATGTCAGCTGACTTAATCAAAGCCAATATGCCTTTTGAATTAAACATCAAAGACATTACAAAATAATTTCTCACATGCTAAGAACAAAAATAGCCTCCATATTGAAAAGGCTATCAATTTTTAATGAACTCCTGCTTAATCCTGAGCTCATGTTGAATAATTGTCACTTTCCAAATTAAGGTTCCAGGACAATGGAGCCATGTGTCATTATAGTTAATTGCATAAAACTCGTCCAGTTCCTCATATCACCACTCATTAGCTCCTCCCAACGATGTGTTAGACAGTTGTCTTTAAAGAGAGATAAGCCTCTTCTCCTGTCAGTGCCAGCTCTGCTGTAGCATTGTAGAGTGCAACGTAGTCACTGGCTCATGGGAGAGTGCATTGCAGGAGTACACTTGTTTCAACTGCAGAGCTCCTTGCATGGTGTGCAGATGGCACAGTACTGACTCAAGAGGCATAGTAGTCAATTCCAAACTGGACTGGGAAAAAAACTTAATAAGAGTAATATAAAGGGATTTATTCTATGTTGAGGGAATAGCATGATATTGGGGGCCCTTCACTTTTCAGATATGGTGTCAGTTATATAAAATAGGTGCCATAGAAAATGTAGCTGAGGTTCAACTGTTATAGGCTAGTACAGGTGAATGCATTACTTATTCTATGTTGAGGGAATACAGCGTGATTGAATATCCAGTGTAATCTGTCTGAAAACCATAACTGAGTTGTGCACACACTGTTCTGTTACCCAGGAGCAGGGCTCATTCAACTAATTAAAACACAGCAACAGGATTATCTCTACTGTCTCAGATACCGTCAGAGACCCTCATTTTGTCCAGTCCATCAATATCATTATGGTCTTTGAATGTTTTTTTTCCTACACTACCAGTCAATCGTTTAAGACTTTTCATTGTACACTGAATTTGAAACCTCAGAAGACGTGGCTACTAAGCCGCCACAAATAGGGTGACAATATATGGAGAACCCAGTGGTTCTCCATAGTCGTGGCCAATGGAACCATGGTTTCCAATACTCCTTGGCCTTCTTTGCAGATCGCCTTGAAAACTCCCGATCCGGACAGACTTGCTGTCGCAAAAGGGCGGTTCTGTTTGCCACTCTTGGCCAAGCAGGATGAAACTCTGGGTCCAGCCACTGAGGAGCCGACCCTTAACTGGGTTAACTGGGTGTGGTTCCCCCATCCTGCGGACGCTACTTATTTATAGAGCCCCCTCCATGAGGAGGGCCTATGGGTATATGTGGCAGTTGTTGTGCACATGGTGCTCACAGCAATGCGCGGGCCCCATACATTGTCCAATTTCTGTCATACAGGATTTTTTACAATCCATGCTTGATTGCGGCAAGACAGGCAGCACTCTAAAGGTTATGCTGCTGCCATATCTAGCAGGCATGTGTGGGTGGACAACAGGCCTGCAGGGAGCCATCACCTTGTCAGACGGTTCCTGAGGGGTGCCCGGCGGCTGAGACCTGCGAGGTCCCTGGTGGCTCCATCCTGGGATCTCCCTTTGGTTTTGCGAGCGCTTACAGGTCAGCTCAATGAGCCTCTCGATATGACCAGCCTTAAATGGCTTTCCTTTAAGAGGGAATTAGTACTAGCAATTGGTGAGCTCTGCGCACTCTCCATCAGAGTGTCTTAGGTGGCAGTTGGATGACTCTGGAGTCACACTGTGGCCTAATCCATCTTTTCTGCTCAAAGTTGTTTCGGCTTTTCATATGAACCAGCCGATTGAGCTCGCTGTGCTTCGGCCCCCACCAGGCAGGGACCTGGGGGATGCACAATTGGTATGTCCAGTGCGTGCGCTGTGATGCTACGTTGAAGCTACTAGGCTAGTGCTAGTCCCTTACTTAAGAATGTCCAGTGTAGGTCAACAAGGAGTATGGCTACATCATGGGCAGCATTGAAAGGTGTACCACTTCATGAGATCTGTGAGGCGGCACAGATTTTATCACGTCAACGTGGCGCCTGCTTCAACGGTTGGCTCGGCCATCCTGCCAGTGGCCTTGGCATCCACTTAAATGGTATGACTGTCCCTCGTGATGTGGTTGGTATAAGTCATCCATAAGTTAATGACCCTAATGGTCAGAGGAACAAAATAAAACAACGGTTACAACTTTAACCACAGTTTTATGAGTTCCAGAAGACCATTAGGGGTCATGGTCACTTGGGACCCTTTAAGGGTGAGAAGGGTTTTGAGGACTTCCGCATTGACGCGCCTCCCTTTATAGGGAGGAATAACGTGGTCACGGAGAGGTCATGTCCATGACAAATGGTTGGTATAAGAGTCTCGATGTGTCCGGCAACAAGAAGGTCATTCGTAAGTTGACGACCCTAATGGTCATCCGGAACTCATAAAACCGTGATTACAGTCATAACCTTTGTTATTTAGCATTTTGTCTTCTTCATGTGACACATACGGCACTATTTTGGAGGAATGGAGTCATTGGCTGGAGGGGCGGAGCTTCTGTTTCTGTTTTTTACTGGACTAACCACAAGAACCTATCCTACATTCAATCCGCCAAACATCTCACCCCCCTCAGGCCCGCTGGGCACTTTATTTTGGTCATTTCAACTTCACCATCATTTACAGACTTGGTTCCCGCAACACCAAACTCGATGCGCTGTCTCGCCTATATTCCTCGGAGGCCAGTCCTGTCCTGACCCCATTATCCCTCCGTCCTGTGTGGTGGCTGCGGTCACCTGGGAAATTGAAGGCATTATCAAATCCGCTCAGGTAACACAACCGGATCCCAGAACTAGGGGTGTTGTACTTTATTGCAGAGTTTTATGCAAAACCGTCATCAATTGGGTGTATTTCTTTGACTGATAGCACAATAAGCCTATCTGAAGTGGGAAAAACTTGCATCGACACACCTCCACTGCGAGTATTATTTGCTTTCCATTGGGTTTTAAAACTGTCTGTCAAATATTCCAGCCAATAGCGACAAGCCCTCATTCAACATAATGCCTTCGGAAGTCATATAGATACAGCTCTCCGTAAGAGGAGGAGGCGTCCAAGCGTAATGTTCGTACCAAGATGGCGCAGTGTTTTTAGCTTGTAGCAGCTAGCTACATTCTGTTTAGCAAAGTATAATTCATTAGGTAACGGCGGCTGTTCATCTTTTTACTTTACAGTCTCTTTCATACAGTTTTTGGTTAGTTATGTCTAGGCTATTCAGGCGTTTCTCCGTGCAGCAGGTCCTAGCCCAAAGATGTTTTTGCGATCTTGTCTCAGTGACGCTGAGTGGTGTGAGGTAACAGATTTTTTTTGCCGGTATACCAGTGCAAATTCACTGTTATGTATAAAACGAATCCCTCTGAATGAAATGAATATAGCTAACATTACTATATTGTAACAATGGCAAGCTAGCCAGCTAAATTACACATAGCAGCTGGCTATCTATTTGTGTCTGAGACGAGCTGTTCCGAATTTCTTTTGAATTAAATGGCGTCTGAAGTGTTTGTTTAGTACGAAGTTACAATTTTACACCTTTAGACTTTATGGTAGTTATACATCAACCGACTTAACTCACAAGCTAACCAGAGGCTGTTTACAAAATTGTTACTAAATGCACAAGGAACATACTACTATACTATGCACCTTCAAGATACTCATCCAATGCGATACAGAATGCACAGTATGAGTGGCATGTCCCAACAGACTGACACAACATGTCAGAAATGTGTAGTGTTCATGTAGAATAATAGCTTCATTAGACAGTTTGAGCTTAGTATTTCACTGGACGATTTAAAATATGCTGAAAAGAGGATATGAGCACTGATTTCTAAAAGTTTATATACCCCTCCCATCAAATTCCAATAGGTGTTTTTCTTAAACCTTTTCAGGAACGACAACGACTAATCCGTACAAAAGGATCTTGTCCTACTCCACACTACCTCCATGGATGGGAGAAAAGACAAGAACAGGAGACGTGCTCCCAAAAACGGAAGTCCATAAAGGCCTGAAGAGAAGAGCGGACAACAGGACTTCAACTAAGAAAGTAGATGAAGACACCATCTTGTCCCTTTTGGAGGCAAAGAAGGTAAGCTTTTTGTTAAATTGTACTACTGTACGTGCATCAATTGCATACAGTGCTTGAAGACATGACATATAATAACTGAAAACGTCTACTGTAGCCTGCAAAGAAGGAGTTGGAGGATGCCTGTGTGGCCCTTGGAGTGAGTTCGGCTGTCAGAGCTTCTGAATTTCAAAGAAGTCTACCCAAAAGCCTTCATCAAGCTGCAGAAAACTGGAGGTAGGAAAATACTTATTTCAAGCTCTTACAATTACAATTAAAGTAAAATGCAAGCCAGGAATGGCATTATCTTGTATCTTTGCATCAGAGCTGTCAGACTCCAAAACCCCCATCCAGACAGACAATCTTTAATAGAATAACTATTATTATTGTATCTATCATAACTGTTTGTTATTGTAGGTAAGTATCCATCAATTTTTCTCATTTGATCTATCCTCTGTCACACACAGGTGGTTTATTACACATGCCATGTATTCATGGTGTAGTTTACTACATTAACTTCCTTTTCTGGAGAGAGTCGGCGGCGAGACTATGTCGATGGACTGCTGAGCTTCAAGGTGTTTCCGACCGTTTTTGTGTCGGACATCGCCGGCCAAGTTGCTCGCCATGGCAATAATAGAACGCGTCAACAGCTCTTTCAGCCACACGATGGCCGGCTCTGTGAACCGAGTCATCAGAACTTTGCAATGGCAGCAGACAAGACTTTGTCGGTGGACCTGCCATGGGTTCATGCTCTTCGGCTCAAGGTGCCTCGACAACCGCAAGACCAACAGGACCGGTTCCAGACAAAGCATCCTCTGACAGACACAACTGAACGGTACTCACTGTATGACCGTTAACATCAGAAGAATCAGAGCAGGCCAGAAGAGAAGCTGAGAAGCTTAAACATCTGCCCCACACTCCGCACAGAAGTGAACTCTTCAGCTGCAGAGCAGGTCAACAGGGACCTGTCCTCGATGAGGTACTCCCTGTGCCAAATGACAGAGGCTCATTTCAAGCTCACTACAAGAGTTATGATAGAGCTGCATAACCTCCACCTAAACGAGAGTTTTATGAAAAAGATGGAACAAAGCACAAGTCTCCCTGTCTCCCTGGGCCAATTCGGGACACTGGAAGTGACTTACTTTGGTAACTATGTCCATAATTATTTTAAATTGACCAACAACAGTTGGTGACTTTGTGGACTGAATTTCTCATTTTTCAATTTAGGTCAATGGCATCCACAACAGGCTCCAGCCACAGCTCCAGCTCCAGCACCAGCACCAGCACCAGTCCCAGTACCAGCACCAGTCCCAGTAACCAGTTCTCAGGGCACATTCTCGGCATCCAAATATAGTATTAAAGATTATGAGCAGGTATGCTGCAAAGTGCCAGTACCTGCATGCTTAAACATAGGCAAATACTGTTAAATCACAAAATCAAATTGACTGAATATAACTTGAACATGCTGATTACATAATGGGCGATTGAAATTGAAGATTTATCTAGATACGCGCAGATATGTTAAATTCTATGTTGCATAATTCTGGCAGTCTGTGTATGTTTGTCATTAATTATTATTATTATTATTATTATTATTTTTAAAAAAAATTATTTAACTTTTTTGTTGTGTTTGTCATTGTCTTAGTTTTTCTAATGTAATAATTGGGAAAATATTTAAATAAAATATATTAGATGATACACGCAGATATCAAATGGAGGACTCAATGCCTACGTAACTTATTTCAGGCAAGCCATACTGACAGACAGTGTTGGAGATACACATTTCAGACTTTGGAGTAATAAATTACATTCAAAATGTAGGTATACATACAGTTAAATTTAAATTAATAAGATGTATAGGTAGATAGGCTTGTCTGTTGGATAACAGAAATTTTCTTTACATGTGAGCATCGCAATTATAAAAGAAACATTGGCATTAACCATGACAATGACAACTACAATGACGACAAATTTCCTTTCAATGGCCATAGCTACTAATAAAAGCAGACTAATGCTAGGACAGCATCCTAATTTTCCAGGTCAACACCCCAGTCTCATTCAATAAACCGAGGGAGTGTGGGACGAGGGAGTTCTTGAACCTTTTCAGATTCCACTTAGGAAACAAATTCTATATCACTTTCCTAATGGGAGATGGGGAAACTCTTCTGCTATCTTGGGGGCCATCCTCAGCAAGCTCTTGTTATACACATGAATGTTTAAAAACTTCATTCTTTGCTAGGAAAAATTGCAAAAACTGCTCATGGGGTCCAGGGATGAGAGGCAGATTCTCAGCCGGGTTGGGACCAGGTTCCCCTTGACCCTAAAGGATGTGAGGAGTGTCTGCCTTTTGGACCTCCTGGAGGACTCGTCCCTCCAGATGCCATGGCTAACAGATGATGTAAGTTTGTCCAAGTTGCGTAGTCAATAAAGCCTTATTAAATGGATATGTCCAACTGACTTAGCTCATGCATAAATCTACCCATACAGGCTGTGAATTTCAGAGTGGCCCAAATTAGCATGAGCGACAACAAGGTAAGTGCTATGCAAATGTTGTAACATTTATTTTTGTGAACAAAATGATCAATGTGGTATTTATTGCAGGAAATGTCAGCTAATGCGATAATGTGTTTTCTATCTCTTTAATTGACTTAATAGACTGTCTCCCTTGGCCACTTTGAATATGTACTCTGGCATCGGGAGTGGTCCAAAGATGGCAACGTGGACAACCGGAGTCTTCAACGTGTCCAAGTAAGTCTACATCGGCACAAGAAAATACTAAATGTACAGTATAGGCCTCAGCATAAGGAATCAGGATAACCTAACTTCTTCAAATTCCATGATTCAGACAGCTGACAAAGCCTTGCTGCCGAGGCTGGTTGGTCATGCCACACCAGAGACGGGCAACCACTTAATTCTCTGGGGAATTACCATCGACTCATGTACACACCTTTGTTGCATTCTTAGATATCTGATACGCTATTTGTTTTTGCCTACCAAATGGGTCAAGCTTAAAATTGTGTGTGTGGGTTTGTTTCAGGTGTTTGACTTTCAAAGGAAGGAGATTAGAGTCTATGACTCATTGAAGATGAAGCCAACCATAACACCTGGCGAAATGCTTCTCCTGAGGTTATATGCAGAGATATGATTATTCTGCAGGATTTACACATTTGATACATGTGTTGCATATTCATTCATCCTTTTTGTTTTTCAAAGCAATGCATTTAGAGACCGAGGTGGACTGGAAGGTTGGGCCGTCAAGTATCCGGAGCAGTGGAGGCAGAAAGACGACGTAAATTGTGGCGTGTTTGTCTGCACTGTGAGTTCCCTTAATTTATGTAGTGCTGGTATGTATAATGTTGTTACAAAGTAAGAAATTATATGAATTACTTGCTATGACTCATGTCATGTCACAAAGGCTGCAGAGAATGAAGTCCAAAACATTGAAGCTCGATCAGAAGACCTCAGTTTGAGCCAGTGCAAAGAACTGAGGAAGTACCACGCTGCCAACATGATAAAGGAGCTGGAAGTCATGGTAATACCACAAACAAATCTGATCAGATGTAACCATTACTACTGTGCTTTGTTTGTAGGCCAAGACATTTTTGAATGACATTTTGGTTAATCCTCATTCAGGACTTCCCACCCACTAAGAATGAGGTGGATGTGCAGCAAGAGAAGGAGACCAAACTCCAGAATGAGGACAAGCGAAGGTATTCATCTAACTACCATTGCATGGCTGCAAAGATGAAGACCTGCTTGTTCCAGAGAGCCACAGCCAGTAAGAGGTAAAGGACTGTGTGTGTGTGTGTGTGTGTGTGTGTCTGTAGTAAGAGGTAAACTTGATATACTTCAACGTATGTATAGTGAAGGTTTTACTATTTTGACAGAATGCATGATATTGTGAGGTATTAGAAATTCCAAAAGTGATGTTTTCTAGTTGAAAAGATGGATCCACACCTTGGCTGAAGTTGTATAGGATTTAAGAATTTCACAGAAATGGTCACCAGAGAAGTGGGTTGGAGGCATGGAAGAAGTCGGTTACGTAATTCAAGGTTGTCCAGGCCCATTTGAGGGAACACAGATAACGACTGAGGTCATGGCTAAATAACGCCTCCTCTCTCGCTATGCTTCTAGACCAAAACTTCACATCAGGCTTCATTTAAAATGAATGAAGTTGATTCATTTACCAATGCTGTTGGTTGTTCTCTTGTTCAATGGTATATAAATGGCAGTGTGGTCCACATGATGCACTTAAGAATACGTATTTAAATGCAATGTTCCTGCAGCCAGTATAGTCATACTTTAGATTTTTCCTTAACAACAGGCAATACCACGATCATGTCCAGAACTATGACTGGCTTTGCTGCAATGACTGTGGAGAATGGATCCATATAGACTGTGCCGGACAGAAGAAAATGGATTGGAGTTCAAAGAATTTCTCCTGTGGCTGTACGAAAAGTCAACTCGACCTCAAGTTGTAAGTGTAATCTACAGTATGTCCTCATGAATTAAAAACTTGTAAAAATGGAAAATGAAAATGTAAACTTCTATATTGTTTCAACAGAGCACAGGAGTCTTTCCGGGCACAACAAGTCGATGCAATTTTGACTGACAGAGAGATACAGGTAGGGAATCCATCAGTGTTTTAATACAATTGACATGACATTTAGCTGTGAGGTAAATTGAACTTGCAGAATTGCACCCTAAATGCAACAGGACTTGATCAAAGCTTCCTATTAATCATACTCATACCCTGAAATGCATCTTAATTATTAGTCTGACAATAACCATGACACATTTTCTTTTAAAAGGCTTTGGACAAAGACCTGAAAAAGGGAGACATTCTATCAAACCGACTGTACCTGCACAGTAATCCAGGTTTTGACAGTGTGGTGAAGATGCTCTACAGCGACAGCCTGAGTGTCTTCGACGATGCAAAGGTACATTTTTGATTATTCACATTGGGCGATGTATGCTGGCTATAAAGGCTGCCAAAAAAACACGGCCACTATGCCAGGCAAGATTTTTTAGCACAGAGTAATTGATTTGGAAGTATTTTCTGTCCAGCAACACCTGAAAGAGGTTTGCTTACTCTTGTTATGATGTAAAATTATTTTTTGTTTTGCAGACACATGAACTCTGCAGCAGACTGTGCACTCTGCTTGCAATACAGCACAGTGACACAAAAGCTGTGTTGTATATCTCGGAAGTGCTGTTGCCAGAGGCAAGTTTCAATGAGTTGGCATATTTCCTCTTCAATGAATGAAAAACACCCTTCAAATAAAGATGAACACACATTTACCTGCAATCCAGTGATGAAAGATGAACTTTCAATAGATGGGCTTTGGTTTTCACATAATTTGTGTTGTGTCCAGGGAGAAATGTAATTATTACAATGCCAATGGTGTCAAACATTGAGCATGAAGCAGTAAAAGATGGCTTATACAAATAGTTATGATTCCTAAATTGCTCCCATTAATACTGCAGTAAATGGTTTGATTTTGAAAAGACAAGTATTTAGCATTGGCCCAGTACAGAATATGTAACTATCGTTTTTTGTTTGTTTGCAACTTGGATAAGGTCCTTCCTTGCCTCTGTGTATGCAAGCCAAGAAACAATTCATTTTCATTATTATTCATATCCTCTTATTTAGAAGATTACTCACTCCTATTTCCATATAAATGTTATGTTATTCAGTTCTGTCAAGCATTGAATTGGATTTTTGGTACTGAGAGCATCTCTACAAAAGGAAAAAGTTATTGTGCTTATAGAGATTAATTGCAATTTCAGGTGAACATTAGCTGGCTGAGACAGCACTTCCAATGTGGCAGATATGAGGCAGAACGTCTTCTCCAGGACATCTGCCAGGCCAACAGGGACAGGTTTGAGCACAGAAATTGCTTGGCATGTTCAATGTCATCATGTAGCCATTGAAAAGTAGTCAAAGTGTCAAAAAATGTAGCAGCTGCCTAAACTGCCAATTGTAATTGAAATATTGAGGTGAAGTGAATGTGACCGGCTTTAAAGTATTTTGTCAGTCCTGTGACAATGAAGTGCAACTTTCTTTTTTAGGTCAAGCGCTCTAGAGCAGGAGGACACGGCAAGAGTAAGACTTTCTAATTGAGTAGTCCTGGTGATTACACTTGGTCAACAAGGGTCTTATAATTGGGCCACAAATTCTACACATTTGAAGTATGGCATGCATAGTTTATGTGTCAAATTAAACATATACAATGTAAGTTTGTGGGAGGAAAATGGAGTGGATTGCCCCTTTAAAACTATTGACCTTTTCTATGTAGATTATGGTTATTATCTTTAATACTAAATTCTCTAACCTTCTAACCTGAAATAGTTTCTGCTTTCCGAAATGCCTCTCAGGCAGAGCTTGACACTATGTTTTTTGGCACAAGTAGGACATCATTTTTACTTGTATAATATTGCGTCAACTTATCTACCCAAATCAAAATAGTGCAAATGTGTTGTTTCATTCCCTCACCTATCAGCAAAATGCAGTGCCAGTAGTCTACCGTCGGCTGTAAAATAGGCCCTCTGTAAACTTGACTTTATAGGGATATTACTGTCAACCAGTTTCCATTTATAGTTCTTAATTATCAATCAAGCAATTAACTGAATAAAAAATATCAATGAATAGTTTTTGTGCTAGCATTTTTCTTTGTCATAGAATGTGTAGAACTTATTATACGTATTGATAGCCGGTGCGCTGGAAAAAGCGGGGTATACAGCATTAGACTTGTTTCCGTTCATTTAGTTTGAGTAGGCTAACGATCAATCAATTAATTCACTGAATAATCAAGACCAATGCAGCCTGCAATGATTAAGAAATGATAATGACACAGATGACAAACTTGAGATTGTTTAACAAGGATCGGGCAATAATCACAATGTGTTAACGAATGTAATTACATTTAAGACGGCACTAAAATTAGTCATTAGAAAGCATGCATTTAACGGGGATTCGAACCGTTGAGCGTAATTAAGGCTATCATGCAATTTCTGCTTTTATTTACATCATTTTCACTAATGTAACTTTCTCCCACACTTTGGACAAGTGGATGGACTATTACCGACCAAAAATATACTTGCTGCTCAGGCCTATAGTCAATCGTAGCCTAGCTGGCTTCTTTATATCAACATCAGCACCAACAGTAGCCAGCTATGTAAGCTATTGAGTTGTTAAAAATATTTAAATTTAGAATATGTCCCTTTTTTTCTATTCATGCAGGAAGCAACATGCATGTCTGAAAAAATGAATGCATGCGTGTTCCTGTTTCAAGACAAAATAGAGCGGTGAGTATGATTAATGGTGATAATGTTATTCATTTGGCAGATGTAATGTATTCACTTTTGTTCTTTTTTGGTCTACGCTGCTTAGTAAACTAATGTTTCGTATTTAGGTCAACAGATATGTTGTGCTGTCAAGACTGCCATGACACCATTCACAAGGAATGTGCATCGGTGGAAGGGACATTCCACTGCGGGTGTACCCAGACATCTAAACACAACCTGCCAAGGTTTTCAGTTATCTTTCATTTCATGAGTGCACCTCATTGTGATAAAATGGATGTTAAGTGTTAATGCCTGGCATCAACATTGACAAATTAGGGTCAGTGTTTGAAATAAGTGTTTCAGCTGAATCAACTGTGCAATGATGGCTTCCAATTGTAATTACAGGACTAAGGAGGCACTAAACAACCTGGGGTTGGGTGGTCTCCTTACTTCTGTAAAGATAGAGGTAAGTTTTAATATGAAAGACGCTCGCGCTTACAATATTACAAACATGACACATTATAGATTTCAATAATTATAATAAAAACATAATAAGCTAAACATCACTAAAGATGGTTAGTTTTCTGTAGGCATGATATCACTTATAAGACTTGTATGCATTACATGTTATTCATACACACTTGGCCAGACGGCAACGCTATAACAAGCAATGATTAATGCAAATGCTTTCCCAATTCAGAACCTCAACAGTGATCTGCTACATGGCCGAAAGCTGTCACACCGCATTCATCTGCAAGGGTCCAGAGGAAGACCCAGCTACCAAAAGATTATCAGCAGTAATGTGAGGTTTTGGACCATCTTCGGCGAGAATGAAGTAAGTATTGCTATAGGCTTATTGTTGTTTTTATTTCTATAAAAATAATGGCCTACATCAGAATATTCATATCAATTTCAATGCTTACTTCAATTAGGAGTCAATGTCAAAGAAGAAAGTGCATGTAGGCTATATCTATGCAATGGGCTAAATGTCCCTTACACGTCTACATCCCCGATCTATGACTTGCTGGAAAATCTGCATTTCTGAATTTATAATGGAATGAATAACATCTCGTACCCGGTTTTATTTCTATCACCAGATGGACGAATTCCTCACCATAATTACAGAGAAGGCAAACATTGATAGGAAGGACCTTGACATGGTAGACTACACATTGAATGTACTGTACCCTGAGGTAAATGGTTCATTATATCTAGACAAATTTAGAGACAGAAAAACAGTAGCTTCTAAACCCCAGAGGGCACTCACATTTGGAACATCCTAAAAGGCTTAATGTAGCTTAACAAGGCAAGGTAAGAACACCTTTAACTTTGATCAAAATCCTTGACATTTTGCCCAGTTGCAGGGCACAATGAGTATCATCATTGATGAAAAGAAAAAAAATTCACCTCTAATAGATTTATAATTAATTTATGCGGAAAATGACTAGCTTAACGTGACCTATAATGAGCCAATATTGCACAAAAACCACAAAATTATACCAGAAACTGGAGGTCATTTGATTTAGATATAACCCAAAGTAGAGGAGTGTAACATATTGGGAAATATGTCTTATTGGTTCACAAATTAATGTACATTTCCCCCCAGTTGACTGTTGACCTTTTTTGAATGGCCGCACCTCTGAAATTTTGACCATCTCATGACCCGAAATGTCAGGTTCAATTTTCAGATTTTTCAATTAAATTTTTCATCTTCACACCACTGATGGTACATGTGTTGCCCTACAACTGATCCAATTTTCATTTTCCTCATCAGCATTAACGATGTTTTTGCCTCCTTAAGCGATTTCACATTAAACCCTATTGTATGTTCCTATAGGCCTATTTTGAGCAGGAAAGCTGTAGGTCTATTTTCTATATGCAATACAATAGAGGACATTGAAAATAGATTGTATTTCCATGTTTTATCCAGGATAAGACAAAGGATGGAAAGTATATCCACAAAGCCTTGTTAATATTTCCAAAAAAGCCTTGTTAATATTAGTATGCAACTTGTTTGTGTTCCTCAGGCCTGCATTCTTATCCTGCAGAAATGGGAAGGGTTCAGCAGGTACCAGGCAGAGCCATACCTGGGAGGAGTCCCTTTATGTCTCGAGAGAAGGGACTGTGAAGGGAGTTTATGAAAGGGAAAATAGCACTTAAATGCTCATTTCTCATGCCTTTTGAGAAGTATTTTTTCCTTTGCTGTTTAAAAAAAAAAGAAAAAAAAAGACAAATAAAAGCACTCCAAACTCATTTTTACTGCCTCTGTCACCATTACTGCAAAGCTTCAGTGGGTTTCAACGCACTGGAGGGCAAGTTGTTTGGCTTCAAAAACCAATATAATCCTTTTCGACACAAGATTTATACGTGAAAAGAATCGTAGTAATATAAGATTGTATTGACATAAGGAAACTGTAAACGGTAGCCTATATATAACTAATTATAATTGTTACCTTCAATCCCGATATCCATGCAGTGTAATATTATATCATATATATATATATATATATATATATATATATAGATAATATATACATACAGTGCCCTGCACTATTATTGGCACCCCTGGTAATAAAGGGTTATAAAAAATTCACTGTTTGGTGAATTAGCTTAATCTCACACTGAAAATATGAGAATCCAACATTCAATTGAAGTAAATTTATTATTAGAAAAAAAAGAAAATATAGAAAATATGCAAGCTATAATTAATGACAATTTGAGATTGAGATTCAAATTGATGAACAGAGTTTACTATACCAGAGACAAAATTCATAAATTTGATAGCAATACATCAGACAAATGTTTAAAATGTGAAATAAATAAATATTCACCAAAGTATGCACCAAAGCAGCAGTGGAAAAGCTTGATGAACTACTATTTAAATATTGAAAAAGCAGTGGAAAGAGGACAAGATAAAGAGGACATTTTTAACATTACTTGGGGGCAAATTTCTTATCAAATTACATAAGCCAATGTCATTCCCAACTTCTTTAGAATTGAATTCACATGGTGGAAGGCACTCATGCACTATGATACCCTTACTATTTAAAACCTGTTAGAGGATAGTAGTCCAGGCTCCAAACTCCAGGCCATAACACACAGGGCTGGCTAGGTAAAAAAAACATACACAGAGATGGACGGCTAGGCCAGTGTTGTTGTGTGGTCCAGCTCTGTGATTCTGCTGCTTTACTCCATCTTCTTGCAAATAACTGGGATGAATAAGGTGAGACTGTGCCATCTCGTGGTCAACTTAATTAATTGCATGCAGTGCCGTCACTAGCTCTACCCATTATGATAGTACATCAGTGGTGGCAAACTGGTGATAGTGGTGACTGTTCTGGGACGCGACACTTGGTAGAGTGAAAATAATCAGTTTGGGACCGACTAGTGTCGTTTTGGTAGCGAACGCGTTAGCTGGGCTATAGCTAAGTTAGCAAGATACAACAAATAATGTACATTTATTTAAAAAAATAAACATTTAACATTGCTATATTCATTATAGCCTATATTCCTGAATAACCCTTTAACATTACATTAATGTTCATGGCCGATTTATGAAGCTTATATAAGTATTATTTGTAAAATATATCAAATCTGCTTCATAACTGTAGCTACATAGCCTACCTTTAACATATACTATATACAGAAAGATAGGCTACAGAATAATAGGCCTACAGGATATTAGAATAATAAAACCATTACAATTAAAAAAAAAAAAAAAAAACTTTTTTAGTGGCAAGTGGAAGCATAACTAATCATGTTACACCTACATATAGTGAAAGTAATCAGTTTGGGACCGACTAATGTTGTTTTGGTAGCGAGACGTGTCTGTTTTATTCCAACTTGCCTTTGTGAAGAAGCGCCTCGTCGGTGTGGAGAAGCGTCTCGTCGGTTTGAGACCGACTTGCCATTCTGGAGAAGCGCCGATCGTTGCTGTGGAGCGGCGACTCGTCGGTTTGAGACCGACTCGCCGTTCTGGAGAAGCGACGCGTCGGTTTGAGACCGACTCGCCGTTCTGGAGAAGCGACGATCGTCGCTGTGGAGCGGCGACTCGTCGGTTTGAGAGCGACTAGTCATTCCGGAGAAGCGACCAAACGTAGCACAAAACCATCACTGTTTGTGTATTAAGCTCTCTCGGAAAAAGATATAGCCAATGTTAGCTAACCTGTGGAATTTGTGAGGAGTGAGACTAATAAAATAAGGCCAAACAACGAGGTTATCTGTCTCTGTCCATATGCAAAAGGTCTGTAAAAATCCTATAAAACCCAGATATTCCATAATACAATAGCTTACTTACAATAGCGTGGCAACAGGTTTTATGGCTGCATTCTTTACTGATAAAGAATGTTAACTCATAACACAGTGAGAAAAGAGTAAACATAATGTATTGCGAAGTATTCAATAAACTTGTATAAAATACACACACACACATTAGTATTTTGTGCTGTCAATCAAGTGTTTGTATGTAAACATACCATTAGATGTATTAGACAATAATATAAAGATAATGAAGCTTTGACTTCATCTAGGTTCAGACTAGGCCCTCACTGAAGGTTAGCTATTTTCCCATTGGAATACATTGAGCAGCAGAGACCGACCAACCTAGTGACGTCACGACTGCAGTTGGTCCAAGATGGCTGCGCCCTAGTGGAAAAAAAGCTAATTTCAACTTCTTTTTCCAGCAAATACGGGTCGGTTTGAGATTTGAACGCACGGTCATATCTAATTTAAGGTAAAAACTAACGAACCAGAGCCACTTTACCGAGTGCTTCATGTCCCCTTTAAACCAAAGAAACCAGGTGAGGTGAGTTAACTGTGTAATCAACTGCTTTAATTGATCAATGAATTGGGGAGTAACAACTAAAACCAGCAGACCATGTGGCTCTCCAGGACCAGGGTTCCCTACTCCTGCGCTATAGCCTATATTATGTACGATAACATGAAAATAAAATAATATTCCACCATCTGCAAAATGCTGCCAAATGTTCTATCTTCAATGAAAATCGGTAGCTACATCAAAAATAAAATTAAAGATTGCACTACAGTATGTGAAATGCACTCAAAATGTGAAAATAACAACAGGCCTATCAATCGTATTAGAAAGACAGAGCTTGAGTGGAAAAACGAATGTACATATGTAGCCAGTGAGACCAACTGCATTTTTCCTAGTTTTATATGATGAATAAATATATGTATGAACTCAAACATAGACGCTATTGTCCACTATGTCACGCATGGGTAGGTATAGACTGGGTGGGAGGTTGTTGTTAAACGGACTTGCTACAGGTAAATAGTGGCACTTAGAAACTCCGTATTCATCACAAATCGTCTACCAATAAAGGTAAAACACAGAGTTTGTGATTTCCACTAATAGTTTGGCTGCAGGAGCAACAAATGTCTCAGTTGAGCAAAATGATAATGAGGCATTATCACTAGGCATCTTCGCAAAGGGGTTAAATGTTGTGTAGGCTAGGCTACAACAGGAAAATCAGTGTCATAGAGGGTAACCAACTCATCTTACAGCATCGAGATCTGGAAAGCTCCAGAGACTGCGAAAGATGGTGGATTGTGTTGTACGCTATATGGTGTAACGTTATAATAAAATAAAAATTGTTTTTCATTTCAATTATGGCAGGGTTGTGTCGTAGAGGGCGAGAAAAATTAAATGTGAAATGGATTTGCATTAACATTTTCAAATTGTCAGATAATGTGCGTACATTAACTTGAAAATGAAAACGCAAAGTGGCCATTTGAATTTTCATTTGAATTATGTCATGGTTTTTGCGCACATCGAATGTAAACAAAATGCATTCGCCGATCTGTTGGACCAGCCGACCTCGTTTGCTTGTTTTTGCACAGAAAATGGAAAGTACTGATTTATTGGATGCTGTATTTCAGACATGAAATATGTAGCCTCCGGTAAATGATGCAGAATAGTAATAGCCTGAAAATTATGTAATTTCTCAGTCATAGCCTGCAAGAGTGAGGGGAAAAAAAGGTTTTGATCGCAAGGCAGCTTACGTGTTTATGTCTAAGCTGTTGTACTTGAAAACATGTGCCGTGACTGTAGTCAACAATTTTGTTTATTATTTGCCGGATACATTTAACGAACATAGGATAAAACGTGACATAAGCTACATAGCCTACATACGGTGAAATGAAATATTGTTTTGAAAGGACCGGAGTTAAAGGGATAGTTCGGAATTTTGGACATAATGTTTCAATTACGACTTACCCATGATGTAGTTGATTGATGGAAACCATTTTCAGCTAATTCCATGCTGTCCCTTCTTTTGGACATACACACGTTGCTAATGCTAGCGCAACTCTATGGCAACCGGTAGCATCCACTACCAAACGCACTTAAACACTCCACAGTGTACTCAATGAAAATAAAATACGACGACAGTCTATCGGGGTTATTTTGAGTGTTTATACCATCATTTTTGAAGTCAAACTATCGTTGAATCCTTTACTTTGTGCTGACCTAATATTCTCTGTGGAAGTACGGCAGCGGAGCGAATGTGGCCATTGCAACTTGTTACTCTTCTTTGTTGTTGCAGTCGACCAGTGCCAGCACTACATTTGTAGGTAACGTAAAGTATCGCTCCTCTGATAGACTGTCGTCGTATTTTATTTGCTTTGGGTGCACTGTGGAGTGTTTAAGTGTGTTTGGTAGTGGATGCTACCGGTTGCCATAGAGTTGCGCTAGCATTAGCAATGTGTGTATGTCCAAAAGAAGGGACAGCATGGAATTAGCTGAAAATGGTTTCCATCAATCAACTACATCATGGGTAAGTCGTAATTGAGACATTATGTCCAAAATTCCGAACTATCCCTTTAATCTTAAGCATTGAAGGTTGTGTTTTCTATGCAATAACAAACAAAAACATCAGAAATATTATGCTCACGCACTTAACTAAACTATAATCTTTTTTTAAAAGTTTTTTTTGACTGTTGATTTTTTTAGGGCACCCCCTGGTTAAATAAAATGGCACAACACCGGGACCACAGTCAAAAAATAATCTGCTTGGAATTAATAGTTCTGCTTACTTTTTGTTAGCCTACTGAATGATAAACATATACAATTAAGAGTTAAAACATTATTGTTGTTGTTAGCTGTTTTAGCTATGTTTGCGAACAAAGCCAAAACATTCCTGCAAAGGGTGTCAATGACGGCAAGTACCCAGTTGTGCAGCTCGAACGCACTGATGTCGATTAATGAACCACCTTCGATATACGACCTCACACCATAAACGCAAACTTGGTTAGACAGCAAACTTTTTACTGTAATTACTCCATTTTATGAACGCGCTTTTCAACACTCACAATTTGCTAAAAGCAGCCCAAGTATTGTTCTTACTCATACTTCATATTATTATAGGTAATTTTTTAGAACACATCTCCTCCTACATGCTTCCACATAGAACAACCATTCCAACTGTACATAGTAGCTTACTACTCACAGCATGTTGCTATGACTTTATGCTTGCATAACATTTATATTTTTTGAGATATAATTGTTTTAAAACGTAAAAAAGATCCATGTATTCAATAGGGGAATAGTAATTTCATTTTGTTTTAATGAAGATTTTTTTCTTTGAATAATTTTACCTGCATTAAAGATTAGATTTCTCTCATATTTTGTACGGTCATGATTATGAATGAGACATTTTTATATTTTTCAGGGTTGCCAATAATTCTGGTGGGCACTGTGCATATGGCAGAAATCTTTAGTGTTACTTGACATGCTTTAATAATAATGACAACATTTTTCATTTGAGTTTTTTTCCCTTTAGTCCAAATAAATTCTTTCAACAAAATGGAACATAAATTTGGAGTTCCCATGTCAGAGTAGCTTCCATAAAGAAGAGTGGTTTTGAATGTTATATTAACAATTTAGAAAATTGGGCCAATGGCTTAAAATATGTGGGTATGCATTAGCAAAACTGAATAATAAATAAAAAGAGTGGAATAATGCTTTATTTCTGGTGACACTTCTTAAGTATAAACCACAGTCTGGAAATGAAAACCTGCACCTTCCACATCTTCACCAAATGATGAGCGCTATGATCCAAGGGAGCCCACTAGTGGCCAGGCAGGGATTAGAACTGCGAGTAACTCAGGAAGTGCCGTTTCTCACTGATGTACATCGGTCTCCTCATAAAATGGCATCTTGTGGGTCATAATGTTTCCAGAACAGTTGTAGTTCCACTTATGAATCCATTAAAAAAAACTGACAAAGCAAAGTTATTTTAAACACATATTTAACTGGTGAGGTAAACACAAACATTTTTTAAAACCAAAGAACTAACAGTGATGTGACTGCAAATTAGTCCAGGGAACAGTGAAGCCCTGAAGAATCAAACTTTATCTTCTTTACACTCTCTCATAGAGCCTACAGCAGTTGCATGTATCTGTAATTAAACAAAAACAGACCAAAGCTTTTTAATCACCTAGGGGGTTTACCCCAATATTTACAGACCCTTAAGACAACTACAAAAACAATGGTCTCAATATTCTGCCGAGGGCTCAGAAGTAGTTTGTAAGTCGCATTTGGGAAACTTTACAGCTGAGCCAAAATAAATTTTCACCAAACTTTCAACAACTGTATTAACTTTCAACTATAACATTGGAACTTACATATATAAAATAATTGGTACTAACCAACCAATATTTTTTACAAAACTTAATAAAAATGATGGTAAAAAAAATCACACGCCTTTTTGGCACCTACAATTTCCCTTTTGTAACGGGGACGTGACGTGTGAGGTGGGAGGAGCCAAACGCAGCAAGGGGATTCTTTAAGCCCTAAGGCCACTAAGGCGGGAAACCCCGCAGTTAAGGGAGGAGACGAGACAAGAACACACGTACCAAAGCTACAGAACAGCTCACTGTCACACACTAATGAGTAGAAGTGCCAACGCCAAGCTTTCAACAAGAAAACCAAATAAGGCCAATGGAACAGAGCACAAGATTCCCATACTTCTACGAGCAAAGTGACAGAAGAAAGAGCCAGAAACAACAAACGCCTGTCTCGGCAACGAGACGCATGAGAACAGGCGAGTAGCATAAAAGGTACACATAAAACACACACAACCAACAAACACTGGAAACTAATAGGAATTAGTATACCAAGGGGTGAAAGGAACGGGGATCTAAAGTTCCAAGGCTACTATCGAGGGCTCGCAGTCAAACGCAAACATGTCCATAGCATCGTCCAAGCTCCATATAAGGAGGGACACACCTGGAGAACGAACAGAACTACAGTTCCGAACAAAATCGTCCCGCAGGTGAAAAGGACGAACAGGACAGCTGCACCGGACATCACCGGCTAAAAGACCAACATGAGTTTGATAGAGAATAAAAGCCATGCCTCTTGGTAAAGAGGAATGTAACGAGAAGGCGAAGGAACAGAGATAACGTTCCGTGGCTACTTCCATAAGACTCGCAGTCAAACGCAAACATGTCCATAGCATCGTCCAAGCTCCATTATAAGGAGGGACACACCCAGAGAACGAACAGAACTACAGTTCCGAACAAAATCGTCCCGCAGGTGAAAAGGACGAACAGGACAGCAGCACCGGACATCACCGGCTAAAAGACTAACACGAGTTAAATAGAAAATAAATGCCGTGCCTCTTGATAAAGAGGAATGTAATGAGGCGAAGGAACAGCGATAACGTTCCATGGCTAGTTTCATAGGCTCGCAGTCAAATGCAGAGAACAAAGGGGTAAACGCCCGATCTCCCAGGAGAGAGAAACATTTTACAGGCGAGCCGACGGAGCACCGTCGTCCCATAACTTTAGTATCAAACATGACTAACGCAAGCTTAATTGAAAACACACGCCCTAGCCTCTCAGTAATGGGAAATGTAATGAGGCGAAAAGAACAGAGCTAACGTTCTAAGACTATGCGCAATCCCGCACACACATGTCCGTAGCATCACCCAAGCTCCATATAAGGAGAGACTCACCCAGAGAACGAACAGAACTACAGTTCCGAACAAAATCGTCCCACAGGTAAAAAGGGCGAACAGGACAGCTGTAACAAAAGATCAATGCAACCTTAACAGAAAATAGCACGCACTGCCTCTCAATAACGGGAAATGTAATGAGGCGGAGGAACAGAGATAACGTTCCATGGTTACTTTCATAAACGCGCGATCAAACACAAACAGGTCCATAGCATCGTCCAAGCTCCATATAAGGAGGGACACACCCGGAGAACGAACAAAACTACAGTTCCGAACAAAATCGTCCCGCAGGTGAAAAGGACGAACAGGAACAGCTGTAACAAAAGACCAACGCAAACTTAATCGAAAATAACCAACCTGCCTCAAAGAATAATTAAAACCATAAAGTTACTATGATACAAACGCCCTCTTAGTAAGGGGCAATGGATCTAGGTAGAACGACAAACAAAGGACAGACCAGAAAGTGGAGACTGAAATGAGCACACCAAACAGGAATTCAACCTGCAAGCTCAAAGCACCAAGGCAAGTACCGCAAAACTCCAATAAAAGCACAACGGAGCAAAACGGTCTCCTTAAAACCTAGATCCAATCATACGATTAAAACTCTAAAAGGGCAAAATAAACCGCACACAAAACAGCACAAATAATACCAGAAAATACACCACAGAAACAAACAATACAGAAACTAACCTAGTTTTAATTGCCAATTGGAAAAAAAACACTTGAACAATTAGAATTCATAGAATTCAACTTTAACAATTTTTTTGAAAATTCGTTGTAATAACTTTTTACTCATAATAATGTCATATTGTCACATGAAAAACTAAATCAATAATTCCTTTTCCATCAAACTATAAAAGATACACTTATACAAGTTATGGCTTGGTGGGGCATGCCCCAAACCTAGACAGCACAGAAAGTTTGGCACTTTTCAGGGTTTCCTACAGAAATAACCAGACTCTCAGCCCTTAACCTCTTAATACCAAACGCCCCCTAGCGGTAACACGGGCGTTACGGAAATTATTAAATTATGCATTTCATTAATTTAATAATATATAATAAACTGCTCACCTCAATATTTTGATTAAATATCCTTAAGATATATCCATTCCTTCTGGGAAAGTGGTTTTTAAGCCCAAAACGTCGGGATAAAACTTCGTAAATAACGTTGGAAACTCGGACCTAATTCTCAAACATGTATTGCAGCTTGATGTCACACCATAAACAATGTGCTGGTAAACTGTTCTGCTTAATTGTATTTCACAAAACTTTGGTTTGAAAAATCATTATACCTTTAGGCTTCAAGAAAAAAATACTTTAAAACTTTCATACGGCTGTACATTATTTTTTTCCAATTTTAAACCGACTTGTGCTTTTTTGCACTTGATTACGACTCGTTCGGCTGTGTTCACTTTGGCGTTGTGAAACTCAGCCAGTTTCTGGAGTACCAATCCCGTGGCTTAGTATATGTTAGCCAGAGTTGTTTTGAACTTGCTTGCAGAGATTTATGCAAAACCGTCGTCAATTGGGTGTATTTCTTTGACTGATAGCACAATAGGCCTATCTGAAGTGGGAAAAACTGTCTTCCACCCGCCTCCACTCTGAGTATTATTTGCTTTCCATTGGGTTTTAAAAATAGCCAAGACTCTTATCTTTCAAACAAGCCCTCATTCAACAAAATGCCGTCGTAAAAAAAAGGAAATACTACCCTGCGTATAAGGAAGTGGCGATCACGCGTAATTATCGAACCAAGATGGCGCAGTGTTTTTACCTTGTAGCGTAGCTCGCTACATTCCGTTTAGCAAAGCACAATTAATTAGGTAAGGCCCGCAGTTACATTTTTTTACTTTAGAGTATTTTTGAGACAGTTTTTGTGTAGTTATGTCGAGATTTTTGAGGCGTTTATCCATGCACCAAGTGCTAGACGAACTGGATAAGCCAGAAGATGTTTTTGCCGAGGGAGACTCATCCTGTCTCAGTGACGCTGAATCCACTGATGACCGAGATGATGTTGCTGACATGTAAGTTGTTTTATCATACTAACAGTGTTATGCTATAAACGCATTGAATTTCGCCATGGCAGGTAACGTTGTTAGGGCTGGTGGTATTACCGATTTTTCGATATACCAGTGTGAATTCATGCAATGCCATGCGGGTTCGTAATTACATTGTCAACTGTATTTTATTGTTTTTCATACAATTAATATTACAAATTGCACATTCCAACGGTATGATAAATAATTTATGAAGTAAACTTGAAGGGTGTATTGTCTGTGTTGACAAACTCGCACGTGTTACGTGGCATTGCCAACAACACAGATGTTTGTGGAAACGGTAAGTTTGGTGTAAGCATCAAAGGAAATGTGCAATTTAGCTGCAATGCGTGAATCCCTGTGTTTCTTCTGTGAAGCTAACTAACCTTATATACTTATGCATAAAATCGGTCCCTCTCAGCTAAATTAATATAGATAGTATTACCTTTACAGTGGCAAGCTAGCAAGCAAAATTACAGGTAACAAGCAGCTAGCTATCTATTTGTGTCTGAGATGAGCTACTAAATCGATTTTTTTGAGTGTGAAATGGCTTCTGGAAGTGTTTAGTAAAGTCATTGTTCCACATGAGTAAATTGTTCTGTATGCAGTACAGAAGGCTGTGCAGGTAAACAAAATGGCAATTTATGCATGGTATGAGGGAGAGAACATGATAACATGAGGGAGTACTTGTTTATTATTATTATTGTTGATTGTTGTTGTATAAGGGGGACTAATGGGTACATCAACATGGTGGACAATTCCATGGACAGGGTTAGTGGGGTTTGTAATGATGCAGATTGCTCTCCTGAGGGAATGTGTAGTCTAAATGGCTTCTGTATGAATGGTTAAATAATCTCTCCTCACCCTCCACCCCCATGTTTTGATCCTTTGCCTTTTTTTTTTTTAGTTCATTTTTTTTTAGCTTTTTGGACCCTGCCATTTTGTACTTTCTTTGTGTAAATACGGTAACTTCAGCAATTAGAGGGCAAGGATCTTTTTATTTGTTACAGCAGGGGTGTTTTTATTTTTTATCTAGGAAACTGGTGGACTTTTGATTTTTTATCCACTGCACTTTTAGTAGTACACCTTAGTGCACTTGTATATAGTTGATATATGTTTGTCATGTATAAAGTTTTGCCTCCTAAAACCCAACCCCAACGTCCCTGTCATAGGAGGTGGCAACAGAATAAAGGACAGGACTGGCAAGCAGTAATGTGTAGGGAAGTTTCATACTATTCCCATTATTCATTTGAAAACCTGTTTGCACATTCCTGGACTCATTTCTGGCTAATGGGGCTCTGGTGAAATACACAAGATTCACTGTGCTGCTACATGGGTTTTGACAGCTTTTTGTAACCTTGGGTAGTTAGTTGTGTAATATGAAGAGCACCAAGAACACGTCTAAAAATGAACTTTTATTGCCAATATTGACAAATTCTCATTTTATTGTAAAAACCTAAAAAATAAATCATATTGAGACCTTTCTGGAACATTGCCATTTTTGGCACATTTGGCACCATTTGGCACCATTTGGATAACGAAAAAGGTTCACCTGAAAAAAACCCTGTAAAATTTGAATGGTTTGAGATATTGACACCAGATTGTTACCAGAGGTAGGCAGCATATTGATGAATCAGATAGAGGAGTCATTTCCTCCATAGCATTTGTAGCTCCCCAGGTAAAAATTCTTAAACTTGAATGTAGGTACCCGTTTTTTAGTTTTTTTATATTTTCTGTACATAAATTGTTGTAGTTAAGTATCAAAAACTGGATTTCTATGAGTTCTCACTGCTTAGTCGTAATACTGCAGGTGTCTGCTTTAATAAAAGCCATGAACCATATTTGAACCATTTATAGTTTTTGAGATAACCACCTTTGTTTGTCACTAGTGAAAACAGGCAAAAATTGGCCTATTTTGCCCTCGGTAGGAAGAGGTTAAAAACATTAACTTCTGCACATTCTGGGAGGTATATTACTAAGGAAGCTTAACATAGCCAGGGTTTCTTTGCGTTAGCTGGCTTCAGACCGCAATTCATAGTTATCAACTTGCTAAGTGAACAGGGCTTTATTAATCAAGGTACGTGCGCGTTCCCATAAAAGGGGCGGTGTCTGCAACAACGAGCCTATAGCGGTGCAGCATGGGCTGTATTAGAGCAACGCATTTCTCTCCTATGGGGAAAAAAAGACTGATATAATGGACGGATAAGAACACGAAACAATCATGAGCAAAAAGCAACACCGTTACCTCCAACAAAGCCAGGAAGGAGCTTTTGCAAAAAAATTAAATAAAATGCTCATAGTGCAGGTTAAATTCGTTAGGCTTGTTAATACCTTATTCACCTTACCACTCGTAACTGTGAGGGTGTGTCAGGTTCAGAGGACCAGATGCAACAGAGAAGGAATCTACAAGTGCTACACGGTAGTGATAGCACCACAAAAGCAGAAGAATCCGCACAAGGAGAGGGAGAAAATAAAGAATGGGAAAAAAACTCCCAGCGAAGCCAAAAGAAAACAACCCACAAATGGTGGGCGAACTCGAGACTCGAGCAGAGCAAGGAAGATAAAATACCTCTCGCTCTCAATATAAGAGAGAAAACTAAACAGAGGTATAATACAACCAGAGAGAAAATGATAGCGACCCAGACGAGTGGGCGAAGAAATACCAAAAACGAAAAAAGAGGAAAATGAAAGAAGCCTCTCACTCTCACTAAAAGAGAGCACAAAAGATAAATGAGCAAAGAGGGTAAAGGAAATCTGTCTCAGAGAGAACAGAGCAGGAAAACCAAACCGAGGAACTAAAAGTGCAAACGAGAAAAACAAATCCAAACAAGGAATTTCTAAAGCACTAATAAGCAAGTCCTGTGAAACTTTTAGACAAGCTTAAAAGTGAAGTGGTCGCTTTAATCCTGTACCTTACCGGCTTCGAGGTATAGTGGCAAACAATACTGAAGCGCCGGAATAAGGAAGCACAGAGCTTAAATAGCCGGCAGGAAATTAGGAACAGGTGCAGGTGCTGAGTGCTGAAACAAAGCGAAAACCCAGAACGGATGAATGAAAGGCAATGCCCTAGCGCCGCTCTGAGGGAGAATGACTGCAGAAATAAAAAGAGGCTGCCAAAACCATGACAGTAACAAATAAATCTATACTCTCAGTACATTGTCATAGTTTATTTCTAATGTGACAACTGTACTGCTACATTCTAGAGCTGCTAAACTGTAAACTTGATACAGCATGTTTATTCATTAAAAAAAAAACATTTATTCATTAAAAAAAAGTCTCTCAAGCATTTTCCAGAACTCACAAAATCTTTTGCGGAACTCACTAATCTCGCCCTCAGTATCCGCATGAGCTCTCACTTGGCCCCCTCTCTCCTCCTCAAACATGCACGAAAAGCAACCACGGCCCACACTAGAAACTTGGATGCTGATAGGGGGGATGAGAGTGGCCCCTCCCAAATTCCATAATTGGTTGAACCCAAGTTTGTTTTAGATTATGATTGATCACCTGATGTAATTAGCTTAGTTTACAAGTTTGTGCCAGACGAAGATGCTAAAATGGAGAATAAAATAAGAAAAGGAGGAGCAGAAAAGGGCAATGGAAGAAGAAGCGGCCAAATGTGCCAAATTAACAAATATATTTCGAACAAAAACGCAAACGCAGCTGATGATGAGAAAGGTAGCGTATAGGGCCAGTTGTTCAAAAAATTTAATCTGGATCAAAATTATCCGGATTTGGAAATCCCATTTTATGCTATCCAGGATCAGGTAATCCGTCTTAGTTTCATGCCGGTTTTTCAAAGCAACATTGGATTGGATCACCCTGATCCAGATACACAGTTTTCAAGATTACCAAATCCGGATTACTAGTACTCTAAATGGGACAACATATCACAATGTGGACTACCAGCTATGTAAAGAAGAACAGGTAGAAGAGCCAACATGGTCATTTTAAGTGTTTCTTATTTTGAGACAAAATACAAAAATAA
Source organism: Synaphobranchus kaupii (assembly GCA_029718625.1). Taxonomy (NCBI): domain Eukaryota; kingdom Metazoa; phylum Chordata; class Actinopteri; order Anguilliformes; family Synaphobranchidae; genus Synaphobranchus; species Synaphobranchus kaupii. The sequence goes on along the minus strand of CM056383.1, from coordinate 45,912,951 downwards.
CATAAACACCCACTTCCATTTATAATTTCTTTTATGACCCCTGAGCCACAACAAATAAAAAACAAATATTAACAAATACATCGTGGATATTTTAAAAACGTCTTAAATTTTAACAAAAAGGCTAAATGTCCAATAGTTAACAAAATAAAGAACGTTCAGGGTTCTTCTTCATCTGAGGAGGAGAGACCAGCATTTTCAATCCCTGCTTTTAGGAGGCGGATCTGAAGTTTCGCCTTGGTTTGCAGCAGTTTTGTCAGCTTGATTTGTTCCTTTGCCAGGAGTATCTGTGCTTCTGCTCTTTCAGTTTCTCGTTTAACAAGTGATTCATAGGCATCATCATTATTTGGCAAAGGACGCTTCAAGCCTCTTTTCTGAGCTCCTGTGACTGCTGGCTCTACCAGTGAGGATCCAGGTTGTTCTTCAGTAAAAGGGCTGAGATCCAGAATAAATGTTTCCTCTGCATTATCAGGAACTGGCTCACTGTCCTCTACAATCGTAGGCTCACCATCCCCTACAACACCTTGAATCCCATGCAGAGCTATAGAGTTCTCACCTCCAATAATGTCCAGAACCACATCTGAGTATTCACCTTTCTTAAAGGGTTTGTTGCCTGTTTGGGTATATTTTGCTTCAGCAAGGTCCTTTGTTGCTCTGGCTCTCAGATTCTTCCATCTGAATTTCACTTGCTCCAAGGTCCTCTTCTGGCCAGATCCCATTGCATTTACATTCTGGGTGATTTCAACCCAAATGTCTTTCATCCTTCTGTTAGTCACCATTCCACCTGCAACAGAAATTCCTACTACTGAGGCATAATGGCACTTAACACCCTCCAGCAGTGCATTGGTTTCTGCAACAGTGAAATTAGGTCCTTTTGAGTCCATGGTTCCACCTCATCTGTTGTAGTGAACATAGTAGCCTATTTATAGGCCTTGGGCATGATTGGTTTATTTGAACACAAGCCAAAGCACGTCAGCTAATCAGTGGGTGGGTATTTGACAGCTATCTTATATTCAGCCTCTCTCAGAGGACTAACAGAGAGGCACTGGCATGGCAGGTATTGTTCATCGCTACCACCATTTTGGTGGAAGAAGATGCTGTCAAAGGGTGTATGTTGAGCGTGCAAAACCACTGGAGCAATACACCACTGAAGAACTGTATGCTCGCTTTCGCTTTGGGAATGCTGATATTAAGTACATTGCAGACCTTGTCAGGCCAACACTTCAACGGAGAACCCGAAGGAGTCACAGTCTGTCTGTGGATGAACAGGTCCTCATTGCTCTGCGCTTCTATGCATCTGGGACTTTCTACCAAGTTGTTGGTGACAATATAGGAGTGGACTGTGAGTGATGTAGTGAAAGCTGTGTCAATTGCATTGGCCAGCCTGGTCAATCAGTTTGTTTCACTTCCAAAGGTTGACCAGATTGCCCAGACCAAGCACAAGTTTTTTTCTTTTGGGGAACATGCCCAATACTATTGGGGTTATTGACTGCACTCATGTGCATATACAAGCACCTCATGAGAGGGATTGGGAGTACATCAACCGAAAGGGGAGGCGCAGCATCAACATCCAACTTGTGGGCGACGCTGACCTCATCATCACAAACTGCGTTGTGAAGTGGCCTGGGTCTGTTCATGATGCACGTATCCTGAGGGAAAGTGCTTTATACAGAGAGCTCCAAACCAACCGACCGGATGGCATAATATTAGGAGACAGTGCCTATCCACTCCTACCATGGCTGATGACTCCTTTTCTTGCAGCAACCACACCTGCACAGGCACGCTTCAACACTGCTCATTGCAAAACAAGATGTGCAATTGAGCGTTTAAATGGAGTTCTGAAGAGACGCTTTGCATGCCTTAACTACTTGCGAGTGGAACCACAGGGAGCATGCAACATAATACTTGCGTGTATTGTCCTGCACAACATAGCTTCCAGGCGCAATGTCCCTCTCTGTGATAATGTTGATGATGCACCTGAGCCTGATGAAGAACCAGACCAACCTCTGCCGTTCAGTCAGAATGAGGGACTGACTGGACGTGTAGTGAGGGATGCAATTGTTAGAAATTATTTTTGACAGGCTCATCTCTGATGATTGTTTCTTTGAAATGAATATACAGTGATGATGACAGAAAAATGTAATATATTATTTTTGTTTGTTATTGGAATCTGTTTGGGGGATCATTTTTACTTTACTATACTGAAAGGCTTAATTGGTAGTCTGTCTACTTTATCTACTTTATCACTGTAACAGCAAAATATAAATAAAAGTATATACACTAAATGATACAAATGTTGTATTATTTGACCAATTTTAAAGTTTTACTACATTTTCTCCCTGAAATCCACCCTGAAATCCTACCCCCTGTTGGGATCAGGATAATCCTGTTTTTTTGGATCAAAGTTATCCAAATCCCACAGGAAAGTTTTGAACAACACAAACTGAAGGTTTGATCCAGATTTAAACTAGGATTGGATTACGTGATCTAATCTGATTTCAGAATCCTTCTTTCCCTTTTGAACAACCCATTTTCAAGATTTGATCCAATCTGATCACCAAAATCCGATCAGATTACCTTTGAACAACTGGCCCATAGTGTTAAGATGTCATAGGCGTGTAAAGCACAATATCATTGCATGCCAACCACAATAAAAGTTTATTGTCAAGGAATTTTAAAGCATGACTGGCGTATTTACGAATAACTGCTTTGATAAATGCAAAATGGATATGGAATCATCTAATTGTGAAAGGCATTTTGCTATATAGTCTCCACGCAGCCAGGATTTATTTTTTCAGCGAGGGGGGAGTTAATTGTGTTGGAAATTATTATTCTTGTTTATTATTATTATTAGGCCATGAAAGGTATTATAATAATAAGTAAATTATTAACACTGTTTTAGATGTAGCAAACTTAGCTAATGTTAGCTAGCCTACTTGCTGTATCTTGCTGTCGCTTCTTGTTGATTTTGTTAGCGAACGTTATTAACTTTTTATTTATTTGACGTCTAATGTCACCCTTCAACCGTGAGGTAACCTTAGCTATCTAGCAAAAGTTAACAGCCAAATGAAGTTAGTTGATAACTTGATAATTTACTGGAGATTTATATGTTACATTCAGAGAGCTAACGTTAGTTAATCATCATGAATGAACGTTTTATATCTTTCTGGCCATTGTCAGGAATGTGAAGATCTGCCAAGTTAAGAGTGTTATTTACTAAATTAGAAAAACAATGACTAAAATAGCAATTAAAGGCCTTATGATAACAGTCACTTTACGTTCAAAAACAATAGTTGCAGAAGTTTTTATTAATAGTCAGTGTTAACATTATTCCAGTGAGTCATATATATTGTACGTGATTCGATAACGATTTCATATTGAGTACACCTGAAAAATATGGCTTTATTACTTTCCCAGACATTAAATGCCTAACGTTAGGACAATATGCTTTATTTGCACAGCATTAGCCTACTTATTGAAGTTGTACATTAGTATTTGTAATGTTAGGAGTAATTTCTAATTTGTTTCGGAGAACCAAATGCGACGAACAGGGATTCAGAAAGCGAGTCAAATACAAACTCGCCACAGAAACGGAAAACTAACCGCAGGGAAAGGGGTGAAACAAAAGATAGGGAACAAAACCTCCCTGACTAAAGCCAAAATAATAACCAACCTCAAAAGGAGGCGAATCTCGAATTAACAGCGAGAGTAATAAGCCAACCAAAAAAAAGGAAAAAAAGGAAATGCGAACCTGTATCTTTAAACTCAGTGGAGAAAACGAGTTTAAAACAAAACGATACCAGGCAGCCAAAACAAAGAAGGAGGATAAGATAGGTTCGTTCCTCTCTCACCTATCTAACCCTATCTTTGATATAATTTAAATGGACTTGCTGCGTTCTTTATTACATAAACCAAAGACCGACAATCCTAGATTATTACCGACTTCGTAGTCAACATAACACTGACAATATTGAAGTGCGGAAATGCGGAAGTCCTTAGCATTTATAGCCGGCGGAAACACCGCACAGGTGTGGGAAATAATTGTCGGGCGAAAAGCAAACACCGAAACGGAGACGGAAAAAATCCGATAGAGCGTCGAGATGACGCCCAAACGAGAATTCAAACAAAGGAATCTCAAAGGCAGCAATAACCATGACAGTATTAGGCGATGAAAGGTGGTATTCTTAATTATTATTATGTTTTAAGTGACAGAGCAGAGTCTGCTGTTAGGCCAAGTCATTGATGAGGCAGTGCCAGGACCAAGCCATGAGCCCAGAAGGATCCCTGCTGTGGACAGCACAGGTAGAGCTGTACCACAGTGTGTATCCAGCATAATTTACAGCTAAATCTAGTCACACCCCCAAATTCCCATATAGATCCATTCAAATGCAGAGACGTTATAGTATCGCTTGTGAGAGTACCATAAAATAAGATATCAAGTGTCTTTTGATGTTGGGTCACAGACATCAGGAAGTCATGGCATGTAAAGGATATGCGACCAAATAGTAGTCAACTTAGTGTATGTAGTCAACTTAGTGTATGTAAACTTCTGACCCACTGGAATTGTGAAATAGTGAATTAAAAGTGAAATAATCTGTCTGTAAACAATTGTTGGAAAAATTACTTGTGTCATGCACAAAGTAGATGTCTAACTGACTTGCCAACACTATAGTTTGCTAACAAGAATTCTGTGGAGTGGTTAAAAATGAGTTTTAATGACTTCAACCTAAGAGTATGTAAACTTCCGACTTCAATTGTACATGATGAGCATTTATAAAAATGTTTTGCAAAAGCTCACGTGTGAGCAAGGAAATGTGCGCATGCACGCAAATATAGCCAAATCCTGGAGGAAAGCCACGCGAGAGCGAAGCCTGATCGAAGGATCACTTTAAGGGTTGTTTCTCCTGACAAATTTTCCTATTGAACTCTATGGAAAAATAAGTCAGGAGAAGAAACCCTTCAAGTTATCCATCCATATCTACTGTATTTCTGGCAGCAGAGTGATGGTTTAAGGCTTGTTTGATACGTCAGACCCTTGATGACTTAGAGCCATTTAGCCAACCATGTGTTCCACATTGTTCCAGTGTAATTTAAAGCTAAATCTAGTCCCAGCCCCCAATTCCCATAGAGATCCATTCAAATGCAGAGGTTATAGTATCGCTTCTAAGAGTACCTGGAAATAAGATATCAGGAGTCTTTTGATATCCTTTTATACAGTCATGATGGCATCACCTTTTTACCTGTGGAATACCTGTTTACCACAGAAGTTGTTTAAGAGAATGGCAAGAATGTGCAAAGCCATTATCAAGGCAAAGGGTGGCTACTTTGAAGAATCTAAAAGACTTTTTTTATTTGTTTAACCCTTTTTTGGTTTTTGCATAATTTAATTTGTGTTATCTCATAGTTTTGATGTCTTTACTATTCCAAAATGTGGAAAACAGTAAAAATAACGGAAAAAAACCTTCTATGAGTAGGTGTGTCCAAACTTTTGACAGGTACTGTATAGTACTGTAATATATAGACTCTTAGATGAGTATGTATAGATGTAAATTGTTTTGGTCACATTTCGTTCTGGACGCAAATAAATACGAGGTTTGGACTCTCAATGCATTTCATGTTCTCTGCTTTAATTTCCATGTAGCCATGCTTTGTTGTTTGGAAGGATCATATTATTATTTTACAATTGATTTGTTAATGAAAAATACATAAATAGAGGTATTTCTCTCTTCAGTTTTATTTGTTGTGTATTTTAAATATTGGGAGTAGACTAATCGGTACATGTAATTCCAATATCATGCAATTCAATCACGCCATAGGCTGCGCTCACATCACAGGCACATGCGCACTTCCTTTTTCAAGTCACAGGCTTCGCTCATGCAAGTGGCTTCACTCTCGCGTGGCTTCACTCTCTGGGATTTGGCTACATTCGCGTGCATGCACACGTTTCCTCGATCAAGCGTGAGGCTTCTCCAACCCTGCAGCTGGCTCTTATAGCATCAACTTGCTAAGTGAACACGAGCTTTGTTAATGAAGCGCTGTGCGCGTTCCCATAAAAGGGGCGGTGTCTGCAACAACGAGCCTATAGCAGTACACATAGGCGCCGGGTTTATGATTTTCTTTACCAGGGGGTGCCCTAAAAGAAATTCAGCCACAGGCAAAAAAACATTATAATTAAGCGTGTAAGCATAACATTTCTGAAGTTTTTGTTTCCCATATCATTCAGTTTGTTTGTTATTGCATTGGAAACACAACCTTAAATGCTTAATGTTAACCCCAGTCCTTAACAAAAAAATTGTTGACTCTACAATCACGGCACGTTTTCAACTGCAACACCTCAAACATTAAAGCCCCAGGGAACAAATATTTGTGATTGCCTTCTAATTAGGTTAATTTGGGTCTTGTGGACATACAATATGCATATACTTGTATTGGAAATAATTACTTTCTGAATTCCAGAGATACTGGATACTTTTACCTTCGTTTTTGGATTGAAGTTGGGCGGTACTATAAATGGGAATAGTGCCGTCACTAATCCCAAACCAATCAGAAGGCTGATGTCACTTGTCCCTCCCACCAGCATTTGTCAAAACTAATGCGTTCCCACATTAACGCCTTATTCGAACATGGCCAGTGTGTTAGCTTGCCCTGTGGATTTAGCTACTACTTTCAGTAACATTACGCGTATCTTAGCTAACGTTGGCCGTGTAGCACTAACGTTAGATAATAATGTCACATATGCCTTCTCATCACTGCGCTCGCCGGTGCTGGGTACAGCACAGTTGATTTTTTTAATGCACAGAACTGAAGCAGAGCTTTAGTTGCCAGGGTAACCAACCAAACAATTCCATGGCATTCAACATGCGAGCTACCCAACATCAACTAGCTAGCTAACTAGCAGCAATACCCACTTCTTTATTGGAAGAAACAAATGTTATAACAAAGTTAAGAAGTGTTGTTTATTATTACATGGAAACTTTGTATCTTGAAACCCACCATTCCATCACCAATTTCTGCACTCTCAAATTCAGTGTCGGTAGGTTCGTACATACACTACTCACAAAAAGTTAGGGATATTCGGCTTTCGGGTGAAATTTCAGGATGAACTTAAAATGCACTATAACCTTTACAGGTGAAATTAATTTGACCTTCTCTAAACTTTTGAATGCACATGTCCAACTATTCAATGTTTCAGTACTTTTTGCACAACTTGCTGTTCTCTAACAAGGAGCTGAACGGCAAAATTCACAACAGGTGTTTGATCCATGAATCGACCAATAAATTTCCTGGTTCAATTAGAATTGGTATTTAAACAGTCCTCTTCATCATGCTGTTCACATTTTGACATCATGAGACCAAGACGACACCTAACAATTGATCAACAGTACCTCGCCATTGCGAGGCTTCAAACAGGATGTTCTCAGAGGGAAGTGGCCACTGAGCTTAGAGTGTCACAGAGTGTCATCAGCAGGTTGCAACAGAGATACAGAGAGACTGGAAGAGTCACAGAAAGGCATAGAAGTGGACGTCCTTTGGCCACATCCCACACTGATGACCGCTTCATTGTGAACAGTGCCCTGCGGAACCGGATGATGAATGCCACTCTACTCCAGGCACATTTAAGGGAGGTGAGAGGCACCCAAGTGTCACGTCAGACCATTCGAAACCGTTTACATCAGCGTGGTCTGCGTGCTAGACGACCTGCAAGGGTACCTGACCACACCACCAGGCACAGGCGTCATCGTCTTGCATGGGCCAGGGAGCATTTACGCTGGACGAGGGACCAGTGGGCCTCAGTGCTGTTCTCTGATGAAAGTCGATTCACGTTGAGCAGAAATGATGGCCGCCAACGATGTTGGAGACGTCAAGGAGAGCGCTATGCATCAGCCACTGTTGTCACCAGACGACCCTTTGGTGGTGGCGGTGTTACAGTGTGGGCAGGTGTGTCTAGTCAATACAGAACTGCCCTACACTTTGTGAATGGTACAGTGACAAGCCCATACTACCTGAATAACATCATTAATCCAGTCATTGTGCCCCTGCATGAACAACACAGGCCTAATTTCATCTTCATGGACGACAATGCTCCAGCTCATCGAGGTCGCATCATTAGGGAAAGGCTGCTGGAGACTGGGGTACCTCAAATGGAGTGGCCTGCACTTTCTCCAGACCTGAATCCCATAGAAAACCTATGGGATCAGCTGACTCACCGTGTAGAGGCTCGTAACTCTGTACCCCAGAACCTCAATGACCTGAGGGCCGCCCTTCAAGAAGAGTGGGATGCCATGCCTCAGCAGACAATAAGTCGACTTGTGAACAGCATGAGACGTCGTTGTCAAGCTGTAATTGATGCTCAAGGGCACATGACAAGTTATTGAGCCATTGACATTTTTGTTGTGGTATACCCACCACTGTTGTTGGCTTTTGTTTCAATAAATTGTTTGAGATGAGGAAATCACCATTGCATGCTTCTACTTAAATGCCCTACTTTCATGATACGTATAATATCACTGTAGCGTGAACTTACATTTTCCATAAATTTCACCCGAAAGCCAAATATCCCTAACTTTTTGTGAGTAGTGTATATGGTTGTACAACCCCGATTCTCCCCGCTATTTTGTATTTTTGTTGTGTGTGATGTCAAGTGTCTTCTTGGACAGAGGAATGTCAATCAAGCGTGCTCATTAGAATATTACGACCACGCCCCGACAGTCCTAGTACAGGTCTGATCAGCTAATTCAGCTGTTTTTGAGCAGTGTTTTATCATTTTTTTAAATTTTTTTTTATTTAAGCTTTGGTGGATGCTTAATAACACACTCAAGTTTGATATCATACATACATTTTAACTTTTTTAGGCTTTGTTCCTGGGGCTTCAAGCTGCCTTGCGTTGAAAAGGTTTTTTTCTCATTCTCGTAAGCTATGACAGAAATAATAACCTCATTTCAATCCATTTGTGTATTTGCTGTCAATTTAGGCTATTACTATTTTGCATCATTTACCTATTTCATGTCTGAGACAAAGCGTCCAATAAAGCAGTAGCCTACATCCCATTTTCTGTGCAAAAACAAGCTCTCAGACAATAGCCTACAGTAGGCCTACAGAACAATCCGTTACAAGCACACTGACAGGTGATACAGCTGTTCTCGTATTTTCAACATAAATGTGTCAGGTTTTACCCAAGATATAGCCTGGCTGCATTCAAACTGGTTAGAAAACTTCAACAACAAAAAAAAAAAAAAAATATTATTAGCCTACAAACCTGTCCATCGCAAGAGAGCCAGTAGTATGTAGCATACCTCAACAGTCAGGGCAACTATCTACAAGCAAAATATCCTCCCTGTAGAATAAACCCCTCCCTGTCTGCCTGTCTCCACGCGTGCACTGGAGCATCATTTGGTGGGAGGGGCTTAGGAGAGAGATAAGAGGGAGGAGAGCAAAAGGGGGGAAGTCTTTTTGCCTTGTATATTTTCAAACTTGCCGACTTGCAGCTTTAATAATTTATTTCTCTTACCACTGATAACTAATAAATAGAAGTGTTTCCCATTAATGTATTAAACCCTGACGGCCCGCCACAATTTAATTTCTACCGGCAGTTTCAAATTGATCAAAAGAAGGTATCAAAAATAAAAATTGTTGTATGAGCGTACTGTAGCCCTGTCGCTTCAAAAAACGCCTCTCTGGCTCTCATCACTGTACTCACTGCCCACTATACCCAAATCTATTAGAAATACTTGCATTGTTATAGGCTAATTTATACAATTCAAATATATTAAATTTATTTAAATTTATTAACCAGTCCGTTACAACAACCAAACTTTGAAGAAAAAAAACTCCATTACGGACAGTTAAATCAGTTCACTCAAGCCACAGTTCACACAAAATGATCACCCTGGTTATTCCTCATGTGCCCGTTAAAAGCAAGCTTCGCATCTCACCCATTCTCCACCACTGATGGAGAACAGTTCAGTACAATAATGTAAGCAGCATCATCTTCACCCTTACTGTCCTTTGTTTTGTTGGCGGGGGGGGGGGGGGCTGTGCGGAGGATTTTTTTTTTTTTTTGCAGGGTTTTTTTTCTGTGCTGCTTTCTGCACCAACAGCATCTTATAAGATGAAGAGCTGGGTACCACTAAAGACACTGCCTTTCTCTTCCTCGGTCTCGCCTCTTCAATTTTGCGGTGAGGGGACAACTCCAAGATCATTTGGCCCACAGAGCCAGATGGAGCACCATAGCTGGCAGCAGAGGAGGAAAGAGGGACGTGACCAGGCGTAGAGGACGGAGGACCGTGGCCGGGAGCAGAGGAGGACTGTTGTGCTCCAGGGGATTCTGTGTAAAAAAAATTTATCTGTACATTTTTCTACACATCTACTTCCCATTAAAGAGTAAGTACACCCACTGTCTCCGCCTACTACACAATTTTGAAAAATACTTGTGGGGTGAGCGAGGGAGAGGGGTGGGGGCGGAGGAGCTGTGTCCATCGTCATTTGCATAAATTAACGTACATTGTACAAATCAAACTCGGATCAAACTGTCAAACTAGACGTTGCGCATCAAATATGAATCAAGATTAAGCAATTGCATGGCCTATTTGGACGGCAGTGTAGTATAATGGGTAAGGAACTGGCCTTGTAACCGAAAGGTTGCAGGTTCGATTCCCAAGTAGGACACTGCCGTTGTACCCTTGAGCAAGGTACTTAACCTGAATCGCTTCAGTATATATCCAGCTGTATAAATGGATAATATGTAAAAAATGCTAAAAAGTTGTGTAAGTCGCTCTGGATAAGAGCGTCTGCTAAAAATGCCTGTAATGTAATGTATTTCTCACCTCAAATATTTTCAGAAACATATTTTAGTGGACTATTTAGGTGGAATAAGAGAGTTGAACAGGACGCAACGTTGTTCCGGTTTAAAAACGTGGAGCCGAAACAAAAGTAACGTAGTGGGTCTAACCAAGCAGGTGCCGGCTGTTTCTGTTGTGGGCGACAACAATTATCCAAATGACGTAGAGGTACCTCCAAAGAGGCACTCTGACATCATGATTTGGGCGGGGGCAGTGTGGGGAGCAGAAAGGGAATTTCAACCGTTAGACGGCAGCACAAAGACGCTTTTCTACCAGCTTCAGACAATTTTTAAAAAATATATAATACATCCACAGAGCTTGATGAAAGATGCAGAATTAAAGTATTGCTTTTCCCTAAAAATAAATACTGATTATGAATTGTTTTACGGGCCTTAAAGGAGTGCAGTGTTTCTCTCTGTCTAAGAAGTCAGAGTTTGCTTCACAGCTCTACCAAACTCCTGAGCCAGTAGTATTATGACGTTGGTACCACACCCACCTGTGTATCAGGAGTCTCAATTGGTTGCCAGATTCAGCTAGTCCGACAGTGATTGTGCAATTTTATGCCAAGCGCCCAGCTCCACCGCCGGAGCCCTCATCCAGCAGTAGCGTTGGACCCAAGAAACCCCGGTACCAGTCCTTAATGACAAGAACCGGAGCAAGACGAGGGTCAACCTTGTTTTGGTATTTGGTCATTGGAGGGAGCTCAAAGAATCACAATGTTTGAGAAGAAGCGACGCAGAGATGGCCACTTTTCTACTTGACCGGTAAGCTAACGATTTAGCTAGCGAGTGAACTATCAGATAGGTGATCAGATCGCTCATATAATGTTAGTTATTATCTTTCTTAAGCTGTGGTTTATTACAGCATGACCGAAAAGAGTATTTCTATGGCATTTTGCCTTTCTCTTATCATCTCACACTGAGACATTAGCATTAGCTAGCTTGCTACCCAGATAGCCGGCTCCCTGCATATATGCTGTCAGGCTGCTAGCTGTTTGCACATTGGTTTATGAGAGGTTATCTAGCGTTGGTCCAACAGGGACCTGTTAGCGACCAGCAGAAAGGGCTTCTAGCTGTTCGCAGCTCGGTTTACCAGCAGTGCAGTTCTGCAGGCATCAAAATGGCCAGATTGGAACACCTGCTAGACCCATTAGTGTGCTGGGCGCTAGCTTCACTCCACCCGCAGACCGCTGCCAACTCACCAGATGCAATCATCCAACTTATTTACTACTAACATTGCCCCGCTGACACATTGCTGGACGAAAAATGGCCAGCGTAGTCATACTTTAATTGACTAGGTTAGTGGTCCGATACATATAGTTCAGTGGTCCGATATCAGCATGCTATCTGGGTAACGTTAGCTAACTTATGTAGCTTATTAATTAATTATTCTTGGTTAGCTCCATTGCATGGTGAAGACACGTCTTGCAATCTATGTCTAATCCATTACTACAATATCCAAAGAAATACTTATCCATTATGAATAAATATGTCCGTTGTGGGCTATAACCTATGTTGCCTAAGATAGATGGATAGCTCTAATAAAGAAAGTATTTACATATAGCTAGCAGAGACAAGATGCATGCAAACTCATGTTAATGTTAGCTATATCATAACTTCCCAGTGAACATGTTGTGTTGAGAAGACGGTGAAACGTCTTGCGTCTAGGTGAAAAACTCGGCAAAATTTGTTTGAAAAGTGACAGTTTTTTAACCGGCTAGGATGTAGCCAGGCTTTACCTTGGGCTAAATTGACACTTTTATTTCATAACGCCTCTCATTCTGAGATGTCCACACTATATTCCAGTCTATATTCTGGTTTTTGCTCACTGGGGTTACATGAATCTTGAAACACCACTGCATAGAGTAACCTACATCTATGGAGATAATGCATTGCTACATATTGCAAAATTTGTTTATGAATTCATAAAAAAGATTTGACATTCGACATTATTGAGCCTGATTCTGTGTCTGACTATACTCTTCACACTCAGATGAAGTAACGTTATATAGACAAAATGCAGATGAAACAATCTGGCAATCAGTTGAGGGTCGTGTGCTTCTAGTTTCGGCTGTGTTGTTAGTCTGTGAAGTTCCCTCTGTTGGAAAGATAGGTGCATGCACCTGCTAAAAACATTTTAACATTTGAGATGCAGTTGAATGAAACCAACAACGACAAACAAAACACAACTTTCACCAACCATACTTAAAACATAAAGTCCATGTCAGGGATAAATAGTCCCATTGTGGCCTGCTGGCCAGCAGATATAAGCTTATAATGATAAGGTGTGGCCCAGAGACATCGAGACTCTCCCAGACACTGTTTTGTGTCGCTGCTGTTGTGACCCCATGGTATCAGTCTCTTCTTTCACCAGTATCAGGACTAGGGATGGGATGGTATGAAAATTTCATGTCACGGTTATTGTGACCACAGATATCACGGTTTTCGGTATTATTAAACGGTATTGTTAAAATGTGTTCAAAATGTTTAAAAAGTGCTAATAAACACTGAAATCATTTCACCAAAGATATTTGAAACACAAACATTTTTATTTAACCCTATTTACTTTGGCCCATTTGGCCCAATTTTCGTCTAGTTTTTACTAGTGTCAATTAAGTGCCAATATCTCAAAAACTATTCACTGCACATCCATGGTTGAATGTTTGAATGAAAGAAGAGGCTTGTACCATTCAGAAATTTGGAACAGAATAAATTTATGTCAAAGTGCTCACATACAGTTTATACAAAATACATATAAGAATACAAAAAAAAGTACAAAACGCCTTGTGTTTTTATAGTTTATCACTGAATATCTCAACTTCAAAGTACTGGAGCAAGCCAGAATTGCTCATACTAGTGCACTAACATGTTGTCCATTTATGTATACAATTTGGTAAAGATATCTACAGGCTTTCCTTATGCATTGGTATTTTCCCCCAAAACGGTGCCCAGGTGTCCCAAAATCTATCCAAACCTCTCCAAATATAAAACATGTGCATATATTTCTGTCTAGGCATGTCAATCATCAGAAAACTTTATTTTTCTTTTAAAACAGTTTTTGTAATACAGAATGTGAAGAAAATTAACCTACACGTGTTTTGTGTTTATGTGTATGAGGGTATTCTCTTACAAAGCGTGCCCAAAAGTGCCCAAATACCTCTCCGAAAAAGATTACTTACCCTAATGTTATCCAACTAATCTGCTTTACATTTAAAATGGCACTGTACTTCAAAATTAGATTTACCAGAGCCCCATAAGCCAGCAGAATAACAGGTTTATTTATAACAAGCATTCCACATGACTTTTTACAGCAAAGGTAATGAATTATACATCACTTTATTTGGCAAACCTGTCTGTTACCACCTCCTACGACAGAGGTGTCAGGTGGGGGAGGGGTGTCTTCGCTGTCCTCCCTGAAAAAGACAGATTCAAGTACATTACTAAGTAGAATCACTAAAAAAATGAGAACACTAATTATCTCAAAAGGACATAGTATTACAATTTTAAGTGAAAAAATAAATACACACACATATATATAATATATATATATATAATATACACACACGTATATACATTAAAAAATCTTACATCCACAGTACGTCTGATATTAGCTCCAACATAATTAGCAATCGTAGCTAACTAGGATTTATGAATTAGTTTGTCAGCTTGCACAAACTAAATTACATTATTATAATACTGTAATGTCTTGACTGAACCGTGAAATAAAGTACTGAGAATGGATGTAGTTTCATGCGTGAATTTAACAACTAGCCCTTGTGTTGGTTGCTACACAAAAAAAACTGCCAATGAAAGCTACAAAACAAACCCCCTTAGCAGGCCATGAGCTCCTTTCCAGCCTGTGACAACATAGAAGCTAACTGCGAGAATCCATTTATCACCAAACCAAAAATACTCTAGATAATAGCGCTCCATACTGTTGATGATTATGATGATGATGATGATAATAACAATAAAAATAATAATAATTTGTATTATATATTTTTAAAAACACTTACATGTCCAGGCACGGGTCCATGCCACAGAGTCATTGCTATGCCTGAGGACAGACTTCTTCACCTCCGGGATCACTGCGGTGCAGCACCTCCAAAACCTGGGCAACCGTGAAATAAGCGCTCTTCTTTCCACCGTTGCGTGCCACGTTCACGTATAAATGTATAAAATAATCGTAATCGTTGAAGCAGCAAAGACATATGACCAGCGCAATTACACCATACAGCAAACCATGTACGCATAAAGAGAAAAGCTAGCCTATGACGTACATACAGCTAACGAAAGCGCTACACATGGCTAAATATCATCTGGATAGGCTAAAAACGTACTTGTACAGCAATCCAGTCCATCCCTTCCAGGATAAGCTCAGTAAAAATGGCCACAGGCGTAATGTGATCCTATCTGCAGTGTCATGTGGCTGAAAGCACACACCAGATTGCCCTATGGGCTGTCGTTACACGTGGATACAGCGCCGTTCCCATTCGCTCGAATATGACATATTTTACTTAGTTTTAAAGGGCAGGAAACCCCGTAGAAGATAATCTACGTGGTTTACGTTAGATCATCCCTGAAACAGTCTAGTAATGTTTTTACGCAACGGTAGTAACGTAGTACAAACGCAAATGCGATTGGTACGCACCATGGAAATGGAGATTTTGCTGGAGAATGGATAAATGGATTACGAAAAAACGTTCAGGATTCTTCAGAAAAGTTATAAAATATGTTTATCAAGAGATTTTGTAGAAAAAAAAAATATATATATTTATACAAAACCGGAAGAACATCAGTTGTATACATAGTGAAGTGAGCACAGGTAAAAAATCGGATCTTGATTTTTTTAGCGTGTAGAAACTACCAATAGTTTTTGTGATATGCATTTTATTGCCTGTGACTGCGGTGAGGTGGAGGCTGTAAACAGTGGGTTGGGCTATTAGCACCCTGCTGCTTTAGGGCCCTGCAGTGTTACCTGAGAGCTACAAGAGCTAACAATTTTGCCTCGAAAGTTCCTTGTTTTATTAACGTTTTAATTTAGAATTTCCGAGAAATATGAACACTATAAAAAATTGTGATGGATACGTCCCACCACTAGGGGGCCAAAGCCCATTGAGTTAACCTCTGGTTAACACTATAAATAAATAAACCACAAATAAATAAAATGATTAAATTATCAGAAGCATTATGTACTTTTTTGGATAAATATTCTAACCTCTGTAAACATTTGAAATTCAAGTAGTAAAAGAACAACAAGCAAGACCGCCTGGTAATCATACTAAGGCTGTAGGATCTGTGTTAAGGTTATCCTCCCGTCTTAATCTCTGTATCCACAGGTTCCGTTTAGGGTCGATTTAGACTTTACAGCGGGGAAAACGGAAAAAGCCTAAACCTAATCCATTATGTGCCTGGGTACATTTGGCATTACAACCCCAAACACAACACGATTTCGGCATAATTGCTAATGTTTTGTTCAGTTGATTCGTATTTACCAAGTAAATGAACTACTTCCGCTGCTGACAGGATGTCAGTTATCCACCCAGAAGTATCTTGGCGACCTTTGTTTACAAACATTCTGATTAGTCGTATAAAACCATGGTAAATGAGATTATGAAAATTTGACACGGTACCACGGTAAATGAGATTATGAAAATTTGACACAGTATGATAACCGTCAGAAATTTTATCACGATATATTGAAAACCGGTAATGGTCCCATCCCTAGTCAGGACTGGTAAGGGAAAAGAGGTTCCCTGGACTTCCATGGTTAACCTGCAGTACTTTCTTCCATTATTGTTGCTATTATGTGAAATGAAGGACAACCCATTTCCAACAGTGTCCCTCCCAAATTTGGCACAGCTTGCGGTGGCTCGGTTTCCTGTGACAGGAACCCGGACGAACCAGTGGTGGCGAAATGCAGTCGGATCTCTTAGGAGCCTAGTTGGGAGGGGCCAAATTCCCTCTCGGACTCCTCTTCAGCTCCTGTACCCAGGATCCAGTCAGGTAGGACTGCTCACGACAGTCATTAAGGCCAGCTCCCAGTAGCAGGATGTGGATCCAGTTGCACTTTCATCTGTGGGTGTCGGGATGGCAGGCGAGGTCTTGGAATTGAAGTTTTAGGCCTTTTCCCTCATAGAAACATTATACTTTCTGCGGTGTCACATCCTCTGTAGTGGCTGGTGTGACACAACCCACACAGCCGTTTACCCCAGGTCAAGCGGCTGCCTGCGCTGTGTCCAGAGTTCACAGATGCAGAAGTGTCAGGTCAACGGTGGTGGGTGTTTCCTGGGTTGCGGCTGAGCCAGAGTCCTCGGCTGGGCCTCCCTCCCATGCTGGTTTGTTCCCACATTGAAGAAAATGTTTCCTTTGAAGGAGGTATGACATAATCCTACTCATAGCCAGGAACTTATTTTCACAACAATCTGGGGATGAGAAATATTTAAAGAACCTGGTCCGCAGGTCGCCGATTGCCTCCTTCAGCTCGTCCATGGCATCAAGATCTCCAGAAAGTTCCAGCCACAGGGCTATCAACCGGTCCCATTCTTTTTCATGAG
Organism: Synaphobranchus kaupii; assembly: GCA_029718625.1. NCBI lineage: Eukaryota > Metazoa > Chordata > Actinopteri > Anguilliformes > Synaphobranchidae > Synaphobranchus > Synaphobranchus kaupii. The sequence goes on along the minus strand of CM056383.1, from coordinate 45,895,560 downwards.
ATGGACTTTTTCATCCATCATTAACTGGACAGGGTAGTCTGACCATTCACGAGGGAAGATGACCACAGGCCACTCTCTCCTTTTCTGGTACATCATAAATTTTTTAAATAAAACCACTCAATCCAAGACCCTCTTATAGAAAATGTTTGGAACTTCTCTTAAGGTTTACCGCAGTTTACTCAATATGATAATTGCTTATGCTAAAGGACAACCTATCTCGGTGGGACCGCCAATATGTTGGGGGAGTGAGGTTTTAAATTTTTTAATTTTCTGAATCGAGCAGTTCTAACACTCAATGCCCTTGTTAAAATGCCCAGCACTCTGAATATTGAACACAAGCGGTATCACATGGTAAAACCCCTCATTCAACCTACATTTAATTATATTCAATGGATTTAATTTAATTATTATTATTTTAAATGACAATAATCAATTAAACTGCCAAATTTGTTGATAGGTCAGTCAAACAGTAACCTGGTGGATCAACCAACAAGTCAAAACAAAGTCTAAATCAGGTCTTTCGATTAAATTATTTTATTACAGGAAAAACCATCAATTAGAATAATGAATTGGATTCATACATTCATTAATGAACATAGGCTCACTGCTTATAATTTACAAAAAGGAAGACATTAAACCAGATGTTAAATTGAAATTACCAGAAAACAGAGATAAGACAGAACTTGCCAGAATATTCCAGTTTCAGTGCAGGAGGAACAAAGAAAAGCCAGCTATAAAAACTCAGTGGTCACAAGTTTACACAACCAAGGAAAAATGTAAACTCTGTAGACTTCACAGCTCCCAACTTAGTTAGCCAAAAAAAAGAAAAAAAAGAAGTTCAAACTAAGTTTCTCCTTTGCCACCACAAAACACCCTGGTCACTCTAAGATTTATATCCATAGATAAGCCAGTGCCTCAGCGTGATTTTATTGCCTCTTTGGACCTGTGGAGTGGAGGGTGGGAGATAGAAAGGCACATCCTAGGTCAGGTCAAGCAGAGCAGACCTCTTAATAACCATGTACTATTGAATGGACTATGAACAAGTTTTCCATATCAAATTATACTTTCTCTATCGAAGGCCGTAATCTAAAAGCTATATACCCGACAACTGTATTTGCAATTAAATAAGTGAAGTGAATAAATTATTTTTCTTTTCTTGTTGATGAGGATATTAGCAATACTACTCCTGCTAATAACAATAATAACATTAATAATAATAATCATTTTCATAAGGACATTTGTTTTGTCATGTAGTTTCCTAATTAGAATGTATAGAATTTGACATTCAGTTTGATTATTTTCCTGCAAGACATAACTTTCCATTAATATTTTATTCAAACAAATCCAGGAGGAACACTTTCATGCAATAACCAAACATCTCATGTCTACAATAGTGTGTATGAATCCAAAACCAGATGCTGTCCTATTCTAGGACAAAAGCTGCCAATGATCATCTCAGCAGAACACATGTACATAAAAAATAAAGACATTCTGAAAATAAATAACATTTCAACAAGTTACAGTCATTTAGAACAGCATTACAAGGAACAACCACTAAAAGGCACAAAATAAACAAAAGTTTACATTTTTAAAACAAAACATCTTACTACAGCCAACTACAAGACTAAATTTTTTTAAATGCTACATAAACTATAAAGGTTAAAACTACTGTGTATTCAGAGTGGAAATACTTATTTAGTTTAATGTGCTTTCTTTAGACTGCATGTGTATTTTAAGATTATTACTTATTTCTAAGGTCACAGATAAGGTTAATATTTAATCTCGAAGTACAAAATATAAGACATAAGTGCAATAATCATTTAAGTGAGAGGGACAAATCTCAAAAAATAAATTCTTCCGCTTTTTTTGTATTATGCTTGGCTTGTGTGTTTGTTTGTGCAATGAAATGACACTGAAATTAATCCAATATTCTCTTGATATTTGCCAGGTATTGTTACACAAGTAAATACTAATCACAAACAACTGAAAAGTTTAAAAAAATCTTATTTATATAACTTCTGAGCATACTAACCCTTACTCACCATATTTATTTATTAATTTATTTTCATTTCAACAGCCCAAAGAAATTCTCAGCTACCACATGTGGTCAGACTGTAATTCACATACCACGTGTGAGACGTCCGAATTTGAAACGGTAAATATTTATGAAATGCACTGCCAATTATTTCCATACACTCCGATGTTGTTCAAGTGTGGGCGACACCGTTGACTTGGAGTTCCCCTTGTGGCCTGTAGTTTTTCAACTGTTCAAGAAAACCTGGGTTTGGGCAAATGGCTGGCCTTGCTACTTTCACAGAGGCAAACGCGTCATCAAAAGCCAGCCCCTCCTTTGACATCAGGTATCCGATGACTACCGCAGCAGAGCGAGAGGTTCCAGTGTTACAGTGGACCAGCACTACGCCTTTCTGAAGGGCAGAAGAGACAAACTAAAGGTTACGTTGGTATGCAAGGACTCCAATATTCAAAAGCTAATCCAGTTAAGAACCAAAATGTGTATATTAGCCCAATATTCAATTGAATGCAACAACTTGGCATTCAAAATTAAAAAGGAAAAGGAAGCCATGTGGTATTCTCTAGCCACACTGGGCTTTGACCTCATGAATAGTTTTGTGTTCTGGTCTTTCTCCTGAACAGGAGACAAAACACCCTGGTCACTAAGATTTATATCCATAGATAAGCCAGTGCCTCAGCGTGATTTTATTGATTTTATTTATTCTAAGGAATCAATTGACAAATGTAGCATCTGTATGGCACCAACAATTACGCAGTGCTCTAACGGAATGGTAATAAGTGATACTTAATACCCGTTACATATCATTGCAAAAATGACCACTTACAAACCGTAAGGTGACGGAAAGGCTTCAGGGTGAAGGTGAACGACTTTTCCAGTCATCGTGGCTTAATTAATGCAGCTTGTCTCTGTAACGTGTATCAATTGTTGCATAGGGAGTACAACAGTGAGAGGCTGTCCACACTCATTTTACAGCAGTGGAAACTTATTTCAAATAGGTATTGTAACTATAAACCCCTGTGAATTTGCATCATGTGGCAGTATCAGGTTGTGAGTGGCTAGCTCAGCGGTTTGGTAAAGAGAGTGTATGACAAACAATGGCCAGTAGTGATATGATCTTTCTACAACACGCTAAATAATGCATCGCGAAAACTCACCATTCATTATTTACTACGCTATGCCGATACCTAGAATGAGGGATGTTGTGCATCAGTTGACTGCGTATCAGATAAGCAAGGTAGCCTACTAAAACTTAACACTCAGGAAATTACTTTGACAAGACTCAAAAACTTGTTTTTTTTCCAACAGAAAGATGAAGGAAGCTTTGTCCTGAATCCAGTAGAAAGTGAATGGATGTTCTTTTGTTGTTTTTATGTTAGGTAGCCTAGTAGCAACGTGATATATTAAAACCACCAAGAGAACCTAACAAGCGCTTATAAGAAGCGAGGTCAAATTGTATGGGCATCTCTGTGATCACCTGGGGCACGATGCAGAAATGTGAGATCGCAAACGCACACTTTACCTCTGATTTGGCTTGGTCTATGAGCTGGAAGCACTCTTGGAAATATGAGGTGATGACAGTGTCCGGAAGATCCAGTATACTCAACGTTTTATAAATAAATAGATCTGGAAATGCGTTTTCGACACCATATGCAACGTTCAATATATGTGAAACCTGGAAAGGAAATAAAAGCATAATTTGAAATACAAAAAGTTCCGCCTGAAACCACCCTCAATTAATTTACTTAGTTACCTCAAATTTCCTCAATGTGCCAAAGTCTTGGGCAGCGTCTTGCGAGGCTATAACATGAAACACAATTATGTTAAGTGATGTGACGTGCCATGGCAAAATCTATGTGACTAGTGGTGCATTGAAAGGTATAACTTAGATGTTTAACCTTAGAAAGAATAACAGTTGTTCTATCTAATTGCATTTCAGTAAAAAAAAAAAAAAAGTTTAGCAATTGGTACTGAGATGCATGTTGTTGATAACTGCGTTTTTGCATTATATAGACGTACACTGTGCACGACAATGTAGCTAGGCATTTAAACAACTCAGACTCACCGAGCAGAAGATAAGGTTTAATAACGCCAACTTGGAGATCCCAGCTGTTGTCTTGAACATATCCGCAGGCAGTCCCAGGCGGCACGGTATCTTCAACTACTTGCACGGTGGAACCTTTCCATGTCTCTATGATCCTCCTCCCACTTAATGTTGTCACCCGGGTGCATTGCTTTCTCAAGTTAGTCTTGGAAAATGCTTTAATTTCCTGCGCAAGCGAATGCATTACATGTGTCTGCAAGTAACAGTCCAAAGCATGAAAGTACTGTAAGATCCTCCGTGGTGAAGCTTCCCTCCGTAGGTGGCAAATGCTGCTAGGCTACTTCGTAACGACCTTCACCAGTGTGAGAGTACCTGCATTTCTCAAAGATAGCCACTAATGTAAACTTGCAGAGTGAAAAGGGAGAACTACAATCTGCCTCTGGATCGGAGTACGTGACAATGCCATCTACAGGCTTGGAATGTAAGATCTGCCACAACGGGCTTTCATGAGCCCCAATGCCCCATAGTAAGTGGGATCGTTTGAAAACATGTATCGCTTTTGAAAGATGAATACAGACCAGAACAACATTTTATGGTCCAAAATTGTGCAATAATTGAGGCAGCAGCTACGATATGTCATATTTACAAAATAGTATCCTAGTTTTATTGTATATTTTTAATGGACCCAGACAGTTTTGAACATCTTTTAGATGTTTAGAGAAGTTTCTGACCACCTGCCAGCTTTACAATGGCAGGTAGCCTAAAGAAGCATTCGAGAGTTTGGGTTTTAAAGCAAGAAAATGCACTTCATGTAACTCCTAAGCAAGTTGGTTGTATGTTGCCTACCTATGTGTATTACCCGATTATTGGTTTAAAAAAAAACACATTTTATATTATAATAGCCTATTAAAATAACTTCCGTATGGTGCATGCGGCCTGAGACATTGCGTTCAAGGATTCAAAATTCCAATTTATATATTATGCGTAGGCTACCTCATTCCTTGACATCGAATGAGGTACCGGCATAATATAAAAATGTATATGTATGTTTATAAATCTATATAAAACCGTAGACTAAATTATTTTTTAAAATTCCAGACAGTGAACCATCCCCACGGACAAAGCTAGAAAAAATTATAAATAGAAACAGCTTAAATTTTTATCTCCAATCTTTTTAGCTGGTTAAGGGTACACATGCCCGTTTTACACCGGGGGCTCTATCTTGGCGATCTTAGCGCTTGGTCTAAGCGCATGGCGTTAAGTGCATTTAGCGCGTGTCCAAGTCCACTTTTGCTATTTAGACAGCGTGTTTTTTGAGCGCTAAGCACGGAACAACGTGCAAATGGGCTGAACCTAGTCTCTTCATTAATTATAGGTGTGTCTTGGGCGTGAAATGCAATAAATCAATCAAAATGTCATATCCCATTCCCACCTTGGCGGATTGCCAAAATATCTTACAACCCTGCGCTGGGTGTAAGATAGCAAAGACACTTGCGTTTGGGTTAGCGCCGGGTGTAAGCTAGGGCCCCAGATGCGCAAGCTCAAAGCGCACACGCAAGCGGGGCGCACTTGGAGTGGCTGTACCCACCGGAACCGCTTTTTAAATGCAGGTCGCGAGAAGAGACACGGGGTGTTTCTCAATACCAAGTCCGCACAAGTACGGACTTGTGGACTTGTGACGCATGTAGTGTAGTGTCCCGACAAAAGGGCACTTGCAGAAACACGTTCTTGTGAATAGGATGACATCCTATAACGGGCTAAGTTCTGTTCCAAAGCCAAGAACGCAAAGAAGCGAGGACGCTCAAAGATCACGGAAATGTACTTGATCCGCCCCAAATGGCAAGGATGTATCAGATGCAAACAAGTTCGCGAACTTGGATATCCCATCATTTATTGCGCAAAGCGATGACATACGACACGGGGGAAGCTTATACACTGGACTGTCAGGAAAATTTGCTGCCTGCTTTGTAGTATAGATCGGTTTGTAGCTATTTTCTAGAGTCTGTGGTTTGTATAGCGAAACCACAGTCCAAACGTCAGAAGCACACATTGCATCTCAAACAGGCTACACAGAGCTCTGAAGCAACGGTGCACAAACTGATAGCGACCCAAATTTGGCTCTCCTGTACACGAATGTGTAGGCTACATTACAATGCAATCAGGCCTATATAAAGTGGTAGTCGCCAAAATGTTAATGCTATACGGTACTGTATTTCTACAAATAAATGCTAAAAAATAAAAATTATTCAACACATTTTTTTACTGTTAACATTTGACTTTCATATGATTGCGTAAAAGCCTACTTTATTTAATCTTGTTTTGGCGCATCATTCCTATTGCACTCCAGGAGATGGCACCAATTCACCAAAAAGCTGATAACAGTAGCAGCCATCTGTGTTACTAAGCTAACTAGGTTATTACTTGTACTTACAACAACATAATATTAACGGCTTTAGCTAATCATCGCGATCCAGTCCTTTTGTGCTTTTGACATACAATCTATATTAAAATATTAACTAGTTATAAGTTTTCCACTGGGAAATGGATAAAGTAGGCTACATCCCAGCAAAAAGAGATGCACTGACGATGACTGTATACATGAATTAAAAATGTTTGGTTTCATCCTACGGTTTTCTGTTTTGCAGCTTTGAGCACTTTCCCCCATTATGCTTAATTGATAAAGCCTTAAATTCAGTTAATTTCACTATATGCTTTTTGTGATGAATTGCCTGATAATTTCAGCAACTTTTCCACCTTCATTTTGCTTTTAGGTAGCCTATTAAAGCATAGCTATTGTCAGCAGTTGAACAATGAGTTGTTAATTCATTTGGTCGCGGAAAGTATGGATCGATATCCCTGGGCCATCGCTAAAAAACTACTTTGTGCACCCCTGCTCTGAAGGACAGAATGCTGCTTAGTTATACAAACATGTCTAAAATGTGGTAAAAATCCAGCTATTGTAAGACATATTTCTCGCCTCCTTTTCATTCGTAGAAAGATTGCAGTCTCATTTATTGATCAAATGAGATAACTAAAAATGTAGCCTAGTAAGCGATGTCCCTATGGTCCCATCTCATCTGCCATCCAAAAATGGGATATCCAAGTCCGTTCTCATCAATGTTGCAGATATCAACCGTGAGGCCCCACATCAACCGCCAGGCCCCTTGGACCGAGGCCCTCAACCATTCCCGTGAGCAAAGCAATACGAAGTATTGGGGGGTCTGGGGGTCCTCCCCCAGAAAAATTTGAGCCTTTTAAAACTAATTTCCTGCATTTCTACACAACCTCACCCAGGGCATTTCCTAAAATAAAATGTTTTATTTATGAACATTTTGGAGAAGATTTATTTATTTTATTTTTTTCAAAGCACTAGGCGAGATTTGAGATGCTTTCATATAAATCTAAAGCCATGGTAGGCTAATCAGTACATTAATGGATAAGATAAGTTTATAACATTTTAAACTCTGTGGTTCTCAAACTCGGTCCTGGGGGCCCCCTGTGTATGCTGGTTTCCGTTCCAACCACAATTGCAATCCCAAAATTTTAACAAGCTGTTAATTTTTCTTAATTAGGTGTTTTTCATGTTTAGAGGGATTATTTACCCTCTTAAAACAAATTATGTCAGAAACAGTTATGCATACCATGAAGACTATGCCAGGTTCACATTGTGCTTACAGTGCTATCTTGCAAACAATAATACAAGGTAACATTTTTTTAAACTGATCAATTTAAAGACTGAGGTGAATCAATAGGCTCCTAATTCAGTAGTTGAACACTTGTGTTTTAAGTTCCTTAATTTTTTCCTTAAACTTATTAACACAATGCAGGTTTGGCTCATTATCATTTGCTTTGTCTTTTGAATTGTTCATTATTTACCAAGTCTCTAGTTTTAGTTGTCAATGTGTCCACAATTTCACCAATTAGGAGCCTATTGATTCACCTCAGTCTTTAATTTGTTTAATTTGATCAGTTAAAAAAAGATTTTTACCTCTCTTTTTGTAATTGTTTGCAATATAGCACAATGTGAATATTTGACTTTTATTATTCATGACATGCATAGCTATTGCTAACATAATGTGGCTTCAGAAGGGAAACAATCCCTCTAAACATGAAAAACACCTAATTAAGGAAAATCAACAACCTGTTCAAATTCTGGGATTGCAATTGTGGTTGGAACGAAAACCAGCATATGCAGGCGGGCCCAGGACCGAGTTTAAGAACCACTGCCTTTAGTGGTAGTCGTCGACATCCCAATTATGGTATTCACATTTCTCTGAACTTCTAAATTAGGCTAATTACAGTGTATTACAGTGTTGCGGCTTGCGAATACATCAGCCTCTCATGTTGCACAGCAGGGCAATAAAATAAAAATTTTATGGAAACAAATAGCCTACATTTAAGAAGCTAAAACTGTTTTCTGATGAACCCTGAAGAAATTCTCTATTCAATTGTCCAGCAACGTCGACATTTCCACAGTGCTACCTAACATTATCGCACTAGCGGCTGTAATACATTGCTTGTTGTTATGAAAAAACATGTACTTTTTTTTACCGTATATATAAGGCATAGAGACTGTAGAAAAATAAGGAGTAGTTAGCTAGGTTAGGAACAGCGCCTACAGTAGCCTAGCCTACCTGAATTGGGAAACTTCTGGGCCGGCGGTTCTTTTATTCACTGTGGGGATTTTGATTTGATTTTCAGTTGAGAGGACCGTTTCAGGTGAAATGTAACAAAGGCTTTTTTTGCAGTCTGACTTCTCCATTACAACCAACCAGATTATAACACATCCATAACGTTACAAAAAACACTGGCTAAAACACTGGGTTATGGGAATTGAAGTCCATAGTATTATTGGCTTGAGCAATCACCTCTAATTGTTGACTACATATCCCATTTGTGCTTTCATAAACTCGAACTTGTTGTGGCCATGAGATAAACCATTGCTACTGTTTGAAGTAGCGAGGGGGTGGGTCGATAATTCATACTATGTTTACGGGCGTTACATATTTTTCCGCATAAATTTAAGTCATTTTTTTACCATTGTTGCAGCCTTTATTGACTGTAAACTTTACATGGGAGAGGGATCAATTATGGTTGGGGGGGGGGGGGGGCAATTCGACTCTTTCCAAACATTGGCGGGGACACGTCCCCCGTGTCCCCCCATAATCCTACACCCGCCATGACTACAGGGCTGCGTTCAGATCCGAATTTAATTCTTTCTTCCCGTCGTTCCCTTCCCTTGATTCAAACAGGGAAGGGAACGACGGGAAGAAAGCATTAATTTTGGATCCGAACGCAGCCCAGCACTTCAACATGTTGTACATCTATGTCCTTCTCTCGCCAGAACAGCTGCATTTGCTAGCTAGCACTGTCCATTAACATGAAGCAAATTGTGTCAACGTTACACAACTTGCTTCACGTAGGCCTATATCATTAGCTAGACTGCTAAATGACTGTGACCCATATCACCCACTGGGTGACCGTTTACGTCCACTGGGTGTTGGCTAGCAGCTAGCTAGCTGTCATTCATTCTTCCAATTATTCATTCTTAACTGTCCTTTTTTCCAGAATTAACTTGCATCACCACACTGTTGTATTAATAAACATTGTTAATTTACTTAAATGTAATGACATTTTAAATGATAAAATAACTTACATTTATGACATTTCTTTAAGGGAATCTGTCAAAGTTGTCTTTGAGATTGACAGCTTTCACGCGTCACGATGGCCCTCGAGACACGACCTATAGAATACTCTTGCGCATAGTAAGGCCCGCCTCCAGGAAGAAGAGATAAACAATCGGTGCTTGTGGAATACTTTTAAATTAACAATGTTTCTACGAATGAAAATGAGGCGAGAAATATGTCTTACAATAGCTGGATTTTTACCTCATTTTAAACATGTTTGTATAACTAAGCAGCATTCTGTCCTTCAGAGCAGGGGTGCACAAAGTAGTTTTTTAGCGATGGCCCAGGGATATCGATCCATACTTTTCACGACCAAATGAATTAACAAATCATTATTCAACTGCTGACAATATCCATGTGTTAATAGGCTATAGCTAAAGGAAGGTGGAAAAGTTGCTGAGATTAACAGGCAATTCATCACAAAAAGCATATAGTTAAATTAACAGAATTTAAGGCTTTATCAATGAAGCATAATGGGGGAAAGTGCTCAAAGCTGCAAGACAGAAAACCGTAGGATGAAACCAAACATTATTTATTAATGTTACACTCATCGTCAGTGCATCTCGTTTTGCTGGTATGTAGCTAGCCTACTTTATCCATTTCCCAGTGGAAAACTTAGAACACATGTAGTTAATATTTTATAGATTGTATGTCAAAAGCACAAAAGGACTGGATCGCGATGATTAGCTAAAGCCGTTAATATTATGTTGTTGTACTTGTAAGAGCAATATAGGCTACAAGTAATAAACCTAGCTAGCTTTGTAACACAGAAGGCTGCTACTGTTAACAGCTTTTTGGCAAATCGGTTCCATCTCCTGGAGTGCCATAGGAATGACGCGCCAAAACAAGATTAAATAAAGTAGGCTTTTATGTGATCATATGAAAGTCAAATGTGAACAGTAAAAAAATGTGTTAAAATTGTTTTTATTTTTTAGCATTTATTTTTACAAATACAGTATAGCATTAACATTGGCGACTACCACTTTGCCTGATTGCATTGTATGTAGCCTACACATTTGTGTACAGGAGAGCCAAGTTTGGGTCGCATATCAGTTTGTGCACCATTGCTTCAGAGCTCTGTATAGCCTGTTTGAGATGCAGTGCATGCTTCTGACGTTTGGACTGTGGTTTCGCTATACAAACCATAAACTCTAGAAAATAGCTACAAACCGATTTATACTACAAACCAGGCAGCAACTTTTCCTGACACAGTCCAGTGTATAAGCTTCCCCCGTGTCGTATTCATCGCTTCGCACAATGAATGATGGGATATCCAAGTTCGCGAACTTGTTGAGACTCAATTGGCTCCAGGCTTGGAGAAAGCAGTTCTGGACGACGCATGCGCAGTTTTGACAAAGCAGTTGATGGAAACCATTTTCAGATAATTCCATGCTGTCCCTTCTTTTGGACATACACACATTGCTAATGCTAGCGCGACTCTAAGGTATCGAGTAGCATCCACTACCAAACGCACTTAAACACTCCACAGTGCACCCAAAGCAAATAAAATACGACGACAGTCTATCTGGGTTATTTTCAGTGATTATACCATAATTTTTCAAGTCAAACTATCGTTGAATCCTTTACTTTGTGCTCACCTAAATTCTCCGTGGAAGTACGGCGTTAGTTTAGTAGGTAACGTAAAGTAGCCTATAGCTCTGCCGGCCAAAAACAATATCGCGCGTGTGAAAGAAGGGACAGCATGGAATTATCTGAAAATGGTTTCGATCAATCAACTACATCATGGGTAAGTCGTAATTGAGACATTATGTCCAAAATTCTGAACTATCCCTTTAAACTGTGCATGCGTCGTCTAGAACTGCTTTGTCTAAACTGCGCATGCGTCATCCAGAACTGCTTTGTCTAAACTGTGCATGCGTTGTCCAGAACTGCATCGTCTAAACTGCGCATGCGTCGTCCAGAACTGCGTCGTCTAAACTGCGCATGCGTCGTCCAGAACTGCGTCGTCTAAACTGCGCATGCGTCGTCCAGAACTGCGTCGTCTAAACTGCGCATGCGTCGTCCAGAACTGCGTCGTCTAAACTGCGCATGCATCGTCCAGAACTGCTTTCTCCAAGCCTGCAGCCAACTGATACAGAACCTGTTTGGCAAGTTTGCATCCGATGCATCCTCGACATTTGGGGCGGATCAAGTACATTTCCAGGATCTTTGAGCGTCCTCGCGTCTTTGCGTTCTTGGCTTTGGAACAGAACTTGGCCCGTTATATGACGTCACCCTATTCACAAGAATGTGTTTCTGCAAGTGCCCTTTTGTCGGGACACTTGACACTATGTGCGTCACAAGTCCACAAGTCCGTACTTGTACGGACTTGGTATTGAGAAAGACCCAGAGACACATATGTATTAAACTCCGTTGTTTTCTAAAACTTTGGATATTTTGAGAGCTTACCCTCTCAAACCAGAGATTGAGAGATGCATTTGAAGGGGAGAAACTTTCCTATGCAAACTAATTTTTTAAAATTAGTTTGAATAGGACTATTTCTATTTCTGAATTATTTTGATTTTCATATTATGAATAGGCTATATCAGTTTTTTAAATTATGGTTTGTTTTGTACTTTATATGAATGGATATAAGCAGAGGCCCTATCTATCTGCCACTCGCACATTTGTTTGTGTTTATAATAATTAAGCATTATATTACCATAATTAGTCTGGCATGTGGGTGCTACAAAGTGCTGAGTTGAATTAATATACTAAATGCAGGTTTAAAATGTTAAATGATCAGATACAGATTAATAGAGTCTGTTCTTTGGGAACAAATTGGGCTAGCTATACATAAGCTCGTAACTTTCTATGGTACAAAAAACAAGAAGCGAGAACACTTGTCAAACCTGCTATGGGAAGTTTTAAATCGCAGACAAAACAAACTACAGTATGAATGTAGCCTACACAGTCTGCGAACTTCAGAAGTATGTTTCTGTAAACCACTGTTTGGTCATAGCTTACTCTGGGCATATGCTTTTTAGAGAAATTAAACCATGGTTTTATTTGGTTGTGTCACGGTTTTCCAGCCTGCTCTTGTTCGTTTCTGCGGGTGTTGCCTCTCGGGGCCACGAGAGGGCGCTCCTGTTGTTTTTTCCGCATCCTGTGACCAATTATGGTTATGGGATTCAGGTGCGGGCAGGCTACTTAAGCTCAGTGAGAAATAGTTAAAACGTGCTCAACTGTCTAGTTCCGTTTTGCCGGTGCTGAATCCTTAGTAGAGTATACAGTATATAGTAAAAAGAGAGAAGGACAGCAACTCAGTTCTTTTGTTTTATTTGGGCACGGGCGCGTTTCGGCTTACCGCCTTCGTCAGCATGCAGTGGTAAGCCGAAACGCGTCCGTGCCCAAATAAAACAAAAGACTGAGTTGCTGTCCTTCTCTCTTTTTACTTAAGCTCAGCGCCTTCTTTGTTCCTGGCTTTTGTGTAAAACTCTGCTACGCTAAAGCCAGGTAATCGGTATAGGAGGACTACATTTCTTTCTTCTTGAAAGAAACGTAGGAACTTTCCTTAAGTTTAGAGTTTAGGATTAGATTCGTAGGATCCCTTCTATCCTTTTTCTCGCTCTTTTCTAAGTTCTTTCCTCGTTTTTCCTAGCAGTCCTCATTGAGGCTGTAACCTGGTTTACCTTTCCCCTCCTTATTGTGGCTCGTTTATTTTCTGAGAGCTGGAAGTTCTTTCTTTTTCTCTGCTCGTTTATTGCGAGTTCTTTTTTCGCCCCCTTTTGTGGGTTGGTTGTTGGCTGATACGCCGGGGGTTATTTCCCTTTTGTTTATTTTCCCTGTTCTGTCAGGGTATCCCTATTTGTTCCCCTTCTTGTGGTTACCCACGTTTGTGGGTAGCTTTCAGATCCCCTTCCGGTCGCGTCTGGTTCTCCGACACCTTCCCCTCCCTTACAGGTTGTCTACAATGTAAACAACACATGATACACCTAATGATGATGGTTGTTCAAATGCATAACTGGGGCCGTGTCCGAATCAGCACTCTTCCACACTATTGAGTAGCCTTGGTGAGTAGATAGGAGTCGGATGAAAAATTTGTTGAGTAGGCGAACATTTTTCTAATTGCAGTATACTTGAAACTGAATAGCCTAGGCTGTGTCTGAATTAGAGCCCTATCTACTGCGCCCTGACAGAAGTGTGCTGTTTGTGCACTGTTTAGCAGTCCGCAAAAAATATCCACCATACTATTTTCCAACCGTACTGTGCGAGTGTCGTAAGCAGGTCATAAGACGTCCCACCCTTGCGCTGCCATGTCACGTGTTGTTTTTGTTATATTTGAAGGAAAACGTCAGCGAAGCTGCGCCTCATTTTTTTTAAACGAAGCTTCACGTCATATTTATGCGACCAAAATGTTTGTGTACTTCTTGAAAGACCTGAAAGCTCTTGAAAGCTCCCAAATGTACTCAGCGAAACCCCGGAAGTAAGTGTATCGTCTGGGTGTTTCAAGTATACTGCAATTTGAAAAATGTTCACCTACTCAACGACTTTCTCATCCTATCTACTCACCAAGGCTACTCAATAGTGTCGAAGAGTGCTGATTCGGACACAGCCCTACATTCGGGAGCATACTTTTCAAGAAGTACACAAACATCTTGGTTGCATAAATATGACTTGAAGCTTCGTTTAAAAAAAACTTTTCCTGCAAATACAACAAAAACAACACGTGACATGGCAGCGCAAGGGTGGGACGCAGGGTTACCAGATCTTGCAAGACTTTCCAGCCAAATGGCGACTCAAAACTAGCCCAAAATATATTTTTAACCGAAACCAACATATTTTAAATAGTAATCATCATATTTAAATTTTTTTAAATAAGTGCGTGCTTTGCGACTTTTAATTTTTACCTGTGACTGCACTTTGAAAGTATCCTAATTTAGCTGTAAAACCGCGGACATGGCATAACTAGTGGGACATCTTTTGACCTGCTTACGACACTTCCACAGTACAGGCGGATACTTGTTGTAGACTGCTAAACAGTGCACATTACGCAGCACACTTCTGCCAGTGCACTGTACGCAGGAGACAGGGTGCAGTAGAATAAGATAGGGCTCTGATTCGGACACAGCCTGGATTTTGATAACAACATAGCAGCACTTAACACATGTATGGCAACGCCTAATGATGATGGCTGTTCAAATAGATATGCAAACCTAGATTTTGATAACAATAGCTGCACCATGAATAACTATAACCACACCTAATGATGATGGCTGTTAAATAAGTAGGCTAGGCTATAAAACTAGCCCAGAGAACTCTTAATCTGTCGTAACAACGCCAGGATCTGTTTATTAATTGTAGTTATGCATAGAAATGTCCTCATTTTCCGTAAAGTATTGCATACCAATTTTGGAAATTAATTATTTTTGTACTGATAACAACACAGCTTGTTTATCGCGTTATATGTATTAAAATGATTGTAGATCGGAATAGTTAGGTGAACATCAATGATTTATATGCTGTCGTGATTATTTGATGCAAAATATAAGCATCACAGTGCATTTAAACAGTGTATTTCTGTGAATTTGGCATGCCGTTTGCTCGCGGTCGTGTTCCGCTCACGAAAAAATAGACGAGAGGCAGAAAAATGCTGCGCAACTGCTCCGCTTCAGCCCCAGGTTTAAATATATACATCAATTAATATGGGCGCAGAAATGTAACGGCCACTCGCTTCAGCTCCGCTAAAATTTTCTTTTCAAACAAAGTGGCTTATGACCATAGGCCGTAGAACCAATTCACATTGCGCACCAATCAACAGTGAGATTGACCTTGCCAGTTCACCAGCTAGACATTTTACAGCGACCATTACACCGGTGCCATTTCACAGAAAGAAAACGAAAAGGGAATTGGATAAAGCTTGAGCAAACATAGATGCTCATTTCAGAAGGTGGCGACATATTCGGGAGCAAATTGGTTTAAAGACATGGAGCTCCCATATTCTACTGGACAGGTAGGTCAAAAGTTTCAACACAAATGGGCTTTCTGCTTGTCAGCCAACCTACCTATAATGAATAGTAGCTAGGTTGCTATTATTGAAAACATTACTTTATTCAACGGCTACAGGAAATGTTTGCTAACATTATATGTCGTATAGATCGCTTTAGCTTGGCTATAAGTTATCATGCATACCAGCTGTACCCAGATAATGCCTGGTTCAGACTAACGCTACCCAAACTCAGTGTTATGCAACAACTCTGCAACAACAGAAAAGATTCCATTGTTTTACCTGGACTTTTAGATGACATTTTTTCTGTAATGTTAGCTATACGAATCTGTAATCCTACAATCCTATCTATGCACATTCACAATGAGGTCTGTGGAAGCAGTGGAGTGGGGGGTATGTCTCTTCTCTGTGGGCAGGGCCAAGGGATGTTGTGACTTTTAAATGTTATGACAGAAAATGTGACCACTGGGAAAAAGTTGCATACTTCAGCTTTAAGTGTGATTAGGTGATCACTGGCTAGGAACTTGCAGTGAAGTTTGTAGTGCAATGTATAGCATGCAGTGTAGCATGTCCTTAATCTCATGCTTGCTGTGGTTAAGCTATATAGCTCTTTTTGTAGTGGTGTAGCCAACACTGTTCTCCCGGAAACATTATAGTTCCCAGCCTTGGGCCATTTGCTCTACTCTCTCCATAGTCAACTCCTGCAGTCCCCCTCATTTTATGAATTGTGTATTTAAATAAAGATTGCACTTATTGTACAGTTCCTGTTGTTTTGTGGTGATTATTATTGAGCCTCGCCATACCGGATTGCTAAAGGTAATGAGTTATTTGAATATAAAGTTGAAAATTCGGTAGAGGTATACGTCAAAATGACCTATACCTCTACCACTTCCTGGTCTCTGAAAGACTACAGTGTTATCAAGTGGGCCTGTAAATTACATAGGCAAGTAGGCGGAGCCAGCGAGGGAAGAAAATTTCTGCCTGCATCTCACTGTTCTGAATAGGGGTAGGGACACATCATAGATAAAGCTAGCTATCATTGCCATTTTATTATAATGTCAGAAAATGACATTCATAGGCTACATTATTTCCTAAAGATGTTTTGGCAAACTAAGCCAAACAGGACTCGAGTGCTGTCGGTTACAGAGTGGAGCTCCTCCGGTATTCCCTGATTCCCTGTAGCCTACATCTTCCTCTGCCTTATTGAATCACACAAATTGGTTTTTAAATATGTTTGCCATGCAGTATGCTATAGTAGCTAACCTTGCATTCGTTAATGGAAGGAGGTTGGATATCGGGGTGATAAATGCGTCTTTTCCATGTTTTTACCGACATCAGTGCTTTCGAGTTGCACTGGGAAAGTTTTGGCTTTGCTAGCAAGTAGCCTACAACAATGACGTTTTAACTTTTAATTGTATATGTTCAATATTCTATATCGGCATGTTGGTCGATACAAAAGCATACTGAAAAACAGGAGGTCAGGGTTGATTTTCCGACATGGAACTGGGGTGAGAAATTCGTAGCCTAGCTAAGTGTTACAGACTTCTGGCTAGGTTGGCTAATGTTTGCATAAACGTAGATAAATGAAGGGCTGTATTTCCCCCGTTTTTCTGGAGACTGAGCTAATGATGTGGTAGTATTTTCTCAGTATAACTGTTACATTAGCGGCTAACTTACCAGCGAGTTACGTGGCCTCTCTAGTCTCAAATAAACGCTGCAGACAGGCACTACACTAGCAGTAAAATGCCCAGCCCCTCGGTAGTGATGTGTCGTTCGCGAACAAAAGGATCTTTTTGAATGGCTTTCTTTGGTGAATGTAAGGAACCGATTCCTTTTGGTGAACGAGCCATTTAGTTTGGCTATTTTTTCCCCTTGTTAGCCAACGTTTTGTGACCAGACAGAAAGCGCCGGTCGGCTGTAAAATAGGCATTCTTTACCCTTAGAGTAGGCTAGGCTACCTTCATACGGATATAACTGCCAACATGTTTCCATTTATAGTTCTTAATTATCAATCAAGCAGTTAATTAACTGAATAACAAATATCAATGGCAAGCTTCTGTGCTAGCATTTTTCTTTGTGTCATAAAATGTGTAGTGACTGAGACGGATGCATGAGGGTAGGACCCGGAAATGCACAACTCAGAAACAGTGGTGGAAGTCCCGTCAGGGCTTTATTAAAGGAATGTCCAATGAGCGTAGTCCAAAAAACAAGCAAAGTTCATACACAAATAATCCAGCCAAAACCAAAGTACAGTACCGAGGGAGGAGGCAGTCTCAGAATCGGTACACCATGCGAAAAGTCCAGTAACCAGAGTAGCTGTCAGCGGGGCAGTAGTACAGGCAGACGGTAGGCAGGCTCGGGGTCGAAGGCGATGCAAGAGTCAAGACCGAAGTCCGCTCCACAGGGCAAAAGTACAAAGACAGCAGGCAATAACTTGTGGTACAGGCAGGCAGTGGTCAACAGTCGGTAACAATGGTCAATAAACAGGCTTGGATTGTAACAAAACGCAGGCTTGAAAATAACGCTCAAAAGTGCACTGTAAACAGGAGGCAACAATTTTGCAAAGACATGACATTACATTACATTACATTACATTTATTTAGCAGACGCTTTTATCCAAAGCGACGTACAGTAAGTGCGTACAGAGACATCATCATCATTACAGAACAGACAAGGCAAAGCACATCCTTTGCATAATGTAGCAGCTATCCCTAGCAATGAACGTTGACTGTAGTTCACAGTAAGCTGTGGGCAAATCAGCAACACCACACTTCCATTCCAAATACTATTATAAACTATACTATTATAAACCATTCCAAATACTATTATAAACTATGCTATTATAAACCATTCCAAATCTATTATAAACTATACTATTATAAACCATTCCAAATACTATTATAAACTATAATAAACAGACAGGAAAACACAGGGAACAGGGAACTGATATTCCTAGGTGAGGATATCAGTCAAGGTGGAGTCTGAAGAGGTGTGTCTTCAGGCCTCGACGGAATGCAGGCAGGGTTGGAGTAGAACGTAGGGGAATGGGAAGTTCATTCCACCACTGAGGTGCTAATGTGGAAAAACTCCGCAGTCGGGACAAGCGAGAGCCTTTGACACGGAGGGGGGGAAGTGCCAGTCGCCCTGCTGTAGAAGAGCGAAGTGGTCGAGCAGGAACATAGTTCTGGATTAAGTCCTGCAGGTAGGCGGGGCCTGTCCTATTGGCTGCAGTGTAGGCCAGGGTCAGAACTTTGAACCTGATCCTGGCTGCAACTGGCAGCCAGTGGAGAGACCTCAGCAGGGGGGTTGATCAGCTAATGTATACGTTTGCAATTTGTTTATTATTTATTGTTTGCAAATTATAAACCAGCTCATGTGTATTTTTTATAACTCTGTCAATGTTAGCTAGATGCATGGCTGGCTATGTTTACGGTCACACAGATATAAGCTAACATTAGTGGTATGTTTAGCGAGTAATTATATACATGTATATATATATAAATCTTTAGCTAGCTAGCTAAATGGAAACGATGTTGAACTTAGCTTAGGCATTCGTAAATCGGCTGTCGGAGTGCTGGAGTACATCTGGTTGTTCGTAATGGGCAGTGGACTCGGAGTCATCTCGGAGAATAGTGAATCACACAGGCCAAAACAAATACAGACATTCCGACCCAGAATGGAAATTTCAAAGGAGAACATACTGGCTGTAGCATTGTTGTCGGAGAAGCCAGTATTTCGACTTAGCATGTTTCCTTAATCTCTGATGACATATTATGGTCATTTTATGATTTAGTACAGTAAATTTGTTACATATAGCTCCTTTAAAGCGGACCACCTCTTAAGTGTCTCGCACCTCTCCGGCATAATTAAAGGGATAATTTGGAATTTTGGACATAATGTCTCAATTACGACTTACTCGTGATGTAGTTGATTGATGGAAACCATGCTGTCCCTTCTTTTGGACATACACATGTTGCTAATGCTAGCGTAACTCTAAGGTAACCGGTAGCACCACCATGGAAAAAGAATATGCTGCAGTATATTGTAAATATATCAAAATTATCTTCACAATATATTTACAATATACTGCAGTATATTACATTTCCATATGGGCATCCACTACCAAACGCATTTAAACACTCCACAGTGCACCCAAAGCAAATAAAATACGACGACAGTCTATCGGGGTTATTTTGAGTGTTTATACCATCAGTTTTGAAGTCAAACTATCGTTGAATCCATTACTTTGTGCTGACCTGTATTCTCTGTGGAAGTACGGCGGCGGAGCGATACTTTACGTTACCTACGAATGTAGTGCCGGCACTGGTCGACTACAACAACAAAGAAGAGCAACAAGTTGCAATGGCCACGTGCGCTTCGCTATCCAAAAGAAGCGACAGCATGGAATTAGCTGAAAATGGTTTCCATCAATCAACTACATCATGGGTAAGTCGTAATTGAGACATTATGTCCAAAATTCCGAACTATCCCTTTAAGGCTAGAAAAACTAATTTATGAAAATCTATGAAACATTGAACATTTAAACATTGAGCAAGTCAGAATCTTTGCATGATAACTCCGTCATCATAAATGTGGATATATAAAAATGCGACAAGTTTATGATGCACAGAACAATAATGCTATTTCAAAATAAATTGGTAGTCTAATAATTTACTTATTTGATTTTGTTATTGAGCGAATCAATTGTTTGGTTGACAATCAGGCAAAGTAAATGGAAATGAGAGTGATCCATTTCAAGCTTCAAGGTAAGATTGCAGAGGGCCTTTTACTTCCCACGGTTCGCTACAGTGCTAGTCTATGCACAAGCACCGTTCAAAAAGAGCCATTCAGTCATGAATTATCCATTACTTTTATTATGGCACACCTAATATAGCCTACTAGTCAAGCCAAAGACTACACTAACACTAGGGGTGGATTCCAATCACTTCCAATCACGTAACTGCATAAGCTGCATCGTCTGCACAAACGGCATCGTGCCATTTCCGCTTCCGGGGGCATGTGATGTATGAACCCCTTATTGGATATAAAGCTACCACGTGATTATGCACTTTGAGACCGTTTTGCGTTTGCGTATGTGTAGTTACTGGCTGTGTCCCAAACTGCATACTTCCATGCTCCGCACTACCGTGCTCCCGAGTACGCACTCAAGGCTTGGGAGTGCGCACTCTGGAGCATGGAAGCACGGGAAGTTTTGCTCAGTCGTGGGACGCACTTCGGGGCACTATCGGGGAAATTCCAACAAGTAAGTAGGCTAAACCTGAGTAGGCTAAAACATCGTTCGCTGGCATTGTACTGTATCGGCTGTTACTGAAATATTCTGATGTAACCAGCAATATCCGCAACAGTTGAATTGTCCTTTTTGCTAGCGTTCTTATTCCAGAAAAGTCTGTGGAAGGCAACGATGGCTAGGAAGACAGCCTATTCATTACATCGTTGGATACCTTTAAGTAAACAATCAACCCCTTAATAAAATTGTCTTTGCATTGTAAACAATCGTGTTTTGATTATTTTCGCGCTGTTTACCAGAACGTGAACAACTGGGTACGCAGTTAGAAGTAGAAATGGAGCCAATAATGTTTGTGGCGATGCTGTTGCTTCTGGGGTGGTTTTCCATTGAAATGGAGAAAAGACGGGCTGCTGCCAGAATAAGACAGCGGATCATTATTGAAAACGGCATCTGATGAAGGCAGAGCTGGGGCAAAGAGGAGGGCTTCTCTTCGTAGGACAATTGCGCTTGTCAGCACCCATGTAGGTTGTCTTATACAGCTGACTAGCTAGCTACACTGGTTAACATTACATATCATTAAACTTAAAAAATGTACATGAAAAAAAATATTATTTTACATCGCATATTGTGTTGTTCATTCACATTGTAGCACTTTATTCATATACAAACTCCTAATGTACAGTTTTCCCCGTTTAAGTTTCCAATCTGAACCCAGGTGTCAGTATATGGAGCTTAATAACTGACAAAAGTATTTGAATTTGAATTTAGTATATTTGAATTATATATGTGTGACTTTTCATAAACTTGAATTTTTTTGTGCTGTATTTCATAAATTTGCATTTAAATAAAGATTGAAATTCAGATTTTCAAAATTCAGATCCATAAATACAAATCTCTTATTCAAATTTCTGAAATTCAGATTTTCAAAATTCAGATCCATAAATACAAATCTCTCGGATTCAAATTTCTGAAATTCTGATTTAAAAAATTCAGATCCATAAATACAAATCTCTGATTCACATTTCTGAAATTCTGATTTAAAAAATTCAGATCCATAAATACAAATCTCTGATTCACATTTCTGAAATTCAGGTTTTAAAAATTCAGATCCATAAATACAAATCTCTCTTATTCAAATTTCTGAAATTAAGATTTTAAAAATTCAGATCCATGAATACAAATCTCTCATTCAAATTTCTGAAATTCAGATTTTAAAAATTCAGATCCATAAATACAAATCTCTCGGATTCAAATTTCTGAAATTCTGATTTTAAAAATTCAGATCCATAAATACAAATCTCTGATTCACATTTCTGAAATTCAGGTTTTAAAAATTCAGATCCATAAATACAAATCTCTCTTATTCAAATTTCTGAAATTCAGATTTTAAAAATTCAGATCCATAAATACAAATCTCTCTGATTCAAATTTCTGAAATTCAGATTTTAAAAATTCAGATCCATAAATACAAATCTTTCGGATTCAAATTTCTGAAATTCAGATTTTAAAAATTCAGATCCATAAATACAAATCTCTGATTCACATTTCTGAAATTCAGGTTTTAAAAATTCAGATCCATAAATACAAATCTCTCGGATTCAAATTTCTGAAATTCAGGTTTTAAAAATTCAGATCCATAAATACAAATCTCTGATTCACATTTCTGAAATTCAGGTTTTAAAAATTCAGATCCATAAATACAAAGCTCTCTAATTCAAAGTTCTAAAATTCAGATAGAATGTTAACTCGGCCAAAGGTGAAGCATCCGGGCTTCCCAGGAAAAGTAGAAGCGTTCGGAACTGTCAAACTCTTATTTAGCCAATCACAGACCTGCTAGACTTCAGCTAGCGGCGGCAAGTCCAGAAACGCTGTTATTCACGCCGTGGTGCAGATGACGAGCCGTAACGTTAACGAGGTAATTATATAGTTATCTAGCCTACGTTATTTATATACAGGGTTGATAAACACTCAAAGCGCTGTATTGCTACTAGTGTGATATATTTTGCGTTAGCTAATAGTGGTCGAATTGTAAAATGTTTTCCGCAGGCAGGTACATCCAATCTTGCCGTTTTCATTTATTTCAAAAGATATATTAATTTCACCATAGCCTATGTAGCCTATGCAATATGTCACATTTAGCCTAAACAAAAATGTCAGTAATATTATGCTTACCTGCAAAATTATAATGTTTTAGCCTATTTTTTCCACGAATAAACGTGGCTTTTGTTCGTCCTAAAGAATGGGTGTTGTTATGGATTAAAGCGCTTTATAATAAATGAAAAGGAACGGAAGATCAGATGTAGCTACCTGCCTGCGGAAAACATTTTACAGTTCGACCACTGTACCTAACCATTGACAGCAAGCTAACGTAAGCCCGGTGTAGGTAGAGAACATTAGCTAACGCAAAATAGTCACACTAGTAGCAATACAGCGCTTTGAGTGTTTATCAACCCTGTATATAACTAACGTATCTATATAACTATACTTACCTGGTCCGTGTAACGTTTATCAATTTGATTTCCTGATGCATCTCAAATTGACAATTGGATTCAATATTTCAATTTCCATTTTTTTATCCCTGAAATAAAAGGAAAATGAACCATTCAAACTCGTTTTTCTAATTTTTTGATTTACCGTTTGTAACGTTCCGTTCCCTTCCTGTCCGTTTTCCGGGTTTTCCTGTTTTCCCTCCGTGTCATGTTGGATTCCTTTGTCCGTGTTTTCCCTGCTGCTGCAGTCTGGGCGTCTTCCTCTGTCTTGTTCGTTTTATTGTCACTTTTGTTTCCGCCTATCGCTCTCCCTACTCGTTGCATGCATTCCTCACCTCTGTGTTTTGCAATCACTCCCGGTTAATTATCACACCTGTTTCTCATTCACTCTTTCATTCCCTGCACTATTTAAACCCCTGGCTGGTTGCTAGTCGGCGCCAGTTCGTTAACTAACCTACCTTGTCTATGTCTTGTCACGCTTCTGGTCCGGAGTTTTTGCATTCCGCTGTGTTTAATCTGTTCACCTGTTCTGCGGTTGGTAGCTATCTTCCCGTAACATTCGCTGTTGCATGCTACTTACTTGTCTCCCTTCAAATCTCCAGACGCTGTGGTTCCAGCCTCCCTGTAGCAGTGTTTGTCTTCCCTTTATGTTGTGTGAGTGTGTTGCGGTACTCCCACCTCCAGCTCGGGTATAGATCTGCTGTCTAATCTGCCTGGCTATCTCCCGCTGTTGTTCCTGTCCGGCCGTAGCTACCTCCTGTACTTCGGTTACGGTTCCAGGATCCCTGGAGTTCAGCCGGCTCCGACGAGATCTACCCAAGCTACACCTCACCTCCCAGCTCCGTCGGGTTTTCGCCAGCTTACCCTGGCTGTCGACTTAACCTTCATTGAAACCTCCCAGTCGTTACCCTGTCTGTAGAACCCTGCTGCTAACCTCTGCTTTGTACCCTCTAACTCAAGTTGTTAACCCGGTCCAGTTCCTGTTCAGTCCCGGAGTGAGATACTCCGCCAAAGTAAAGTCCAGTTTCGGCTTGGAACATTCGCGCCGTTCCAGAACCTGCACCAGAGTGAATTCTCCCGGTCCAGTTCCAGTCCAGTCCCGGTGTAAAGCCCACCATTCCGTTAAAGTCCAGTTCCGGCTTGGAACGTATTCCGTTCCAGCACCCGTTTCCTGAGTGGACCTCCCGGTCCAGTTCCAGTCCAGTTCCTGTCCAGTTCCGGCTTGGAACGTATTCCGTTCCAGCACCCGTTTCCTGAGTGGACCTCCCGGCCCAGTTCCAGTCCAGTTCCAGTCCAGTTCCTGTCCTGGTCCAGTCCTGTTCCTGTCCAGTTCCTGTCCAGTTCCAGTCCAGTTCCTGTCCAGTTCCAGTCCAGTTCCAGTCCAGTCCCTGTTTCCAGTTCCGGCTTGGAACAGTAGGGCACTCCCTGCAGCTAGTCCGGCTTGGACTTCCAGTCCTGCACTCCTTTCGGTTCCGGCTTGGAACCCACCTTGTTTTCAAGTCCAGCTCCGGCTTGGAGCAGTCCGTGTAGGACTTTATTTATGTTCTGTGTATTAACCTTGTTTTCCTTTCTGTACAGCTTTGGGACTACCCCAACGCTTAATAAATATTCCTTTTATTTGAATCTGCCTCCTGGTCGTTGCACTTGGGTTCGTCCCGTATCAGGATCGTAACACCGTTTGTCTTTTGAAAGTTGAAAATTGCATTATTGGCGTGGGTGGGTAAACCGGGGTAGTTTCTAATATCAACGATCAATGGACGGACTCAACCATGACCGTAGGGTAGCGATAACAAAGACTTCTTTCTTATTAGTCGCTGGCTTAGCCTTTTACCTTGACGTTCAGGGTGCAGGATAAGTGCCAAAAATAAGACTACTGAGAGGAGCATATCTCACTCGAAGCTGGCAAATGATCTAGCAGCTGATAAGCCGGTGGTGGTAAATGAGAAGCCCTCTATTGATTCGCCGAGGCTGGTAGCTCATGTGCCTGGCTTAGCAACCCACTGGATTTGCATTTTGCAACTGACCTGGCTGGTCACTGGCATTCCTAGGCTGGTCACTCGCGTACCTAGCAATGGCCACTGGATTGACGATTTATTTATGTTTTACAATTTCTGAATTAGGCTAATTTATCATCTCTCTTGCATTTGCAGTTTGAGTCTGCAGCTATCCACGAGGCAACAGTCGTTCAATTCAAGCGAAGGACTTAGGAAATCATTAACCTCATTAACTTTGGCCCAACAGAAGTAATTTTCACCTATTTGCTAGGCTACTTGTCTTATTTAGCCCAAGTGTCATATCTCAAAAACCATTTACTGCAGCACATCCGTGTTTTAAACTTCAAATTGAAGAAGAGGCCTATAGCCTACCATCAGACATTTGCAGCAGAATAAATTTGTCACAATAAGCCTATATGTAGCCTAGGCATAAAAATTGTTTATAGCCTACAACTTTTCAATAATATCAGGTAGGCCTAGCCTATTATTGTTCCTATATGGGAAAATGATTTTTGATGTAGACTAGAAACGGTGGGTTTTATGCATTTTATTGTCTGTGGCTGTGCCAAGATGAAGGTTACAGAACTTTTGGGGTTTAACCTGTAATTTATAATTTCTGAGAAATATGAATAGGCCTACTGTAATTGGGATGTCGACGACTACCACTAGGGGGCCACCGTGGATAAGAGATCCACAACTGGCTTGTCAAAATAAAATATTTAGCCTACCTACATGTCATTTTACCCCATTAAAAATAAAAACCATAGCTCCTAATTGATTAATTACAGTCCACTGGTTTTATTGCCACGTTAAAAATCTGTTTAAATATTTGAATGATGAAGCAAAACCGATCGAGCATTAAACTTTTTGATATCTAGGTAGCCCAGTGGAATTCCTGCTTAGGCTATACCCTGCGATCTCGGTCGGAATCCAACATGGGGCAGAACTACTAAACTTTCGGACAGGAACAATCCTACTATTCAGTGCTGAGAATGTAGGCAGTAGCCTTTTAGACATTGTGTCATTGGATGAGCTTTCAGATGTATCCAATTCATCTACTGCTGTAGGCTAGCCTCGATACATTTGGGCTAAACACTGATGCTGTTAGGGTTGCCGTTGACTGACATCTGCACGATTACTCGCATAGCCTATTGTTTATTTACTATGATTACATTTGCCATTTTTAGACAAATGTTTTGTGAGTTGGTTGGTGTTTGTTTTTTATTGTGTTTGTACGTGAGTGACCAGCCTAGGAATGCCAGTGACCAGCCGAGGCAGTTGCAAATCCAGTGGGTTGCTAAGCCAGGCACATGAGTTACCTTGGCGAATCAATTTGAGATAGCCTATATGCATCAGGTAATCAAATTGAAAAACGTTACACGGACCAGGTAAGTATATAGTTATATACGTTAGTTAGCTATATACAGGGTTGATAAACACTCAAAACGCTGTATTCTACTAGTGTGACTATTTTGCGTTAGCTAATGTTCTCTACCTACGCCAGCCTTAGGCTACGTTTGCTTGCTGGCAAAGGTTAGAACAGTGGTCGAATTCTAAAATGTTTTCCGCAGGCAGATCTTTAGCTAACGCAAAATATATCACACTAGTAGCAATACAGCGCTTTGAGTGTTTATCAACCCTGTATATAACTAACGTAGGCTATATAACTATATAATTACCTCGTTAACGTTACGGCTCGTCATCTGCACCACGGTGTGAATAACAGCGTTGCTGCACTTGCCGCCGCTAGCTGAAGTCTAGCAGCTCTGTGATTGGCTAAATGCGAGTTCGACAGTTCCGAACACTTCTACTTTTCCTGGGAAGCCCGGATGCTTCACCTTTGGCCTAGTTAACATTCAATCTGAATTTTAGAACTTTGAATTAGAGAGCTTTGTATTTATGGATCTGAATTTTGAAAATCTGAATTTCAATCTTTGTTTAAATGCAAATTTATGAAATACAGCACAAAAAAATTCAAGTTTATGAAAAGTCACACGTATATAATTCAAATATACTAAATTCAAATTCAAATACTTTTGTCAGTTATTGAGCTCCATATCAGTACTACACAAATAGGCAGACGTCCTGAAGTTAGTGAGACGGATGCGTGAGGGCAGGACCCCAAATGCACGACTCAGAAGCAGTGGTTGTAGAAAAAGTCCCGTGAGGGCTTTTAATGAGGGAATGTCCAATGAGCGTGGTCAAAAAACAAGCAAGGTTCATACACAAAAAAATCCAGCCAAAACCAATGTACAGTACCGAGGGAGAAGGCAGTCTCAGAATCGGTACACCATGCAATAGTCCAGTAACCAGAGTAGCTGTCAGCGGGGCAGAAGTACAGGCAGACGGTAGGCAGGCTCGGGGTCGAAGGCAATGCAAGAGTCAAGACCGAAGTCCGCTCTGCGGGGCAAAAGTACAAAAGACAGCAGGCAAAAACTCGTGGTACAGGCAGGCAATGGTAAACAAAACAGAGGTCAATAACAATGGTCAATAACAGGCTTGGATCGTAAACAAAAGGCAGGCTTGGAAAAACGCTCAAAAGTGCACTGACAAACAGGAGGCAACAATTTTGCAAAGACAAGACATGAACACTGAGCTTAAATGCAGGTGTAGACAGGTGCAGACACTTAGCTTGAGAGCAGCATGCGAATGGAAATCAGGTGTGGAGGGCTGACAAGGTAACAAGATAATTAGTAATCATTAGTAATAAACCTATCCTGACCTAGCGTTAGTAAATTAGTAAATGACATGCACGAGAAACATAAGGTAAACATGAACACATGGTTAGAGAGTTAGTATTACCCAATCCTGATCTAATGTTAGTAGATTAGTAAATACACAAGGGAAAATGAAACAATTAGGGAAGCGTGAGCGACAGCAAGAGAGAGAGAGAAACAGCATGAACGCAAGGCTGCAGAAAAACACGGAAATGTATATGCTAAACAGTGAACGGGAAACGTAACATGAATCAAATATAAAACGTGACATGACAAGAAAATAAATCATAACAATAATCAAACATGAAACGTGACATGACATGAAAATGAAACGTAACAAGAATAAAACATAAAACGTGGCGTGACTAGACTAAACACAATATGTGACATTTACAAGAAATCAAACTAAGACAAGAATGAAACATAAAACATGACATGGCAGCTGGAATCGTGACAATTAGGCATTTAACCTTTTTACTCATCTTTACCAGAGGTGCCAATAATAGTGGAGGGCACTGTAGCTATAGGCTATATATATATATATATATATATATATATATATATATAATATTTAATATTAGTATATCATAGTCGTCGGATGAAGCGATCTTGTCATATTTAATTAAGCTGTGGGTAATTAATATCATATAATTAATATAACAATAAACATAGGCTACATATTGCACTAAATAAAATGATAGTAGCTTAATATCGCGGCTCATTATTGAAAACGGCATACACCATAGCAGCACTGTCGCATGAGTCAGACACTTATAGGACATAAGTGCAACATCAAAAAAACTGAACGAAGAGCCACGTGAGAGCCAAACGAACGGCTCTTTTCAGTGAACGGAGCCAAAAGATCCAGTTCCTCGAAAAGACTCGGTAGTTGTAGTTTTTAGTAAACCATGTACCTGGTACATGCGCAGTAGTTTGGGGCCATAGAAAAGTAGCTCTCAGTAGGAGAGCTACTTTTCTACAAACCAAACATTATTTTTGGGTGGAATGACCCTTTAATGTATGCTAAAGTTATAAATCATGTTTATAATAAGTTATAATGAAGTGTTTTGAATGCCTGGTGCTCTCATGGGTCCAACAGCGTGTGCAGAGCATAGTCGACCCTCTACTGTTCGCCTACCAACAGAACAGAGGAGTTGATGATGCTCTCCTGACACTGCTTCACCTGGTCCAATCCCATCTGGACACACCAAAGTCCTACATCAGACTGGTGTTTGTAAACTTCTCTAGTGCATTCAACACAATCCAACCACACCTAATGGCTAAGAAGCTGCTGAAGATGAACCTCAACCCTCATCTTATCCTCTGGGTAATGTCCTTCTTAACTGACAGACCTCAATGGGTTAGATATAAAGGCCACTGCAGCACCAACAAGACCATCTCTACTGGCTCACCACAAGGCTCGGTAGTTTCTCCAGTGTTATTCACACTCTACAGCGATGACTGCCAAAGCAACTGTCCTGAGATCACGTTCATCAAGTACTCAGATGAAACAGTAATTGTGGACTTATCCAACTGTGATGACAAGCTTCAATCTGCTGTCAGCCAGTTCCAACAGTAGTGTGAAGTCAATTTCTTGGACTTGAATGTGGAGAAGACTAAAGAATTTGCCATCGACTTCCGGCGTGAGCCGTCCCCGCTGAGGCCCCTTACCATCGGAGCCAAAACAGTTGAAAGAGTGGAGGAGTACAGATATTTGGGTACCATCATTGATAATAAACTGACCTTTGCGGCAAACTGTCATCAAGTGCATGCAAAGTGTCAGTCAAGGCTGTATTTCCTTCGGAAACCCAGGAATTTGGACGTGAGCCAGTCAGTACTACAAGCATTTTACACCTACTTCCGTGAGTCAGTGCTGACCTTTAGCCTAACATGAATCAAATATAAAATGTGACATGACAAGAAAATAAATCATAACAATAATCAAACATGAAACGTGACATGACATGAAAATGAAACGTAACAAGAATAAAACATAAAACGTGGCGTGACTAGACTAAACACAATACGTGACATTTACAAGAAATCAAACTAAGACAAGAATGAAACATAAAACATGACATGACAGCTGGAATGGTGACAGTTAGACATTTAACTAAGCTTGGTTTGGCTCATTAAGTGAAATCAGGCAACTGAAGCTGGAGAGGGTGACATTACAGGCTACTAAAATCATAGGGAACCAACAAAAACTGATGAAACATCTGTATGAGGAACGTACAATTAAAAAAGGAAAGAGGATTATGGCCCTTCCATCACATCCCCTGAACTTTCTTTTTGAGACTCTTCCATCAGGTCGAAGATTAAGGTCCTTGCCCCTTAAAGCAAAAAGAGCCCGAAACAGCTTTGTCCCTACAGCTGTTAGACTGCTTAATGACATTGGACATCTCAAGACAGTAAAGGCAGATGAGGAACTGTTATTGCTTTTGATGTTCAATTTTTCATCATAATTAATATTGAATGAATTAAATATAATGTAATTTTGATCATAATACTAATAATAATAGTAATTTTAATCATAATCATAATCACACATACCTTCACTATAATGTGAAACATCTGATTCAATTGAATGTCTTTATTTAACATGTTTGTTTGTGTTTGAGGGTCTGCCCCACTGTCTATATCTGTTTTACTGCTGAAAACTACAACTGAAGTTCCCTAACGGGAAAATAAAAGTTATTCTATTCTATGTAAACGGTCAGCTACAAATCAGGTTACAATCTATGACCAGAAAAAGAAGGACTGGACAATGACGACATCACAATGCGGAAGTTCAGCGTTCTTTCTAACAATGGGACCAGCAGCCTAGTGAGCCTACGCCGAGAGTATTATTAGGCCGTGCAGCAGCGCCGACATGAGACTTGTCGAATGGCCCTTACCCATTCTTGGGCCCTCTTTTAGGATTTTTGGAATCAAAATGTTGTTTTCCCCCTACCATCCCCGCTATTAGACCACAGAGGTGCTGGACATTTAACTAAGTTAACGTTATAGTAGCGACTAACGTGTTAACGTTGTCATACAATTTCTTCTTACCATGGAAAATCCCCTAACGTTAGATTCTTGTTTACATTGTCGGACGGATGTTAGGGAAGTCTGTTACCACGGCGGCACTTTCGCCTCAAATCAGCAATTATATTGTGAAATAGCCTACCCTCTTTGAAAACAAAAAGAAAGAAAAGAAAAATGCTATGCTGTTGCTGCAGGGTTTTGCAAACCAACAACGCGGAAACCCTTTAAAAAATAAAAAACTGTAGGCTACACGTATGGCTACGGTAACGTGAGGACTAAACAGGCAACTGTTGGCTAATAAAACTCAAAAGTAAGCTAACTAAGATATCCAGTGAGCATAAGTGGCTTACTAGGACTACTGTTAACGTTAGCCTAAAAATAGTGACCTATTTTTTTCTACAAGTAGGCTATAAACTTAAGTATTTTTTATTATTATTATTGTTTATTTTAGTATAAGCTGAAGTATGCCTTCTTGAAGTGCGTTTCGGTGGGGCAGCCACTTACAGAAGGAAAAATAGTGAACTAGTAGGCCTAGTGTAAGCCAATTGTGCTCACTTGATATCTAAGTTAGCTTAACGTTACTTTTGAGTTTTATTAAAAAGTGGCCGGTTTAGTCCCAAAGTTATCATCGCCATTATCATTATCATCGTGTAACAGATTTCCCGAACATCTGTCCGAGAATGTAAACAGGTCGGGGATTTTTCACGGTAAAAAAATTTAGCTAATGACAACGTTAGCTAGGTAGCTATTCACAAAGGTTAGCACAATTGTGATAGCTAAGGTTAGCTAGCCTATGAATATTTAATATAATATTGCAAATCAACTGTCAATTTCCAACGGTTTATACAAACAGCAAATTCACGTGAATAGAACGCTATAGCAAGCTAACAGATGGCTACAATGACATCAACGTTCGCTTACAACAAAATAGCCATATGAAAACTACCAAAACTCACAAATGCCTGACATGATTTTAAAAAAGGACCATCGTAGAGTATTGTGGCGGCCTGGGGGTTATCATCTGGCCAGCTAGGACCGGGTAGTGAGCCGCTACCCGGTCGCTATGTAAATAACTGTAAATAACATGCTGTGTGTGTTTTAATTTGTGCTTTTGTGTTGTTAGCTTGTTAGCTGCGTATTGTGTTAAGTTAGTCGCTTACTGTAACCTAGTGGCTGTGTTATGTGTGGCTGTGATTGGTTAGGAGTGTGTAAGTGTGTGCGCCAATCACAGCCCAGCTAGGTTCAAATATAAGGCAGTACCTGAGCGATTCGTGTCAGTCTAGTATATGTGTTTCCAAACTGCGGACATTGCTGGGCAGAATTCTATGAAGAACCAACGGCTCTTTTCAGAGCTGGTAAGGTAGCGACCAATAAAACGAAGCTCGGCTGCGAGCGATTCGGTACTGCAAGCTGCTGTCTCCCTCCCTCATTCTCCGCGCTCGTCACACTGGTGTCAGAAGTGAATAAAAAATAAGTGGTTGCTGCAGAGTTTCAAATGGAGGGGGAGTCAAAGGGGGGTGAGTGTAGCGGGTGTAGCTCGGCTAGTTCGCTAGTAAGCACAGTGAGGTGCAGTAAAGCGAAGGCCTTGTAGCAGGTTACCGTGACAACACTCTCTGGCGACGCAACCCTCAGGGTCAAAATAACGACGTTACCCTTAGCTATCGGCGATTTTGTCTTTAGCTGATTGGTAGCACGTTCGCTTATGAGTGAGAGGAGCGGGGTTCAAATCTCACCTTGGACTTCTGAGTAAGCTTCTCTCTTTCTATACAGTTACATTGGTAATACATTGTAATACATTAATACATTGTATTTGTAATACGTATAACATTGTTTATACGGTATAGAAAGAGAGAAGCTTTTACTCAGGAGTCCAAGGTGAGATTTGAACCCCGCTCCTCTCACTCGTAAGCGAACGTGTTACCAATCAGCTAAAGACGACATCGCCAATAGCTAGGGGTAACGTCGTTATTTTGACCCTGAGGGTTGCGTCGCCAGAGAGTGTTGTCACGGTAACCTGCTACAAGGCCTTCGCTTTACTGCACCTCACTGTGCTTACTAGCGAACTAGCCGAGCTACACCCGCTACACTCACCCCCCTTTGACTCCCCCTCCATTTGAAACTCCGCAGCAACCACTTTTTTTTATTCGATTCTGATCCGGGTCAACAGGCATCAATGTAACCGTATAGAAAGAGAGAAGCTTTTTACTCAGAAGTCCTAGGTGAGATTTGAACCCCGCTGCTCTCACTCATAAGCGAACGCGTTACCAATCAGCTAAAGACGACATCGCCGATAGCTAAGGGTAACGTCGTTATTTTGACCCTGAGGGTTGCGTCGCCAGAGAGTGTTGTCACGGTAACCTGCTACAAGGCCTTCACTTTACTGCACCTCACTGTGCTTACTAGCGAACTAGCCAAGCTACCCCCGCTACACTCACCCCCCTTTGACTCCCCCTCCATTTGAAACTCCACAGCACCCACTTTTTTTATTTGATTCTGATCCGGGTCAACAGGCATCAATGTAACCGTATAGAAAGAGAGAAGCTTTTACTCAGGAGTCCAAGGTGAGATTTGAACCCCGCTCCTCTCACTCGTAAGCGAACGCGTTACCAATCAGCTAAAGATGACATCGCCGATAGCTAAGGGTAACGTCATTATTTTGTACCCAGACCGAGCTGGTGCAGCACACCATCAACACCGACACAGCTCAACCCATCCGTCTGCGGCCGCACCGGATGTCCCCTGCCAAGCGACTGGTGGCAGAGGAAAAGGTGCAGGAAATGGCAGCTGCTGGTGTGATCGAGCTCTCCGACAGCCCATGGGCAGCCCCTGTGGTCTTGGTCCAGAAGAAGAGCAGGGAGTGGAGGTTCTGTGTGGACTACAGGCGTCTTAACTCCGCGACCACCAAAGACTCCTACCCACTCCCCCGCACCGACGAGGCCCTGGACCACATCAGCGGGTCGAGCTGGTTCAGTTCGCTGGACCTCCGCAGCGGCTACTGGCAGGTGAGGCTGGCACCCGAAGCGAAACCTAAGACCGCCTTTACTATCGGGCAAGGTCTGTGGCAGTTTCGGGTGATGCCCTTCGGTCTATGTAACGCGCTGGCCACGTTCGAGCGGCTGATGGAGCGGGTGCTAGCGGCCGTCCCTCGCAGTCGCTGTGTCGTGTACCTAGACGACCTCCTGGTACACGCCAGCGACTTCCAGCAGGCCCTCGCTAACCTGACTGATGTGCTAGCTGCAATCCGCCAGGCGGGGTTGAGGCTAAACCCAAAGAAGTGCCAGCTTCTCCGGAGGGAGACGGCCTTCCTAGGGCACATCGTCAGCGAGCGGGGCGTAGCCACTGATCCATCTAAGGTGGCTGCTGTGAGGGACTGGCCGGTCCCTGAGGGGGAAGTTTCACTGGCCGGGGTGTCATCACGACGTCGAGCTCCACGTCCATTGCTGCGACTCCTGCACGGCACAGAAAGGGCCTAGTCAACGCTCCCGAGCACCCCTGCAACAACACCTGGTGGGGGCCCCCATGGAACGGGTGGGGGTGGACGTTCTCGGGCCTTTCCCCGTCACCGACTCCGGCAATCGCTACATCCTCGTAGCGATGGATTACTTCACCAAGTGGCCGGAGGCATTCGCTGTACCAGACTAGAGTGCGGCGACGACGGCGGAAAGGCTCGTGGAGGAAATGTTCACCCGTTTCGGGGCCCCTGCCGAGCTCCACAGTGACCAGGGGCGCAACTTCGAGTCCCAGGTGCTGGCTGAGGTCTGCAAACGGCTGGGCGTGACAAAGACCCGAACGACGCCACTCCATCCCCAAAGCGACGGCCTCGTCGAGCGATTTAATCACACGCTAGCTACCCAGCTAGCCATCTTAGCCAGCCAGCACCAGCGGGACTGGGATCACCACCTGCCTTTGGTCCTGTGGGCTTACAGGTCAGCCGTGCAGGAGTCCAGCCAACTCACCCCTGCTGCCCTGATGTTCAGACGGGAACTCAGGACACCAGTGGACTTGGTGTTCGGGGCCCCCGCCCGAGCCTGAAGAACCAAGCCGTACTCGGGAGGAGTACTACAACCGGTTGCGGGACCGCCTCCTCATCGCTTACGACTTCGCCCGCAAGGCCCAGGCCTCCGCCGGCTTTAAGCAGAAGCGGTGGTACGACACGCGCTGCAGAGTACGGGCCTTTGCAGTGGGAGATCAGGTCTGGGTTTATTGCCCTGAGCGGCATTTTGAGCCGCTACCCGGTTGCTATGTACATAACTGTAAATAACGTGCTGTGTGTGTTTTAATTTGTGCTTTTGTGTTGTTAGCTTGTTAGCCGCGTATTGTGTTAAGTTAGTCGCTTACTGTAACCTAGTGGCTGTGTTATGTGTGGCTGTGATTGGTTAGGAGTGTGTAAGTGTGTGCGCCAATCACAGCCCAGCTAGGTTCAAATATAAGGCAGTACCTGAGCGATTCGTGTCAGTCTAGTATATGTGTTTCCAAACTGCGGACATTGCTGAGCAGAATTCTATGAAGAACCAACGGCTCTTTTCAGAGCTGGTAAGATGCAAGCTGCTGTCTCCCTCCCTCATTCTCCGCGCTCGTCACAGTATGTTCTATTTCTGTAATTTTATTTTGACCAGTATTACACAATAAAACCAAAACATAAAGACGTAGACCTAGATTTAAAACCTATGTAGAGCTGTCACCAGCATCCGCTCCCATTCATTCAAGTCTCCGGCGCTGGTCCCATTGGTTATTTACTTCCTCAAATCGCAAAGAATCATGGGTAGACAGTAACGTCATTGTCCAGTCCTTCTTTTTCTGGTCATAGGTTACAATGCGGAAATATTAGTGGGTGATTCGTGTCACGTGACATGCGTCGGTGTTGCAGGAAACGGCCTCGTTCTGAGAGTCAGGGCAACACCTAGGGAAAACAGGGACACGATACAGCAGAGCGTGGGGGGCGGTTTAGCGTCGTTGTTTACCCGGAATATGGACGGATTGCAACACTAAAACTTACGGGTTACATTATTGAAGTGAAAAACACTACATAGGGTTGTTTTACGGCTTGTATAGATTTGTGTAACACTAAAGAGGCAGCATGTCGCGAGGAGTGCTGCAGCCGAGCCAGCAAAAGCTGGCGGAGAAACTGACCATCCTAAATGACAGGGGAATCGGGATGCTGACCCGCATCTATAACATCAAAAAGGTATGGAATGAGTGGAGTACATACTATGTTATTTCATAATGTGCGCTGAAATGAAAATGCTTGCTGGATCTGCTTTGCTTTTTAATGTGGAAGCCATAACTGCCCGTGGATTTGAAACATGACTGCACAGCGTAGGAATGAGAAGGAATTCAATCAAGGCCCCAAATGACATGTAGCTAGCTTGCTAACTAGCTCGCTCACAGGGTGTTACTACTTTGAAATTTTTTTACGAATTAATGCATAACGTTACTGGAATATCCCTTCTTAATGGAATTTATGTAAGCTTACCTACTGGCTGCATGTTAATCGCGACATTAGCGTAACAATTCAGGCGTTGTTGATGTGTTATTGATGCATCAAAACAATGTTGGATGGCTAATACTGATGTAATATGAACAGATTGAAACGATATTAGAACGAATGTTGGCTATCTAGCTCACGATTGACTGCGTTTAAATCCGATTATATGTTTTATCTGTTGCCTTTTGATCTAATTTTACAAGTAAACAAGGCTACCTAGCTAGTAATCTAGCAGACTTGTTTTTTTCGGCACCGTTTTTATTACCTTTTGGTATGTACGGATTTCTTAAAGTAAACTGTTGTAACGTCGTTTCTGTGATTGGTGGATTGCTGTATCCTATTTTTCTTAACAGAAAATGTTATAAAAGTGCAAGTCGCTGACCCAACACTGCTTTATTGATAGTCAGTTTGCATTTTGACACATGAAAGAACTAGGACCAATTTTTAAACCACCCACAAAGTGAAAGGATCCCAGCCAAATCATCCCCCATACGCATTTTATTGATTCCATATTGTCTAAAGCATCATTTTCTCAATTCCATTCTTAAGTGCAGCTCAACTAAAGTCACGAACATAAAATTAAACTGAAGGCTCAATTTAACCAGTACAGTTTGGTAGCTTGGCTGATTTTGGCTACAAGGTCTCACGCAACTAGCAGGATTTAGTGGGTTGTCAGGCTTCTCAAGCTCATCTAGGCTGCCAACAGTTTGAGAAATTATCATTATAATGTTACTGACATGGGCTAGTTGCTGTTTCCAGTTAACTGTTTAGTCTTGATGTTTTTAAAAAAAAGTTTATTTGAAAGGCCAGTCATGTACACACACTGTCCTTCATCTTGTTGTTAGGTTACTTTTTATCAATTAGTGGGAATAGTAATGGGACAAACACCATGTTGGACAGAGGCACAAGACAGACAGCTACCTGAGTTGTGCTGATTGGTGTTAGACCCAACTACAGATACCTATCTCTCAATATGCTTGGAAGGTAATTGTGGTTGCATATGAACAGAGGGGGCACATTCTACATTAACTTGATTTCTGAGCTCATTGCATTCTGGCCCATGTGCCACATTTCTCCAGGAAGAAATTGAGGCCATTTAGGCTACTTTTGTGATCAGTATTAGAGGCTCATGATGTTCAGAAATATAGGATAGTATTTTTGTAGAAAATACTATCCTATATTTCTGAACATCATGAGCCTCTAATACCGATACTACTAATACTATTATACCATAGTATTAGCTTACTATAACAATATTTTGTTAGTTGGGGAATGAGTAACATAACACGAAGAAACCCAACTGCAGTTGTGGGAACTCGTTATGGAGTTACCGCAGTAGGTTGCTCGTGTAAGTTAATGCCAACAAATTTCAATAAGCTTGATAACTAGCTCAATTAAACACCAGTAGAGACAAGAGGCATCCAGAGGATAGCAAATAATTCACCAGTCCTAGTTTGTCCATGGCCATTGGGTTGATTTATAGGCATTAAGCTGTGGATATGTGGCTTCCAGTTAATTATTTTGTCTAATTATTTGTCTAATAGTCTAATTATTTTGAATAGTTTCATAAAAATTTACATCCGTCGAGCCCATTTTATTTGTGGAGATCTGCTGATTCGAGTAAAGTTTGCAGTGTGGATCTGATTGATTTGAGCATTACAAAGGAAAATAATCCCCTAACAATGGAGGATCACTGGAAGTCAACTGAAGAATCTTATTTCTTGCTCTCGGCACTCTTATCATCTAAAAAGACACAACAGAAAGCTACAGTAAATAAAAAATGAAGACTGTTACATTAATTTAATTGCTTGTATTTCTTACATTGTCAGTTTCACTGTGCAGTCCATCGGGAAAAAGCTGAATATTTGAGGGTAGGAAAAACTAAAAATTGTCCACTGGATCATTGCTAAAGATAATTTTAGATGAGCTGCTGGAAGTATTTTGGAAAGGAATAGCCAATACACATTGTCATTGTATCACATGTCAATGATGTTTGGGCTACTGTACATTACTGAAAGAAAAGGTGTACAATCACTGTCCTTAGGGGCTTGGAATATGGTGTGGAGCATTGAAATAAAAGAGTGCATGCATGTTTCTGATTGCTAGTCAGGTTTGCTAATCAGTGCTCAGCACAATGCTTCTCTGCAAAGCTGGAAATGACACTTAGAGAGGTATTCACAAATGTAATCTGTGGTACCACCATTGATAAAATCAGGTAAGAGGGATCTGGTCCTAATGATAAACTGACCTGCTGGATTGACTTTCTGGATAATCAAGATGATTGTGAAATAGGCCTAAAGGTTTTTGGTTTTCATACAGTTCTGTGCCTTCCTTGTTTGTAGGTCATCGGGGATCATTAAAACAGGACAGGATCAGAGAGCAAATGGCTATAGATTCAGATCATCCATATTCACCATAGTTAAAAGAAAGCTACCACAAAGTATCTTTGAATAAAAGTGTATTATGGTAAACTCTATAGTTCCTAGATAGGAGAATGGTATTTGATGCACATCATTACACCAAATCCAGACTTGGATTTGAGTTGCAAATTTTGTCAACTCAAGACTTCAGTGAAATGTAGTGATTTTAGACTTGACTGAGATTCAAAACCGCCTTGACTTCGGGCATGGCTTGATGTGGAACACCGTGACTCAAGCTTTATTTTAAAGGACGGTTAGATTTTTAAATTATGTGTCTTTTGTCACCTGTTCACACTACTCGTTCTGTTAGAACTGTGCTCTTGCCCTTAAAATGTTATCAATGCCAGATCAGGATTCAACAATAAGACTTTCCCAGGGCAAGCAAAATCAGGTGTCGGTCAAGTGATAATTCACAATTCAGTTTGTTCAAATCTCCATTTGCCGAGTTGTGTGCGAAAAAAGAAAGGTTACAAGGCAGTGGTCATTTTGGTTACTGCGACCACTGACCAATCAAATAGGGGTGTCACGGTGTGAGATTTTCATGGTATGATAACCTTGTCCAAAATATCACGGTTTTACGGTATCACAGTATTATGCAGCCATACAAAACACACAAACGGGTGGTGAAAATTAAGAAAAATATATTATAATAACCCTGTCAACAATCCCCTGATCACTGAAATACAACTTGAAACACTTTAAAAGTAAAAAAAAAAAAAAAAATGTATAACATATACAGTGCCCTACATAATGTTTGGGACAAAGACATATTTTCTTCTTGATTTGACTCTGTACTCCACATTTTTAGATTTGTAATCAAATAATTATAATGTGGTTTAGGTGTGGATTTTCAGCTTTTATTAATGGGTATTTATATACATTTTGTTTTCACCATGTAGAAATTACAGCGCTTTTTATACATAGCCCCTCCTATTCAGGGCACCATAATATTTGGGACAAATGGCTTCTCAGCTGTTTCTGATTAGTACGGTGTTTTCGATGTCTGCCTTAGAACAGGTATGAGAGAGCTTTCAGTATCAAGTCTTGAGTCTAGGCTTTTAATTGCTATTGGAGTCTGCTATTGCCATCTGTCAACATGAGGACCAAATTTGTGCCAATGAAAGTCAAAGAAGCCATTATGAGGCTGAGAAACAAGGAAAAAAAGAAAAAAAAAGTCAGTGATAACCTTAGACTTACCAAAAATCAACTGTTTGGAACGTCATGAATAAGTATGCTGTGAGTATGCTGGTGAGCTCAGTAAACGCAAAGGGCCTAGTAGGCCAAGGAAGACCTCTACAGTTAATGACCCAAGAATTCTCAACATAATGATGAAAGACCCCCACACACCTGTCCAACAGATCAGAAACACATCAGGAGGCAGGCGTGGATGTGTCAGTGACTACTGTCAGCAGAAGACTTCACAAACAGAACTACAGAGGCTACACTGCAAGATACAAACAACTAGTTAGCTGCAAAAACAGGATGGCCAGGTTACACTTTGCTAGGAAGTACCTAAAAGAGCCTGCAGAGTTCTGGAAAAAGGTCTTGTGGACAAGAGTCACTTGTATCAGAGTGATGGCAAGAGCAACGTGTGGAGGGCAAAAGGAACAGCCCAAGATCCAAAGCATACCACCTCATCTGTGAAATACGGTGGTGGGGGGGTGTTATGGTTTGGGCATGTATGGCTGCCACAGGTAATTTATTTTGCACAATTTGCAATTTAACAATAAATTACACAAAGAACATAACAATAGCCCGACATTGGAAAAACTCAGAAACATTGGTTTAGGTCTGAAATAAACACAGAGGGGGAAACATCTGTCAACAAGGGAAAAGACAGCCTTAAGCGGTGACTGGATGTCATTCAAGATTTAGCAGATGCGTTCCACTGGAAAAAGTGGACAATCCCATATTATTTTTAAACAAGCATGAATGAATCCTCAGTTGCAGATAGCATGAAGATGCTCATTGGATTGCAACATTTTTGATTTTAACAAGACTAGCTCAGCCCGGATGCCTGTATGCAGCCAGCGGGGAGCATTTGACAAGGCACGGCGGATATTATTCTGGAACATGCAGGTTGGCCTGCATACCGGGGCGACGAAGTGCATCTGATTCTCAAAGGTGTGTGTGTCAGAGTATGTGAGCGGGAGTGAGCGAGGAGGGGAAGCGGACATAATTTAATTTGAGTGATGAGCACTATTAGGACGTGACCACTCCACAAGCTCCAGTTCGCTCCGGTTTATATATTGTGATAAAAATGGACATCACATTTTTTTGTTTAGATACCACATTAGTTTAGTTCATAAAATATTAACTTATTAATCATTTTGTTAGCCTATATGGAGAGTTGAAGTTGTTTTAATGGCTGTTGACATTTGTTGTACATAGAGAATGCACACATTGACAGCATTCGCACAAGTTTTTTTTATTTGCTCAAAAACAATACCTCAATAACAATATCCTCTGATCTACTTGGAGTTTTCTTGTCTCCACTCCTCTCCAAAATAGAATGTTTACTGAACCGCCGTGTCCAGACAGAACAAATCAGTTCCAACAGTACCTTATGACATCTGCAAATAGCCTACATACGTTGTCTTTTATGTGGGTGGTTTAGGTCTGATCGGTTGTTTGTAATGAACAATTATTTTGCTGCCGCATTTTTACCAATATTATTAATTTAGGCATGGCGACCCCTGCTTTCAACCCTTTCGCGCGTACCATCAGAAATATGTGATTATAACGTATCATTAGCACATTCAGTTGAGAATGTCGTCACAAGGGTCACTGCCTTCTACAGTGGAAACATGATTCCAAAGTGGTGGCTACAAGTCGTTTATTGTTGTACTATAATACAAATTATGTTACTATAGTTGTTATCATCAGAGTAGTCATCCAGTTCTTTTTGTAGCCTACTGTATAGGGTGACCATATATTAGATTAAAAAAAGAGGATGGGGCAGGTGGACGCTATGCCATTTTGAGTATTATAAATAGTTATAAATAGGATACTCTCAGCTTTCTGCCAATTATTTTTCTACTCCAAATATTGAGTGAGATATACTCATTTAAATCTTGACTCATCAAACCATGTTGTTGATTTCTTCAAATAAATTAGAAGTAGCGATCCGCCGAGTTCATTAAAGGCTACAGAACGTTAATTCAGACATATACAGTTGAAGTCGGATGTTTCCATACACTTAGGTTGAAGTCATTAAAACAAATTTTTAACCACTCCACAGATTTCATGTTAGCAAACTATACACATGTTGGCAAGTCAGATAGGACATCTACTTTGTGCATGACACAAGTCATTTTTCCAACAATTGTTTACAGACAGATTATTGCACTTTTAATTCACTATATCACAATTCCAGTGGGTCAGAAGTTACATACACGAAGTTGACTGTCCCTTTAAATTTTTATTATTTGGTCGCATATCCTTTGGCTTTGCATGCCATGACTTCCTGATGTCTGTGACCCAACAACATCAAAAGACTCTTGATATCTTATTTGCTGGTACTCTTACAAGCGATACTATAACGCCTCTGCATTTGAATGGATCACTATGGGAATTGGGGGGTGGGACTAGGTTTTGCTGTAAATTATGCTGGAACCGTATGGAATACATGATTAGTAAAATGGCTGTAAGTCATCAAGGGTCCGAGGTATCAAACGAGCCTCAAACCATCACTCTGCTGCCAGATATGCAGTAGATATGGATGGATCAATTTAAGTCAGGGGAAGAAACCATTCAAGTTATCCATCCATATCTACTGTGTTTCTGGCAACAGAGTGATGATTTAAGGCTTTTTTGATACGTCAGA
Organism: Synaphobranchus kaupii; assembly: GCA_029718625.1. Lineage (NCBI taxonomy): Eukaryota > Metazoa > Chordata > Actinopteri > Anguilliformes > Synaphobranchidae > Synaphobranchus > Synaphobranchus kaupii. Next base: position 45,852,644 of record CM056383.1, on the reverse strand, counting down.
CCCTTGATGACTTACAGCCATTTAGCCAACCATGTGTTCCATACTGTTCCAGTGTAATTTACAGCTAAATCTAGTCCCACCCCCCAGTTCCCATAGAGATCCATCACACAAACATGCATTTCAATCACATAAGCAGACAACATACTCAGTCAATCCTTAACACTGAAAGTTTGTGATCTCACCCCAATGGCAACTAGCCAACAAGCTAGTTAGCTGTAGGGATGTCAACGGTTAACCGGATAGCTGTAAAAATAAAAATATATACGAATATGCTTAACGGCTTATCGGTTAATTTGCATAATAATAATAAAAAATCCACATTTTGTCGTTGATGTTATTGGGTTAAATAATGGGGGAGATGTTATTATTTTAAACATACTGGGGGGGGGGGGGGGGGTTGTCCTATTTCACCAGTAGGTTGCTAGCAGATCAGAAAGGGTGGCGAGCTTTTATACAGTCTATGGTGGCGAGCGATTGAGCGAGAGAGCTGCTCTACTGTTGCTAACGTTATAGTCAGTATCCACATCAAAATGAAACGCACAAACCGTAGCTCAGTTTGGAATAATTTTACAAAGAAGGGGGATGACAAAGTTCAGTGTAAATTGTGCAAAAGGGTGCTAGAGTAGTAGCACCAGCAACATGTTGCTTCCTTTAAAATACAGGCACATGTGCATCCCAACAGATTCCGATTCCCCAGACTGGCTACCTTAAAGCTGGGGACACATTACACTATTTTTTTGCCCGATTTGGCAACGATTTGAGGTCGGGCAGAGTCTGTAGTAGTCCAGGGCAGTCCAGGCTAATACAGGTTTTTCAATAAGGAGTCATGGCGTAGCCTAAATCACCTGATGTGTGGTTCTGTGGGAATGTAGCACAACTGGTGCGTTTCTGGCCCTCTGCTGCACCATGAGCTGCATTAAAACCCCAATCATGCTGTAATGACAAGCATACAAGCTAAAGGGGAAGGTATGGGGGTGTGGTCTCCAAAAATCAGTGGATCTTTGGAATTTGCAGCACGTACAGGGAATACCATGTCTCAGCCCTCAGCTGTCAGAGCTGCTCTCACTGTGTCATCAGGATCTTCTTCACCTAGTTTCAGTCATGAAGAATGAGGGATAGCTTCAGTAAGGCATTGCGGACTGTGTAGAAATGACAGGAGAGCACGGTAGGATTTTCCAAGCACTGAAAGTGATGCGAAGAGAGCTGTGCGGAGCAGGCTGTCAGCGAAGAGCCTGCAGCAGAATCCGGTCCTGTAGCTCAGGCCAACATGCATCGCTGCAGGCATGGAACAAGAAAACTTTCAGACTCCTGTCTGAAGTGCTTTCAGTCTCCAATATGAGACATTTTGAATCCAAAATCTTCCTTCTGAAGTGGCTGTCAATATTTGCAACGTTTGGCACGTCTTTCACCACCTCATCATTTGCAGCATTTTGCATTTTTCAGCACTGGGTTTTTCTTGCATAGAGAATTCCAATTCGGCCGTATTGATCATGTTCTGTGCCACCTTCTGGGATTGGTTGAACCACGATTTTGGTTGAAATACCACCTTTGCCTAATTTATAGCCAGGAAAAACCCTGGACAGTCCATATTTGACCGGGTATGTGCTGAAACCGCTTCCTTCCACAAGATGTAGACACCATAAGCATACATACCATCCATTCTTATGCTTCCGAGTCAGTTAGTATTGTTTTAGTGCATATTACTACTTCCTGAAAGGTAGTAGTACTGTTGCAAGTCAACTGGCAGTAACCAACAGTGATGCAGAAATTAAAAATATCGAATGTGGTATTGATGAGGATGTTCATGAAATTGCTGGAATATTTGGAATATTTTTTGGTGAAAGAATATTTTTGGAATGACATTAATTATTATCATATAGTGGGCTGCCATTTCAACTCACAATGCCTACTTTACATCAAAAGGAAATGTTATTATTTTCCAGTCTATAAATTTCGAAATGGTAAAAATATAAATTTTCCTTATTGTGCAATTTGAATGTATGAGGAAAGTGATTATACAGGGTCTTTAATGCGAGGTCCTGGAAACCATTTTGTTCAATGACAATACATTTTTGCATTAAAATATTATTGAAGAACAAACACACCCACACAAATTGTTCTTCCCTTTGAAAACACTGCATGTTGACCACTTGATATTCTGTGCTTACAGTTTTGTTTGGGGGAGTGGTTACTCATGGGGTGGAGAATATGTGGCAGTACAGTATTACCAGGGTAGAATTGTAAAATGTTTACAAGGGGGACGCTGTTTGTTGACGGAGGGGGAGGTGCTTAAACTAAAATGTGTAAGCGCTTGCTATACATTTGGCACAGGCAGGCACACACAATCCAATCTTACCGTTCCTTTTCATTTATTATAAAGTGCTTTAATCCATATAACAACACTCATTCCTTAGGACGTACAAAGCCACGTTTATTCATGAAAGAAGAGGCTTAAACACATTACAGTTATGCGCTTAAGCATATAACTGACGTTTTTGTTTCCCATATCATTCAGTGTTTGTTACTAGGAAACGCAACCTTCAATGCTTAAAGGTGCAGTAGGCAAGATTTGATCAGTACTTTTTTTGTGAGAACATTTTGCATTTATCATGTTTAGGACCTATGTAAATTCCTGACCATGTGACTTTAAAGGTCACTTTAGAGGCATGTAATGTAATATGCAATTCATCGACAAATTGATTATCTGTTATTGTAAAATGTAAAAACGTCAAAAGCAAAAACTGGAGTTTGACCAAGGTTTTGGGGCATCCTCTAGACCCCTGGTATTCAAATCATGGTCCTCAAGGTCTGAGATCTGCTGGTTTTCCACCCTCCCTTTACCTGGGAGAAAGAAAACCAGGGCCGGATTTGGATTTGAGGTGCAGATTTAAATATCAATGCTCTAGACCAGGGGTAGGCAACACTGGTCCTGGAGTGCCGATGACGTTTCTGGTTTTTGCCCGGACGCAGCGCGTGCGGGCCTAAACGTTTGAATGTGGGTGACTGACTGACAGACTGGCTGGTTGGCTGGCTGGTTGGCTGGTTGACTGATCCCCCAATGTTGAACGCGCATGTGTAAATTTCAAGTAATTACGGTAAAATGTTTGCTCTCTAACTCCCAGTACAAGTTGTAGCACCCAAAAATCATGAATGAACAATTGTGGATATGTTTAAAGATACAGGTCAATTGGCTGAAATGTATTCTTTCTTGTAGTCGTTATTGCCCAGTGAATATTGTTTCACTAACGAGAGGAGGACTTCATTGGTATTGAAATTGTATTCACAACTTTTTACTCCAGGGAAGTTAGGCCAGATGGCTACACTCTCCAGAGGAAGACATCGGCCATGTTTTAAAGTCAATCAATATCAGAGGAGCAACAACTAACGAAAAGTAAGCCGAGTTCAAAGCAGATTATTTTTTGACTGTGGTCCTGGCCAATACGCGACCTGTCGAGTGACGAATAAATTTGAACAGCAATTCAAAGCAATTAGCCTCCTGTTCATCGAATGGAACATCGACAAGTTTTCTGCACAAAGGTACAAACAACGACATGTCTAAATTCTGCACAAAGTCTAAGATAACGTGTTGGCTAACTGTTAATGCTGATATATGTCTGAATTAATGTTCTGTAGTGTTGGGAATATTCATTTAAATCTATACACGGGGCACCAAAAATGTAGGGGCATACCTCTATATTTATACACGGGGCGTCACTTATGTATTGCAATACGCCACTACCATCCTTATATAACTGGTGGCATAGTTTTTGTATAATAAATCAGTCTCATAAAATTTATATATTATTCTCAAAAGAGAATACACTAACTAAAAATGGGTAACTTTAATTAATAAAAATGAATTACCAATAAAATTACACATTAATAATTGTCTTAGCAAAATCAGAATATTATGTACTCAGTTGATACCGAATTAATATAAATGCTCCAGCTAGAAGGTGAAGGCATTTTGGGGAATCCCTGCGATTAGCATTGGCTGACTCAGTTCAACACAAGAGCAACATTAATACAGACAATCTTGGAAAATATAATAGTTTATTGAACACAAAGTACCAAACAGAGCAAAGCACGATTAACTACTATAATGTACAACAAACTGTGTGTGTGTGTGTGCGCGCACGTGTGCTGGGCACACGTGGGGGTTCCCATGTTCTCCTGCGTGTGGGGGGTTGCCACAGACACGTGTTCAGTGAGAACAAAGATACCAAAATGGAGGGAGGTTTGAAACTAGCTTTCGCTGGAGCTAGCTAATGGTGGCGCATGAACCATACCATACACATAAGGGATAGCTGTAAGCTTATCAATGAGTGTGCGTTGAGATCAGTGTGCAGTGTTAATATTACGACTGGTTAGTGTTTAAAGACAGATCACATGCAAGATACGTTCTGTGTGTGATGCATTAAACTTAACGCAGTGTGGTGGATGGCTTACAGCCATCCAAAGTAAAATGGTAACACAAAACTTTTACAGAACACACATTAACCATTCAATAGTACAGTTACATACATCCAGTCACAACAGGTTGCGATTGCTAACTAATATGCTATTGCCCATGTTACAGCCTTACTTCAATCAAAGTCTTTTGGATGGTTTCCTGCGTTGGATTGCACACTCACAACGAAAGGGGAAAACCGGTCGCCCAATCCTGTGGTTGCAGTTCATAGGGTTGTGATAGATAGAGGAACCGGCGGCCTCATCTTGGGTCCCTGGAACAGGTTTCTTTCGTCGTCAGGGTTGCAGTTCGTAGGGGTGGATAATGGAACCGGTCGCATTATTTCTCCCGAACTATGCAGCGTCATCCTACTGCAGACTGCTTGCCTCTTTGGGGACTCACTGGCGGTGCTCTGCTGCAGGATAAGAGGGGCTGCGTGGTCCGCTTGGTGGTTCTTCTTGACCACCGGGTGCTCGCGTTGCCTCCTTGCGTCTCGTCTCCGGTACTCCGTGGCCAATAGCCCGGGGTAGGTGAGCCCGCCTTGCTCAGTTGGATCGGTGTCATGGACGACCGTGCTTCCTTGTGGAGCGAGGGCTCTTCCCCGGGCGTGCTGGCCGCATGGGGCCGTGAGACGAGACAGTGAAGGACCTGTCGAGCTGAGCGGAAGAACTGGGAAGAACAAAACTGGCGGAAGAACTGGCCGTGTTGCCCCTTTTATAAACTTTATTATCATCCCGCTGTGCAGTATCACGTTACAGTGCGGAAATCACAACTGGTACAACGTCATATGTCACTTCCAACGTGGAGGAGGAGCCTCCTGTGGACTGTATGGAATTTTAATTCCTGTTGTCCCTATAGTAGCCTTTAATGAACTTGGCGGATCGCTACTTCTAATTTATTTGAAGAAATCGACAACATGGTTTGGTGACAGTCGAGATTTAGATGAGTATATCTTGCTTAATATTTGGGTTAGAAAGATAATATTGTCATGGGCAGAAAGCTGAGACTGTCCTATTTATAACGATTTATAATACTCAAAATAGCGTCAGCCCACCCCGTCCTCTTTAAAAAAAATCTAATATATGGTCACCCTGTACAGTAGGCCACAAAAGAAACTAAATGACCACTCTGATGATAACTATTGCAGCATAATTTGTATTATAGTACATCAATAAACGACTTGTAGGCACCACATTGGAGTCGTGTTTGCACTTTAGAAGGCAATGACCCTTGTGACAACATTCTCAACTGAAGGTTCTAATGATACGTTCTAATCACACATTCTAATCACATATTTGTGATGGTACGCTTTTGGGCCAGTTCTGGAATGATCACATATTTGTGATGGTATGCACGAAAGGGTTAAAAGCAGGGGTCGCCATGCCTACATTTCAAGTAATTACGGTAAAAAGGCGGCAGCAAAATAATTGTTAATTACAAACAACCAATCAGACCTCAACCACCCACATAAGATAACATATGTAGGTGATTTTCAGGTGTTATAAGAGCTGTTGGAATTGATTTGTTCTGTCTGGATGCTGCGGTTCAGTAAACATTCTATTTTGGAGAGGAGTGGATACAAACAAACTCCAAGTCGATCAGAGGATATTTTTATTGAGATATTGTTTTTGATCAAATGAAAAAACCTACGAGAATGCTGTCAATGTGTGTATTCTCTGGGTACTAAAAATGTCAACAGGTCATTAAAACAACTTCAACTCTCCGTATAGGCTAACAAAACGATTAATAAATGTATATTTTATGAACTAAAGTAATGTGGTATCTAAACAAAAAAATGCAATGTCCATTTTTATCACAATATATAAACCGGACTGGAGCTTGAGGAGTGGTAACGTCCTAATAGTGCTCATCACTCTAATTAAATTACGTCCGCTTCCCCTCCTCGCTCGCTCCCGCTCACATACTCTGACACACACACACCTTTGAGAATCAGATGCACTTCGACGCCCCGGTTTGCTGGCCAACCTGCATGCTCCAGCATAATATCTGTCGTGCCTTGTCAAGTGTTCCCCAGTGGCTGCATACAGGTGTCCGGGCTGAGCTAGGATTGCCTAGTCTTGTTCCATCTGAGCTTGATCACAAGAGTTTGATGGATGATTAAAAGTCTGAGCCTGAATATTCTGGTGAAACACAGAGTGCCTCCAGCACATGGTTACTGCATTCATTAAACACGATTACTTCAAATGAATCCAGTTATGTAGCCATAAATCCAGTCGGCAAGAGAGGACACGCCCACAAAAACTCCAGGCCCAACCCCACCAGGGGGAAAATTTGTTTCCATAGGAAATCAATGAAGCGGCCAGTTATAGGTCTTTAAATGAAGACAAAATCTAGTAGTATATTAAAAAACATTGCAATTTTCGAAATGCAAAAAAGCTGATGTGTGGCTTACTGCATGGCAAACAGATTTAAAAACCAGGATTTGCACATTTCTTTAACGCCAAGAAACCCGTGGCTAACAACAGCTAACAGCATTAGCCCAGAAAATTACATAATTAACATTTCTTTGAATGTTCAAAGTAAAACCCCTACATCAGCTAGCTAATATTACTTTTCATGGTCATGGATCATAACAGTGGCGTACCGTAGGCTGTAAAATAGGCCTTCTGTAATCGTACGTTTTACAGATGGTCACTCTCAATCTGTTTCCGTCTACTTTGGCTGATTGTTATATAACCAAGACCGATAAGTAAATTAGTAGGCTACCAATTTATTTTGAGATAGCATTATTGTTCTATGCATCATAAACTTGTTGCATGTTTCTATATCCACGTTTATGATGACGTGTTATCATGCAAAGGTTTTGACTTTTAAATGCTCCATGTTTAAATGTTCAATGTTTCGTAGATTAGTTGAAGTAGAAAGTTTACATGCACCTTGGCCAAATCCATTTAAACTTAGTTTTTCACAATTCCTGACATTTAATCCTAGTAAACATTCCCTGTCTTAGGTCAGTTAGGATCATAACTTTATTTTAAGAATGTGAAATATATATAATAGTAGAGAGAATGATTTATTTCAGCTTTTATTTCTTTCATCACATTCCCAGTGGTCAAAAGTTTACAAACACTCTGTTAGTATTTGGTAGCATTGCCTTTAAATTGTTTAACTTGGGTCAACCATTTCGGGAAGCCTTCCACAAGCTTCTCACAATAAGTTGCTGGAATTTTGGCCCATTCCTCCTGACAGAACTGGTGTAACTGAGTCAGGATTGTAGGCCTCCTTGCTCGCACATGCTTTTTCAGTTCTGCCCACAAATTTTCGATTGGATTGAGGTCAGGACTTTGTGATGGCCACTCCAATACCTTGACTTTGTTGTCCTTAAGCCATTTTGCCACAACTCTGGAAGTATGCTTTGGGTCATTGTCCATTTGGAAGAGCCATTTGTGACCAAGCTTTAACTTCCTGGCTGATGTCTTTAGATGTTGCTTCAATATATCCACATAATTTTTCTTCCTTATGATGCCATCTATTTTATGAAGTGCACCAGTCCCTCCTGCAGCAAAGCACCTCCAGAACATGATGCTGCCACCCCTGTGCTTCACGGTTGGGATGGTGTTCTTCGGCTGGCAAGCCTCACCCTTTTTCCTCCAAACATAACGATGGTCATTTTGGCCAAACAGTTCAATTTTGTTTTATCAGACCAGAGGACATTACTCCAAAAAGTAAGATCTTTGTCCCCATGTGCAGTTGAAAACTGTAGTCTGGCTTTTTTATGGTGGTTTTGGAGTAGTGACTTCTTCCTTGCTGAGCAGCTTTATGTCAGGTTATGTCTATATAGGACGCATTTTACTGTGGATATACAGTATATCATGGAAGAATATCATGGAAAAGTTTTTTTTTTTCCATAATTCCATTCAAAAAGTGAAACTTTCATAGATTATAGATTCATTACACACAAAGTAAAGTATTTCAAGTATTTATTTGTTTAACTTTGCATACGTTTGGCTTCCAACTCATAAGAAACCCCAAAACAGTATTTCAAGAAATTAAATATCACATAAAACCAATCTCAAAACGGTATTTTCAAAACAGAAATGTCGATCTTCTGAAAAGTTATGTTCATGCCTGCACTCAATACTTGGTGGGGAATCCTTTACTCTCATCTGAAAAGAGGACATTGGACCACTGAGCAACAGTCCAGTCCTTCTTCTCCTTAGCCCAGGTGAGACGCTTCTGACGTTGTCTCAGGTTCAGGAGTGGCTTGACTCGAGGAATCCGACAGTTGTAGCCCATGTCCCGGATACGTCTGTACGTGGTGGTTTTTGAAGCACTGACTCCAGCCTCAGTCCATTTTTCCCTTCCACTAAACTTTCTATTGATATGCTTGGGCACTGCACTCTGTGAACAGCCAGCCTCCTTAGCGATGACCTTTTGTGGCTTACCCATCTTCTGGAGGGTGTCAATGATGGTCTTCTGGCCAATTGTCAAGTCTGCAGTCTTCCCCATACTGAACCAAACTGAGATACCTGTCCAATTTAACGACACACCTGTAGAAAAACTTTGCAGGTGTTTTGAGTAAATTAGATGATTAGAGTGTGACACTCAGTCTAAAACATTCATTCTCTGAAATAACTGAAGTAAATGCTGATTTTCGACACACTATTCTAATTTCTTGAAATACTGTTTTGGGGGTTTTCTGGAGCTGTACGCCAAAATTATGAAAAATGAAACAAATAAAGGCTAGAAATATTTCACTTTGTGTGTAATGAATTTATAATCTATGAAAGTTTCACTTTTTGAATGGAATTATGGAAAAAAAAAAAACTTTTCCATGATATTCAAATTTTTTGGAAAGGATATACTTTTGTACCTGTTGCCTACAGCATCTTCACAAGGTCCTTTGCTGTTGTTCTGGGATTGATTTGCACTTTTCGCACCAAAGCACGTTCATCTCTAGGAGACAGAACGCGTCTCCTTCCTGAGGGTATGACGCCTGCGTGGCCCATCGTGTTTATACTTGCGTACTATTGTTTGTACAGACGAACATGAAACCTTCAGGCATTTGGAAATTGCTCCTAAGGATGAACCAAACTTGTGGAGGTCCACAATTTTCTTTCTGAGGTTTTGGCTGATTTCTTTTGATTTTCCCATGATGTCAAGCAAAGAGGCACTGAGTTTGAAGGTAGGCCTTAAAATACATCCACAGGTACACCTCCAATTGACTCAAATAATGTCAATTAGCCTATCAGAAGTTTCTAAAGCCATGACATCATTTTCTGGAATTTTCCAAGCTGTTCAAAGGCACAGTCAACTTAGTGTATGTAAACTTCTGACCCACTGGAATTGTGATATAGTGAATTAAAAGTGAAAGAATCTGTCTGTAAACAATTGTTGGAAAAATTATTTGTGTCATGCACAAAGTAGATGTCCTAACTGACTTGCCAACACTATAGTTTGCTAACATGAAATCTGTGGAGTGGTTAAAAATGAGTTTTAATGACTTCAACCTAAGTGTATGTAAACTTCTGACTTCAACTGTAAATTTGTTGTCTACCCCTGCTCTAGATCAAAAAATGGTCAAAATTTAAAAAAGAACAAAATTACAGCTTGGAGTTATTTATTTGACAAAGGCATTTATGAATGCTAATATCTTTAGGGACAATGACAAAATGAACAACAAACCTTGTTTTCAAAACTGTGTGTTGTATTTTTAATGAACCCCTCCAGTATTTCACTCCCACAACCATTTTAATGGTTAAAGGGGAAATCACCAATTATCCTATATAGAAGCAAGTTCCTCCTCATTAAACAGACTAACTATTTGGTAGAATTTTCACCTTTAAAAATAACCTCGGATGAAGACCCTTAATCTAAGCAAACTCTTCCTGTTTAAATAGGTGGTCTAACTGTCACTATATGGATCACTTCTATCTCTCATGCCATTGAGTGGAAATCTAAAGGAAGCAATTATCTTTTGGGAGGGTGAAAGGAAGTCAGTATTTTAGAATCCAGTCCATGTTCCTACTAAATACATCCTTTCACTCAACACACTCAAAGTAAAAATGTTTTCATTAGGGCCTGAATTATTATGCATTATTAAAGCTTTTCTGGTCTTCTGGGAGTGTAAGCAGTGTCATGTGGTGAGTACTAATTAAAGACGGAGGAAGCCTACCCTTTTGTCATGTTTTCCAGCCAGACGGGGACTCGGATACAGGCTGTAAGGAGGGTCTCTCTGGAGGAAATGAGAAGACAGCCTTGCCTTAATCAGTGACTCACTCTCACTGTCACAAGGTCCCATAGTACAGACGATAGGGCAGAAGTACTGAAATGAGCAAAGACTCGCAAAATAGGTGCTACTGCTTTAAGGAAATTGGTTTAAGCGCAACTGAACTTTGGTAGAACTTGTGTAGTTACCTGGTCATGATATGGTCCAAATGGTGGCAAAATATGTTTGTTAGCTGTTCAGTGCTCCTCTGGGGTGATAATCCAGAATAGGGTATTTGTCGCTCTCCATTCACTTCTATAGGGCAGCTAAAACGGTCTCAAAATGACACTTCTAGCACGTATACGACTGCGAACGAAGCGTATTCTGTCAATACAAACGTATATACAACCAGGAACGCTTGCTTCCGTGGAAATATGGACCAATGAGTGGTTTCTGATGCTTCGGCGCATTAACGTTGTTTCTGTTGCAATAATGACCTATATAAAATATGAAAAAGCCAGGAAAGGGCCATTTAATTAAAAAAATGTATACGTACGAGGACTGGTTATTGTTTGTATTGACAGAATCTGCTTCGTTCGCATTCGTACATGTGCTGGAAGTGTAATTTTGAGACCATTTAAGCTGCCCTATAGAAGTGAATGGAGAGTGACAAATACCCTATTCTGGATTATCACCTCAGGGGAGCACAGAGCAACTAATGAACATATTGCATTAATTAAGGTTACACATATTATTTATTTCATTTAGGATACTGAATATTTAATCCCTTTGCGCAGATGCCTTAGTGGCAAGACGCTGGCGTCCTGAGATGGCTCAACTGAGACATTCATTGCTCCTGCAACCAAACTATAGTGGAAACTCCGTGTTCTACCTTTATTAGTAGCTACACGACTTGTGATAGGCTTAGTGTGCAGAATACGGAGTTTCTAAGTCGCATAGCTAGTCCATTTAACAAGCAACCACCACCCAGTCTCACCTGCAACTATACTGACCCAGGCATGACACATTGGACAATAGCGTCTATCTGGGAGTTGCTATTCCGTCGTAGCAACAAGATAATGCCAAAAATAGCCAGAAGGTACGCCAATACAGCTAACTCAGTACCGAAATAAACAAGTGAAATTATTGTGTAATCATACCATGTTATTCTACTTTCAATATCTGCTACTAAATATGGAATAAATATATTGGTTTTACATGTAGAGATGTCCCTTTCAAGATTCCGTAGTCATTTATTGCCTTGGGCAATCCGTTTGAGAAATACACAGCGCATTAGAAGATGAGTATACAATCTAAACTAGCTCTGTGTAAAACCAGGCTTCCTGATTGCACTGTTGTGACACTTCATTATATTCTGGTTTGATTGACAATGATTGTATCCAATAGAGAGCATTGTATGCTTTCCACAAGCATATGACTTGTCTAATTGAAAGCTTTAAACAACTATCAGGGCTTGACATTAACTTTTTGATCCACTTGTCCTTTGGACAAGTGGCTCAGACTTTTTACTTGTCCGGAGGCTAAACTTGTCAGAAAAAATAAAGGCCTATTAAAAAAATAAATAAAACCGACAGTAAAACCGAGTTTAGGACAATTCTTGTGATTTATTCGCTTATTAACAACAATTACACAATGCCCATCCGTGTGCGTGCGTTTGCACCGTACACAAGCCTTGTTGGACGCGTAGCAGTTGGAAAGTTAGATTCTGTAGATTAAACCATGTAGGGTTGTAAATCGGGTGAGGGGCTGCTCTTCTTTGGCTACATAATAAGCAGTATGTATTATATTGGCCATTTTCACCAACATATTTTCCTCCATCCAGTGAGGACAGGTGATGGTGGGGCATCAGGTCCCCTCTGTCTGATTCTAGCAGCAGCTTTAGTAAACTGGTATTGCTTGTCCCCCTGTCAAATTTTGCAAGATTTTATTGATAACATACAAAGCCCTTCATGGTGTAGCCCCTTCTTATATCTCCGAGTTTTTTATCCCTTACCAGCAGTGCAGTCTTAGGTCCGATGGCAGAGCTCTAATCACTGTTCCAAAGTTTAGGTTGAAATCCAAAGGTGATGTGGCTTTTGCTGTCAGGGCCCCTAGAATCTGGAACAGCCTTCCAGACACAATGGCCATCTCATCTTTTAAATCCCAATTGAAAACTCACTTTTATGGACTTGCTTTTAACTGATTATTTTTATATACATTGAGCCTTTTATTACATTTAATTGTATTTTACTACTTTGTATTATATTTAATTGTATTTATTTTTATTTGTTTCTTGCATTTCATCTTTATCATGTTGATTTTTGTTCTTTTATTTTGTACAGCACTTTATAATCCAGTGTTTAAAAAAGTGCTACTATAAAGTTGTTACTATTATTATTTGCATTGTTGGTCAACTTTGGAGCTTAACAGCCATATGCTTCAAATAAAGAAGCATTTAGCAAAACATGCCAAATATTTCACGATCTTAAGGTTTTCTTTTTGTCTTTAGTCAGTGCACAAATAAAGATTCTCCCCCATTTCTGAAATAACTCCCGACTCAGAATCCAATCCCCGAACCTAATGTTTTTTTTTTTTTTGCGTTAACGTTACCTAATATAACGTGTGCTCTCTCGTTGAGACTTGATGCAATGATGTGACAAAGTCGGAATGATAATAATTTCAGACCTAACGTTAGCATTTACCTACACAACTTTTTTGAACTGCCTGAATGTCAGCCAGGACAATTAACGTTAGCTTGCTAACTTAGACTTCACACTCACGGTTTATTTCAATTTCAGCTCATCATCATTACACAGGAGGATACATTTGTTAAAGGATAAGTTCGCTATTTTGGACCTTGGACCCTATTTGCAGTCTGTCTTCCATGAACCTGACACATTGAGTCCATATTTTCGCTGATCGGTCCAGTATTGAGCTAGCTACAGATTTCCTGTAGGCTCTCACTGGGCTACAATAGAAGTCAACGGGGCAATTAGAAATGTTATGGAAAAACAACGATAAATGTGCTTTCATGTACAATAAATGAGACGGGAAGCTCAGGGTGTATTGTTACCGGTCTCAGTATGCTCTCCTGTGAAATGTATCTCAATCCGAACATTTTTACGTGCTTGGCATGGCTTGGAAGTAAGCATTTCTCTGTTGCTTGTTTTCGCTGCTCCCGCGGAGTACTATATGTCGGGGGTGGGGGAGCGGGAAAGTGTGCCGGCCGTTTACGAAACTATCTATGTGAGCAGTCTGCGTTTGTTTACCTGCAGCAACGTAGGCTACAATTTCCACAAAAGAACTTGGATGATGGATTACTATAATGATTACGAAGACGAAGAATTCGATTTTGACTTTGACGTTACTGGCTACAGATTTGAGCCAGAATACACGGACACGGAACTACAAGAGATGGATGATAAGAGAGCAAGAGAAGAGAGAGAGGCTGAAGTTGCGCAGGTAATGTAAATTATTACAAATGATGATTACAAACACTGCGTTACAAATAGTTCTGCTGTAGGCTACTAGCTAGTAAACTCCAACGGGAGGTCAGGATTTGTGATCAACTGCTTTTCAAGCGGCCTCTCTACAACGTAACTAGACTGCGGAAGTTTACAGTGCGAGGTAGTGCGGTCGGAGAAATAGTTCTGTTTCAAATGGAACTGTTGTTTCAACGTTCGGTTTGCGTTTGCAATAGCCTACATTTCATAGGAGAGCATACTGAGACCGTAAGAATACACACTGAGCTATAAAAGCACATTTATCGTTGTTTTTCCATAACATTTCTAATTGCCCCGTTGACTTCTATTGTAGCCCAGTGAGAGCCTACAGGAAATCTGTAGCTAGCTCAATACTGGACCGATCAGCGAAAATATGGACTCAATGTGTCAGGTTCATGGAAGACAGACCGCAAATAGGGTCCAAGGTCCAAAATAGCGAACTTATCCTCTAACTTTTTAAGTGCACTTATATGTCTGCAATATCGGGCGAATCGCTTGTTCGTTTATCTCGTAAACTAATCTGGAGCCAGCTGCTTTCTCAGGGGCTTGTCTTGGGCTTGGTTAGGTTTTGGAGGCTGCTTGTTTCGAATTCCAGTCAGTCAACGAGCTTCACAATTTGTAACTAAAATTACTCGCGCCGATCATTGAACCTAGTGATATTCACGTAATGAAGAGAATGAGAGTTTTCAGTGCGACACCACAACACTTTCTGATCCGACGGAATTACTAACGTTATTCGTTTTTTTTTAGTTTTTTTTTTTACTTACCAAGTTAAGCTGCATTGTGCTTGTCCGGCCACTTTTTTTTACTTGTCCCGGACAAGCGGACAAGCGTTAATGTCGAGCCCTGAACTATTTAGGGCTGTGCGCTACAGGGTTAGTAAGTTTAGTTGCATCGCTACAGTCTTACACACTCAAATACGCGTTATGCAGCAAAATTATATGCATGCGTATTTGTTGTTTCCCAGCTGTTTCCCTAGCAATGTACGGATTTGCCAACTTATCAGCATGGCTAAAGAAACTCCTGGATTTGCTGACATGTATTTTGGAGGTGGGTTGGAAGAGGAGAGCGATGGAGATTCTTCTCAGCCCGGTAGCATAGATTCTATCGAAGAGGATGCCTATTAACAGCTACGTAGCCTACACACTGCAGCTAATTACGGTTGTCTACATCTAATACATTCTACAACCGCAGTACCTACCCGAATTTCACTTCAGTTCTGGTTGATCTGCGCAGTGTGTACCAGAACTGCACTGGACAACTAGTTGCTAACTCATTTAGTGCCGCAAGCGACGATAAGTCGACAAATAGACGAATGGTCTGAAGTGCCGAGGGTGACTAAAGTCAACCACAGCCATTTTTACTCTGCTACACCGGTAAAGAATTCCGTATTTGAGTCGGGGAAAAATGAAACAATGACCAATTTAGAATTACATTCTTTTACTCTGATTTGCTTTTTTTAAATTATTTTTTTAATTTATTTATTTATTTATTTTATACATGGTTCTAGATGGAAATATTTGAAGTTATATTTATCCCATGTTTGAAAAAAGAACAACAGACCATCTAAAGCAACATCGGGGCGTGGGAATAACGTGTCCCTGTCAATTTGTACCAACACGTTTCTGCGCCAGTGACCATGAATATAAAGAAATTGAACACAATGAAGTGCACAATATAACAAACTACTGCTATGCTACTGTCTCGGTAACAGGAGAAAATGAACAAACTCACTTGATGATTGCTGTATCTCTCGGCAGCGGGAGTAAATTACACAGTATCAAAACCAAATTGGCATAAGCGAAGGATCTGCTGTAACGCAATTGCCGTTACAAAACTTGCTGTTTTGTTTTACTCCCCTAGCTTTCAGTCCTTCCACGATCATCTGGTAAACGTTTGAGTCACAGACAGTGGCCTACCATCAATTACTTTTATAATATTCCTTTCCCGACTTATATTATAAGTTAGGATTATTACACCTGCGCGAGGGGGTATTGTTTTTGCTCCTGTCTGTCTGTGTGTGTGTCTGTCTGTTTGTGTCCCTATCATCCATAACTCGAACAATTCTACTCCGATTGTGATGAAACTTTGTGGTAATGTTGACAGTTGGGCAATGACCTGAATCTTGAATTTTGTTCCCAATCGGTCAGTGCCCAACTTCACAGTGCAAGATCAAAGTTTTACCCCAATGCATATTACGTTCAGGGTCGAGATTAGCACACGCGCTGGTGTAGAGTCTCTCTGAAAGCCATTCTAGTTATTATAATAATTCTCTGATTTCCACTTCTGTCCAGTTATTTCCTATATCTTCTCCAGTGACCATCGTTTTGTTGGTTCCATTTTTAATTAGTCCCTCACACCACATATTTTTGCCTCATGATAACTGTTTCTGTTTGATACGGTTGATACAAAGTAACTCGCGTGGATAGCTCATTTGTACATATCTTGACCAGCGATTATATTTGTTCATTTTTTACATATCTATAGTTATGCAAGAACTGATTTTTATGGAAAACTGTTTTCATTATTATTATACATCACATGTAAGAGTCATGTTAACCAAACTAACAAGCACTGAAAATTAATTATTTATATTTCCATCAATATTGTTTGACGTTGTTCTAATAGTGAACTCAACCAGAAGGTCTGCTATTTAGTGCCATCTATCCTCATTAACAAAAAATTCTGTTCAATAGGTAAAATAATGTGTTTTATTAGAAGTTTGCACTTTGACAGGATCAATCTAAAAATGTAGAATGTTGGCAGCCATATTGGCTTGGCACTGCTGAGGCTAAGTATTCCAGAACACTCTGGCATTGAATGAGTTAAGTGATGTACGCGCTAACTTGCACTACGTGCACTCCTACGGTAATCCCTGTTCCTCCTTATTCATTCCCGATAGGAACAAGAGGGAGAGAGGGAACACACAACGTCAGCTATTTCTAACAGCTCATAACAAAGACATGAAACTGCATGACCTTGCAAATTTTTATAGAAAAAAAATGTAGACTACCTAACCAGCTACGTTCTACAACTAGCTCTGGTCGGATGAAGTGAAAAGTTTACTGCCACTGAATAGAAAACAGCAGCAAAATGTGACCAATTAATCATATTCTGGAGCTACTAAACACAACAATTAACTACACATACACATTTCCTATAATATGAATAATGTACGAACGGAAAATGGCCTGGTGATGATACAATGATGGAACATATGGCAATAGAAACTAGGCTATATATGTACGTTTTTCCCACTTGCCATATTTTAGATATTGTTATATTCGCATTGCTCATAATAGACAACTGTTAGCCTGCTAATAATATTGATAATATCTGTTCGTATAGTGTTATAGTTAGTGTAGTGGCTTGTGGTGGCCCGCTTTGTCAGAATTCATACCACTCACAATTAAATTGAGTGTATTTTTAAGAAATTGTAGGTGTAAGGTATTTGCTTCGCAGTGGTATCAGTTGCTAGGAATGGTAAAGAAAGATGGTACTATGGTAGTCTATAGTGTGAGCTGGAAATGCGGTATAGTGGGATCAAAATAAGGTGAAAGTGTTAAAATATGGTGATGTATTTTGTGGTAAGTACGCTAGTCTAAAGAACCTGGAAGTCATACAAAGAAGTAGCCTAATGAATTGTGATGAAAGTACAAAAAGGTAAGGCGTTAAGTAGGCGACTCAGACTGAGCGAAGAATGCACTTAACGTGTTGCTCAGTTTCGATCACTCTAAGCGTTGCTGAGCACTTTTGGATTTGGATCAGAGATAGAAGTAGGCTACGTCATTAGCTGTGGAATTTTACAGCCACACCTAATAAGTATGGTGGATAACAAAAGGTGTGGTTTCACAACCACACCCAATAAAATGCTTTCCTTATTGCAACCAGAACCAAAAGCCGAACCAAACCGAGAATCTAACAGTGGATTGTGGATTGGATTCGTGAATTATCGTTGCACCCCTACCTTACACACAACGCAGTGCACAGTAGTACAGTGGAGTGTCAGTTGGAAGAGCGCCATATTTTTCACTAGACAACTCGTAGCCTGTGGGCAACTGTTCATTGGGACTTGGAGTAACTAATGCACCGATAGCCCAATTAAATCAGCTGAAGTATTCCACCCTTCCCCTGGTAGGAACAGGCAAATGTTGTCCCACTGTGGTGCAGCCACGTCTGGTTTTGTTTTCGATAGATGCATCTTTGATCTGCTGCCTCAAACCTTGCTGTAGATGTTCCTCCTTCAGCAGGCGTTTTGGATTTCAGCACTGGTTGAAGCAAGGGAAAGGCCTTTGGCGCAGCCATCTGAATAAGTCGTTATTTGACTAAATAGAATTGGGTAATCTGTTTTACCAAAACTTTAGCAACCTCATTTTGCAATATTTTTGCTCAGTGTGGCTACAAGATTTATTTACAGCAGAAAGTGTGTAATTCTATTTTGAAGTGATGTCAGTCCGCAATTACCAGTGAGGCACATTATGCAATTAGCTGTGTGTAAATGTAGGCCTAGATGTGTTATGTAACATGCATTTCATAAAATTCCTAGTTTTCCTAGTTTAATTCAAATGATTTTTCTGTTGAGTACTGCTCTGTGTATTCAAAATGCCCATCCCTAATACTCGGTAACAAAATATGTTATGCGGCACACCCCTGTTAGGATTAGGAAATAGGTTGGGATCCAGGTTGTGTTGCTTGTTGAAGCTGGGGATTGTAGTTGCACTATGACACACATCTTCAGTTCTTGGATGTTGGTACTTATGTTTTCAGTACCTTTGGTAGTCAGGTATAGTTTGAAGATTAGTAGGACAGATGATGTTTAAGTTAAATAAATTGTGTTTGTGTACCTTCTTGTGTATCTGCTGGCACTGATTAATATGCCTGCAGTCAGGGTGGGGGCATGACAAAGTATGTGGTGCATCTTATTTTTGTGAGGATGTTATGTTTTGTGATATTTTTTGTTTTCCTTGTTGCATTTTTTTTTTTTAGAAATGTGCCTCCCTCGATTGGAGGGACTGTGTTGAGTTCCTTTGTCTTACTTGCATGTTACTGTTCCTTTTACTAATTGCACACTTCCTGCTCCTCTGCTCAAAAGTGGACTGATATCCTATGTAGTCTACAGTGCACCATGCCCCAGAAGGTGTGTAGGCCTACATTAGCTGTGGGAACAATGCTGTACAGCCAACATTTGAAAGGCATGGACTGAAACCTTCCCACACGGTAACAGTCACTACAATCACTTGCGCAGAGCAACATTCAATTTCCTCTCTCAGGAGAATATTAAGCAGTCGACACTTCATCTGAAAATGTAAAAAAACTGGCAGCAGTTCCCAAAGCTAATTGTCAGTAGATATGCATGTTAGATATTGGCGACCTGTGTTTTACATGCAATTTTCTCTCTTTTCTGTTACAACGCTTCCCCCAGCAAGGACAAGTTTGGAAGGTTTGCACAGCTTTTCACCTTCCCCAAATTTCAACCCCCCCCCCCCCTTCCCTCCCGCTCTTTGACCAATCATGTTCCATGACTTTTCTGTATGTAACTCACAACACTGCAGCAGTGTCCTAGGAAAAGATATTTGCACGGGGAAAGAATGACAGCATCTGGGATTTTCCGTCTTCTCAATGGACAGCAGCCGCTTATCGTGGAGCGTTGAAAAATCTCATTCATTTTTTTTCTTTCACAGTAGCAGACGTGTCCTAGTGTGTGATGTAGGACTCTTTGAATTAGTATGGGGTAATCGCATGCAATTTGCCTTGCATTTCATGTGCAGATTTGACAGTCAGAATTGCAAGGCTCCTTTTTTGTTTTGCTATACAGTGAACAGTGTAGGATCGGTCTTTCGCAAATCGAAAGTTTCCCAATAACTTTTAAAGTCCAAATTCAAGTTCTCCAGTCAGTTAAAGCCCCAGGGAACAAAGCCTAAAATTGTTAAAATGTATGTATGATATCAAACTTGAGTGTGTTATTAAGCATCCACCAAAGTTTAAATGAAAATAAATATATATAAATATGATAAAACACTGCTCAAAAACAGCTGAATTAACTGATCAGACCTGTATTAGGACTGTCGGGGCGTGGTTGTAATATTCTAATGAGCACGCTTGATTGACATTCCTCTGTCCAAGAAGACACTCGGCATCACACACAACAAAAATACAAAATGGTGGGGAGAATCAGGATTGTACAACCATAAATGTACGAACTTAACGACACTGTATTTGAGAGTGTAGAAATTCCACAACCAGATAAACCGCGTTCTCTGGCTTCACAGGTGGTGACGAAATGCTGGGTTTCAATGTACTAAGTTTCCATGTAATAATAAACCACACTTCTTAACTTTGTTATAACATTTGTTTCTTCCAATAAAGATGTGGGTATTGCTGCTAGTTAGCTAGCCAGTTGACGCTGGGTAGCTCGCATGTTGAATGGCATGGAATTGTTTGGTTCGTTACCCTGGCATCTAAAGCTCCGCTTCAGTTCTGTGCATTAAAAAAAATCTGAGTTTAAAAAAAATAAAAAAATAAAATAAAAACCTGTGCTGTACCCAGCACCAGCGAGTGCAGCGATGAGAAGGCATATGTGACATTATTAGCTAACATTAGTGCTACACGCCCAACGTTAGCCAAGATACGCGTAATTTTACTGAAAGTAGTAGCTAAATCCACAGGGCTAGCTAACGCACAGGCCGTGTTCAAATAAGGCATTGATGCGGCAGTGTAGTATAATGGTTAAGGAACTGGTCTTGTAACTGAAAGGTTGCAGGTTCGATTCCCAGGTAGGACACTGTCGTTGTACCCTTGAGCAAGGTACTTAACCTGAATCGCTTCAGTATATATCCGGCTGTATAAATGGATAATGTATGTAAAAGACATGCTAAAAAGTTGTGCAAGTCGCTCTGGATAAGAGCGTCTGCTAAATGCCTGTAATGTAATGTAATGATGCGGGAACGCGTTCGTTTTGACAAATGCTGGTGGGAGGGACAAGCGACATCAGCCTTGTGATTTGGGATTAGTGACATCACTATTCCCACCTATAGTTCCGCCCAACTTCAATCCAAAAGTGAGGGTGAAAGTATCCAATATCTCTGGAATTCAGAAAGTAATTATTTCCAATACAAGTGTATGCATATTGTATGTCCACATGACCAAAATTAACCTAATTAGAAGGCAATCATGAATATTTGTTCCCTGGGGCTTTAACAATTAATGTTGTGACAAAAGAGGGGAGAGAATGAACACTTTCTTGTTACTCCACGTTAAGAATAAAATACACTCAGATTTGATCAAATAAAAGACAAAATGAGCTGACATCGTTTATCAACGCAGGGAGGAATATAGTCTACTTGTATTAAGGAATGAGGACTTTCAATGTGTCACCAGTTTTTATATCAGCCTTGATCACGTGACCTTTGGCAAATCTGTATCAAGGTTATGCATTTACATCATGAGGTGTTTGTCAGCAGTTTTTTGTACCCTACTCCGTGTAATACAATGCGATGAATAGTTAAAGTATGAAATGTGTTTGGACATGGTATATTTAGTATTATTATCATTCTTGTTATGTACAGTATTTGCATGCCAGGCATCCTCTGAACCATGTGACCATACACCGCCCTACCTCAACTGCACATCTGCTTATTTTCCAGCTCCTAAAGTCTGTCAGACATTGACCATGTAATGACTGCCATCCTACTGACAAGCCAACAGAACAATCATAATAAACAACCCACATTTTCTTCTTGTAGGTCTGTTCACGCACTGCTGTGTGGCACTAACTGCTTTGAAATTTGCCATAGATTACCTTCTTCGTAGGGGACCCTCTCTGTGTATCTCTCTACCTCTCCTCTCTTCTATCTTTTTCTGTCTTTTCCTGCCTCTATCCATCTTTCTCTCCCCTCCTCTGTCTCTCTTTCATTGCATTTTCCAGCTGTGAACAATCCCCTGCACACACTACCTACTCATTCAATCACCTGTCCACTGAAAAAAAACTGTTTTTGACCTCTGGCTGTGAATTGTACAATTCTTTGTGTGTTTTTAAACCATTTTTCTAACTGTGGTGTTTTTATCAGTTTTTGTTTGTTTTCTTCCATTTCTGTTGTAGGCATGTGGGGACCCAAAAGCAAAGCCATCCTACCTTATAGACAAAAACCTGGAATCGGCAGTAAAGTTTATTGTCCGAAAATTCCCAGCTGTGGAAACGCGCAATAACAATGTAAGTGCTGTTATTTTAATAATATAGTGGTTTTAATACTTATTTATTCTTTTAAGAAATAAAATGCGCTAAATAATTGCTTGCTAGCACAGAATAAAGGCCTGCACCACATTACGATTTGTTAAAGATGTTATGTTAAAGATAGAGACAGAGCATTGTGATCTTTTTAAATAATTTTTCTTGTACTAATCAGATCTTATTGGTTTAGACATTTTCATTAAAAATCATGCTTTGCACAACAGGTTTATGAATGTTGTCCATAATTCCGCTGTAGATTTCGTAAGCCCCTCCTGTTCAAATGGTTTCATCAGAGTTCTGGAGTGTAACAGTACTCGGGCTGGGCTAGAAAATCAACAAAGAAATGTATTCCTAGTATTTCCTACTGTGCAAAAGCCACAGTATGGTTAAGTGCCCTCTAATGAGTGCCCTCTGGCTCTGTTACTCTGTGGCAAATGGCTTTGATTCCAGAGCTCAGACGAAGATGATTAATGCACGCTATTCCACGACATACCCTGTTCCCTGAAGTGTAAGACCAGCCCTGTTGCACTTATTCTCTAGAGCAGGAGGACAGAGAGAAGCTTGTTCCTGTGTTTTTCAAAGCTTTAGCCAGACTGATACTCTGAAGGCAGAGTGAAACAGGAAACATGAATGTTAGGGAACATTTCCGTTTCTCTCCATGCCAAGGTTGAACATAACTACAAACAATTTTGTCAACGCCTCTGTTTGTTTTTTGTTTTTTTTGTGGCCTCCCATACGACAGTACTAGAAAGTGAAAAGCATGTGGTTATTGTTCATCTTAGTATGCACATTGGTTTCTGTGATGGCAACACAGCAAGCAGCGTGTTTGTCAGCATGTATCTGATATGGAGAGAGAGGGAATTATTTAGCCTATTAAACTGGGGGATGAATAGGCGGCAAGGGAGTCCACATTTGGCCAGGATAATGGAGAACACCCCAGAGTCTTTGTGATAAAATGCCACAGGATCTTTAATGAGCAATGTCAGGGCCTCAGTTTAGTGTAATGTCTCATCCGAGAGACGGCATCTTCCATCCGGACGGAAGACTGCGCCCAGCTGGCCAACCTATCCACCTTATTTTGGAACGTTACATGGGTGCGACGTGACCATGTGACTTCCTGTGCAGACTTTTCGGTTTAGGTTCTCACCCATTCATCTGCATTACTAGTAAATAGCTTTTTGACAGCACTTTTTGTAATAAATTACACACCACACCATTTATCTGAGCCATGGCATTTCGAAAGACAGGGATCATGTGTTCGGTGTGAGGATGCCGGAACAATTTCTACAAAAGAAAAACTTTGTTGGAGGCAGAATGCTTCATTCACCGACCTCTGAGGAGAGGTCAGTGTCGTTGTGAGGCACATTACGATGTGCTCGTCTAGAAGAGATGTACATTGTGCATATACAGCTAGCTAACAATATTGCTTATTGCATTGGTTAGATAGCTACCACATAGTTATATCATAATCACCCTGGCTTATAGAAACAAGATCTTCTGTACGCTGCCAGATCTAATCCATTATAAATGAATGTATCAGTTCTCGAACAGCTAGCTAGCTAGAAAGCTGCATGCAGTTTTTAAATGCAGAATGTCCTTGGGTATTGTATGTGTAGCTGAGGTTAGGATATAACCAAGATAATAAAATGTTTTATTTCCACAACTTGTAAGCATTTTTTTAGAATGCTTTGCTGCAAAAAGCAAACATCAGTGTCGTCTTAATCAGCAGGTTGACAACTGGTTTCATTTCTATTAGGCTAATTGGAAAACTAAGGTGGCCATCAGCAGTCCCAGTGAAGTGGAATTCTTATACTGTGCAAAAGCAGTGGATAAGCTTTCATCTGTATAGGTCTAGTTAATGAATGTGCAGAGCTAGCTTAGTCATGCCATATAGCCAGAAAGTTGTTTTCATTGAATGATTATCGCTTTAACACCAGAGTTAGGCCAACATTATTTAATTGGAAATAAAATGTCAGCCTTCTCTTCATTGATGCTGATGAAACATGTTCATCCCATGCTCAGTTGTGTAAATCGCTCACTTGGGTAACTTTGCTTATGCTTAAATTGTAGCCTAAATGTAAATTGTCTTTTCCATCTGTAGTCCAGACATTATATGTATGCCTATGTGACAGAGTCATATGAGATAACTGTGATATTGGATTTGATTTGCGTTTTAGCCATAGCCGATTTTTTTCTGGCCATAGCGAAACTACTGGTCAGTAATTTAAGATCTCAGCCTCTTTTTAAGTAACCTTACACCCCAGCTACAATCAGCCATCACACCGTCGTAGTGTAAAGGGGGTGTGTTCCCATTTTTGTGACATTTGGGTCGATTTTGTCTTTCTAGAGAAGGCATAGCAACTGCCTTCAAGCCAGTTAAAGGCATACTGAACTTTGTTAGAACATAATATTCTATAGCTACCGATATGGCGCCGATATGAGTCGTAATATTCATGCTCATCTTCATGACTTGCTCCAGTGGACAGCAACTGGCCAACGGAGAAGGATGTTTTTTCTCTCTCCATTCACTCCCATTGCATGGCGAAACTGGCCTCAAAAGCACACTTTTAGCACATAAACAAATGCAAACAACGCGGATTATGCCGATATATGAAATCACAACATCCAGTACTGAACATTACGTCATTCTCCGTTGGCCAGTTGCTGACCACCTGGAGCAAGTCATGAAGATGAGCGTGAATTAGAGGTCTGCGTGGGTCTGATTTAGTCATTCTGAACCCGCCCGCTCCCGCCGCTTTTCATGCCGCACCCGACCCGCGCTGCATATATTCTCGCCGCAACCCACCCGCTCCCGCAAGACCTTGTCCGTAACCCGCCGGAAAACCCGCCGCATCCCCTTAAAGGGGACATGAAGCACTCGGTAAAGCGGGTCTGGTTCGTTATCTTTTTACCTTAAATGAGATATGGTCATGCGTACAAATCTCAAATCGAAAATAGCTGCCTTTCAATGTGCTCAACGATGTATTGTTAGGAAAAAAATAAAACAGAAACCGCATGGACGGCCCTTCTGTATTTCCCTGAGATGCTCAAATTAGTATTACCGAACAAAACTTAATTTAAAACTTAATTTTCACGAACTGCTTCTGACCATAGGCTGTAGCTAGCCTCTGGCTAGCGGGCAACTGCACCAACGAACCAACCTAGTGACGTCACAACCGCAGTTGGTCCAAAATGGATGCGCCCTAGTGGAGCAACGGCAAACTTTGGCTGCGTCCTAGTCTCGCGAAGGCCAGACTTTGTGATAAACACAAAGTGTGGTCCATAGCCTTACCTAACGCAGTAAAGAGCTGCCCACTTTGATAAGATGGCGCTTTTGATTGACATGCAATATATCCAACCACAGACTGTCTATGGTTGATTCAGAAACAGCGCTACAAGAAGAACAGACCTGCATGAAACAAATGCGATTTATACAAATGGCACGGCGATCTCCAGTAAAACATCCATCACACTGAAGAAATGTCATGAACTTCAAAAACTTTCTTAAATCCATCATTAAGCTCCTAGTCTTGGTCCGAAACACTCATTGTTCTTGATGGTTTCGTAGCATTCGCTAGCTACCAATTAGTAAGTACAACCTGTTTCCCGGCGTACTGATAAAAGGCAATGCATCGCGTTGTACCGGAAATACACACACACACTCCTGTGATTGACAGTGCTGCTAGCCACTGAGTGCTGACTCTCAGTTTCCCACAGTCCTACCCAGCTTATGCAAGCCTATGCATCAGACGCTGCGCACAAAGTGCGTCAGAGCGGCTGATGCTGAGACTAGCTGCGTCACAATCCAGTTTTTGCTCCACCCTCGTAAACTTCACTTGCAAACTTCACTTGGGGGAATCCCTTTTGAGACCAGGATGTACCCTCGGTCTCCATTTTTAGGTGTGAGTCCAATCCTTTAGAACAGTGGTTCCCAAACTCGGTCCTCTGGGACCACTGTGTATGCTGGTTTTCGTTCCAACCACAATTGCAATCCCAAAATCCTAACAAGCTGTAATTTTTCTTAATTAGGTGCTCTTCATGTTTAGAGGGATTATTTACTCTCTTAAGCCACATCATGTCAGAAATAGCTATGCATGCCATGAAGAATAAAAATTCCCATGTTCCTACTGTGCTTATTGGGCTGTTTTGCAAATAGGTAACATTTTTTAAAAACTGATCAAATTAAAGACTGGGGTGAATCAATTGGCTCCTAATTAGGTAGTTGAAAATGTGAGTTTTTAAGTTCCCTCATCAAGTTTTTCTTCAATGTATTAACACTGCAAGTTTGGCTCGTTATCATTTTCTTTGTCTTTTTTTCATTATTTATCAAATGGTTAGTTTTAGTGGCCATATATCCACAAATTTCACCAATTAGGAGCCTATTGATTCACCTCAGTCTTTAATTTTATTTAATAAAATAAAATAAATTTGGTCAGTTAAAAAATGTTTTGTTTTTTTTGCCCCTTTTTGTAATTACACTACTCACAAAAAGTTAGGGATATTTGGCTTTCGGGTGAAATTTATGGAAAATGTAAGTTCACGCTACAGTGATATTATACGTATCATGAAAGTAGGGCATTTAAGTAGAAGCATGCAATGGTGATTTCCTCATCTCAAACAATTTATTGAAACAAAAGCCAACAACAGTGGTGGGTATACCACAACAAAAATGTCAATGTCTCAATAACTTGTCATGTGCCCTTGAGCATCAATTACAGCTTGACAACGACGTCTCATGCTGTTCACAAGTCGACTTATTGTCTGCTGAGGCATGGCATCCCACTCTTCTTGAAGGGCGGCCCTCAGGTCATTGAGGTTCTGGGGTACAGAGTTACGAGCCTCTACACGGTGAGTCAGCTGATCCCATAGGTTTTCTATGGGATTCAGGTCTGGAGAAAGTGCAGGCCACTCCATTTGAGGTACCCCAGTCTCCAGCAGCCTTTCCCTAATGATGCGACCTCGATGAGCTGGAGCATTGTCGTCCATGAAGATGAAATTAGGCCTGTGTTGTTCATGCAGGGGCACAATGACTGGATTAATGATGTTATTCAGGTAGTATGGGCTTGTCACTGTACCATTCACAAAGTGTAGGGCAGTTCTGTATTGACTAGACACACCTGCCCACACTGTAACACCGCCACCACCAAAGGGTCGTCTGGTGACAACAGTGGCTGATGCATAGCGCTCTCCTTGACGTCTCCAACATCGTTGGCGGCCATCATTTCTGCTCAACGTGAATCGACTTTCATCAGAGAACAGCACTGAGGCCCACTGGTCCCTCGTCCAGCGTAAATGCTCCCTGGCCCATGCAAGACGATGACGCCTGTGCCTGGTGGTGTGGTCAGGTACCCTTGCAGGTCGTCTAGCACGCAGACCACGCTGATGTAAACGGTTTCGAATGGTCTGACGTGACACTTGGGTGCCTCTCACCTCCCTTAAATGTGCCTGGAGTTGAGTGGCATTCATCATCCGGTTCCGCAGGGCACTGTTCACAATGAAGCGGTCATCAGTGTGGGATGTGGCCAAAGGACGTCCACTTCTATGCCTTTCTGTGACTCTTCCAGTCTCTCTGTATCTCTGTTGCAACCTGCTGATGACACTCTGTGACACTCTAAGCTCAGTGGCCACTTCCCTCTGAGAACATCCTGTTTGAAGCCTCGCAATGGCGAGGTACTGTTGATCAATTGTTAGGTGTCGTCTTGGTCTCATGATGTCAAAATGTGAACAGCATGATGAAGAGGACTGTTTAAATACCAATTCTAATTGAACCAGGAAATTTATTGGTCGATTCATGGATCAAACACCTGTTGTGAATTTTGCCGTTCAGCTCCTTGTTAGAGAACAGCAAGTTGTGCAAAAAGTACTGAAACATTGAATAGTTGGACATGTGCATTCAAAAGTTTAGAGAAGGTCAAATTAATTTCACCTGTAAAGGTTATAGTGCATTTTAGGTTCATCCTGAAATTTCACCCGAAAGCCGAATATCCCTAACTTTTTGTGAGTAGTGTATTTGCAATATAGCACAATGAGAATATTGTACTTTTGTTATTCATGACATGCATAGCTATTGCTAACATAATGTGGCTTAAGAGGGTAAATAATCCCTCTAAATATGACAAACACCTAATTAAGAACAATTGACATCTTGTTAAAATTCTGGGATTGCAATTGTGGTTGAAACGAAAACCAGCATACACAGTGGTCCCCGAGGACCGAGTTTGGGAACCACTGCTTTAGAAAGCCAAGTGAAGTTTGTGACATAGCCCCTCCACCCTCAACTTTTCTCAAGGGAACGAGTCTGCAAAAGAGCAGACTCGGCAAGCTCATATTACCCACAATTCACATCGACCGTCCTGTTCAGTGATCACGTTAATGTTTATCGCGGTATTATACATTAAAAGCACGTACAGAATGGAAAAGACAGTGTATAGGCTAATAAATACTGCGTCCCAATCCAGTTTGCTGGCTACATAATTGTTCTTGATTATTCAGGGAATTTGTTTGATTGACATAAGCAAGCAAAATAAACGGATCCAGCGCACGGGCTGTCCTACATATTTAAATGCTACACAATTTTATGACACAAAGAAATATGCTAGCCCACAAAACTTGCGGTATTTGTTATTCAGTAAATCAATTTCTTGACTGATAATTAATGTAGCCTAAACAGGTTGAAAGTTTCATCCATTTAAAGGTAGGATGTTTTACATGATCCCACGATACGCCACTGTGCAGCAGCAGCATGGTTAACTTCTGAGTATATGGGGTGAAGTGCGTCTCAATTCAAATAACCCGCTTCGCCCTCGCTCCCTCCCACTCGCTAAACGTAAGTGTATAGAGCTCTGTATAGAGCTTGCATTTTTTTCCAGTCACCGCAACTTTCCCACGAAAAACGGTCAAGTCGTTGTGTTACGACCCTGGCTCGAAAAACACAAATGATTTCAAACACAAATAGGCGACTTACAAAATGTTTTTATTAAAATATCTCCTTCGTTGTAGCGAGTCTCATGAAGCAGGGTATGTTTCCCCGTCATTAGGCTACTAAGCGTAAAAATGGTTTCATAATAAAAGCGTGTTTGGGTTCTGCTGTCGCGAGTCCTCCCTGCTTACACATAGGCTATTTACGAGCACAAACAGAATTACTCACATTTTCACAGTTTCACATTTCAATTTATAAATAAAACAAAACATTTTTGTTATATTGAGCCTTTTTTGTTACTCAGAACACAAGCTCCACAATATTTCCAGTTGTGTTAGCTATAGGCCTACAGTACTGTTTCATTCTCACTGAACTTATATTACATATGATTTTTTATAATTACATATATATTTTTGAAATCGCAGTTTTTATTTGCAACTTTCACTAATTACCGCAACTTCATCGCAACAAACACACACAAAACATTGCACTTTGCGTTGCAACTTTTAAGAAAAGCTCCCGCGAAATCAAGCATTTTAGGCCGCAACAATCACAAAAACACTGCGGGATCCTGGTGGGACTAGATAGTGATTCTCGCCCTTGGTGATACTCTTAGTTTCACTTCCATAATAAGACAAAGTGATAGCCATTTTCGCTAGCAGAGCAACCGGTAGCTACTTCTTTGACCGTTAGCTACTTCCATAATAAGTTACAATGCATCGCGTCTCCCAAGTTTATTTTGCCCCCACGCACAGTGAGTAGGATGGTAAGAGAGGCAAAAAAATCCCCAAGGATCACTGTTGGACAATTACAGAGGAAAGTAGCATCTTGGAGTCATCAAGTCTCCAAAACTACCATTAGCTCCTGCCCGCAGCTACATAAAAAAACAACCGCGCTCTAAAAACTGTGTCAAGACCCACGGGAGTCCCGCGGTTATGCAGACCTCGAGTGTGAATATTACGTCTCATATCAGCGCCAGGTAGCTATACAATATTATGTTCTAAGTTAGTTCAGTAGGCCTTTAATATGGGGCGATATTGGTTACAGGAAGTACTGCACAAAATCGGATATAGGGAATGTCTGTTGCTTCCGCATTTGAGGAATAAGGTGAATAACATCTCCCCTAGTTTTTCCCACTACTAACCCCACACCTTGTGCTTCAGACATTCTGAAGGAGCAGGGTACATGGTGGTACAGTTGCTGGCTATCAAAGAGCTAGAAGATCACTTAAATTGCCTTTAGTCCTTGCATATCATTATGGTGGTTGCTTCAGCAACACACTGCCTGTTTTCTTGCATACTTCTTATTTTCTTTCCGCCTACATTTCTGCGCCCTACTCCTCCTACAGCTTTTAAGCTAGACATACCATTCCACCCAAATTTTGCCTGTCAATATCTCATCTGTTTTAGCACCAATTACCAAGCCACTTCGCAGATCAACTCATCTCAATCTCGCCATAAAACAAATTTGGGAAAGATTCAGCCGTTTTCATATAATCTGTGAGGGTCGGGTGCAAAATTGCGTTGAAGTGACACGGAATGACCTGCTAGCTATATGGCTGCACCCATGTTATTAGCTTTGTTTTAGTGTTAGTGTTTCTCCATTTGTATTGCATTTTTGTTTGTGAAACAGTAATATCCAATAATATTATCTATATATTGTCAAGTAACAGTACAAAGGTATAGTGTTCAGCGTATGTCTTCCCCCATTTGAATAGGCTATTTGTGTATGGCATGGTATTGACAGTCGTATGCTCTCAATCTTCACAAGTCACTGACAGTATGCCCCCTACTTGATACTACAAGACTACACCACTGGAGATTATACAGCCTATTTGTATGAAAAAGTTTCAAGTTTCAAAAAGGCAATCTGGCGCTGGTTTAAAAATATTATATATGAAAATCTGCCAAACGCCAGTGCCAAATTATGGGTAATCTTTCTGAGAAGATTCAACCAATCGCAGATGCGTTGGAAATCGTGGATGACTTCTTTGCCTGGGGATTTTAACTTTTGAGGCGAGATGCGTAGTTTAATCGGGGATAAAACAATGACTGCAGTAATAGTGAGCTAATATTACATCAATTCGTTCTCTTAGTCGCTTAGCTTGCTTGCAATAAATAGAGGTAGCTGAGTTGGCTAGATAGGTATCGTTGTTTCAGTAAATAGCTGTTTTATCTTATGAGTAGGCAAAATATGTCAAACCGATTGATACTTTAGTCAGTAGAAATATTAATTAATGACCCAGCTGTAAGGTTTAGATATGACACAAAAAAATTGTTTAATAGCTGAACATTCTGGCTTTGTGTAACATACGTCAAACTAATTAAATTAAATAATTTTAATTAATGGCATATTTTTTTCCAGATCAAGTTGAGGAAAAAATTATGGAATCACTCAATGTTGAGGAAAAATTATGGAATCACCGTAATGTGCATTTCTAAAACAAATACCGGCACAAGTCTAAAAATGCCAGTGAGTCTGCAGTTAAAAGAGAGTGCTTCCAGACCTTAACGAGCTGTTGGACTTGGCTAATTGAAAGGAAACATGGCCCCAACAAGAAAGTTGTTAATTGAAACAATGGAAAGGATTATAAAACTCCTTCAAGATGGAAATCAAACACTGAGTGTGGCAAAAAATGTTGGTTGTTCCCAGATCAGCTGTGTCTAAAATTTGGTGCAACTATAAACAAAATATGAAAGCTATAAAAGGAAAACATACGGGTAGACCAAGGAAGACGTCAAAGCGTCAGGATAGAAAACTCAAAGCAATATGCCTTGAAAATAGAAAATGCACAACAAAACAAATTAAAAACAAATGGGCGGAAACAGGAGTCAATATTTGTGACAGAACTGTAAGAAATCGGATTGAAATGGGATTTACATATAGAAAAGCCAAACGAAAACCAGCACTAACACCTAAACAGAAGAAAACAATCAAATTTCCCCAGTCATTTATGATATGAGGTTGCATGTCAGGAAAGGACCAGGGGAGATGGCAATCATTACCTGAACAGGCAATGCACAGGTGTACATTGACATTTTGGACACTTTTCTCATTCCATTGATAGAAAATAGGTTTGGTGATGATGAAGCCATTTTTCAGGATAATAATGCGTCTTGCCACTGAGTAAAGAGTGTTAAAGCTTTAAAGGAAAGGCATATCAACTCAATGACATGGCCAGCAAGTAGTCCGGATCTCAATCTGATTGAAAATTTATGGTGGAAATTTAAAAAAATTGGTCCATGACAAGGCTCCATCCCACAAAGCTGATCTGTCAACCGCTATTTGAGAAAGTTAGCTTGATGGAGAATATTGTTTTTCATTAGTGAAGTCCATGCCTCAAAGAATTCAGGCAGTCATAAAAGCCTGAGGAGGAGCAACAAAGTACTAATTGTGATTTTTTTGTTGATGATTCCATAATTTTTTCCTCAACATTGAGTAATTCCATAATTTTTTCCTCTACTTGATCTGGAGAAAAATATACCATTAATTAAAATAATTTAATTTAATTTGTTTGAGGTATGTTTCACGAAGCCAGAATGTTCAGCTATTAAACAAAAATTGTTTTGTGTCATATCTGTGATTTGAATTGTTTGTTTGGTCATTTATGTGCCAGGTAAGGAAGAGAGAATTTTAGGGGGAGAATTTTACCAAAAACTCTATGATGAGTTTTTCTTTAGTTTACAATGAAATACTGAGAGCTACATACATGAAACAGGTAACTCTATACATTTCCTGGATCATAAACTCCATGTCCACAAGTTTGAAAAATCTGAGGATGTTATATAGAACTACTAAAGATCTGTGATGCAAAATATAGGCAGTGTACCCT
Source organism: Synaphobranchus kaupii (assembly GCA_029718625.1). Lineage (NCBI taxonomy): Eukaryota > Metazoa > Chordata > Actinopteri > Anguilliformes > Synaphobranchidae > Synaphobranchus > Synaphobranchus kaupii. The sequence goes on along the minus strand of CM056383.1, from coordinate 45,819,544 downwards.
GTTGTCCATTAGTGTCTCCAAATCTATCGAAAAGGCTAAATTGTGCACTGCTCTAAATAAAATAAAATAAAATAAAAACAGTTTTGGCTCATAAAACTCACTTCTGCATCATTTTCAAGTGGGAAGTACTATCTTTCCATCAGTCTAGGGGGGTAGATGTCTATGGATCCAAAACCCTATACAAAACATGTCATAAAATGAATAAAATTAGTTTTGTGCATTATAAAGCATATACATTTGCACCTTCTGATGGTTTAACTTAAAAACATTGATATCAGAGTGTTAGATACACCTAAATATGTACCTAATCATTCACTCTTGTACCTCAATAAAACATAACTTTTACCTGTACTCTACAGTATGTATACTTTGGCCCCGGGATTGCATTTCTCTGTATTCTTTTTATTTTTTTATGTTCCCATTGCATAATGACTCCAAGGAAAATCTTACATTAATCTACCACATATCAGCGCACAGTAAATTGGAATGAGCATTTTCCATGCCCTAAGTGACAAGTATATATGCCATAGCCTATATTCCGTACGATAACATGAAAATAAAATGGTATTCCACCATCTGCAAAATGCTGCCAAATGTTCTATCTTCAATGAAAATCTGTAGCCTACATCAAAAATAAAATTAACTAGAAAGGTCGCTTGGGGAGCGCATCCCTCCGCCCATGCTGCATGTTGATGCATGTACCATAAAATCAGGTATACATTGATAAGCAGTTGGAATTAGTTTTGAAGATTTGTTGGGATTATTGAAGTGCTTTTACTACTGACTCTGCAGGGGAAGCTCATACCATGGGCAGACAGAGTATGTATGGGTAAATATTTTCCATGTCAAATTTTTTTTTGGCAGATTGTGCACTCTTGAGATATTACTGCTCATTGCTCATGTCACAGCTAACCATATAGATCTCAGCTAACCATATACTGATCTTTATGGGCATATTGTATATATGCTCAGAGATCCATTGTGTACTTAGCTGTGACATGAGCAATGAGCACAAATATCTTAAGTTTGTCCATTTTTATATGAACTGTTGTATGATCAAAAATAACCTTATAACAAGGCTTGTGATGCAAATTACTCCTTTTAAAGCCTTAAAGCTATTCATAACTCAATGTAATGTTTATATCTGAATTAAGAACAATAACAACAACTAATATCAGTCCACTATGTCCTATATATGAAAATCAACAGTGAATAACTAAGCTACAGCAAATATTTGATTTTATAGTATGTACATCATTACATTATCCATCTGATCCAACTATGGTTATCATATATTAATATTGATTATGAAATAAAATCACTAAATTCAATTGCACTTCAGTTCAGTTGTGTCCTGTAGCCTATGTAGGCTATGTATGACATCAATAGCTCAGTGCATATATATATATATATATATATTTACAGCAAAAGCCCAATGTCAATCTGTATCTAACTGCGGATGCTCCAGGCCTACAGTCTCCCACTATAGCTTTCACTAGCCTTGCCAGGCAGCTACCTATGCCATTCTAGCCTAGCATCACCAGCCTGATCACGTGACCTCACATTCTGTTTCACTCCCATATCAGTTTGGTAGCACCCGTTCAAACTGATTCCCAGTTAATCACAACCGTTTAACTAATATGAGGCAGGGCTAATACGATGATTGTACCCACATGACTAACCCACGTTTCATTGCTCAGATTGGTTGTAGGTCTATCCAATTCCGTGCAGAATAATATTGGTCTGCAATCGTTGATAAGGCCCCTTGGAAATCCAAAATGAATCGAGTTTCCAGTCAAACCCCATTAACTTTTTTCGAATTGGGTTTGGCGAAGCCAGGCTAATGTCATTATATCAAAATTTGTACATCTAATGTTCTTTTAACGATGTGAACAGAGTTCAATTGGCCATATTTAGCTAGCTAACTAGCGTTTTTTACCTTTCTGTTGTGTGAGAAAAAAAATTAAATGGAGCCACATTGGCTACGTTAACCATGAGAGTTCTGATTCACTTTCACAATACATTTTCAAGTTATTTAATACTGGTTAGGCTAATGTTACCATTAATAGATTATGATTATTGATTAATTGATGAGGGCTTGAATAGACAGATAGAATGCTAGTTAGATAGGTGAAAGAACTTCTATAGCCTATCCGTTAACTGGAACTCCGCTGGTCAATCACATCGGGGGGTATGTCAGAAAACGGGTTTACTGGAATCTCTGAGTTTGCTAACCCTGAGATTGAATTGAATTAAACTAAACCCGCTTTCTGGAATACTCCCCCGAATAGTCAGTTACATCAACTACCCAAATTGGCTAGGCTACCAATAACACAGAGAAAGGGACCACTTCACATGAACAGAAACATGTAGCGTAATACTAGTTACGATTTTCAGAAATAATATGGTTATTACCTTATATTTTCCTCGAATATCGAACGTAGAGCTGTTCCTGTGGTATCCAGCAGACTAGATGTAGTTTTTCTGAAAGAGCAAACTATTCATGCTCCGGGGCATAATCTAGTGGTCAAAATCACTAAACATGGCGGCGCCCCCATTGCAAAACATTGTAAACGCGTGTATATTTATTATTTCGAAAACCACTGATCAAATCCGCTCCAAAATGTAATGGGTTCGTCCTTGGCCCATACTACACATACATACTATACTACACACAAATTGGTCTGGTAGTTTTTATGTAATCCTGCCCACAAACTAACAAACAAACAAACTCACCCACACCACCAAAAACATACCCTTCCGCCCCCAGCTTTGCTGTGTTTTCTATAGAGCTTGCGTAATACTAGAGCGTTAAAACGAAAACTGCCGTTACGCTGGGCTGTAGTAAATTGTATATACCGTTGCTAAGGCTAATGTACTCTATTTGATAAAAAGGCAGACAATTAAACCAGAATGAACTGTAATGAATGAGACAGGCTTACAGGGCATGGGGGTATTACGCGTCGACGTTTCAGATAGTGTAATAGCGGTATAAAGTGTTGTATATTTCTCATGTAGGCTACCGATGTTCATTGAAGATAGAACATTTGGCAGCATTTTGCAGATGGTGGAATACTGTTTTATGTTCATGTTATCGCACATAATATAGGCTATGGCATATATACTTGTCTCTTAGGGCGTGACAAATGCTCATTCCAATTTACTGTGCGCTGATATGTGGTAGATTAAGGTAAAAATTTCCTTGGAGTCATTATGAATAGGAAAATTAAAAGAATTTAAAAACTACAGAAAAATGCAATCCCAGGACAAAAGTATATATACTGTAGAGTACAGGGAAAGGTGATGTTTTATTGAGGTACAAGCGTGAATGATTAGGCAACATATTTAGGTGTATGTAACACTGTGATATCAATGTTTTTTATCTTAAGCCATCAGAAGGAGCAAATGTATATGCTTTATAATGGACAAAACTAATTTTATTCATTTTATGACATGTTTTGCATTGGGGTTTTGGACCCATAGATATCTATCCCCATACACTGATGAAAATATAGTAATTCCCACTTGAAAATTATGCAAAAGTGAGTTTTATGAGCCAAAAAGCAGTGCAGTGCACAATTTAGCCATTTGGATAGATTTGGAGACACTAATGGACAACAGGGTACATTGCTATATATATTTTGCATCATAGACCTTTAGTAGTTCTGCATATCATCCTTAGATTTTGCTAAACTTGTGGACATGGAGTTTATGATCCAGGCAATGTATATTACCCATTTCACTTATGTAGCTCTCAGTAATTTGTTGCAAAACTTTTTTTTTTTTTTCATTTTCCCAAAGGTTCTTTGCATTTGTGGCACTTTATTTTCACTTAAATTATTAAAATAAACAAATCTAAGTTTGTATTGTAAATGGTACACCTGTCTTGTTTCATTTAAGCCATTTACCAAGTTTATGTGATACTCACACCTGGGGCCACATGTATAAACAGTGCTGAGCAGAAAAATGGCATCAGAAAGCCGCGTTAGCGAGTTTCCACGCAGAAATTCAGATGTATAATATAACATGGGCTGTGAGAGTCTGCATACCTCTGCACACGATGGACACCATATGTATACGCAGTGTTTGGAGTCCGTGTGATATGGCAACACCGTGATAGAAAGGCAGAGGTAGAAAATGCAAAACTTTTTTTAAGCAGATTTCTGACTTTCACCCTCACCGTTCTTTTCCGCATTCTTTTACTCAGAGTTTTATAAATGTGGCCCCTGGAGTTATAAAGCCTTAAACAGAGCACCCCCTAAATAGGTGAAATTTGCCTTCTGCGCCAAGGGCTTAATACCAATTGAGCATCATTTGAATGCCACAGCATATCTAAGCTTTGTTGCTGACCATGTGCATCCCTTTATGGCCACAGTCTACCCTTTTTTTAAATGGATACTTCCAGCAGGATAACGCGCCATGTCACAAAGCACACATCTCAAGCTCAATAATGGCCTGCGCAGTCCCAAGATCTCAATCTATAGAGCAGCTTTGGGATGAGGTGGAACGGGGAGGTTTGCAGCATGAATGTGTGGCCAAAAAATCATCAAGAACTGTGTGATACTATCGAGTCCACAAAATCCCTAAGGAATATTTCCAGCACATTGTTGAATCCATGCCGTAAAGAATTCAGGCTGTTCTGGAGGCAAAAGGGGTCCTATCCGGCACTAGATTGGTGTAACTAATAACGTGGCCGGTGAGTTTACATATACTTTATCTAGCTAGTTGATCAAATAGAATTGCCATGGCTCAGGTTCCTTATGCACTATAAAGCACACATACTGTAATGTGGTCCTTTAAGGCTGCAAAGACACCAACGTAGGAAATTACATATAATTGGCAAATCCCACTACAGTAACATAATAATGGACTGTCTTTTAGAAAGAAAACACAACTTTACAAGTAAGCAGTTCCATAAAAATGCAATCTGTTTGATCAGAAGTATCTGAGTTTCTAATTTTACAAAACATAACAGGTTTGCTAACTATATATATTATCAGTGTCTAAAATACAGAGTGCTGTAATGAACTAAATAAATGTGCAAAAAGGTTTTACAAATTTTAGAAACATCTGAGAGAACATATTTACACCACGAATTAATTTTTTATTGCGATTATTAGTTTTTTGGTCACAAATGCATTCTCATATTTCCAATGTGGCTTATATTTCTGTCCAGTGTATTTCCGCTGCTCTGAGTAATTTATGATTGTATTGCTTGTCTGTGAAATGTGTTGTTCAGATGCATTGTTTTTAACATTCACTTTTTTTGCTGTATTTATGTTAAAAGGCGTTTAACTGCTTCTTGGAATGATGTAGAGCTGCATTGTGTTTAACTTTGTCCAAGTATCTCTTATTGTGTTGTTGTTTATGCTTTTTGTTGTGCATTTTATTTTGCATGCTTAACTTGGCTTTTTCTGGATTATGCTTTTGGTAAGTTTTGGACTCCTTGGAGTCCTTTTTTGCTTTGTTTAGCTTCAATTCTTATTTATTTAGCTGAACATTTTTAGTGCTCACCTATATGTACCCTATATTATCTTGAAGGACTGTGCAAAGGAATCGAAGAGTTTTTCTTTGTATCAAAGAAAAATAACACAGCTAAAATTTTGGGAATTTGAACATTTTCGTTCAGATTTAAAAAGATCGGGAAACCTTTTGCACATGCTCTACATATTCTTGGATTCCTTGGTCTTTTGCTGCATGTTAACATGGCTCTCTGGTGATTAAAGTATTAGATAAAACATTTTTCACCATTTTCCCCGCAGCTTAATTATAGGGATATTGTGAATTTCAGTGAAAAATAGCACAGCCAGAAATTAACATTTCTATTCGTTTTATATTATTTCATGTTTGATACACAGTCGCAACACATATGTATGGATAAAATTTGATTATGAATAATTATGTGCTATTTTTCTTTGAATTATTTCAGTGAAGATTTTATTGGTTTCATTTTGAGTACTGTTACATCAGAACACCTTCAATACAAAAATGCTTTTTCCATGAGTTTTGACTATTATCATTTCAGACTGAAATATGGGAGGTACCAACAAGAAACTGCACACAAATGTATATTTTTTTTAATAATACAATCATTTATAATTTATTTAAATTTATTGATTTATACATTACATTTTTATATTTTTTGGGGAGGGGGAGTTCTGATGTAACACATTTTTAAATTTGTTTTATTCTTCAAAATGCTGTATTAACATAGATCAACAACCTATGTTTCAGTAGTGGGTATGGGGCATCTGGGTATCTGGTGGTCTAAACTGAAAATACTAACTTTTACTTCAGGGCAAATTTGCACTGTCAAGATGATTACTACCAAATGAAATAGATCTTTATTTTATATTGTAGCCTTTCTAAAAATGTCTTGCATGATAGAGTAATCATCTGTTAATGTGTGCATCTGCTGCAGTATTTTAGCTAAAATCATTTTATTAGTAGGATCATTTTTTTTATTTTTTTTTATTGCAAAGATATTTGCAACTCTTAGAACCTGCTCAGTGGTTTAAGCATTTTTTTATTAACAGTGCACATTTGTTCTTTAGTTATTGAGAAATGGTGAAAAGCGCTACATGAATATATATTCTGTATATACACTGATTTGTTTTAATCAAAACTCAATGCAGGGTTCATTTACTGCTCACGTGCCATATATGAAACTCATTCTGTTTTATTTTTTGCAGGAAAAGTTCAGCATGATTGTGAAGTCAGGTAGCACAAACTAGAAACAATTTGACAGAGTATTTTTTTGTACACACAATTAAAGCGCCCCTCAATTTATAGTCTTCTACAGTAATAAGATCTTTATTAAATCCTTAATCAATTTGTGGCAGATACTTGCCTCTCTTTCCTTAAATCCACTTCCATAAAGGGGTAGGCCCACATACATCCCAGCGTCTATGTTGCTGAAAATCTTTAGGTTTATACCTTAAGCTGCAGATTTTTTGTCCGTGTGGGTTTCCTCCGGGTACCCTGTATAAATAAAGGTTATTAATAATAATAATAATAATAATAATAATAATTCTGCTGTCTGTGAGCCCTGACTGAATATAGTGAAGGCTTGCTGACCTGTGGGGTAATTGCACTGAGGGCGACCTGGCAGTCAGTTCAGAAAGACCATGCTATGGGAAATTAAAGATTAGTCTCCTCTTGGTCATTATGTCTGTAAGTGATAGTTCAGGGTATTCTGGCTCGTTGGACTGCTGGGAAAATGCTACAATGACTTAAATTTGACAATCTTAAGAACGACAGGTGGAAAGGCACTGATTGAACCCTGCTGAAAAGTTTTGAGATTGCTTTAATGTCACACGAGTTTTGAATCTAACCCAAGTGTGTTGGTCTTTCTACAGCAACAGCTTGCACAGCTACAAAAAGAAAAGTCAGAAATTCTAAAGAATCTAGCTTTATATTACTTCACATTTGTGGATGTTATGGAATTTAAGGTGAGTGCAGTTTCCTAATTTTGCTTTATTTGTTCATGATTTAAGTATATATCAATAAAGATCTTTAACATGTACAGCATGCAAGAGTTAGTTTTCCACAAACTACATATTCTCTACTTGGGTCATAAGGTGAAATCATGCAGATGCATTTAATGTCGTCATGTGTCTTCATTTAGTTAATTTAATTTATTATTGTTGTTGGCAGGTTCTGGGTAAATTCCATTTTAGTTTAGTCAATTCAAGAAATAAATAGTTTGTTACATTATTGGCATTTTTCAATTCATGAATTGAATTTCAGACACAAGTGGAATTAACCTGCACGTATTATCTTTTTCCTTTTCTCTTTAAGGATAATGTTTGTGAGCTTCTCAACACTGTTGACGTTTGCCAAGTTTTCTTTGACATTGTAAGTTTTTTGAGAAAAACATTTTTAAATTGGCACACAGATACAATTGTTGAATTGAAGTGTTTCCATGAGTTTAATTTGCCCCCCCCTCTCTCTGTTGGTAGACGGTAAATTTCGATCTAACCCAGAACTACCTTGATTTAGTTGTAACCTACACTACACTAATGATGCTGCTGTCACGGATTGAAGAGCGGAAAGCAATTATCGGACTCTATAACTACGCCCATGAAATGACACATGGCTCAAGGTACCTGTGACATTCCTCTACATTCATTATTAATCAGTGACTATAGCAACTAATAGATTAACTAATAGGGTACTATGGTTTTGCCTCAGTACAATGTATATTGTGATGTTCATCAACTGACTTTCGAAAATGCACTGCTTTTGAAAAACTGGCCACTTAGCGTCTATTGTATTGGCTTAATTACCCTTGTCAGTAAAATCTTACATGTCCAAAGCTCATGTTATTATCTACATAAGAGTTGACATACTAACTCTGATGCCCCCCCCCCAAAGTGACCGAGAATACCCCAGGCTTGGGCAGATGATTGTGGACTATGAGAACCCTCTGAAGAGGATGATGGAGGAATTTGTTCCCCACGCAAAGGTGAATCTCAATCCCAGTTTTCCCCCATCTAAATACAGTGTTCTTCTCTTCTGAGAAATGCCTCATGCTTATCTGTCTCCCCTCCTACTACGCATGTAGTCGCTGTCGGACGCCCTCATCTCCCTCCAGATGGTGTACCCTCGACGGAACCTGTCAGCGGACCAGTGGAGGAATGCCCAGCTTCTGAGCCTGATCAGTGCACCCAGTACTATGCTGAATCCCGCCCAATCTGACACGGTGAGTGCCCCGCCCACACGTCCTATCTGAGGTCGTAAAACCACACCTGTGTAACCCCACGCTGCCGGGCCTTTTTTCTGAACAAGCCATGACTGCTGACATGCATTCCAGGCCAGGCCAGGCATCTGGAATGTAAACCTAATCCTGCTGTATGATTGATGTAGTGACCCTTTGAACTCTGTTTCAGATGCCCTGTGAATACCTGTCCCTGGACACTATGGAAAGATGGATAGTGTGTAAGTGGTGGATGTAGAATGCTATGTGGTTAGCTAACAGGCTTACCCTACCCACTAATTGACACTTCTTATCTTTGTCATACATACCGTACTACGTGCTTAGGATCCCAATATATTATCTATTGACTGTGCACAAGCAATAGCCCCTTTTCCACCGGAGGAATCCGGGAGATTTTGGTTCCTGGGGCATGGTTCCTATCCCCCTTATTAGTCCCTGTACATGAGGTAGTACTTTTCAATAGTTCGCAAACTAATAGAGTGGAGCTTGCAGTACTGAACATCGCTGATTGGTCAAATGCATTATTCGCGAGAATCACCAAGTAAACCAAGCGCTATTTTTAAATACCAGCAACAGAAAAACATTTAGCAGCAGCTAGACAGCAAGCGAGTTTTCAAACAAAGGGGAAATGGAAAACAAAACCAGACGAAACAGACCAATGACGAGCTGCAAGCTTTAATCAGTAGCCTGGTCAGAGGACGACATGTCATTCAGAGGGAGTTGCCACCATTAATGCAGCAAAGTAAGGAAAGCCCCCATCTGAACATTCTGACACATACAGTGGGTTGAAAAAGTATTCAGCCCCCTTAAACTTTTTCATATTTTTCTGCGTACGAACATTTGATAAAAATCAGGCTTTTTTGCTGGTATTCAACACAAACAACTCTATGATGTCAACGTGAAAAGTAAAATCTACAATTTGTTCCAAATTATTTATAAATATAAAACCGAAAACAATCAATTCCTTAAGTATTCAGCAACCTTGCTTTATTGTACTTTAACAGCCATACAGGCAAAACTCTGTTCAAAATGGCACATCATAAAGTGTCCAGACATCATGTTTAGATTTATTTAAGGACATTGAACAATATTTTCTTTATAAATGTGTGTTAATATTTCTTTCTTGGTATCAAAGCCAAGACCAGGTCCCTTCAATACATTTTACATTGGCTCTTAATGGGATTTTAGGAAGTACAATGGACTTTACATCACAATACTCAAACAGAGTATTGAATATCATGTGATATTGTTCATTCATGGATGGCATTTGAGACCAGTCCCTGGGGGTTCAAAGAAAACAAAGTGGGTGGCACAGGGCATCATTTTCTAATGACCTGTTTCTTGTACCTGCCCCCTGGGTTGCCAGCTTTCTACTAAACAACTGTGTGTGGGGGGTATACGTTTTCAACGTGTCAGTGACATTGCCTTTTATAACGGCATTTGCCTACCTTTGTGCATCGTAGTTTCTCTTGCGTGATGGGGAAGGCAGTGAACGTATTAATCCGTCTCATTGATAAAATGATCGTAGCTCCTATTGACAACTTGGACATACCCATCACACAATCAAAATAAATAATCGTCGGTTACATACAAAATTATTAAGTAAACAAATAAATCTTTGGATTTAGTGAAGAAAAAAAATATATAAAAAATTTAAAAATCGCATTTCCTTAATAAAGTCATGTAGCCTACGGTGGTTGAACACAATAGCCTATATGCAATGTCTTAATAATTTTCGAGAAGCTGTGCTGACACAAGTAGGCTACAAAATCATCTCTCTGTCAAAGCGAATATGATCCAGACACTGTCTATCAATTAATCCATCTAATATTGGTCTGGTATGATACACCAGATGGTCAATTATAGCCTAGCCTACCTTTACATATTTTTCTTTTTATGACAGCTCTTTGATAATTGCCAGTTAGCTATGCAAAGGAAAATATGACCAATATTATGTTAAAATAACATGCACTCATTCTAATATCCATTTATGCGAAAGATGCTGTATTTTTCATCATAATCTATTGGCGGCGCTAGACATAAAGCACCTTTTTTTCCAAACAAAGTTGCGCGGGAAAAAATGGTTAAGTGAGAACTCTGAATACGCGTATCTTGCAGACACGCCTCCTTTTAATCAAATCTCCACCCCGCACGCGTAATGCCATGTATATACTGGAGAAACGCTTAAAAAAGCGGAGAAGTCAAATGTCTGAATCACAAATAGCTTAAGCCATGCGAAATTTCGGGAGTAAGTCCCATTTGCGCATGTTTATCTCAACTCTGAATCTGGCCCATAATGTCCTATATTCCACTCATAGTTTGGTTGCAGGAGAAATTAATATCTCAATTGAGCAAAATCTTGGCGCCGGCACCATGGTCACTAGGAGATCTGCGCGAAGGGGAATGCCATGTACAAAGTTCAAGTAAAAATTCTGTGATTATATTTTACGAAGGCCAGTTGTTATCTTCTTTGCATAATTCTTAAATTGCAAGTTATGCAAAATAAACAGTGTACCAGGCAGATACTGCTTCACTCATTCACACAGACATGCTTTTCAAAGCATTAAAACCTCCTTCCATGTTCACTTTCCTTCCTCTGACTCTCCCCATATTAGATCAATTCAATTTTTTTTTATAAACGTCTCAATTTGAAACTCAGTTGTATGATTAGTCACTTGAGTGTGCCATTGGAGTGCCTTATGGGGACCTCTAGAGGATAACATTGACATACAAGTTTAAATTCCTGCAGGTCACATGATGGAAACAAAGCCGTGGCCCTAATTATAAGGAACGGATGGCAACCATAAACGAAAAGGTCTACCAAAATATTTCTATACATTTAGCTGAACTGGGCAAAGACCGCTCTGTTATAAATGCTCCAGGAACCATGTAGTCCCTGTTGTGGATAGTTCCTGCCTTCTATTTAGTTTCTATAACCCTGTGGAAAGGGGGCTAATGAAACTACTGAACGCTTGAAGCAGAAAACCAGAATCTGTGACACCGAAGCAGTATGCAAAATTTTTTGTGTATATGGATTTAAACACTTGCCTTTTGTGACTGAGGCCTCATTTTGTTGCGCAGTTGGGTTCATCCTGTGCCACGCGGTTCTGAACAGTGATCCAGCCGCCCTCAGCCTGTGGAAGCTGGCCCTCCAGAGCAGCTCCTGCCTGTGCCTCTTCCGAGATGAGGTCTTCCACCTACACAAGGCCGCTGAGGACCTGTTTGTCAACATCCGAGGGTGCGGCTTTTGCCACAGACAACAAAATATCCCCTCCTGTATACAGTGCACTCCAAAAGTGTTAGGACAGTGACACATGCTTTGTTGTTTTGGCTCTGTACTCCAGCACATTGGATTCAGAATGAAACAGTGACTATGAGGTTAAAGTGCAGACTTTCAGCTTTAATTTGAGGGTTTTTACATCCATATCGGGTGAACTGTGTAGTTATTGTAACCATTTTTACACATAGTCCCCCTGAAAATAAGATATCAGGAGTCTTTTGATGTTGTTGGGTCATGCAACTAAATATTAAATATGATGACTATTTAAGTTTATGTTCATTTGTCCAATTACTTTTGGTGCCCTGAAATGGGGCGGGAGGGGGGGTGTACTGTGTATAAAAAGGGCTACAATTGCTACACAGTTCACCCGATATGGATGTTAAAACCCTCAAATTAAAGCTGAATTAAAGCCATTTTCCCTCATAGTCACAGTGCCATTTCAAATCAAATGTGCTGGAGTACAAACAACAAAACGTGTCACTGTCCTAGCACTTTTGGAGCACCGTATTTCTTACCCAACCCTAAATCTGCAGTTGATGTGGGATATCTCTTATATTGCAGCTACAACAAGCGCATTACTGACATCAGAGAATGCAAAGAAGCCGCATTATCACAAGCGTAAGTGTCCTCGGCCCCGCATCTAAGCACTGCTTTGGGTATTTGTGCTCGTCTTACACTCCTACAATGCGGTTTTGCCTCAACTGTGTGTTTGTTCTCTGAAGGGGCTCCATGCACAGAGAACGCCGTAAGTTCCTTCGGTCGGCATTGAAAGAGTTGGCCACCGTTCTTGCTGACCAGCCTGGACTGCTTGGACCAAAGGTAAGTCATTTCCTTCACATAAATCAGTAGATCAATGTCTTTTTGCCATCTACTTCAGTATGACAACATGTATGTTGTTAGATTTTACACAAGTCTATTATAGACAGTTATTTATTATTTTATTTACCCCGCTTCCTCATTTTCTTAGACAGCAACGTGTACTTTTCAGGGTTGAGGGCATAAGAGAAAGGGGTATATTGTGGGAGATTCTAGTCTAAGTAAGCTGAACAGGAAGCTGCAGAGATTTGGAATGATTTTCTATCAAAAATATGTGTACATACTGTTGCATTCGTACTACAGTAAGGACAAAGGACAACATCATTTTGAAAGACAATAATTGGGCTTGTTTACATATTTATAGACCGATTTTGAATTACATTGTAGTTTTGTGTAGACATCATCTATACAAGCTAAGCATTTTCCCGCCATTGCTTAGTAAGTGGAAAAATATTTTCAATAAAATAAAATTTAAATAAAATAAAATAACTGCCATGTTCAGGGCTGAGGATTCTGTTCTCTCCACAGGCCCTGTTCGTGTTCATGGCCCTGTCTTTCGCTCGGGACGAGATCATCTGGCTGCTGAGGCATGCCGACAACATCCAGAAAAAGAGCACCGATGACTTCATAGACAAGTAAGAGCGGCCTCTGCGAAATCCGGGTCTGTATGAAATCTGCATATGAATAATTTTCAGAACAGCAAAAGATGAAAAGCACCGGTATTGCCTTACCCTGTCACATCAAAACAAACAAAAAAATAGGTTGCTGTAAAGGGCAAGTACAGAGCAGAACATATTTGGATAGTGACACATTTTTTGTTGTTTTGGCTCTGTACTCCGGCACATTAGATTTGAAATGGAACAGTGACTGAGGTTAAAATAAGGTGAGCAGTATTGTTTTTACGAACATTGTCCCGCGTCCCAATGGAGGTACTGTTGGGATGGTCTTTGTCCCTATAATTAGACTTAGTGGTAGTTTTGATTGCTAAAAATAAACATTTTAAACTGATATCATTGTGGAACGTCCTCCTATCAACAATATATGAGCAACAGCGCAGTGTGTGTTGACATGTCGGCAGCTTTGGCAGCCTTTCTATGACGTAATGTAACATTGTTTTTTTTTTAACATTAATACAATGTTGCATATTACATGAAAAACTACACATGTAGCTTAGTGTCTGACAAAACAGTTTGTGAGGGAAAGTGCTTTGTTGCCTCTGCGCTGATCCAGGATCAGTGTTGTTGTCCCTTTACCATTTAAAGGGACAAAACGGATCTGCACAGACAACAGAAAATTATAACTACTAGTTTAGATTTAGTCTCACTACACTGTAAATGAATGAAAGTATATTACATACACAAAAATTATGATTTTTATTTTAAAAAAATTTTTAGGGGGGGGAATCCCACGGTCACCCTAGGTTAACACTAGAACAGCCAGGCTTTTTTCAGGGTCGAGAACCGCCAAAGCCAAAAGGCGTCTGCATCCTTTTGTTCTCACTGATGGGCCCTCTGTCCTTCATCCCGTATAGTGCACAAAGCGATAATGGCCAAAGCCCAGCGCCCAACAAACCTTAGGTAACAGAAAATGCTATAGATCAACAATAAACAAGACCGACAACTTCTTAATATCTTACCGGTAGCCTATGTACACTTTTATAATTTAGCAATAGACTTATTTCACACGCTTCATCTATTTTCAGAAAAAATCTTTCCAAAGTCACGTTGCAGCAGTCCAAACACAATCAGGGGTGCGTTTCCCGATAACGATCAATCTTAGGGTTTCAACGAGCGATTCTACGATGGCTCTTTAATTTGTAACACGCGTTTCCCAAAACAGTTCTTAAAGCGTGACATTTAAAGAAAAAAATGCAACGAGCCCTTCGTTCATTTTCCCATGTTATTCTGCAAAAACGTGCTGCTAAAGCATATTTTGTCTTCTTATAAAGATTTTATCAGTTTGGAATATATTATTTCCACATGCTATCTATTTTCAGAAATGCCACGTGTCATTTCAACAGTCTACCCACATTTTTGGAGGTTTCTGTGAGCATCTCCTGCAGACAAATCGGTTGCACCTCATGCAGTTCTCCTTCATGGCAGGACGGAATCATAGCATAAATAATGATGAAAAATAGTTTCCAAAATCACACTGCCACTGTTGTTTGGGACTGTAAACAGTATAGGCTAAAACTATAAAACTGCTGTTAGAGTCCAAAGTATTTCCTCATACACATTTTAATCAATTCAAATATTTTTTTATTTTGGGTATATAAAATAACAGTTTATATACATGATCACTGTCTCAGGATGCTAATTGGGTACCAACGCCAAATAGCGTTGAACGTGGTCGTTAGAGGGGTTCTAGATTGGGATTCCAGACTGCTGGTACAGCAGGGCGGATGACAGAGAGAGTTGTGGCTCTGACCCTCACTGAGAGAGTTGTGGTGTTCCCTAGACACATCGCAGAGCTCATCTTCTACATGGAGGAGCTGAGGGGCCCATGTGCGCAAGTATGGCCC
This sequence comes from Synaphobranchus kaupii, assembly GCA_029718625.1. Taxonomy (NCBI): domain Eukaryota; kingdom Metazoa; phylum Chordata; class Actinopteri; order Anguilliformes; family Synaphobranchidae; genus Synaphobranchus; species Synaphobranchus kaupii. The sequence continues at coordinate 45,804,208 of CM056383.1, read as the reverse complement.
TGTTATGCAGCGGTACTACGTGCAGTACCTGTCTGGGTTTGACGCGGTGGTTCTGAACGAGCTTGTGCAGGTAAGGCCCTGCATGGCCGCAGTCTAAATATCCCCTACTTTTTTGCACTTTGGTTCAACAGTTTTTCATATGGTCAGAACATTGGGTGGTATCACAAGTGGATAAAAGGACCATTCCTTAGCCAGAAATCCTCAGCTTTTCTCTTTCACCACTAGATGGAGGCCAAGTATTTAGCAAGTTCCCCAGGATGAAATCTGAATTCCTAAAGCTTTACAGACTTTTTTGCTTTAGAGCTATGATCTCCTCAGTGTTAAACCATGTTAAACCCTCTGCTTCTGAAACTGCTGGGCTGTAAAGCTGTTCAAATCTGACTCTGGGTCTGCTGAACTAATGCCACTGTTTCAGAACCTGTCCGTCTGTCCGGAGGACGAGTCCATCATCATGTCCTCATTCGTCAACACTATGACCTCTCTGAGTGTAAAACAAGGTAATCTAGGTAACGCTACCTGAGAGTGCTTTCACTTGTTTTTTTTTTGTTGTTTTTTTTATTGGGGGGGGGCATATTTTTAAATTGTTTGCATCTTGATCTTTACCCATCTAGATGCAAATGAAGTGTTAGCTCAAATAAGCACAAAACCCTGCTTGTATAAGTTAAATGGTATCTTAGAATTTCTACTTTTACTGTTCATTCTCAGTGAATTTTTCAGCAAGGTCAAGAAGTGTAGTTCTGTGTCCGGAGGTTCAGAACACCCCCCCTCCCCCCAACCACCATTGTCCCATGGACTCAAACCACTGTCTGCTGCCAGCCCTATGTCTTTTGCATATTGTTCTTATTGCAAGTGTGTGCTGGAGCATGCAGAGAAGGTGATCCCATAATCTAAGAGTGGTGTGTCTGTATTGCTGTTGCAGTGGAAGACGGGGACGTGTTTGATTTCAGAGGCATGCGGCTGGACTGGTTCAGATTACAGGTAAGCTATTGGCAAAATGAGCAGTGTTTCTGCTCCAGGGGAACCTCCAGGTAAACGGGGATGGGGAGGATTAGGTAGCCCTACGTGCCTCATCAGGCATAATTAGTGCTCTGCTCACTAGCGGTAATGAGACAGGGGTGTTTACGATATTGCCCTTCTCAGTCTCACCGAGCAACCAGCCCAAACTGACTGTCAGCCTGTGGAGACAGAAGTTGTGCTATGGAAGAGACTACTCTATATCAGTGACAGCTGAATCAAAGTGGCAAAACAAATCCTTCCGTTTATGATAGATGTTTACAAACCAGAACTGGTCTTTCTGCACCATTCTTACCTTTTAAACCAGAATGAGATGAGCAGAGATTAACGGCATTTTTGTTTTAAGAAATCACATGCCACCCCCGGTGAAATGTGCTGATTTATATTATTCTTAGACGATCAGTGATTAAGAAATTTGCAGGCCTTTAATCCAGGCTCAGATAAATCAGAACTTGTCCAGGGGCTGAACAATATCCTTTTCTAGAATGTTCAGCCCTTGAGGCTCTTGGATTGTCAGCATTGGCCCGTTTCAGCTGCCAGGAAGGAAATTATTTTTCCTGACCCATTCAGGGTTATACTCCCACTGAACGTGTTTGAACTCGGCTCTGGATGAGGTCCGGACAAAGTCGCTCAGGCAGGTGAGCGGTTTTACACAACTGAACAACTGTTTTCTCAGGGCTGAGTTTTTGAGTCAGCAGCATGTCTCTCTGTTCCTTTTATAGCATTTCACAAACAAACCTTACCAAAAAATGTAGGGGTATTTCTTGGCTCTTTGTTTGCCAACGCTCAGCTAATAGTGGAAGCATCAAGAAAGATGGTAGCAGAGGACAAATCAGTACATGTGTGCTGTGCGTGCCTCTGCACGTTCGCATGTGTGTGTGTATGCACAAAACTCAAACTGTCTTCAAAATTGAAAGGCAACTTTTTTGGTCTGTGTAGATGAACATTGTTTTTTCTAGACTTGATGTTCATGTCTATGGGTAGCTGGTACTTTATGATAGAACTTTACATTATCTGACCTGTTTGTAGTTGTTTCAATGACCTTCGGTATGCACTTATTGTACGTCATTTTGGATAAAAGCGTCTGACAGATGAATGTAATGTAATGTAACATGGCTGTATGCAAACTGAAAACATGGGACAGGTAGGGAAGCCAACTCATAACCGAGTGGCTGTATAATCTAATATTATATAACCTATATAAAAATAATTCAGTTGAATCTTTCTTATTCCAGTGGAGAATTTAATGCGCAAACAGGACCATACAGCAATTTGTTTTTGGTACGTTGTAGAGACAGAATAGGTTACAATAATTTCAATTAAACTTAAACAATTCAGTTTACAGTTCTGAGATGTCAACAAAGGTCTGTTCTCAATTGAGACCTTGTGCAATAATTTCCCTCCGTGATCTGGCTCTATAGGAGTGCACCTATGGAATTATTGGAAATGTGGTTCAGCTCATTCTTCCTACTCATATTGGTTTGTACATTACATTCCTTCTAGATATAACACAGCCTGCCAATGACTGGTGCACTTTTTATTTTATTACATAAGTTGTACAGGATAATTTTTGCCTAAAATTTTTTATTTCATTTTTTAACCTCTTAGCGCTGACCCCTAGTGGCCATGGCACTGGCGCCATGAGATTGCTCAACTGAGACATTCATTGCTCCTGCAACAAAACTATGACTGAAAACAACAAACTCTGTGTTCTAGCTTTATTAGTACACAATTTGTGACAATTCTGCCTAATACGGAGTTTCTAAGAGGCACTATTGTCGTGTAGCTAGTCCATTTAACAAGCAACCCCCCACCCAGTCTCACCTGCAACTATACCGACCCACGCGTGACACAGTGGACAATAGCGTCTATCTATTCACAAAATTATTTTTTTCACCACAAAAAATTTGTATTGCAACAAGATAAACCCAACATTAGCCCAACCGTATGCCAATACAGCCGTGAAAAGCCCTCTTCACTCAGGAAAATAAACAAGTGAAATTCTTGTGTAATTATACCACGCCATTCTACTATCAATATCTGCTACTAAATATAAAATAAATATACAATCCTACCATTTTTTTTACGCATAGAGATGTCCCTTTCAAGAGTCAGTGGTCATTTATTGTCTTGGACAATCCGTTTGAGAAATGCACACGCTTTTATAACGCCATTACACCTTCTGAAACCCCCACCCATGAAACCCCACTTGCTGTTTAGACCTGTCTCATGCATTCCGGTTCATTCTGGTTATATTGACAACGGTTTTATCCAATATAGGACATTATAACCTTCGCAACAGTGTTTCCAGTGTCTTTTTGGATTCTTTGAACAATAAACTACAGCCAGGCATAACAGCATTTCTAGTTTTATCAGTTTAGTTTTACTCAAACAACTTAGAATGTACATTCGCTCACTGAGGCATAATTGTTGTTTTCCTGCTATTTTCGCATGTTTTCACTCATTTGTCATCGGCATCGCTAGAAAAAATTCTCGCTTTGCTTACATGGATATTGGGAGTGGGTCAGAAGAAGATACCATTGTACAGAAAAAAGTGATGTTTTATTGAGGTATAAGAGTGAATGTTTAGGCTACATATTTAGGTGTGTGTACCAGTGTGATATTTAAACCATCATAAGGGGCAAATGCACTTGCTTTAAAATGCACGATTTTACATTCATCTAGCACATATGCACAGTAAATTTGTATTTTCCATTCCCTGAGTGACAAGTATTGCCCAGGGAGATGCATATTATGTACGATAAGATTACAATAAAATAATATTCCACCATCAGGAAAATGCTGGCAAATGTTCTAACTTCAGAGCAAATCAAACATAAAATATGACTGAGACACTTATTGGAATGGCAGGTATGCCATCCGCCAAGTTACGGCTTGGCCCATACCTATACAGCACCGAGAGTTTGGCACTTTTCAGGGTTTCCTACAGAAGTAACCACAATTACCATAGACTCTCAGCCCTTTAAAACATTAACTTCTGTATGTTCTGACCTACTGTAACCACACAGCATTCAGATACAACTTCACACATCCACACAATAAAGCCCCAAACTTGGGTTATTTCGCCGTTTTTCTCCTTCTTCTTCCTGTTTTTCCTGCCAAACTGCCTGCCTCCGTCGCGATGTTATCCAATGGGATGAATTATTCTTTGAGGGTATGGTCCGTATACCTGCTCATCAAGCTTATCGCCCAATAATAACGCTTCATACTAATGTTTTTTAATGTCAATATAGCTAATGGCTTCACTCTTTCCAAGAAGCTACTGCGGCCTAATGGTCAGAGTTACTGTCTCTGACACAGAGGATTGTGGGTTCGAGCCCAGCAGGGCACATGCTTATTTTCCACAAAACAATGTGCAACTGTTAAGTACTTTTCATTTATTACACTGTTATTATTTTCACATTAACACATTAACGTATTTTTATTGCAAAGGCAAAAGAGGTTTCCAATATTAACTGTTCAATGTTTCACTTGTATTTCACTTGTACTATATCACACCCTCCCCAAACCCTCGCTCTTGTCTGGTTTGGGGAGGGTGTTACGCTCTGCTCTTGCAGTCATGACTGACTGAAGCCCGAACCTCAACGTACCCTTGCCTCGGCCAACATTTCTTTATTCATTAATTTCTTCACTTCAGCTCTGTTCACTTTATCCTTTTCACACATAACACACCATATGTCACCATAAAATGAACTACTAGGAAAATTAAGAGTTTATGATAATACATTAAGAATCGACGATAGCCTACTATAAACTGCAATCCCTTAAGACATCAGATTTATAAACCTCCAATTCCCCAAACATATCTGATTCATGGTTAGTCACAAAATTACTATAGCCTCCGAACATTACTCTAGTCTACGCTACTCTGCAGACAATGTAGCTTACTGCAAACACTTTTAATTATAATAATAATAATAATAATAATAATAAGCCTTAGTATTGCGAGAGACGTGGGTTCGTACCTCGCCTGGTTGATATTAAAGTGTAATTTAATTTCGGACTCAAACAGTGCACATGTTCTGCTTTTCTCATGCAAGAATGTTTTTTTTTTTTTGCAAAGGCAAAGACACATTTACAATATTAACTGTTCACTTGTAGCCTGTTAGTTAAACAATTCAGTCACTGGACACCACGACAGCAATGCAATGGGCTAGCTAACGTTATGGGAACAGGCATCCCATGGCCATTTGTCAAGCAAAGAAAAAAGTTTCAATGCAGAATATCATCTGATTAACATCGTGTTCTTGCATTAATGTAAAAAATTTATTCTATAAATAACTGTGCCATTGGCTACATGTTTTAATCTCACACAAATGCCGACAAAAAAATTAATCTGTGTAGAGCCTGCTGTCCTCTTCCGCTGCGGTCATGTCTGACTCTGGAAACAGAACCTTCAACACTCGCCTCGGCCAACATTTCTTTATTATGTCTTCATTCATTTCTTCACTTCAGCTCTGTTCAGTTTATCCTTTTCACACAACACAATGTCACCATAAAATTAACTACTAGGAAAATTAAGAATTTACGATAATACATTAAGAATTGACGATAGCCTACTATAAGCTGCAATCCCTTAAGACATCGCATTTATAAACCTCCAATTCCCTAAACATATATGATTCATTACTATAGCCTCCGAACATTGCTCTAGTCTACGGTACTCTGCAGACAATGTATCTTACCGCAAACACTTTTAATTATAATTATAATCAGAAGAATAATCTCTGGTAGGCTACTTTCTTAGTAGTATCTATTGTTTTCTTGCTGGCTAAGATTCCTGGGAAATATGTGTTGTCCAATTAAGCAACGTTAGTTTTGCCAGAGAAACGTCAGTCAGCTGCTAGTCAGGAAGCAGGTACAAGCTAGGCTACTACGAAGCAAATCAACATGCCTTACATCCATTGCACTACAGAAAACTAAACTAAACCTAGCTACATGGTCCGGTACCAAAAGATTTCCCACAGACAACGTTAGACTACACTACCGGGGATACGGGATACTAATACGCCTATTTTACAACTGTATTTCCATATTTTAGGCTGTATGTATTTCTTTCAGATACAATGTGTTTGCGTCTATTGTGCATGCATGTCTCCATATAGACTTGGTTAATTAATTTACATGCTTCTTCATGATCCATAGTTCAGGTGGTGCTGTTCATTGTATTTCATTAGACATTAAATACAGCTCATCTACAAACTCTTTTAATGTAATTAAGCTATCGCTAATAGGAGAAATGTTATCATTCTTGTTAGTAGAGGGCGTTATGGTTACGCGAATGTCTGCATGCATTTATTTGGAATGCATGTACTATTCTGTATGCATGTCTCTCTCAATGTCATTATCTTCATGCATTGTTCATCATTGGTTAGCTACCAAAAATAAGTGATATCTGAACAAAAACGTCTCTGACATTAAAAAAAAGCCAAGTTACTCACGCATAGCCTACAGAGCGCTGTCTATAAGTCCTTAATTCCAACTTGCAAAAACTAGGCCTGCCTTTAAAAGTATTGATATCAAAATGTGGCCAAGTTACGACTAACAATATTGCCTATCGTAGCTCACACTAAATAAACTAGCTCTATTCCAAAGAAATGCTATCCAAACTTCCCTAAATTATTTAGTGCAACTTGGCCCTGTGTTTCTTCATCTTACCATCTCACGAGAATGTGGTCAATGAAACTGTATGTTCCACATCAAACTGCAAAATGAGAATAATTTATAGTGGAAATACATATGGATACAGATGTGTTGCACTTAGAAATGAAACAGAAAAATTACGACACTATAGGGCATGTTTGAATAATTGTCTGCATCCACTGCTTTGGGTCTATGAAAAGCACAGAATGAATAAAATGTATTATAATTATTATTATTATTATTATTATGTATTTATTGATTTATTTATTTGGAATATTTGGATTTCTATCAAAACCTGTGTGGTCCTACAGAGCATAGATATCCTTGTGTTCACAAAATTCTGTTTGCAAATATCATAACTATTATTATGTTAAAATTTGTACTATTATTTTCCATCATCTGACCCACAAACATGTCTGGATACGTTTGTAAAAATGCTATATGTACGCTATTTTAAAAATATTACTTATTTTTATCTGCATTTATTTATTCATCCCCCCTTTCTCTATTGTACATGATGTTTCTTGATATAAATGTCTGCTTGTGAATTGTAAAGAAATCTGTAGCAGCAGTTAACATTTTAAAACCTGTACATTTTCTAAAGTAAACTTGCCAACAAAGTATAACCATATCCTTTCTGGAGTGTAATTATTCATGAACTGTTAAAAACATTCATTTAAATCATATGTTGTTCCATGAGGCACAATCTCTTCATATGCTAAGATGAAGAAACACAGGGCCAAGTTGCATTAAATAATTTAGGAAAGTTTGGATAGCATTGCTTTCGAATAGAGCTAGTTAATTTAGTGTGAGCTACGATAGGCAATATTGTTAGTTGTAACTTGGCCGCATTTTGATATCAATACTGTTAAAGGCAGGCCTAGTTTTTGCAAGTTGGAATTAAGGACTTATAGACAGCGCTCTGTAGGCTACGCGTGAGTAACTTGGCTTTTTCTTTTTTTTTTAAAGTCGGAGACGTTTTTGTTCAGATAAATGTTTACACTAAAGTATGTGAAATGCAAAAATAACAATATCAAACATATGGCAATTTTGGAAAATAACAGGAAAGAACTATTACGCCTTGGCGAGAGTACATTCTAACTTGTTTGCATAAAACTAAACTGATAAAACTATAAATTCTGTTATGCCCGGCTGTAATTTATTGTTCAAAGCATCCAATAAGACATTGTAAACACTGTTGCTAAGGGAATATATGTCCTATATTGGATAAAAGAATCGTCAATGAAACCAGAATGAACTGGAATGAATGAGACGGGTTTGCAGAGCGTGGGGGTTATTAAGCATTGACGTTTCAGATAATGTAATAGCGTTATTAACCCTATAAACTTAAACGTATCCGTCTCAATTACAGTATTCATGTTCATCTGAAATTATAAACTACAGCTTTAAGAAAACCCCGAAAATTTTGACGCAGTATTTTTTTAAAGGGTAGCCTCTTGCGAAAACCTCAGCTTCTCCAGTTACACTGCCGTGCAATAAATTAGGAGGGTGCTATTAGTAGCCCACAGCACTTACGACCCTCCTCTGGCTACAGCCACAGACTGTAAAATGCATCTAATGCACCGTTTATACACGCTAAGAAAATCATGTTCAGGTATAGAAACAATAGTATTTTTTTTAAACGTTGTACAAATGAGTATTCGCCGTTTTCCCTTGCTTACTGTACTATATACAGTACCTGAAGCACTTAGAAGACACCTCATTTTTTGCTCCAAAATCTCTCGTATAAATATGTTTAAGAAAACAAGTACTTACCAGTATATTCAGCTACAGCTGTTTTCTCATGAACCCTGAAGAGTTTATCTTGTTATATTTCGCCAAAGTCCCGTACAGTCGAAATTTCCGCAGTGACCACCCCTCGCACTGAGGGCTGAAATACGTTGCTGTACTTGTGTGAATACACACGCGCTTTCGTACGTTCTTTTTTAAACGTATTTAAATACATTAGGCGACGTATGTTATGGTTATTATATATATACTGTGGTTATGGTTATTATATATATCACATTATATACTTATTATATATATAATGTGACTATTCTGAAATAAATGTATTCTGTAGCAAATTTCTGAATGATACAGCTTCTTCTTCAGTTTAAAACTTAAAACCATGGATGTGCAGGGAATATTTTTTTAGATATTGACATTTAAATAAAACTAGTAGAAACCAGGAGGAAATTGCCTCAAAAGGGCCAAAGTAAATAGGGTTAAGTGTTGTTTATTTCTCGCACGGCTTGTCCCAGACAATAAATGAACACTGAATTTTGAAAGGTACATCTCAATGCATAAAACCAATGATTGGATTGGATATTTATTTATTATTTATATATTTAGTAGCAGATATTGATAGTAGAATGACGTGGTATAATTACACAAGAATTTCACGTTTATTTTGCATTTGAGTGAGCAGGGCTTCCACTGCTTTTTTGGCATACGATCGGGCTATTATTGGATTTATCTTGCTGCTATGACGGAATAAAATTTTATGTGATGAAGAAATATATTTATGAACTCACACAGATGCTATTGTCCACTATATCACACATGGGTAGGTATAGTTGCAGGCGAGACTGGGTGGGGGGTTGCTGTATTTAATTGCATTGTAAACTGTACAACGGTCTTGTTTCATTTAGCCATTTTCAGTTTCTGTGATGCATTGCTCACACCTGGGCCTCTATTTTAATAAACCAAACGCAATGGTGAACGCAAGAGTAATCGCTTGGCGGTATCGCTCTGAGGGCGTGTCGGCGAGAAATTTGGTAATTTCATGACGGCAATCTTGGCGCATCTGATGGCGGTATTGCTAAAAGGCTGGGTTTAAATGTCCAAGGTGTGTCTCTATGGTAGCCAATCAAATAGTTGTTCTCATGCTTTAAAAAAAAGCCAGTTGGAACGCAATCGCTCCATGCAATTTCATAATGAGCAACCCAAACGCACTGGACCGTCAACGACAAGAGCGATTTTCCGCACAGGAATCAGACATACTTGCAACAGAAGTACAGGCTAGGACTAGTAATTTATGGATCACAATCCACACCACCTCGTCTCCCAGAAGTTCGGAAGGCACGGGAGGAGGTGGCGAATGCATTAATTAGCCTACATGAGGTGATGTAGGCATAATTATGATTCAAATGGTAGGCTTATGATTCAACTGTGTCAATGTGTAATTTATATATTATAGGCTATTGGCCTACATGATCGCAAGTTTCTTGTAAGCTGTCCTGTTTTATTCTAGTAGTTTAAATTAAAATTAATTAATTAATAATAATTATAGGCTATTTGTTCATTAAATGGAAGTGTAATGTTGGCATCACCTATAGACACTACATAGAACTACATGACTAACAAGTTGTCAAATTGCCAGAGTCTATTGCGTTGCCGCTAAGAGGTGGTTCCAGCGGATCATAACGCAATGGGTTTTCGTTGGTTCAAATTGTCACTGAGCCGAAAGTATTTTAGAACACGCCCCAGACAGCGCCACCCATCCCACTGCAGCGCAAGCGAAAGGATGTTATGTTGAGAATTTGTTGATCCTAGCGGTATTGCTGAGAAACGCCATAGCGCCAGTTTTAAGACGTTGATGCTGTCAACAAGCTTGCGTTTGACTATACCGTCCCCTTGCGCTGGTTTGAAAATAGAGCCCTTGGAGTTATAAAGCCTTAAAAAGAACACCCCCCTAAATAGGTGAGAAGGGGTTAAAACATGATTTGTGAACCATAGGGTTTCCCTGGACTCCATTTTGGATTCATCACCTGCTGTGTGTTCTTTCAGGGCAAGTGCTACCATCTTGCCAGAGCAGGCTTTTAGTTGGAAGAGGAAAAACCCACAGGTCCCATTAAAATCCTTCCTTTCACCACAGTTTTTTCGCATATCGGTGTAAAAGCAAAGTTGATTTGTGTTTTGAAAAGGATTTCATGCCTGATTTTAGTCATTTCACTCATATTATGTAGTACCTGGCAGAACAGAGTTCTGCAGAAGTCCCTCACATCTGGGACCCGATTGATAAAACGGCAGTTCATTTTGATTATTCTGACATCAAAGCAACATCCTTGACTGTTAGAAACTGTGGAAGTCAGTTTCGCATGCTGTCGCTTTTTGATCTTATGCGCTGTACTCGGGAGGAAACAGTGTTTGCTTGGCTGTGGTCAGTTGGCCATTGTCATCAACTGTATTAAGTTAACATGAATGTTTCATTAAAAATCCTCCTCAAATGTTAAAGCAACAAACCACATTTCTACTGGTTCCTGGGTCAAATTTCTCATTGGTTTTGGGCTTCCTTCTTTTTTTTTGTTGTTGAAAACTTTTTTACATTTTACAAATGGAAATCAGATTAACAGCAACGTTCAGACAAACACTTCAAACGTTAAACAATAAAAGGGGGCATTGGAGTGTCTGGGTGGGAAATGGTGTGTGTCGATTTGAACAGCCAATGCGCTGACAGCTTGTGATTGTCTGAGCAGGCCTACACCAGCGTGTCCAAGGCCTCCCTGGGAATTGCAGACCACAGAGAGCTGGGGAAGATGATGAACACTATCATTTTTCACACCAAAATGGTTGACTCCCTGGTGGAAATGCTGGTGGAAACCTCGGATCTTTCTATATTCTGGTGAGAAACCACATCTTCCTGGAGCCACATGAAAAGATGATGCATTCAAAATGGCAAATGTTCATAGTAAATCATTGTAGATGGGCATGTTGTTAATATTTCTTTGTTTTTCACCTTTATTCCTGTTTTTTGTTTTCTTCTAATTTGGAATGCCCAACTATATTCATAAGCCCATAGTCTCTTCACAGCAAAATCTTGCACCAATGGGAATTGTCTACTCACTACACTTAAACTTAGTGCAGTTGCAGGACCTAGCATCCAGTAGTAGATGTTTTCAGCTTCTCAGCCCAATGTTAGTTTGCACAAAAAACTAATTTTCTGCTAATGTCGACAATCCAGGCAACTTGCGGAATATTACACCATCCTTTCCTTCTGTCCCCATACAAGGGCCAGACAGGATAGCCAGTTTATAGAGTTCAGGTATGAATATAGCAGATGGACAGTCTGATTTTGCCAGCCCTCACTCTCCCTGTCTCTGCCTTGATAGCTTTTACAGCCGAGCATTCGAGAAGATGTTCCAGCAGTGCCTGGAACTACCGTCACAGTCACGCCATTCTATCTCCTTCCCCCTACTCTGCACACACTTTATGAGTTGCACCCACGAGCTCTGTCCAGAGGAGGTAAGCGAACATCACTGCCGTCAGTTCAGTTTCTTTCTGGTGTTTGAATGTGTCGTCTTACATGTTATAGACGGTAATATTAGATTTCCTCTAAAAAAGTCCCAGTATTTCAACAATAGGTTTCCCCACCAGATACTTAGAGTAATGGCCTTCTTGTGGGAGAGACACAGGGTGAGTGACACAGGGACTTCATGAGTGACACAGGGACCCGTGCGATGGCACAGGAAATGTTCATGCTGGGAAATTAGAGCCAGCACAGGGGAACACCATGTAACCAGTTGAGACCCAGCGCTGCATCCCCTCAGCCGGGCCCTATACCAGAAACCATGTGCTTAAAAGCGTGATTTATTAAATGTGTAATTGAACCATACACAAAGGCAGCTACTGCCGTTCTGGTCAGGGTTTTGAAGACATCAGGCACAAGCTGTGCACAGTGGATTCTTGTTCCTCCAGCTGAAATAAGCCCATCTCATTCACAGTTTGCGTTTATTCTTCCGAAATATCGTACTCTCCGTTGTCATTGGAGCCCTGCAAATAGCATGCTCGCATTCCTAATTGGTTAACTACCATTACTAAAATAAGAGGTGCAAAGGATTCTTGTATAGGCTAGCAAGTGGTCAAAGGTGCTTTTACAAAAAAAAAAAAAAAAAAAAAAAAAAAAAAGCTATCTGAAAGCACTTAGAAGAATAAAAGTGATTTATTGAGCCGTAGAAGGCTTGGATTTCCCTTATTCAAACACGAAAGCCCCTCTCTCAGCATGTCTCTGAAACGTTCCTCTTCCTCTGTCCACTTTGCACGACTTTAGACAGCTGCAACCTTTATTTATTTTGGAAAGGCTCTAAAAGTTTCCAGGAATATTTTCATCTAGCTCAGAAAAATTCTTAGTGGTTTATAGTAAGAGAAAAAGATCATGAAATTGCAGCAAGGGTCATGCTCCCTTCTGGTCTAAAGTATTAATGCTCCTTTATTCATCCCAGGTTTGCACCAATTCACTCGAGGGCCTCCTTTAGACAGTCACAAAGGCATAGTCATTGGGAAATATAACTATCACACTGGCGTATTCACCAAATAGTAACTGGAATGTGATGGATTTGAATGGCAAAAACGACAACAAACAGCAATCAATTTCCTCAGGTCAAACCGTTTTATCTGTTTTAAGGGTTTGTTACCTTTTTTCCAAACACCTGCTATTAAAAGACCTTTCGGAAGGTTTAGCTTTTGAAGAAACTACATGCAGATTGCCGGTCACCCCGCCGGACGATTGCACAAAATCGCTACTCTTATTTATTTTGTGCCTTCATTCTCTGTAGCGTCACCACATCGGTGACCGCAGCCTGTCCCTGTGCAACATGTTCCTGGACGAAATGGCCAAGCAGGCGCGCAACCTCATCACAGACATCTGCACCGAGCAGTGCACTCTGAGTGACCAGGTGAGGGGTCGTCATTACGCCGACTGTCTGCCTGAGCAGCGGGAGGCACATGCGCAGGCATCTCCCAGCTTTCATTTGTCACGCTCCTGCCAAAATGCAATTAGCATGATTTATGGGAAACTATACGAAAAGAGCCGGGCACAAAAATTGGGATAGGACTGTTTGTGTAGGAGTGTCTTCCAAGAGTTACTCCGAGGTTATTAGATATTAGTTTCTGCAGTTAGGAATGTGCCACTGTTATGCAGGTTTCAAGATATTTTCTTAACGCCATTGCAGCTGTTTCCTCTGAGCCCACTCTTCCTAATACAAGGCACTGGGTGCAGTCTTTCACTGACGTTTGCTGGGTTACAGGTGTCAAAAGGTGTTTCCTTTATTTTTACCCCCCTCTCCTTGACACAGCTACTGCCAAAACACTGCGCCAAAACCATCAGTCAGGCAGTGAACAAGAAGTCGAAAAAACAGACGGGGAAGAAAGGCGAACCGGAGCGCGAGAAGCCGGGGGTGGAGAGCATGAGGAAGAACCGGCTTCTTGTTACCAAGTAAGCACCGGCGTCTCTGCTTACAGTGCAGCAGTGGGGTCACGGGTTGGGGTGGAGGATCGAGTTCCGCCTGGTCAGGTTACCTCTCAAGCTGTCAAACATGGTCAGCGGTCATCCCAATCCACTGACCTCAAATGTAAAACAACGATACACACAACCCCCTTGCGGTCCCCCGCCTCTATTGCGGGGGCACTCAAGGGGGTTCACTACCAGCACACAGAAGTTGGCCTGACCCCTTGTATTATCACCAATTCCCCATGTCGTCCATATGAAACTACTTTCTAAACTCTGCTGGTGTCTAATGTGCTTTCCCAGCTTGGACAAGCTGCACACGGCACTGTCGGAGCTGTGCTTCTCCATCAACTATGTGCCCAATATGGTGGTCTGGGAGCACACCTTCACTCCGAGGGAGTACCTTACGTCCCATCTAGAGATCCGCTTCACCAAGTAAGTCAACATGCCTGAACCCAAATATATTTATTTCACCTGGTAAAATGGCACAAGGCAGGTATTGGACAATCATTTCCCTCATTAAAAGACTACGGTCTCCCAATGGAACAGGACCTCGTTGTAAATTGACCACAGATCCTATTAATTTATATTTGTGGTATGTTACATTATGTTTTACCACGTGCAATATAACCTGTCCTATGCAAATTTTCCCTGTAATTCTCTCAGCTGTGCTCAGTGAAAGGCAAACTGAAAAAGAATAAGTGCTCAGTGTGCTCGATGCTTGATTTGTGTGATTTATTGGGCCAGTAGACAGAGGTTGGTCTCAACCAATTTTTCACTGCAGCCAAGAACCAAGCCTCTCCAACTAAGTAAATATGGGCCGAGGAACAACTGGGATTTTCCACTGCGGGACTCCAGGCCATGACGTGGGTTTCTTGGCGAACTTCTCTTCTTCTGGCTGCAAACCTCAAAAACAGCCCTATTCCATGGCAATAGGTGTCCATTATCGCCATTTACTGGTCTGCCCCCTGTTGACCCCCCCAAGCTTTTAGTAACCCTCTGTGAGAAAGCTGCATAACAAGGGATATTCTTGACATATTGTTTATATATTGTGTAACACTTGATCAGTGCAGTTTTTTTTAGTAGTGACATGACAGCACAGTTTGTTCTAGCGTTCCCAATGCTGAATCCCGTAGGCGACCGAGAAAGCAGAGAAAGCATGAATCCAGCCGTCTTTACAATGCTGGATGGAGCCCTTCCCCTGTCCCCGGTATCCACTACTGACCATTGTTTTACCATTTTGGATACTGTCTCAGGTCCATTGTGGGGATGACCATGTACAACCAGGCCACCCAGGAGATAGCCAAGCCCTCAGAACTCCTGACTAGCGTGCGGGCGTACATGACTGTACTCCAGTCTATTGAAAACTATGTCCAGATCGACATCACAAGGGTGTTCAACAACGTGCTCCTGCAGCAGACGCAGCACCTGGACAGCCACGGAGAGCCCACCATCACCAGCCTGTATACCAACTGGTGAGTGCCTGGCCAGTGGCAAAAACATACAAGTGCTCTGACAGCCTCTGAATCAATTTCTCATGAAAGGTTTGGTGTTTGGGCTCCTGCATGTCTCAGTCATTAAAATTGAGCAAGTCCAGGCCAGCCAGTGTTCTTAGTTCCTCCCAGTGCCACATCAGATGCACACTGACTGTCAGTCTTTGCCAGCCACCATGAGCTCTCACCTTTGGCACAAAATATGGCTTGTAGGCTGCAAAATAGCCACAGGCCTACTGGCCATTTGCTTTGGAGGAGTGCATGCACTTCACCTGCAGTGCTCATTGCGTGGGTACCGGTGGCATTTATTACCGGTGACTCGCAAGGCACATCAGGCTATTCTAAATTGCGATGAAAGTGAAGAGAAGTGAATGATTTTGGGGTGGGGGGGCAGGGTGGTTTTGATATTTCTCATGTGTATAGCTATGGTGAGGAACACCTCTTCTCTTCCACAGGTACCTGGAAACCTTACTGCGGCAAGTAAGCAATGGGCACATTGCTTACTTCCCAGCCATGAAGGCATTTGTCAACCTCCCCACTGAGAACGAGCTGACCTTTAATGCAGAGGAGTACTCCGATATCTCTGGTGAGAACGCTGGACGTGATGCTGATGCATTGGGCTTTCGCATGTTACCTCAGAAATTTTTTAAAAAGCATTACACTCACTCAGGAAGTAACACAACAGGATTGTGGAGCGGTGGACAAAGAGGTTGTACAGTGCTACTTTGAGTTGCTGGTCTTGTGTGTGTGCTTTGTTGTCGTCCTTATTTGTGTAGTTGATTTAGACTTTAAAAAAGGAAATTAAAATTACCTCCTCTTAGATCAAACACAAAGCTACTTTTGTTTGCTTCGTATTAATTAATCATTACTCCCTTACTTGTGAAAATTCTATAGTTATTTTGTTCAAACCTGCCCAGGTGAAATGTCGCCTGTGAGTGAACCCTGGTGCAATGTACTAATATTTGTGTGGGAAAATTATACACCGACCCTGTCAAATAACACTGTTCTGGTTGGTAACATAAAGTGTGTGTGTGTGTGTGTGTCCCACAGAGATGAGGTCTCTCTCCGAGCTGCTGGGGCCCTATGGTATGAAGTTCCTCAGCGAGAGCCTCATGTGGCACATCTCCTCCCAAGTGGCTGAGCTCAAGGTGAGAGGTCACGGGGTCAAAGGTTGTTAGGGGGTGGTTCATGGTAGGGGGAAAATTTCCAAAATCATTATTCTCTTTTTTGGCAGTCTGAAAGGCAGGGAGTCGCCAACAGCACATTTTTATCCTGGGAAATGCACCAGTTGTTATATTGCCTATTCCTTATTTAGTTAATAAGGTGTTTCCTAGAGTCAGTACAAGGAACTCCCTGCAAGATGGATTCATGTGACTTCTCCTACTCTGTAGCTGTATTGCCGTTTCGTGTTTTAGGTATTGGAGAAAGCACAGCCATTGTGTTTCTGTAGGTGCACTCTGAATTGATTTACTTTGAATTTAAAAAGTAAACCGTGCGTTTCCTGTTGTTTTCACAGAAATGTCATTTACGTATAAACAATGGTTTCAAGTGGAAAACCTAAGTTGAAAAATGGCAACAGAAAAAAAAATTCTTACTTCTCGTTGCATTCTTGATTGTAATTGTTGTTTTAATCTCACTCCTTGGCAAGAGTGAATTATTCCCTGACATGCAAACCTTTCATTCCCCATCTGAAAGCAGTTTGGATAAGAAAACAGTTTGGATAAGAAAACAAGCTCAATATCTGGTGACATATTCTTAGCATTTGTTAACATTTTTTTCTAACATTATTTGTTATGAATGAAAGGAAAATGCTAACAGCATGGCCAAGTAGTAATAATAATAATATATCCATTATTATATATGATTGTGCATATATATATATACAGTCAACTCTAGGAATTATTGGTACCCTTCATGAAAATGTGCAGAAATGGCTAACAAAAATGAACACAAACAATGAGTCATATTTTGGGCTCAAACATGAGGGAGTCCTATACTTATTTTTTTTTAAATCTTATTGAATAGTACATACTTATTATCTTTTTCTGCAAAAAAATTATTTTTCAAAATTATTGGCACCCCTACGATTAATATTTGGTGAAGCCTCCCCTGGAGAGGATAACAGCCCTGAGCTTCTTTTGGAGGGATGTTGGCCCACTCCTCTATGCAGAAAATGTCAAGATCCTCGATATTCTTCGAGATTTGCGCTTGTGGACTGCTGTCTTCAATTCAGGCCACAGGTTTTCAATAGTGTTGAAAAGTGTTCAAACGTCTGGAGACTGAGATAGCCAGTGCTAAACATTGATGTTGTGTTCCCGCAACCATTTCTGTGTTGATTTTGATGTATGTTTGGGGTCATTCTCTTGTTTAAAGGTCCATATATGGTCAAGTCTCAACCTCCTGACAGAGACAACCAGATTTTGGGCTGAAATACTGGAGGTGGGGACTCAAATCTCTTGAGTAACTAAAAGGATTTGTTCACCAATGCGTTCACAAATTTGTTCACTGCCCTCGTTCAGACTCTCATTCTTATTCAGTGACTTGTTCTTTGCTAATGAGAACACAAGTCATGCAGTGACTGAAACCTCTAGATGGCTGAGGAAAGAACCCAACTCGGTTCTTCACGGACCCATTCTATGTAGCTTTATTGGTTATTGATTATATCAATGTCGTGGATCATGCAAGCAGCGGTCATAATTTTATGACCTGTAATAAATCCATACATAATAAAATCATATCCGACCATCTTGCTGCAAGTCTGCACTGTAGCATGTTCGGTTCCTTAACGGATTTGTACCTCAACGTTGCCACCGCTTTCAGTTCAGGAAATGTAGCGTTCGGTCACACAGACAGGAGGGGCTAGGAGAGCACAACCCGCACAAGCAGATCAATGCTGTATGTCTAATGGCTATTACAGAGCCCAATAGTGAAAATTGTTAAATAGGAGTAGCTTCAGCCAATGGCAAGTTCGCAACTCATTTAGAGCGGAACCAACGGAACTAATCGTTACAAAGAGGAGAGTCAGTTCCTTTCGTACACCAAAAACATTTTAAGAAGAGCACCAGATCCACTAGCAGCAAAACAGCCCCAGAGCATCAATGATCCACCGCCATATTTTACTGTGGGTGTCAGGTGCTTTTCCTTGTGTGCAGTCATCTTTTGTCTGCAAACATCCCGATGGCGTTCATGGCTAAAATCTTCTAATATGTTCGCATCTGACCACAACACACGATTCTAATTTTATTTCTATGATTCTAGCCATCATTGGAGCTACAGTTCAGGTGCTTCAGTTTATGGGTTGCTCTCAGTAAGGGCTTCTTTCATGCAACCCTTCCAAAGCGCTTGTTGAAATGGGGGGTGGCGTCTTAACAATTTATTTTGAATATATTAACCCCAAGATTCCATTAAACTGTGCAGCTCTGAAATTGTGATCCTTGAGTTCTTCTTTGCCTACCTCACAATCTTTCTCACTGTGCGTGGGTGCAATATGCACATGCATCCTCTTCCTGGCAAATCTGCAATCTGTTCCAGACTTCTGAAACATTTAGATTATTGCCGTGAGTGTGCTTAGTGGTATTTTCAACTGTTTATGTGGGTTTTTTTATATTCGTTACCTGATTTGCGTAGGTCAACCACCATATGTCTCTTCTGAATTGAAAGCTCTGTGGTTTTCCCCGTGGTGATGGATGACAAAGGGATTTTACATGTGTGCAACCTCATATTTGTACCCCACTGGAACAGGAAATGGTGAAAGGCAGAAATACAGTTTCTGAAGACTTTTTTTTTCTTTTTTAAATATATATTTTCATCACAGATGCCACTTTGTTTCATTTTATTTTAAATATTCTTTAGGGGTGGCAATATGTTTTTGTTTTTGAGAAAAGATTTGAATTATTTTTATTAGCGTGTAGTTTCCCCAAATGTTTGAGCAGAAAATTTGAATCATTGTGTATTTGTTTATTTTATACAAAATCTTTTTGCTCATTTGCATGAAGGGTGTCAATCATTCCAGTATATAT
Organism: Synaphobranchus kaupii; assembly: GCA_029718625.1. Taxonomy (NCBI): domain Eukaryota; kingdom Metazoa; phylum Chordata; class Actinopteri; order Anguilliformes; family Synaphobranchidae; genus Synaphobranchus; species Synaphobranchus kaupii. Next base: position 45,784,790 of record CM056383.1, on the reverse strand, counting down.
TATATATAATGACAGTGTGTGCTGTTGAAATGGCTGAAAGCTGGTCCTGCAACAGTACCTCATAAGGTATCTCCATCCTTTCCTCGATAGAAACTGGTGGTGGAAAACGTGGAGGTTCTGACCCAGATGAGGACCAGCTTTGACAAACCTGACCAGATGGCAGCGCTGTTCAAAAAACTCTCATGTGGGTGTACCTTTAGATCCAGAAGGACCAAAATATATATAAAATGTTCACCTGGAGCCAAGAGTGGTGCACTGCTTTAACTCATTCAATGCCAGAGTGTTCTGGAACACTAAGCCTCAGCAGTGCCAAGCCAATATGGCTGTCCACATTCAAACTTTTTAGACTGATCCTGTCAATGTGCAAACTTCTAATAAATCACATTATTTTACCTATTCAACAGAATGTTTTGTTAATGAGGATAGATGGCACTAAATAGTTCAGTTCACTATTAGTACAACGTCAAACAATATTGATGGAAATATACATTTATTTTCAGTGCCGACAAAATGGAACCGACAAAATGATGGTCACTGGAGGAGATATATGGGAAATATGCGTTTACCAGACGGTCGTGGAACGACTGAAAGCTTGGGGAGTCATTTTCTCCTGTTACTGAGATAGTAGCATAGCAGTAGCCTAGTTTGTTATTTTGCCCACTTGATTGTGTTCAATTTCTTTATAGCTATTCTTGGTCACTGGCGCAGAAACGTGTTGGTACAAATCGATGGGGACGCGTTATTCCCGCGCCCCGATGTTGGTTTAGATGGTTAGACATTTTTTTTTAAAAACAATGGGATAAATATAACTTCAAATATTTCCATCTAGAACCATATAAAAAATTTTAAAAAATTAAAAAAGGAGCAAATCCGGGTAAAAGAACATAATTGTAAATTGGTCATAGTTAAATTTTTCCCGACTCAAATCCGGAATTCTTTACCGGTGTAGCAGAGTAAAAACGACCGTGGTCGTCTTTAGTCGCCCTCGGCACTTTAGGCAGTTTGTATTTTCGTCGACTAAAGTCGCCCGCGGCACTGAATGAGTTAAGAGAGCGGCACCGCTTTCGCCTTCATTATCCATGTTTGTTATTTCTATTATTATTAATATTCCTGGTGTGTGGTTGGATTGTGGATTGTTGCCCCTGTCGATTGTTGCCCCTGTCACTTGTTTTTAGCAAGTGGATAGCATGAAGCCATAACATTTGAAACACTACAGACCTGTGTACTCCTTTGTAGTGTGCAAAATAGAACTCCTTTCAGTGTGCAAGTACAACATACATTTCATTGTATTTTGTAGGAGTTATGCATTGCTTTGTGGTCAATGTTGGCTCACTTCTTATTTGTGGGGGTTTCATAGCGGTTGACAGTGTGCTGAAACGGATGACCATCATTGGGGTCATCCTCTCATTCCGATCACTGGCCCAGGAAGCGCTTAGAGATGTAAGTCTTCTATTTTGAGTCCTCCGTTTCCAAGTTGAAATAAGTAATGGTAAATTATTGGTCTGAAAGTCAACCATCATGTGTGGTGTGATTTGTATGTGAAATTCTACACTGTAAATAGTTCTAACTTCTAAATAGTTCTGATTGTGTTGACAACTTTGGCATTTGGGCTTGTAATGAACAAAGCATAATTATGCCAAAACTACTGTGATGAACAAATCTCCTACATTTTAAGGTGCTGTCCTGTCACATTCCATTCCTTGTGAGCTCTGTGGAGGATTTTAAGGACCACATTCCCAGAGAAACGGACATGAAGGTAGAAGACTTCTGGAGTCTGTGGGAACGTTTACATAGCTGACTCATTTGTGTTTGTGGGAAGTCACTTTCCTCCTTTTGCTTGTTCCAGGTGGCGATGAATGTGTATGAGCTGTCCTCAGCTGCAGGGTTGCCCTGCGAGATTGACCCCGCCCTGGTGGTGGCCCTGTCCTCACAGAAGTCAGGTGAGGGTGACACCCTAATGCCCACAATGAAAACAATTAATCAAACCAGTCCAGATCCTGACCGTAAAATCATCTTAAAGAAAACCACTCAGAGGGAGGATGCATTTGTGGAGAAGTTTGTTTTCTAAAAGGGCAGACACCAATTTTTTCCACAACCAAGTCTGCCAAATGGTTTCCTGGAAACCAAGAGCTTTGTGCACTGCACCTTGTACTTAATAACAAATAGGAGATGATTGGTCATAGCGCTGAAATCTTAAGTGCTCTCACATGTTAGACATTCAATATAATCTACCAACGTTCCAATTAGACACAGATGAGAGATGATGACATACAATTGAGTGCACGTTGAGTATAATTGCACAACAACGGTGGTGGGCGTGCTCTCAGACAGACTGTCTCTGCTGCAGTCCCTACGTGGACAGAATCCCGGGACAATGCAGATCAATGTGGAAGGGCCTATGTTTTCTCTTCTCTGGTTCTTTACCATCAAGTGCACTTGTTCATTTTTGACCTCATTAATAAGTCGCTGAACTTTTTGAAACCTTGTAAACCGTGTCACCCCTGGGTTTTCAGCCCTTGTTCTAGAACAGGAGAGGAAATGCAGAATACCAAACTCTCAAACTTTCCCACATCTCTGTGCCTTTGGGATTCCAGTCCTCTCTATGATGTGCACAGGAATATTTCATACATGCCCCCACTGTTTTAATGTAACCTTTTACTGTTTCACATCAAAATAGTCCCTGTTGTTAGGCCTTTGCTGACCCAGGCATGCCTTACTTGATTGGTTTGCAAATGGTGTTATGTGCATGGTGAAACACAGTTAATTGCGACATGTTACTGCAGTTTATTTTGGCTCTTTGCGCTGGTTTTGCATTTAGGCTGTCTGAATTTGAGACTGGACCCTCCATGTGTCTTTTGTATTTAGACTTTTTTTGTATTTCCTCTAGTTATAAATGACAAATCGAACTTCTTGACGGCCTTATCTTTCCTCGTTAACAGAGAACATCAGTCCCGAGGAGGAGTACAAAATCGCCTGCCTGCTGATGGTGTTTGTGGCCGTCTCCATGCCCACTTTGGCGAGCAACATTATGTCACAGTACAGCCCTGCGATCGAAGGTGACAAGCCATTTGAACCGTTGAATTTCCATGACAGCCAACAGGTTGTTGTAGTCTTTCTGTAAATTAATTTTTTTGGTGGGGGTTCACAAGATTCTGGTACATTAAATTGTTTTATTAGAGTGTAGTGTACATTCTGACCCCCAAATCTTTTTTAAGGGCACTGCAACAACATTCATTGTCTGGCAAAAGCTGTAAACCAAATAGCTGCTGCCCTTTTTACCATTCACAAGGGAAGCATTGAAGATCGGCTCAAAGAATTTCTGGCTGTAAGTACGAATAAAAGTGATATGACTTTTCACTTGTACTAGAAGCTAATTTGTGCCCATAATTTTCTTTTTGCTTTGTTCTGTAATGTTTCATACGCATTGCCCTTTTCATGTAAGCATTTACCGTATTAAGATTTAGGGAGGAAAATACTTTATGTATGTATGTGTATACATTCCCAACCAGGATTGTTTAATATACATTTTCCATAAATGGCCTGTAAATCATTCATTGTGTCTAAGATATTTTCCTGGAAGACCTGGAACTTTTCTGCATCACTGAAGGCATATTGACCCCATTTTATTTTTTTGCCAAAATAATTATTTTTGTTGTGGAAAGCAAATTAAGTTTAAAAGGCCTGCCTTCAAACTCCACAAAAATGTGTTACTACAGGAATCAAGAGATGTTTCACTATTCTTTTTGGCTTTAACATCATGGACACACTTGTACATGATTCATTATTGACTCTGAGCACAGGCAGTATATTCTGATTATTTTCTTGACTGAGCACAATACTTTTATAAATTTGATAATATTTAGTTGTTGCATGAACATGCATCTCATTCGCATAGAATGATACTGCAGAGCTAGGCATTCTTTTGATAATCAATCATTGTTGCATACACACAGTAGTATGTGGTTTATGTCAGAATATTTTTAAAGTAATGTCCATTGAGTGCTTCAGTTTTGCAGGTAGAATATCCATGCAGCAAACTATATAAAGTTATTTTTAAGTAATCCTTTATAGCAGAAGATTCCTTTGATATAAATATTCTCTCTGAACATAGTAGGCAATAATATATCGTACGTTTCAGCTTGCTTCGTCCAGCTTGCTGAAGATTGGCCAAGAGACAGATAAATCGACAACGCGGAACAGGGAATCCGTTTACTTGCTCCTTGACATGGTGAGTCAGTTTGTACTGAGAGCTAGAGGCTCTCAGTACATAGTTTATGGGGAGGAGAAGCGTGTCCCCTCACTTTTCTCAGGGAACTTTACTTATCCCCTGCACACGTTGATCAAATTTGTATACTAGTCCCTCCTCCCAAATGAGATCTATGTCGCAGCTGAGGTTGACAACCTTGAGTTGTCTGGGCAACACAGTTTTACAGTACTAACAGCAGATTACATCCAAGGTGTAGAATAGCTAGAATCACCAAAAGCTTGGTTGGTAGCGCATTCTTGCCATTCTCTCAACCAACTTTTGTGGTAAACAGGTATTCCACAGGTAAACAGGTGATGCTATCATGACTGGGTATAAAAGTATATCAAAAGACTCTTGATATCTTATTTCCAGGTACTCTTAGAAGCGATACTATAACCTCTCTGCATTTGAATGGATCTCTATGGGAATTGGGGCGTGGGACTCGATTAAGCTGTAAATTACACAGGAATAGTATGGAACCCATGGTTGGCTAAATGGCTGTAAGTCATCAAGGGTCTGCAGTATGGAACAAGCCTCTAACCGTCACTCTGCTGCCAGATATGCAGTAGATATGGATGGATCACTTGAAGGGTTGTTTCTCCTAACTTATTTTTCCATAGAGTTCAATAGGAAAATGAGTCAGGAGAAACAACCGTTAAAGTGATCCATCCATATCTACTGCATATCTGGCAGCAGATTGATGGTAATTTACAGCTTAATCGAGTCCCACCCCCCAATTCCCATAGAGATCCATTCAAATGCAGAGGTTATATTATCACTTGTAAGAGTGCCTGAAAATACGTTATCGAGTCGTTTGATATCCTTTTATACCCAGTCATGATAGCATCACCTCTGTACCTGTGGAATGTTCCAAACAGGTGTTTTTTGAACTTCCCAGTCTTTTTTTTTTCTTTTGGAACATGTTGCAGGCATCAAATTCGGAATTAGCGTATATTTACCAAATTCTATAAAGTTGATAAGATAAAACATTTAAGTATTTTTTCTTTGTACTGTTTTCAATTAAATATATGTAAAAGAGAATTTACAAATCACTGCTTTCTGCTTTTATGTGCATTTTACATACTGTCCCAACTTTTTTGGAATTGGGGTTTGTATTATATAATCACCATGTCGCGGTAATTCTCTGAATAATGGTGGGAATGTGGCTTTCAGTGAATGTCGCATGTTGTCGAAGACTACATGGAGAATAGGGTAACTTGATACTTTTAAAGACCTGTGGCGATGTATTTATCATGGAATATTGTACTATAGATCCATATTTTTATTGCTTTATTGTAAAATAAAGACTATCTTTGAATTTTAACAAGCTGTTAATTTTTCTTAATTATGCTTTTCATGTTTTGAGGGATTAAGGGAAAAGAGAAAAGCCCTCTTAAGCCACATTATGTCAGAAATAGCTGTGCATGCCATGTAGAATAAAATGTCTCATATTCACATTGTGCTTATTGTGCTATATTGCAAACAATTTAATTAAAAGAGGTAACAAAATTATTTAACCGATCAAATTAAAGATCGAGGTGAATCAATAGGTGTAGAAAAGTGTAGTGTTGACACTTGGCCACTAAACATAATGATTTGGTAGATAATCAAGAATTCAAAGACAATGCATACGATAATGAGCCAAACCTGCATTGTGTTAATAAGTTTAAGGAAAAAATTATGAAAGAATTTAAACTTCACAAACTTTCACTTGCCTCAGGCTCTTAAATGATATGTTTCATCGCAGATTTTTAATATTTATGGATAAAAGGCTAGTTAATTGGGAGACACCCAAAAAAGTGACACCGAAAGTGTTATCTATTACAATAGTTTTGTGTCAGGTCAATTTGACCCCAATTAAAACATAAAAGGCATCATAAAATGTGAACATAATATGAGGATTAATTTGATCAGTTAAAAAATGTTTACACTCTGTATAATTGTTTTCAATATGGCACAATAAGCACAATGTGAAAATGGGACATTTATTCTGAATGACATGCATAGCTATTTCTGCCATGTGTCGTAAAACGGTAAATAGTCCCTCAGAAAAAAAATGCACTTAAGGAAGAAAAATTAACTGCTTGTTAAAAGTCTAGGATTGCAACTGTGTTTGGTATGAAAACCAGCATACACAGGAGGACCCAGGACTGAACTTGAGAACCAGTAACCTAAAGGAAACCTGAAACACAGAAACTCATACTGAGTAAGCCATAACAACCATAACAGTGCTTGACTTTTCCCTGAAACAATAGTTTACTGTATAATTATGTTTAGTCATTTGTAAGAATAATATACATAGTGATGGAGGGTAGTTTAAGTAATTTAAACTACTTGAGAATCAGATCATTACATTCAATAATTAGGGCTGGTTCAAGTCAAGACAGTAATTCAAGTCTGGCAGTTGCATTGACACACATTCCTGTTGGAAGCACAAAAATATAAAATAGATAAACCATAGATGGATAACATAAATATCCTTTTGTCACAATGAGCCCTTGGTTTTCTCACATTTTTGTGCCAGATTGTGCAAGAATCCCCGTTTCTCACCATGGACCTGCTGGAATCTTGTTTCCCCTACGTACTGCTGCGAAACGCCTACCACGCCGTCTACAAGCAGAGTGTCACTTCTTCTGGATAAACGGTGCTCACGTGGGGCTAATGTGCATATAGTCAAGAACATGGGGCTTGGCAACACAGACCACCATAGGTTTGTTTTACATTACAGTCTTACAGTCTTTTCCTGGGATCAGGCCTTTTTTCATATTTTCAGTTGTATTAATGACCAGTTGTTTCCTATAACAGTTATAGTAACATATAAGCTTGGTTTATGAGAATTACACTACTAAATTGAATTTTTGAAAGGCATCTGTGTTTCAATACTTCAAAAAAAAATACATGAAAAAAGAAAACACTTTTGGTGGGGGTGTATTTTAAACATCTACAATCATGTATTTTGCTTGTTTATTGACAAATGTTTCAATGATACTTGGTGATTCTTTTTAGAATGTCGTTCTAGATTTCATCTGTGATTTATGTGCATTTTTTCTGTGGACTTGCATCTTTTTTTTTTTCTTTTTTTTTTTACACTTACGTTTTCTGAAATATTTGCCAAATTATTTACACTACAGCATCTCATTTGGTTTGGAACTGAGACAAATTGTTGGTAACTGCATAAAATTATAGACAGCGGATGGTGTTTGTACAAAGCATAGTATAATTTTTTTAACTAACTCATGATGCCGTGTTGGCATTAACATGCCCATTGTACCTGTCTGTATGGTATGATAAACATTCTTACATATTTATTGAATGTTTATAAATTGTTCTCCCTTGACCACTTTTTGTATGTTTTCAATTTCTTGGAAATTCCTGTGTAACTTCCATAACATAAATAAACATTAGTTATATCCAAGGTCTGTTTCTTTTTTGTGTAAAATTGATTAGACAAATGTGAGGTTATTTAATGCTTTTACCCACACAAGTCTATATTTAAGTATAAATGTACGTCATGCATATAGTTGAATTGTCAGGACATCAAGTAATTAAAATGTTTCAATAAAAGTGTTTATGTCCTGCTGTTTTTAAAGATTCAAAACTGACATGGACTATTTTGAAAGCAAAGTGCAGAATCAGTTTCAGTATGAAATATACAATCTCAATCAAATTGTATTTCTGATGTATCGTAGTCACATGATAGAGATGTACACCTACTGTGGGGAGGGGTCAAAACCGAAATTCAGTTGTGACAATATTTGTCATATGTTTATGCAACACACTACATGTCATTACTCGTAGTTGATGTTGTTTCTGGGATGTTGTTTCCTGAAAAGGTAGAATGTTGTTCAGAATGTCCTCTGAACGTCAGGGAGCATCCTTCGAGTCCTTATTGTGAAGTGGACGCATTGTACTTTTAATCGGTTTGATTTGTACTTTTTAAAATTTGAGGATAGGGCAAATGTGGAACAATGAATACATCTGTCCCAGTCTGTTTGCAGTGTAACTTCATCTCCAGTGACATGAATTATTTTTGGAACCCAATTACTCTAGAACTTTACACATCAATCCATTCACGTTAATTAAACGCTTGGTAGCGTTACATTTGGAATCTACCCTTCAAATAGCCCAGACTAAATGTATTGAAACGGCGATTAATTAATGGTCAGTTTTTTGCTTTGTTTGTGCATGTGTATGGAGAGGGTCGGGCTTGGTAGAGACTACCAAAAAATCTCGTCCTGAAGAGTTAAGTCATTGAGTGTAGCAATCGCAGAACGCGAGAGAGCCAGTTCGCATCAGACTGCACCATGAACGATATGGACTTGTGGACACCGGAATGAGAAATTAATGCAACACAACCAACTCCTGAATCGTTACGTTTTTCACCGAATGATTTCACTTTTTTGTTACAAACGTTGGGATGAACAGCAGCATTCATTGACCCTCTACAATTAGGCTATGCGCAAAGCCTGTTCTCAGCTTAAGAAATTAGTTAACTTCAAGATTTTAGTTTTTTTGTTTTTGCTGATTATTTCAGGTTTATAAAAGTTATTTTTTGTTACTTTAAATTATTTAATCTATGCTTTGATCAATTACAGCTTCAAAAGAAAAAAAATTGTATCATATTTTGCAAAATGTTTTCATACGAAATGTACTTAAGTTTCCTTGCTGTTGCCTGCCTCATTGACATACCGCAGTCAACAGCAGCGGCTTGTGAGCCTGTCCGGATCCCAATGTGCAGGTCGATGCCGTGGAACATGACGAAGATGCCAAACCACCTTCATCACAGCACGCAAGCGAACGCAGTCCTGGCCATTGAGCAGTTCGAGGGGTTGCTGGGCACCCAGTGCAGCGAGGATCTGTTGTTCTTCCTGTGTGCGATGTACGCGCCGATCTGCACTATAGACTTCCAGCATGATCCGATCAAGCCCTGCAAGTCTGTTTGCGAGAGAGCCAAGTGCGGTTGTGAACCCGTTATGAAGAAATACAACCACACATGGCCAGAAAGCCTAGCCTGCGACGAGCTGCCAGTCTATGACAGAGGTGTTTGCATCTCGCCGGAGGCTATAGTCAAAGCTGAAGGACCGGGTAAATAATATAGTAGCCTATTCTAATCTCACAACTGCAACTAGGCTAGCCTAAATGCTTAAATGGTTAGGTGCGTGTTGTGTGTTGAAAATGTAGTAGATTTGCCATGTGGTGCCTGTAGCTAGCCTTTGATTACTGAAAGGCACATATATTTAACGTCCGTTTGTTTTTTATTATCGTTTTACAAGATAATCCATATTATCAAGACTTCTCAAAATGCCCACCAGGTAAGGAAATTTAACAAGAATCCTATTCAGTTAGCCAATAGAAGTATAGCTTTATTTTTTTATTTTTTTACATAAAGTGCCAATTGTGGCGTTTACTTCTGCAAAGCGTTGTTAGTGTGTGATAAATAAGAGACCACCGTTTTATGCACGTTTTATCTGAAGAATAGATATAGGCGAGGGTTAGCTCCTTGCCTTTACCACTATGCATGATTTGCATCACAGTTTTAGGCAAAAACTTGACCTCTGTCTGCATTATATTTAGAGTCAACCCCAGACTTTCCTATGGATTCTCACAATGTCAACTGCAAGGGCTCCAATAGTGGTATATTTCCTTTATTTGATTTAATATAATGTTGATTACATAAACATGTATGTATTTTCAAATATTTAACATTTTAATTTTTAGTCAAAGTTAAGGACAAATGTTGATTGAATCTCAGCCAGAGTCTTCATACAAACTTGTATTATTCCTTGAAAGTTGAGAAAGTGTGTATTTAATTTCTCTGTGTGTTGTAATGATAATAATAATTCATTCATTCATTCATTTGTCTTCCCTAGAGCAATGTAAATGCAAGACGGTCAGACTTGGCCAGAAGACATATTTAAAGAATAATTACAATTATGGTAAGTTTTCAGTGTTGTTTAATAGTTGAATGCAATACTAACATATAAGAAATGAAGAAAGAAAGTTCAATATGACAAGTAGCCTACAGTTTAGTATGCAAATATGAACAGACTATGAAAGTAAATATTGCCAATATTGCATAATGAAACATGCACTTTAAAAAATAACAGGAGACACAGAAACATGCTATTGAATATGAGTGTTGGACAAGTGTGAGAATTACCCCAAAAAGGATTTTTTTTTTTCTTGTTATTTAATTTCAATGAGATTGTAAGAGATTGCGCAGAATGTTGATGGATCAATAATTCTACTACCTATACAAAAAACAAAAAAAGTAAATCTTAAGTATTTTTCTCTTATATTTTGTACTTAAGTATTTTGTCTTATAATTAGACTTAAAATCTTATGTCTATTACTCTTTTGCTACGTAAGACAAGACGATCGCCAATGAGGCGCGAGTTTGACTCATTTCAAAATTTGCCCATTGGGTAAGAATTGTCCTTGACAAGCAAAATGTTACTGAAAACAAGCTAATATTTTCTACTTGAGAGAAAAAAAATATTTTAAGTCTCATTACAAGACTAAAACACTTGTTAAGACTGACTTTTTTCCACTACCATTCATTTTTCACTAAATAGAAATTGGTTTTTATTGTTTCCTCTTTACAGTAATTCGAGCAAGAGTTAAAGAAATAAGAAGCCGGAATCACGATTTGAGTGCGATCGTAGAAGTCAAGGACATCCTTAAGTCATCACTGGTCAACATTCCCCGTGACACAGTAACAATTTACTACAATTCGGGCTGCCTGTGCCCTCCTCTCACAGCCAATGAGGAGTACATAATCATGGGCTATGAGAACGAGGAACGCTCCAGGTACTGCTCCGCAATCTGTGTGATTCTCTGTAAAGCACTTCATGAATGGACCTTTGGAGTCATGGAGTGTCATGAGGGGTTGCATCGTAATTTGATTTGCTATTACTTTTCATACTGTATATTTTAATTGATTTGTTCCAGGTTACTGCTTATTGAAGGGTCCGTTGCACAGAAGTGGAAGGACCGGGTGGGAAGGAAGGTCAAGGTACCAATTACGTTACTGAACAGCACAAAGATCTACCTTAATGTCACTCATAATGGAATGCAATTGTTGTTTTGTGTTCTTTGAAAATATGTTTTTCCAGTGATTTCAGAAATTAATTTAAAAAATCTTACTAATTTGTTTGTGAGTCAAAGGTAAGGCCAAATATGAACTTAATCCAGGCAAAATTGTATGAAATGACTAACAAAGGCCGGGCAATAAACAAGGTATGAAGTATCTACATGGTATCATGAAGTATCTACAAGTGGCAAATAAGTAAAACATTATGAGAAGTTAGCACCTTTAGTTTGAATAACAAGTGATTTTGGCCAGGGGATTATCAAATGGTGTGCCTCATAACAGGGCAGGGCTCCAAACAAATGGAAAGGGGGCTCCTGGATGGCATATCTATCTGAGGCACTTGTTCTTAGTGCAGTGATTTTGTGATAAAATCCTGGCAATGCCAGAAGTGACTGTCAATGAATACCCCAAATGACACACGTGGCAATAGCATCTCTTTGGATGGGAGGGTCCTCCGGCCGATTGGCCACCTGAAGCCTGCTAGTGACATCTATACCAGTTACACAGAATATTGCAGCAATAGGATGTCCCTACAACTATAATGAAATTATGAAATTATAATTATTATATTCCAACATAGCATTATTCATTATAGAATGACATAGATTCTGTTGCTCAGAACATTGAAATTTGAACTCAGAACGTGTTTTTTTTTATTTATTTGAAATTGTCAAAATAAAACTTACTTTAGTTACTCTGCTAGCAAAAGAAGTGAATACTCAGCTGAAATGATAACTGAAACTTTCACTCTTGGCTTACACAAAATGAAGTTACAATGCGAACAGTAGACTGATTTTTACTTCCCCTTAAGCTGTGTGTGTGTGTGTGTGTGTGTGTGTGTGTGTGTGTGTGTGTGTGTGTGTGTGTGTGTGTGTGTGTGTGTGTGTGTGTGTGTGTGTGTGTGTGTGTGTGTGTGTGTGTGTGTGTGTGTGTGTGTGTGTGTGTGTGTGTGTGTGTGTGTGTGTGTGTGTGTGTGTGTGGACTTTGCCACACCACTGTAGACTTTACTTCAAAGCTAAGACATTTCTTGGATGAAATGACACCCTGTTGAGATTAAGGACATTTTTACCCAGTAATAATGTAGAAGGGGCCCTCCTGTCCTGAGTCCAAAGTTTTATGGAACACAACAGTATCTTCCCACAGTCAGGGGAATAACATTGGTTAAGAAAACAGCACCCTCATGCTCCAAAGCACATAGACTGAGATTTTATGTCCTTTCAAACGTTTAAGGTCATCCTCGACTTGAGTAATACAGCCTTTTGTCAGTTCTTTAAACCTGGTGCAGGGAGCAGATGGGCTGCGTTTGACAGCTGAAGAGAAACAGGCACAGTCTAGAAAAATCAGGGTCAATCTTGTGGAGGGTATGTGAGCTGCAAATCCTGGGGGAAGTAATCTCTGTAGCTGCATGCTTGCCAATGTTGCCAGATGCTTTTGAGTTCCTCACCCCAATTCTTTTTTTTGTTAAAATCCTTTTTCAAGAATTAAAAAAAAAATTTAAATCCCCATCATTGCAAAGTGCTGTCCCATTCCTCTTATTTGTACCATTTAGAGCCGTTGCACTCATGCACTCACAAATTTATGCTGGGCACATATGTGACGTCAACCAAAGTCTGGGGGCTCAGGCGGACACTGAGATTGGGCCCTAATGTCTCTGGATCAATGTGGTTTAATCTTACAATGTGTTGGGAGGATTGCGCCTGTAAAAGAGCAGGCAGACAACTCAGCGCTGTGTGATTGTGTCATTTTAGCGGTGGGACCAAGCACTCCGCAATCAAAGCAGGGGAAGTGCAGGGAGAGGAAGCCAGAGGAGAAGCCGTCACTGAACTGAAAACCACGTCCGTGGGAAGCAGAGCTAACAAAACGTGGAGCCAAGAGAAACAAGTGAAAAAAATTGCACTATTGCACGTTCTTTTTTTATTGTGACATTAACTGCAGTTTAGTTGAATGTAGATTGTTTTTATATATTTTTTTATATTATTATTTTTGGTTGTAATTTTGGTTTGCTTTTCATTAGTTCACTTGCACGAAAGTAGTGTTTGTTTTAATAGCGCTGTAGGAAGTGTTGGACAAGCCTGTGGCTTTGGACTCGCAGAGTGGTGAGGCTTTTGTGTGAGTGAATGCAACACAAAAAGTCTGAAGAGGAGGGCCAGATATTTAAGTAACGGCCATACGCTGGCAGAGATGGATGTGTCCATGAAACAACAACATTTTATTCAGCTTTATGCTTATAATGTAAAGAGAAATGGAATTTAAGTAAGCTGTTCTGGTTGCAGCTGAAATGTATACAGCCAGAAGGAGGACTATCTTAACTTCAAAGGATGAGCTCTGAAGATCGGAGGGGTAACAAAAAGTCTTTTTGGCAGGAATCACAGAGAACGTGTCAGAATGATCTGAGGCTTGGATTAAATGGTATCAAGGACGAAAACAAAATGATATTCTTACTGAAAATGTTCACTATAAAAGAGATTTACACAATTGCTATTTTAATACATATTATCAGTTTCTTTTAAACATGCCAATGGTTTGCTCATGCTGTATGTACATTCCATGTAATTCCATGGATGTGACACCTTATCTGTCTGGCAACTGTCTTTGGTCAAAGGGTTTTTTTCCGGTGAATTTTCCATTCCTTTTTAAAAATGTATTTACTAGTTCATAGCACTCTTATAATGCTTATATAAAACAGCTGATGTGAACCATCAATCAGTTCAGTATGTAAACCTGTTAGACTTCATTTTCTTTTAAATATGTCTGGCTTGTGTCATTGCCGAGGCATGCCTGCACGTCTGTCTCGAAAAGAGATCAAGGTTTACAATATTTACTCAAATGATGATCAGGGGATAAAACAAAAAGGTGACAAATGTGCGTGAATTAAATTTGATGCTCAATCCAGCATGCATTTCTGGTACAGTACACACATGGTGAATTAAAGGAGAGCTTTACTTAAAAGTTTTGAGTGCATTATGTGGTTCTTTAAAATGAAGGTTATGTGCCATTGGTAACCACAGTTACCACAGGTCTGTAGGACCTAAATATATATTTTACAGCACATTTTTAAGCCACAGGATCAAAGTGCTTTACAATAACATAAAAATAGGACACAATAAATATTTGTAAAACAAGAAAATGTAAAGTCTAGGTCAATAAAATATCCACATGGGCTCAGCAACTCTGATGTATATTTAGGGGCTGGTTAGACTAATGCCTTGTATATGACTAATAGAATCTTAAAATTAACTTTGGAAACAACTGGGAGCCAATGAAGAGATTCCAAGATTGGGATAATAGGGGCTCTTTGACTCAAGTTTCGCAGTTTAGCAGCAACATTCTGAGTCACAGCTGTGGATGTTTTGCCAGGGGCATCTACAATGATACATAACAATGTTCTTGTCCCCATATTCTCTTGTATACAGTGCACACCAAAAGGGTTAGGACAGTGACACATCTGTTGTTTTGGCACATTGGACTTGAAATGCAACAGTGGCTCTGAGGTTAAAGTGCAGACTTTTAGCTCTAATTTGAGGGTTTTTACATCCATAGCGGGTGAACTGTGTAGCAATTGTAGCCATTTTTACACATAGCGCCCCCCCCCATTTAGGGCACCACAAGTAATTAACATAAACTTGTTATCATATTTAATATTTGGTTGCATATCCTTTGCATGTCATGGCTTCCTGATGTCTGACCCAACATCAAAAGACTCTTGATATCTTATTTGCAGGTACTCTTACAAGCGATATTATAATCTCTCTGCATTTGAATGGGTCTCTATGGGAATTGGGGGTGGGACTAGATTAAGCTGTAAATTACACAGAAATAGTATGGAACACATGATTGGCTAAATGGCTGTAAGTCATCAAGGGTCTGAGGTATCAAACGAGCCTCAAACCATCACTCTGCTGCCAGATATGCAATAGATATGGATGGATCACTTTAAGGGTTGTTTCTCCTGACTCATTTTCTTATTGAACTCTATGGAAAAATAAGTTCCAAAAGGATCCATAATGCATTGATGCAAAAGTTTGTTTTATCAAAACAGTTGATTTGTAGTTAACCCCTTCGCACAGATGGCAAATGTGGTCAATTCTCACCTATTTAGGAGGTGTTCTATTGAAGGGTTTATAATTCCAGGTGTGAGCATCACATAAACTTGAAAATGGCTTTTTTTAAAGATTCGTTTATTTTAATAATGTAGGTCAAAATAAAGTGCCACAAATGCAAAGAAACAGGAAAAATGTGCAAAAAAATTATTATTTTTTTAGTTTGCAATGAAATACTGAGAGGTTCATATGTGAAACAGGTAAATCTATACATGTCCTGGATCATAGACAGACTCCATGTCCACAAGTATGCAAAATCTGAGGGTGATATGCAGAACTACGAAAGATCTATGATACAACATATAAGCAGTTTACCCTGTTGTCCATTACCATCTCCAAATCTATCCAAATGGTACCGCTGTAAATCATAAAATGATATATTTAACAACAAATCAACTGTTTTGGCTCATAAAACTCACTTTAGCATCATTTTCAAGTGGGAATTACTATATTTTCATCAGTATAGGGGGATAGGTCAAATGCCCTTTCCAAAACATGTCATAAATCAAATATTTTTTGTCATTATAAAGCATACATTTGCCCCTTCTGATGGTTTAAGATGAAAACATTGATATCATACTGTTCCACACACCTAAATATGTAGCCTAATCATTCATTCTTGTACCTCAATAAAACATAACTTTTTCTGTACCCTACAGTATGTATTCTCTTGCTTCATGCCCTGTGCAAATGTAGCATGTTCGCGGTGTCCCTCAGTGAGGAGGGAATGGTGGTGGCTGTTGGGATAATTACAAAGCCAGATTGAATGATTGATTGAATGATTGGATGATTGGAAGAGTGAGTGCTTGAATGAGTGTAAGGTACTCATTGGGATTGAGTGATTGGAAGGGAACTCTGGGGCTGGGTTCCCTGAATATAATGAAGCGCACCTGGGGTAAAGAGAGAGGACTGAGGGAAGACGAGAGAGAGTGTGTGTGGGTCTCTGGATGCTTGCATGAGGCGGTGTTTCTTTTTGTTATTAGTTTTATTACGTTTCTTTATATAAATGCGAATGTGTTGTGTCAATGTATGGCGAGAACTTACCTGAATGAGGCGGGCAGCTGAAAGCAATCTGAGGCGCCTGTGAAAACAAGAACCACAACAGCGGCATTAGACCCGGAACTGGCGGACAGCAACGACGGCGATGTAAGGACAACAGACTACATTTCCATTAATTCCACAGGAAACCCAAAAGACATTTAAAACACGGCCACAGCGTAACGTCCGTTGTTAGTGATCCAATCATGTCTCTTGGAAATACGAGACACTAAGGGTCATTAAACTAAAACAAATAAGACTGAAGACATTCCAGTCTGTCGCACCAATTCACTTCCACTTCTACTCCATTTTGCATAGTGTTGCACACAGCTGCACAAGAGGCAGCACTCCATTTTCTCTTCCCCCTTTCTGCTATCTACACAGCTACAAAGGTGGATCTCCTTTTGCTTTCTCCATTGCACCAGCAACACCGCTGCAGCGGCATCAGAAAGGCCGCGGAGAGACACGTAAGGAACAGGTTAGCTTGTCTAACAGCATCTAACCATAGAACGTGAACTGAGTTAACACCTCCGACCGATGGTTAGCTTCCGATCCACGGACAAAGATGCAAACCAGGCGATAACCAGGCCAAAGGAGACGCCCTGGCCATCCACCTCATGGACAAGCCAGCTGTAATCAACTCACCACGGACTTCAGTAAGACTAATCAAACATCCCAGGCATAGCTTAGTATTGTAGTCTGAATATGTGATTTGATTGTATCTCGACTTTGTGTGATAATAATAGCTATAAACTTGTTGCACTGGTTAGCAAGCTAGCCGACTGGCCTATCGTTTCATAGCTAATGTGGTAGTACTAACTCACCTGAGCAGGCCTCACTGGTTTGCTCCTCTATCCTAACACTGACTAGCATTCGTGTGATATGATCTCATTTTAGCTTACTGTAGATGGTTAAAGGGTTAGTTCGGAATTTTGGAGTTATTCAAAGCCCAGATGTTCAGCCTTACTTGAGGTTTAATATCAGGGGATATTAAACACCGCAGTTTATGCGAGAAGGTGGAGAAAAGTTACTTGGTCCGACCATCGTTGGAAAGGGGGGTTTCCTTTTTGGAAGCGTGGAACGCAGATCCAGGGAAACAATGTGAATTCCAAATTACATTACATTTATTTACATTACATTTATTTAGCAGACGCTTTTATCCAAAGCGACGTACAGTAAGTGCGTACAGAGACATCATCATCATTACAGAACAGACAAGGCAAAGCACATCCTTTGCATAATGTAGCAGCTATCCCTAGCAATGAACGTTGACTGTAGTTCACAGTAAGCTGTGGGCAAATCAGCAACACCACACTTTCATTCCAAATACTATTATAAACTATACTATTATAAACCATTCCAAATACTATTATAAACTATGCTATTATAAACCATTCCAAATACTATTATAAACTATACTATTATAAACCATTCCAAATACTATTATAAACTATAATAAACAGACAGGAAAACACAGGGAACAAATCCTTGGCACAAATCCTTGGCACAAGTTGGCAGGATGATTTGCATCTCTGGCAGTACCAGGGAAAAAGCGCCTTCCGTGGGGCACGTGGGATGTCAGGGGACCGACCGCCTTTCTTGTCCAACTTTTAAAGAGCCGCGCTTACGCTGGCTACGCTGCCTCCGATATGATATCGGGTTCTTGCAAGTCTAATGCTAAACGTTGAAATTAAAAGCCTAATGATAAAAACATTGATATGGGGTTTTAGACACAAAAGGATTAATTTCAACTAAAATATCTTACTGCAGTTTTTGGGTTTCTTTTATCTAACAGCGGGATGCCGTCGGCGAGGGTGAGAGGGAGATCATGGTGTGACAGTGGATTTTTAAGCCCACTTTTGAGCATCACGTGACTCAGGCTACGCTGTATTGGTGTACAGTACATTAAAAGTCCTCTTGGAGGCGGTGCTGAATGCGTCATTGCTGAGATACGTAGGAACAGGAATCCCCCGTAAAGGATTCTCCTGATGGAAGTTGTAGTCCATTCGTCCATTTGTAGTCCATTTGTCCCAACATCCCCCCTTTGGCTTTAGGATGAGGCTTAAGCCAGTAATTCCTGAGGGCAAAATGATAGTTAAGAGTTCTTTCTTCTTTCTTTCGGGTTCTTGCAAGTCTAATGCTAAACGTTGAAATTAAAAGCCTAATGATAAAAACATTGATATGGGGTTTTAGACACAAAAGGATTAATTTCAACTAAAATATCTTACTGCAGTTTTTGGGTTTCTTTTATCTAACAGCGGGATGCCATCGGCGAGGGTGAGAGGGAGATCATGGTGTGACAGTGGATTTTTAAGCCCACTTTTGAGCATCACGTGACTCAGGCTGCGCTGTATTGGTGCACAGTACATTAAAAGTCCTCTTGGAGGCGGTGCTGAATGCGTCATTGATGAGATACGTAGGAACAGGAATCCCCCGTAAAGGATTCTCCTGATGGAAGTTGTAGTCCATTCGTCCATTTGTAGTCCATTTGTCCCAACATCCCCCCTTTGGCTTTAGGATGAGGCTTAAGCCAGTAATTCCTGAGGGCAAAATGATAGTTAAGAGTTCTTTGTTCATTGTTGTCACAGGCTTAGGCATCTGGGCATTTGATACATGCTGTAAACTGTTATGTTCGGGCGGGGGAGAAGGACCCAAACGCAGGCAGGAGTATGAAAAACCGAAGTTTAATAAAAGGCCAAGGCAGCAATCCGTGGTACAGACAGGCAGGGTCGAAAAACTGGGGAGACAGGCAACGATACAAAGCACAGTCCAAAGAATGGTCAACGAACAGGCAGGGGTCAAAACCGGGCAGGCACAGCAAAAGCACAAAAACAGGATCGTGAGAACACAGACAGGAGTCAAAACCGGGGAGGCAGAGGAGGAACAAAAAGACAAAATGAAGATCAGACAACAAAACTAAAATAACAGGGGAAGGGCGAGGGATAACAAAAAACTCGGAAACAAATAACTAAGAAACTCGGAATAGACTCGGAAACAATACAGAAGCAAAAAATCTTGTGTAAGGAACTCGCGAAGACAGACTGAAATAACAGGGTTTAAATACACAAGGAGAAGATGACACAAAAGGAATCAGGTGTGAAGGGGAGGGGAAATGGGAGAGTGACGGTTAACAAGGACCAATAATACAATGACGGGGGAAACGTAAGACACGGACTGGAATACACATAGACACAATGATGACAAACGGCCTGGGGTTAGCAGGTAAACAAGTCGTGAGCTTAGAATTAGAAGGTTCTATCTGCGTTAGGCATAGTTTTGAGATATTGAGCATCAAATTTTTCACTCCCCACATCTCAAAAATGTTTCATAGTGTATTATTCTGTTATTGCTTATTTTGTCCCTCATCTTAGGTGTACTTAAAATGCAAAGTATGAAAATGTTGTGAAATTTGTAAGTGGGGTATTTTGAAGAGCCAAAATTGCAGATAAAACCTTCTAATTCTGAAGAGGTAATTTCGATTGAGAATTATAAGGTTCTATCTGTCACTGAAGGTGCATCGAATAATATTGTTTATTGAAAACTGCAGTTATTTTAGTATTTAAAAATCTTGATGTTTATTTCACTTTGCTGATATCAAAATACATTATCAAAAACCAACATAAAGTGTCTTAGTAAGGTGTTGGGCCACCCCAAGCCACCAGAACAGCTTCAATGCGCCTTGGCATAGATTCTACCTCTAGTCTAGCATATACATATATAGTCTCTGGAACTCTACTGGAGGGATGGAACACCATTCTTCCAAAAGATATTCCCTCATTTAATGTTTTGATGATGGTGGTGATGAACTCCCATAGGTTGAGATTTGGTGACTGCGAATGATTCACATCATTTTCATACTCATCAAACCATTCAGTGACCCCCCATTCCCTGTGGATGGGGGCATTGTGATCCTGGAAGAGACCACTCCCATCAGAATAGAAATGTTTCATCATAGGATAAAGGTGATCACTCAGAATACCATTGTATTGATTTGCAGTGACCCTTCCCTCTAAGGCAGGGATGTCAAACTCATTCCATCGAGGGCCGAGTGTATGCAGGTTTTTGTTCCAACTGTGCCCTACACCAGCTGATTTCACTAATTAGCTCAGCTCTTCAACCAAGGAGGTGAACTAATTAGTGGAATCAGCTGGTGTAGAGCATGGTTGGAAAAAAACTTGCATACACTCGGCCCTCGATGGAACGGGTTTGACACCGCTGCTCTAAGGGGACAAGTGGACCCAAACCATGCCAGGAATAACAGAGCCACCGGACCCCCTCACTTTAGGGGTTTTTCCTTTAATTTGTCACCCATCTGTATGTATATACATACATACATATATACAGTGAGCACCATAATTCATTGGACAGTGACACATTTCTTTTGGTTCTGTACTCTAGCACTTTGAGTTTGAAAGGATACAATAACAATGAGGTTGAAGTGCAGACTCAGCTTTAATTCGTATTTTCATCCAAATGAACCGTTTAGAAATTATAGAACCTTTTGTACATAGTCCCCCTCATTTTGGGCATCAAAAGATATAGGACAGTTTAACATAATGTAGAATAAAGTAATAATTTAAAATATTTGGTCGCATAGCCTTTGCATGCCATGATTTCCTGATGTCTGTGACCCAACAATATCAAAAGACTCTTGATATGTTATTTTCTGGTACTCTTACAAGCGATACTATAACCACTCCACATTTGAATGGATCTCTATGGGAATTGGGGGGTGTACAGAACCAAAATAACGAAAAATGTGCCACTGTCCAATTCATTATGGTGCTCACTGTATATATATTTTTTATTATTACTATTTTAAACAAAGTCAGTGTGCAATACAATAACAGGAAAAGACAGGACAGAAGCACATGAGTTTACAAAGAAGCATATTACATTACATTATTCTAACTTAAAGGGTAAGTTCGCTATTTTGGACCTTGGACCCTATTTGCGGTCCGTCTTCCATGAACCTGACCCATGAAGTCCATTTTTTCGCTGATCGGTCCAGTATTGAGTTCGCTACAGATTTCCTGTAGGCTCTCACTGGGCTACAATAGAAGTCAACGGGGCAATTAGAAATGTTCGATAAATGTGCTTTCATGTACAATAAATGAGACGGGAAGCTCAGGGTGTATTGTTACCGGTCTCAGTATGCTCTCCTGTGAAATGTATCTCAATCCGAACATTTTTACGTGTTTGGCATGGCTTGGAAGTAAACATTTCTCTGTTGCTTGTTTTCGCTGCTCCCGCGGAGTACTATGTGTCGGGGGTAGGGGAGCGGGAAGGTGTGCCGGCCGTTTACGAAACTATCTATGTGAGCAGTCTGCGTTTGTTTACCTGCAGCAACGTAGGCTACAATTTCCACAAAAAAACTTGGATGATGGATGACTATAATGATTACGAACGAAGAATTCGATTTTGACTTTGACGCTACTGGCTACAGATTTGAGCCAGAATACACGGACACGGAACTACAAGAGATGGATGATAAGAGAGCAAGAGAAGAGAGAGAGGCTGAAGTTGCGCAGGTAATGTTATCCGAAGTCAGTGCGAGGTAGTGCGGTCGGAGAAATAGTTCTGTTTCAAATGGAACTGTTGTTTCATCGTTCGGTTTGCGTTTGCGATAGCCTACATTTCACAGGAGAGCATACTGAGACCGTAAGAATACACACTGAGCTATAAAAGCACATTTATCGTTGTTTTTCCATAACATTTCTAATTGCCCCGTTCACTTCTATTGTAGCCCAGTGAGAGCCTACAGGAAATCTGTAGCGAACTCAATACTGGACCGATCAGCGAAAAAATTGACTTCATGGGTCAGGTTCATGGAAGACGGACCGCAAATAGGGTCCAAGGTCCAAAATAGCGAACTTACCCTTTAAACATAGTCCCAGTGTGTGTGTGTATGTGTGTGTGTGTGTGTGTGTCTGCCAATGTCGATGGGACTATTCTAACTTAAGCATAGTTCCAATGTGTCTGTGCATGTCAATGTTGATGGGCATATTCAAATTTAAACATAGTCCCAATGTGTGTGTGTGGTCAAAGCCTTGCCCCAAAACATGCCTCAGTTGACCAGGCAGTAGCTGATTTAATCTTTGCACATTACCATGTAGTACTCCTTGGTTGCGTCCCAATATTCGTCAGTCCTCTCCTCCTTTCCTCCACTCCCCCACTACCACTTGTCTCCTACCCGGAAGTATGCAAAACTTCCTGAACATTCTGAGTACAAGTAGTTGCATGTACAGTATACAATGTACCTGACATTGCGGTTTGCGTCGAGACATTAATCAATTTGTAACCATTTGTAATTAATATGTAGCCTAATCAGCAACATTAGATTAAGACATAAAGATCAGTTTCTGGGGCATGGAGGAAAGGAGGGTGGATTTTTGGAGTATTGGGACATGCCCCGTCTATGGCAGGCATGTATTTTAACATGGACCTCAGATCATTTTTCTTTGCTTCTGCCAGAGTATAATTTCTTTGTAGATTGTGCAAGAGGGACAGTGAAAGGCAGCACACCTTTGTTGGCCCTGGTACTACACCTACTACAGCTAGGCCTGTAGTAGGTGTATTATACCTTATTATAAAGTCTATGTTCGGTACACCCCTCCCACACACGTGCGAGCTAAGCATTGACAATGTTATCTCAAAGTTGCTAAGGTGTGAGCTAAGCATTGACAATGTTATATCAAAGTTGCTAAATCTAGCTAGCTTGCAACACAACATACTATTTTATGTAAGACAGACAAAATAAAGGTTAAGGACAGCACTCTTCCTTGTGGGGTATATATTTAATCAAAAACTGATGCGTTTCGGAGTCAAGTTAAGTTACTCAATGAACGAACTGCGGAGCTAGATTCTAGGTGTGAACACTATCACTAGCTAACCATGTAAACAATTAGAAACGAACTAGGTAGCTACGTTTTCACCCTGTGGTGAGCAACCCCAGTTGTTTTCACACTTGCATTTTCAATCCAGGATTTTTTCCATGAATAATAAAGTTTTATTTAGGAGTGAAACTGACTGTGAAACTGTATTGACAACTAGCTAACGTTCGCTAGCCTGCTAAATTAGCTAACGTTAGATGAAAAGATAAATTATCTCTAACCTGTTGTCTTTTAAAGTCATCCCTCATTTCTTATAAAATATTACGTTTTTTTCTGTTTGTCCTTCTTACCATGCTTTGTTTATTAGTGACTTTGCTTTGCATTGCTTTGCTTATCAGTGTCAACAAATTTCGAATTACGAATAAAACGTTCTCTAATTGGCTACTTTGTTTATGATCAGGTCTGTGATTGGACTGCAGATAGAACCTTATAACGCCAAGTGCAGAGGGGGATGTGCAGATAGAACTTTCTGTTTTTGTATATTTTGACCAAAAAAATAAATAAATAATGAATAATGATTAACACATGTATGAAGAACCACTTAAAGATTACTTTTATGTAATTAACTCATTTTTGATAAAAACGTCAGATAGAACCTTCTCAGCTCACGAAGTGCACAGCTCAGAGGGGAGGAACACGAAAGTGGACACACGTGCAGAGAATGCGAAATCACAGATAGCTACAGGGATAGGATAACGAGGAGGGAAATGACAGCTGCAGGTAGAAACTCAAGATGAATTAGTAATTAGTAATGTTAGTAGCGAACTCTAAAACCCTAATGTTAGTAGGTTAGCTGGTTAGTATTATATGCACGTTAGTTTGTTAGCAGGTTAGTATTAAATCTAATCTAACAGTTAGTATGATTAGTACATTAGTATTAAATACAAATATTAATAAAGCCAGAAGGAAGAAAACGAGATACGAAATATAGAGGAAACCCGAATGTTCCCAAAATCACCCGAATAGTGTAATGACAAAGACAGGGAGTGGAATCTGAGGAACATGGAACGCGGACTGACAATCGCGAGGGAAATGCAGGAAAAACAAAAGGAAGAAATCAGGAAATATAACAAATAAAACAGACAGAATTACAGGATCCTAACAGTAAACATCTCGGCAAGCGATGCATATTGCTGCTAACATTGATACCTAATCAGGATATATACATCAAAACACTCTTACAACAAAAACTACTGGTTACACAGTTATATTCCCTGAGATTATATGGCTACCTAGCCTGTGAGGCACACAAACAAAGGTAGTTAATGAGATACAGGGAGCCCCTTTCACTCAATGAGGTCTTGGGAGGTGGTGTGGGAGGGAGAACACCACACGGCCTTCGTTTAAAATGGTCAGGAATGTTAGTGAGTGAGTCAAGGTTAGAGTGTAAGGCTTGGATGTGTTTGGAGAGAATTAGAACCACTCCCGCAGTGATGATCCAGCCACTAAGGAGGAGCCCAAAGGCGACCCCACTAATGGTACTCCACTGATCGGATGACCTCACTATAGGACCTAGGAGACTAGTTTGAAGTCCAGACTGATCCAGGCTAATCTGAACAGTTTTAGTCCCTTCAGACAGAAGCTACTGCTGAAGGGTGTCATCCAGATGGAGACTATGGCCTCGGAAGGCATCCACCATCTCAATCTCATTTTCATACGTCTGAGAGTCGAGATGGTGCAGGACAATGTCCTCAATATGAACAGTAGTCCCTTGGGGGACTCTAATGAAGACAGTCTGGTTGGGGAGTTTCATCCTGGTGGCTGTATCATGGCGGTCATTCAACATTGTAATTTCCTTTTTAGGGGTGTTAACAAGCTATCGGGCTCCAACTCTCTCCAATCGGGTTTCCCCAACATCATCCTTGATAGTCACGCTAGCTGTACATTTTTCTGAAGAGGCCCCGTCCCTCAGACCACACAAGCGTTCTGTTGTGTCTCTGATAAAAGGGTTGCTAGGACACACCCAGTGAATGTATTTTGTGAGTGTGCACATATCTAGGTTAGGTATGAAATAGAGGGTCAGGCTCTCTTCATGATAAGCTAGCAAGGGTGGTGTTTTGATATGAATATGTGTGTCATCTTTCCAAAAACCTAGATTATGAACCGACTTAAGGTGGTATATGTTTGGTTTTTCAATGATGGGCAAGTTAAGGATGAATCCTACTTCTAAGTTTCCTGGGTGCATCCTTTCCAAAAAATTAGAATATCATGGAAAAGTTTTTTTTTTTTCCATAATTCCATTTAAAAAGTTAAACTTTCATAGATTATAGATTCATTACACACAAAGTGAAATATTTCTAGCCTTTATTTGTTTCATTTTTCATAATTTTGGCTTACAGCTCCAGAAAACCCCCAAAACAGTATTTCAAGAAATTAGAATAGTGTGTCGAAAATCAGCATTTACTTCAGTTATTTCAGAGAATGAGTGGAGTGGCTTGACTCGAGGAATCCGACAGTTGTAGCCCATGTCCCGGATACGTCTGTACGTGGTGGTTTTTGAAGCACTGACTCCAGCCTCAGTCCACTCCCTCTGCATCTCCACCACATTTTGGAATCGTCTTTGCTTGACAATCCGCTGAAGCCTACGGTCATCTCTTTTGCTTGTGCACCTTCTCCTGCCACATTTTTCCCTTCCACTAAACTTTCTATTGATATGCTTGGACACTGCACTCTGTGAACAGCCAGCCTCCTTAGCAATAACCTTTTGTGGCTTACCCATCTTCTGGAGGGTGTCAATGATGGTCTTCTGGCCAATTGTCAAGTCTGCAGTCTTCCCCATACTGAACCAAACTGAGATAAACCTTGCAGGTGTTTTGAGTAAATTAGATGATAGTGTGACACTCAGTCTAAAACATTCATTCTCTGAAATAACTGAAGTAAATGCTGATTTTCGACACACTATTCTGGCTCAACGCCATTGCTCCCACCAGGAGTCCAACGTACTCAACCTTGGATCGGCACCACTGACCCTTAGTCAAAGAAAGTTTGGCACCTGCCCGGGAAAGTTAGTTGAGGACATGGCGGATTTTGGGCAGATGGGCTTCCCATGTCTGGTTGCGCATCAAAATTGTCGTCAACGTATATCAAATTCCCACGCGCAGCGGCGTCGCTCATGGCCTTGTGTAAGAAAATGTTGAACTCGGCTGGTGAGTTTGAATAACCAAACGGACATCGATTCCATGTGAACTGTCGGTTGCCAAAGGAGAAGACCAGTTTATACTGGTCTACTGGATCCACCTTCATGGTCCAGAAACCGACTGTGGAAAAGAAACTAGCGTTGGTGACCTTCGCTAATTCTTGGTCCAAGTGGATCATAGACCAGCGGGATAGCGGAACCTGTTTGTTCAGCTGTCGGTAGTCAATTGTTAAGACGCCATTTTTCAAATGGTTTCAACACTGGCCATAATGGGGAATTGTACGTTGAATTACATTCGCGAATGATCCGCAAGAGTGGGATCCTGTACTGTCGCACAAACATTGGTGGTGAACCGGGATCAATAGGGATGCAGACCGTGTGGAGGTCAGTGTCACCACAGTCATAAGCGTCCCTAGAAAATATTGGTTGGAACTCATAAAACAGGCTCTGGAGCTTGTGTCTTTGCCGGTCTGTCTCCAGCGCATCAGCCTTCACAAGCTGTTGCTGGACTTCGGCCTCAAAACCAACATATAATTCTTCCTGAGACAGGGGTTTGGTCCCATCGCCCTGGGCTGAGCCATTTTCAGAGACAATAGCGTGTACGATCATCTCATTATCTCCACTTAGGTCAATGCGGCAGACTGTGTCCATGTGCATTGGCTCGACATGGTAACGGAGATTATCTGATTTGGACGTGTAAAATACACTTGTCCATGGTCTTCAGCTCCGATCAGGAATTCTGGCAACTTGCCGATCACCGGAATAGTCAGCTCAAAGTCGTGGAAAGAGCTATCCACCAAGTGGCCCAGAGGCTTGCGGGCGGCTATCTGGGTGGTATGGTTAGTCAAGTTCTGGGCTAACAAATAAGTTGAGCATGGGTCTGCCACAGACTGTTAAATGCTTGGGAGCAACAAAGCTCCTGTCCCTTGAAAATCATCAACTGGACCGGTACACCGGCCGTCCTGGCGGTGACTACCGTGTCAAATTCGCTCGCTACTTGACATGCTTGAGGTATCATTTGGCCTGAGCGCATCTGTTCGTGTGCACCAGTTAAGGGTCTCCTGGCTATGTCTGCCTGAGACCACAGCAGCTGATTGACGGTGTCCACCTGGACCTAGAGTCGTACTAAAATGTCAGTGCCTACGTAAATGGAATGGGACAATTCAGGGGCCACGCTCATGTAGTGCCTACATTTTGTCTTTCCACTCCACAGTGAGAGTGCACAGATCCCCATGGCCAGAAGAGAGGTCTGAGATCCAGCTGGCAGGAGTCGATGACGCTTTTGTACAAAAACTGGGCAGGTATCATTCTGACAGAGTGTGTCATACAAATCCTGTCTTTTGGCCGATTTTTCGGACCATAGTGCCAACAGGACATCTTGTACGACTGTGTCATTCACTTGGATACCACCGGTGATCAGGGGGTTGTAGGGTATGGACTGTGAAGCACATAAGAAAGCTTTATGACTATTCAGGACATGAGCAGGCGGCCAAAGCTCACCTTCTTCACTCAGAGTGCCTGAGTTAGGGGGAGGTGGCGACATCTGGCCCTGTGATTCGTGTGCCAAGAGATCAGGATGCGGGCATGGATCTGCAATGGAAAAGGGGGAGTCAGGCTGTCGTCTGCTCACCACGCTGTCACATTGCATGTGGTTTATGGTATCTAAGTTGATAGGCTTAGGTGTGGTAACTTGAGCCCACAGTTGCCCGCGATGGCAATCAATCAGAGGGGCGAGCCTGTCCAGCAAGTCCTGTCCAATCAACAGTTCCTCCATATTAACTCCTGAGATGTACACAGGGTGTACAATCTTCATTTCCTGGAAAGTGAATTCCAGCCAAGCTTTCTGGGTGATTGAAGCTTGGTCTTGGGTGTAGCTAGTAATCTTTACGTCACAAGCTTCTATCCGCAGATGCCTCCCAGATGACGTTGTGACTTCAGAAAAGAGGTCGCTACACATCAGGCTAACCTCTGACTCGGTGTCTAATAACGCATTAATGTACAAACCATCTTCAACCAGGACTGTGGTATATATGCGTTTAGCCTTACCTCGCTGGATTAGGTGGCCTAGGAATTGCAATAGTGGATAAGAACAAGTAACTAATAGGGTTCTAGGGACTTCCTCTCCAGTTGGTGGATAGGTGATCTCGCCAATGGGTTCCTCACCCCAACCAATGAGGTACACTCTTGGTGGGGCTGAGGAACATTCTGGGCCTAGTCATGCTTTTGGCGGATTGTCGTCGCCCTTGCCGGGACGCCCTTCGGCATCCTTTGGCGGAGGTTTCACGAGGGCTGCCATACCCTTGGTGAGGGCAGCTAACGTATTCTTTATGGAAGTCAGTTCCGATTCTAACTGGAGTGGGGCTCTCGACTGCGATTTATCTCCCCTATCACAGTTATTACGTTGCTTGGGCCCCTTTCTCCTGTGAATAACCCTGTTTCTCATGGTTAGAACCCTTTTGTTGGTAGTCACCGCCCCCCTTTGGTTTGTTCTGCCTGTCCTTCCAACCCCTTTTTGCACTGTCGCGATGTGATGAGTGGTTTTGTTGGGCCCGAGAGTCAGGTGCCCTGGTGATAGGGATTTCAGAGCCCTCCAGCTCCAATGGACTCTGAAGTGTGAGCACTCTTTGGTCCACATCCCTTTTCTCATGGGAGCGGACCACCGTCTCCCACGCTAACTGAACCATTCTACTGATCTCACGCATTGACGGATCATCTTTCCGGGTCATGAGCGTGATGTGGGTCCGTACACAGGGGTGCAGGTTGTGTAAGAAAAGGGATTTGAAGGCCCGGTCTTCTACAAGATCTGGTCCATTCCTTCCCCAGAAGAAGGCATGCCTCAACCGGTTATAGAACTCTCTGGGGTTCTCATTGCGGCGGTGTTTAATTTGGATAGCCGATATGGTCACTGATGTTTCATCAGTGAACGGAGCGTATTCCTCCATAAGGGCGCTACAGAGCCTTTACATTCTGGTATAATACCTATTATCAATAATAGTATTATTAACTATGCTGTATTAATTGATTACTTCATCACAGTAATTTTAATTAATTTGATTAATTACAATTTACTATTTACTAGTAATTGTAATTCGGACAATTTCACATTCTGATATTTTGTGAGATGAGAATTAGAAGGTTCTTTGATATTTGTGATTTATCACAATTCCAAATTGTTTGCTGGAAAACTAGAACATCAACCTTATGTTCTGTTTGCTGTTGTTACAGTGCATTACTGCTAGTGTAACATAAGTCTCTGTTCCTAGAAATTTTCTTATCCGTCATCACAACTTGTATGTTGAATTGTGATTTGCACACGTTAGTGTATAATCAGTTTTCACTGCACCTTTAGGCGCTCAAGGCCCTTGTGTAATAGCTAACTTCTAGTTTCCCCTCAAGTTATTGATATTCAACCCATATCTACTGAAGCCTACCTTTTCATTTTATCCCAAGGCTTAGCACCTGGCTACGTAGGTTTCCTGAATCAGCTGAACGTCACTGATTGTAGGAGAGAAGTTCTCTCATTGATTAGTGAGTAGGGTGACACCCTCACACAGTCACAAGATCCAATTCTTTCTTGTCTGATCTTGAATTTCTCCAGACAGACTAGTCTTGCTATTCAGATCAACAATGAACTTAGAGCAGAGATTAAATGCCTCAAAGCACAATAGGCTAACCTTCTACTTGAGCTCCAGACTGTGGGTAAGAAAGCAATACAGTACTTGCATGATCTGCATTTGGCCGAATCAGATCTCAGTTCCTACCGAGAGGAATTATTCAGGCTTTAGAGTGGACGTCTCATGCTACCGCATCCACTCTCATCTCCGAACCTGCTTTCTCAGGCTTTCCCATCTCCAGGTTTTCTTACTTCCTCCCAGCAGGAAGACTCTAGTGGCTAAAGCACCTTGCCACCTACTTTGACCTCAAAATATACAGACAAGATAAATCTCCCAGAGCTCATTCATTCAGCTTTCTCTGGAACTGTCACTTCCCCCTTACACCACAAGGTGGGGAAAGTGACGCCCAGTCTTGATTCAGGTTTGTCAGACCCCTGTTCGACAGCTTGCTCTGACCAAGACTATTCAGATCACAATGCTTCAGATTTCTCTTGCGATGGTTTGTCCACCTCCTCCCTAGACAGGGAAAGGGGGGACAGAATTCCAACTTCTGTCCATCTTCGCAGATGAGAGACAGCTAGGACAATTCAAGATTGCACCTTCCCTGCCCCCTCCAAAGGGGGATCAGAATCTCACTTTGAATATGGCAAAAGAGGTTCCACTTCACCTCTTAGGCAAACAAAGCGCAATGCTCATGCCCCTAGCTTTCACTCCAGAACAGAGAAAACATATGACAGCTCGGTGTGTTACCCAGATAGTGACAATTCAACCTCTTGTTCCAGCCATATAGAGAACGATGATTGCTTTACTGCTCCGTCCTCACAACCAAACAGAGGACGTCAAGCTCAGTATGAAACGCGCTCACGTTCAGATGCGACATCAGTCTCGCCTTCCCCAAACAGGCGGACTTGTGAAACCTCAAATGGTCTTCGCCAGGGCCTGAAACTAACGTTTTGGTGGTTTTTCAAAGTTACCAGCCACCAATTATTTTCACTAGCCACGAGGCAAAAAAGAACACAGAACAACATTTAAAATATTATATTTCTGCATTTAATAAAACATAAAAAAACGTAACACAGAGGCAGTGAGAGAGACAAGTTCACAGTTTGTCTGAGCTACGATACTTCTTCTTAGCCTCAACAACGTTAACGTTACCGGTTTCGCTGCCAGCTGTCTCTCTCATCTCTGTCTCACTGGGTCTTTTAACCCCTGTGATGTGTCGCCACATACTGCTAATGTTAGCTCGATATAATAATGTTAAATTTAGCTAGGTGTTTCATAGATATTTTGGCTGCCTCTCTCGTAGCTAAAGCCCACGTTAAAAATAGCACTTCACTCACCGACTAAGGTAACGTTAGCTAATGTTCGCGAGACGCTCGACAGGGGGCCTCTCAACCGGCTCGGCCAATCAGAGCACCGCTGAGAGCAGTCCCAGGTAATTATGGGAGTCAAATTATTATACATAATTGACTGTTATACTTGAGAAGCTTAGTTAAACTACAAAATCGTTCATAACCATGAAAAAAGTGTAATGTCCCGAAGTCCTTTGGCTACCCGCTAAGGTGGCGGGTGGAATTCGTCAACCCACAGTTTCTACCCGCATTTGGCGTGTGGTGGGTGTTAATTTCAGGCCCTGGTCTTCGCTATGAAGAGCTAGAATATATGGCGAGGGATATTGAACACTTTAACCCTAAGAGCACTGAGTACAACATTCAGTGTTACCTGAGACAAACTGAAAACTGCCTCTCTGATCTGCCCAGAGCAACCGATCGAGAGAAGGTCAAACTCATCTGGAAAACCTCTAACCGAGAGATTTACACATTCATGGAAGAACTTCCATCCACTGTTCGTTCTAGCTACCCTAAGCTCCATGAAGCATTAGTAGCAGAATACATGCCCCAGCTTGATCAGGCGGTAGCCATGATCAAAGCTGTGGACATCAAACATGGTCGCACAAAACCACCCCGCATTTACTAACAACGTCTCAAAAATGTGTTTTTCCAAGGTAGAAACGGGCCAGGCTTAGACGAAGACCAAGCCTTCAGATCTCTGTTTGTGCACAACCTTCACCCATGCGTACGAACCCATGTTTCGTTGTTTTCGAGAGGCCAGTGTTCAGCTCTTGAACTACATAATGAGGCTCAAACAGTCTGGGACACATGAAGGATTGTGACCAAGAGCGAGAGGGTAGAACCATCTAAGCAGGATGTTCTAATTAAACCCCCTGGCACTTTCCAGATTTCCTCTTTTAAACCTAAGGACTTAAAAAGATGGCTAAACAATAGGTTCCCAGTTAAGGGCCACCTTGGTTGCTTCTCACGCTCTGATTCTAGCCAGAATTGGAGAGAAGACAGACCAGGTAGGCCTAAGCTTGAGAGTCACAAACGTGACTCTGATAGGGAAGACGCCGCATCTGAAGAAAGCTTCTTCAGCTCTTCCGAGGACAGCTTGGACCTCTGAACTTTGTGCAATAGTGAGCATGTCGTGAGTAACCACTTTACAAGGCTGTCCAATCTTGTTCAGTCTCCGTCAGAAGACATCGAGTAGAGTTATGATTGATAGCTGTGGTAGCCTCACAGGCTCACTTCCACTTCCTTTTACTTTTCCGCACACCTTTTCCACCGGAAAAAGGGGGGTGCGTAATCTACAGGTGGTTTACAGCAGTCACTTAGATTTGTATGGAGCAGCAGAAAACGCAGATCGTAAGCAGACTTTGTAAAAATACATCCTCTGTCTTAACACCTAGATTACCATTGCTTCCCTCAAAAATCAGTTGTATCATAGTTAAATTAGTGCAAGTAGAGACTACAGTGCAACATTTACAGATGTATTGACACGCCGTGTCCCTATCTTCTGTTACACCACTTCTCTTGCCTAATTGTATTATGTAGGACTTTAGATAGGAGCAAGCATTGTGACACTTGTCAGCTCCCCTGGACGGCCATTTTTTTTTTGTAATATTGTAAATGAACTTGAGGACCTGTGAACTGTCAATTGACTTTGGTGCTCAAGGAATACTGGCTTAAGCTCTTGCTGCCAAATGCCCCCTAGTGGTAACACGGGCGTTACGGAAATTATTAAATTATACATTTCATTAATTTAATAATATATAATAAACTGCTCACCTCAATATTGTGATTAAATATCCTTAAGATACATCCATTCCTTCTGGGAAAGTGGTTTTTAAGCCCAAAACATTGAGTTAAAACTTTGTAAATTACGTTGGAAACTCCGACTTAATTCACAAATGTGTTTTGCAGCTTGATGTCACACCATAAGCAATGTTGTGGTAAACTGTTCTGCTTAATTGTATTTCACAAAACTTTGGTTTGAAGAATCGTTATACCTTTAGACTTCAAGAAAAAATACTTTAAAACGTTCATACGGCTGTACATGATTTTTTTCAAATTTTAAACCGACTTGTGCTTTTCTGCACTTCATCACGAGTAGTTCGGCTGTGTTCAGTTTGGCGTTGTGAGTACCAATCTCGTGGCTAAGTATATTTTAGCCAAAGGGGTTTTGTACATTATTGCACAGTTTTATGCAAAAGCGTCGTCAATTGGGTGTATTTATTTGACTGCGCAATAGGCCTCTCTGAAGTGGGAAAAACTGAAAAAATCGACCCGCCTCCACTGTGAGTATTATTTGCTTTCCATTGGGTTTTTAAACTGTCTGTCAAATATTCCAGCCAATAGCGAAGACTCTTATCTTTCAGACAAGCCCTCATTCAACACAATGCCCTCAGAAGTCAAGTAGATACTGCTGCGCGTAAGAGGAGGAGGCGTCCAAGATGTCGCAGAGTGTTTTTAGCTTGTAGCAGCTAGCTACATTCCGTTTAGCAAAGTATAATTCATTAGGTAACGGCGGCTGTTCATCTTTTTACTTTACAGTCTCTTTCATACAGTTTTTGGTTAGTTATGTCTAGGTTATTCAGGCGTTTCTGAATAGGTCCTAGCCCAAAGATGTTTTTGCGATCTTGTCTCAGTGAGGCTGAATGGTGAAGGCAACAGATTTTTTTGCTGGTATACCAGTGCCAATTCGCTGTTATGTATAAAATGAATCCCTCTGAATTAAATAAATATAGCTAACATTACTATATTGTAACAATGGCAAGCTAGCCAGCAAAATTACACATAGCAGCTGGCTATCTATTTGTGTCTGAGACGAGCTGTTCCGAGTTTCTTTTTAATTAAATGGCGTCTGAAGTGTTTGTTTAGTTGTTATTGTTCCACATGAGTAAATTGTTCTGTATGCAGTACAGCAGGCTGTGGAGGTAAACGAATGTGCAATTTATGCATGACGTAACATGAGGAATAGATAACATGAGGATGAGTTTGTTGTTGATTATTATGCAGGGGTTTATTTTATCTTATTTTATCTAGGAAACTGATGGAGTCGACATTTGATTTTATATCACAGGTGATAAATTCCGCACACATCACTGTATTCTTTATCAAAGAGTGGGTTGGTCATCCCTCACTACAAGGAGAGAGCAGCACTCCCTTCTGTTTATCTATAAAGCTATCCTACAGAAGCTACCTCCTTATCTTACATCATTACTTACCTTTAAAACTTCCAATTATCCCATCAGATCACAAAATTGCATAGTTTTAAATATACCTCAGGTAACCACTGAATTTGGTAAAACATCTTTTAGATACTTTGCCCCTTGGTCCTGGAACAGGCATCAAGACATCCTCAAACTTGAATTTATCATTCCTATGGGTATCTTTAAGTCCATAATCTTGGACCTAGGCATATTTGTTGATGTATGTAATTGTTAAATGTCCTTGTTTTGTATTTCATTATATATGTTTTAATGTAATGCAGGGCACATCTGCGAATGAGCCCTTGGTCTCAGTGTGTCTCCCTGTTGAAATAAAGGAAATAAATAAATATCCCGTTTGCATATACCTAGACTCATTTCTGGCTAATGGGGCTCTGGTTGAATACAAGATTCACTGTGCTGCTACATTGGTGTGGAGAGCTTTTTGGGGACCATGGGTAGGCTAGTTAGTTCTGTAATGTGAAACACACCAAAAACACATCTAAAAATTTACTTTTATTGCCAATTATTAAATTTTATTGTAAAACCTAAAAAAAGATATCATATTGAGACTTTTCTGGAACCTTGCCATTTTGCACAATTTGTGCCAACTTTGGTAACCGAAATGGTTCACCTGAAAAAAAGCTCTGTAGAATTTGAATGATTTGAGTTATTTCCTCCATAGCTCTTGTAGCTCATCAGGTAAAAAATGAGAAATTTGAATGTAGGTACCTGTTTTTTTGTTTTTTCACAATTTCTGTACATAAATTGTTGTAATTAAGTAGCAAAAAGTATATGTATATGAATTATGACTGCTTAGTAACTGCATAATTTCCTGGATGGTTCAAAATGCTTCTGAAGTGCGTCAAGAATTTTTTCCGGTTCGAGTCTGTCTTGTAATGTCATGTGAAGGTGCCGCTGCAGCATATGACATTCCTTTCCCATCACAGTTAGCAGCGTAGCTACACAGAGCTTGTCATCCCTTTATTCCAGTCCAGTTGCGATCTCGTAGTTTTCCCATTGTGCTCTAAAGAATGTCCAGTTGTTGTACACATCTCCTTTCATGTCCATCGGTTCTGCACCGGAATTGCCGGGAAAGTCGATTTAGCTTCCGCCATTATGGTTCTTCTCGGCAGTATATAGTATAGTAGCTTAACAGGCTACCAGAATGTGTGCTGTATGTAGTGTTTTCCATAGTCTGATTTAATTTACTTCACCTGTTGGTTGCTGCTCGAGTCCAGCTTCTGACACCATGTTAAAATTTCAAGCAGACATGGTTGTAAAGCTTTTACTTATTGCAGCTAATTTATACGTGGAACATACGTCTTACAATGGTGCAGCCATACAACAACTGATCCACTGTTAGACTCCAGGGAAGTATACGCATAAGAGAGCCATGCCACCTACAGGCTAACTCTCGTAACTACCTCTTTCCATCACTAGGGGTTAGGGGATTACCTCTCACACGTACAGAACACCAACAAAATTACATTAATAATAACATTTTATTTATTTCCAGGCTGCCAGAAAGACCATAGGCTAGTGCTTGGCAGATGGAAAAAAGGCTTGAACTTTAACAGTTTGTATGACGGGAGTGTTACGTCCCTATGCTGGCTCGTGAGTGTGGCCCTTTGAATCTTTTGCACGCTAAGGAGTTTCACTCTGTTCACCTGACTCATGATTGGAAATTGCTGACACCTGTGCTGGATTTCCAACTGCAAATATATATTGCTGGTGTTCTCTAGCTCGAGGTTGGGGTTTTTGACTTTTCCTTTGTTGATTTGGTTTCCCTTGGTTGGTTTGGGACCTCTCGCACCCCAAGCGAAAATCATACCCCTAGATCCCGGCTCGAAGGGGCCACAATTTCCAATCATGAGTCAGGTGAACAGAGTGAAACTCGTTAGCGCGCAAAAGATTTAAAGGGCCACACTCACGAGCCAGCATAGGGATGTAACAGGGAGATCCTGCATTGAAGCCACATGTTATCTCCAGCCATTTTTACTTCACCAGTTCCTACGACACCAGAATGGACAGTACTAAACTTTTTTTTCCTTGACTGAACATCTTCTAATAAAACTTTGATTTCAGTGTCGGAATAATTAATTTATTTGATAATATATTATTTATTTGGCTTTTTCTGGGCCACTTTGTATGCACCTTTAAATTTAATTAGCAACTTTCATATATGCCAATTAATTAATGGGCGTGGATTTATGCTAATCACAAAATAAGATGCACACTCCTGTCATTTACGATGAATCGGAATGGACGAACATACACATGTAATATAAACAAATCTGCCTTTCCCACACGGTTTGATGAATCTGGTATACATTTTTAGTACCAACCTATTTTGTACGTAAATGTACACGCTTATTTAGGAATGTTTCATGAATGAGGCCAATTGTGCCTATTAGTGGTACCCATCATCTTGTTTTATGAACAAATTTATATTTAATGGGGGCTTGTCTAAATGATCCTAGAGGAGGCTCTGAGAACATTTAAAAAATCAGTTGAAGATACCACTTTCTATTATGTCCCAATTTGATCAAATCTTTTTGATGTATTGACAGTGAGTACTGTAGCAAGTAACAAACTCTGTGATTTGCAGTGCATATATGAATCATGTTCAATAGATCTTGACGATAAATTGATTCTTTCCTTCTACAAGCCGGTGCAATGAAAGGGAATTGTTGTTGGAAATACTGCTTACAGGTCATTGTACCATTTGAAATCAAAACCAATAAATCAGGTAAGTGCACTGTTGGAGTTGCTGTGCTTAGGATGAGACAGAGGTTTACGGATCCTTTTGAAAAGAGGCATATCCATTCAGATTTGTAGCAATATTTTTACAGATCTTCACCACTATGTACATAGGACACACATCGTGTGATCCCTTTGAACATGGTTGAATACACAATTCGAAACCCATTTTTACACTAGTGTGAGACAAATAGCAGCTGTTAGTCACCCACAAAGCAATTGCTCATTTAGTAAACAACCTTAATAAAGTTCTTAATAGTACCATAAGAATTCACATTTTCACTGGTCTGACAGTGAGATAGTGTTTTCTAATCTTTTCTAAGTAGAGTTTCATGTTGAGTCTGAAATAACACCACACACATCTTTACTTTATAGTTATTTGTGCACATTATTTATTATTTGTTGGTAAATTAAGACAAATGTTAATTTTATTATGGTAGTAATTATCTTCTCAGTCTTGATGATTTCTCTGGTCACTCATTTGGACTGGCTCACCATTACACTACTTGAGTTTCCCTGACTCAGAAAGTAAAGCAGTTTAACTCTGGAAAGGATCCGAGGCACAGCCCTGAGATTTTTACTTAGCTACTGAAATTCTTCACCATGTGGGAATCATCAAACACTCCAGCACTTTTGTTTGATTATTCTGCTTAGTCAGCATCTGGCAAAGCACCATGCATGGGAAGGGAGGGTCAGTTGTGGCCTTACAGTATCTCTCTTGCTCTCTCTAATTGTGTGTGTGTGTGTGTGTGTGTGTGTGTGTGTGTGTGTGTGTGTGTGTGTGTGTGTGTGTGTGTGTGTGTGTGTGTGTGTGTGTGTGTGTGTGTGTGTGTGTGTGTGTGTGTGTGTGTGTGTGTGTGTGTGTGTGTGTGTGTTTTATTATAATTTTTTATTTCTCCTTTATTTTACCATGTGAGTCACATTGAGATATCCATCTCTTTTTCAAGGGAGCCCTGGCCAAGAGAAGCGACAAGCAGCC
Source organism: Synaphobranchus kaupii (assembly GCA_029718625.1). Classification (NCBI taxonomy): domain Eukaryota; kingdom Metazoa; phylum Chordata; class Actinopteri; order Anguilliformes; family Synaphobranchidae; genus Synaphobranchus; species Synaphobranchus kaupii. The sequence goes on along the minus strand of CM056383.1, from coordinate 45,746,382 downwards.
AGATTACAACATAAAACACCATACTCAAAACAATATCAACAATATTAATCAGAAATTATTTTCAATTTCAAACATTTCAGATAAAACAATTACAAACAGCTTTTAAGGTCTCCAAAAGCCTCTGAAATCATCGAAAGGGATGAAGTACTCCAGCTGTCCTTCTGGAGCTAATTCCAGGACCATGGGGCATAAAAATTAAGACATCTTTCCTAATTCTGTGGGAGGGGTGCGGTAAAAAAAAAGAAAAAAAAAAGGTGTGTCTGTGTGTGTTCCATGAATACTTATGCACATGAAATCACATCACATTTAACACAAGGTCAGGGTCAATACAATAATTGATTACTCTATGTCTGTATGACGCCTTTATTCAACATAGAATAATAAAAAAGCATTTAACAATTGTGTAACAGTGTAATAATCTGATCAATCACACTATGACTCCTTATTCGCCTAATGTAGTATGTAGCTACAACTTACACTGAATCCACATGACAGGTAGTTTCTTGGCTTCAGAGCATCCCCTAAATAGTCATTAATGAGTGATCACAGGGAATTTTGCATTCTGAAACATGTTTATCACACCATAGTGGACCATGTTGCATTTTCAACGACATCCAGAACTGAGTTCTGACAATTCGCCAGCTCTGTCATCATCGATGGTGAGAAAGTGCCAGAAAGAATAACAGAGCCCTATATTTCACATCACAAGGAACTGCTGACAAGACAAGCTGTCGTTCTGGGTCTCTTTTCGTTTCCTTTCATTTCCTGTGACACCAGGGTTGGCTTTCATGAATATATCGGCTGATCGGAAACACATGTTTTAAGCCATTTGAAACTCTCAGAATGTGTTTCAAATTTTAGGCTATGCGTATAACGGAGCCAAATCTGTCGTTAATTGCTTGGTGATTACATTTCAGATTAACCTTAATTGGTTAACAGCAGGCAATGGAAAGTTAAAAGTAAACTACGTTATTCTGAAAAGCACATATTCTGCAAGAAATTATTACGAATTTTGTCCTGATGAGGTTTTTAAAAATATTTACCTTGTACTCTGCTGGCATGCAACATTAAAATAAATGTTATAAAAGGTACTTTTGAAATAACTTGTTTTAAAAAACATAGGAGAAAAAGAGTTTTGTATCATCAGTGTACGAATGATTATGCTGGCTATAATGCAGGAGATGACCGAGCCAAGAGACTTGGGCTGTGTCCCAATACTCACCCTACGGTCTAAGCACTTCCTTCAAGTCCGCACTTTGGTGGCGTATTTCCGAGGTTGGACTAAGTGGTGCAAGTGCGCTGTGCGGTGCGCAAGTGCATAATGGCGCATAGATAAGAAATGGGACACCCTTGCATGACATTCGGTTGCTGTGGTTACATACACACGCATCCCCATGTTTCCTGTCACCGCTACATGTAATTTTTTTTAATTTATAAACCCACTGACCAAAATCACATGCATTAGTCGTCTGTGGAACTTTGATGACATCGGGCGTGTTGTCTGTGGGATGTCCCTCAAATACCCAGAATGAAAATTTACAAGTCGCCTCCGTATGTTGTTAGATCACTTTTTAATTGTGAATTAAGGTGAGGTAGAATACGTAGTTTTACATTTAACAGTTGAGCTATGGTTTTGGTCAAGATATGCAGATCCACCATCTAATGTGGATGTCCACTAGACGTTAACAGGAGAGACAAGAATGAGAACCCGTTTCGTTTTATTTAATTTGCTCGTCCGTGCAACGTTGTGTCACCTGCTCAGTAGGTGTTTATGAATGAATCTCAACCACCGAACTATACAGAAAACTCAACACGTCATATATTGAACTTTAGCTGGACAGATCAGATCGGTAAACTCCTCTTTTTACCTAAGATCTGTAGGCCTACTTCTGTCGAGCTGAAGTTCAATATATGGCACGTTGAGATTAAAATAAATAAAACAAACACTGGAGGACATTTGCTTTTGTAACGTTAAAACCACTTAATCTTCTGTATAACTAGCTAGAACAGCCGAGCTGTTTGGGAAAACCCAGTGCCGATTTAAGTGTAATAATTGTATAACTGTAGGCTACTGCAGGTCCCGTATTTGTTATTTAATATAATTAGCTAATGTTACCAGCCAGTCTGAGAAGCCTTTCTGCTGCCGAGTAGGCTACATATTTTATCAGGCTACAGCCCATAAAGCACTGATGCTTAGCTATATCCTAATAAAATGCGAATTTACAAGAAAAAAATTGCTTGACTTATTTATTGAGCGTCATACATAAATATATAGTTATTTCATAACGTGCAAGAGTTAGTGAAAATGCATGATTTAACTGGTCTTCACTTTATACTTGAAGTTCCTATGTTCGATTGTGCAGTAGCTTGTTCTTGCACACAGAATACAGCTCTGATTGGCCAGAGAGTCTAAAGTCACGATAACGCAAAGAACTATGGGAAATACGCTTCAGCGAAGTTTGTTTCTATGCGGACTCACGATAAGGCCACATCAAGGGCTCATAAAGTGCGCAGTCAAGCACTCGCGCACTTGCAAAATAACAAATGGGACAGACCCCTGGAGGTTCTCGCGGGCACCCGCATTTGAAGTGTGCAAGTGCTCAAGTGTGAGTATTGAGACTGGTCCATGGTATAGAGAGAAAAGAGTGCAGATAAGAAAAGCAGTACAGTCCAAATCCTGAGGGAGGAGTGTGGCGCTGACCTCCAGAAAGCTGTGGGAGCTTTCTAAACCGATTTGCCACACTTCTCGCTGTAAACCTGGTATGGACAACGAGGGCCCCTGCAGGTGTTTTTTTTTTTAATGCTGTACACTTATAATAAGTGCATTTGTCTTATAATTGCAATTCTATGACTATTTACAATTACTCATTTCCAAGACTATAGGTATCTCCATACTAATTTATTCAATGGAGAACAAGAACACCTACAGATACATCGAGTCCCTTGTGTATCCAGTATCTACTCAGCTATCAAGAAGTCCTGCATAATGATTAGCCTTCAGATAAGATCTTACACCAATAGCAAAGCCTTTTACCTTCAGTCTCATATCATTAGACAATATTTGGCAGTAACTAATTGTACAGAAGTCTTTTTTCATCAAAAAAGTGATGGTAGATCATTTGGTTGTCGTTTCCACACCATAAAAAACAGTCACAATACAGCTCCTGACCACACCCCCCACTAACCGTTGAGCTGCAGTGAACCATATAATTAGCTAACCGGATGTAATTGTATATCGGATTTGGCTATTGTTCACAATTGCAGCCAATAGAAAATACTAAATATTAAATTATATAAAAATACCACATCAGCACAACAACGCTAATTGAATGCTCACTAAAACATTCTGGCTGTGGGAATGAATAAGTAGCCATATCTCTTTCCATATATTTTGTGTTGCAGGAGTCTGCTACTCCCCTATCAAATTGTATTCCATAGTTTGGCATGTAGTGGGTGGCTGACGTCACCAAAGATTTACCTGACATTAGGCTGCCATTAGATTTTTCGTATAGCACAGCGACTCTAACCTGGTCTGTGCCAATTATTTTTGTGATTACAGTCCTAACAACTCTTTCTAGTTTGTTTTTATCTTGTTTTTGCATTTCACCATATTACCGTATGTGTCCTGGGAAGCCAAAGTCCTGGTAAAACCTGAACCAAACTCATGTGTTAAAGAGTCCTATATGTCATAGCCATATGTCATTGTGATTACTTGTCAAGTATAATATGATGATGATCTACATTTTAGGTGGAGAATAGGAAACATTTATTCAACTTTTCATTTGTCATGGCTACAAACTTTTATGATTGAACACATTAGCCTTTGTCTGTGACTGTGATAATTTCCTTTCAATCAGCAGCAAAATTCAGCCTTGGCAACAGTGGAGTCTTCAGCCAAACAATGGCTTAGTTAATGATTTAATAAACATGCAAAAGCCAAGACTTGAGTCTGAGACCCCTGTTCTAATAGATTCCTTTCTCATTTTGCTGAGGTTCAGTGTAGTTTCATTTGATTTCTATTTTCTTACCTGGTTCACTCTGATGTTTGTTTTTCTGGTATATTTAACTGATTTTAATTGTGATTACTTGTCAAATACCTGGTGTGGCAAAGTCATTAATTTTAATAGAAGATCTGGGCAGAAACAAAAATCGATAGAGAGGGCTAAGATCGTGGCTCATAAAATACCTTTCTCATTGGAATTCCCCTTGGATTTTGTGTGTTAATACAACTGCAGTGCAATAAGCAGCAACTAAAAACAATGAAATAAAAAAACTGCTGCCATTAGATTTTTCTGTGTTGTAGTTAAACAAATTATAAAACATTAAATATGCGATAAATTGCAACACTCATTTCTCATTACCACTTGAAATGACGTATTCTTTTGAATAATATTCTGTTTTCCGTGAAAACCAGTGTTGCCCTAATAAAACCACACTTTAGTTGTAAGGTGTTACAGCACAACGACGCCAGGACGTACAGACAAGCTGCCAGCTCAGGTTCATGCCAGAAGACTGGGGTGGTATTTTCCATCTTGGAGAAAAAGAAATCATTGGGCGAGGAAAAGGTCATAGCTGGAAGTCTGTAGTTTGCACTGGCAGGAGTAACAAAAACATTTTCTTTTCTTACCAGAAACATTTTCTGCAGGTCTTTTACATTTGCACGGCCTGAGGTTTCTCCCAGGTTTTCACAAACACACTGAAACATACAGTAAGTTTCTCTTCTAATAATGGACATTACACATTTATGGTACTTTATGACTGTGTGTATGCATGTTGTACTTTTACCACTGTAAAACTATTGTATAATCCACTACATTTACTTCACTGCAGTCTTCTGCGTAGCTGTACCATATAAGGTGCCAAAGGAGGCAGTTGGTTATCTTTAATGATAACTTACACACTTTGTTCCAGTGTGTGTAAGTGTGTAAGGGTTATCTATTGCCTAGTGGTATCCGCAGTGACGGCAGGCCGAGGTCTGTTACAGCGCCTCCGCCAACACACACACTGTGTGTACTGGGAAGGCCATTTCTTGGGAGGAAATGGTTTGATGTGTTGCCACGGCTGTTGTATCCCTGGATATACTGTCTCTCATTATCTGTGCACCAGAGGAGGCTTTGAACTGCCTCTTCCCTTCCAGAATACAGGAAATGCAGAGCTGCGCCCAGATAGGAAAACAGGCAAAAGTGCTCCTGGACAACATCCACAAGGGGAGGAGCAGAAGAGAAGCAGGATGGGAGAGGGGAAGGGATTGCATGGGTGTTGCATGTGTGTGTGTGTGTGTGTGTGTGTGTGTGTGTGTGTGTGTGTGTGTGTGTGTGTGTGTGTGTGTGTGTGTGTGTGTGTGTGTGTGTGTGTGTGTGTGTGTGTGTGTGTGTGTGTGTGTGTGTGTGTGTGTGTGTGTGTGTGTGTGTGTGTGCCTGTGTGTGGCTGGGTGAGGGTGTGTGTGCTTATGTGTATGTGGTTGGGTGAGGGGGTAGGGGATTAGAAACAGAAGGTCCCTGTCCTGTTTTGTGTCTAGCAAAATGAAAAATATACATTTTTGTATGGAATCTAGAAGGCAGTGTTGGATGTGTTGGATGTGTGTAGCCAAACTGGCTTGCTCTTTGCTGCCATCTGGTGAAGGAAACATAACATAAACATAAAATGTGTGTCTGAACTGGGTGATCATTTAATTTAACTTATTCAATATACTCCCCCATTCCCTTGCACAGACACAACAATTGCCATCTCTTCCAATGCGGTTTGGGATTAAACACATCCTGCGATACCTGTTTTGTCATTGAAGTTAGTTAAGGGATTAGTTTGTTTAATAGTGAATACAGTGTATTCTGAAGTAAATGCACATGTAAAATGCAATCAGAGTTGATTTAACAATGATCATTTTACGAAGTTGTTCATGCAACAATATGCAGTGTGTAACAACTCCAAAGTTTCTATTTTAAATCTAAAATAAAAGCTGTTAAAATACGTTTCAATGTATAGGACTGCTAAATCCAGAAATAGTTCTGGTTGAAAAAATCTGGTTCTGTGAAAGCCATAGTTGTATTACTTGAATATATTGGTACACTTGAGTACTTGTTTGGAAAGCTTTTATGTGCCTCTGATCAGTAAAGAAATATAAAGCGTCTTGCAAATATAAAATCTCCATTGCTTTGTTTATAGATATTGCATGTTTTGAGTGTTTCTCATGCTGTGAAGTCAACAGTGGCTGCTGAATCAGGAAAGAGTCTCTTCACCCACCAGCAGAAATTTGCAAGAAGGATTATGGGTGGCAATGCAAACAATGGCAATTCATCTTTTTATTGTAATGTGCCTTATTGTGCATTTCATGATTGAGCTAACACGCGGCGACAAATTCCTGCACATCGCTCTCGAGTTTGGGCCACCAAAACTGGCGAGAAATAAAATCTTTCGTCCAGTGAACGCCCGGATGAGCCACCAATTGAGAGGTTTTTAACCCAACTGGAGAACCCGCGACTGCAACCGAGAAGGTACAAACAAGCAATGGGGCAGACCCCCATCTGGGCTGGGCTCGGAACGTATAGCCTTCTGCACAGCCGTCTCAATAGCCCACCTAACTGGGGCCACAATCTGAGAGCTGGGAACCACAGACTTGGGGCGTGACTCCTTGTCGGACTCGGTCGAAAATGCGTGACAACGCATCAGGTTTAATATTCTTAGATCCCGGACGATAGGTCAGAATGAAATTAAACCTGGTGAAAAATAAGGACCAATGGGCTTGTCGCGAGTTGCGTGTCTTAGCCTGTTGGACATACTCCAAATTTTTATGGTCCGTCCAGACCGTAAAGGGATGCTCTGCTCCCTCCAGCCAATGGTGCCACTCCTCCAACAGCTCTCGATCCCCGACATCATAATTTCTCTCGGCAGATGTAAGGATAAGAGAGAAATAAGCGCATGGATGAAGCTTGCGGACCAGCGGAGATGTTGGGACAGAATGGCCCCAACTGCCAGCTCAGAAGCGTCGACCTGGGTTCAGAGCAGAACCTCCTCTTTAACTCAGTGAATGCTGCCTCAGCCCTAGGATTCCACTGGAAGTGGACAGGATATGTTTTTTTAGTGAGGGTAGTGATGGGGGCGGCAACCGTGCTAAAATTCCGAATGAACCTCAGATAAAAATTGGTGAACCCCAAGAAGCATTGTACCTGCTTCACGGAATTAGGCGTAGGCTAATTCTTAACCACCAAAAATTTTTCTGGGTCCATTAGCACCTTACCGTCTGCCACAATAAATCCTAGAAAGGAGAGGGAGTTGGTGTGAAAGGCGCATTGCTCTGCCTTAACAAATAGTTGGGCCTTAAAGTGATACTGCAGTCAAAAACCGACTTTTCCCGTTGAAAACCGATGTTTTGGGTTAGATTATGATCATACACAACTGTTTATGTCCGAAAATCTCATGTTTAGTCAAAATAGTTTTATCTGAGTTTTTGTGTAGGCTTACCAATACGCTAGTTTCCGGGGATTCGTGACGTCACGAGATCCTTAACATAAAAATGGGTGGAGTTGAGGTGATCCTAGGGGTGGTCTCGGCTGGGCACGTGGTATAAAAGCAGAGACCAACGGGTTTTTTTTCCTCTTTGAGACTGAGACCCTTACTGCTAACTAGTTCGTTCAAGTTCAAATGTGAATTGCTTTGTATTACTGCTAACGTTAATATTACGACTTATATCGACACACCCTTTCACTCTTTGACCGTATGAATATTCATAATATGACTACGTGGCACCATCGTCATATGACCACACCCACTCACGAGTTCCAGTTCAAATTGAAGCGGTAAAAAAGGCCTTAGAAAAGCCTCTGCAGTATCTCTTTAAGAACCTGCCTAACGTGAACAACGTGCGATGAGAGATCTGGAGAAAAAATTAAAATGTCATCTAAATAGACGAAAACAAATTTCTCCAGCATTTCCCTAAAACATCGTTCACTAGCGCCTGGAAGACAGAGGGGGTGCTAGTGAGACCAAACGGATCACCTGGTACTCATAGTGCCCGTGGTGCATGTTAAACGCTGTTTTCCACTCATCGCCCTTACGCATGCGCACCAGATTGTAGGCGTTGCGAAGGTCGAGTTTGGAAAAGACCGACGCCCCCTGTAAGCGCTCAAATGCGGAGTTCATGAGTGGAAGAGGGTACCTATTTTTTATGGTGATGTCATTGAGACCCCGATAGTCTATACAAGGTCTCAGCCCCCCATCTTTTTTCTTGACGTCACCAGTTGGTGATGTGGACGGCACGATAAAACCATTAGCCAATTCTAATGGTTCCTCGATATACTGCTTCATAGCAGCGCTCTGAGGGACTGATAATGAGTACAGTGAACCCCTGGAAGGAACAGTACCCGGGTACAGCTCAATGGCGCAGTCATATGGTCTACGCGGTGGCAATCTGGTGGCACGTTGTTTACTGAAAACCTCGGCAAGGTCTGAGTACTCCGCTGGAACACCTGTGGGTAGAGCAAACTCAAGCGCTCCTACCTCCTCCGGGGCATCGGAAGAGGTATCAGACGACCTGTCCCACTCAAAATCGGAGATGGAGAAATCTTCCTCCTCCATGGAACCCCCATCCGCAAAGTGGTCCCAGGACAGACTCTCTTCTTGACTCCCAGTGAGGGAGGAGGGGGTATTTGGGTCATAGAGTGACTCCGCCTCCTCAGAATCACTGTCTGAGCCGAGTTCGGAGAGACTAGGGGCGTGGCGTGAAGCAGAGAAGGTAACTGAGTGGCAATGCGATTGCCACTGAGAGCCCCACTGATGAATAGGGTTCCTATCCCTACCCCAACTGACATGCGGGTCGTGTAACCCGAGCCATGAGTGTCCCAGCACTAGTGGGTACGACGGGGAGTCGATGAGAAAAAATGTTATTCTCTCCGAGTGGCCTTGAAGAGAAATGCGTATCTCCACCAAACTAGTTATCTGCTCAATAATTCCTGAGCCCAAAGGACGACTATCGAGGGCAGTAACCTGACAAGTGCCAGTAAGTATGGGCTCCTCCTGATCAACAGAGGAGAATGGTGGAGAACATGGAAGAGTGCCTACTGATACTGAAAGCTTATGTCGAACCAGGTGTTTTCTGCCCTCACGTTCATGTTCCCTGATACGGTTGTCCAGGCGTATAGCTGCGGTAACCAGGTCACTGAACTTAGCAGGTGGTTCGAGCATAGCCAAAGCGTCCTTTATAGGATCAGATAACGCTTTTAAAAATAAAGATTTCAGCGGGTCGTCAGGCTAACTTGTCTCTCTGGCTAATGCTTGAAATGCAATCGAGAAAGCCGCTACTGTGTCAGTTCCCTGGCGCAAGCTGGTCAATTTCCTGGCTGCTTCCTCTCCTGAAACCTCGTGATCGAAGACCAGCTGCATTTCTTTCATCAGCTGAATGGAATCACGAATACAGGGAGTGTTGGTGCGAATTAAAGGGTCAACCCAAGCGAGAGCTTGATCGCTCAGGAGGGACAAAATAAAAGCTACGTGGGATTCTGATGTGGTAAAACAGGAGGGTTGTGCTTGAAAAGAAATAAGGCATTGTGTCAGAAAGGGGCGGCATTTACGCGGCTCCCCATGTGGAGTAGTGGAGCAGGTCGTGTTGGAGGCATTTATGGGCGGGCTGCCAGAGGCGACAGCCAGCTGGGTTCGCTGCCACCGACCCACCAGCCTGGAGCTGGCCGTGGCCCTGGCCAAGGACCATCTGGCCACTGTGCCCAGCAGTCCGCCGCTAAAGCCGCCGGAACCGGCTCCAAGGAGGAAACCTCCTCCTCGCACGGGTCCAGCGTTTTTTTTCCCGAGACCCCGCTACGACCCATCCCCGAATTAATTCTCCGTTTCTTGTCCCTCCCTCTACAGGCTCAGGCTCGGTGGCGGGAGGGTCCGACCCACAGAGGGCTCCGCAGGCATCTGGACCGGGGTGTTGGCGGTGCGGTCAGCTCGGTCACCTGCGCCGCGACTGTCCAATGATGGAAGTGGGGCAGGTGGTCCGGGTTGTCGGGCCGCCCTCTCTCGCTCACGATCCAGAGGGGGCGTACTGCATCCCGGTAAGGGTGCAAGGGAGTGAACACCGGGCGTTGTTGGATTCGCGGGCTATGCAGTCCACGATTTGCCAAAGCCTGGTTCGACCCGAGGCATTGATTGAGGCACCATGGGTGTCGATTAGGTGTGTGCATGGTGATGTGCACAAATATCCGGTAGTGCCAGTCAAAATTTATTATAACCAAGAAATGCATATAGTTAAAGCCGCGGTTAGCTCCCGGCTGTCGCACCCCTTAATTTTGGGCATTGATTGGGCGGGGTTTCGTAAAGTGTCAGGGAAGCTGTGGGAGGTGCGATCCCGACCGGTAGGGACAGGTGAGGTGTGTGCAGGGTGTCTGCAGGTATCAAGAAGTTAATTTTAAGACTTTTTAAGACATTTTTAATGCCACCTAGAATGAAATTTAAGACCAAACTTGCAACAAAAATAAGCATGAAAAGTGAAAGATACACTCTTCGCAACTGAGTATGTAATATTGTCAAGAATTAAGTTAGCAGAAGTGGTTCTGGTATTCCACAAACCACCGGATGCTCTTGAAAGGGAGCAGTACACCTAACTGGAGAAGACAATGGGCGATATTTTCAGGCTCTTACTCCAGTGCGCTAAGACAGGCGGTGTGGCAAAAATGTGTAATGGAATGGAATGCTGTGTCTACTGCATGTGTACTGCATTCAATTCCATGCCATATTTTCACCACACCACCTGTCTTAGTGCACAGCGCACTGGAGTAAGAGCCTGAAAACAGCACCCATTGGGCCACAGCACCCATTGGGCCTCAGCACCCAATTGGGCCTCATTCAAGTACACATTTGATCGTAAATGGGAACATAAATGTGTAGATTAGATTTACAATTAATTTACATCGAGGTCAAACTTTTGATGAATGCAGTTCTAAATCAACATTGAGGCAAAACGACACTAATTACTTGAGTTTAAGGACATTTGTCCAAATGTTTATTACCGTGAAATAGGGGTGGGTGTGGCTACAGAGCCTGTGGGGAGGGATCAGGTTTCAGCGGAGGGTTTGTAGCTAGATAGCTACTGCAATGGCGGAGGTGAAGAAGCTCAGTGAAGTGAAATGACAAGCCGACAGGGCTCGTTCAAAAACCAGACTCGGAATTGCTTTTCCTCGATGGCAACAGCTGAAGTTCAGCAAGGGGATGAAGAGCGATGTGGAGTTGGCGTGTTTTCTGTTGGACCTGTAAGTAACGTTACCTCTAGCTATGTAGCTAGCTATGGTGACTGGGCGGGGGTTGGATATATGATTGTAATATGAAGCTGAAAATAGATATTAAACCATTAGACAACAAAGCAAGCATTTTATAAACCCACTCTCTGTCCTAAAGGTCACACTGTTAAAGGAAGTGCTCCTGTTTAATGAATCAATCGCTAGGCCTAGGCTACATTATTGCCCTCAAACATCAAATGGCATGGAAGAAATTATGCCCTTCTTTGGACAACGAAGAATAATTCTCCTTCATCCCAGGAAAGTGGTTATTGGTGTGTAAGGACTGTACACGTACACACTGTGGTCAGTTCAATCCTGACTTGACAGGGCAAATACAAGAAGAGATGTTCGAATTTGCGGCAACACGAGTGTGGGCTGTAGCTGCAAATAAGCGCTGCAAAGAAAACCCGTTCATGGCGCCAAAACAGCTAAAATAAACTGCGCGGTCAATGAAAAATAGCTTTGCACACAGACGAATTTCGCGAGATAATCAGCTATACAATAAAAAAAGAATCGCCACTACCTTCAGCTGCCAATGAGTGATCCCTGTAACAAATAAACATTAAAAGACTAAGAGCAGGATAAAGAACAGGAAAGTACCGAAATTGGTTTAAAACGCATAAATCTGGGATCGTATAATTGTGCAGAACGGAGCAATTGGAGTCTGCTGGCGTGCTCTTGAATATTGTTTGTGCTTCTCGCTTTGCATATGGGATTCTACCGCCCTGAATCCCATTGTACCAAGCTTGAAACATTTGCGACATATAGCATCGGGCTTCGGAGACATTACCGGGCACGGGTTTTAACCATGTTGAGTATTCGCTTTTCTCAAGCCATTTATCGTTAAACTTGCATTTACCCATGAATCCGTTAGTTTGCTAGCTTGGCTATTACATAGAACTTAGATTGTTACCTCCCTTGACTGAATCCGAAGCAGAAATTTAGCAGAAAGTCATCTTGTCAGAATCGCTCCTACTGACAGTAGCCTACTACTGTGGAACAGTTTAGGTTGCTTGGTAACGTAGAAGCACCCGCGAACTCTGCGATCACGTGACTTCACCTAAAAAGGATCCTTGCGTAGTTTCTATCGTATTTGGTTTTCTTTCAGTTTATCATTTGGCAAAACTCAATCACACCGTATAGTGAGATTGGGAACACATCGCTTCAAAAAATATTTAAGACCTTTCAAAAACGAATTTAATACAATTTAATACATTTTAAGGCCTTTTTTTAATAAATATGAATTTAAGACTATTTAATGACCCGCGGACACCCTGTGTGTGCTGCTGACGGTGATGACGCAGGGTCAGCCGACGCGGTCGAGGGGGGGACGGAGCCGAGGGAGCCTCAAAAGGAGACTCCCCTGGTTTCGGTGTTTCTCCCCACGGAGGATTTCCCACATCTCGGGATGACACCTTATGCTTTGCCTTCGATCAGGTGATGCGTATTGATGGTCAACAGGTGCGACCTGAGACAGCTCTTTCTCACCCGTATTTCTCGATTATTAGAGATAGATTATATCGAGTGTGTCGGGACGCTCAGACAGGGGAAGAAAATACCCAGTTGTTGGTACCAAAAAGCCGCCGGGAAATGGTTTTCCAAGCGGCTCATTATAACCCCATGGCGGGACACTTAGGATACGAAAAAACACTTAACCGTATAATGGCCCGATTTTATTGGCCGGGCATTTGGGCAGACGTACGTCGGTGGTGTGCGGCTTGCCCGGAATGTCAATTAGTGAATTCCCCGGCCGTCCCAAAAGCGCCGTTGCAGCCACTTCCATTAATAGAGGTCCCGTTTGATAGAGTGGCTATGGACCTCATCGGGCCATTTGAACGGAGCACTCAGCGATACCGATTCGTATTAGTTCTGGTGGATTATGCGACCCCGGTATCCCAAAGCAGTTCCGCTGCGAAATATCTCAGCTAAGAGTGTTGCGCAGGCACTGTTTCAGATTATCTCCCGCGTCGGAATCCCGAAAGAGATTCTGACGGACCAGGGCACATCGTTTACAGTATGTCACGAACACTAAACGAACTGTACGCTTTATTGGGCATTCAGTCAATTAAAACCAGCGTGTACCATCCCCAAACGGATGGACTCGTTGAGCGCTTTAATAGGACTTTGAAGTCAATGATTCAGAAGTTTGTTCACGAGGATAGTCGGAATTGGGATAAATGGCTAGTCCCTTTACTATTGGCAGTGCGGGAGGTTCCCCAGGCCTCCACGGAATTTTCTCCCTTTGAACTAATATTTGGGCGAAAGCCCTGGGGAGTTTTGGATCTTGTTAAAGAAACCTGGGAGGAAGGTCCAAGCTCCAGTAAAAATTAATACAGTACGTCATGGACCTGTGAGCAAAACTCCATACACTGGGGAGGGTATCACGGGAGAATTTGCTCAAGGCCCAGGAGCGGCAGCAAACGCACTATAATAAAGGGACGAAACTCAGACAATTTTCACCGGGAGATAAAGTACTGGTATTACTTCCAACCTCCAGCACAAAATTGCTCGCCAAGTGGCAAGGGCCCTTTGTGGTCACACGGCGAATAGGGGAGGTAGACTACGAGGTGGTGCGTTCGGATAGGGAGGGAGCAAAACAAATCTACCATCTGAACCTATTAAAAGCTTGGAAAGAGGTGGCGGCTGTCTCGCTGGTGACGGTGGATCAGGAGAAAGATGAGCTGGGGCCGGAGGTACCAAATTCACCCAATCAGACCCCGCCCCTTTCGGATGGCCATCTCTCGCCAAGCCAGCAGGCAGACCTTGCCCTGTTGCAAAAGCAGTTTGCGGTTGTGTTTTCTCCCCTACCCGGACGCACTAATCTTGTAACCCACCATATAGAAACCGCCCCGGGAGTGACGGTACGTTCCCGTCCGTATAGACTGCCGGAACACAAAACAAATTGGTTCAGGCAGAAATAAAGGCCATGCTGGAGTTGGGCGTAATAGAGGAGTCACACAGTGCTTGGAGTAGCCCCATTGTTCTGGTAGGGAAACCAGATGGGTCTGTCCGGTTCTGTGTGGATTACAGAAAGGTGAACGAAGTTTCACGATTTGATGCTTATCCAATGCCTAGTGTCGATGAACTCTTGGATCGGCTGGGCCGGCTCGTTTTTTTTCGACACTGGATCTGACCAAGGGCTACTGGCAGATTCCCTTGTCGCCAGAGTCCAAGGAAAAATCGGCTTTCTCCGCTCCGGACGGTTTGTACCAATTTCGGACACTTCCATTCGGGTTATTCGGAGCTCCAGCCACGTTCCAACGCGTTATGGATCGGGTGCTGCGTCCGCATGTCGCATATGCTGCAGCCTATATTGATGATATTATCATCCACAGTAGCGACTGGGCACAGCATATGCGGCATGTGGGGGCGGTGCTCGACTCGTTGAGGCGGGCGGGGCTCACGGCTAACCCGAGGAAGTGTGCAATTGGCAGAGCGGAGGTACGGTATTTGGGGGTACCACTTGGGAAGTGGACGGGTGCGGCCTCTAGTGGACAAAACCGCGGCGATTGCGACCTGCCCCCGGCCCAAGACAAAAAAAGAGGTGAGGAGGTTCTTGGGGTTGGCCAGTTACTACAGGAGGTTTATTCCTGCCTTTTCGGAGCTGTCCAGCCCCTTGACTGATTTAACTCGGAAAGGTGCCTCAGAGCCGGTCCAGTGGACGGAGTCGTGCCGGAGGGCGTTTGAGAGGGTAAAAGAAGCACTCTGTGGGGAGCCGCTGTTGTTCACACCTAACTTTTCTCTCCCTTTCACCCTGCAGACAGACGCGTCGGACAGAGGGTTGGGGGCGGTGTTGACCCAGCAGGTGGAGGGAGTCGATCGCCTGGTGCTGTACATAAGCCGTAAACTTTCGCAGCGGGAGACGAAGTACAGCACCATTGAAAAGGAATCCCTCGCTATCCGGTGGGTGGTTGGGTCCCTCCGGTATTACCTGCTGGGCCGCTCATTCACCCTCTGGTCGGACCACGCCCCTCTCCAGTGGCTCCACCGCATGAAAGATACCAACGCGCGAATCACCCGTTGGTATCTGGCTCTTCAGCCGTTTAATTTTAAGGTGGTTCATAGGCCGGGGGCGCAGATGGTGGTGGCGGACTTTCTCTCTCGCCTCGAGGGGAAAAGGGGGGGGGGGGGGGGTTGGTCATCGGTCGGATGGCACCCCGGCCTAAGTCGGGCGGTGGGGGTATGTGGCAGGGTGGGCGTGGTTAGTCTCTGCTTGCACAGAGAGAGTGAGCGGAGCGGCTCTCGGACCCTGAGCCACAGCTGTCATGAGTTAGTCAGGACAACCTGATAATTAACGATGGAATGATTGTTTGATTGTTGCCTGATTGCTTTGACAGTGAGCCTGGGCTTTAAAGGAGGGAAGCGGGAGATCAAAGGGGCTGGCTGATGACGGGAGAGGATCGGGGAGAAAAAGGTCCACGAAGACCGTAGCCAGTATAAGCACCAGAGCACCGATTAAAGTGTCGGTGGAAAAACCCGTTGTGTACTGTCTGTTCTTCCCGAGGGTGGCACTCGATCTTGCCACAGTCCATTATAAAGCATATACATTTGCTCCTTCTGATGGCTTAAGATAAAACACATTGATATCACAGTGTTACATAGACCTAAATAAGTTGCCTAATCATTCACTCTTGTACATCAATAAAACATCACTTGTCCCTGTACTCTACAGTATGTATACTTTAGTCCTGGGATTGCATTTTTCTGTAGTTATTTTTCCTATTCATAATCACTCCAAGGAAATGTTTACCTTAATCTACCACATAAATTGGAATGAGCATTTGTCATGCCCTAAGAGACAAGTATATACGCCATAGCCTATATTATGTGTGATAACATGAACATAAAATTATGAGGGGCCGTTTAGGCCATAATTCATGTTGGACCTCTCACATACATATATTCTCACTCTCACATACATATATTCTCTCTCACATACATATATTCTCACTCTCACATACATATATTCTCATAAGAGAATGTATGTATGTGAGAGTGATTATATATATATATATATATATATATGTAAGAGTGAGAATATATGTATGTAAGAGTAGAATGTATGTATGTGAGAGAACGTATATATACATATGGAAGGCACGTACATGAAACGGAAGGCACTTACACGAAACGGAAGGCACTTACGTGAAACGGAAGGAAGTTAGTTTATGGAATCGTGATTGGCTCAGAAGCTGGCTGGTAGCATAGATATAAACAACTACTGGATTCCTTATTCGCTCATTCAAGTTACGTCTGCACTGTTACTATAATATGCCATACAGGCTCTTGTCCAGGTCCCACGCATCGTGGAGGGGGAAGACCAGATACATGTATTACAACAGGAGATCGGAGTAATGCATAATATATTATCGCCGCCTAAAACAGGCAGTGTATTGTCCTCGTCTCTTGAGGCCAGGTCAGCGCTGTATCATTCTGCGCCTTCTCACAGCGAGATGAGAGCGCGATTTAGTCCCAGTAACATGAACTCCAGTGTAGCTACCTTAAGAATCCTCAGCAGGTCAGCTTGGACTTGCTCGGAGACAGTCTGCCGTTCTGCACGATATAACACTCCACAACACTTTGGCAACTGGAACTCTCGGTCGAGGAAAAGGTAACAACTAACGTTAGCTTGCTACTAAGTTTAATCACTGTGCAAACAGACAAATGAACCGTTATCATTTCGTAACCATGTAGTAATGCTAAAAGATAATCACACCACTTGCTAACGTTAGCTAACTAACCAACAAAAGCAATGCTTCGTATAGCAACGGCCTTAGACTTGCATTAAACAAGCTAACGTTAGCAAGTGATGTGATTATTTTTTAGCATTAGCTAGTACATGTGTAACCCCTATTAGATGAGCTGTCTAGGGTGTAGCAGTGGCGGTGGGTCACGTGATAAAATGTTACGTCTCTATCTTGCACGCAAGCACGTTTATCAGTTGCAATGGCGGTAGCGGGAAAGACAAGTCACTCCGTGCAGCTCCTCACATTGTATTGAACTTTGCTAGGTAAGAAGTCACTAAATTAGAGAGAAGTGTTGGTATAATATTCTTAACATTCATATGCCATTGAGTTTCAGGTCATATCAAAAGTTAAACAATTTACATTGAAACTTTACAGCTAGTGCCCGCTGCAGTTAGCTAGCTATACAGCATGTTGCATTCGTGTGCATTGTACAAGCAGGGATGCATTGGAGGTTCGACATGTTCTAAATAGTGTTCACATTTATGTATGACTTACCATTTGTTTATTTGGTGTTTGCGGAGTGGATTTTGTGTGCATTGTCTTGTTATTTCATAAAGAAAGCACGTTTATCAGTTGCAATGGCGGTAGCGGGAAAGACAAGTCACTCCGTGCAGCTCCTCACATTGTATTGAACTTTGCTAGCGGACTGTAACGTCATCACGGCCACACAGGCACCTGCGTGAGTCCTGCAAAGACTGAACCAGCGTCTGCCCTCGTCCATTCCGTGGATAGGGACTTCCACGATCCGAGACGTCAACGGACACTTTTAAGGTCTTGGAGTTACATGCATGCAAGTCAAATAAAATCCTCCGGAGGTATTATAGTTGTGCACAACTTAGGAAAGTGGGGAAATTTATGGTTTTGTTGTGTTGTTTATTGTGTTGCATTGAAAAAGAAATAATACTTTTGCACTATGTTGCATTGAACTGAAATATTATTTTGTTTATTGTGTTGCATTGAAAAGAAATAATACTTTTGCACTATGTTGCATTGAACTGAAATATTATTTTGTTTATTGTGTTGCATTGAAAAGAAATAATACTTTTGCACTATGTTGCATTGAACTGAAATATTATTTTGCATTGTGTTGCATTCAAATGAAATAATACTTTTATATCCTGTTACATTGAAACAATATTTTTTTAATTTTTGTTTTGCATTGTAATGCATTGAAACGAAACATTGATTTACATGGACATTTTATTTTAAAAGAGTTCAAAAGAATATAAATTGCAACATTGAATTACTTTTACATAATTTTGTTATTTCATTATTCAATCGTAAACTGAGGTTACTGAGAGTACACAGCCAGTTATACTAAGAATCCTTAACCTAACTGAAATTGATATAAAAAGAGTAATTTCAAGGGGTTACACATGATTACCAAATTATAACGGTTCACTGGTCTGTTTGCGTAGTGAATGAACTTAGTAATAAGCTAACGTTATTTGTTACGTTTTCCTCTGCCGAGAGTCAATGTGTGTCTGTGGACATTAGCCTACACTCAGGAGTGAACATTACGGTGTAAATGGTGCTCTCATCTTGCTGTCAGCTGTGTTGTGAGAAGGCGCTGAGTAGGCTAGGCTACAGGGCTGATGCTGGACTGTTTCAGGTGACGGTAATATTTATGTATTACTCCGATTGCCGGTTGGAGGCTAATAACGTTACTGGTCTTCCCCCTCCATGGTGCACGGACAACAGTAGCTACTATGACAACAGCCTACCAGCCATGGATATAAAAACGTAGATCTATGCCGCATCAGCCGCTGTGTAACGTTGTAGCGATAGGCTACTAATATTGAAAATGTAGCTATGTAGGCTACGTTCTGTAAAAAGAAACAATCATGCATGGCTTTTTTGTGTGTAAAAGTATCCACATTCTGGAATGAGTTAATTGTCTACAAATAGCCTGGCCACCGTCGGGCGGTCAGGATCCACGTAAATAAACGGTATCGTAGCGTATTGACAGATGAAGATTTCCTCCGATAAAATCGACTGTAACTCGCTTAATTCTCAACAAATTTTCGTGAAATTTGGCTTTTTATAAAGGTGATAAATGTCCGCATAACACGTTAATCTGAATTCCAAAGTTCTCAGAACAGCTACGTATTTGTAAAACGCCCTTTAACTATTATGCATACGTTGTCAAAATGTTGTCAGAGCTAATGGTGATTTTATTGTTTGAAGCTGCTAGAAAGCAGTAGAGGTTGGTTCTTAATTATTATCTTGGTAGCTCTGATTATTATAACCGTATTAGGCCATAGCTGCAAATCTTGGATGTAGTTTTAATCGCAAATGGAGAGCGATTTTACAGCTTTCCAGCTTGGAAGCAAAGTGGTGGAAGTCAGATCGCAGAGCTAACAAATAGGCGTCCTATGGCATGGGTATAGGCTGTAAGACGTAAATAAATATTAAAACATTTCCACATCCGTTGTGCTCACGGCAGCTACACAGTCATTATTATGTGAGAAGCTAAATAGCCAGGAACATAACCTATTAAATAAACTTGAATCAGACAAATAACTGGTGGCTAGTGATTTTAATATAGGAATAGATAGATAATGTTCTATACGGTTTTTGGTGAATTTATACAGTTTTGTCCTATGCAAGTTGTTTCCATCACGTCTCCGGTGTCTGTGTAGCCTCCTTAACGTAGCCTACTAGATGAGTAACTGTTGGACCGAGCCATTCGTGAACTGTTCGTGCGCTTCTGAGGTACCGGCTGCTGAAGGCATTCTCTGCCCGCCTCCCGTCGTAGGCTGAGATGCGTCCCTATCCCCGACTGCCCCTGCATTACACACAATCTGGCTGATTTACCTGAAAATGTTGTAGCGATCAGTCAGAATCAATACACACACAGTTAACGTTACAAATCTGCGAATAAACGGTTTATTTAACGCGTTTGTTTACTGAAGAAACCCGCTCTTTTTAAGGGAAACGGGAAGAAAATTAGTGAATTACTTGACTCAGACACGGGTCCAGAGGGAGAGTATACTCCCAATTTGGCGGCTGGTCTAGAATGCAACGCTTGTGACGTCAGCTTTCCGAACTCTATTGAAGTGACGTCACAAAAGAAAGGTAAGAATGATACATAATAACATGCTTCGATGCTATTTTTGGAACGCGTCACAGTACCGTGAAGGGGTATCTGCTATAAATTAAATGAATTTGACAGCGTTTTTGGAGAAGTTAGGAGATCAGAGATAAATCAGAAGAAAGAAGAACGACAAACGAAGAAACTATCTATCTATTTTCCCTTTGAAAGTAAGTAGCCTATTTAACTGTGTAGTTGGGAGAGGAAATCGTAGTCTACAAAAACCGTTAATAAGTTAATAAAAAAAATTTCTAGCTGAACCATCTGCTTTATTCTGCTATCCCTAATCAGAGTTGGGGTACTGCAATAATATTAGTTTTTCGGGTAACGTGGTATTATAACGCATTATATATAAATGCGTGTAATAATGTTAGTTTACATTTTCGAAATTAGCAATGCGTTACGCAACCTAATATTGTAGGCTATGTTTCATGCTGCGTTTGATATGCTAATGCTATTTATTAGATTAATAATCGAGTGTGAAAGCCCTATATATCATTTGATTAGCTTTTCATATTTGTCGATGTCATTTTAAAAGCAACATTTTGAACACCCTGTTACTACATTTATATTTTCAATTGAAACGAGCTTAATAAGTTTAAGAAGGTTAATTAAAAAGGCTATTTTCCATAGGTTTTGTCTGTTGAATTAGTCAGTCAACTCTAATGTAACAAAAGTGCAAAGCATTGTGAGAATGCAAGAACGAATACGGGTATACTTTTATTTTATCGGTTGCTATAGGCCTACTGGCTAGGAAGGTGATACATTTTTCAATCATTTTGGAAAACAATCTACAACATATTTCAACAACATTTTATAATGAATACGTAGCCTAAGGTTAAATGGCCCTAATAATCATACTTCTGAAAGGGGAATAATTTAACACTGATTTAAGTGATTTTATGACGCAAAGTATAAAATTTAGTAACGCAAATTAATATAACGGGTAATATAACGCATTACCTTAATTGGAAAGTAATATAGTAATATAACGCTTTACTTTTAAAAAAAGTAACTAATATGTAATATATTTACAATTTTCAAGTAACGCCCCCAAATATACACACATCGGACTCCCCATTACAAAAAGCTAGTTTTGCTAAATAAAGCAGATGTTTCAGCTAGAAAACAATTACTAAAGAAGACCTCAGCCAAACAGAGTTGACAACATGTTATATTTTCTCATTTCACAGCATTGCCAGGAAGTCAGGAAGGCATATTCACCTGCTCATGGAGGATTCGGAGGGAAATAAGGTATGTTTTAGCATGTGTGCTAAGGTTGGAAAGTACTATAAAATAAGGATTAGTGATACATTTGCAGCTTTGCCAAAGGCTACAATTATGCCAACAGATTTGAGAGCCTCAAAACTCCTTGATGCACAGCGAAAGGGGTTTTGACTGGTTTTCAAATGAATAAAAATACATCAGGTTTGAACTCCATTAGTAGAACAAAGTGGAAAGAAATTCCACACTGATCAGGAAAATCCTGATCCTCATTATGTATTCTTATGTTTGTAGGAGGGGCCATGCAGGGATGGGGCACAGAAGACCCCACAGGTGTCGCAGGAGTGTGTGCTCCTGAGAAGGCTCCTGCTGGGGCTGGAGAACATGGAGAGCCGGATGGACAGGATGGAGGAACAGCTGAAGGAGATCGCAGCCATGTTTTCCGGAGGGGAGGGGTGTTTGGCGCAGCCCCAGGTACAGGAGGAGGAGGAGAGAGGTAAAGGGAGAGAGGAAGAGGAGGTGGGGAATGAGAAAGCGGAGGAGGGAGGAGAGAAAGGAGTGGAGCGGAGAAAGGAGGAGAGAGTGGAGGAAGAGGAAAAAGGAGAGGTGAATGAGAAGAACGAAGAGGAGAAAGACAGTGGGAAGGGACGGAAGAAGGGGCGGAGTGTTTGGAAAATGATGAAGGTGAAGTGGCAGAGGAAGAGGAGGGAGGAAGAGGAGGGAGGAGGAAGGAGGGAGAAAGGAGGAGGGGAAAAGGGACAAGGAGGACCCAGAGGAAGGGACGAGTGGGTCGGAGCCGGAGGGGAAGGAAGCAAATGAGGTTAGGGTTAATGTGAAGGAGAAGAAGACAAAGACTATGAAAGGGCTTTGGAGCAGTTTGAAAAGGAGGTGGCAGGGGAGACGGACAGAGGAGGTGCAGGAAGGAGAGAAAGAGAAAATAGTGGCAGCACTGGTGCGGACAAGGACTGTGCACGTCGTGGACCTGAACATCGTGTTCGGGCCACACGACAAAGTTATGCAGTACCTTGGAAGACCAGCGCAAACACAGGACACAGGAAGAGAAAAGAAGGGTGGAAAATGAGAGAGAAAGAGAAAGGAGGAATGGGAAATGAAGAGAGAGAGAGAAAGGAGGGATGGAAAATGAAGAGAGAAAGGAGGGATGGAAATGAAAAGAGAGAAAGGAAGGATGGAAATGAAGAGAGAGACAGGAGGGATGGAAATGAAGAGAGAGAAAGGAGAGATGGAAAATGAAGAGAGAGAAAGGAGAGATGGAAATGAAGAAAGAGAAAGGAGGGATGGAAATGAAGAAAGAGAAAGGAGAGATTGAAATGAAGAAAGAGAAAGCAGGGATGGAAATGAAGAGAGAGAAAGCAGGGATGGAAATGAAGAGAGAGAAAGGAGGGATGGAAATGAAAAAAGAGAAAGGAGAGATTGAAATGAAGAAAGAGAAAGCAGGGATGGGAAGAAGAGAGATAAAGGAGGGATGGAAAATGAAGAGAGAGAAAGCAGGGATGGAAATGAAGAGAAAGGAGAGATGGAAATGAAGAAAGTGAAAGGAGAGATGGAAATGAAGAAAGAGAAAGAAGGGATGGAAATGAAGAAAGAGAAAGAAGGGATGGAAATGAAGAAAGGAGGGATGGAAATGAAGAAAGAGAAAGGAGGGATGGAAATGAAAAAAGAGAAAGGAGAGATTTAAATGAAGAAAGAGAAAGCAGGGATGGAAATGAAGAGCGAGAAAGCAGGGATGGGAAGAAGAAAGAGAAAGGAGGGATGGAAAATGAAGAGAGAGAAAGCAGGGATGGAAATGAAGAGAGATAAAGGAGGGATGGAAATTAAGAAAGAGAAAGAATGGATGGAAATGAAGAAAGAGAAAGGAGGGATGTAAAATGAAGAAAGAGAAAGGAGGGATGGAAATGAAGAGAAAGGAGAGATGGAAATGAAGAAAGTGAAAGGAGAGATGGAAATGAAGAAAGAGAAAGAAGGGATGGAAATGAAGAAAGGAGGGATGGAAATGAAGAGAGAAGGAGGGATGCAAATGAAGAAAGAGAAAGGAGGGATGGAAATGAAGAGAGAAAGGAGGGATGGAAAATGAAGAGAGAGAAAGAAGGGATGGAAATGAAGAAAGAGAAAGGAGGGATGGAAATGAAGAAAGAGAAAGGAGAGATGGAAATGAAGAAAGAGAAAGCAGGGATGGAAATGAAGAGAGAGAAAGCATGGATGGGAAAAAGAAAGAGAAAGGAGAGATGGAAATGAAGAAAGAGAAAGGAGGGATGGAAAATGAAGAGAGAGAAAGCAGGGATGGAAATGAAGCGAGGGAACGGAGGGATGGAACTGAAGAAAGAGAAAGAGGGGATGGAAATGAAGAAAGAGAAAGGAGGGATGGAAAATGAAGAAAGAGAAAGGAGGGATGGAAATGAAGAGAGAGAAAGGAGGGATGGAAATGAAGAAAGATAAAGGAGGGATGGAAAATGAAGAGAGAAAGCAGGGATGGAAATGAAGAGAGAGAAAGGAGGGATGGAAATGAAGAAAGAAAGGAGGGATGGAAATGAAGAAAGAGAAATGAGGGATGGAAATGAAGAAAGAGAAAGGAGGGATGGAAATGAAGAGAGAGAAAGCAGGGATGGAAATGAAGAAAGAGAAAGGAGGGATGGAAATGAAGAAAGAGAAAGAAGGGATGGAAATGAAGAAAGAGAAAGGAGGGATGGAAATGAAGAAAGAGAAAGCAGGGATGGAAATGAAGAGAGAGAAAGCAGGGATGGAAATGAAGAGAGAGAAAGCAGGGATGGAAATGAAGAAAGAGAAAGGAGGGATGGAAATGAAGAAAGAGAAAGAAGGGATGGAAATGAAGAGAAAGGAGGGATGGAAAATGAAGAAAGAGAAAGGAGGGATGGAAATGAGAGAGAAAGGAGGGATGGAAATGAAGAAAGAGAAAGCAGGGATGGAAATGAAGAGAGAGAAAGGAGGGATGGAAATGAAGAAAGAGAAAGGAGGGATGGAAACGAAGAGAGAGAAAGGAGGGATGGAAATGAAGAAAGAAAGGAGGGATGGAAATGAAGAGAGAGAAAAGAGGGATGGAAAATGAAGAGAGAGAAAGGAGGGATGGAAAATGAAGAGAGAGTAAGCAGGGATGGAAATGAAGAAAGAGAAAGGATGGATGGAAATGAAGAAAGAAAGGAGGGATGGAAAATGAAGAGAGAGAAAGCAGGGATGGAAATGAAGAGAGAGAAAGGAGGGATGGAAAATGAAGAGAGAGTAAGCAGGGATGGAAATGAAGAAAGAGAAAGGATGGATGGAAATGAAGAAAGAAAGGAGGGATGGAAAATGAAGAGAGAGAAAGCAGGGATGGAAATGAAGAGAGAGAAAGGAGGGATGGAAAATGAAGAGAGAGAAAGCAGGGATGGAAATGAAGAGACAAAGGAGGGATGGAAAATGAAGAGAGAAAGGAGGGATGGAAATGAAGAGAGAGAAAGGAGGGAGTCTGATGCCGTTTATTTTTGTTATATTTATTTTATTTTCTGTTAGTAGGTTAGGTACACATCTTCCCCTGTGTGTGTTGTTATTTTGGCATTGTCAACTCCTGAAATCTTTCCCAATAAATTCCCAACAAATTGCATTTTACAGAGTTGTTTTCTCGCCTTCTTTCTCCTAGGCTAGATTGGTTTGGAGTCTTGAGACTTTCGGCTCTTAATTGTAGGCTACTGGCACGTGGTCCATCCTGTTATTGGGATGGCAGGTATGCCATCCGCCAAGTTACGGCCTGGTGGGGCATGTCCCATACCTATACAGCACCGAGAGTTTGGCACTTTTCAGGGTTTGTGGTGCAGACGTAACCACAATGACCATAGACTCTCAGCCCTTAAAAAAATTAACTTCTGTATGTTCTGACCTCATGTAACCACACAGCATTCAGATACAACTTCACACATCGACACAATAAAGCCCCAAACTTGGGTTATTTTGCCGTTTTTCTCCTTCCTCTTCCGCTTCGTCTTCTTCCTATTTTTCCTGCCAAACTGCCTGCCTCCGTCGCGATGTTATCCAATGGGGAGAATTATTCTTTGAGGGTATGGTCCGTATACCTGCTCATCAAGCTTATCGCCCAATAAAAACGCTTCATACTAATGTTTATTAATGTTAATATAGCTAATGGCTTCATGCTTTCCAAGAAGCTGTTGTGGCCTAATGGTGAGAGTTGCTGTCTCTCACACAGAGGATTGTGGGTTAGAGCCCAGCAGGGCACATGCTTATTTTCCACAAAATCAATGTGCTACTGTTAAGTACTTTTACGTAAGAGTTCATTTATTAGACTGTTATTATTTTCACATTAACACATTAACGTATTTTTATTGCAAAGGCAAAAGAGGTTTCCAATATTAACTGTTCAATGTTTCACTTGTATTTCACTTGTACTATATCACACCCTCCCCAAACTGTACGCTTGCTCTTGTCTGGTTTGGGGAGGGTGTTACGTTCTGCTCTTGCGGTCATGACTGACTGACTGTGGAAACCGAACCTCAACATACCCTTGCCTCGGCCAACATTTCTTTATTCATTCATTTCTTCACTTCAGCTCTGTTCACTTTATACTTTTCACACATAACACAATGTCACCATAAAATTAACTACTAGGAAAATTAAAGAATTTATGATAATAGCCTACATTAAGAATTGATGATAGCCTCCTTTAAGCTGCAAGCCTTTAAGAGATCGGATTTATAAACCACCAATTCCCAAACATATCTGATTCATGGTTAGTCACTTAAAAAAAAAGAAAGAACAATAGCCTCCGAATGTGGCTCTAGTCTACGCTACTCTGCTCTACTCTTAATAATAATAATAATAATAATAAGAAGAAGAAGAAGAAGAAGAATCTCTGATATGTACTTTCTTAGTAGTATCTATTGTTTTCTTTCTGGCTAAGATTCCTGGGAAATATGTGTTGTCCAATTAAGCTTGTTAGCCAACGTTACTGTTGCCAGAAAAATGTCAGGAAGCAGATACAAGCTAGGCTACTAGGAAGTGAATCAACATGCCTTATAGCCTACATTTATTGCACTACAGAAAACTAAACTAAACCTAGCTGTCCGGTACCAAAACATTTCCCGCAGGTAACGTTCTACACTACCGGAAAAAACTAGCTCACTCACTAGCTCGTAGCCCACACATGGAAGGTTGGAGTTACGCATCCGACAATCCAGTGTTGAATAGCCTAACGTTAAATATTAATATTAATAATAATAATATTAAATATTAGAATATTAATAGCCCTATTTAAAACTGTATTTTCATATTTTACTGATGCAAACTATTTAGGCTGTACTAGCCATTTAGGCTGTATGTCTTTCAGCTAGAATGTGTTTGCGTCTAGCCCATTGTGCATGCATGTCTCCATATAGACTTGGTTCATTAATTTACATGCTTCTTCATGATCCATAGCTCAGGTGGTGCTGTTAATTGTATTTCATTACACATTAAATACTGCTCATCTACAAACTCTTTTAATGTAATTGTGTGCTGTCTGTAATAGGATAACTGTTCTCATTCTTGTCAATAGAGGGCGATATGGTTACGCGAATGTCTGCATGCATTTCTTTGGAATGCATGTCTCTCTCCGTGTTTATTAAACAGAAACATTATTACACTATAGGGCATGTTTGAACAATTGTCTGCATCCACTGCTTTGGGTCTATGAAAGCACAGAATGAATAAAATGTATTATTATTATAATTATTGTAATTATGTATTTATTGATTTCTATCAAAACCTGTGTGGTCCTACAGAGCATAGATATCCTTGTGTTCACAAAATTCTGTTTGCAAATATCATAAATACTATTATGTTAAAAAAAAAGGGTAATATTACTTATTTGCCACCATCTGACCCACAAACATGTCTGGATACGCTATATGTACTCTATTTTCTAGGTAAAAATATTACTCATTTTTATCTGCATTTATTTATTCATCACCCCTTTCTGTATTGTGCATGATGTTTCTTGATATAAATGTCTGTTTGTGAATTGTAAAGAATTCTGTAGCAGCAGTTAACATTTAAAAACCTGTACATTTTCTAAAGTAAACTTGCCAACAAAGTACAACCATATCCTTTCTGGAGTGTAATTATTCATCAGCTGTTAAAACCATTCATTGAAATCATATGTTGTTCTATGAGGCACAATCTCTTCACATGCAACGATGAAGAAACACAGGGCCAAGTTGCATTAAATAATTTAGGAAAGTTTGGATAGCATTGCTTTGGAATAGAGCTAGTTTATTTAGTGTGAGCTACGGTAGGCAACATTGTTAGTTGTAACTTGGCCACATTATGATATCAAGACTTTTAAAGGCAGGCCTAGCAGTGGCGTCACTAGACCCCATTTACTGGGGCACGTGCCCCAGTAAAATGATTAAGTAAAATATAATCTCTCGACAGATTACGCATTAATATACAAAAAAAAATCCAGGTTTAAAAATTCGTCCAAATTGTTTTTTTTATCGATCGATTACGAGATTGAGTCAAATATAAACTCCTCAAAAAAAGTTCGGAAACGTTATTTCGGTCGATTATTCCTCCCCTTTAATAATACCAATTGGTATTGTATTTTATATCGTTGGAAAGCCTGATTAGTCACCTTTACAACGAGGTACAACTTGTAAGGATCATGCATTCGTGGAATGAGGAACACAGCTAACCGTGTGGGTAGCGGCCCAAAAAAATCTGCCAAAATCCCCTGCAATATTCTTCTGTTGGTATTCACTCTCGTTTTGAGCTTCAAGTGCTGGCAGGTGTATGCCAGTCACAGGTGTGTGACTGGCACCTGATTGGCACCTAATTGACAGCTCTTGCGTGCATGGGTCCTGCAACTTTGTTGAGTTTGTGTGTGCTCCAAGCATAAACATGCCACGTTTGTCCCTTCAGGATAAGGCCCGTGCAATAGGGCAAGTGGAAGCTGGTGTTCCGGTACGCAGAGTGGCAGCATTATTTGGTGTCAGCCCTGGTACCATTTCCAAACTTAGGACCAAGTTCCATGAGACTGGTTAAGTCAAAGACAGACCACGAAGTGGCCATCCCAGGAAGACAACACCCCAAGAAGACCGGTTCCTCACCCTTGCTTCACTGAGGAACCGTAGGCTTTCTTCCAGAGATTTACAGGCAAGATTTGCACAACGGTACCACAGACAGATCTCTGATCAGACGGTGAGGAACAGACTGCACATGGCCGGTCTTCGTGCTTATAAGGCTGCCAGGAAGCCTGCAATGACTGCCCTTCACCGTCAGGCCCGTTTGCGCTGGTGTCGACAGCACCGACAGTGGAACCTAAGAATGTGGGGCAACGTCATGTTCAGTGATGAATCAAGGTTCTGTCTGCGGAAGCTGGATGGCAGGATCAGAGTATGGAGATGGCGTGGAGAACGCTATGCAGATTGCTGCACAGATCGCGTGACACCTTTCAATGGGGGCAGTGTCATGGTGTGGGGTGGTATCTCTCTCACAGGCAAAACAGAACTTGTCATCATTGAAGGCAATCTCAATGCAGTGAGATATCGGAATGAGATTCTGGAGCCAGTGGCGATCCCATATCTCCAGAATCTGGGACCTAACTCCATCCTCCAGGATGACAACGCTCGCCCCCACAGAGCCAGGATCATCACAGAGTACCTCCAGAATTTGGGAGTGGAGAGGATGGAATGGCCTGCCGTGAGTCCAGACCTCAACCCAATTGAACACCTGTGGGATCAGCTTGGGCGTGCTGTACGTGCCAGAGTGACCAACGCAACCATGTTGGCTGACTTGCGGCAAATCCTGGTTGAGGAATGGGATGCCATCCCACAGCAGTGTGTGACCAGGCTGGTGACCAGCATGAGGAGGAGGTGCCAAGCTGTTGTGACTGCGTATGGATCTTCCACACGCTACTGAGGTCCCTGACAGTGTAAAATGAATAAAGTGTAAAAATGGCCAATATGTGTTGTTTTTTCCTTATTACTGTGGAAGAGTGCAATCATCCAATCCACCAAGCAACTCAAAACGAGAGTGAATACCAACAGAAGAATATTGCAGGGGATTTTGGCACATTTTTTTGGGCCGCTACCCACACGGTTAGCTGTGTTGCTCATTCCACGAATGCATGATCCTTACAAGTTGTACCTCGTTGTAAAGGTGACTAATCAGGCTTTCCAGCGATATAAAATACAATACCAATTGGTATTATTAAAGGGGAGGAATAATCGACCGAAATAACATTTCCAAACTTTTTTTGAGGAGTTTAGATAGATCCGTTTGCGTTCTGCTCTTGACTGGTATCGTATACATCAGCTGATTAGGACCGCACGCACGGCATGGAGTGTGAATAGCGCAAATGTATTGACTGAGTATTTTGACCACATTGCTGCTGTTGACTTACATGGGGAAAGACCTATACTGGAGCCAACCGCAGTGGCGCTAGTGAGCAACGGCACAATGGCCGCTCCCAGGCCAACCAGGAAGTGAGCTTCAAAACGAAAGCCCAGGCTGTGTCCGAAATCGCTCACTCATTCACTCCCTCCCTATACACTACTTAGGGAATCTACATAGAGCACTAGATAGGGATTGACTGGTGAAAGGAGGAGACGATTTCGGACACTACTGTTTCTGAGCTGGTTACTTAGCAACGCGCGACGCTTGCGCGACAGCGGTCACCGGCTTGGTGAGAAAGCATGCAAGAAACGGTAAAAAAGTGTTATTTTATCTTGAATAAGGGTTTTGTTTGTCTCGTTGTAGGTAGATAGGTAAGTTAGGTAGCTAGCTAGCTAATTAAGTTGCATTTTCCATTAAACATAGTTTACTTTGTCATATATTTAATCTACCGTGTTTATTTATATTTCGTTTATAAAGCCCACTAAACTGATTTAAATATAGGCTACAAGATGAAACTTGCATTTATATGTACATTTGTAGACCAGCGCAGGCTGAGCCGTCGCCATCTTGACAAAAATAATGTCTCCGGTAATGTAGTGTACATCGTTTGTACCCTACATTTTGTGGTGCATTGTGGGGGATATTGAGTGCACTATATAGGGTGTCAAATTTGACATTTTGAATTCGGACACTCTACAAAATGGCCAATACCCTAAATAGTGCACTATATAGTGAATAGGGAGCGATTTCGGACACAGCACCAGTCTTGGCCCCTTGGGTCGGTCAAGTCTACTAGGCTGGGGCGCGCGGCAAGAGCTTCCTGGTGTGACATCCAAGTCAGCTCGTGCAGCTACAATTTTTTGATTAACAGAAATAACGGCAGTCTTCATATAACGAAGACATAAATAACGACATATTTATAACGGCTATATCTATCTTCGAGCGAGCTAGCGATCTTTATCTCTCACATAGATTTACATATATTACCACTTTGCGAAATGAACCGGAAAAAAAAATTGCTAGCTGTAGCTTTACTTTATTTACGCCGGAGGAAGCGCCGGAGGTTATGGGTGCATAGCACCCTACAACGCCGCCGGCAGCTTGGAGAATTTCACCAGCTGGTGCAGGAACTCCGTCTGGACGGGCATCGCTTCCAGCGTTATTTTCGGCTGGACTGTGAGCAGTTCGACCGGCTGCTGGCAACAGTGGGACCCCTAATTGCAAGGGCGGACACAACCTACCGGCAAGCCATCCCACCGGCTGAACGGCTTGCCATTTGTCTCTGGTGAGTACGCACTGTTCTTCCTGGATTCCAGACTTGTATGTATATATATATATATATATATATATATATATATATATATATATACATACTATATATATATATAATATAATATTTTATATATATATATATATATATATATGTATATATAAAATATTATATTATATATATATATATATATAGACTTGTGTATATATATATATATATATACATACATATACATATATATATATATATATATATATATATATATACTGCTTTCCCCATATGCCAGTTCTTAAGAAACCGACACTGATGTTTGACTTTTTCATTTCTCATTTCACCAGATTCCTTGCAACTGGGGATTCCTACAGATCCATTGCCAGCAGCTACCGGACTGGGATCTCCACTGTGGCCTCCATAGTCCCCAGTGTTGCCAGGGCAATTTGGAGCAGTCTGGTGGCAGACTATGCCTGTGCCAAGGGAGGAGGATTGGTGTGCCATTGCTGAGGGATTTCGTCAGCGCTGGAACTTTCCCAACTGTGTGGGCTCCGTAGATGGGAAACATATGGTGATACAGGCCCCACCTAACTCTGGCTCTGCCTACCACAACTACAAGGGGACCTTCTCCATTGTACTGCTGGCAGTGGTGGATGCAAGGTACCTCTTCCGAGTGGTAGATGTTGGCGCCTATGGGAGACAGAGCGATGGGGGCACCCTGGCTAACTCTGCCTTCGGCAAGGCCCTGGTGGCTGGCACACTCAACCTGCCTGGGGACCACCTGTTGCCTGGAGCTGAGCATCTGGGAGCCGAACCCCATGTGTTAGTCGCTGACGAGGCATTCCCTCTGCAGAGACACCTCATGCGGCCATTCCCTGGATCCAACACACACGAAGAGGGTGTTCAATTATCGGCTGTCTCGTGCCAGGATGGCTGTGGAGTGCACCTTTGGCATCCTTGCCGCACAGTGGAGATTATATCGGCGTGTGGTATGTTTGACACCACGGAATGTGGAGGCATGTGTGAAGGCAACATGTGTCTTGCACAACTTCCTCCGCTGGACGACGAGGGATCAGGCATCGTCATTACCTGACCGTGTGAGGGAGGGAAGAGAGGCTCAGCCACCAGGTGGGATGTTGCACCTTCACAGAGTTGGGAGCAACAATGCCACACGGGAGGCCATGAGAGTGAGGGAGACGTACACCTCCTACTTCTCCAGTGAAGGTGCAGTGCACTGGCAAGATCACCTTGCATGACCTGCACAGCAGGCAACTCAAAGGCTCTTTTAAGAGCCACCCACATCCTCTAATAAAGAGCGAGAATTATTGTGCCCCAGTAATAAGCATATCTTCACATTTCATATGGCAAAAATAAGGTCACAGTTTGCACAAGCATTACATCCTCATTTACACTGTTTGTAATTAAAAAATAAGAGATTGATCTTTTGAATAAGACATGATACAGTATGTTGGTATAATACTTAAATGATAAATATCACTTTTTTCTAGTGAACAGACCACATGGTGCTGTTAATACAGTATCAAAGTATGATTAATTTCAATGGCATAAAGCTTGAAAAGCATGCATACCTTACATTTTGTGTATATAGTTTAGATACACATTTTCTGTCCATCAAATTGCTATGTTTATCTTTATTTTATTTTAAATTAACATTGGGGTCGATATAAATGCATTTAAATAATTATTTCCCTGCATGATCAATTTATACTTTTTGTTTTATTAGTGCGCAATGTATAGATTTACCCCAGACTATTGCTTTTTTTAAATGTCTTGTATGTAGAATATGATATTCTGCCTTTTATCCATAAAAACACTGTTCCCATTAAGCCCACTTGACTGTTTCAATAATTTCTTCTCTTTTGACCTTTGAACCCTTTCCATAAAAGCACACATGTAAGGAACTGAAATGATCAGGGGTCATTTCATTAAAAAAAAAAAAGTCACACAAAGGAGTATTTTCACTTTTAAATAGTATTTATTATAATTATTTAATAACAGTAAAATAAAATACACACTACAACAATGAACGCAACAATGACCCCCCCCCCATATAACATTTAATCTGCCTGGCAATATTCAGCTTCAACCATTAGCTCATTAATTTTTAATTTTAATTTAGCCTTCTTGGCTCCAGGGAGCCTCTTCAGAGCAGGGTAAATGCTCTTGAGGAACATCATGTCCTCATCATCAACACCTGCCTCCTTATCAGGCTCCTCAATCGCCTGTAGGAGGCGATACTCAAATGGGGAGAGAGTACTGCCAGCTCCCCTCTTCCTGTATTTATTGGAGCTTGTGCCTGGCATGTTTTCCTCACTTGCATCCTCAACTACACTCTCATCCTTTTCCTGTGTCTCCCTGTCCTGTGACCTTTCCCCGACTTGCTCTTGATCTCCCTCTCCTTCTGCGTCTGCCTGTCCCTCTCCTTCTGCCTCTGCCTCCATGTTTCCTCCTGTGTCCTTATTCAAAAGGTAGGGGCCATCTTCATAAAGCGCCATGGCCTTCTTTCAGCCCCACCAGCAGCTCCACTCCTCTTCTGCTGACTTTCCCTATTCTTCTCCCTTTTATAAATTGTGCGGAGGCTTTTCCACCTTTTCTGACACTCTCCCACTGTAACCACAATATTGGAAATGTATTGTATTATTGACAGGTACTTATGGGTGAGAGAAACAGGATATGCTAACGTTGTCATAAAATTTCTTCTTACCGTGAAAATTGACGACAATTTCGGACAGATGTTAAGGTAAATCTATCACCACGGCGGCACTTTCGCCACAAGTCAGCAATTATACCGGGAAATGCCCTCTTTGAAAACAAAAAAACGAATGAAAATAAAAAGGCTAGTCTGTTACTGCATACCAGTTTTTGCTAAAGCTGCATCATAGCTATGTCTGTCCGAAATTGTAAACAGGTCGATTTTCACGGTAAGAAGATATTTTAAACGTTAGCTAAACATAGCATTTATCCAGTGTTGTGTGAACGTTTTATTCACACAATAAAATAACAAAACCCTTACCATCGATACCAAGGGCACTCGCAATTGCCCTCCAAGCTTCAATTTTTAGGCGCTTATCCCGGTATTCCTTCTGGAATACATTGAACAGGACGGGGTAGGCTTGGACCATTACAATTAGCTGCTCCTCCATTGCTGCAATATGAGTGAAATCGGGCGGAACAGTTATTCACGAAATGGCTTCGTGTCGGTTGGAGAAATATGAAACGCGGAATTCTGATTGGCTGTTACGGCCGACGTCGGCCAAAAAGTTAAACTGGCCAACATTTATTGGCCGATTTTGGTCGCTCAGTTTTCTAGTTGCTCAGGTCGCTGAAAGTCGCTCAGCTTCATAGAGAATTAATGGACTTCCGGCAACTGGGCGACCGAAGTTGCTCGCTGTGTGAACGCGGCGTTAGAATCAGGCGACTCTGCCGAAGGTAGGCCGGAATCGGCCCGAATAACTGTCGCCGTAGCCGACACTCAGCCGGAATCGGCACAGGTCCGTAGGCTACCTGGGGTATAGCCTACATAATATGACAATGAGCATAGTGGATTCTAATGAAAAACCGCAAGTGTACCTAGAGTGTAATGTTGTGTGAAATGCAATAAACAATGTACAATGAATACAATTCTGAATGTCTTTATTTAGCAAAAAAGAAATGACTTGCATGAAATGTACAAAATGGATAATATAATTTGTTTGGGGTAGTTAGTAGTAGCCTACAATGAAGTTCATAGTGCAAATGGTAGTAGGCTTACCACAAGTGGCAGTGATACAGTAATATATTCCATTCAAGTAATTTAAGAAAAACGATTGCACACATAAATCCCTGTGGGATAAGTTGAAAGCACAAGGTAAATAATAAGTAAAAAGTAATAGAACCAAGAGCTGAAAACGCCCAAAAACCTGAACAATTAAGTGCTTCAATAGGCACAACATACAGTCCCGGCCAAAAGTCTTGTCGCATGAGTGGACAAAAGTGACAATTGCTAATTACCCAACTCTTAATTAGCTAATACAGTTAGGAAACAACACAAATTAATCATAAGTGTCTAAAGTTTATTTAGATACTAGCAAAACAAAAATTTCATAGATGCTTATAAGGTTAATTGCTTGATAATGATGAACAAGCCAGTTTCTACCTGTACAAAAGTCTTGTCGCAAATCAAATTATAATCAATAAATTTTATCTTTCTCAAAAAGTTAATAAAATACCAAATGAAAAATCAGTCTAGTATTTCATCATGGACTATAAGTTAAGAAATTAATATCTTGTATGGGTTCCTTTGGCCTGCAGAACAGTTGCCATCCGGTTTGGCAGAGAGTCGTAGAGCTTGTTGATGAAGTCGTCGGGGATGGCATGGAAGGCCACCTTGCAGGCATCCCAAAGCTCCTCCTTCATTCTTCAGCTTGGTCCTCCAAGCTTCCTCCTTCATTCTTCCCCAGATATGCTCAATAATATTCATATCTGGAGACTGTGCTGGCCATCCCTGAAGGACCTTGATCTTCTTCCCCCTGAGAAACCTCATAGTGGAACCTGAGGTATGCCAAGGAGCTCCATCATGTTGAAAAATCTGACCCCTCTTGTAGTTGGGAATGTACTGGGAGGCAAGAATCTGTTGATATTTGGCACTGTCAATGTTACCATCCACCTTACAGATCTCCCTGGCACCTACCTCCGTATTGGATGTAACCCCAAACCATAATCTTTCCACCTCCAAATTTGACTGTCTTCTGGGTGAACTGTGGGTCCAGACGGGCCCATTTTTAGCCACTTTTCTGCTGTCCAACCTTCCGTCAGTCTGTGGGCCTTGGCGTACGCAACACGGTTTCTTAGCTGTCTCTTGTTTAGCGCTGGTTTCTGGGCAGCAATACGACCGTGGAGACCATTCCGAGCAAGAATCCGACGTACAGTTCTTGACTAAACAGGCGTTGCTGGCGTCCACTCCTCCCTGGGGCTGGCTTTTGACCATCGGACCAGCAAGCTGTCGTCTCGAGCAGTTGTCTTGCGCGGTCTGCCCGACCTGGGTCTGTCATGGACGTCGCCAGTCTCTTGGTAGCGCTTGCGAATCCTCTCCACCTGCCGTTTAGACACATTGAAGATGTCTGAAACTTCAGCAGGAGACTTGGACTTGAGATTCTTGATGATCAGCACTTTGGTTTCTGGTTTGATCTTAGGCATGTTGACAGAAGCAATGTTGAGCATGAACTTGGCTTAAAGTGTCAAATTTCTGCTTTTATAGCTCAAAGTTACCTACAGCTGACGAATCAAGCCCCTTGTTTGTTTCTTCCTTATTCACTGTGGCCTAGAAATTGGAGTTGGCAATTGCGACAAGACTTTTGTCTGGCCAAAACTGGCCTGTTGATCATTATCAAGCTATAACATTTAGTAACAATTTTGAAATGTAATTTTGCTAGTATCTAAATAAACTTTAGACACTTATGATTAATTTGTGTTGTTTCCTAACTGTATTAGGTAATTAAGAGTTTGGTAATTAGCAATTGTCACTTTTGTCCACTCATGCGACAAGACTTTTGGCCGGGACTGTAGAACATAATTATGTGGTCAGTCTTTCTTTAAGGCTTCACCGTTGGTTACAGTTCTGTTCCACTCTTGTTTGCATGTGTGACAAAACCAGGGGTCATTTGCATCAGGTGCATGAGGCCAACACAATCAAGGTGGTTACACCTTAACTTAACATAAGGAGTCACCTTAACATAACAGCTAAGGTTAACGTTACCGTTAATGTTTATAGTTTGCGTGTCTGCAAAAAGGCAGATAATACCCACAACACAACGCTGGTGTGAAGTCGTGCCTGTGTACAGTACCGTTTGTTTTTACACAGATCTTGACCGCCCTAATTTGGCATGAAGATTTGAATAGGGCAACTGAGGTATCTATGTTTGTATATCTATGGTACCAGTCATCTTCTGAGCCAATCACAATTCCATGAACTAACTTCCTTCCGTTTCATGTAAGTGCCTTCCGTTTCATGTAAGTGACTTCCGTTTCATGTAAGTGCCTTCCATATATATATATACTTTCACATACATACATTCTCACTCTCACATACATATATTATCACTCTCACATACATACATTCTCTTATGAGAATATATGTATGTGAGAGTGAGAATATATGTATATGAGAGTGAGAATGTATGTATGTGAGAGTGAGAATATATGTATGTGAGAGTGAGAATATATGTATGTGAGAGTGAAAATATATGTATGTGAGAGTGAGAATATATGTATGTGAGAGTGAGAATATATGTATGTGAGAGTGAAAATATATGTATGTGAGAGTGAAAATATATGTATGTGAGAGTGAGAATATATGTATGTGAGAGTGAGAATATATGTATGTGAGAGTGAGAATATATGTATGTGAGTGAGAATATATGTATGTGAGTGAGAATATATGTATGTGAGAGTGAGAATATATGTATGTGAGAGTGAGAATATATGTATGTGAGAGGTCCAACATGAATTATGGCCTAAACGGCCCCTCATATAAAATAGTATTCCACCATCTGCAAAATGCTGCCAAATGTTCTATCTTCAATGAACATTGGTAGTCTACATCAAAAATACATTTAACGATTGCACTACAGTATGTGAAATGCACTCAAAATGCAAAAATAACAATAGGGCTATCAAACATATTGGAAAGGCAGTGCTCGAGTGGAAACACGAACGTACATATGTAGCCAGCGAGACTAACGGCATTTTATATGCAAAAATACATACATATCGGAAAAGGGAAACTCTCCTCCCAAATGCGTTTTCTATAGAGCTTGCGTAATACTAGCCCGTTAAAACGAAAACTGCCATTACGCTGGGCTGTAGTAAATTGTTCAAAGCACCCAAAAAGACATGGCATATACCGTTGCTAAGGTTATAATGTACTCTATTGGATAAAAAAGCCGACAATTAAACCAGAATGAATGAGACAGGCTTACAGGGCATGGAGGTATTAAGCGTCAACGTTTCAGATAGTGTAATAGCGGTATAAAGTGTTGTATATTTCTCAAACCGATTGTACCAGACAATAAATGACCACAGAATTTTTCATTTTGTTTCTGATTTTTCCCCATTTTCTCTCAATTTAGTAGCCAATTGAACCCCTATTCTAATTAAATTCCCCCCGTGTAGCAACCGCTAGAGAATCACCGGCACACAACCCCGTCAGCCGGCAGTAGGACGGGAGGGCGCCACGTCCTCTTCAGGGCGCGACTCCTCCTAGCTCCTGACCGTGATTCCAGCTCGCCCAGGGCCGCTATGCGCGCAGCGATTCTCTCCGAGCCCCTCCCGCCAATTGCTGATCCCACAGGGCGCCGGCCATGCTCGGAACTGGCAGGACCGGGACGCGAACCCCGATCCTCGGAGCACAACTGCACCGACTGAAAGTCGGCGCTCTTACCGTTGTACCACCGCAGTGCCATGACCACAGAATTTTGAAAGGAACATATCGAAGGGGGATTGTAAGGTTCAGAGAACCAAACGTGACCGATAAGGATTTCTAAAAGCGTAGCTAGAGAGATACGCCACAAAACGCGGAAGTAGTCGCACCAGGACTGAGATAACACAGGATCGGGAGCAAAACTTCCCTAACACAAGGCAAAACAAAGCAACCTCCAAAAACTGAGGCGATCTTGATAAACAGCGAGAATAACTACCAAAAGAACCTCACGCACTAAATAATTAGGCGTAACAAGAGGTGGTGAAACAAAACAAAACTCGATAAAACGAGTGAAGGAAAGGAATAAAAAAGACCTGTTAGCCAAAGCTCTTGTGGCAAAAGAGCTGACCACAACTGGCAACAGGTGAAAGGAATAAAGGATAAAGAAAGATTGGAAAGGAATCTAATCTAATCCTAAATCTTATAACCGGACTTGCTGCGTTTCCTATTCGTACGAACCAGAAATGCAGCGACCAAAATTCCTATACCTTACCGACTTCGTTTGTCAACATCGCAAAGACAATATCGTACTGCGGAAATCCTGAGGTATTAATAGCCAGCAGGAAAAGCAAAACAGGTGAAGGGAGTCATTGTCGGGCAAGATACGAATACCCGAACGGAGGCGGAAAAAATCAGATAGAGCATCCTGACGACGCCAAAAAGGAAACCAAAAACGTAGAAAAGCGAAGGCTGCAAATAACCATGACACTCAATGTGTAAAACCAATGGTAGGATTGTATATTTATTTCATATTTAGTAGTGTAGGGAATATTCATTTATTTATACACGGGGCGTCACTTATGTACTGCAATACGCTACTACCATCCTTATACAACTGGTGGCATGGTTTTTGTATAATAAATCAGTCTCATAAAATTTATATATTATTCTCAAAAGAGAATATACTAACTAAAAATGGGTAACTTGAATTAATAATTAAATTAATTACCAATAAAATTGCACATTAATAATTGTCTTAGCAAAATCACAATATCATGTACTCAGTTGATACCAAATTAATATAAATGATCCAGCTAGAAGGTGAAGGCATTTTGGGGAATCCCTGCGATTAGCATTGGCTGATTCAGTTCACCACAAGAGCAACATTAATACAGGCAATCTTGGATAAATGTAATAGTTTATTGAACACAAAATACCAAACAGAGCAAGGCACGATTCAGTACTATAATGTACAACACAAACTATGTGTGTGTGTGTGTGTGTGTGTGTGGGGTTGCCATGTTCTCCTGCATGTGGGGGGTTGCCTCGGACACGTGTTCAGAGAGAACAAAGAAACTAAAATGGAGGGAGGTTTAAACTAGCTTTCGCTGGAGTTAGCTAATGGTGGCGCATGAACCATACCATACACATAGGGGATAGCCGTAAGCTTTCAATGCGTGTGCGTTGGGATCAGTGTGCAGTGTTAATATTACGACTGGTTTGTGTTTAAAGACAGATCACATGCAAGATACGTTCTGTGCGTAATGCATTAAACCTAACGCAGTGCGGTGGATGGCTTACAGCCATCCAAAGTAAAACGGTAACACAAAACTTTTACATAACACACATTAACCATTCAATAGTACAGTTACATACATCCAGCCACAAACATGTTGCGGTTGCTAACTAATATGCTATTGCCCATGTTACAGCCTTACTTGAATCAAAGTCTTTTGAATGGTTTCCTGCATTGGATCGCACACTCACAATGAAAAGGGGAAGTCCGGTCGCCCTGATCCTGTGGTTGCCGTTCGTAGGGGTAGCGATAGATAGGGGAACCGGTCGCCTCATCTTGGGTCCCTGGAACTGGTTTATTTCGTCGTCAGGGTTGCAGTTTGTAGGGGGTGGATAATGGAACCGGTCGCATTATTTCTCCCGAACTATGTAGCCTCATCCTACTGCAGACCGCTTGAGACGAGACAGTGAAGGCCCTGTCGAGTTGAGCGGACAACTGATACCCGGAAGAACTGGGTAGAACTGCGACCGTGTTGCCCCTTTTATAAACTTTATCTCCAGTCGTGCATTCCGCTGTGCAGTATCACATTACAGTGCGGAAATCACAACTGGTACAACGTCCTACGTCACTTCCAACGTGGAGGAGGAGCCTCCTGTGGACTGTATGGAATTGTAGTTCCTGTTGTCCCTACAGTAGCATATATTGCTAGTAGAATACATGGTAGAATGCGACAGTACTTTCACAGTTTATTTTGCATTTGAGTGAGCAGGGCTTTTCACGGCTTTTCTGGCATACGATCAGGCTATTGTTGGGTTTATCTCATTGCTATGACGTTATGGTTGTTTTTCAGTATTAAGCAGTGTTAGGCCTAGTTGCAAAACAGCTGTATTACAAGACACATTCAAACAGAATGCTCGCCTCCCTGATTTTCCCAGAGGCAGTTTAGTTACATTTATATTCACACATACACACTTCAAATCTTCAAACAAAGGCATATACACGCACACACGCACGCACGCACACACACACACACACACACACACACACGCAGGCAGAACCAGTGTTCGCCTCCCTTATCTTTCCAAGGCCGGGGTGTTTATCTTACCAAAATGTTCAAGTAAGCAGAAAAAGGGCCTTAGAATGTGTGTGTACGAACATTGAGCTTATTAGATCCAAGTATACATTTCCCTTTTAATTTATAAACATCAGTATTAAGGATTTTATTACTACAAAAGAATCTCACATATTATAGAGAAAATGTTATCCTTTAGTTCACAAAGCACCCATATGTGCACAGTAGCGTGTGGAAATAAGATTAGAAAAGCTTACAGTTAGTATTATTTTAACCTATTAGATCATTGTATTATCACTTATTGAACTACTATGGTCAAATCATGGCCAGGCCATTTCCTATATAATTAAATCATAACCTCTCATCAAACTACAGTATAAATGAATGCCATATGTAATGCTTAATTCAAACCAGCAGAGGGCACTGTTGTATAAGAAAAAGAAGATTATAAAAGACGCAGTCGACCAGAACTGCGGACAGAGTGTATGAAGGAGAGTGTGTGAGACAGACTGACCCAGACAGACAGAGAGTGTGTGCATGTACTGAAAATACTTAGAACTATTTTATATTGATCTGCGCAGATCAGCCTGGGTTCTTGTATGGTATTCCTTTGAATCAAATGCAATAAATCCAATTGCATCAGACTCTGAAAATTGTGTTTGGAAGTTTGTATTAAAGTGTGAGGGGAGCTCCTGAACAGTCCATCTGGCCCGGACTGCTGACGGGGTTTTCTCCCACAATAACTAAATTAATATCTAAATTGATGAGGTTATAGAGGTATGGAGCAATTGAATTCAGATACTTAACCCACATTTTGTTTGGCTACTTGCTCCGAGTAGGGCCTGTAGTGTAGCTGCAACATCCCCTGCTGTCTCATCTCACGAAACAGTATTTTTTTTTCCGTAGTAGACACATCATAGCTCACTCCAAAATGAATGTGATGACAAACATGTTGAAGATGAGCGACAAGGCAGTCAATTTATTATGTTACGAACTGCGTCCACAAAACAACAGCTTGTTCACGATAGGCTACTAAGGGATGTTCTCCATCG
Source organism: Synaphobranchus kaupii (assembly GCA_029718625.1). Lineage (NCBI taxonomy): Eukaryota > Metazoa > Chordata > Actinopteri > Anguilliformes > Synaphobranchidae > Synaphobranchus > Synaphobranchus kaupii. The sequence continues at coordinate 45,704,341 of CM056383.1, read as the reverse complement.
ACTTCCACTCAAAAATATAGCATGTCTCCCTGTCCCAAGCATAGACTGTATAAAAATAGGTCCCAAGACGCCAGGGCACATTTCAGACCAATGATTGTTGTCTCCCCCTTCTGGTCCCACCCCTCCGAGTGAGGGCAGCGAGAACTCTATAGAACCTATCGATGGCAGTGACCCCAGGACTCAACCTGTCCCTCTGATTGGTCCTGAACAAATGTTAATACCCTGTCCAAACAACACAATAATTAAAATAATCGGCACATGGAGAGGCATTAAATGAAGGAAAAGCACCTATTGCGACTACATTTCCTTTTGGAAAAAATGTATTGACTTAGTATTTTGACAACATTGCTGCCATTGACTTACATGGAGAAAGACCTATACTGGAGCCAACCGCAGTGGCGCTAGTGAGCAACACCACTATGGCCGCTCCCAGCCCAACCAGGAAGTGAGCTTCAAAACAAAAGCCCGGTTTTGGCCCCTTGAGCTAAATGCATGCCTTCCTGGTATGTTCGTAGACGTGGACTATATTATAGCCTACAGGAGTTGTCAAAATGTCAGGTTTTTTTTCCATTAAAGTAAGCAATTGGGACATCAACACTACCACTAGGGGGCCACCGTGGATAGGGCAAGCGTAATTGTCAAGGGGTAATAATGAACGCAAACCCAGTTTTCTTATTCCAGACACTCCATTATGCAGAAATATAGCCCAGCTATAATTACAAAATGAGTTGGAATTCTTATAGCAAGTTGCAAGTATTCCACCTGGTTTTGTACACGTTTAGATAGCTTCGCTTTCCTTACCAACTCATAGCCTACGTTTAAAAGTATGCAATTGTACTGGTCTTAGCCTACTCGTAGCTGGGGAAAAATAGCTTCACTGAGAATGTATGTGTGATCCACCTTTATAGAATTAGATGCGCTGTGCGCATATGACATACCCACGTCATATTGCACTGCGACATTGCTGTAGGCAAAAAAGGCAATAAAATTAACATTATTATTAAAGTCTGGAGCATTAACTGCTCACAATTATCCATGAAATACATTTGTACAGGCTGATCATGCAGCCTACCATTATTAATCCTCAACTTAAAGATTTAATGCCTTTACCATAGCTTATATAATCAGCTCTGACAACATTTTGATGACTCCTGTTATGTAGGCTATAATAGTTAAAAGGGTATTTTACAAATAGCCTAGCTGTTCTCTGGAATTTGGAAGTAAAGTAACCTAGCTGTGTTATGCAGAAATGTCTCACGTTTAAGCCAAATAAAAAAAAGAATAAAACCTACTTAAAAAATCTATGGTTTTTTGCTGCACGAACTGAGAATGTAAATACATTACATGAACTTAGTATAGAGTACTCAAGTGAGTACGTCAGTCGTGGGCGGAGTCTGGTTTCGGAAGTAAATTCCCTATGGAAAATAGAATGGGCTTCGGAGACTACCGACTATTTCTTGAAATCTGATTCATAGAATGAGCCGAAACGTTCCTGGATTAGCCTGTGTGGTACAAGCATGTAGACCATATATCGCATGTTCCAATTTTGTTTTTAAAGTAATGCATTAATGATTGTAGTTCGATTTGTAGTCCACTTTAATGGACTGCATATCCAGTACTGCAACGCACGGGTGGTTGTCGACCAATAAGATATCATCAGCTCGTCTGTCTGCTCTGTGGCAGATGGGAGTAGGCTCGTGCCGCTCAAGACAAGCTAACGTTAGCTTGCTAAGTAGAGAAGCCCGCCCGACAAGGTCAGAAACTGCTACGGTTAACCACATGAAGCAATTCTAGCTTTAAGTCCTTCAAGCTAGCTAGCTAATGTTAGAAAAAAGTGTTTAAAAACGGAGCTGTGTGCTACTGCTGGCTAACGTTATATGAAAACGTCTGGAGATAAGGCTGCTCGTTCGGAGGGAATTATGGGACATGTAGTTTTTAAACAGTGCCAGCACTGGGATGTTCACAAAAAATATACTAAAACGTAAAATATACTCGAAGCTGGTCCAGAAAAACGACATAGTTTGCGAACGGGCGTTATATTGAACAATCCGGGAAATTGACGGTAAGACAATCAGTAGAAATGGTTTAAAAGTAAGCTTTAGTTAATGTCTACGCTCTAAATGAATGGGGAATTTACTTCCGAAACCAGCGTGACGTAGTCACTTGAGTACTCTATTGTGGCATAAATACAATATTTCTATCAAGGCACATCAGCAAATATATCGTATAGCCTATGCATACCGTTGTAAAATGAGGGACGTTTAGCCGAAGGCTACGAGTTGGTAAGAAAAGCGAAGGTATTGTCGGGTAAGTGAGGATTAGGTAAAATGTGTATTTTCTGAATCCAGCGGTTCCAACAGTCAATGCCCTTGTTAAAACGTTCAGCACTCTGAATACTGAACACAAGCGATATTGCGTGCTAGAACCCCTCACTTAACCTACATTCAAAATAAGTTTTACGTTATTTAATTTAATAATTATTATCAAAAATGACAATCATCAATTAAATCGCCGAATTCTTTGATAGGTAAGTCGAACAGTAACCTGGTGGATCAACCAACAAGCCAAAACAAAGTCTAAATCAGGTCTTGAGATTAAGTAATTTTATTAAATGAAAACATTCAATTATAATAACGACTGGGAATCATACATTCACAAAGGAATGTAGGCTGACTACTTATAATTCACAAAAGTGAAGGCATTAAACCAGACATTAATTAGGAAATACCAGTAAAGAGAGAGATAAGCCAAAAATTGCCAAATTATTTACCCTCCAGTTGAACAGGAACAAAAGGAAACTTCTTCACCAAACAAACTCCAAACAGACTAAATTCTTTTTCTGCGGTGCAACTATAAAATACCTCCACAGGAAGACCATCCCTGTCCTGATTGGGTTAAGGTATGGGGGGAGGGGGGGAGAGGGGTCATTTATGACAAAGACTGGCTTATCTTTGATGTTGGGGGGTTGAGAGAGAGACAGAGAGCGACAGAGATAGAGAGAAGAGGGGAAATATTAGATATCCTACATCCCTCTCTTGTAAGAATAGGTGCATGCACCCGCTAAAAACCTATTCTTACATCACCAAATAGGAATCACATTACACATTTGAACATTGAGATGCAGTTACCTGCTAACAACAAAAACAACTGTCCAAATGGTTCACCAACCATTTTTAAAACATTTAGTCCATGCCCAGTTTAATAGTCCCTTTGTGATCTGCTGGCCAGCAGATATATGGACACACTGACGTATGTCCCACGATGATCCAGTGTGGTGCGGAGAGATATCTCTATTAGACACTCTTTTTGTGTCGCTGCGGTTATGACACCCTGGTTCAGTCTCTTCCTTCTCCAGTGTCTGGGTATCTAGACTGGCAAGGGACAAGAGATGCAGTACATGCAGTGCTTTTTCCATTAATGTTGCAATTGCGTGAGTGAAATGCAACCTACTCCACAGTGTCTCTACCAGTTCTGCACGGCGTGCGGTGGCTCTGTCTCCTGTGACAGGAAGCTGGACGATCCACAGGTGGCAAAGTGCAGTCAGGACCTCTCTTCTGACAGGCGAGGAAGCGCCTCTTTCCCTGTCGGAATCCATTTTGGCTCCTTTAGCCTGAGACAGAGAGAGGCCGAGAGAGAGAGAGAGAGAGAAAGAGCAAAAGACATTAGGCAACATCCCGTCAGTATCTAAATGTGTAAAAAGCCAGGTGGAGTACTTGCAACTTGCTCAAAGAATTTCACCTCATTTTGTAATTATAGCTGGGCTATATTTCTGCAGAATACAATGTCCTGGAATAAGAAACTATGGGATTGCGTATTACCCCTTGTCAATTATGCTTACCCTATTATTACCCCTTGTCAATTATGCTTACCCTAGTGGTAGTGTTGTCCTCCTAGTGGTAGTGTTGTCCTCCCAATTACAGTAGCCTATTCATATTTCTGTTAAATTACAAATTAATTTACTTTAACTAAAAAAAAACGACATTTTGACAACTCCTGTAGGCTATAATATAGTCCATGTCTACGAATCTGTGACTCTATGAACAGACCACGAAGACATGCGTTTAGCTATGCATTAGTTACACAGCACTGGCAATCCGATCACGACAGCTTGACCCACAGTGCTTTGTGCATGCGCAAATGCTAGCTTTAGCCCTTAGCATTTTGCCTCTATAAAGAAGACGTATTTTGAAATCTAATCAAAAAAACGTTTCCAACGTACAAAAATGCCAAGTTACTCATGCACAGCCTACAAAGCAGTGTCTGTAAGTCATTAATTAAAACTTGCAAAAACTAGCTCTGCCGTTAAAAGTATTGATATCAAAATGAGGCCAAGTTATAATAAACAGTATTGCCTATCGTAGCTCACACTAATGAAACTAGCTCTATTCCAAATCAATGCTACCCAATCTCTCCTAAATTATTTAATGTAATTTGGCCCTGTGTTTTTTCATCTTACTATCTGTGGTAATGTCAGTGTTTCCCCTAGATTTTTTTTCAGGCCGGGCGGTGAAAGTGCGCCATTTTGCGTAGAGGCGGAAACTATAATTACACCCTCATAATAGCGCTGCCATTGAAAATTTTAATTAGGCCTAACGGGAAACCGAAGCTGTTTTGGCAAGGGTTTTTCCCGATGCTATTTTGATCATTCCCGCATTCTGCGGTAAGGGAAATATTGCAGCTACATTAAAAAAAAAAGAATAATATTTTAAAAAAAAAAATTTTCATTAAAATTATTGATTTTCCCTCTTGTTCAAGCCGCCCGCACGTGAGTTTGGCCGGGCGGAACGGTAGGGGAAACACTGAATGTGGTAGTTGAAACATCAAAGTGTAAAATGGCAATTATTCATAGTGGCAATAATTTGCAATTCACGTGTTACACTTACAAATGTAAATAAATTAGTACAATATAGGCTGTTATGCGAACCAATTGGAACCACACGCAGACACCAAGATGGAATAAACAGGCTTTATTCAGAGTCTACAGAATCGTAGTCAGGTCCAGGGAGGTGCCAGAGTCCAGGCAATCAGAGCAATACGGAGAAGGCAGGGCGAAGTCCAGAACACGCAGGGGTCAGAACCGGGGAATCAGTCAGAGGCTGGAGAACGGGAGGGCGAAGGGCTGGAGCAGGGCTAGGACGGAGACGGGTAGGTGGGCAGGAGGACTGGAGCAGGGCTGGATGGGAACAGGCAAGGCAGGCAGGAGAACAGGAACAGGACGGGACAACACAGGAATCGAAACAGGGACTCGGAACAGGAACTTGGAACAGGAAAAGGAGCAGGCAGGAATAAGCGCTGGAAGGTTTGAGAGAAGCACGAATGCAGGGCACAAGACGATGTGGCACAGAACAAAGAAACGGGAGCTTATGTACCAGATTAATGATGAGACAACGAGGAACAAGTGAGACGAAACAACATGAGGAAACACATATCAGGTGCGGGAAGCGGAGACACGAAATGGGGAACAGGGAAAACGTGGAACGGAATATAACATACAGAAAACACATTGAAACGGAAAGACCAGGGATGGAATTAAGACACAGGCACGGGACATGACAGTAACCCCTCCCCCAGGGGTGACACCTGGTGCCCTACCAGCCTGTTCTGGACGCCGACGCTGGAATTCCTGGATCAAGGAGGGGTCAAGGATGTTACGCTCAGGTACCACTCCCAGTCAACCAGGAATTGGCGACCACGCCCTATGCACCAAACGTCCAGGAGGCTGCGGACGGTGTAAGCCTCGATGAGTTGGGGGGGGGGGGGGGGGCAGACAGGATGGCTGAAACAAGATGAAATACAGGGTTTAACATGGGACACATGGAACACAGGGTGGATGCAGTGTAGGAGAGGTGGGAGGTTCAGACGGCCAACAGTGGGGCTGATGACACAGGAGATGGGGAATCGGCCAATGAAACGGGGGTTAGCTTCTTACAAGGGGTCTGGAGGGGAATGTCCTGGAATGAGAGCCAAACCTTTTGGCCGACCGTGTAATGGGGGGCAGGGCGTCGACGGTGGTCGGCCTGGCTCTTCATCTCGGAGACCTGTCGCAGCAGGGTGGACCGTGCCCTCCTCCAGGTTCTCCGGGCTTGAGTGACTAGGGCCTGGGCAGAGGGTGTCTCCACCTCCCTCTCCTCCGGGAATAGAGGGGGCTGGTACCCCAAACAGCATTGGAAGGGGCATATTCCTGTGGAGGAGACTGGGAGGGAGTTGTACGCATACTCGATCCATGGAAGGCAGCTGGACCAAGTAGTGGGAGTCCTCTCCGCCAGACAGCGCAGCCCCTTCCCCAGCTCCTGATTTTGGCGTTCCATTTGCCCATTAATTTTGGGGTGAAACCCGGAGAAGAGGTTAGGGGTGGCTCCTATCAGGGCACAGAAGGAGCGCCAGAACCTGCTGGCGAACTGGGGGCCCCTGTCTGAGATGACCTCCTGGGGGAGACCATGGAGCCAGAAGACGTACAGGACCATGAGCCCTGGAGTTTTTTTGGTGGAGGGGAGTTTAGGCAAAGCCACGAAATGTACGGCCTTCGAGAACCGGTCCACACTGGTGAGGACCACAGTGTTCCCCTCCGAAGCTGGTAGTTCTCTAATGAAATCCAGCGCGATGTGGGACCAGGAGCGGTGGGGTACAGCCAGGGGTTGGAGGAGGCTACTGGGGTGTTAGTTGCTCGTCTTGGCACGGGCACGTGTTGCATGCCGCCACAAAGATACTCTGCCTGCACGCCCGCTGCACATCCTGCATGTTCTACTACACGCCGTGGGGGAAAAAAGAATTGGAATCCTGCAATTTCTGCGTAAAAGCTAAGTGATGTTAAGCTCTGTGTTCTTAAGCTTTATGGTCCACTAGACAAAATAAAAGGGCGATATATTCAAATAACATTCAGTTATTTGAAACGTGCTTCCCTTGCCTGCATGCACTGCCAGTGAAAACAAATTGGATTCCTGAAATTGTTGCTAAAGCTAAGTGACTGCAAGTTTCGGTTAAGCTTATGGTCCGCTATGGAAACAGGTGATGTATTCAAATAATATTCTGCTGTTTTAAACGTGCTTCCTTCTACTTGCATGGCGCATGCTGCATACTGCCAGTGAGAAATAACTGGATTCCTGAAATTGTCCCTAAAGCTAAGTGACTGCAGTTACGGTTAAGCTTGTGGTCCACTATGGAAGGGGCGATGTATTCAAATAACATGCTTCCTTCTGCATGTATACTGCACACTGCCAGACTAAACTACCTGCGCTGATCTTGTATATTCCACTACCCCTTTCAACTCATACACTTTTCCTGCAACAAGCAGGCTAGCTAATAGCCGTCGCCCACCCCGGACAAGAAAGGACGATAAATGCAAGTTGCGTAGGCTATTTAAAGCGTGCGTCCTGTCGTGTAACCCGGACCTCATTGCTTGTTATTTGATACCTTCCAACTGGTGATTGCTAGCTAACATTAACAGACTATATTGGTTTTAGAGGAATAAAACGCACGGTAACGTTTATATGATCTTTGGGCTAACCTAAACAGTAAGCCTATACACCCTGCCCTGGAACATTAGTTGGTCAGGTTCGCATACTTGCTGTCTCGCTCTGGAAGTGGGAGACCAAAGAGATCTTGATGCATTGTGGACGCGGTCCGACTAGGCTATTCGTTGAGCTGTCTTCTGATACGAGAGGTTCGTGGCCGTTCACGGACGCTGATACGTAAGTTGAGACAAAAATTTAAAATAAAATTAAAAAATTGTGACATAATGATTAGTCTACATAGTTCACGTCTTAATGCACTGCTGCTCCAACTATTATCGTAACTAGTTCAGCGTGAGTAATCGGTAAATGATGTGAAGACTAGGCCTACCGTTGACCGGGTAAGTATTTTTTCATTCTATATCTTACATGTTATTGCGTTGGCCCGATCTGTATCCTGCATGGTATTTTTGCATTTATTGCGACATAATTGCGCTCGTAGGCCTACTGCATCTGCGTAGCCTACTCCGATAGCTAGCTACTAGTTTTCAGGTTGAATTTAAGTGTAGCCTATTCGTCATTATTATGGCTAATTTGTATCATTGCCAGGAATTTGTAGGCTATATTAACCTAGCCTACTACTGACTGCAGATAACCCTAATTCACATTGCAACGTTACGCGTGTAGCTTTATGTGGATACTACTACTACGGGTATTTGTGGTACTGCTTCGTGCATACTAAGTTGGGCTACTAGAAGTTATAGTAGGCTTATAATTCGTATTCGCTCGGCACCTTGCGCATTCACTGCGAGTAGATTTATTTTATCTAAGGTTGCACGGTACCTACTGGGAAAATAACGTGGTAAGCCTACCACAATTTTAAAACGAACTAGGCTATACCAGCAAATTTAGATACTTTACATTACGGACCTTCGGCGGGGGCAAGTAAGGATCTGAGCAAAGTGGGTAGGCGGAGCAAGAAGTCCAATTTCGGGGTTGGGATATCTGCACTTGGAACTTATTTGACAGACAACAGGCACTCATTGAATGACTGGCGGTCAATGGAGTTTTTACAAAACGGTTCGCTAAACGGGCCATTATCAGACAGACGAAATCAAGTCTCCTTTTTTTTTTCTTCCCGATTATATATGCTAGGTTGTTAGGACCCAGTACTACTACTTACAACCCGTTTTTTTTGACTATCCAACGAAAACCAACTTAAGTCCGGCTAGCGCCGGTCAAACGCACGCCACTCTAAGCATACGTTATGTAGCTAACTTTAGTTGCTAAGCTAACTGAAAACACTACTGCGCATGCCTGACCACTTTCTCTTGTGCGGACCAAAAAAAATAAAAATGATGCGTCATTCAGGGGCAGCTTCGGTTCCCCGCAGCCATGTTCTCAAACCTCTGCACCGGATGTCGCCCTCTGCTAATATCTATAATTTATAGTTTTTCCAATGAAAGAAACTCCACTCATATTGCCGTTAACTTAAAAAAATGTTTAAACATTATTTTCTGTGGTTGAGAAATTCTGCAACTATTGAGCTGGTAGTTGCCACAGTGCCTTACCTGTGAAGCCACAATGAGTTAAGAAATGCCTCAGAACCCATGGCAAACCCCTCGCTACCCTGACCGACTAGATGTCTGCCCTGCCAGGGCCCTCACGCGTCGGGCTTCCCGGCTTATGCGCGAGCAGTTCCTGGCCCCCGGGTCCGTTTAATAATAATAAAAAATAAATAAAAATAAAAAACTAAAACGTTGATCAAAGCGATCTATCCATAGCCGTAATTCCTGGCCTTGAGCTGACGGATAGAACGGCGTCATCCTGAAGCGAAAGGTCATTAGTCATCACATCAACCGGAGACCATGTACTAGCAGAGCTCGGCGTATGTTTTTTTTTGGGGGAGGTTTGATCGCCCCGACGTGCACAATAAAAGCCATGGGGCGTTGGTCATCCGCCGCTTACAAACGTTATATTCGTCCTGACGTTGATGAAATTATTTCCATCCAAAAAACAATGAGTTTAGAAACATAGGAACATGGCTGTTTGTGTGTGGCTTATTGTCAAGTTTGTAATTCCCAGCAACAAGCGAGGATTCATTCACACTGATAAGGGTAGCCTAGAAGTTTCTATTTCCCTTGAATTGATTAATTTAGCTTCAGGAAATTACCTTCAGGTGGTTGGTACATATATACTACAAAAATACAACTTCAGTAGTTAGAATAGCCCCAGGCATACAGGCGCCATGAAGCCAATATTACGCATAGCATCCTCCTTGACCTCTAGGGAGAAGACCAACATGCGTTGGTACAATACTAATTGGCATTGACCCGAATGAACGAAAAGCTTCCTATAGGCATGTCAGGCTTCATCCGTAGCCGAAAGGTCACACATAGTTCTTCATCACTACACATAGAACTCCCCTGATTAGTTTGGCTCCCATGGAAGTCCAACAGGCGTTGGTACACATAGCCACTGATCCACGTAATGTTAGAAGGACCGAGAGCTGGAAGATCACACATAGTTCTTTATCACTACACATAGAATTCCCCTGGTTAGTTTTGGCTCCCATGGAAGTCCAACAGGCATTGGTACACATAGCCACTGATCCATGTAACGTTAAAGGGGCCTTGAGCTGAAGGACAGGATTGCTTCATCGGTAGCTGAAAGGTCACACATTGTTCTTCATCACTACACATATAACTTCCTGGTTAGTTTAATCTTACTTCTGGATCACAGGGGAAGTCCAACATGCGTTGGTACACATAGCCACTGACCCATGTAAAGTTAGAAGGACCTTGAGCTGACGGACAGGCATGCTCTACGGGGGTTCAGGCCTGGTTCCTTGTAAATTGTTTGTGATAATGACACTTAAAAGTGCCATATATATATATACGTATATATAACTGATTGAATGGAATCTGTTAAAACCTTTCACAGTGCTGCCGGTTCTGTTCTAAGTGTAAGCCTATTGGGGGGTTGTTGCTGTTGCCCTCACCGCTATACCCATGTTTGCCCGCGTGGATTGGCGGGAGGGCTTTTTGAACAGAACCATACCGCCAAACCTAAAATGTCTTGTTTTAAGAATGTCAATAAAGCTTTTATTTGAACAACAGTGGTCCTGACTGAACTTACAATATTAATGCAGCTCGTTCATGCAGTGACAAGCTTCAGAAAGAAAACATTCACTCGCAAAACAAATCGTAGCTAATGCTACAGAAGACATTTCCTGTTTAGCTAACAGAGTTAGCTACAGGCTGCATTATGGAGTCGCTGGACATAACAATCGTCTATTGCGTCTGGATAGTTGGCCTATAAGTTTTCTTTCTGTACTCTTACAAAACATAATCCACCCCCCTCCTCCCAAAACACTGAACTCACATACACATAGGCTAAATGCTGACAGTATGATCGACCTACGCAAACATTAATAAGTCATTTAAACCTGCATATCAATAAAGACTGGTGTACTCACCAGTCACAGGAGAACGATCCGCCTGTTGTTGTGATTTGCAGCGAAGCGGTCCATAATCGGCTAATTAGCTTTAACACACTAGAACGCACAAACTTATTGTATTTCACCGAATCGATTCGACACTTGTAGGAACTGCTAGACTAGGGACTGCTAGACTAACATTAACGTTATCACGCACATGCAATCACACTTGCAATGATACAAACCAACCAATCAATTCACACAAGGTCAACGGTCATTATCACTTACGATTTCATAGTTTAGTTTTGTTACATATAAGTCAGTCTGATGTCTTCATATATATATATATTATATTTTTTATTCCATAAATATTTTTCATCACAAAATTACTAGGGGTTTGGGGGAGGGGGGGGGCTTAGACTTTTTCAGGGGGAGCTTAAGATCCCACTAGCCCCTCCCTCCCACCGCCATTGATCGTATGCGAGAAAAGCAGTGAAAAACCCTGCTCACTCAAATGCAAAATAAACATGTGAAAGTATTCTCTAATTCAACCATGTATTCTACTAGCAATACCATTGGTTTTACACATCGAGATTATTGCGATACCTTCACTAGTGGACCCAAACACAGGACTCGGAGACAGACTCAATACAAGCTCCGAGGAGCACTTTATTTAGGGCAAAAGAACAAGGAGTGGGATGGAGCGGGACTGGGGCTTGCAGGGGAAAGGAGAATGCAGCAGAGCGGGAGCGGGGCTGAAGAGTGGTGAACAGGCCGGGGAGTACTGGCAGAGGGAGTTGGGGGTGAGCGATGGCAGGAACAGACGAGCAGGCTGGCAGGAACAGGGAGACAAGCCTGGACAAGGTTAAGTACACAAACGGGCTTGACACAGAATACTAAGACCAGATAACAAGTTACAATCTAGACGGACGAGAGTACGAACTGGCGACGAGACACACAGAGAATGGTGAATATATAGAGGGGCTAACAAGTGGTAAATGAGTGAAGCGTGAGAATGTAAGCAGGGAAGGTGAGTGATTGGCTGGGAGTTTAAGAGAGGGGAATGAGTAACGAGAGTGAGTGTGTAATGCAAACAGGGAAGGCGAGTGATTGGCTGGGAGATTATACTGAGGGGAAATGGGGGAAACGAGGAGGAAACCACGCCCAGCCTGCATGAACACAGAAGACAAACACGGAACATGAAAACATGACACGGAACGAGAGGAAAAGGGGAAAACAAGGAGAACAAAAGTGAGGATGAACTGGAAGGGTGGTCTCCCAGTTGAGGTGAGGGTTGTGGAGGTGGAGCCATGGCTGCCCCAAGGCCATGGAGGACAGGGAGGATGGAATCACGAGAAGCTGGATGGTCTTGTGGTGGTTACAGGACAGGATGAGTTGCAGTGGAAGGGTGGTGTGTGTGACCCTGGCCAGGAGTTTGCCATCCAGAGCGAGGGCATTGAGTGGGTTGGTGAGAGGAACGGTGGGCTCGCATGCGGTTGTCCAAGGAGGTGGCGAGGACGATAAGGTTCTCCAGTGAATGGGACTCCTCCCGAGTCGCAAGCTCATCCTTTAATGGCTCGGAGAGTCCGTTGAGGAATGCCCCTTGAAGGGCGGCGTCATTCCAGCCGGCCTCCGCCGCCAGGGTCCGGAACAGCACTGCCATCTCAGCCACGCTCTGGTTCCCCTGACACAGTTGGAGGAGGCGTTGGGTAGCTTCGCGCCCATGGACCGGGTGGTCGAACATGCGACGCATCTCGAAGACGAAGGAGTCGAAGTGGGAGCAGGAGGGGAGCTGGCTGTCTCACACAGCAGTGGCCCACTCTCGGGCATTTACCCCCAGGCTGACCATGATGAACGCAATCTTGCTTGCGGCGGTGGAATAGGAGGCTGGCTGCAGCCAGAAAATGATGTCGCACTGCAGCAGGAAGCTTCTACACTTCCCCAGGTCCCTCAAGTAGCGCGCTGTGTAGGGCACCCGGGGCTGGTGCCAAGGAGGGGTCCACGAGAGGCAGAGGCGTGATAGTGGCGGGCACTTCGACCACAGGTGTGGGCTGGCCGGCGTGGAGCCTCGGGAGAGGCAGCTGGACCGACATCTGGGTCAGGAGGGTACCCATCTGATCCACCAGGTCGATGACCTGCTTCAAGACCTCCTGAATGTCTTCAAGGCGGTTGCCATGCTGGCTGATGGTGGCTCCCTGGCAGGCGAGGGCGTGCTGGAGCTGCTCCGAGTCTGCTGGGTCCATGTTTTGGGCAGTTCCTTCTATTGTGATACCTTCACTGGTGGACCCAAATGCAGGACTCAGAGACAGACTCAATACAAGCTCAGAGGAGCACTTTATTTAGGGAAAAAGAACAAGGAGTGGGATGGAGCGGGACAGGGGTTTGCAGGGGAAAGGAGAATGAAGCAGAGCGGGAGTGGGGCTGAAGAGTGGTGAACAGGCCGGGGAGTACTGGCAGAGGGAGCTGGGTGAGCGATGGCAGGAACAGACGAGCAGGCTGGCGGGAACAGGGAGACAAGACTGGACAAGGTTAAATACACAAACGGGCTTGACACAGAATACTAACACCAGATAACAAGTTACAATCTAGACGGACGAGAGTACGAACTGGAATGAGTAACGAGAGTGTGGAATGCAAACAGGGAAGGCGAGTGATTGGCTGGGAGATTATACTGAGGGGAAATGGGGAAACGAGGGGGAAACCACGCCCAGCCTGCACGAACACAGAAGACAAACACGGAACATGAAAACATGACACGGAACGAGAGGAAAAGGGGAAAACAAGGAGAACAAAAGGGAGGGTGAAGTGGAAGGGTGGAGGCGAACGTAACAGAGATGTTCCTTTCAAAATTCAGTGGTCATTTATTGTCTGGTACAATCGGTTTGAGAAATGTACAACACTTTATACCCCTATTACACTATCTGAAACGTTGACGCGTAATACCCCCCATGCCCTGCCAGGCTGTCTCATTCATTACAGTTAATTCTGGTTTAATTGTCGGCTCTTTTATCCAATAGAGTACATCATAACCTTAGCAGCGGTATATGCAACGTCTTCTTGGGTCCTTTGAACAATTTACTACAGCCCAGCGTAATGGCAGATTTAGTTTTAACGGTCTCGTATTACGCAAGCTCTATAGAAAACGCATTAGAGAGGGGAGTATTCCCTTTCCCGATATGTAAAAATGTTTGCGTCTAAAATGCAGTTGGTCTCACTGGCTACTGTACGTTCGTTTTTCCACTCGACCACTGTCTTTCCAATATGATTGATAGGCCTATTGTTATTTTCGCATTTTGAGTGCATTTCACATACTGTAGTGCAATCGTTAATTTTATTTTTGATGTAGGCTACTGATTTTCATTGAAGATAGAACATTTGGCAGAATTTTGCAGATGGTGGAATACAATTTTATTTTCATGTTATCATATATAATATAGGCTATGGCGTATATACTTGTCACTTATGGCATGGCAAAAGCTAATTCCAATTTACTGTGCGTTGATATGTGGTAGATTAATGTAAAAATTTTCATTGGAGTCATTATGAATAGGAACATTAAAAAAAATTATTAAAAAACTACAGAAAAATGCAATCCCAGGGCAAAAGTATACATACTGTAGAGTACAGGGAAAAGTGATGTTTTATTGAGGTACAAGAATGAAAGATTAGGCTACATAGTTATGTGTATGTAACACTGTGATATAAATGTTTTTATCTTAATCCATCAGAAAGAGCAAATGTATATGCTTTATAATGGACAATGTTTTATGACATGTTTTGCATAGGGGTTTTGGACCCATAGATATCTACCCCCCTATACTGATGAAAACATAATAATTCCCACTTGAAAATGATGCAAAACTGAGTTTTATGAGCCAAACCTGTTGATTTGTAGTTAAATATATAATTTTTTATTATTATTTAGAGTAGTGCACAATTTAGCCATTTGGATAGATTTGGAGACACTAATGGACAACAGGGTACATTGCCTATATTTTGCATCATAGACCATTAGTAGTTCGGCATATCATCCTTAGATTTTGCACACTTGTTGACATGGAGTTTATGATCAAGGAAATGTATATATTTACCTGTTTCACTTATGTAGCTCTCAGTATTATGTTGCAAACTAAAGAAAAAGCATTTTTCCAAGGTTTCTTTGCATTTGTGGCACTTTATTTTGACTTAAATTATGAAAATAAACAAATCTAAGTTCGTATTGTAAATGGTACACCTGTCTTGTTTAATTTAAGCCATGTACCAAGTTTATGTGATGCTCACACCTGGAGTTATAAAGCCTTAAACAGAGCACCCCCTAAATAGATGAGAATTGACCAAATTTGCGCAAAGGGGTTAAGTGGCCACGTTACGTTTTAACGTTGAAACAGTTTCTAGCTAAGCCGGCTGAAAAAAACCCAATTAGCGATTAGCTACCATTAAAACATCACACGCATTCACAATTACTTGCGTTTACATTTCCCATAGATACCAGAGAGCTCTTAATTAAAGATATTTTTGCATTTACCTTTGGGGATCCCCGTATTATTTAGCAATGCCATTTTTGAGAAGTGAGAAAAAATAAAATGTCCCAAACCAATTTGATATAATTAACAGAATAAATCCTTACATCCAAGCTAGCATAGCATAGCCTGGATTCAGTAAAAGTGGCTACAAATTGCTAATCAGTCACCGAAACCTAGAATACCAATTTAGCAGTCTCTTATCATTGTTCATCTGTATGAAAACCACACAGTGATGTTGTTTTATCTTCGCTTTGACAAAACTCAGTTCCGATTGGGTTTCTTAATTAATTGAACTAGACACTTTTTACTATGATTTTGGTCTGTATTATCCAGCAGCTTAACTAGCAGCTGCTTCCCTGGTGCCTTCCGTGTCCAACAACAGTGATGGTGAATAAGCTCCGAACGTAGGGAAATTCTCTTCAGATCGAAGAAAAAGGAATATAGTGTAATATAGTAGCATCCACTACCAAACGCACTTAAACACTCCACAGTGCACCCAAAGCAAATAAAGTACGACGTCAGTCTATCTGGGTTATTTTCAGTGACTATACCATAATTTTTGAAGTCAAACTATCGTTGAATCCTTTACTTTGAGCTGACCTATATTCTCTGTGGAAGTACGGCGGCGGAGCTAACTGTAGATTAGCCAGGGTATCTGCTGTACTCCACAGTTGCCGACACAATCCGTTTTGCCGTAAAATTACATATTTGGTAGACAAGTCAGCTAAACACAAAAATGCTACAGAATAACACAGCATATACAAGCAAGCACACTGGCTACCAATTTGCAGGAAAAGTTTGACCACTTCCATGACTTCCCAATCGTGGCAACTAGCTAGCTAAATTGAATAGATAGATCACGCATGCAATAATTTATTAGTTACCTGCTCATCAGTTGTTTTCGGTGCATGAATAAAAACAGGTGATGGCACAGCAGTCTCCTTCAGTAGAGGGTGTCCCGACCGTCCTTTTTTGATTTTCTCAGTCATCCTCCGTGAAATGGTCACTACACACTTTTAACTTTTTTAGAGTCTCAATTGGTGTGTTGACATCCATGCGAGCAGCAAGAAGCCACAGCTGTTTTCTTTGTTGATCTTCCACTGGAAATCGGTGAAAACTTTGTGGTGCCCATTTTTTTTGCATGATTTGAACAACCTTGAAATACACACCGAAATACCATCTTACCTGAACGTTAGCTAACAATACTACTAGTCTGATTCTTTCACACACGCGATATTGTTGTTGGCCGGCACTACATACAGCGGTTGAGCTATACTTTACATTACCTACTAATACCGTACTTCCACTGAGAATTTAGGTGAGCACAAAGTAAAGGATTCAGCGATAGTTTGACTTCAAAAATTATGGTATAATCACTGAAAATAACCCAGATAGACTGTCGTCATATTTTATTTGCTTTGGGTGGTCGTGTTTGGTTCTCCGAATCTTACACTCCCCCTCACAGTAACCATTCCAAACACTCAGAATCTCTCATTTAAATATGGCTATTTGCGGCTGGAGTAATTTACCTAATGACTCTTAGTTGATCACCTGCAAAATGTGAAATGATAACACGTACAAATATTTTGGCTGCGCTGGCAATAACACCCCTTATTTGGGATCTTAGTAAATCGACCCCCTAATGTGATTAAATTAAATAAATAACTGTCAGTAATAATCAATTGATGATGACATAAATAAATAGATAATGAAATAAATGGATAGGCAGCCTTTCCAGGGTGTATTCCTGCCTCTCGCCCAATGCATGCTGGGATAGGCTCCAGCACCCCCCGCGACCCTGACCAGGAATAAGAGGATTAGATAATGGATGGATAATGAAATAAATTAGCAATGAAATAAATAATATTTTTTTTATTAACCATCTTATTTATTTCATGGCGTATTTATTTCCATTCATATTTATTTCATGCCGTATTTATTTCGAGTTATAGTAGATTGTATCAGGGGAACTCTGCATCTGTAAATACACTACCAAAATACGCTACCTAATATGGCGGTCGCGCAGAACTGAACTGAAGAGGGCAAAAGAGGTATCTAGGGCTGTGACTGAATATGATCCCTTCACCCTTTTGAGGGTGCATATTTGTGTCAACTTCGTCAAAAAGCTTTTGAGTGGGTGACTTTTTCTCACAAATGGGGGCACTTAAAATCCCAAGATGAAACCCTTATTTCCGGGGTTTTGTTGAGGGGATTCAGGAGCACACTCATCCACAGAACTGTGCACTCATCTGACAATTTCAGGAAGTAAAATGGAAGTAAAAACTACAACTTGTAGTACAAGAGCGGGACATATTACAAACTACTCTCTTTTTATTATTGTTAATTCTATCTTCATTCATAATCTACACTTTGTAACCATGGTCATATGTAAACTGATTGATATTCACAATAAAAATGTAACATTTTTTTTAACAAACTACTTCCTCACTAGTTTGGAAATAATTTAGCAGGATTTCTTTAGCACACTGCTTGCAAAGTTAGGGGACAGGGCACATAGTAGACAGGGGTCTCAGTGGACAGGGGGCAGGGAACAGGGATCATATTCGGTCACAGCCTAGGTTTTTATATCTATGGACTGAGCAATCAATGATCATAGCTGACCCTGCCCCTTCCATGGTGACTGACAGGCAGAGTCATTTTGAAATAAATACAAGTAGAAATAAATACGCCTTGAAACAAATGTGACTGGAAAATAATACAGGTTGAAATAAATACGAGTGGAAATAAAGAAGAGACGTAAATTATTTCATTGCTTATTTAATTCATTATCATTGATTATTATTGACAGTGTTTATTTTGTCACATACACATTCAAGTTTTTCCATACTTCACAAGCCACTGTCACACAGTGTTACAGAGAATATAGACTGCTTCTCTAAGAAGAAAAATTGGCTTCTCTAAGGAAAAAAGGGTCTTGAAACAGTTCCCCTTTTTTTGTGAGGAAACCAGGTTATTAGCATGTGTAAGTCTCACTTTTCCCTTTCCCTAGCTAGAAACGTGGCAACCCAACCTATATATATTGCAGTCTCACTGTAAGTTTTGACTAGCAGGCTAATATGATGCAAATGATAAATTAAAAAATCCTCTAAGACAGCATTGAAATTCCATCTATTTTTGTAGTAGGCCTATAAACTAGTAAAGTTAAAGTTTGACCAGGGGAGCCCCATGGTGCAGAATCCCGGGCAGAGTTAAGGACCCCCTCTATTCTGAAGGTGACACTGATTGAGTCACCAGAGGGGAAACAAACTTTCTGCTGAGTCTGATTCAAAGTGCCATTTCACAGTCTGGGTGACGTGCCTCGGGACACTCACCACCTGGAGGAGTTTGTAGATGTAATGCATCTTGATTAACTGTTGTTTTCTCAGAGGTTGACGATTGCCACAACCTTGATAAGAAAATTTGTTTACATCTGCTGCTGTAATGGGGGAAAATGTAGTTTAAAAAAGCCTCCTGCCTTTATGGGAATTATTCATATACATAATTTGGCCTTCAAAGGAGCAATGAAAAATAACTTCAGTGAGAAGCAATGAGAAGCTTTGACACCTGTCATATTTGTGGAATAAATTAATAATCCATTATATTGTTTAATTTTTTTACATAAAAATAGGGGGTTTGGCATATGTACAATTTCATACAGCTTTACTGACATTTCTTTGCATATATTTTGACTAGGTCATGTTACTGGTATGGAAATCCATGGATGCCACCAATACTTATACACCTACACCTATATACACATGCAATTTTAAATAAGACCTACATCAATAACATGGAATATAGAGACAAATGTATAATTTATGCAGTACAGTATGCAAGTGTGCTGCAAAGTTCCATTTGTGTGTCCTCTAGGTGTCCACATGATGGCATTATTCTCCTTCTGTCTGCACACAGCCTGGGCATTCAAACACTAATCTGATCTAACTGCCCTGCCTGTTTATAGCCCGTTGTACTCAAATGTTCTAATTTGAACTTTCATTTGTGTTCAGAGGATGTTATTTGCTTAGGAAAGAGTTAAGGAAGAGAGGACATTGTCCAAATACTACCCGTATTAAAAATTTGAAGTAACTGTGATACTGACAATTACGATGGAATTGAAAAGGGTTTCTTGTCATATCAACTGAGAAGTAATCTCTGACATGCTCAGAAAATATATTAATTCTGTTTAAAATGGCATCATGTACTTGCTTACACTATAGTGAACCATTGCTTTGCTATCAATTTGGACATTAGAATACTAACAGGCTAGCTACAATATCTAACACCATAAGCTGACTCACTGAATGTGCAGTGCTGACAGTGAAGGATATAGTAGTTCACTTAGTTCACATGATTTTTTGAAGATTCTGACAAAATCTTCATTTACATAATTGTCATTAACAGTACCAGGGTGCATGGCATGACAAAACCAATAAAGTTACACTAAAGTCATGATGCCAATCTGTAACACAGCCACTGCGATTTAGGCAGGTAGTGCCCAAGGGCACTCCCTCAAAACCAGCCAAGATGAATACATAACAATATAGTTAGCCTTTTAAATGAGGATATCATGAACTGAACAGTGCAGACTTCATTCTCAATCAATCAAGACACATGGTGTGTGGAGTCCCCATTCCTGAGATGGACCCTTATAACCATTAAGTCTACTTATACAAAAACTACAAGCAAAATAAGTTAGAAAGTGCTAAAAATGTAATTAAAAGCCAGCCAGTATTGATAACTTAAGTATACTAATGTATCAACATACAATGGAAGAGGACATTTTAATCTGTAATTACAGTATCAGTATAGTGATTTAAAGATGAGGCTCTGTTGTTTCGCCACACATTAGCAAAGCTTTCCAATTATCTTTGTTCAGTAGCAATATTTTAAGGTTAAGGTTCCCTCCTTACCTTGTGCTTATGAACAGAGGACAGACCATTGAGAACACAGGCTAAGGGCAGTGGGTTAGAGGAGATCATTGCAAGCTCACAAAGCAAGGCTGAAAGTCCAGATTTAATGGTGTCAACAGGCTGCTAGAAAGATGAGCGATTAATCTGATCATATCTACAATGCATCACTAAAAGTTTGCTACCAGATGAGATGCATGTTTTGGATAGGGGGAAACCCATACAGATTCGTTTTTGATTTATTGGGAGAGGGCGAGATACATTTGCATTTCATATTAGTTCCCAATTAATCAACTATTTAATTGATGCCAATTAGCAAATCATGTAATCAGCATTTTGACATTTTGCCTTAAATAAATAGCTTAGTATTGAGTTAGTTTATCTGTGTAATATACTTTCTTTCCATTATTTCACTGAACAATGTGATCAGTTTTTAGTTTCTAGGCTTTGTTCTATACTCTTTTTAACTGTGGTTATGTGTTTCATTTTAGATCACAATGGATACACATGGAAACTGATATTTTTCTGTCATGTGTAAAAGAATGACAGTGATAGATTAAAAACTGAAAAATACATTTTGGGCACCAGTGGAATTAATCAGATTTGTGACATTTCAAAAATGATTGTGCATGCACAATATAGCTCAGAATACTGGATTAGCATGTACTGATTTTCATATTTTCATTAAAGGGTCGTCTTACTCAGAGAGTGTGAATTCAGTCCCCACTATCAACCCTTAAACTGGTGCATTAAAAAATAATACCCAAAATATTTTTGCCAATTATTTGACTTGTCTCATTCAATAAAGCATGTGAATTTTTATCAAATATAAGTTAAAATAATGCAATCTATTTTGTAATAAATCAAAAAACCTATCAAAAAAATGCTGTCCTCACAACCGAAACGTACACTGTTTGAGTCTGGCAGTGAACCTGCTTGTAGCCACACACCCCTTTTTTAACCAGGAAATTAGACAGCCTTCATATGATCACATCAAGGCCACATGGTGAGTAGCTAGTTTTAGCGTTTTGATATAATTGTCCTTCAAAGTATGAAAATCAGTCTGTGGTTTTAAGAGACGTCACATCCAAACACCCAAGTTTTCATATTAGAGAAAAAAAGTTGATTTCATAACTGTAGATTTGATTAAAAGGAAGGTGCATCTGCACAGAGAAGTGGTTGCTAACCATGTGCTTGCTAAATCTTTTGTTTTGTGGCCGAAATGAGCCAAAATGGTCACAACCGAAACAGTCACTACCGAAACAAATGGTATTGTTTTGACAGGCCTGTTTCGGTTGGTGACACTTGTCCGTAAATTCTTATTAAACACAATAAATAGTGAGACAATCAATGCACATGTACAAACCTCAATTCCAAAAAAGTTGGGACAGTGTATAAAATGTAAATAAAAACAGAAAGCAATGATTTGCGAGTCCTTTTTGTATTCAATTGAAAACAGTACAAAGACAAGATATCTCATGTTTTAACTAAACAACTTTATTCTACATTTCATTCTTTATTCAGCTCATTCTACATTTGATGCCTGCAACACCTCCCAAAAAATTTGGGACAGGTGCATGTTTACCTTTGTGTTACATCACCTGTCCTTTTAACAACACTCAGTAGTCTTTTGGGAACTACAACACTAATTGTTGTAGTTTTGGAAGCAGAATTGTTTCCCATTCTTGCTTAATATGAGACTTCAGCTGCTCACCAGTCCGGGGTCTCCATTGTCATATTTTGGGCTTCATAATGCGCCACACGTTTTCAATGGGAGACTGCAGGCAGGCCAGTCTAGCACCCGCACTCTCTGATGACGAAGCCATGCTGTTGTAACACGTGTAGAATGTGGCTTGGCATTGTCTTGCTGAAATAAGCAGGGATGTCCCTGAAAAAGTGATTGTCTAGATCGCAGCAAATGTTGCTCCAAAATGCATTTGTACCCTTCAGCGTTAATGGTGCATTCACAGATGTGCAAGTTACCCATGCCATGGGCACTAACACACCCCCATACCATGACAGACGCTGGCTTTTGAACCTTGTGTTGGTAACAATCGAGATGGCCAGGAGAACACAACGTCCATTATTTCCAAAAACTATTTGAAAGTGGACTCGTCAGACCACAGCACACGTTTCCACTTTGTGTCAGTCCATCTCAGATGAGCCCAGAGAAGTCGCCGGCGTTTCTGGATGTTGTTGATATATGGCTTACGCTTTGGGTAGTAGAGTCTTAACTTGCATTTGTAGATGCAGCGACAAATTGTGTTTATTGACAATGGTTTTCTGAAGTATTCCCGAGCCCATGTGGTTATATTCATTACAGAAGCATGCCGTTTTTAATGTAGTGCTTTCTGAAGGATCGAAGGTCACGGGCATTCAATATTGGTTTACGGCCTTGCCCGTTTTCTCCAGATTCTCTGAATCTTTTACTAATATTATGGACTGTAGATGGTGAACTCCCTAAATACCTTGCAATTGTTTTTTGAGAAACGTTGTTCTTAAACTGTTGGACTATTCGCTCATGCAGTTTTTCACAAAGTGGCGAACCCATCCTTGCTCGTAAATGCCAGAGCCTTTGTGGATGCTTCTTTTATACCCAGTCATGATAGCATGACCTGTCACCTATTCACCTATGGAATGTTCCAAACAGGTGTTTTTGAACATTCCACAACCTTCCCAGTCTTTTTTATACCCCTGTCCCAACTTTTTTGGAACGTGTTGCAGGCATCAAATTCGGAATTAGCGTATATTTACAAAAATCAATGAAGTTGCTATGGTAAAACATTAAATATCTTTTAAATATCATTTTCATTTAAATATATAGACAAGAGAATTTACAAATCACTGCTTTATGCTTTTATTTGCATTTTACGTACTATCCCAACTTTGGAATTCAGGTTTCAGTAAGAGATGTCACAACCGAAACACCTGCTGTTTTGTCAAAATTTTGAATAATATGAATAATCAATCAAATATCCAAGATATTGTGCTGGTGAGGGTATAATCTCATAAATAAGAATCTATCAAATTCATGTGATCAAATCTGTCCATTTTATAGAGAACATTTGTACGGAGTTTTCACTAAATTTAATTAATCCAATGTTTTATTTGATTTAAAAATTCAGGGTAATTGATTCAAATTTAACAGCAGTCAAGATTTTTTTTCAAAAATGTAATTTTCAAAGGGGTGAATTAAACTTATCAATTGGGTATGTAATTTTATTTCAAAAGCAGGGTTTACACCATGTTTCGGTTGTGACATATTTAGGAGCAGTCAGTAAATTCATCCTTATTCTGAAAAAATTACATGTGATTGCACTGTACATCTAGTATATCGTCGCTGTCGGGTGAAAAGCAGGTATCTCCAAAACCGTTACTTTTCAGGAAATTAAAAAAACGTTATATTTTCAAAACGAATAAACACAGCATTGTGAAAGTTTGTATGTTTTCTACATACGAGGTCAGATACTCACAGGTGTCAATACAAAAATTGTTATTTTATCAGAAATCAAGTAAAATGGAGTAACGAGTTTTGTGACAATCGAATGTGGAGATACATGTTTTTTCTGTCATTGATTAGAATGGCTGTATCTGCAAGTGAATGAATGTGCAGTGGCTGCGGGTGTATTAGCAAGTGCACAGTTAATACTCACACATCTGTAAGCCAGTTAGCAGAAAAATGTCAGTCTGTATAATTGTATAATTGTAAAATATATACAATTAGGAGACAAGCCCCTAGCTTACTGCATTAACAAGCTAAAATGAAAGATGCCGTTCCGCCGAGACGAGCGAGTTACCTAACTAGGCGCTCGTCTCGCAAACATTAAAATATTAATACTGATGATGTTTAATCACTGGATTGACTCTCCGCACCGAACAACAAGACACTGGCAGATTAACCAAAACATTTCCTTCAACAAACTTTTGCTATACAGTAAATAGGCTACAGATGTGCGAGTATTACTGTGCACTCGATGATAAGACTCAAACGGTAGGCTACGCAAGTTGTTAGCGAAAGTCCGTACAAAAATGCCAAGTTACTCACGCACAGCCTACAAAGCAGTGTCTGTAAGTCATTAGCGAAAGTCCGCTATGAACAGGTTTTTGAAGACGTGAAGCCGATGACTAAACAGCGATTGCTAGGCTATCCTTACTCCAACCTACCGCGATGTGCCAGCTCCTCTCTCCGCTCCCAATTTAACTTTCCGGTAGACATAGTTTCAGGTTATCCCACGTGTAGTTATGTCTAATGAGTGCAAAAAGAGCCCACATTTGTGAATAAAGATTTGTCTGACTAGTTCTTGCTTCGCTTGTCCTCCCCGATTGTGTCTCGACTACGCTAATAAACACACAATCCACTTTGACTCGTCGTAGGAATAGTTAAACCGATACTAGCCTACCAGCTGACCTTAAGTACACACACAGAATCAAACATCTTTACCTAGGATTAATAACTCAGATCAATGGCTAGGCCCACCGTGATTAGTTATTTTGTATGATGAAGGCTATTCAGTTTAATTCACTTGCTAAATGGTTTAGCTCTAGTCAAACAACAATCAAACATTATGTTACTGGCAATCAGGCAGTCAAAGGTAGCCTAAAATGTGATGTGTTTTATCACAATCTAGCATAGTGTGCACTTGTTAGTTATTTTATTACATAGGCTGGACAGATGTTTTTTTGAAAATATGTATTTAAGCATGTATGAATATATAAGAATTCATAGTGGCACTCCACCTGCCATTAAAAGATCAGGTGTAATGTTAGTAGTAGATGAGATCTGATTAACTCACGCGACTTGCAACAAAGATTTCCTCAGATTAAAAGTAGCTCCTGCACTTTGTCCGAATGAGGCGGGATGGACATAGGAGGTTTTTGCCGACAAGTTGAAGAGCCAATGGAGATACGAGTTTTAATCGCAAGCTATTTTGAATACTTTCTATTGGTCAAATCGTCTTAAAACCCACAGACAGACGTAAAGGATGAAAAATAGTAGTGATTTATGGAAAAAGATTTAATTTGAAAAAAATGGAGATACGAGGTTTTCACCCGTCAGCGACGATATTTATGTATCTCAGATAAGGTGTAACACAAATATTATAAAAGAATTTTGCAAAAAGAATACAAATTTACACTTTTCTCCAACCGTCAATTTGCACAACTTCTGTAGGGATGTGGGGGGGAAGTGCCAGTTTTACCTCCTAGAACCCCAGTGTGGTTACTGGCAGTCCTTTGGCTGCGGAGGGCCACAGCGTTCAGCAAACCGGGATGACAGGAGGCATCCTGTCATCTTGCTTCTTCCGCACGTGGATGCCCCTTAACCACACCCGTCTCATCTCTGTCCAGGGGTCTATGCCATTTTTGGCTTTGGTTCCCTCTCTGGGCAGCTGGGCTGATCGTCGCTCGTAGGCATCCAATCCATCACTGCTCTCCAAACACTTCTGACGTCGGAAAGGGGCTCTTGCACTTTCCCTGGATGACGTGTGTGTGCGAAGTTTGCAGGTGTGGCTCGGGGGTGGAGAGACAAGGGTGGGGGAAACTGTTGTTCTAACTTGGCTGCTTTCATCTTGCTTTGGAATGCAAGACAACACTCTGGCGGAGACTTTGAGGGCCCGAGGGGTCGTAAAACGGCCGGGGGTTGGCTTCCTGCTCCGTTTCTCCCGGGGTCTCTTTGCAGCTCTGATAGGGGAGCGAGGCTTTCGCAGAGGTCCCCCTATCTCCTCCATCACAGGAACTGTGGAAGTGGGAGAGTCCACAGAGCACACCCCTTCTGTCTGTGCAGCAGACAGAGGTTCCCCGGATCCAGGAGGAGGGGAAGCAGCAGGAGGGGAAGAAAAGTCCACAAGGGGTGGGGTGGGGTCTTCAGCCTGGGTGGACTGGTCTGTGGGGGCTGACTCCACCTGTTGGGGTGCGTAGACCTCTCCACCTGGCAGGGCTGATGGGCCTGTAGAAGCCGGTTCCGCGTCCTGCGGTTCAACGGTCTCCTCACCAGGCTGGTCTGCTGCGTCTGCAGTAGCAGGTTCTGCCCCCAGGGGTTCGACGGTCTCCTCACCAGGCTGGGCTGCGGTGTCTGCAGTAGCAGGTTCTGCCTCCAGGGGTTTGACGGTCTCCTCACCAGGCTGGGCTGCTGTGTTTGCAGTAGCAGGTTCTGCCTCCAGGGGCTTGACGGTCTCCTCTCCAGGCTGGGCTGCTGTGTCTGCAGTAGCAGGTTCTGCCTCCAGGGGTTCGACGGTCTCCTCACCTGGCTCAGCTGAGCGGACTGCAGCAGCAGATTGTCCTGTGGGGTCACATCCTCTGTGGTGGCTGGTGTGATACAAGACACAGAGCTGTTTCCCCCAAATTCCTCCAGGGAAGGGGGGCTCACCAGGGGGGCGGCTACATTGTCTGTGGAGGTGACAAAATCCACAGAATTGTCCAAGCCTGAAGGGGGTGGGGATGAGTCAATGGAGAGTGCTGTATTGTCCTCGGTGGGGGGTGGTGCCTGGGTTATGGCTGGAATGGTGCCATGCACTGCTCCTTCCAGCGCAGGCTGTATTGCCACAGAAGAAATTGGTTTGGCAGTAACGCCGGAGGTAGAGAAAATGTTGTCTTTTCTCTAGGTATGACCTTATCCCTTGGACAATCCTGCGCTTGGTTTCATCGCTATCTGGACAAATCAGATAGTCCAAATACTCAGTCCGCAGGTTGTAAAGCGCCTCCTCCTTAAGCTGATCCATTGCATTGAGCTGTTCTGCAAATTTTGGGCACTGGGCTATCAAATATTGCCGTTCTGATAACATGAGATACCACTGCTGATCCAACCTTGACTGGCCAGGGAATGCTGGTAGGTCAGCAGTGGAGGGTAAATGAGGCACCTCTCTCTTTGTCTGGTATGCCATAATAATATATAATTTTTTTCAAAATAAAATCAATAAATCTAAGACCAGTCGATTAGAAAAAGATTTGAACTTGTCTCAGAGTTTACCGCAGTTTACTCAATAGTAAAATTTAGTATGCTATAGGACAACCTATCTCGCTGGAACCTCCAATTATGTCGGGTAAGTGTGGACTAGGTAAAATGTGTATTTTCTGAATCCAGCGGTTCCAACAGTCAATGCCCTTGTTAAAACGTTCAGCACTCTGAATACTGAACACAAGCGATATTGCGTGCCAAAACCCCTCACTTAACCTACATTCAAAATAAGTTTTACGTTATTTCATTTAATAATTATTATTAAAAATGACAATCATCAATTAAATCGCCGAATTCTTTGATAGGTAAGTCGAACAGTAACCTGGTGGATCAACTAACAAGCCAAAACAATGTCTAAATCAGGTCTTGAGATTAAGTAATTTCATTAAATGAAAACATTCAATTAGAATAATGACTGGGAATCATACATTCACGAAGGAATGTAGGCTGACTACTTATAATTCACAAAAGTGAAGGCATTAAACCAGACATTAATTAGGAAATACCAGTAGAGAGAGAGAGAAAGAGCAAAAGACATTAGGCAACATCCCGTCATTCCCTCTCTTGGAACGATAGGTAAAAAAAAAATTGCCAAATTATTTACCCTCCAGCTGAACAGGAACAAAAGGAAACGCACGAGGAACCAAAAAGAATGACTTCTTCACCAACAAACTCCAAACTGACCGAAATCTTTTTCTGCAGTACATTCATAAAATACGTTGACAGGGAGGGGATCCATGCCCTGATTGGGTTAAGGTGTGGGGAAGGGGGGGAGAGGGGTCATTTATGACAAAGACTGGCTTATCTTTGATGTTGGGGGGGTGAGAGTGAGAGAGAGACAGAGAGCGACAGAGATAGAGAGAAGGGGGGGGGGGATATTAGATATCCTACAATACACAAGAACAGCAACGTATTTCAGCCCTAAGTGCTGTGGAAATGTCGACTGTACAGGACTTTGGCGAAATATAACAAGATAAACTCTTCAGGGTTCATCAGAAAACAGCTGTAGCTGAATATACTGGTAAGTACTTGGTTTCTTAAACATATTTATACGAGAGATTTACATCTCAACCACTAGGGGTGAAGTTTGAATGTAGACTTTGAATGTATGAAAAGCAAAGATTGCAGTGAACAAGGTTGTAAAACGAAGTTGTGCTTTATTTGGATGCAGTAACCGACAATCAGCAAACCTTTCTATGTTCACGTTTCCAATTAACAATGCACAGTATAGCTTATGTATGAAATAGCCTATTGCATAGTAATCACACTTTCAATTGCTAGTCACTAAACTAGCTTTCTAGCTTGTCAGTGTTCCAGGAGACAGCCATGAAGACTAAAACGCTAGCAAGGAACTGCGAGTGGGGTGGCTCCTTGGTAGCAAGGTTCTTAATCAGAGGCGTTCTTAACTAGCAAACTTTAGCTAGCATGCTAAGTGGCTAATGTAGCCAACGCCAGCTGAATATCGAATTAAAAAGTTTTGCAAACGTTTGTGTGCTGGATCAAAATAACGACACTTGTATTTACTCGTCTATGCTTCTATGAAGTGCCAGTGGCATTAGAACCAGAGACTGTGACAATGTCGGTTGTCTACAACTATGTCCTAACCACAGAACTCTTTGTGGTCCTAACCTTAACGCCTGAATCAGCAAGGACCTCTTTGATATTTTTCGTTTTTGACGACGTCATCACAGAGCGTTTCTGATGACATCGCCTCCCATTCACTTTTGCAGAAGCTTGCCCTCTTCTTTCCTTTACACTCTTTGGTATTACTTCCCTTACACGCAACAGCTTTTTTTCTAATTTTTTTTACATAAATTGCATTTTGTTGTGTTTTTACGTTTGCTTTGGTAAAGTGGGCCTACACTTCTGAACGTCTTAACCTGTCTGCCACAGTGCCACATGACTGGCGTGCACAGAACGTAAACAGAAAACTCTGTAAATGTAAACTCCTCATCATTAAAAAAAAAATTAAATTAAAAAATTAAAAAATTAAAAAAACAAAAACTCATTGTTAGGACCCCAGTAGAAACATATATTTTACGGTAGGTAATTTTAAAATGCCTGCCAGCTATGTTAGAATGAATTAAAGTGAATTACGTTCAAATATCAATAGCAGCATCATTTGTCCAGGAGCTTATGGGTATTTCAGTCTTGACCAATCAGGAGCCGGTACCAGTTTCATACCGGTTCTCGATACCCATCCCTGGTAGTAAATCTGTCACGACACCTGGCCCATATTCATGGCTGGAAGAAGGAGAGCGCAAGAACGGCTGTCCAACAGTTTGGGTTACGTAAAAAGAACAGTAGTGACTCAAAGATTGAAGACTACCATCATCCCCAGAACTGCCCAGTGGAAGGTTGCAAATCGAAAATTAAAAGATTAGGCCCGCACCTGCAACTTCACCACAAAATGAAAAAAGGTTCAGCAGAGTACCACGGACTGCTGAGAAGAAATTAAAAGAAGGCAGGAATGGAGTCCACTGTTCCGCAGGTAGAAGAGGAGACAACAGAGGAAGTGCTGGAGACAGATGACTAGAGGGAGCAGAGAAAATGTGACGAAATTGGACTCTTCTCTGAATGGCTCCAGTCTGCGGACGGGGGTTGAATCTGTTCAAAATCAGCAGCACAACACGCCCAACAATTGCGTGAGGAGGTACAGCCAGGGTCTCTGTACAACAAGGAAGCCCTGAGGACCCACTTCCTCCAGAATTATACCCGCAAACATAATTTCTTACGGGGTACGGTCAGATCTTACTTGTCCTCCTTTAAACACTGGTTCAGCTATTCCCATATAGAGCTCAAAGAAGAGACGGCGAAGGCCATGGTTGACATAGTGGGCCGGTGGATTGGGGCCTACAGGAAGGAGAACATGGACACTCACCTGGCCAAACTAATTAGCCCTGAATATGTGGAGACTAGGGAGGCAGTTCAATTGCTGGATGAAGTAACAACAAATACTTGCCCCACAATGTCCCAATATGTCCAAGTAAGGGACTGGCTAATAACAATGATAATCATTACTAATGCACATAGATCTGGTGTGCTGTCAAATTTTACGTGTGGCGAGTTCCATGCAGGAAAGAAGGTGGGTGACCACTGGGTGATCAGCGTAAAAGACCACAAGACGGTCTCCCATTATGGTCCAGCCAAGCTGGTTTTGGAGGCCAATGTAGTGGGTTGGCAGGACCAATACGCAGGAAATTTCAGGCCACATGCTGCCACGGATGTATCCCACCAGAGTCCACTCTTCGTCTCCTGGACAGGAGAGAAAATGAAGAGTGGACAATTCTCCAGGTCAATACAGTCTGCATGGATGAAGGCTGGGCTGGGAAGGGCCATTACATGCACACTAGTGCACAAGTCAGCAGTGTCGGCAGCCCACCAGGCATGAACAACCTGTCGGACTTAATGGGGCACACAGTGTCGACAGCCTTCCGCTGCTACTGAACAGTAGAGCGGGAGCGCACAAGTGTGGAGGGACACAAGGCCCTTTCAATGGTGTTGGGCCAGGGCCAGCCAGAGAAAAGAGAAGAGCCATCAACCTCCAGGCTGGCTCTTCCGCAAATCTCTGCAAGACAGAGTCTCTGCAAGACAAAATGAACAGACTGCTGGGGGAGGATGGCAGCACCACAACCTCCGAAAATAAGTTCACAGAAACTGAAAAAAAGGTAAAAATATTAATAATAATAATAATAAAAAAGGAAATAAAAATCCTGTAAATGGCCAATTATCGAGTCAATAGAAATAATTGCATCAGTGCCAGAGTGCGACACAGACATACAGTGCCCTACATGAGTACTGGGACAGTGAAGTCAAGATTTTTATGCTTGCTCTATACTAACACAGTTTGGTTTTTTGATCAAAAGTAGAATATGACGGGTACTACAGAATGTTTATCGGTATTTCCACATTTCCTTTTTTTTTCCAGTTTTTAAATAACAGCACTTTTTCTGTTCAATCCTCCCCATGTTAGGTGATCATAAGGATAGGTACAAATTAACCTAACTTAACAAGACTTTTTGTGTTCACCTAAGTTAATGTATAGTCTGTTAAAGAAGTATTTCATTGCATATTCCTTGAAACCATAATTCTATCAAGCCTGTGACTGACATC
Source organism: Synaphobranchus kaupii (assembly GCA_029718625.1). Taxonomy (NCBI): domain Eukaryota; kingdom Metazoa; phylum Chordata; class Actinopteri; order Anguilliformes; family Synaphobranchidae; genus Synaphobranchus; species Synaphobranchus kaupii. Next base: position 45,672,959 of record CM056383.1, on the reverse strand, counting down.
TCCAAACCCTCTGCTTATTTATTTGAGATGCTTTGCAACTTCTTTGTTGCAGCCATATTGAGCTGTTAAATGTTAGAACTGTTACGACCTCATTCTGATCTTCAACAAGTGAAATGCATGGCCAATGTGATTTGAATTTGAATATTAAGTGATCACACTAATGATTTTCTGCTTTTTCAAGAACTTATTTAATTCAGTGGCAGTATGCTTAAGGTCATAGTCAGGCTGCATTGTGAAACACTGCCCAATCATTCTGGAGGATTTTCTATACTCTACTCATACAATACTCTTGTAACATTCTGAATTTGTACATGATCAGTAATTTTATTAATGATCACCGGGAGACAGTTATAAAAGCTGCCTTGAAAACTTTTGTGTACCAGCATTCTTCTTATAAATACCAAGTGCAGGGAAGCAGTATTTTGGTTGTCTACAAAAGTATGAAAATTAGCTCTGAGGGTCTTGGAATAATGGCCTGATGAATCCAAAATTATTTATCTATTTATTGTTTGGAGGACAATCTAATTTAGCTTACCTGTCCTTGGTACTGGGCGGCACGGTGATGCAGTGGTTAGCACTGTCGCCTCACAGCAAGAAGGTACAGAGTTCGAATCCCGGCCGAGGGCCTTTCTGTGTGCAGTTTGCATGTTCTCCCCGTGTCCGTGTGGGTTTCCTCTGGGTACTCCGGTTTCCTCCCACAATCCAAAGATATGCAGGTTAGGCTAATTGGAGACTCAAAATTGCCCATAGGTATGAGTGTGTGAGTGAATGGTGTGTGTGCCCTGTGATGGATTGGCGGCCTGTCCAGGGTGTATTCCTGCCTCTCGCCCGATGCATGCTGGGATAGGCTCCAGCACCCCTGCGACCCTGACCAGGAATAAGCGGGTTAATGGATAATGGATGGATGGATGTCCTTGGTACTGTTAATAAGTATGATCTTGCACAACCATATTCAAGGCAGCTTTTAGAAATGACTCCCTGTGCTTATTAATGAAATAACTCATAATAAACAAATTAAGAGTATTTTGTCCATTGACATTCAAGAGAATGCCTCACGAATACTGGATGATTTGAGTTTTTCAGAATAAAAAAGTGGAAAAAGACATTATCACTTCATATTCAAATTAAATTGAGCATGCATTTTACTACTTTATGATCTGAGGTCTTAACAGCTCAAAACATTGAGTAGCTCAACATGGCTGAAACAAAAACATTGCAAAACATCTCAAATTAATAAGCAGAGGGTTTGAGTGGTCACTCAAAGGCTTGACACAATCATGGCTTACAAGGAATATGCTATGAAAAACTGATCTTAATAGACCATAAATAAACTTAGGTGAACACAAAAACTGCTGTTATTTTAAAATTGTAAAACAAATATGCGTACAAATACCCATAAATAGAATTTACATAATACAAATACAAGCTGCTTGATATAGAGCAAAAATAAAAATGTTGACTTTACTGTCCTAGGACTTATGCAGGGCACTGTAGGCTCCATTTATTGTGATACTTGTGTTTATTTCAATTCTTAATTCAAATTATTCACGATTATTTTAAAACCAGTCTATTTGTACTATTATTCAGAAAAATATCAATATCACTGATCATCTACACAAATGAGTTATAACTGTGATGTTCTCACTCCCGTCCTCTTGTTTCCCGTGTTTTCCTTCTCCCTTCGTTTCATGTTTGTCTCTCCCTAGTTTGTTTCCCTCGTGCTGCTGGTTGGGCGTGGTTTTTTCCCTTTTTGTGTCACTCTGTCCCACTACTCTTCAACCGCCTATCCCACTCCTCCGTTTTGCATGCATTCCACACACTCTGCTCCGTTAATCACTCTCTCATACATTCGCACGCGGCACCTAATTGATACTTCTTAATGTTTGTATTTAGTCACCCGGTGTTCTTTGTCCTGTGCCAGTTTGTTAACTCTCCTTGTGTGAACCTCTGGTCTTGTCTTGGTGATACTTGGTATCTAGTCTAGTCTTGTAATTAAAACCTTTTGTCTTGCTACCAGCGTTTACTCGCCTTTCCACTCCGTCAGGTTTCCGTCTAGCTCTGGCCAGGAACGGCGCTTTTCGCTGTTCGGTCTGTCCTGCCTCGCTGTACTAACCGTGTCTGCTTTGGGTCTACCAATCTGCAGTTGTTTGCATTCCCTGCCTGTGTTGCTGTTTCCTGCCAAACCATCTGCCGTGTGTGCATGCAGTCGGGGCCCCAGCTCTTCCACTCTGCGGCGGTGCCTGCTTCCTGCCTGTGCTGCTGCCGCTGCTGTCCTGTTGCTGCGTACACGCCCAGCCCGGACCCCGCTCCACTAACCTGCACTGCTCCTGCCACTCTGCCCTGCCCTGGTTCCCGCTCCCCGCTCTTCCTCTGCTCAGCTTGCCTGGTTTCCTGTCACCATCACCAGCCCCCGGCCTCTCCTGCTCCCGCTGTTCCCCTGCTGTACCCATTACCCGGATTGTTAGTCTTTTACGTCTCCCTATGCTTCAGGAGGAATTCTGGTCGAAGCAATAATTTCTTAGAGCTTAGCGCTCTCTATATTGTCTGTCTATTTGAATCCAGTTCCGGCTTAGAACGATAACTGCCTTTGCTTATTCTCCCTATGCTTCAGGAGGGATTCTGGTCGAAGCAATACAATAATTGAGTATTGGCATTCCCTGTGTTCGAGTCGTGCATTTGAGTCCAGTCCATATCCGGGATCGTAACAATAACATGTAATCGATTAACTTGTATGATGCCCCGTTTCACTGACAGATGGTCGCGACTGTCTGGGGAAGCGTCATTTCCTCTGGCGTCATCTCGAAGACCAGGATTAAAGAGGAGGCAGAGGAAAGCAAAGCAGGAAGGGTGATTCTGGAGAATCATGGCCCTGAAAGGGTCATAAACAGAATTAAGTATGAGCGCTGAAAGGGTAAGTATCGCTGTGTTTCCAAATTTGTTTCTATGGGGCCCACTCTATCTACACAGCCCATCATCAAGTGTACACTAGGGTTGTGTGTCAAAGAGCCTTTTTGCCACCCTTAGTTCCTTTTTAACCTTTGCAAGCATATTACAATATACATCTTTATTTCTCTATGAACTGTCCTTTTTATATAATTTGCAGTCTCTTCTTTAGTCTTAAACTGTCCCTTAAAAGATTTATTCATCCACCGTTCAATTTAAAAAATCACCCAAACAATACTTTCATAAAGATAATTAGGGCCACTTGCATATAATTGACAGTAGCTTATGCTAAAGTTCAGATCAAGAAATAATGTTTATTGTATTACTTTTACCATTAAGTAACAAAAAGTATAGAATAACCTTAAGGTATATGTAATGGTGGCGTGACGTGTGAGGTAGGAGGAGCCAAACGCAGCAAGGGGATTCATTAAGCCCTAAGGCCACTAAGGCAGGAAACCACGCAGTTAAGGGAGGGAGACAAGACAGGGAACACACGTACCAAAGCTACTAACCGTCTCACTGTCACACACCAATGAGTTGAAGCGCAAATGCCAGGTTTTTCAGTAAGAAAACCAAATAAGGCTAATGGAACAAAGAACTGCTACCCTATACTTCTACGAGCTAAGTAACTCAGTAAAAGCGTGAATGCCCGATCTCCCAGGAGAGAGAAACATTTTACAGGCGAATAGAGCAGAGATCTGCGGTCCCATACCTCTACAAGCTAAGTAACTAAAGAGCCAGCAATAATAAACGCCCTGCCTCGGTAACGAGATGCAGGCGAGTAGCATAAATGGTACAAATAAAACACACAGCCAACAAACCCTGCAAAATAATACGAGATAGTACATGAGGAGGCGAAAGGAACAGAGATCTAACATTCCAAGGCTACTCTCAGACTCGCAGTCACACACAAACATGTCCACAACATTGCCCAATCTTCTCTATAGGAAGACATGTACCGAAGGACCAAACAGAACTACAGTTCCGAACAAAATCGCCAAAAAGCTCCATGTACGGAGACAGGTACCGAAAGGAACGAACAGGACAGGCTGCACCGGACATTTACTGGCTAGAAGACTAACGCGAGATTAGTAGAAAATAAACGCCCTACCTCTCCGTAAAGAGGAATGTAATGAGGCGAAAGGAACAGAGAGCTAACGTTCCAAGGCTACTTTCAGAGACTCGCAGTCAAAGGCAAACATGTCAACAAAATCGCCCAAGCTCCATATGAGGAGAGACATACCCGGAGAACGAACAGAACTACAGTTCCGAACACAATCGTCCTGCAGGTAAAAAGGACGAAACAGGACAGCTGCACTTACCGGCTAAAAGACTAACGTGAGTTTAATAGAAAATACACCCCCTGCCTCAAAAAATAAATAAAGCCCTGCTTGTCAGTACGATAAAAACACCCGGTCTCTTAGTAAGAAATGACTATACAAATACACCCACAAACAAACAAAGACTCCTCTCGCTTACACGGAAGAAAGCAGACAGAGAGAGGAGGAAGAGACAGAGAAGGCAAAAGGATCTAGGCAACGGAAGAAAGGAAAAACCAGAAAGCGGAGACAGAAAAGAGCCAGGGGGGAAGAGTCCTAATATATCCACAAAGGCAAGTCCCGCATTACTCCAATAAAACACTCTGGAGCAGAAATGGTATGGTCTCCTAAAAAACCTAGACCGAATCATATTGGCTAAGCAATGAAAGGGCAAAATAATACCACACACAAAACAGCACAAATAATGCCAGACAATACACCACAATACAAATCAACAATATCGAAGCCCCGAACGAAGGAATACTGAGGATTATGTAGCTCACCGGCAACCACGCACACCTGTGAACGCTGACGAGAACTCCGCGAAAGAAACGCAGCGGAGCCAAAACTCCACTAAAAGAGCAGCGCCTACGTGTGGCGACCGAGGAACATGACCGCAAGGGAAAAAAGGTCATAAACCATGACAGTATATGAATTCAGATAAATAAAATAAATAAAAAGATACATTAAAATGTGTTAAATTGCAAATAACTAAAATATCAAAGCATTGTTTTTTTCTTTTCTTTTCCATTTAACTCAGTTTAAAGACAAGCCGCAAACAAACGTGGGCTGACAGCTAGATAACTTAGCTAGTCTAACTTACATGTTTTTGTTAAAAAATATTAGCATGTCGACATGCTCCAGAGTCAAACCTGTGCGCAGTCTATTGACCGTTATACCTGCGGCTGAACGGCTGCACAGTTCGTCAAAATGTTGATATGGACCGTTTTTCGGAAACCATACATCTACACTCATTAAATAACCAGAGCGTAAAAAATCCAAGTGCACACATCCTATGAATCAACGAGTTAAGAAATTACAAGCGTTATAACTTCATACACCCATCTATTTTCTCAACCCTAACCCTTGTATAAATGTAGCAAATATGCCTTATATTTTTTATATTTTGTGAAAGTACAATTCAGTACGAATCTTAGAACTTTGAAGAACTACTTCAAGGCATAAGGGGATAAGCCATTCCAATTTCCAAAAATATTGCATTCCATAAGGTGTACATATACTGTGTACCATGCTGATAAAGACAATACGCAAACCCGTTGAACAAAAGTGCTTAATTTCTATTATTGCGCTAGTAATCAAGAATGTGGGTATGAAATAGCTTGAAACGATTTATCAGTGATCTGCGATCAGGACTTCGTAATACAAAGTAAAAACCAATATAATTATATCATACTGTCGTGCTTAATTTGATGAAATGTGAATTCTTCCACATAGGGCATATTTGCTACATGGCGTTTAAAATCATAAAATCATAGCCTATATTTCTGTAAATATTCAAAGTTATGTTATGATACTTCACATACACCTATTAGGATGCAATGTTATGGTTAAAAGTGGGCGTCTGCAAGACACCGTTTGTTAAAAAATGACCACAGAAACTGGTTAGAAAAATAAAGGTGCATGAAAAATATATAAGGTCGACTTAATTTTTTTTTTTGCGAATATTGTGGGGAAAAAATGAACGTTGTTGGATGAAAAGAGAGACATTAGAGGGGTTCTACAGTCACTGCTAGCCTTCGTACAGTGTAATAATAGCCTATCACAATTACCCACATGTTTATGCCCATTCAATATGTAGGGCATATTTGCTACATAAACAAGCAGCTTCATCCATAATTCTGTAAATAAAAGTAGCCTCGTTGTGAGAAAATATTCGCATACAGTAAAAAGGACGTTGAAATGTGTCTTTTCAACAAAAAATCTGAACGATATTATAAATTCTGAAAAAGTTTTAATAAAAAAGGCAAAATGTAGCAAATGTGCCCTTTTAAGCATCAAAAGAGAGAGATAGTGTTAAATATACCTAGCATTCCTTTGCCAGTCAATTTGACATTCTGTATGACAATTAGACATACAGTATGTACAGTGGTGTTAAAAAAAATAGCAGTACAACATCAGTAACCTGATGAACCACTGTTATTAGTAGTAGTGATATTTCTGCATGGCAAATAATTTACTTGTAGATGTAGTAGTGTAATAGAAAAACAACAGACCCAACTGTCATGACATGCACGCTGCTTGTTCTGAGTAATTGACTCATTCATTGAAAGGAGCGTGTTCAAAATAATAGCAGTGTGGAGTTTAATTAGAGAATTCATTCATTCTGTGAAAAAAAACAGGTCAAACAGGTATTCCACAGGTAAACAGGTGATGCCATCATGATTCTGTATAAAAGAATATCAAAAGACTCCTGATATCTTATTTCCAGGTACTCTTAGAAGCAATACTATAACCTCTCTGCATTTGAATGGATCTCTATGGGAATTGGGGGGTGGGACTAGATTAAGCTGTAAATTACACGGGAATAGTATGGAACCCATGGTTGGCTAAATGGCTGTACGTCAACAAGGGTCTGAGGTATCAAACGAGCCTCAAACCATCACTCTGCTGCCAGATATGCAGTAGATATGGATGGATAACTTGAAGGGTTTCTTCTCCTGACTTATTTTTCCATAGAGTTCAATAGGAAAATTTGTCAGGAGAAACAACAACACAGACATTTTCTAGAGCCAAAAAAACAGGAAAACCCACTTGATCCAATATAAGAAAAATTGGAAAGTTTCCACTGACTTGTTTCAAAACAAAAACTTGTTGAACAAAAACAGAAAGGAGTCCAACACATTTAAGAATGATTTTGGTCCCAAATGATTGTTTTAGATTTTCCAGCTAATATTTTCCAGTTTCATATAAGTGAATAGCATTTTCAAAACAAAACAAATATTACAATAGAGGAGGGGGGGAGTTGTGACTCATGGCCGTTAATGTGAAAATTCCTGTTTTGTTCATTTCAGCAAGATGTCTAATGAGATGTAAACAGCATCAACCCTCTATTCCTGGGAAATAATTAACATTAACTGTTTGTGTGGGACCCTGCAGGGCATGGTATCCTTGGAAAAGATGAGGACTAATGCAGAACAGTCAGGATACAGACCCTGTTATTCACTGAATAATCTAATATGAAAGAGATCGGACTTGAATTAAAGAGGTTTGTATGGGGAATATGATTTCTGCAAAATATATTATGCTTATTAAGTTTTAGGTTTAATTTCATGTGAGGATGCGGTAATGCACGGAACTAAGCTGAGATTGAATCAAGTGCAGAATGTATGTAAAAGGGACATGTCAGCATGCCCCTGATGAAAATGCTGAGATGGGCCCATCAGTAATAATGAGGAAAAGTGAATCAAGATGAGTCGGAATGGTAGGGAAAGGGGGAATTATTTAGCCCTTTATTTGGCCCAAGATGAAGGGAGAAAAGGCCAGAAAATCTATCATAATATCTGGCTATTACAATTGCTGTAACTCTCTTTCAGAATTACGCCCATTGATTCCTTAAGGAGCAAAAGGATCAATCAAATGAATGCTGCACCTTACCTGATGTATCCAGGCCCTTGTCTGTAGTGGAGTCATGCAAATAAAATTATAGCAATTCTCGCAAATTTTGTTGGGGCAGATGAACTTAGAGAGGGAAGGGGGTCAAACTGGTTGTTGGTTTTTCTCACAGTGGAAATCTTTGTAGTGCAGCACCACAGAAAAAAATGCTGAAACAACCCTGACCTGACTTTGACCCTACAAATGTATTGCTCTACTTTTTTGACAGTAAATCCTCTTGAGAATAATTCATTTGTATTTATATTAATCACAAAAAACTACGATTTAACTGAAATGTTTGTGTTTGCCAAAACCTCAAAAGACAGGAATTTAATTGATCAGCCCCAAGTCCCCCAACGCTAACATCAGCCTGCTCTCCATCAAGGTGCATCAGCGCAGAGCTTTGACAACTGCTACAGCCCTGTAAATGTCTACTGTACTTCAAACACTCACCACTGAGCAGATTGCTTTAGATTCAAACCTTTTCTCAAAGAGCCTAATTCATACTCTTAGAGTAGGTGGTGCTCAATACAGTATATTGGCAATTGTGGATATTAAAGCTGGAGGCATTATACTGTACACATTTTGCACTTTTATAAAGCATGCTTAATTTCCAACATGCCCATGTGTTTTTCTTGTACCATACCAGCAGATTGTCCACAAACTGTTGGTACATACACCATAGCATACAATTTTTGAACTTGTAATGAATTGATAGAGCCTGCATTTGAGTGTATATCACAGATTGTAGAGTGTATATTGCTATGATCTCTTAACCCTCTATGTAAAGTGATAGCCTTGGTCAGTGTTTTTTGTCAACATATAAATAGTTATTCACAGAAAATGGACACTACATACTGAAATAACCAGTATGTAGTGTCATACTTATACAATAGGAAGCAGTTTGTTAAATTAAATGAAGTATCCAGTTACTCAGTAATGAAATATGGTATTCCACAAGGATCAGTGCTAGGCCCAGTACTCTTTTCATTATATATGCTACCCCTTGGTGATATTATTCGGGCACATGGGGTAGATTTTCACTGCTATGTGGACGATACGCAGATATACAGTGCATCCGGAAAGTATTCACAGCGCTTCACTTTTTCCACATTTTGTTCTGTTACAGCCTTATTCCAAAATTGATCAAATTAATTTTTTCCCTCAAAATTCTACACACAACACCCCATAATGACAATGTGAAAAAAGTTTTTTTGAGATCTTTGCAAATGTATTAAAAATAAAAAAATTAAATTTCTCATTTACATAAGTATTCATAGCCTTTGCTTTAACATATTTTTAAAGTATCATATTTCATGTTTGGTCGCATATCCTTTACATGCTGTTACTTCCTGAAGTCTGTGACCATCAACATCAAAAAAGCTGTTGATATCTTATTTTCAGGCACTGTTACAAGCGATACTATAACCTCTCTGCATTTGAATGGATCTCTATGGAAATTTGGGGGTGAGACTAGATTCAGCTGTAAATTACACTGGTACAGTATGGAACACATGGCTGGCTAAATGGCTGTAAGTTATCAAGGGTCTGAGCTATCAAACGAGCCCCAAACCATCACTCTGTTGCCAGATATGGAGTAGATGTGGATGGATCACTTTAAGGGTTGTTTCTCCTGACTTTTTTCCCCATAGAGTTCTATAGGAAAATGAGTCCGGAGAAATAACCCTTGCAGTGATCCATCCACATCTACTCCATATCTGGCAACAGAGTGATGGTTTGGGGCTCGTTTGATAGCTCAGACCCTTGATAACTTACAGCCATTTAGCCAGCCATGTGTTCCATACTGTACCAGTGTAATTTACAGCTGAATCTAGTCTCACCCCCAATTTCCATAGAGATCCATTCAAATGCAGAGAGGTTATAGTATCGCTTGTAACAGTACCTAAAAATAAGATATCGACAGTTTTTTTGATGTTGATGGTCACAGACTTCAGGAAGTAACAGCATGTAAAGGATATGCGACCAAATATGAAATATGATACTTTAAAAATACGTTAAAGCAAAGGCTATGAATACTTATGTAAATGAGAAATTTTAGTTTTTTATTTTTAATAAATTTGCAAAGATCTCAAAAAAACGTTTTTCACATTGTCATTATGGGGTGTTGTGTGTAGAATTTTGAGGGAAAAAATGAATTTAATCAATTTTGGAATAAGGCTGTAACAGAACAAAATGTGGAAAAAGTGAAGCGCTGTGAATACTTCCCGGATGCACTGTACATTTCCATGAAACCCGGCGAGGCACTACCACTTTCTCGATTACAGGCTTGGATTGCAGATATTAAAGCTTGGATGCTTTCCAATTTCCTGCTCCTAAACTAAGAAAAGACCGAAATGATGGTTTTAGGTCCAAAAAAACAAAGGGAGAAATTGAGTACATCTACTTTAAATTTTGATGGTTGTTTAGTTGTTCCAAACTCAGCTGTGAAAGACCTAGGTGTTACTATAGACCCAGATCGATCCTTTAGCGTGCACATAAAAAACATATCTAGAGTAGCTTTCTTTCAGTTAAGGAACATAGCTAAAATAAGGCACTTGCTATCAGAAGGGGACGCAGAGAAATTGATCCATGCTTTTGTTACGTCTAGGCTAGATTACTGTAATGCCCTGCTATCTGGCTGCCCTAAATCCTTGCTAAATAATCTCCAGCTTGTGCAGAATGCAGCCGCTCGCATTTTAACTAGAACTAAGAAATATGAGCATATTACCCCAGAACTAGCATCGCTTCATTGGCTACCAATTAAGTTTAGGATAGACTTTAAGGTTTTGCTTCTGACCTTTAAAGCTTTAAATGGACTTGCGCCAGTGTATATATGTAATCTGCTTTTACCATATAAGCCGAAAAGATCACTTCGTTCCCAAGACGCAGGCTACCTAGTAGTCCCAAGAATATCTAAAAACTTGACGGGTGGTAGAGCTTTCTCCTACAGAGCGCCACTACTGTGGAACACCCTGCCAAAATGTATAAGGGAATCAGACACAGTCTCAATATTTAAGTCTAGATTAAAAACGCACCTTTATGATCAGGCTTATAACAAGCTATAGTCTGGAGACAGGACCAGAGAAGCATTTAGCCATAGAGTAATGTGGGGTGGCATCCTTTCCTTACTGTCACCTGTCAACAGCTGTGACCCCATCTTCCTGGGCTGGCTCTTGATAGGTGGGTAGGATTGTTTTCCCTCTCATGACTGCATGGTTTCTCAAACTCTGTCTTCATAGCTATGCAGCCATAGATTACTCCTGGCAGGGGCACTTGTCCAACCCTCCAACCCTCCCACCCCTCCCCCCCCCTCCCCCCCCCCCCCCCCCCCCCCCCCCCCCCCAGTTGGTGCTCCTGCTGCTCTATTACACTTTTCCTAACTGTTTTCTCTCTCTCTTTTTTCTACATTCTGCCGGCGGGGCTTATGCCCCGCATCTCGAGAGTTGCTGTCCGGCTTCCTGTCCGTTGCTGCTTGCCCCCCCTCCTTACCACCGCTGCCTGCTGCTCCCGCCGCCATCGGCGCCCGGTTCCCCACCATCATTGCCGCCACATCTGGACTGTCATCTAGCTGCTGCAAATTATATTATCATGGACATTGGCTGTTTTGACCATGCTGGTCTTTAAGCCCTAGACCCTGAGCCGACCAGAGGAGGATGGGTTCCCCCCTTGAGTCTGGTTCCTCCCTAGGTTTCTTCCTAGTTACACCAGGGAGTTTTTCCTTGCCACTGTTGCCTTGGCTTGCTCTTGTGGGGGGTTTAGGCTGGGTTTCGCTGTGATGTGCATTGTGACAACTAGTTGTGAAATGCGCTATATAAATAAATATTGATTTGATTTGACATATTTCTATGGACACCCATCCCCCGCATGCACACGCACCGCACACACACACACACACCCTCTGCGCATAAAAACACACACACTACAGATATATGTAAGTATATATATCTAACAAGCTGTACGAAGGCATTATATATAATAATGATGTGCGAAACAAAACAAACTACTTTAAACAGAGAATATAACATTATACAGTACAGGGTTCTAGTAAATGTTATGGGAGAATAAGCAAGCCATATGTACTGTTGGTTATTCGTGCAATTCAATTGTTCTTTAATGGTTTTATTTTTGGTCTTTTTGTAGGAACTGAAGAGACATCTGAGGATGAGTATGTTGAAGATCAACCACACGACGATCAGCCTGAAGATAATAACACCCAATTGGATGTTCCTCAGCTTCCTCGCTGGAAAACGTGTCATGACACTAGTTTTCCTGCCTACCCAGCTGGTGAAATCATGTCCCCTCTCCAATATTTCAATAACTTCTTTGAAGACCTTTTTGAAGTCATTGTTGATTAATCAAATCTGTATGCTATGCAGTGTAATCCTGGCAAACCACTGAACCTCACTGTGAAAGAACTTGAGCAGTTCTTAGGCATTGTGGTTCACATGTCCTTGTTTGGACTTCCAGCAACCCGCATGTTTTGGAGCCAAGCCAGCCATGTTTCTCAAATTGCTGATACAATGTCTCTGACAAGGTGGGAGACTATTAAAAAATTCCTGTGTGAGAAGTTGAGTGTGGATGAGCAAATGGTGCCATTCAAGGGGAGGCATCGGCTGAAACAGTACCTGCCCAGTAAGCCAAGAAAGTGGGGCTATAAGATACTAGTCCTTGCAGGCTCAGATGGCATTCTACACAATCTTGAGATCTACTCAGGAAATGTAGTGCAGCCCCCTCAGCTTGCTGATGTGGGAGGAAGTGGAAATGTCATCCTGGCTGAACCAATACCAAGTACAAGAATTACAAGTTGTTTTTTGACAACTGGTTCACCAGCCTCCCTCTGCAGCTCGAGTTATCACATCAGGTCATACACTGTATTGGCACTGTGCGTTCCAACCACTTACCAGGCAGTAACATGATGTCAGATGCAGACCTGAGAAGATCTGGCCATGGATCATTTCAGGAAACAAGACTAGGCAAGCCTAGCTCAGCCAGGACGCCTGTATGCAACCAGTGGGGAACATCTGACGAGACATGGCAGATATTGTTATGTATGGAGGCATATCCGCGCCAAAATTCAAATGAAAATGCAAATCTGCAATTTTATTTATATTCGATAATTCAAACGAAAATACAAAAGGCCACTTTGCATTTTCATTTGCAAGTTAATGTACATACTTTTATCTGACATATTTGAAAACATCAATGCAAATCAATTTTTTCTCAAATTTTCTCGCCATCTACGACACAACCCTGCCATAATTTAAATGAAAATCCACATTTGCATTAGCAGTTTCGTATTGTAATTGCATGATCCATGACAAAAAACAGATAATTCAATTTGCCATTTAATATATCGTTTTCATGCTTTTCCGGCACAAGAGTGACATAATTCAAATGTAATGGCATTGAATCCGTTTACGATGCGAACTGAAAATGCAAATGTCAAAGCTGCCCATCAAGACGGGGCCTCGAAGAAAGGGGCGTTACAGGGGACCATTCAAACCACTGAACTTATGGTTCAACTTCAATGGTTGTCTGTGAATGATTTGGTTGTCAGGCAGTTACCACAACTTAGCCTACCATGCTAGATAGCAACATTTCCTAGTTTTCTGTGTTTGGGGATTTTTAGGTTAAATTCTAAAAACTCGAAAGGAAACGAGGTAGCCTAAACGTTGCGATGAGCCTAGCCAGCCCGTTGTTAACTAACTTAACCTTAACAGCAGGGAGGACTTGCCGTAAGAGGCAATAGATTTCCGTTCACCAGTTTGCCTTAGACAGGGCTGTGTGATAAACCAACATTGGCCTATTGCTTAGCCTATATTCCAAGTCACTAAAATAAAATAAGCGGGCAATCAATAAAATAAGTGCTTATGTCTCTAATTTTGTCTGAGTGGTAGACCTATTTATTTGAAAATTCTGTAGCCCATGTTCTTTAAAGACTGAGCATATCACTGTGCCAATACTGACATAGGAATTATAATATATATATATATATTTTTTTTTTTTTTTTTTTTTTATTTATTTATTTTTTTTTTTTTTACAGCTGTGTGGATAGGCTACTGTTGGAACCATGGACGGGTTACCTCATTTAAACAGAAATAAAATAAGGTCCCCAAACTCGTTTAATTAAAATTTCAATTGTTTAGGATTTGAAATGACTGGAACTAAATAATAATAATGTGAAATTAATGTAGGCCTAAACAACAACAATAATAATAATAATAATAAGTCAAAACTTTCCTGCAAAGGTCAAGGACACCAAGTCCCCAGTTGTGCAGCTCGAATACACTGATGTCGGTAATTAACCTCCTCCAATATCCGACCTCCAACGCAAGCAGGGTTAGACAGTAAACTTTTCACCGTAATTACTTGAAATTTTACGCAAAGCTTTTCAAGACTTGCAATTTGCGCATGCGCTTTTCAACAACAGGGAACAGACAGCCAGTCTGTCAGTTACCCATATCCAGGTGTTTAGGCCCGCCCGCTCTGCGTCCCGGCAAAAATTACCAGCCATTTTCAACATTTTACCAGCCACATACCTTTTAAAATATAACACAACCTGGTTGGCTGACCACGGTTACCAAGATACCTGGGGAGTCACCCCCTTCTGCCTCGGTGGGGTGTGATTTTGCAAGATGTGAGAAGGAAAGCTGCAAAATGAGAGCACAAGCACATTCCAAAAACACATCCAGTGTAGACCAACGGTGGGCTCTACCAAGAGAAACATGCACCAGCCCTGGAAAAACTCCAGCTGCAGGGTACAGATACAGTGCAGAATTTAGCTAATCTTCATTTCATAAAGTAAGGCATACTATGCGGAAGAAAGCAGATCCATATTTTCCACAGGATTTCCTCTGCTCCGGCTATTCCGGACTGTGAGCAATGAGGATTTGTGGTCCATGAGTTAGGTGCTGAGTTATTTAGTTGTTGCATTGTTTCAAATCCCCACCCCAGTCCTTACATTTTTCCAAGAGCAACAGTGACAGTGATGTATTAAACAAGTTCTCTATAATCTTGAGATTATATTGCTTCAGTACAATGCAATATTCAGTTGATGATTAAACTATCTATTAGTGGCAAATATTTCTGTATGGTCAAAGGATGAGTTCATACCCAACATTAGCTTGATCATGTAAGGTAATGCGGTTTATTATTAAGTTATCTAGATATATAAGGCCTAATCTTGCCCTGGAAACTGCTCTACCCAGTTTTCTATAGCCGTTTTGGAGTTGGACAGAACGTTTGTTCGTTTTTCAACGTTAGTAGGTTGCTATTAGCTAGCTGATTATCTAATTTAGCTGTAGTTAGCACAAAGCTAATTTTGTAAACAATTAGAGTTTGTAGCAGGCAGAAATACAATTAAAGACGGGCAGAGAGGTGGTTCCTCTCATTAAATATAGCAATAGTTTTTGTTTATTTATTTTTGGGTCAAGACAGTAAGGATGGAGAAATATTAGCTTGGTAACAAGAGTATTAGGCTTAGTTTTTGTCAGTGAACCTCAGCTTGGAATTCTGAGGCACCAAGGTGTGGAAGACCAAATGTGACAAAATTAAATAAATAAATAGGCAATGAAATATATAATGAAATAAATAAATATGCAATGAAATAAATAGATAAATATATATTTATTATTTTACGTCTTTTATTTATTTCATGGCGTTTTTCCACTCGTATTTATTTCAAGGCGTTTTTATTTCAAGACATAGGGTCTATTTATTTCACAGCATATTTATTTCAAATTGTATTTATTTCAAGGTGTTTTTATTTCAAAACAATTCAGCCTGTCAGTCAACATGAAAGGCTCAGGGTCAGCTATGATCATTGGTTGCTCAGTCCATAGATATAAAACATTAGATACCACTCAGATTTCTGCGCGGCTGCCATATTTGGCAGTCAACATGAGCGTATTTTGGTAGTGTGCAGATTCAGACTTCCCCTGATAAAATATAGCCTACTGTAACTCGCTTCTCAACGAGGCTAATTTTCGTAAAATTGGACTTGTTATAAACGTGAGAAATGTCTACATAACACAGGTTACCTTATTTACAAATTTCCCAGAATAGCTGTATCTGTAAAACACCCTTTTAATTATGAGGCTATGGCCTACAAGAGTCATCAAAATGTTTTCAGAGCTGATTATGATAGGCTATATAAGCTAAGGGAAAGGCACTGTATAAGTGGAGGGTTAATAATGCTAGACTGTATGGCGTAGCCTATACAAATGTATTTCATAGATAACTGTGAGCAGTTATTGCTCCAAACTTTAATAATAATGTTAATTTTTATTGCATTATAGCCTACTGCCTGCCACAGTGTAATAGCTGTAGGCTATGACTTGGGTATGTCATATGCACATCTAATTCTATAACGGTGGATCACACTACATTCTCAGTCAAGCTGATCTCCTGGATAGGTTCACCGTGCAACATGATGCGGCAGAAGGGGGTTAACGTACAGTTGCACTCAAAATTATTCAACCCCCTTCACTTTTTGCACACTTTATTGTGTTGTAGATTTAATTTTAAATTGATAAAATTGCCATTTTTGCCCATCAATCTACACTCAATACCCCATAATGACAAAGTGAAAACATGTTTTAACAATGTATTAAAAATCTAAAACTGAAATCTCATGTGCATAAGTATTCAAACCCTTTGCTTTAATGTATTTTTAAAGTATCATATTGAAGGAGTGCGGGAAATTACCAAACTGAGACTTCTTTCCTGGTCGAGCTAACTGCAACGCAGCTGCGTTCTTTATTTATAAACCTCATTCAACCCAAAGAACACGTCATAGAAGTTACCGTCTATGACGTAGCCGCGTTGACAGTAGGAGGTGAATTATATATGTATGTCCCAGAGGTAGCTGCCACAATATATCATATTTGGTCGCATATTCTTTGCATGCTGTTACTTCCTGAAGTCTGCGACCCATCAACATCAAAAGACTCTCGATATCTTATTTTCAGGTACTGTTACAAGCAATACTATAACCTCTCTGCATTTGAATGGATCTCTATGGGAATTGGGGGGTGAGACTAGATTCAACTGTAAATTATGCTGGTACAGTATGGAACACATGATTGGCAAAATGGCTAAGTCATCAAGGGTCTAAGGTATCAAATAAGCCCCCAAACCATCAGTCTACGGACAGTAATGGAATAGATATGAATGGATCACTTTAAGGGTTTCTTCTCCTGACTTTTTTCCCCATAGAGTTCTATAGTAGGCTACAATACTTTACAACACTGCAGTGCCTACAACGTTATATGATCACCCTCCTTGTTGATCCCCACCCAGTCCAATTTCCAGGACTCCACTGTCGAGCGCTTTACATTTTTGTTTGGTGATGGTGGACCTTTGTTTCCCCCATGTAACATTATTGTCAGCTTTTGGACGGGCTTCGTTGTGGGTAGGCTACTAGAAAATGCAGTTAACGTTCGCAATGTTGTGACCATAGAGAGATTCGTCGGCATTTGATCAATAGGGATATAGTAACGTTATTCTATTCTTTACTATTTGGTAACGTAGCCTATTATCAATGTTTCCAGACATTTCCGTGACAAAGAATAGGCTATATAAACCATAAAAATGCCCTCAAAAATGTTGAGGGCATTTTTTTGCCCCCCTTAACTGATTTTCGAGGGAATATTATCCATTTTCGAGGGCATTTTTGCCCTAAGCCCCCGTTAATTTCGAACCCAATACACTACCAAAAAACGCTGATATTGACCACCTAATATGGCGGCCCGCGCAGAAATGTGAGCAATATCTAGTGTTCTATATCTATGGACTGAGCAACCAATGATCATAACTGACCCTGCCCCTTTCATGTTGACAGACAGGCCAAGTCGTTTTGAAACAAATACGCCATGAAATAAATATGCCTTGAAATAAATATGCCGTGAAATAAATAGACCCTACGCCTTGAAATAAATACGCCTTGAAATAAATGCAAGTGGAAATAAATACGTCATGAAATAAATAAGACGTAAAATAATAATAACTTATTTATTTCATTTTGTCACATTTGGTCTTCCATACCAAGACTGTCAGGTTTTAGGTTAGAAAATAGAGAACCAAACGCGACAGATAAGGATTCAGAAAGCGTATCTAAAAGACACGCCACAGAAGCGGAATTAAACCGCACCAGGGGAAGAAAGGGAAACTGAAAAGCGGGAGCAAAACTTCCCCAGCTCAAGGCTAACACAAAACAACCTCAAACGGAGGCGAGAATTCGCTAAAACAGCGAGAAACAAACAAAAAGAAAGAACCTCACGCACTAATAGATCTGCGTATATCAGAGGTCGAGAAAACAGAAAAGAAACTAACAAAATAGCAAGCCTGTAACTACAGCTCAGTCGGCTAAGGAGCTGAACAAAGAATAAACAGGCTGCAGGCAAAAAGAAAAGAATAGAGGGCGATAGGACAGAAAACCAGAAATTCTAATCCTATAATTTATACAAATAGTTGTGTCTCTGTATAACACCAAACAGAGATACAGAAGTTAAAGACTTAACCTATACCAATACCGGCTTTCTAGTAATAACTCCACAACAATCTAGAAGCACCGGAAAGCGGAAGTGAAGCTCTATTTATAGCCGACGGAAACCAAACACAGGTGTCGAAGATAATGACCCGGAGAGATCCAAACACCGGAACGGAGGAAGAAAAAATCCGATAGCGCTTCAGACGACGCCAAACGGAAAACCATGGTAGAAACAAAAGGAGACAGCCACTAACCATGACAAAGACAGTTGCAAATTATCCTATGCGAAAAAAATACTCCATATTATCAGCGAAAATCCGGAAATATATAATTTAAGTAGGCTACACTACATTTAGAGAACATTATGATATAGCCTAACATCTAGAAGACAGCCTGTACATTTATAAGAAATTGTCCCACACTGATAAATATTAGGCTATGCTCCTTTTTAATAAAATAAAATAGCCTATAGATTAAAACCTTTAGTAGCTAACTGGCGATTTAGTAACTTGCACCAGGCCATCTATTTACGAACTAACTTGCCTAAATTCCACAAAAACAAACCCGATGTATTTATTTAAAAATGTAGGCTAAATATTTCAAAAATCTGTGAATAACATAATCACAGTGGATGCAAGGCTATTGTAGGAATTCACCTACAAAGGACAGTAGTAGGTGATTCATTTCTGAGCAGTTTTTCCATTTAAAGTTGGGTTCTGCCTTCACACTTCAGTCCGGGGAGTCCCCTCACTGCATGGAGAATCAGTGAACGAGAAGGAGAGCGGTGAATGCGCGTCTGAACTAGATCAGTGAACGAATTCGGGAACAAATTATTTTAGTGAACGGAGTCAAAGGAACCGGGTCCCTGAAAGGAACCGTAATGCCCACTACTAATTTAGAATTTAGTGGAATTCTAAAGATAGAATATAGTTAGCTCCGCCATCGGCATGTAAACTAATTATAGGGTTTCCCCATCGGTGTCGTTTCTAAAGGGTTGGGTAGGCTATTAACGGTGTTATTAAAACGTTATTAAAATATTTATTTTTATATAATTGAATGTAATATTTATTTGTGAACCCTGTCAGTGACTAGGATATCCATCTTCTTCCTGGAGACTTGCTATTAGCTGCAAGCTATGTCCAATTTACTAATGCATGCAGCTTTTTGTGAAAAGCCCATAACATCACTGAACTTTCACTATTTACGTCACAATGGACTGGCATACTGATCGTTCTTTTTTTATAAATACAGTTCTTCCACAATCGAGTTAGATCGTGTTGAACTCAACTACGGGGAGCTTCGTTTTTTACAAACCAGTAGATTTCATAACTTATCTAGCATATTAATTTCTGCTTATTCTGAAACGTGTAAGTACCTAACAAATGTAGCCTATATTTCGGGATATTTCCATGCAGTAACGGATTTCATCAGATAAATAACCTTAGTCCAGTATGTTAGCCTACTGCATGCAGCTTTCTTTTTACACTGAACACGGATGGACTGGGATACTATACTGCTAGATTGTGTTGATGAACTACGCAAATTTTTTACAAACCATTTTCATAACTTTTATCTTGATCATTCATTTTGACTTATACTGAAACTAAGAAATGTACATTGGGGATTTTGCACGACTGGCGATCATTCCATGGAGTAGCTTCTTCTGACATACTTACTAGGCTACTTTTTGCTGCACTATTCTACCTCACAATGGACGAGACTTATTACTTAGTATCAGATATGTCCAATATATTACTGCATGCAGCTTTTTACTACATTATGTCACAATAGACTGGAATACTGACTGTTCTTTTTTTATATAAATACCTAGATGAGTCACAACACCTGTTAGATCATGTTGAACTACGTGGAGCTTCATTTTTACTAAAAGTAGATTTCATAACCATCATTTAACGATCATAGCACATTCGTTTCAGCCTATTCTGAAACTAAGAAATATTTTTGGGTGCATTTAGTGTTGTTTCCCGGATTTCATCCGATAACTTGTTTTTCTTTTACAGTTTCCAGTTCCGTCACCATCTGCAAATATGGAAACGGGACTCACGATGATCGCAGTTACCAGCATTACAGCACTTGTGGTAAAGCTTTTTTCATATGACATTCGCCACATCCTTACTGCACCATACATTACAGGCAAGCCTACTCACACTTTACCAAAAATCCTCTTAATTTAGCCTATGTGTTCTCTACAACGTTGCCGTGTGCAATTGAGGCAGCGCAAAATGCTCAGGAGTACATGGATTTGGAAAGCATGCGATACTGCAGCATCGTCCAGGCCTTTGAGGAAGAACTGGCGGCCTTGACGGATATCTGCAAGAGGAAGGAGAGGAGGCTGGTAGCCATGGCTGAGGAGGGTGAAAGAAGGGAAGAGCTGGCAGAGATGGCTGTGAGGAAACTGACAGCCATGTCTGAAAAGTGCGAGAGAAAGGAAAAGGAGATTGCAGCCATGGCTTCCCAGTTTGAGTACAGCGAGAAAAGCTGGCGGCCATGACACAGCTCTGCCAGTCCAACAAGGAGCAACTGGAAGATATGGACAAGGTGCACGAGGTCACTATGAAAAATCATAACTACTGAGTACAATCCAGAACAGCTCTTTTTACATCAGTCCATGTTCCAGATTTGGGAGGGTTCTGGATTTTACTCAGTGCAGTTATCCAGCTAACTCAGTAATCATGCTTGGGCCCTGGTGTAGGAAATATGCTAACAATAGGTATATTTACATACCACTAATACTCCCAATCTTATCCCGATTATGGAAATACTCTATTGAAATGGTCATGTAAACTGAGACGGGAGTGTGAGGGTAGGACCCGAAATGCACGACTCAGAAACAGTGGTAGCAAATAAAGTCCCGTGAGGGCTTTAATGGGGGAATGTCCAAAGAGCGTAGTCAATAAACAAGCAAAGTTCATGCACAGGTAATCCAGCCAAAACCAAAGTACAGTACCGAGGGAGAAGGCAGTCTCAGAATCGGTACACCATGCAAAAGTCCAGTAACCAGAGTAGCTGTCAACGGGGCAGAAGTACAGGCAGACGGTAGGCAGACTCGGGGTCAAAGGCAATGCAAGAGTCAAGACCGAAGTCTGCTCCGCGGGGCAAAAGTACAAAAGACAGCAGGCAAAACTCATGGTACAGGTAGGCAGTGGTAAACAAAACAGAGGTCGATAACAATGGTCAATAAACAGGCTTGGATCGTAAACAAAAAGTCGGGCTTGGAAAACCGCTCAAAAGTGCACTGACAAACAGGAGGCAACAATTTCACGAAGACAAGACATGACCACTGAGCTTATATGCAGGTGTAGACAGGTGCAGACACTTAGCTTGAGAGCAGCATTCGAATGGAAATCAGGTGTGGAAGGCTGACGAGGTAACAAGATAATTAGTAATCGTTAGTAATTAACCTATCCTGACCTAGCGTTAGTAAATTAGTAAATGACATGCACGAGAAACATAAGGTAAACATGAACACATGGTTAGAGAGTTAGTATTACCCAATCCTGATCTAATGTTAGTAGATTAATAAATAGACATGGGAGAATTAAACAATTAGGGAAGCGTGAGCGACAGCAAGAGAGAGAGAGAGAGGGAAACAGCATGAACGCAAGGCTGCGGAAAAACACGGAAATGTGTATGCTAAACAATGAACGGAAAACATAACATGAATAAAATATAAAACGTGACATGACAAGAAAAGGCGTGACTAGACTAAACACATACGTGACATTAACAAGAATTTAACTAAGACAGAAATGAAACATAAAACATGACATGACAGCTGGAATTGTGACATAAACACCATTATGTCAGGACATAATCTGTGTATTCGAAACCCAATTAACACACCTGGGGAGTATTGGCGCTGTAATGGCGACATGTAGTCCAGCGGTCTTTTGTTCGTAATTTGAATGTGTTTTGTTGTGTCGGGCTTTTATCTTTAGTTTTTTTCATGCGCTGTGTGTCTGTTGTGGGACGGGGAAGCGGGCTGGAGATTGTCACAGTTTTTTGTCGGCAAAACACTCTTTGTGTGAGATTAAAACATGTAGCCAATGGCACAGTTATTTATAGAATTTTTTTTTTTTACATTAATGCAACAACGCGATGTTAACCAGGCAATATTTAGCATTAGAACTGTATTGTCTGTGCCTGAGAAATGGGATATGTGTTCCTGTAGCCTACTGCGTAAATGCGAACCTGCGGTGAACGTTTCGTTGGTAGTGAGTAGACTAATGCAAAGGTGGAAATCCAGGGGACATAAAGTAAAAGTCCTACCATGTGTTTCTTCCACCCATAGACTCAGCCAGCTGATTTCACTGATTAGTTCTACCTCCTCACTGAAGAATTATGTTAATTAGCAAATTTGGGTGATTGGAGCAAAATACTGGGGACTTTTGTCCTGATGTCCACTGGATTTCCAGCTCTGGACTAATGTTAGGCTACCAGACCATGTCGGGTGACATTCACCTCTTTTTAAGTAAGAAAAATAAGACAAAATAACTTTTGTGTTGCGGTACCAGAAATTGTATACCAAAACTAAATGCTAGGATCAGCTGAGAATCAAACCAACAATCTGCTAAATGTTAGAGCTGTACTGTAACCACTAAGCTACAGACACTTTCACAGTTTGTGTAGTAGGTAGACTATGGAGAGGAAACCGTGCCACAATGAAATTCAATCACAAACGGGACGAGGGGGGAAAACAATCGCCACAACGTATTGTTTTACAGTGAGCAGCACAAAGAAATAGTGCCATGTTGAAATGCAATGCATTGCTTTTCACTGTGGACGTGAAGAGAATGTGCCACAATGAAAATCAAAATTATCATTTCATTGATTTGCATCTTGTTCAACTGCCATCCAGAAAAACAATTAGAAGGGATTACATTACACATAATTGAATGATGAAATCGTGCCATACCACACCGAAATGCAAAGTGCCTCTATTTAATTTTCTTTAAGTCAATGCAGATATCGTGCCACTTGTAAATGTAATCACTATCCAATCACGAGCTCTCTAGCAAACGGGGGCGTGGTTGAGCAAAACAGACACGGATAGTCGCTCACAATCTGATCGATGCCATGTATTTCCACACCCGTACAGTTCTCCGCGGTTATTGCCAAAGGCTCATTTAAAAATGTCTTTTCGGGAAATATTTTCAGGAGAATTAGCCTCTTTGCTCCAGCAGGTAGAAAGTGATGCTGTAAGTGAAGATTTCCTTATTTACAAAGTAGAGTGGCTCCTAGAGCAAATACAACAGGTGGAGGCTGTAACTGGCTGAACTTAATTCAACTTCCATATAGCCTACACTTTATGTGGCCATCACTATATCATAAAGATACTTTAACACTACACATGGTTTTAGTCACCACATTGCAGTATAACAAGAATGAGATAAACAATGAATCATTAATATTTTTTGTATGTTTAGGCTAGGGGTTGAACGGCCGCATTCGCACATGTAAACTGTTTTCACACTTATAATATTATCACACTTATTAACACTCTATAATTACTTTCATTTACAATCTGGATGAATAATTGGCGGTCATATTTTCATTACAAACTTTCATTTCGTGCTTGTGTATATCTCTTGCGGTCACCTAACGTTATGCATTTGTAGCCTCATTTATTTAAATTTTTCATTGATTAAATGTGTTTCTTCATTTGTGATTATTTTGATCTAAATAAAGGTGCTTGAAATTATTAAATTGTATTGTTTTATTTCAATAATAAATAACAAACGAATAAAAACTAATAATAATAATAATAAAAACTTTAGGGAGATGTCGGCAGCGTGTGTTTCCTCCACTCGCTTTCGGTTAGTAATCTGTTAGTTGTTGCTACTTCATCTGCTGTGTTTAGATAGATCAGAATACACATTACCAAACGAAAAGTAGTAGGCTACAGAATAAATTTGATGCGCACGTGAGAAGAGGAAGGTATACGAGAAGCAGTTCGTGCGAAACGGGCGCTTCCGTGAGAAACATCGCATAGTGCACATGCGTTTGTTTGCATTATCTAAAAAAATAATAATAGGCCTACACACAACTGACAGCACCTCTTTATAACGACAGCACCTCTTCATAACAACGCAAACAACTGCAGAGATAATTTCATTTTAATTTTTCAAATAAGCAACTGAATTAATTTGTATGCGTGTCCAAAACCAAAATCCTATTTTTAGAAGTGGGAGCGCCGCTTCTGTTTCTGTTACATTGTTGAAACTATTCTATTTGTTGCTAAAATGAAGTGTTGTCTGGCTGAATACAGATGTAGATACCAAACTTTAATCTTGCATTGTCATGTGCTTCAGTGTGTCTTTAGAGATATGTGAACATCGTAGTGCACGCTTTCTTCACGGGCCGACGCAGACGCAGACTGCCCCTACGGGCAGTGCGACATTTCCGTATAGTGAAACTAGATATGAAAGTAGACTATTTCAAACTGCTAAAACGAACTACTAAAACTGCTTGAGCCACGAGAGTGAGTGTGATTGATTGAGCCACGTATGGCTCAGACGGAGTCTAGCCACCACCACCCCATCCCGCCTACTACCCCTCACAGCCCTTGCAGTCCCCACCGTCCGTTGAACCCTATACGAGTGTCTCCCCTTACTCTCGCCATCCCATAAGGCCTGCCACTGTGACTGCACCGCCCGCCGGAGTACAAAGCCTTCCGCTGGTTAGCGCGTATGGCAACCTGATCGGCTCGATCAGATTTTGAGCTATCCGTGTCTGTTTTGCTCAACTAAATATCTAAGCTGTGCCATTTTTAGTTTGTAAAATATTCAGTGTTGTTTGAAAACCATGCTCCCCATTCACACAAATGGTGGAATGTTCAAAACTCCACTCTAGCGGCAGCTGGTAATTTCAATTTCAAACCCATTTTCTAACTTGTGACCACAACTACAGTTTTTAAGCTACACAAGACATATCATATACAGGTGTGCATCTGGTTCCCAGGATTCCTACAGTGTGAATATCTAAGCTGTGACATGTATATTTTTTGAGATAGTGCTGTCTGAAGCTGGGCATGCTTTTCTCAAGCTACTATTGTATTGCCGGGCATGTGACGCATAGACGACTCCTGATTGGTTTAAATCTCATGCTACGAATTGACGGACGGACACCTATGACCAGAAAAAGAAGGACTGGACAATGACGTTACTGTCTACCCATGATTCTTTGCGATTTGAGGAAGTAAATAACCAATGGACCGGTTTCTCACCAACGTCACAGTAGAGGTGCGCACGCAACACTGGGGCAGAATATTCAATATTGCTAAATAAATCAACATCAACTTGTAATTGTAGAAGCTGAAATGGATGATGAAAGACACTTGTTTGACATTGAATATCTTAGTTACATCAACACTGAGATAGCTAAGCAGTTTGGTGTAAATATGTGTAATATTTATTCAATTTAGTAAATGTCCTGAAGTAGGCTATGTTATGCTGCCACCTCATCATATAAATTAGGCACTCAATTGAATGAAAACAACTGACCGGTATAGCTGTGGTTTTGAAGCAAATGGAGTAACGTTAGGTGGGCTAACCATGACAGAGAACATACGTGAGATTTTGACCCAATATCAAATTACGTGAGACTATTTTGACCCAATATCAAATGACGTTAGAATTTAATACTAAGTTATGCAAGTGACAGCGAACCTAGCATAATGGCTGGGTAATGAATGTGCTAACAATGTAGAAATGGACACCTACCATTTTAGCGAGTTGGCCATGAGATATAAAAAGTAAAAGGTCTTGCTGCATGCATGGTTATATGTTCATGTCGTCAAGACAGATCGATATTTATCACCGAGCTGCTGTTATTGCTAGTTACCTGTACCCGGTTTAACAACAGGCGCTGTGCATTATTTAGCCTACTTTAGTGTGCTATCTAATTGGGTGGACTAACCGTAATGTTAGTTTGCCAGTGTAGATGAGCTGAGGTGGGTCTTGGTCACCTTAATTCTTTTTTTGAATACCCTGTGATTTGTGAACCGGGGACATGTGGTCTGTCTGTGTCTAGACTAGATTACTAGATTAATTACAAAGGTTTTATTATTTGCTACCTCGTTCAAAACCCACATAGCCTACAAGTGTATTAAAGACACAGTGAATGATATTTCAAACAATACGGTGCCCTCGAAATTGACATTTATAAACTTTATTTCAGAGGCCCCCAACAAAAAAATGGGTAAAGCAGAAGACATAATGGGATGTAGCCTATTAAATCTATTAAAGCTGCTTCTTCCTCCATTGTCCCCTGAGTGTAAACTGTCGCTGGAGTGCGTTTATACTTTTTGCGAAGGACAACAACCACAGTGTATGTAGAGCGACAATAGAATGTTCATGAAAGTTCTGTGATTTCAGTCGAGCGACACACTGTCGCTGGACTATAAACTGGCCTTTAGGCGTTCCCATAGAAGGGGTGTTCCCTAAGCGCCTGCACACTGCAGATAGACCCTTCTCAAACGCATTGGCAAAGTGAATTCAGGGCGTGTCCAAGTCCACTTTTGCTAGTTTGACAGCGTGTTTTTTGAGCGCTAAGCATGGCGCAACGTGCAAATGGGCTGAACCTAATTAATCTTCATTAATTATAGGTGCAATGCAATAAACCAATCAAAATGTCATATCCCATTCCCTTTAAAAGCCTGCTTTTCCACCTTGGCGGATTGCTTATATGATGGCGAAACAGGCATGCTCGTGCGTGTTTAATGCGATCAAGGAATAGGCTATATGGATCAATAGTATGATCAATATTATTCGGACTAACCATTATGAGTTCCCGGTAATTCACGACAGTGCTGTTATTTTACAAAATATATGTGGTTAAATTGCGTTAAAAGCACCTGCAACAGCTGAGAATAAGATACCAATGGCTTCCGTCTCACCTTAGAAAACGCCAAATTACCCCACTTGTTTAAGGAATTTTATTTGATTATGCAATAAAAACATTGTCAAACATCAATTCCAAAATGATACAATTCATAATTTTTTCAACGTGACACTCATTGGCCTTGGCTCATTTTCTGTGATGAACATGTAAAAGAACACAAAAATCACATTTTATCACAAAAAACAAATATCACTTTTATTGATAAATGTGATCTAGCAGAGGTACGTATATGGTCAATATTAACCATATACGTATGCTGTCTATATTGCTTGTAATTGAGATAAAGTCAATATCTGTGAAGTATTTTTACGTAAATTGTTATGGCTTTATTGTTTTAAAAGCCCAATAATGTGGGTCCACCAGACCCGCGAACACTGGGTGAGTAACAAAAACACGAACACCACACAAGGGTTAATAACACAAATACCGTTATGTTTCCTTCATGATTACACTAAATAGCCTACAATAAAGCTGTCACGCTGGCAACCCAGAGGTCCACGCATATTTTCCCTTGTTTTATAATGTCCTTATTATGAAACAATATATGGAAATGTGACCAATGCATTTTGCTAGCAGCTTTTTACTCCACTTTCCCTGGAAGACTGAAAAGTACAATTTAAAGCAGGTGAAACAGACCTGCTCCTGTATAAAGTTAAAGCGCACATGCAGAGAATGGCATTAAAATAGTTTTCTTTAAATATGCTAAAAATTATCCTGGCCACACCTCATCTTAAGACCAACACGCCCAGTTCACTTGCGACGTGCGCTAGGCGTTATAATGAACCCTGTTTGTATTTGTTATTACTTTTTTGTGCACATACAGTACATCCTTTGAAAGCACTGATCTAAGGAGAGAATTACCTCTACCACATTTTTTTGTCACCACATCAGTTTGTCATACTTTTGCAGCCTGCATGTCAGTGACAGTGACACTCCATCTTAAAAAGAGGATTGCAATAAACTTGACTGTCTAAAATTGTCTTGTGTTTAATATGGTTGGGTCAATGTAATGTCATGTTTTAATTACATAAACTAGAATAAATGAGTGATGAAACCTTAATACTCAACTTTTTAAAAGTAAACTGAACTGATCAGGGTTATCAGTGTATGCAACGTCTTCAACTTAACCAGTTTAAGTCACATAATAGCCCATTATTGCAACCACTGTCCAACTATTTATTTTTTGAGTGCATCTGTCACATGCTGGAAGGATGTGGCCAGGAAGTGGAGAGAGATTTTTACCTGGAGCACTGTGGGGAGTTACTTTGCGCTTCCTAATAATTTTGGCACAAGTAGGCTACAAAATCGTTTCTCTGTCAAAGCGAATATGATCCCGACACTGTCTATCAATTAATTCATATAATATTGGTCTGGTATGATATACCAGATGGTCAATCACAGCCTACTTTTACATATTTTTATGACAGCTCTTTCATAATTGCAAGTAGGCTAGGCAAAGGAAAATAAAACAAATATTATTTTCAAAGAATAAGCACTCATTCTAAGATCCATTTTTGCGAAAGATGCTGTATTTTTATTGGCGGTGCTAGACAAAAACCACAATTTTTTTCCAAACAAAGTTGCACGGAAGTGAAAAATACGAATAATCGTATGCTGCAGACAAGCCTCATTTTCGTCAAATCTCCACCCTATGCGTATATACTGGAGAGACGCCTAAAACAGTGGATAAGTCAAATGTCTGAATCACAAATAGCTTAAGCTACGCAGAATTTCGGGAGTAAGTCCCATTTGCGCGTGCTTATCTCAACTCTGAATCTGGCCCTTAGCATGCAGAAATGCAAGAGCTCCCTGCCCTGCGTGCAGTGAATCCAAACATGAAATCAACTGGTGACAACTGAGACACACTTCATTTCAAAGTGGCTGTCTTGCCTTGTGAAAGGCCATTATACTCACCATGAACTCCTCTCGATTTTCCGCCTTCTGGCAACAAAACCAAAAATAATGACAATCACCTTCAACCAGACAAGAATGTCTGACTGACCAGATATCAGCCCAGCCTGTGAACAAATTTCAAAAATCAAAGACAAATTTCTATTAGCAATCCCATTTCCATCGAAATTCAACAGAACTTATTAAAAGAAAACAATTTAAACCTTACAATGTAATGTAATGTAAGCCCATACAAATTTGTCTTAAAATGACATTTAAATGATGACACTGACCCAGCAGTTCTAATGTTTAGAGGAAAGCTGTTCCAGAGTCAAGGAGCCTTAACTGAGAAGGCAAAGTCTTTGTTTTCAACCTTGACTGAAGAACAGCCAATAAGGCTTGGTGAAAAGACCACAGCATGCTCAGAGAGCTGTGATATCCATGGTGATGTCATGTCATAACCAAACAAAACTTTCTACTAGCAATCTCAACCTTGACAAGACGGAGCTCCTCTTCATGCCATACAAGACCTCCCCACTACCTGACCTCTCCATCACCGTTGATGGGACCATGGTGGCTGCCTCCCGCTCTGCAAGGAACCTGGGGGTGGTCCTGGACGACCGGCTGGACTTAAAAGAGCACATCAGGGCGACAGCACGGTCCTGTAGGTTCCTCCTGTACAACATCAGGAGGATTCGACCGTACCTGATCACCTACTCCACCAGCTTCACGTCCAGACCATGGTCACCTCACGCCTGGACTACTGCAACTCCCTGCTCGCAAGCCTACCAGCCTGCGCCATTCTGCCTCTTCAACTGATCCAGAATGCAGCTGCCCGGCTTGTGTTCAACCTCCCGAAATTTTCCCATCTAACCCCCCTGCTGAGGTCACTCCACTGGCTGCCAGTTGCAGCCAGGATCAGGTTCAAAGTTCTGACCCTGGCCTACGCTGCAGCCAATAGGACAGGCCCCGCCTACCTGCAGGACTTAATCCAGAATTATGTTCCTGCTCGACCACTTCGCTCTTCTACAGCAGGTTGACTCGCACTTCCCCCCCCTCCGTGTCAACGGCTCTCGCTCGTCCCGACTGCGGAGCTTTTCCACCGTGGCTCCTCAGAACGTCCCATTCCCCTACGTTCTACTCTAACCCTGCCTGCATTCCGTCGTGGCCTGAAGACACACCTCTTCAGACTCCACCTTGATTGATATTCTAATCTAGGACCTCATGGCACTAGTTCCCTGTGTTTTCCTGTCGGTTTGTTATAGTTTATAATAGTATTTAGAATAGAAGTGTAGTATAGCTGATTTACCCACAGCTTACTGTGAACTACTACTTTGTCTGGATGTGCACAGTCCTCTCTGAAAGGGCTTCAACTAATTCAAAATACAGCTGCTCGTATTCTCACGAGAACTAGAAGATTTGAACATATCAGCCCAGTGTTAGCTTCACTTCACTCGTTGCCAATCAAATTTCGAATAGACTATAAGATTCTATTACTTACCTTTAAAGCCTTACATGGGCTTGCCCCCTTATATTTAAGGGATTTACTTTTCCCTTATAATCCCTCACGAACGCTCCGTTCGCAGGGCGCAGGCCTCCTTGTTATTCCTAAAATAGCTAAAAGTACAATAGGTGGTAGAGCCTTTTCCTATCGTGCTCCTCTCCTATGGAACAAATTGCCTGCTCATGTTCGGGGTGCAGACACTGTCAGTCTATTTAAAGCTAGGCTTAAAACTCATCTTTTTAGTCTGTCCTATAGTTGAGGGGCAGGAGTGGGTGGCTGGCATTAGCTATAGAGTCGCTGGTGGACTGAGCGGTCTGTGCTGTCACTGGATCATTATTGGTAGTGTTGTGTTAAGCTCGACCGGTCATGGTCTAGTGGTGACTGTCTCAAGCCTGCCCTCATGGCTGTATTGGCCCCTGCCTCTGTTTAGCCCTTAGCTATGCTGCCATAGCCTTATTCTGCCGGGGTTTCCTTATCGCAGCAGACACCTCTGTCTCTCCTGCTGCGCTTGTTCTGCTACCATCTGAACCCCCTAACAATGTTTTTTCTTTTTTTTCCTCTTCCCTGCTCTGGGCACCTGCCCGGAGCTCTAGCCCAAGTTTCCAGAGTTTCCCGCGTCTTTCCCCCGCCCCCCCTCCTGGCCCGGAGCTCCAGCCCAAGACCAGCTAGGCGCCCCCCACCTGCCACTGCTGATCTCTACATGATGGAGTCATCTGTATCGAATACCTCCCTATGACATAATCAACCCATAGGCCAGTGGAGGATGGGCATCCCCCCAATAGCCGGGTTCCTCTCGAGATTTCTTCCCATCGGGGAGTTTTTTCTCGCCACAGTATGAGGGTTTTTCTCTCCTACTAGAGTTTTTACCTCTGCTATCTGGGGGCTTAGAGCTGGCTTAGAGCTGGCATTTCCCATTTCCCCTTTCCTCCCCTTTCTGTTCTGTAAAGCGTCTTTGTGACAGTCATCTGTGAAAAGCGCTATATAAATAAAATTGAATTGAATTGAATTGAATTGAAACTACATTCAACGTTCATTACTAGGGATAGCTGCTACATTAGGGAAGGATGTGCTTTGTCTTGTCTGTTCTGTAGTGATTTCGTTGATGTTTCTGTATGCACTTATTGTATGTCGCTTTGGATAAAAGCGTCTGCTAAATTACTGTAATGTAATGTAATGTAAACTGAAGTATTCACTAATAGCCATTGAATGTCCTTAAGATAACTGTCGGGATGTCCTGAGCTCAGTATCATAGATCTAGAATGGCAACACACTGAGTTTTCTTACCCACACAGGACAGGAAACTAAGTTTGAGAACTACTGGCTTAGTTTCCTTTTTGATTTTCAGGCTGAATGCCAATCTGTGACATGTAATTTAAATAATCAATTGAAAGTCTAAATGTATATGCAGATAATGTCATGGTTTTGGCAGCCTCTTGTTATTTTTGCGGTCGTTCTCCCTCGGAGCGGCACGAGGGCGCTCTTGCCTTATTTTTCTGTCGTCCGTTCCAGGCTTTCGTTCTGTTCCGGCACTTATTCTTCTCACCTGTTCTAGATTACCTGCCGGCTATAAAAGCTCTGAGCTTCCATTTTCCGGTGCTTCTGTGTTTTCTTTGTGTTGATACGTAGCCGGTAAACGGTATAGGATTTAGGCAATGGTGACCACTTTGCTCCATCGACTTGCTTTGGACTAACGTGGGACTGGCCTTTGTTGCATTAGAGTTTCCTTTATGATTCTGTTTCGCTTTTGCATTCTCTGTCCCTCAGTTCTATTTGCCTGTGCTGTTCTCTCTGAGACAGTTCTTGCTTTTCCATTTCCTTTCCACCTCTCTGTTTGCACTACTCTCATATTGAGGGTGAGAGGTTTTCCTTTTCTTTCTTAGGCTAGTAGCTCAGAGTGTAGTCAATTTCGGCCAGTTTTCCGGGCCGCCTTATTTTCTATTCTTTTATCTCTCTATTTTTCTACTCTCCGGTATCGAGAGTGAGAGGTAATATTTCCTTTTTATATCTACTCAAGCCTACGGGGTTTTTTCGCCCATTATTTTCTGGGTTGCTATAATTTCTCCTCCTTTTCTGTTACCTCTGTTTTGTCACTCTTAGTGAGAGGTACTTAATTTCCTTCTTTCATTCCTTCCTTATCGCGGATTATTTCCGTGTTTGTGGTTAATTCCTTCACAGGAATAAACTTTCAGATCCCTCTCCGTCGCTTCTGGTCCTCCGAACCAGACTCCCCATTATAGATAATGGTTGTCAGTGGCCTGCCGGTTTGTAATTTACCTTTATACCTCCAGATTCAATCGGATACCAGAGGTGTATTTTTTTAAAAGGGTAGCCGCTTGCGAAAACCTCAGCTTCTCCAGTTACACTGGAGTGCCATAAAATAGGAGGGTGTTATCAATAGCCCAAATCACTTACCACCCTCCTCTCGCCACAGCCACAGATAGTAAAATGCACCGTTTATACATGCTAAGAAAATCATGTTCACGTATAGAAACAATAATATTTTTTTGAAACGTTGTACAAATGAGCATTCACCATTTTCCCTTGCTTACTGTACTATATACAGTGCCTGATGCACTTTCGGTTTAGAAGACACCTAATTTTTTTCTCCAAAATCTCTCGTATAAATATGATTAGGAAACCAAGTACTTACCAGTATATTCAGCTACAGCTGTTTTCTGATTAACCCTAAAGAGTTTATCTTGTTACATTTCCCCAAAGTCCTGTACAGTAAACATTTCCACAGCGACCATCCATCGCACTTAGGGCTGAAATATGTTGCTGTTCTTGTGTTAATACACACACGCTTTTGTATGTTTTAAAAAAAACGTATTTAAATGCATTCGGCGACGTATGTTATGGTTATTATATATATACTGTATGTGACTATTCTGAAATAAATGTATTATGTTGCAAATTTCTGAATGATACAGCTTCTTCTTCAATTCAAACTTTAAACCATGGATGTGCAAGGAATATTTTTTGAGATATTGACATTTAAATAAACTAGATACCAGGTGGAAATTGCCTCTGGAGGGCCAAAGTAAATAGGGTTAATTAAAGTTCAGTCAGGACCACTGTTGTTCAAGTAAAAGCTTTATTGACATTCTTAAAACAATACATTTTAGGTTTGGCAGTATGGTTCTGTTCAAAAACCCTCCCGCCAATCCACGCGAGCAAGCATGGGTATGGCGGTGAGGGCAGCAGCAACAACCCCCCAATAGGGTTGCACTTAGAACAGAACCGGTAGCGCTGAGAGTGTTTTTTTTTTTTGGTTTTTTTTACAGATTCCATTCAATCAGTTGTATGTATATGGCACTTTTAAGTGTCATTATCACAACAATTTACAAGGAACCAGGCCTGAACCCCCGTAGAGCATGTCTAGGGCGACAGTGTCAAGGAAAACTCTTGGGCAGAACCTGACTCTGAGGGGGGAGTCCATCCGCCGCTGACTGGCACCGGTTAACTGAATAGCTGATTACAGAATAGAAAAATGGCAAGGCAGAACATATGAAAATGTCAATATATAATGAGCCGGTGGTGGAAGATGGATTGAAGGCCAGCAGGTGGCATCATCAGCTGGGGACGGCGTGGAGCTGGAGCTGACCGGCTGCTTCTGGAGAACGATATTTGTTGATCTAGAGCTACCACTCCGGCAGTTGCCGAAGAGGGAAGGAGAGAGGAAAGAGATCAGTAGGCCCTCAAACATATTAGTGAGCCATGCAGGAGCGATATAGGCTAGGCGTCAGTGCGCAAAGGGAACTGAAGAGGATGGAGCTGGGGTGGAGGGGGGTTTTGTGTGCAGCGGGCGTGCATCAGAGGATCCACCATGTTAGGGCGAGGCGGTTAAATAGACCGCCTTGCTACTTGAATGGATTGATAGGTGAATCGTCACTACTCAGCTGAGCTGTCAGCTGATTCACCTATGGCCGGGTTTCACTCTCATGGCCTGCCTGAACTAACGCTACGCTCAATTTGTCCACTTTCAGATAAGCCAGCCTTGTCATAAAGGATGCCCCTACTACTTTATCTTAAGACCTGATTTAGACTTTGTTTTGATTTGTTAGTTGATCCACCAGGTTACTGTTCAACTGACCTACGAACAAATTTGGCAATTTAATTGATTATCATTTTTAATAATAATTATTCAATTAAATCCATTAAATATAAATAAATGTAGGTTGAGTGAGGGGTTTTAGCCCTTACCGCTTATGTTCAGTATTCAGAGTACTGGGCATTTTAACAAGAGTGCTGGAACTGCTGGATTCAGGAAACAAACTAATTTTTACTTAATCCTCGCTCCCCCGACATTACATAATGTTGTAACTAAACTGGAACTTCTCTGGAAAGTCATAAGGACGTCCTAAGCATACAATTGTGCAGGACACAATACAGAACTATGGAGGAAGTTTTTAATATTGTGGGAACATTCCAAGAACATATGGTATACAATATTATATTCCATCACAAAAGAAACTGTTCCCTAATGTTCCCAGAACATGCCCTGTGGGCAAGGTGAGTGTATTTATGGGTTTCAGATTCCTTTTCAAGCTGATGAACTGGTGAACAAAAATTTGATCAATCCCTACCCTCAAAAACTGTCCAATGATTTGCGGTATGTATGCAGGCCACTGGCATGGATCAGTTGGAATGCATCTCCAGGTATTTTTAACAAGAACAGGTTTCTGCAAGCATCCTACTGCACGTACATTTCACCTGCCCCCCCTGTGAATAAAATGAATACAGATCTGTGTTGTAAGCTCTGTGTGTGCAATGACCCCGTGTGCCCTGCTTCACTGCTGATAACACCTTTCTCACAAGCTGCCTCTGACACTGCTGAGCATAACCCCAGGTGACAGCGTGGTTGATGTCCTGACGATTTGTTTGCATTCCCTCTCCATCATATCGTGGCCTGACGCACCTTGACTCAATTCAATTCAAGCTCAAGTTGCAAGTGCTGCTGCACTGTCAACCCCCCAACCCCCGCCCAGTGCTTTGCGTTTTCTATTACTTCTTTGTGTTTGTCTAACAATGTGATTTCCTCCCTTTCTCCATTCTCTGCCTGAAAATGCAAAATGATTCCTTACTGTAATGCACATCCTTAGAGTTGTCACATTATTTATTATTTACATACCAATGTAAATAGTAATAATAATAATAATGATAGCTGCAAACATCAATTATTGGGTTCCAAGCACACAACACAAAAATAAACAGAGAAAACATTATGGAACACAGACAAGGTAGACAGACAGACAGAGTTGTTGCTAATTTTGTGTTAGGCAATGACCTTTTGAGATGTTTATGAATCAAGGACATCAAAATCAGCTTTTTTTACAGCAACTTTGCCTTGAGATCGTAATTAGTGTGACAGTTGAATTTCCATGTGTGTGATCATAAAGTTTTTTGATTTTGATTGTACTGACAGCTTCTTGTTAGCTGACTGCTCATGTCTTTCAGATGACAACTTTGGGATTTGAATCTACAACCTCATGTTTCAAAGGCCTCAGCCTTGTCCACTAGGTCACTCAGGGTGGAGTGACTAGACAGTCCAAGCTAAGTTGAATGCCTCAGAAAGAATATTATGTCTTTATTAGTCCCTTCCATCGATCAAGTTAAACATGGCTTTACAGACATCACCTTGAGATTCCAGACATTAAGTCTTTAGTCTGATAAATATTGATAAAAATATATTGAAATTTCCACATTGTCAATTGATCGGACCAATTATATCTGGACATTTCTGTCTACTGTATGCTCAATTTTTTACATCACAACTCTTGACATGTTTATGACTGAAGGCCATCAGAAATCATCTTTTTTCAGCAATGTAGGAGGACAGTGCAGTGGGATTAAGTTTAACAATTAAATTTCGATATGTGGGATCAATGTAGTGTGACTCATTTCTCCATTAATAAACCTCAAAATGGTTTTACTAATCCGGAATCCACTGACAGCTCATGACAAAGATGGTAACGTTGGGACATAAACTGATAAAACTTGTGCATCGAAGGCCTTGATCCTTAACCACTAGGCCACGTTATACACATGCACCTGAGTGGAAAGGTGTATGCAGCATTTCTGTTGTAAGCACAGCGAAAGCAGAGAATGTAAATGTTTTAAAATTTGAAAATAATTTTTTTCATTCCTGAAATATGTGTGAATCAATGGAGGCTCCTCCAGGTAGGCAAAGGAGGCGCTGCCTCCTCAAAATTAAAAAAAATATTTTAAAAACCTTTTTAGATTCCAAGGGTAACCAAGCACTGAAACAACTTATTTTAGTTGATAAGTTATGTATTGGGCCACACCAAAATGCTAGTGATTGACTGTAGTCCCAATCTCGAATGTTCAATACAAAGGCTGATGTTTCTCATTTTGCAATGAAAATTACCGGAATCCAGCCCTCTGTGGGTTGAACGATATAAGAAAAATATGTGATGTGTCAATGGGAGCCACGCCTCTCTGGTACTTCGTTTTGTCATCATTTGGTAACGCCCTTTTATCAGGACATATAAAAGGAGAGATCAAGACGGGCGGTTCAGATCTTTGCACAGTCCGAGTGATCTCGTTCTGAGACATCTAATTGTATTGAACCTTTCAAACTTTTCAAGTTTTGATGATTTTTTTTATTTTTTATATGGCGTCAGTTTGATCCGTGATAGTGTTTGATCCTACTCAGTATTCGTAGTAGCTACATGCACGTTCAACAGTGCTGCCAGTGCTCGCCCCACTAAACTTGCATTTACCAATAACAACATATAAGTTTACATTAATAAATATCAGTTACTTGTTTTAATACATTAATCCTGCATTCAACTTGTAGGCTAGGCGATGTAAGCTCAATGTGCAAACTTACAGACTGACTGCGGCGATCTGTCATTCCTTTTGACCACAGTAGCAGACGTTCGAGTTCGGAAGAGTAGTTCATTCGATCTCGTTCATTTTAGCCGGCTACTCTGTCTCGTTCAATTTGTTGTCCCGCTTCAGTGACGCCAGATGGGAAATATTCAATTATCGTAGGCCTATGGGGGTCTTAAAATTGTGTTTTTTAAAAGAAAATGGTTGTGCATAGACAAATGAAGAGACATTATAGGTGTAAGTATGTGCTATTTTTTAAAAACACTGTTTGTTCAATTATACCAATCGTATTATTTGGGAAATCCCAACACAGCAATAATTAACGGGTCCTCCATGACAGAACTAGGAATGGGAAAATAAAATTAGAAAAGGAGGACAATTTATACGTCACATATTTAATCTGATTGGTTATCATGCCACGTTCCCCATCTCTTCTGGTCACTTCGTCATCCAAAAATGCCTTGGGAAGGGAGGGGGATACTCTTTTTCGTGACAGAGCGAGGGCAGCGTATGGAAAGGGGCGTGGTAGCCAGCCCCTTTTTTTCTGTCGCTAGATGCATTTTTTGAAATAACGAAAGAAGCGTGGTCTAGTTAAAACAAGGGGCTTGGTTACCCTTTAAGCGTAATCAATGAAATTAAAAACACAACTACAACTATAAACACATGAGTGAAATGGGGGCCATTATTTTGGGTCATATTTTTAATTATAAATTGTGGCAGAAACAGTGACCTCTATTGGCTGATAAGGGAAATAGCTTAAACTCACTCCTCTGAGGCAATCTCAAACTTGCCTCTGAGGTGCTAATTGTCTGTTAGGCGTATGTGTCAGAGACCAGAGGTTCCTGTTTAAAAAAAAAAGAAAAAAGTTTGGTAGTCATTTTAAAGAGGCTACGTGTAAGGTACCTATTTGTTGTTGGGGATTAAAACCGACCCGAGCTGGCGTTCTTCTTATTGGACAGATAACGTTACTGCAAAGCATGCAAAATATATTGTGATGTTCCTGATGCTGACGTTAGTTTGGAATGTGTGAGATGTTGCTTACTTGATTGCTAAGCTAGCTAAGTTACATCTAGCTAGCTAACGTTAGCAAAATACTGTCTATCAGTGCCAATGTCATCATTACCAATATGTACATACAACAGTGTGATTATCATATCATATCATATATGAAATACTCATGGTTTGTCTGGTCATGACATTCCGGTCTACAGCTGGATTATGTGTATAGCCCTGCCACCACACACACACAGGTTTAATTGGTGACACTGAAATGTTATCTGAACAGGGATGATGTTCTACTGCCGGGAGTTGGACCACTGGCTGAGGACCAAGCATTGGAGGCTTTGGAAGAAAAGGTAAATGTCTTTATAATGACTAGACATTACCCCATTATGGCCACAAACCCCTTCTGGGATTCAACATTGTCCCATTGTCTTTATGTATTATGTCATATGTACTCATACTTGTGCAGGAAATCTTCAAAAGGCAACCAGGAAATGGAGAAGGAGAAGATAATGCGGGGGAGGAGTGAGGCAACGACTGGGAAGTTTGACGCAGTTCGGTGGATCCGTTTCAACAGTGTACAGAGACCACAACACTGCGTGTATGGAGGAAAGTCACGCAGGCACAGTTTGTGTATTGGATTGCTTAATGACACTGGACATCTCGTGGCAGCGAGGGCTATTTTTAATCATGGCTGTATTCCACTTTAATTCACTTGATTAATGCAATGATTCTATTGAGTGTCTTTATTTGATATGTTTCTTTGTGTGTTGTGGGTCTGCCCCACTGTCTGTCTTTTTGTTGTTGCTGGGGCTACAACTGAAGTTCCCAAATGGGAAAATAAAAGTTATTCTATTCTATTCTATACAGAGCTGTGCATTTTTCAAACGGATTGTCCCAGACAATAAATGAAAGCTGAATTTTGAAAGGGACATCTCTATGCGCAAAACTAATGGCAGGATTGGATAATTATTTCATATTTAATGGCTGATATTGATAGTAGAATGATGTGGTATAATTACATATAATTACACAAGCATTTCACATGTTTATTTTGCATTTGAGTGAACAGGGCTTTTCACTGCTTTTTTGGCATACGATCAGGTTATTTTTGGGTTTACCTTGATGCTATGATGGAATAGGATTTTTTTGTGATAAAAAAAAATATTGATGATCTCACATATAGACGCTATTGTGCACTATGTCACGCATGGTTAGGTATAGTTGCCGGCGAGACTGGGTGGGGGGTTGCTTGTTAAATGGACTTGCTACGGGACAATAGTGCCACTTAGAAACTCCGTATTCGGCAGACTTAAAACCATATACCAATAAACCTAAAACACAGAGTTTGTTGTTTCCACTCATAGTTTGGTTGCAGGAGAAATGAATAACTGAGTTAAAGGGATAGTTCGGAATTTCGGACATAATGTCTCAATTACGACTTACCCATGATGTAGTTGATTGATGGAAACCATTTTCAGATAATTCCATGCTGTCCCTTCTTTTGGACATACACACATTGCTAATGCTAGCGCAACTCGTAGGAAACTAGTAGCATCCACTACCAAACGCACTTAAACACTCCACAGTGCACCCAAAGCAAATAAAATAAAATACTACGACAGTCTATCGGGGTTATTTTCAGTGATTATACCATCATTTTTCAAGTCAAACTATCGTTGAATCCTTTACTTTGTGCTCACCTAAATTCTCAAATACCTCCATTTGCGGTTTAGCCGCTTTGTGGCGTATCTCTCTAGGTACGCTTAAAGATTCCCAATCTGTCGCATTTGGTTCTCTGAACCTTACATCGCCCCATCACAACAGTACATGGGGTGTTGAACGCAGATGTTCCATGTTGTGTAATAACGTTCTAAACTGGTGTGTATTTCTCAAACAGATTGTCCAAGACAATAAATGACCACTGAATTTTGAAAGGAACATCTCTATGTGTAAAACTAATGGTAGGATTGTATATGTATTTCAAATTTAGTAGCAGATATTGACACAAGAATTTCACATTTTATTTTGCATTTGAGTGAGCGGGGCAGCTTTTTTGGCATACGATCAGGCTATTGTTGGAATTATTATTGACGGAATACTAATTTTAGATGATGAAGAAATAGATTTATGATCTCACACAAACGCTATTGTCCACTATTTCATGCATTGGTAGGTATAATATAGGTTAACTGCAGGAGCAACGAATGTCTCAGTTGAGCCGCCGGCGCCACGACGACTAGGCATCTGCGCAAAGGGGTCAATGGTAAAAGTCCATTTATATTCAATCTACACAATCAGAAAGTCTTCACTGCAGTGTTTGTTAAACATCAAACCCTCAAAAGCACAGAGCACAAGGGTTATAATAGATGATAAGATATCTAAATATGGTGTGTCTGTATTTGAAAACACAATTACACCATGGCATTTATTAAAATGATTAATATATTTAACTGCTCTACTAACACTTGACAGTATTATTGGAAGTGAAATAGATATAGCCTATAGCCAATTCTATTAAAATACTATTGTTATAATGAAGCAATATCATTATGCAAACATACTAAAGTAGGATAACACTATAGACTAAGGGTCCACAAAGGAATGGCAGGGGGGCTGCGGCTAAATGGGTAAAAAGTTTTTTTTATTTAATTAAATAATTATAAGACTGGCTATTACCCACGACCAAGACATTGTTCGGGAAATGCCAGGCATGTATACGAACGTGAATGAAGCGGATTCTGTCAATACAAACAATAACCAGTCCTCCTACATATATTTTTTTAGAAACTTAAATGCCCTTTCCTTACTTTTCGTATTTGATTTTGAACGTAGATCCGGTAGGTAATTCTTGCGCCAGAAACAGCGTTAATGCACCGATGCATCAGAAACCAATCATTGGTCCAAATTTCCACGGAAGCAAGTGTTCCTGGTAGTATATATCTATGGTAAACAAACCGACCTGCCGACATTTTGCTAGTTTTTTGTGGTAGCTTGCTAAGAACATTGAAGAAAATAGTACTTTTATAAATAATTTTAATTACACGAAAAAAATATGTTGGACTGGTTATTGTTTGTATTGACAGAATCTGCTTCATTCACATTCGTATACGTGCTAGACAGGGCCGTCTCAAGGGTGGGCGGGGCCCAGCGTGAGTCAACCTACGCGGGGCCCAGTTGTTAACGCGATGACATTATAGCTAACCCGTCATAGG
The DNA here is from genome assembly GCA_029718625.1 of Synaphobranchus kaupii. Lineage (NCBI taxonomy): Eukaryota > Metazoa > Chordata > Actinopteri > Anguilliformes > Synaphobranchidae > Synaphobranchus > Synaphobranchus kaupii. The sequence goes on along the minus strand of CM056383.1, from coordinate 45,631,208 downwards.
CTTAAATAGTGTCTATTATATACAGTAACTATGAACGAAGGATTTACAAGCTATGACATCACACAAACCAACCAGATACAACCAACCAACTGAAGAATTAAAATATTGTAATTAACGATAACAACTCACACTTTTTGTAATGGGGCGTGACGTGTGAGGTGGGAGGAGCCAAACGCAGCAAGGGGATTCATTAAGCCCTTAGGCCACTAAGGCGGGATACCCCGCAGATAAGGGAAGGAGACAAGACAAGGAACACACACACACCACAGCTACAGACCGGCTCACTGATACACGAGCCAGAAATAACACGCCCTGTCTCGATAACGAGACGCAAGAACAGGCGAGTAGCACAATGGCACAAGCAAAACACACAGCACATAAACACAGAAAACTAATACCTATAGGTATAGGAGGAGGCGAAGGAACAGATATAACGTTCCGTGGCAACTTCCATAAGCTAGCACTAACCTTCATTTGCAGAACCTAAAGGGGGTAAACGCCCGATCTCCCAGGGGGGAGAAACACTTTACAGGCGAGCCGACGGAGAACCGCTGTCCCATAGCCTTACCAGCAAAAATGACCAAGCTTAAAACAGAGCCACGCCCTAACCTCTAGTGACAGGAGTAAGGTAATGAGGCGAAGGAACAGATAATTAATGTTCCAAGGCTAAAAGGTTAGCAGTCACACACAAACATGTCCACAACATCGCCCAGTCTCCCGAAGAGACGAATTGCGCCGAAGGGCGAACAGAACTAAAGTTCCGAACCGAATCGCCCACATCTCCTATACACGGAGAAGGAAAGCACAAAAGATGAAAGGACAGCAGCACCGAAAACCATCGGCTAACTGACTAACTCAAGCACAAGCCCTGCCTCTCAGTAAGGGGAAATGTAACGAGGCGAACAGGAAAAGAGATTTAACGTTCCATAGCTAGTATAATAAGTGCGCAGTCCAATGCAGCAAACGTACCTGGGCAAACACCCGATCTCCCAGGAGGGAGAAACATTTACAGGCGAGTCGACGGAGCACCGTCGTCCCATAACTTACTAGCCAGAGACTCACGCAAACTAACTCAAACACGCGCCCTAGCCTCTTAGTAAGGAGAAATGTAACGAGGCGAACAGGAACAGACACTTAACGTTCCATGGCTACTTAAATAAGTTTGCAGTCTAATGCAGCAAACATACCTGGGTAAACACCCGATCTCCCATGAGAGAAACATTTTACAGGTGAGCCGACGGAGCACCGTCGTCCCAAAACTTACTAACCAAAAGACTACCGCGAACTTAAATAAACACACGCCCTAGCCTCACAGTAAAGGAATAAGTAACAAAAACCCCGACTCACAACAAAGGGGAACGTAGTCTATGAGAAGGAGACAAAACAGGGAATAAACGTACCAAGGCTACTCACTGGCTCACCGTAATACGGAAACGAGTAGAAGCAAACGCCAGGACTCTCAGTAGAAACCATTAACCGGCGAAAGGGAACAAAGAACAGGTACTCTACACTTCTACAAGCTAAGCAACCTAGCAGAAGCGAAACGCTCGATCTCCCATGAGACGACATGCACCGAGGGGCGAACAGAACTACAGTTCCGAACATCGCCCAAATCTCCATACACGGAGGAAAACGCACACAGGCGAACTAGAGCAGAGATTTACAGTCCCAAAACTTCTACGAGACAACTACCCACCAAGCCAGCAAGAAATAAGCCCTGCCTCCAAAAAGAGACGTTAACAATAGGCGAGTAGCCAACATGGTACGAAACTCACAGCCAACAATACACCACAGTACATAACAATAAACAAACACAATTAATGTCGAAGCCCCGAACGAAGGAAACGGTAGGCTTATATGTCTCTCAGGTAACTACGCACAGGTGCAAACGCTCAAACAGAAACTCCCCCAACTCAGCAGGGCGGAGCAAGCATCTACCAACAGGCAGCGCCCTCGCGTGGCCACCGAGGAAAACGACCGCATAGGGAAACAGGGTCAAAACCATGACACTTTTGCTTAATTTCTCCAATTAAAATTAAAACAATAATACTGTGGGTTGTGGTACAACCATAGCTATGAACCATGAATTGTAGATTGTTCTATAGATTGAGGTGGACCATAAAATAATTGCAAAAGTTGTGTTTTCATTGTAAAGAGTGGTGAAAAGCAGGCAGAGGGTGGGATATATACAGATGAAGTCGGAAGTTTACATACACTTAGGTTGAAGTCATTAAAACTTATTTTTAATAAGTTTTTGAATGCACTTATTTTTTGCATGGCACAAGTAATTTTTCCAACAATGGTTTACTGACAGATTATTTCACTTTTAATTAATTATATCACAATTCCAGTGGGTCAGAAGTTTACATACACTAAGTTGACTGCCTTGAAATTTTTTTATTTAAATTTTTTGGTTGCATATCCTTTGCATGTCATGACTTCCTGATGTCTGTGACCCAACAACATCAAAAGACTCTTGATATCTTATTTTCTGGCGATACTATAACGTCTCTGCATTTGAATGGATCTCTATGGGAATTGGGGGGTGGGACTAGATTTAGCTGTAAATTATGCTGGAACAGTATGGAATACATGATTGGTAAGATGGCTGTAAGTCATCAAGGGTCTGAGGTATCAAACGAGCCTCAAGTGTTAACGTTACTGCTGTGCTGGCCCTGTCGGATTTTTTCAACAAAGAGTTGAGTATCATCAGCATAACTATGGTATGAGAAGCCATGTGAATTAATTACTGAACCAAGAGACTTAGCATAAATGGAGAACAGCAGAGGACCCAGTACAGATCCCTATGGGACTCCTGTAGAGAGGGGATGGGGTGCAGAGACGGAACCCTTCCCAGAGACTTGGTCGGATCTATCAGTGAGATACAATACAAACCAAGAGAGGGCAGTCCCAGAAATGCCCATCTCAGTGAGTGTGGAGAACAGGAGTTTGTGGTTGACCGTGTCGAACGCCACAGACAGGTCAAGTGGAATCAGGACAGAGGAGAGGGATGAGGCTCTTGCAGTGGCGAGAGCCTCTGTCACAGCCAGGAGAGCAGTTTCAGTGGAATACCCGGTTCTGAAGCCGGACTGATGCGGGTCAAGCAGGTTGTTCTGGTGGAGAAAAACAGACAGCTCGTTCAAGAGTTTTGGGCAGGAAGGGCAAGAGAGATACAGGACGGTAGTTCCTGACATCAGAGGGGTCCAAGCTAGGTTTTTTAAGGAGTGGGGTTACACGGGCAGTCTTAAAAACAGCAGGAACATAGCCACAGGTTAGGAAGGTGTTGATAATGGAGGACAGATATGGAAGGAGCTCACCGGATATAGACTGGAGGACTGCTGAAGGGATGGGGTCCAGTGGACAGGTGGTTGCGCGATGGTGCGTCACCAGTTGGAGCACATCTGCGCCCTCCAGAATTTTGAAGGACGACAGTGTAGCGATGGGTTCGGTATGAGGAATGTGGAGTGTCACTGGGTGCATGAAGGAGTTCCGGATCGTGGCCACCCTCCCCTCAAAGTGGGTCAGGAAGTCATCTGCAGAGAGGGAGGAGGGTGAAGGGGGCGGAGGGGGGATAAGCAGGGAGGAGAAGGTGGAAAAGAGTTTACGTGGATTGGATACACATGCATTAATTTTGGACTGAAAAAAATGAAGTCTTCCCCGATGTAGTTGCAGCTGTGAAGACTGCCAGCAGAGTGTGATAGGAGGCCAGGTCATCTGGGGATCTGGATTTCCTCCACTTTCTCTCAGCGGCTCGCAGATGGTTCTGCTGGATCTGAGAGAATCCGTCAGCCACAGAGAGGGGGGTGATGGTCGAGTTCGTTAGAAGACAAGAGGACATAGTGAGTTGAGAGACTGAATCTACCAGGTAGTGAGTTGAGAGACTATAATCTACCAGGTAGTGTTTTTTTCTTTTACTTGCGACTCATATCCGCCATGCGTGCTGTTATGACCCGGTCTAGGGTCGGACCATAGCAGAAGAAAGAAGGTAAGAACAAAGCGATGTATAATACAATTATCTGGAATTTTACTGAGATAAGCTTCAGGAGTTGACAAGGCCAAAATAACAAACGCACACTAGCTGAGAGGGGAAAATGTCTAACTAACCTGCCAAAAGAAAAGAAATACACAGATCTTCCCTGTCTCCCTATCTATCATACACAGAGTTAAAAACAGTAACAACAAACAAAACGGCATCAGACTCCCTACGTCCCAAGCTTCACCAGTGAACACCAATATATGAATACAAATACCTCACAACTCTTTACACATACACTATTTACAAAGATATACAATAGCAACCAGAGGAAAGGGGAATAGACAAAAGTTAGAGTCATAGGACAAGCGATAAGTCAAACACACAATCGGCGAACAGAGTAAAAGGGAATAGACAGAATCAGAGTCAAGAGAATACAGCGAGGGTCATACACAATCAGCGGATAGAAAGGAGTAGGCGTAAATCGGTGTCAAAGGAAAAAGCGGTAAGGGTCATACATGAGCAGCGAACAGAACAGAAAGGCAAGGCACAAATCAGAGTCTAGAAAACAAACAAATCATACACGTTATCAAAATCAGAGTCGTAACAAAAGCCATTCAGAATATATCGGTCTCCCGAATGCTGAACTGGTCTTTTGAAGTAGGAGAGGTCCATCAGGTAACAGGGGCGGGGTACACAGGGTGACGCAGGACGGAGGCAGAGATGGACCTGAAACAAAATAGAACCGGACAGAGGCAACAAAACCTACCACTAAGGTCGTAACAGTGGATATGGTGTGCCCTGGGGCTTGCCCCTCCCAAACCACAAACTCCACACTCTGTTGAATGTGAGGGGTCGGACTAGAGGATTAGTTTCTAATCTATACATGCTGTTATTAGAATCCTTTTACGGGCCTCTTGCTATCCATCAGGTATGGGCCAGGGACCTTGGTTTTTCCAATGGTGAAATCAGTTGGCTAACAGTCTGGGACAATTTGGATGGCACATCAAATAACCCCAATCACAAATTGATACACTTATTGATACACTTTAACTTCATGCACAGAATCTCACTCCGAGAAGGCGCCACCTCATGAAACTCATACCTTCGCCTATTTGTGATTTGTGTACTCTTGGCCACATAGGACCTTTCTTACATATCGTCGCTGTTGGGTGAAAACCACGTATCTCCATTTTTTTCAAATTTAATTTTTTTCCATAAATCACTACTATTTTTCATCCTTTCATCCTATTTTTCACGTCTGTCTTTGGGTTTTAAGTCGATTTGACCAATAGAAAGTATTCAAAATAGCTTGTGATTAAAACCCGTATCTCCATTGGCTCTTCAACTTGTCGGCAAAAACTTCCTATGTCCATCCCGCCTCATTCGGACGAAGTGTGGGAGCTACTTTTAATCTGAGGAAAGCTTTGTTGCAAATTGCGCGAGTTGATTGGATCTCATATACTACAAACATTACACCTGATCTTTTAATGGCTGGTGGAGTGCCACTATGAATTCTTAAATACATGCTTAAATACATGTTTTCAAAAAACATTGTCTGTCCAGCCTATGTCATAAAATAACTAACAAGTGCACACGATGCTAGATTGTGATAAAACATCACATTGTAGGCTATCTTTGACTGCATGATTGCCAGTAACATAATGTTTGATTGTTGTTTTGACTAGAGCTAAACCATTTAGCAAGTGAATTAAACTGAATAGCCTTTATCATACAAAATAACTAATCACAGTGGGCCTAGACTAGCCATTGATCTGAGTTATTAATCCTAGGTAAAGATGTTTGATTCTGTGTGTGTACTTAAGGTCAGCTGGTAGGCTAGTATCGGTTTAACTTCCTACGATGAGTCGAAGTGGATTGTGTGTTTATTAGCGTGGTCGAGACACAATCGGGGAGGACAAGCGAAGCAATAACTAGTCAGACAAATCTTTATTCACAAATGTGGGCTCTTTTTGCACTCATTAGACGTCGTAACTACATGTGGGATAACCTGAAACTATGTCTACCGGAAAGTTAAATTGGGAGCAGAGAGAGGAGCTGGCACATCACGGTAGGTTGGAGTAAGGATAGCCTAGCAATCGCTGTTTAGTCATAAGCTTCACCTCTTCAAAAACCTGTTTATAGCGGACTTTCGCTAACAACTTGCGTAGCCTACCGTGTGAGTCTTATCGAGTGCACAGTAATACTCACACATCTGTAGCCTATCTACTGTATAGCAAAAGTTTGTTGAAGGAAATGTTTTGTTTAATGTGCCAGTGTCTTGTTCGGTGCGTAGAGTCAATCCAGTGATTAAACCTCATCATTAGCCTATGTGTTTAAAAAATATATTTTATTTTTGGGAGATAAGCGCCTAGTTAGGTAACTCGCTCGTCTCGACAGAACGGCATCTTTCATTTTAGCTTGTTAATGCAGTGAACTAGAGGCTAATTGTATTTATTTTACAAAACATATGGATGTTTAATCACTGGATAGACTGACATTTTTCTGCTAACTGGCTTACAGATGTGTGAGTATTAACTGTGCCCTTGATAATAGACTCGCAGCCATTGCGCATTCATTCACTCGCAGATACAGCCATTCTAATCAATGACAGAAAAATCATGTATCTCCACATTTGATTGTCACAAAACTCGTAACTCCATTTTACTTGATTTCTGATAAAATAACAATTTTGTATTGACACATATGAGTATCTGACCTTGTATGTAGAAAACATACAAACTTTCACAATGCTGTGTTTATTTGTTTTGAAAATATAACGTTTTTTTCATTTCCTGAAAAGTAATGGTTTTGGAGATATGTGCTTTTCACCCGACAGCGACGATATGCAGGTTATTGTGTGATTACATTACATTACAATCACTTGGCAGACGCTTTTATCCAAAGCGACGTACAGTAAGTGCATATTGAAGGTCATTGACCCGACTACAAAGCAAATCCGATAAAGCACAGCTCTCTCACAGCGTAGGAGCTATCCCTAGTAATAAACATGAAGTACACACAGTCAGCTATGCATTCTGAACTATAGAATAACCAAAAAACACAAGTTAAATAGAAAACAGGAAGCGAATACTATATAATGGCCCTATAGGTATAATTTTAGTCGAGGTGGAGTCTGAAAAAGTGCGTTTTCAGACCACGCCGAAAAACAGACAGTGTTTCAGCTGAGCGCAGCAGAGTGGGGAGTTCATTCCACCACTGGGGAGCTAGGGTGGAAAAGCTCCGCAGTCGGGATGAGCGGGAGCCTTTAACACGGAGGGGGGGAAGTGCAAGTCGCCCTGCAGCAGCAGAGCGAAGTGGTCGAGCAGGAGCGTAGTGCTGGATTAAGTCCTGTAGGTAGGAGGGGCCTGACCTTTTGGCTGCAGTGTAGGCCTGGGTCAGAACTTTGAACCTGATCCTGGCCACGACCGGCAGCCAGTGGAGTGACCTCAGCAGGGGGGTGACGTGCGAAAACTTCGGGAGGTTGAACACAAGCCGGGCAGCCGCATTCTGGACCAGCTGTAGGGGCAGAATGGCGCAGGCTGGTAGACTTGCGAGAAGGGAGTTGCAGTAGTCCAGGCGTGAGGTGACCATGGTCTGGACAAGAAGCTGGGTGGAGTAGGTGGTCAGGATCATTTTTAATATTAAAACATTTTCTTTGCTCTGAGTGAGTATGAATGCTGCCGTTTTTGTAGAAAGGCGCTTCTACAATATGATCCTAAGTTCCATTATAATGATCATGCTACCTCCATTATAATGCTGAAAATAATGCAATTAATGCAGTGATTGAATTATGTTTCAATGTATTCTTAATCTGTTAATTAAATGGGTTGGCCAATTAATAAAGGCGTTTGAGAAGAAACAATGGGCTGACTGAAACCTTTTTGTCATGTATGCTGTAGTCAGCTTCCAGTGTTTCCACAAGGCACAGGTGAAGATGTTGTCTTACAAAGTAAATTGGTGAGTACATGGGATCATTGTAGTGATGTTAGTGATGGGCATTCCGGCTCTTTTCAGTGAGTCAGATCATTTGGCTCAGCTCACCAATAAGAGCCGGCTCTTTCGGCTCCCAAACGGCTCTTCATTCAGTAGCATTTCCGGTTTTTCAAAAAGTTAGCGATATTTTGACCTATGATTGGTGTTTGTGCACATATATCACTTAAATTGTTCAAAGGAATCTTACTCTACCTTCTAATTACCAAATTAACATTATTTCGCAGTTTGTTTGTTATAAAAACTATTTAAATAAAATAAGTAAAAACAGTAAGACGCTATTACACATGTGCATTGAAAGTAGGGCATTTTTATGTCTTGAAATAAATTGCACAATAAACACAGTGCGTAGTTGAACATTTCAAAACAAAATAGACACTCATAAAATAGAACATAATATTGTGTCATAAAGAAAAATAAACAAATGCATAAAAAAATAAATGCAAAACTGCAGCATCAGAACAATTAAACTGGTTTTTAAATTATTATTAAAGTTATTTTCTTATAGTGGTTTTATTTATTTTTGGCCTAAAAAATGATTCTCTTTGATTACTGATGGAACTTGAAGAAAAAAAACTAATAAAAACAAGCACTTGTCTTGTGTTCGTTTACAAAACAAATCGGCTCTTCAGATATGCGAGTCGGCTCCCAACGTTCACCTAAAAGAGCCGGCTCAAAGAGCCGACTCATTCGCGAACGACACACCACTAGATCATTGACCTATTTTTGAGAAGATATAATACCATAGTGTTGAATGCATGCTCACTTTATGGCTTATAGTGGCTCCACTTGAGAAAAATAAAGAACGCGGCACTAATTGCGAGGGGTGATCAGTACACATCCCCTAGGAGCTAATGCTACAACGGGCAGACTTCCGGGATTACGAAAACTAAACATGGCTGCGCCCTAACGGCAAAACAATAAACTATTCTTAACGTTTTCTCCATTATTACTGTTTTGTCAGATTTGAGAACTGGAATATGTATTAGACCGAAAAGGCATCCATAATATCACCTTCACTTCATATTATGTTTCATTTCCCCTTTAAGCGAACTTGAAAATATTATAGCTGCACGTAGCTATGCAGTGTAGGGATGTAAGCCTGTCCCTCCTGCAGCAAAGCACCCCCACAACATGCTGCTGCCACCCCCGTGCTTCATGGTTGGGATGGTGTTCTTCGGCTTGTAAGCCTCACCTTTTTTCCTCCAAACATAACGATGGTCAGAGTAAAAAGGGGGTGATCCCAAACGCGCTACGAACGATAGCTATAACGATGGTCATTATGGCCAAACAGTTCAATTTTTGTTTCATCAGACCAGAGGACATTTCTCCAAAAAGTAAGAGCTTTGTCCGCATGTGCAGTTGCAAACTGTAGTCTGGCTTTTTTATGGTGGTTTTGGAGGAGTGGCTTCTTCCTTGCTGGGCAGCCTTTCAGGTTATGTCGATATAGGACTCGTTTTACTGTGGATATAGAAACTTTTGTACCTGTTCCCTCCAGCATCTTCACAAGGTCATTTGCTGTTGTTCTGGGATTGATTTGCATTTTCGCACCAAAGCACGTTCATCTCTAGGAGACAGAACGCATCTCCTTCCTGAGCGATATGATGGCTGCGTGGTCTCATGGTGTTTATACTTGCGTACTATTGTTTGTACAGACGAACGTGGTACCTTCAAATCAAAATCAAATCAAATTTAATTTATAGAGCACATTTCAGGCAGAAAGCAACTCAATGTGCTTTACACAAGCAAATTACACAGAAACCATACAACAAAGAAAATAAAAGTAACATAAGTACATTAATATCAAAGTAAAACAATTAAAAAATGTTCTTAATCAAAAGCTGCACCGAAGAGATATGTTTTCAGTTTTTTCTTAAAACTGTGTACTGATTCCGTATTTCTAAGGTCGACTGGCAGATTATTCCAAAGAAAGGGTGCGTAAATAGACTGCTTGCCCTATAGATTTGGTTCTGACTTTTGGAATAATTAAAAGACCTGTGCCAGATGATCTAAGGGATCTAATAGGCTCATAATCTAAGAGCATATCACGTAAATACTGAGGTGCTAGGCCATTAAGAGATTTGTAAACCAATAAAATTATTTTAAAATCAATTCTGGACCTAACAGGTAGCCAGTGTAATGACTTTAAGACAGGTTTAATATGTTCATTCTTTTTTGTCTTTGTTAAAACTCGTGCTGCTGCATTTTGAATTAGCTGCAGACGACCAATCATTTTCTTTGAAATACCTGAGAAAAGGGCATTACAATAATCTAGTCTGCTTGAAATAAAAGCATGCACAAGTTTCTTTGCATCGGCCTGTGAAACAAAGCTCCGCACTTTAGCAATATTTTTAAATGATAGAAGGCTACCTTCGTCAAATTTCTTATATGAGCCTCAAAATTAAGGTCAGAGTCTAGGATTACTCCTAAGTTTCTTACTTGCGCCTTGCTATTAAGGGAAAAAGAGTCTAGATAGCTGCAGAGTTTTACTCTCTGAGCCTTTGCACCAAGGACTAAAATATCAGTTTTATCACCATTTAGTTTTAAAAAGCTGTAGGACATCCATGAACTTACATCTTCCAGACAATCGATCAAAGAACTAAGAGGACCGAAGTCATCGAGTGATAAAGAAATATACAGTTGAGTATCATCAGCGTACTTGTGAAAATTTATGTTATGCTTCCTAATAACATCCCCTAGAGGAAGCATATACAAATTAAACAATAAAGGCCCAAAATGGACCCCTGGGGGACCCCACATGATAACTCAAATTGGTTTGACATATGATTTCCCAGGGCAACATAAAAACTTCTCCCAGTCAGATATGACCTAAACCAGTTTAGAACCGGGCCTGAGAGGCCAACCCATTTCTCAAGTCTGTCAAGAAGAATGTGGTGGTCAACCGTATCAAAAGCGGCACTCAGATCCAACAGCACCAAGATAGAAAGCTTGTTTGAGTCTATGTTTATTCTTAAGTCATTGACCACCCTTTGACCAACACAATGCAGTTTCTGTGTTATGGTGAGCATGAAATCCAGATTGGAATTTGTCATAAATACAGTGCGTGTTCAAAAAGTCATTTAATTGCTGGAACACCACTTTTTCAAGTATTTTTCCAAGAAAAGGGAGATTGGAGATGGGTCTATAATTACCAATTACTGAAGAATCAAGATTACTTTTCTTTAATAATGGCCTAACAATGGCGGTTTTGAGTGAGCTAGGAAAAGTACCAGTTTGTAAAGAGCAATTTACTATAGTGAGTACATCCTCAGAGAGACAGTTAAAAACAGTTTTTAAAAAGGTCGTGGGAATAGGATCAAGGGTACAGGTTGAAGACCTCAAAAGGGATAAAACTAATCATTTTTGAGTCAACCATGGAAAAATGTGTCATATGGCTATCAGAAGTACCCCCACATAATGATGATAAGAACTCAACATTTGTTTGTGTTGTTTTAGAGATGTTTACTCTAATGTCTGCAATCTTGTCATTAAAGCATGCCCCAAATTCATTACACTTGGCAGTAGAAAGAAGTTCAACAGATGTTATGGACGGGGGATTTATCAGACTATCAATGGTAGAAAAAAGGGTTTTTGAATTATTTTTGTGGTTATTAGTAATGTTAGAAATAAATGTTTGTCTGGCATACTTCAATTTCCTATTATACCTATTAAGGCCCTCTCTATAGATATCAAAATGCACTTGGAGGTTTGTTTTTCTCCATTTTCTCTGCTTTATGGCAGTCCCTTTTTTGCTGTCATGTCATTTCATTTCATTTCTCTCTTGGAGCTTTTTGTTTACCAGAAAGAATCTTGGTTTTCATCGGAGCAACACTGTCAATACTTTTTAAAACCTTAGAGTTAAAACAATCTACTAAAACATCACAGGAGAAGGAATAAGTGGGTGGGCCAATTGGTGACCTAGCCAAAAGATTAATGAACAGCTGAACTGGAATTTAGATAGCGTTTTTTTATCACCTTATCAGTGTTGACTTCATCAATAATTAAGCCCATATCAAAAAGAACACAATAGTGATCAGAGATAGCTACATCAAGAACAGAGCTGACATTGATATCAAGACCATAAGTGATAACCAAATCTAATGTATGGCCATGTTTGTGTGTGGGCCCAGAGACATGTTGGGTAAAATCAAAAGAGCTTAAGAGACTTAAAAACTCACTGGTTTTAACATCAGTGGGATTATCAATGTGTATGTTAAAGTCCCCAGATATAATCACACTATCAAAGTCAGTGGACACTTTAGACAGCAGTTCAGCAAACTCATCTATAAACCCTGAGTTACATCTTGGTGGATGATAGATGGTGATGAGCAGAACAGATATGTTGCATTTTAAAATCACAGCAAGGTGTTCAAAAGTTGAGAATTCACCAATATTAATTTGTTTACAGGAACCAGAGTATAAGGTTGCAATACCACCACCCTTTTTGCCTAGCCTATTGGAAAAATAAAAGTTATATCCTGGGGGGCAGGCTTCAATTAAGGTCGCTGGGGCATCCGATTTTAGCCAGGTCTCTGTTAAAAACAGGCAGTCAACCATATTATCAATAATAAGGTCATTTATAAGAAAAGTTTTACCTGAGAGAGAGACCTAACATTCAAAAGTGCCATTTTTAGGTTCAATGGTTCATTAGAAACAGACTTAGGTTTAAAAGTAGTCTGAATTGTATGTAAATTATAAGTAGATCTGACAACATCAGTATAGTTTTTACTCGGCCTGTTATCAATAATCACCGGAATGGCTGTATTATACTGTTCAGTTGTTCTAATATTGATGTTCGACAACATGAAACATCCGGGCCTGCCGGGGGAGCTGGAAGTACGACAGTGAACTACGGACTGAAAAGAGGAAGTAGCTGAGGCAGGATTACATCCGGTGGAGTATCGAAACCGTCATGCACATGGGGTAACCAAGGGGCTAATGAGGGTGCTGTAATGTATGTTTGCGGACAACATACGTGAGCCCAGTCGGTTTGGGTGTAGACCTTCCCCTTTATAAAGTGCAGAACGCTCCCAAAAAATATTAAAATTGTCAATAAAACCGAGACCTGTGACCTACATTGAGACTGAAGCCAGGAATTAAGACTCAGAAGTCTGCTAAAACAGCCAATCCCACGGCCTAGCATAGGGATGGGGCCGGAGATAAAAATGTATTTACCACTTTTCTTTAAAAAATTAAAAAGACTAAGAAAGTCACGTTTCAGCAGCTCGGATTGTTGCCGAGGAATGTAATTTGTACCAACATGGATAATGACATTTTTAACAGTGGAATACTTCGTGAACAGACCAGGAAGTTCGAACATTAAATCACAGAATTTAGCCCCCGGATAACACACAGTTACTGCCAACTTTGTCTTTATGTCTCTAACAATGGAGTCACCGATAATCAACATTTTGGGAGGTCAGTGGTGGCGATCCTCGAGCCCGACGGTACCAGGACCCGCAGCGATCAAGGAGTTGAGGAGCAGCTCATCATCTTTAATCTGGTAGAGCACGGATATTCTGCCCTCCAACTCAGCGATTTTATGGGTCAGACGCCGGCAGGCATCACATCCAGGCGGAGAGGTGAGTGGTAACGACACAACCCAAAGTTCAATTGTGCTTTAAGGTGGATTGATTATCAGTGCTGATGATCATCTGCAGTCATGTCGCATTTTACACAATAGACTCCCTTAAATTGCGGCTCAAGAAGTTTCACTCGCCTGACTGACTAGTGGTCCTGAAATTGGACTCGCCCGAAATGTAAATTACTCGCCTTGGCACTGGTTAATATTAATAATAATGATAATTTAATAATAATATATTTAATATTATTCTTACAGTGTATGCTTTTGTCAGGAGAGAAATCAGAGTGACAAAGAAGCACTGCCTGGCCACCCCTCCCCCATCTAACAGTTACGCAGCCTGCGTCATAACAATAGCCAAAAAGATTTTTTATTTTTTTTAAATGGTTTGAATGATTTGGTGCCAGACCTGTGTGTTGTTATTGGCGTGAACAGTTAGCTAGCTACTACTGCTAGCTTTCTCGACATGGATCAGATTTCCAAAACAAGTGGTTGTTTGAAGCGAAAGTGTAGGAAGGAAAAAGATCAAAGCCAGGCAGCTGTGTTGAAAAAGGTGCCAAGGATTAACACTTTTTTTCTCCACTGAGCCTGTTGCACAGCTTGGAGGAGATAATGCTGGTAATGCTAATGTCAAGGAGGAGGTCAGTGCTGTTGTTACTGTTAGCACGGCAGCTGGGAAAGAGCTCGCTAGTGCCAGGGGATGACGACGCGGAGGATGATGAAGAAGAGGAGAACGAGCATCACCATCAGATGCGCAGTGATGATGTAGGTGGCGTTAGCCCGGCAGGGCATGTTGAGGGGGAAGTCATATGACAATGCCAGCAACATGTCTGGGAGGCATAATGGCCTGAAATCACATCTTATAAAAGAAAACCCTCTTATCCACTATATCCCATGTGCTGCTCACTCTCTTAATTTAGTTGGAGTGAATACGACTGAGGACTGCTGCCCAAATGCAGGAGACTTTTTTGACTTTCTGCAGTCGCTCTATGCGTTTTGTAGTGGGTCACCGCACAGGTGGGCCAAGGTGTTTAAGAACCCAGACATCCCTTTAGGACTGACATTAAAGTCCCTCTCCAGTACAAGTTGGAGTTGCCGGACAGACTCAACAAAAGTGCTACAGAAATACTACCCTGAACTGATCCAGGCTTTGGAGATGCTTGGTGTTGATATGGAAGAGAAGAGAGAGATGAGACAGGGGGAAGCTGAACTGTGCGCTAAACTGCGTAATCTGGAGATGGCGTTCATGGCACAGTTTTGGGACACTGTACTTTCCTGTTTCCAGGTGACCAGTGTTAAGCTGCAAAAGGAGGACGTAGGGCTATGCGTCTGCTCGAATCTCTCCGTGCTTTTGTGGCTTCTCTTCAGGACCAGTTTGACATGTTTCACAATGCGGCCTTGGCAATTCTCAGAGTACATCAGACATTCAGGACAGAAACGCAGCGTCCAAAGAAGAGAAAGACATTCGCAGATGAGAGCACTGCACCTGACGCACTGGACCAAATGGATGGAAACAGACGCTTTCAGTTTGAAACATTCAATGTCATTGTTGACAAGCTTGTCAACTGTCTTGCCCAGAAAGCGGAGGCATATTCCAGGGCTATGGAGATTTTCGGTGTGTTATTCGACTTGTCATCTTCCAATGTTTATGAAAGAGCTGAGACCCTTGTGTCTTTATATCCATCTGATTTGGGCTCAAGCTTTGCAGACAAACTCCTGCAGTTTTCACATTTCATAAAGCATGAACATGACCAGTCTCCATCGAATATGCTGCTTATCCTGAGTCACAGAATAAAGTCTACTTTTCCAAATGTATTCGATGCTCTGCTACTTTTTCTCACTCTACAAAAACATACATGCTTTAGTAGCCTATATTAAAAAAAACATTTAAAAACAATAGGCTATGTATTTTATGCGTATTATGTACGTATATAGCTGTATGTGACGATTCTGAAATAAATGTATTGCAAATTCCTGAATGATACAGCCTCTTCTTCAATTTGAACTTTAAACGTGCGTGCCCTGGGGCCCATGATTGGTAGATCCGGCCATGGATATAACGCAACTGCTTGAACAGGTAAAGGCCAGTCAATTCTTTGCATTACAATTATATGAAAGTACAGACATAGCTAATGCACAGCCCAACTTTGGGAGACGAAGCTAAAGGAGGGAATTAGCGTACTGAAATGTTCCAAATCTTTCACGAAGAACTTGGAACATCCAGCATGACCACAGACGATGTCCTACCTATAATACTTTCCCATCTGACACACTTGAAGGAATATTTCAGTGACTAGTTCCCTGAGCTGGACAATAGTCACTTGAATTGGATTAGAAATGCATTTCAATCAACATTGGATGAGAGGTCACAGGAGGAATTCATTGAAATTTCCAATGAGGGAAATCCAAAAATAAAGTTTTCTGTAGTTCCTGTCAGAATTTTGGAGCACTGTGAAAAATGAATAGGCTACCCAGCAATGGGAGAAAAGGCCATCCGTTGCCTTCTACCATTTGCAACAGAGCCTACCAGTGTGAGGCAGGTTTTTCTACACCGAAAGCACTCAAAACAAAACAAAGAGCACGTCTGCATGTGGAGGATGATGTGATTGTCACTAAGCCAACCCAGAATCATCAACAAACTATGTAGGAATGTTCAAGCACATCCATCTCATGAGTGAGGGTAGACCTAAGTCTTATTTTTGTTGTGAGATTTGCACTTTTTTCCAGAGAGGTTTAAGTTAATGTCTCAGTTTTATTTGTGTAACACTATTGATTTTATAATGTATTTCTAAATTACATGCACTTCATGCATACTGCATAGCAGTCTATTTATAGGGAGATAAAATGCATACAATTTGTTTTGGATGGGGGGGTGGGGGGGGTGGGGGCTTAGCCTTAACATAGTCTGTTAAGGGGGCCTTGGCATAATTAAGTTTGGGAACCTCTGCTATACACTGATATTGCCTATTGAACTTAAAATATTATAGGATTGTTATAAGTAAACAATGAATAACTGTACAAACAATCAATAGTTTGTTTGTACAGTTATTGCCCATTACAGCTTCTGTTGGGGACTCTATGAACTTTATAAAAAGGCTGAGCCGGGGAGCTGGTGGGGAACAGAGCGAAGCGGAGTTGCGGACAAACTCTCAGGAGATTTCTTTGTTTCGGGGCTGCTTTGAGTTACCCGGGGCTATTAGAGCCGGCCCGGCGACAAAGATAGCTAGAGAGCAGATTGTGTTTGAGTTAGATAGGTGGGATTCGGAGGGCTATAGTCGGCTAGCCATTTCCCTGTCATTTTTCTGGCTGTCTCTCGCGAGCACCGGATTGAAGTACTAGCGGTTCCTGTTCTGACGGCATCAATTTCCCCTGCCTTTCAAGCACCGGAGTGTTCTTGATCTTGAAGTGCTGGCCAAGCTCCCTAAACCCTGGGCTAGACGGGGGGGGGTCTCATCGGCAGGAAAACAGGGCAGTATATTTTAAACACCAATCTATAAATTAAATGTTGTCTATGTCTGTGTGATTTATGTAAATGAGCGAGACGGCGCCATTTAGGACTGAAAGGAGCGAGGGGTGGTTTATGTTTCTTGGGCTTAAGGGTGGAGTGAAATGTGCATCAGTATTTGCAGTGTAATTTGGGGTGCAGTTTATTAACTTATTTTGATGTGTGCGCATGTGGGCGGTGTACTGTTGGGTGCAGTTCATCAACGTGTGCTACTGCACAAAGTAAAACGGTGTTCTGATGTGTGCAGTGTGAAAGGTTGCAATCCCATGTTCGTAGACACTCCACACGGTTTTTAATGTTTTAATTCCGCTGGCGGCTTTATGAATTTGTGTATGTAAATAAAGATTTATTTTCCCTATATTGTTGCTGTGTGTTCTCGTAGTTCTGACACTGGACCAAAACCAGTAGCAGCTCAAACGCTATTCTTGCTAATCCAGTCTTTCTGGTGGTCGAAGGTTTATTACACTGGTGGCAGCGGAGGGGTATTTAAAAAAAAAAAAAAAAAATTTAATTGAAATTAAAATTTTGAAACAAAATGCCCGACTCAGAAACCGAGAACACACCTCCAACTGATCAACCTCACATGGAGGCCGTGGTGCAATCACAAACTAATAATGCTACCCTGTTTCCTCGCCCTGTTTTTATGCCCGAAACATTTACCGGTACGGGACGTGAATGGTCCGACTGGTCCGAGCAATTTGAAATGGCTGCTATAGTTAATAATTGGGGTGAAGATCTCAAGTTAAAATTAATGTAATTACTGCTGTCTGGACGAGCTCGAGATATTTGTGGTGGCCTTCGATTGGAAGCAAAGAATAATTATGTGCAGCTTAAAGAGGGTAAATGTCTAGAACCATGTGAAAGTGCAGATTGGAACCGTGTGAGCTTCTCTTCTAGAAAGAGAATGCTCAATGAGACCGCACGTGAATTTGGTAATGCTTTAAAACGGCTCATAGTTAAAGCATACCCTACTGTAGATGCTGTTACTCAAGATTTGTTGGCGCGCAATCATTTTATTGCTCAGGCGGGGAGCTGTGAGACACACAATAACCTGCTACTCTTGAGGGCACTATAAATCTGGCTTCTGAGCTTGAGCTTATTCAGGGCCTTGAGCAGAACCATGCAGCTCCGGATGCCAAAGTGCATGGTCTATCTAATCCCAAACCTTCTAATGATGATAAGATGGAAGCCTTGCTGGGTGTTGTACCTCCGCCAAGAATTTCAATCATTACAACTTGCTGTACAGAAATTGCAGGCTGCCTCCTCAAATGGAACACCATCTGTACGCCTATCTAATACAGCACATACACAATCCCTGATAATAGTGGGCCAATGTCTAGTGGCTGTTGGGAATGTGGGTATACTCGTCATTTTAAGAATGATTGTCCATATGTGCAGGGAAACTGGAGGGGGCATGCATGGTAGGCCAGATGCTTGCCCCCCTCACCTATTTAAATCCTAAAACGGCCTCCCCTTTTGAGAAGAGTGGACCTGGAGTTTACCTTGCTGCAAAATTAGGTGGGTCTGATGTCCACTTATTAATTGATACGGGGGCTCAAGTCTCTATTATTCCCAAACAAATCTGGTTAAAACTTACTAACGGGGAATCTGAGCTGTTAGGCTATCATGGTACTGTTAGTGTGGCCAATGGGGGGAAAATGGAGATTATGGGTCGATGGCAAACGGTGTGTCAATTTGACTCATTGGCTTTAATTGCAGAGTTTCTAGTCGCTGACCTTGTTCCTCGGGACATTTTGCTCGGTTCTGATTTTCTTTCTAAATTTGGGGCTGTAAGTGACAAATGTTTCCATTTACTGGGTAAACGATTACCCTTGTTCTCCTTATTGGGGGGTGCCACTGAGCCAAAAGCAGTTACGGTCCACTCTGACACCCAGGTCCCCCCACGCAGTGAGATTATTATGGGTGCTGTGGATGCTTGGGGTTGTGACCTTATGGAAGGGATGTTGGAACCTTTGGCATCCCTGTCCTCTCACTGTGATATGTTGGTTGCTAGAGTGGTCTGTAAAGTGGATCAAGGGGTCCTGCCTGTTCAGGTCATTGATGTCACTGATTACACTCGTACACTAAAACAGGGAATGAAAATTGGTACTTTGTTTACAGATGTAGTAGTAGAGGATGGGGTACTGGCTTCAGAGCCACAGAGCAGATTGAGCCCCTGGTCTGTGGAGGCACTCCACTCCTCAATTTGAGTTGGGAAAAAAGGGATTTGAAGTGTCTGAAATGCAATCTATTCAGGAATTGCTGCAGCGCAATGAAGCTGTTTTTAGCCAGGGTGATACTGATTTGGGTAGAACCCATCTCACGTTGCATCAAATTGACACGGCTGCTGCAAAGCCCATTAAAAGGGCCCCACGTAGAGTCCCTCTTCATCTGCAACAGGAAATGGAGGATCATATAAAACAGATGCATGAAAATGGTATAATTCTGCCTTCTTGTAGCCCCTGGTCGGCCCTTGTGGTTCCTGTGCGAAAGCGTGATGGTAGTCTTCGTTTTTGCGTAGACTATAGGCAGTTAAATGATGTCACCATAAAAGACGCTTACCCCCTCCCTAGGATTGATGATGCACTTGATAGCTTAACCCATACAGTGTAGGCCAACTCAGTTAAAAAAAAAAAAACTTTTTTAGATTCTGGAGCGGTTGATTGTTTTGTGGATTCCAAGTGGGCGAAGGGGCTTAAAATACCTGTTCATCTACTCTCAGCCCCGTTATGTTACGGCTCTCGATGGTCGCCTGTTGGGCACCAGTCTAGTTAAAGAAACCATTGATTTTATCTGCATGCATGTTCTTCATAGTGGTCATTCGGAACGACCTGGTTGACTCACCGGCCTACCCCCTCGTCTTAGGGCATTCCTAGTTCGTCAAAAATAAACCACACGTTAATTGAGGCAATAATAACGACACCATCATTCAATGGGGTCCCCAGTGCGCCTCTCACTGTCTACTGACGTCATCACCTGCTCCCAACAGCCGTCGGTTCGAATCTAAGCCGAGTTCGGTCAGCGACAATGAGGAGGTGGGCTTTCCGGCCGATCAGTTTAGGTCATCTCCACCCTCAGAGGACAGGGAGGAGAGTTTGGCCTGGGATTCGCTGTGTGACTGGAATCCTCTGTGTGACAACTTGTCTATAGAGAGTTCTCTGATCCTGAGATAGTTTCTGAGTCCATGCTGCATTCACCCTCTAGTTCTGAAGTTATGGGGGTGCTCGATTTCCCTTTGCCTTCTAACATACCAGCCGATTACTCAGACCTTGCGGAGGTGTTTAGTAAACAACAAGCCACCACCTTGCTGCCTCACTGACCTTATGATTGTGCTATTAACTTGCATCCCGGCACAGTACCTCCTAGGGGTTCCCTGTATTCCCTGTCGGCTCCTGAAAGCGCCGCTATGAAAGAGTACATTGAAGAGGCACTGGTCAACGGCTTCATTCGACCCTCTATTTCGCTGGCTGGTGCTGGGTTCTTTTTTGTGGAGAAAAAAGATGGCAGATTAAGACCTTGCATTGATTATAGAGGGTTGAAGAACATCACTGTAAAGAACCGTTACCCGCTGTCACTCATGAATTCTGCCTTTGAACGTCTCCATGGGGCGTCCGTTTTTTCGACCTCCGTAACGCTTATAATTTAGTGCGTATCCGTGAGGGAGACGAGTGGAAGACAGCCTTTAATACTCATAGCGGACACTATCAGTACCTGGTCACGACGTTCGGGCTCACTAGCGCCTGAAAGACAATGACGCGCTCAGAGATATTGTATTTGTCTATTTCAATTCAATTCAATTTTATTTATATAGCGCTTTTCACAGACGACTGTCACAAAGACGCTTTACAGAACAGAAAGGGGAGGAAAGGGGAAATGGGAAATGCCAGCTGTAAGCCAGCTCTAAGCCCCCAGATAGCAGAGGTAAAAACTCTAGTAGGAGAGAAAACCCTCATACTGTGGCGAGAAAAAACTCCCCGATGGGAAGAAATCTCGAGAGGAACCCGGCTATTGGGGGGATGCCCATCCTCCACTGGCCTATGGGTTGATTATTTCATAGGGAGGTATTCTATTCTGATGACTCCGTCATGTAGAGATCAGCAGTGGCAGGTGGGGGGCGCCTAGCTGGTCTTAGGCTAGAGCTCAGGGCCAGGAGGGGAGCGGGGGAAGGGCGCGGGAAACTTGGGCTAGAGCTCCAGGCAGGTGCCCAGAGCAGGGAAGAGGAAAAAAGAAAAAACATTGTTAGGGGGTTCAGATGGTAGCAGAACAAGCACAGCAGGAGAGACAGAGGTGCCTGCTTGCGATAAGGAAACCCCGGCAGAATAAGGCTATGGCAGCATAGCTAAGGGCTAAACAGAGGCAGGGGCCAATACAGCCATGAGGGCAGGCTTGAGACAGTCACCACCAGACCATGACCGGTCCAGCTTAACACAGCACTACCAATAATGATCCAGTGACAGCACTGACCGCTCAGTCCACCAGAGACTCTATAGCTAATGCCAGCCACCCACTCCTGCCCCTCAACTATAGGACAGACTAAAAAGATGAGTTTTAAGCCTAGCTTTAAATAGACTGACAGTGTCTGCACCCCGAACATGAGCAGGTAATTTGTTCCATAGGAGAGGAGCACGATAGGAAAAGGCTCTACCACCTATGGTACTTTTAGCTATTCTAGGAATAACAAGGAGGCCTGCGCCCTGCGAACAGAGCATTCGTGAGGGATTATAAGGGAAAAGTAAATCCCTTAAATATAAGGGGGCAAGCCCATGTAAGGCTTTAAAGGTAAGTAACAGAATCTTATAGTCTATTCGAAATTTGACTGGCAACCAGTGAAGTGAAGCTAACACCGGACTGATGTGTTCAAATCTTCTAGTTCTCGTGAGAATACGAGCTGCTGTATTTTGAATTAGCTGAAGCCCTTTCAGAGAGGAATTTGCACATCCAGACAAAAGAGCATTACAATAATCTAATCTAGAAGTAACAAAAGCATGGACTAGCTTTTCAGCATCATGTAGGGACAGTATTTTTTGAATTTTTGAGATATTCCTCAAGTGATAGAAAGCAACCCTAGAGATGTCTTTAATGTGTGTATCAAATACGAGATCTGGATCAAACATAACACCAAGATCTTTAATGACAGCACTTGAAGTGATTGAAATTCCATCAATGTTATGCATATAGCCAGATAGTTTGCATCTCAGGGACTTGGGCCCCACTACCATTACCTCTGTCTTAGAGTTTAGCAAGAGAAAGTTATGGGTCATCCATTCCTTTATATCTATAAGACAAGCTTCCATCTTTGACAGCAGGACAACTTCATCAGGCTTGACTGATAGATACAGCTGGGTGTCATCTGCATAGCAGTGGAAGTTAATGCCATGTTTACGAATGATTTGTCCCAGGGGAAGCATGTATAGAGAGAAGAGCAAAGGCCCAAGGACAGATCCTTGTGGTACTCCATATCTAACCCTAGACTTATAGGAGGAGTCATTGTTAAGATGCACAAATTGATATCGGTCTGATAAGTATGATCTAAACCAGGAAAGAGCCAGTCCACGGAGACCAACAATATTTTCAAGCCTATCCAGAAGGATGAGGTGATCAACTGTGTCAAATGCTGCACTTAAATCCAGAAGCATGAGTACAGAGATGTAGCCACTATCAGAAGCAAGGAGTAGGTCATTGAATACTTTGACTAGGGCTGTTTTAGTGCTATGAGAGGGTCGAAAACCAGATTGAAAAACTTCCAATATTTGATTAGGGTGCAAAAATGACCAAAGTTGTTTTGAAATGACCTTTTCTATTATTTTAGAGAGGAACGGAAGGTTCGAGATAGGCCTATAGTTAGACAAGTCGTTCATATCCAAGTTTGGCTTCTTAAGAAGGGGTTTGATGACTGCGAGTTTGAGAGTATGTGGTATATGTCCAGAGGCTAAAGAAGCATTAACAATATGCAACAGTGGTGTTCCAATCACTGGCAGTAGCTCCTTCAGTAGCTTTGTTGGGATAGGGTCTAGAAGACAGGTAGAAGATTTTGAAGAATTTACTATAGTATTAAATTCAGTGAGATCTATTGGAGCAAAGGAGTTCAGATAGGCCACCCGTCCATCTGAAGATTCTGCATCCAAGTGTTGAATGGACGGAAGGGCAGACCCTGTATGAGGGGTGGTAGAAGAACTTTGAATCTTGTCCCTGATTTTTATAATTTTGTCATCAAAGAAATTCATATAGTCATTGCTATTAAATGGGATTGAAACACAGGGATCAACATGATTCTTAGTCAGTCGGGCAACAGTGCTAAACAGGTGCCTAGGATTGTTTCTATTTTCATCTATCAAAATAGAGAAATATAAGGAACGCGCTGTGATAAGGGCATGTTTATAATAGAGAAGGCTGTCTTTCCAGGCATGGAGGAACACCTGCAATTTAGAGGAACGCCATTTGCGCTCAAGTTGGCGTGAAGCTTGTTTGAGAGCACGAGTATGGTCATTGTACCAGGGAGCTAATTTCTTATGGCAGACTTTCCTCTTTTTAAGAGGTGCGATAGTATCCAGGGTTCTACTAAGTACGTTATTAATGTTGTCAGTCAGCTGATCAATTGAGTTTATGTCTGCATTTGTATACGCATTTCGGCTGGAGCCAAGAAAATCCCCACAGTGCACAAATGAGCCTGGGAGCTCATTAATAAAATCATTTGCAGATCTGGAGGAAAGCTTACGACTAAAGTAGAATGTAGTATCTGATGGCACATGACAGACTTGTGAAAGGTGAAAGGTAATTAAATAATGGTCTGATAACACAGGATTTTTAGGCATGACTGCTATGTTTGCTATTTCTGTATTATACGTTAAGACCAGATCAAGAGTATGGTTATGAGAATGGGTGGACTGATGTATATATTGATTAAAGCCAATGGGTTCAATGATTGACAAGAATGCTGATCTGAGAGGATCACCTTCACTATCCATGTCAATATTAAAATCACCTACAATTACTATTTTATCTGAATGAATAACCAGGCTGGAAATGAAATCAGCAAACTCAAGTAAAAAACCGCTGTATGGACCTGGTGGCCTATATAAAATGACAAGGGTAAAACTGATTGCTTTTCCGTCTGGATGTGCAAAAATGAGAACAAGCACTTCAAAACAGTTAAATTTGTAGGCAAATTTCAGAGTAGCAAAAAGATTAGAATTATATATAGCAGCAACACCACCTCCACGACCCGTCAGACGGGGAATGTGTGTATAACTGTAACCAGGTGGTGTGGATTCATTTAATGCAATATATTCATCAATTTTAAGCCAAGTTTCAGTTAAGCATAGGATCTCAACTTGGTGATCAGTAATTCATTCATTTATAAGAGTTGCCTTAGGGGCTAGTGATCTGATATTAATCAAGCCAATTTTTGGCTCTCTCTGTTCAGCCCCATTATTACTAGAATGACAGGGTCTGATTTTTTTTAAATTAGCCATACAAACACCCCTAATGGGCTTTTTAGCAAAGCCTACTCTAGGTCGGGGGACAGACACTGTCTCAATAGCATGGAACCTGGGCAGCAGTTTTTGGGAACAAGCAGAAATCTGTGTAAGACAGTAGTTCTGCTGCCTGGTCTTGGCTCTGGTATGTCAGGAAATAGACTTTCTGAGACTATAAGATAGATTCCTGGAAATAAGAGCAGCACCCTCCCACGAGGGGTGAATACCATCTCTTTTCAAAAGACCAGGCCTCCCCCAGAAAGTACTCCAGTTGTCTACAAAGCCAACACCGTTTGCAGGGCACCAAACAGACAGCCAGTGATTTAGTGATGTCAATCTGCTGTAGATTTCGTCACCACGTCGAGCGGGGATGGGACCAGAGCAAATTACTGACGCAGACATCCGTTTCGCCAAATCACACACCGATTTAAAATTATCTTTGGTCATCTCCGATTGCTTCAACCGGACATCGTTAGCGCCGACATGGATAACAATTTTAGAGAACTTATGTTTAGCCAGCACTTTTAAGTTTGCTTCGATGTCGGTCGCTCTAGCCCCTGGGATACATTCGACTATGGTCTCTGGTGTCGCTAAATTCACGTTTCTTAAAATAGAGTCGCCAATCACCAGAGTTCTTTTTTTAACAGGTTTCACAGCCGGTGCGTTACTGAGGGAGGAGAACCTGTTGGAAACGTGAATGGGTTGTTTGTCCACTGGTGGAGGCTTAGGTTTTCGACTACGTTCCCGAACTGTAATCCACCCACCTTGCTGCGAAGGCTCTGCCGGGTTCCTACTTAAAGACAGGCTAACTGGTGCATCCGGAACCGTAAAAGATTCTAAAAACATTTCAGTATCTCGAATTTTGTGTAAGGTGCGGATGCGAGCTTCCAATTCAGCAATCTTCTCCGTCAACCTAGCATTTAACTTACACTTATCACAGGTAAAATTATCATTAACGACAGAGAAGAAATAACTAAACATATCGCACACAGAGCAAGAGACAGCTCAAGAAGGAGAGACAGAGTGAGAGATGGACGAAACCGGCGAGCCGAAAGCAGCCATTAGACCCCGTAAATTACTTACGTTTTATCTGGCTGTATTGAGTTCGTTTGCTCGTGGATGATATAGGACGTAGAGAGAACTTAAGCGCTTTATTGGTAGTACTGTAGTCCAAAGATTATTTTCAGACGATGATGAATAAGAACAAGATTAAAAAAATTTTAATAAAGCGATAATTCAGCAGCGAATTTTCAGCAGCTGTTTTTATTTGAACAACATTCAGATTTTTTCTGCTAATCTCTCTGAGCACATTGGCCATGTCAGGCGAGTAATAAAAGTGTTTCTGGAGGCTCAGTTATATGTCAAGGCTGAGAAGTGTGCCTTTCATTGATTCTTTCCTGGGATTTATAGTGACAGAGGGAAAGATTCAAATGGACCCCGAGAAGGTTTCAGCAGTCATGAACTGGCCTACCCCTGAGTTGGTTAAACAGGTGCAACGTTTTCTGGGGTTCGCTAATTTTTACCGGCGTATTATATGCAATTTTAGCTCCGTGGTCACACCTATTACTGCTTTGACAAAGAAAACGACACCTTCTCGGTTTCGGTGGAATCCTAGAGCTGAGGTGGCTTTTACTGAGTTACCCAACCCTTCACTCCCATTTGTGGTGGAGGTTGATGCCTCTGAGTTGGGAGTGGAGGCTATACTGTCTCAGCGTTCTCCCCAAGATCAGAAAATACACCTGTGCGCTAATTTCTCTCGGGGCCTGATGCCGGCCAAGAGGAATTATGACGTAGGGGACCGGGAGCTTTTGGCTGTGATACTGGCGCTGGAAGAGTGGTGACATTGGCTAGAGGGAGCTGAGTATCCCTTTACGGTTTGGACGGACCATAAAAACCTCTAATACATTCAGGACGCCAAACGACGCAATTCGCGGCAAGCCCGCTGGTCACTTTTCTTCTCGTGTTTCAATTTCCTGTTAACTTATTGGCCAGGCTCTAAAAATACTAAGCCGGATGCGCTTTCCCGGATTTACGACCGGTCCGCCGATGACCGTCCTCCTGAGCCTATTGTTCCTGCTGCTCAGATTTTGGCTCCAGTTACGTGGAACATTGAGTCCGTTGTGCGAGGGGCCCAGCAACTGGAGCCGGATCCGGGTGGAGGACCTCCTAATTGCCTGTTTGTGCCCTCCAGAGTACGTGCCCAGGTACTGCAATGGGGGCATTTCTCCCCTATTACGGGTCATCTGGGCGTCCACCGCACTAAGGATTTCTTGGCCAGGTGATTTTGGTGGCCTGGGATCTCACCATCCGGGCTCATATGTCCTCTGCCCGTCCCGAGTTGACCATGGAGCCATATTGCCTTAGATTTCGTGACCAGTCTGCCGCCATCAGACGGTCACATGGTTATCCTATTGATAGGTTCTCTAAGGCAGCCCATTTTATTCCGCTTTCTAAGCTGCCGTCTGCCCCGGAGACTGCCTGGTTGGTGGTCAACCACGTCTACCTCTGGACGTAGTTTCAGATCGTGGGCCCCAGTTCGTTGCCAGGTTTTGGCAGGATTTCTGCTCTCTTTTCAGTCTCTCATCCGGGTTTCATCCGAGACTAATGGGCAGACGGAACGCACTAATCAAACTATGTTGCAGCCCTTGGTATCCAAAAAGAGAGTCTCGACTGGTGCACAAATCACGTCTTTTATTTTTCCTTATCTTCAATAGTCACCACAGCGTAAACGCCGTTGCAGCACCATTAAGTCTTTTAGCACGTTGCAGCACCGTGGAAACTGTTAAGACATACAAACACAAACAATTTATAAAAAGGGGGTAAAAACAATTTATATTTTCCATGAATTCAAACAGCCTCAGTAGATCATAATACCATACATGAATAAATACCAAAAGTGAATAAATATCAAATTATACGGCAACACACACACAATACATTACACAAATTAAATTACTAAATAAACATGACAATCAATAAATGACACCATACCTCGCTCCGCTCACCAAGGACTGCAAAGTACAACACGATAATCCTTTCGCAAATGCGGTCAAAAATCCATTGCTGGGTAAGATCATGATGACTCAAAACTTCACCAAACATTTGAAAGAAGGTTCCTTTCCCAGATGTAAAGTACGGTGCCACACAAAGGACATTTCAATAATAAGGTTCAAAAAGCGTTAAATATAATTCACACAGAACAGTCATTTCACACAAATGAAAAAAAATAAACAATTTGCAAATATGTTAAACAAATAAGTTATAAATATTAATGAACCCATACCATCTCAAATCAAACAGTACAAAGAAAAAATATCAAAGTGGTCCTTTACAAACTATGGAGAGCACTCTCCGCTGTCTGGTCTCGTACAACCCTACTACATGGAGTAGACACCTCGCTTGGGCGGAATACGCGCACGACACCCTGCGTAATGCGTCCACGAGTCTCTCTCCATTCGAGGCTCAGTTTGGTTATCAGCCGCCTTTGTTTCCTGAACTGGAGAGAAGCGTAGGGATGCCAAATAAATATTCTTTATTCAACGGTGTTCAACTTGGAGGAGAGTCTGTGCTTCTCTTCTGCGCACCGCTGCCAATCAGAAGAGACTCGCCGTCCAGCGCCTTCCTATCGAGTGGGTCAACAGTTGTGGCTTTCCACACGGGACCTCCCGTTACGGGTCGAATCTTGTAAGCTTGCTCCTCGATTTGTAGGGCCCTTTAAGATCATCTGGAAGATTTACCCTGTCATAGTTCGCCTACAGCTCCCTCGTTCCATGAGGGTTCACCCAACGTTTCACGTCTCCCGTCTGAAACCGGTTCTCATAAGCACGTTGGCTCCGGCGGACGACTCTCCACCTCCGCCTCAGCTCATTGAGGGCCAGCCGGCGAACACTGTGTGTCATATTCTGGCTAGTAGACGAGTGGACCAAGGGGTACAGCGCCTTGTTGATTGGGAGGCCTATGGCCCGGAGGAGTGCTGTTGGGCCCCTTCTAGGGATATTTTGGATCCGGAGCTTAGTGATGACTTTCGCAGGCGTGGTTCGTAAGGACCGTCTGGGGCGGCTCCTTAGAGGGGGGGGTCCTGTCATGGTTTTTGAGCCTGCTTATTTTTTTGTTGCGGTTGTTGCGACTCCTGGCCTCTAGAGGGCACTCTTGTCCTTTTTTCCCTCTAGAGACCATTTAGTGTTGATTGGTTTCAGGCGCACGCCGCTGTTTATGCAGGGCGTTACCTCTGTTCCGGGCTTCAGTGTAAACTCTGATTACGCTTTGGCTGGTAATTTGGTATAGGAACTTGGCGTGGGAAACTTCCTTTAGTTTATAGTGCTAAAGATCCCACATTTATTCTGAGCTCAATGTAACTTATATAATATATTTTCTAAACAGTTCATCCGATATGGATGAAAATACCATCAAATTAAAGCTGACAGTCTGCACTTCATTGTCATTGTATCCTTTCAAACTCAAAGTGCTAGAGTACAGAACCAAAATAACGAAACATGTGTCACTGTCCAATGAATTATGATGCTCACTGTATATATACTGTCAGTGGCTATATGGGCTGCGCTGTAGGCCTAAGTGCCAGGGAGCAGAAAGATTTCAAAACTGAATACAATGTATCACTTCAGCACAACACAGAAACCTACATTGACTATACTGCAACAAAGTGATAGGATGAGACAGACAAGTTTCTTCAATAACTTGCATACTTTATCAAAACCGTAAATACAAGCATATGACACATAGTTAACTTGTAGGAAAGTGAAAACCAATTTGATCAAGTTTATCCAGAACTAATGCAATTATAGCCTAGCTAAAATACAAAAAACACAAAGCATACCAACGGCATATTATAATAATGAGAATTATCAGATAAATGTTAAATAAATTTAGTATTGCTTTAGCTATGTTTAGACATGCCTTAACATAGCTAAAGTGAATGATACCAAGTAATTAGCCTAAGCTTTTTAAAATGCCGCTTAGCCTACTGACGGCATGTAGACTATGATTCATCGTAAAAATAAATAAATCGTTCAAACTTTAACTTAAAGAAACTTCAAAAAGGTAAAACATAGGTGTCAACCTCTGGAGAGAGCTGCCCTTATTTTCACGCCTGCAAAACTGTATAAATTCACCAAAAACTGTATAGAACATTATCTATTAAAATCACTAGCCACCACAGTTATTTGTCTGATTCAAGTTTATTTAATATATTCCTGTATTTAGCTTTTCACATAATAATGAGTGTGTAACAAATTCAGCAAGGTGCTTTGTTGTCATAAAGCATATTTTTAGATCCTAACTTACAGTCCTGATGCGCTACTTGCTTTTCCCACGGCCTCAGAAATCGAGAGAATATCAGAGGGAGAAATAAAATGTGATTGCAGCAATTAAATTAATTATGTTGGAAAACGTTTAAAAAAAAAATGTGTTAGACTAGATTATCATAACCTTATACGTCTGTATACCTTTGAAAAGGTGGAAAAAACTTATTTTATATGGGAAAACTTGACACCTATGACAACATAAAATCAAACTAATGGAAAACTTCAGTTGGCTAGCATTAGCGATACACATACACTGAATTGGCTCTGTTTATGTTTATTTCTTGGTCACGTCAGCCCACATCAACAACGTTAACTTAGTGGTTTTATTTTTTCGCCACCTGTTGCTAGGCAGAATTAGTAGGGGAAAAAACATTTCTGCCCCTCCGCCCAACATGATTTGCGGCAGGTTTTCCCTGCTTACGCAGATCACGCTCACGTTGTTTCCCTAGCAACGGTGGGGCAGAGTGCTCCACTGCCCCACAGCAGAGACATAGGATAGGGAGCGGAGTCTCCGCAGCTTGAGCGCACACATACACACAAAGGAAACTACTGAAAAACAGCACTATAAGGAGTGGGAGTCAAGTTTATTATATTTATACATGCCAATTTCACGATTGAATCACTGTTTTGTATTAAATATAAAATACATTTTGCCACAACATTCAGATGTTATGAATATATTGCACAACAGCACCACGTCTGGTGGGGCACTGCCCCACCTGCCCCTAATGTAAAAATGCCACTGTATACTGTATATGTATATATATATATATATATATATATATAGACGGGTGACAAATTAAAGGAAAAACCAACATAAAGTGTCTTAGTTTGGGGTTGGCCCACCACAACAGCTTCAATGCAACTGGCATAGATTCTACCTCTAGTCTAGCATAGATTCACGTCTCTGGAATGGAATTCTACTGGAGGGATGGAACACCATTCTTCCAAAAGATATTACCTCATTTGGTGTTTTGATGATGGTGGTGGACCCAAACCATGCCAGGAAAATGCCCTCCACATGTCTCCTATCTGTGTATATATACAGTGCTCTCCACTATTATTGGCACCCCTGGTAAAGATGAGTAAAAAGGGTTATAAAAAATTCACCGTTTAGTGAATTAGCTTAATCTCACACTGAAAAAATGAGAAAAATCCAACCTTTAATTGAAGTAAAAAAAAAAAAAAGATCAAGAAATTATTATTTTTAACAAAACCACGTGTGCCACAAATAATTGGCACCCCTGCATTTATATATAGAATAAGGTAATCATTTTTAATATTTGGTCGCATATCCTTTGCATGCCATGACTTCCTGATGTCTGTGACCCAACAACATCAAAAGACTGATTATTTTCTCTTACAAGCGATACTTTAATGTCTCTGCATTTGAATGGATCTCTATGGGAATTGGGTGGTGGGACTAGATTTAGCTGTAAATTACACTGGAACAATATGGAACACATGGTTGGCTAAATGGCTCTAAGTCAGCAAGGGTCTGGTGTATCAAACAAGCCTTAAAACCATCACTCTGCTGCCAAAAATACAGTAGATATGGATGGATAACTTGAAGGATTTCTTCTCCTGACTTATTTTTTTCACCCAATATGGATGAAAATACCCTCAAATTAAAGCTGTCAGTCTGCACTTCAACCTCTTTGTCATTGTATCCTTTCAAACTCGAAGTGCTAGAGTACAGAACCAAAATAACAACAAGACAACTGATAATGTTGCAGTGGTCTCTTAATTTTTTCCAGAGCTGTATATATCACTCATGATGAAGTCCCGCATAATATATTGGCCTAAGTTTTTAAAGAAAACATCTACATCTTCTGCATCATAGGCATCATTTTTGTATGGCAAGGTATGGCGGCCCTATAACCCCCTTCAACTGAAATGACACCCCTGTTCTGCATGTGTTGCCATTCCAAGGAATACTAATGAGATCCTGTGCTCAGAATGGAAAATGTATTTCAGCATTGACTAACTATAATGTTAACAAAATAATTTACAAATTGTACTGGGAGCTCAGTGCTGAACCTAGCAGAGTAAATATTATGAAATATAGCAGTGAATATAAATGTCTGTTGAGACATGGACAGCTATGAACTTAAAGCTTGCCCAAAAAATGCATGGGCGTATACGTATTCAGATTCCAGTCCCAGCTGAATTATTCCAGATCCTCTGTGGTTGTGAGGAGGGGATAACGGGAAGTCACATTGAGATTATCGGGGCACCCCACAACTATGCTGCTGCATGTACATTGATTTCACACTACCCCCTGCCCCCCGGTCCTCCTCTTCTTTGCATAAACGGCCAATATTTTCCACTTTAATGGCTGCTCCATTTTCCGCTGAGTGCTGTTAACCAGTGTCGGTCTGAAGCCACAGATTTCTAGCCTCAGTTGCGAGGTCCCCAGGGGTTAGTTGTCTGATTTCCTTGGGTTGCCATGGACAGGACCATCACTCAGTCTCAGAGTGCTTGCATTTCTACAAATGCTGTGGTTCCCCTTGTAGGCAGCAAGGATTTTTTTTTATTCAGCATGTCTGTTGAATACAGACAGTGATGGAGGATGGCTAATGAGCCTCTTTCAGGGCTTTTGTTGTACACTGCCTTGTGATTACAGAGGTCAAATGAATGGTAGATCCATTAGAGTTATGAAAGGAGGAGAATCAGCAAGTGTACATTGATTGGTCTCCACATGACACTTTTTCTTCTAGTGCAATCTAAAGGGGGCAAGGCCCCATGGGTCCTCTTGTGTTTGGGGGCAGTGCGACCTTTGTTATAGCTACCACGTATGCACAACTGAGCAGCGATTACCAGCGACCTCTAACACTCGGAACAAATGCACAGGGTCAAATTCTGCTGAGCACAGACATGGAAAGACATACCCTGTTTTTGGTTACATCAGTGTGCATAGCTACAATAAGTGTACATTTCCTTCATCTATGTAAAGTTCCCCATGTTAAGTATTTAGCTGAAGTGTTTGAAAATGTCCATTTCAAATTGTTTAATGGATAATAAAATATATATACAGGGACAAAATATCGGAAACACCCCTGAAAAATTGCTTTAACTTTGAAGCACAAATACAAAAGCATCTACACAGGTGATTCCTATTCATTTGAATGCTAATTAGCAGCATGTGTCTGCTTAAAAGAGGTCTAACCAGCACCACTTTGCTAGGCAAGTCTCCCAAGATGAGGATACTAACAGAGTTCCAAAGGGGCCAAATAGTTAGTGCCCGAATTGCAGGTGCGTCGGTCACAAAAACAGTAAAATTATTTAAGGTGGCAAGGGGAACCGTGACAAAAATTATGACAAAATATGCCCAACACCAAAAAACAGCATCAGCAAAAAAGAACTGGTAACACAAAGCTGGTATTTATGGCAGGGCCGCCATTTGGAAACCATTTGTAACCAAGGCTAATGCACAAAAACACATAATATGGTGTAAGGAACACAAAGCCTGGACCCCTGAACAATGGAGAAAAGTGATATGGTCTGATGAGTCATCTTTTACTCTTTTTAATACATCTGGACGGGTTTATGTTTAGAGAAAGCCTAACGAGGCATTCAATCCACAATGTCTGTTGCCAACTGATAAGTATGGTAGTGGTTCTGTAATAGTATGGGCAGCCATTCCATGTGATTCATTGGGTTCAATGATTGCTCTCCATGGACGTGTAACGGGCAAACAATATGATACCATTTTACAAGACCAGGTGCACCCTATGGTGCAAACACTGTTCCCTCATGATGTCCCCATATTCCAACATGATAAGGCCCTATACACACTGCTAAAAACAGTAAAGAATGGTTCCAAGAACACGAGGATGACGTGAAATGCCTTCAATGGCCTGCACAATCACGAGATCTAAACATAATTTAACCTTTATGGGAAGTTCTGGAGTGCAGAGTGCAAACTAGATTTCCAGCTCCTTCATCCCTCAAAGAACTGGAGACTGTCCTTCTTGAACAACGGGCCAATATCCCACTACACACAGTTCAGAAATTGTATCACAGCATTCCTAGAAGGATTGAAACTGTTTTTGGTGGGCCTACTCGTTATTTGTTACTAGATTTTTGTAGGTATTTTCTATATTTCCGATATTTTGTCTGTGTATATACTGTATATTTAATTCTATTCTATTTTGTTCCTCAAACATAGCTGAGTAATACTAAATGCACTGGTCAGCGTTTATTCTCTGTACATCTTTCTTCTGGAGGAGAAGGGTATATAAAGACCTGATTGCTTGGGGCAGAGAGCTGTGCTGAACGATGCTGCTAGATTTATGTTGTGAGAAGAACTGCTAGACCCTGGATGGTGGCCATTTTGCATTAAGAGACCTGCACAGGTTTACACGATGGAGTGCCACACCAAGAAAGTACAAAATACAGCAAAGAAAGCAAGAAAATACAGTGCAGCACATATTTGGACAGTCACACGCTTTTTGTTGTTTTAGCTCTGTAGTACTCCAGCACATTTGATTTGAAATGGAACAGTGACTATGAGGTTAAAGTGCAGACTTTAATCTTTAATTGAGATTGTAGCCCTTTTTATTAGGGCTATGAACGTTAACGCGTTAAATCATGATTAACGATTTCTAGTGATTAACGTGTTAATATTTTTTACGCAATTAATCGCCTTTTTGTATTTTGGCTGTGGAGGTCCCAATAAGTGCAGACCAGATTTCCCACAATCTCTTTAACCATTTTAAGGTAGGCTAAACCTGATCCTGACAGTTACTGCGCTAGCTAAAGCAGATTGAGCAGTAGGCTAATGGAGACAAGAAATACAATTGGGCTTTTGAAAGCTCCTTTCGTTATAAAATGTTTCAGAATGGCTCACTTTACAAAATTAAAGTAGCCTAATATGTAGGCTACTTTATGTCAAGGAGTTCCAATATCACAGAAGTAGCTACTACCCAGATAGCACAATCATCTGGCCCAGTGTCCAATTTATTGTCGGCACAGTCGGCGGAGTGTCAGACGTAGCCAGTATCAATCTTGCCCGATTTTGCAAAAGGAGCGCTCGCCTAATAGGCTACTCTTTTGGGGTTGTTTTGTGTTGGCTTACACCGGGAGGTTTTGATTCCCATTGTTTTTGTTTCATTTCTCCCTCTACTGCGGATCTGTCCGCTTAGTGGTGTATTTCTCACAATATATACTTTCAGATCCCTTGGTTGTGGCGCTTGGTTCTCCGAACCTTACACTCCACCTTACAGAGCAGCCTTACGGATAGGCATCCCCCTCTCACAGTCCTTCATGTCTTCCTTCCACTGCTTCTTCTTTTCGGGTTATAACATATAACTGATTTAGATACTGCATTGTCTTTATTGATAAAGATTGTTGATATATAGTGGGGCTCACACGTTCATAGTGGGCATGATGCGATTGTACCTGTAGGCTAATATCTTGTCTTTATTAGAAAAGAGCAATGTATCATTATTGTGCATGCAAGTTCAGTCGTACCAGTAAGGTATGTATACACTATACAGCAATTTGTAGCTTAAGGTTTAACAGAGTTAATGGGCGAAATAACAGACATATTTCTCAATGCAGCAGGTGCTTGTAAACATTATCCGAGATGGGTGAAAAATCCAATAGGAAACATGAACAACATCGGTTCATATTCGTTGTACAGATTGTCTATAATAATTGTATCTTCATATCAGGGTAATATGACATTCTCTCAACACTTGGAAACATCGCTAGCTATCTAGCTAAAGTTTTAGCAACATTTTATTTAATTAAATCCCCCGAAGTAAACATGACTATGTGGTGTAGTACACAAGCGGAAATAGAATCAGATTTCTGCCATTTTTTTCACATAGGGGCGTGATAAAAATGCTCACAAAATGTGTAATTATCATTAAATATTAATGAAAATGAGCGGATACATACCTTATTTGGTTGGAAGTGGGTGGAAAATACTGTTTTGTTTTTTTCCCCTTGTCAAATCAGCTCTCGACAAAGTTCAAATATAGTCGAACGAGGGCGTGCCCGATAATGGGCACCCTGTAGCTAGTTATTTGATGTGCATTTAGCGAAGGCTGTTACCTAAGGTTACAGCTGCTGAATCAACGGCGCATAAATGTAGGCTAACGCTGCATTAAAAGCACTATCAATTTTCCCCGATCCCTTTTCAGCCAAACGAAAGATTTCAGTCATATTTTCAACTCATGTCCATAATAAATATAAGAATAGGATATTTCGCTAATTTTACCTGAAATGACTGGATAAAGATGTTATATTAGCAGGTTGTTTTACTCGTCGCCTAGTCAACACTGACTAGCCTACATAGTAATTAGTCATGCTTGTGTTCAGCACTTTTCATTCGGGGCCTCAAATGAAATTTATAGCTATTGTAGTCTTTTTGTATGTGATGTCACCTAACACTCTACTGTAAGTTATAAAAGTTTTTGATACCAGGGAAAAAGAATTTTCAGCCAAGACTGCCGTTTAACAGTTCACCTTAACGTATGGTAGAAGCCAGTAGGCTACAGCTTTTTCAATGAGCAACCATGCAGTGCTGGGCGATAACGACAGTAGCACGGCTGAGGAAGAACTGACAGCACCAGTAGGAGTACTCGGGATTCCAAAGCTGAGAAAAAGCACATTGTTACAAATAAGCATCGTTCTTTCCGGGTGGAATCCAGACTGACGAACGTTATCTGATAATAATTTCAGTGGCTAGCTTTACAAGGTAGAACACGGTAAGGAAAAATATTTTACATAAGAAGATAATCACATCCTGCTTCTGTCAAAATAATTGATGGGGCATATTTGCATAATTTTATGAATATTCATGAGGTTATGAAAAAAATATAATTATGCATTAACATTTTTTTATATTTTTTACATTTTTTATTTTTTATGATGTATTATTATTATTCGGGTGTTGTGGGGGGGTTGTTTCATAG
The DNA here is from genome assembly GCA_029718625.1 of Synaphobranchus kaupii. NCBI lineage: Eukaryota > Metazoa > Chordata > Actinopteri > Anguilliformes > Synaphobranchidae > Synaphobranchus > Synaphobranchus kaupii. The sequence goes on along the minus strand of CM056383.1, from coordinate 45,594,434 downwards.
GGGGGGATGTATTGGCATTGTGATGATGTCATTTTATTGGGGGGTGGTTGTTGTAAACGTTGTTTTTTTATGGTGGGTCTTAAGGTGCTTGGGGAAAACATGTGTTGGTATTTTTTTTATTAGAACAACATCGTGAAAAAGTAATGGTGTGTATATATATATATGTATATATATAAACGTATAGGTTAGTGGCAATAGTTTTAAGTTTAAAAAAAACAAAAACAGTTTGTGTTAGCAGAAATGTTTTAAAAGAATTCAAGCAGGCAAAACGTGACAAATAGCGGTAGGATATAGCAAGTTAGTTGTCTGAAAGAAAGAAAGAAAGCATGCCATTTTTAAAAATGTTTGTTAGAGTCGAAGGAAAAAAACTTTGACAAGTTTTGGAGATGTGCACGAATGGCTCCGTAGAGAGAGACCGTAGCCAAGGTCTCCGTAAAGTCTTAAAACTGTGTAAAATAGCCAAGCGGTATATCTAAAAAACAAGTTAGTGTTCTAAAAGAAAGCCTAGGAGGACTCGAGAGAAAGACTAGAAAGAATCAAAAATAAAAGAATAGGCTATGTAACGTTTTACAGAATTAAAACGCAAAACCTAAAAATTACTTAGAATTATTTTTGTGTTCCGCGGAGGTCCGTGGATAGAGAAGCATTTCCAGAGACCTTTCCAACCTGACATCAACATTGCAAATGGAGACATTAGCTTTTCGTAGGTAGTATACCTAAAATGGGATACGCCCCTGTAGTATCCGCTTCTGTCCCCTATGAAATTGACGGACGTTTACACGGGCCAATGAGCTAGATCGGGCTGGAAAAGCTTATGCCAAACCGGTTTTGAGATTTAGCAACAGCTGCTGGAAGGAGGGGTTGCGGGGGGTGCACGATGTTAGAGGCAACCTTTGAGCGACATGGAACAGCTGTATTACTGGCGGGAACCTCCACTAACTTTTGAATCAAAGAAAGAATAGTGGTATACATATAGCATAGACTAGAAATAATTCAGCAGGCCGCAAAATGCCCCCGAACCCAATTAAAAAGGCGGCTATCTACCCTAACCGTCTATATGCCCTATAATGTTGTTCACTGGGCAGAGTCATGAAACAAAACTTTTGGTATTTGTACAAGGGTTATGTAATATGGCAATACTTAACGCCAATATGACTGTTTAGTATCGATGGGCTTGTAAAAAGATGGGTTATTCAATTTAAACAGGGTTGGAACGATTATATATAGCCTATATTGTTTAACTGTAACTCTTTTAAAAAATGTAGAACTGCGAAGGCGTAGAATCACAGCAGGAAACACCGTTTGAATGACAGGTCCAGCTGTAATACTGGCGGGACATCCAAGGATAGTTTGAACGTAAACGTATAGATTAATACATGTTGAAAATAAACCTTAGACTAGTGAAACAAACAAACTGCTCAGTAGACTATTTGCACAAGGGCCGTATACAATTTTAGCAGAGGGCGTAGGCCTAATAGACTCGCTATTTACGAGTTTTTAAAAAAACAAAGTTAAAATATAGGCTAAATATAAATATATTTGCTAGACGTGCCTAGCTACTGTATAGTATCGATGGGCTTGTAAAATGATGGGTTTATTAATTTAACCTCTTGCTGCCAAACGCCCCCTAGTGGTAACACGGGCGTTACGGAAATTATTAAATTATACATTTCATTAATTTAATAATATATAATAAACTGCTCACCTCAATATTTTGATTAAATATCCTTAAGATATATCCATTCCTTCTGGGAAAGTGGTTTTTAAGCCCAAAACGTTGAGTTAAAACTTTGTAAATTACGTTGAAAACAACGACCTAATTCCCAAACATGTATTGCAGCTTGATGTCACACCATAAACAATGTGCTGGTAAACTGTTCTGCTTAATTGTATTTCACAAGATTTTGGTTTTGAAAAAATCGTTATACCTTTAGACTTCAAGAAAAAATACTTTAAAACTTTCATACGGCTGTACATGATTTTTTTGTTCACATTTTAAACCGACTTGTGCTTTTCTGCACTTCATTAAGAGTCGTTCGGCTGTGTTCAGTTTGGCGTTGTGAAACTCAGCCAGTTTCTGAAGTACCAATCCCGTGGCTTAGTATATTTTAGCCAAAGAGGTTTTGTACTTTTTTGCACAGTTATATGCAAAACCATCGTCCAATTGGGTGTATTTCTTTGATTGATAGCACCATAGGCCTATCTGAAGTGGGAAAAACACGCATCGACCCACCTGTGCAGCAGGTCCTAGCCCGAAGATGTTTTTGCGATGTTGTCTCAGTGACGCTGAGTGGTAAGGCAACATATTTTTTTGCTGGTATACCAGTGCGAATTCATTGTTATGTATAAAACGAATCCCTCTGAATTAAATGAATATAGCTAACATTACTATATTGTAACAATGGCAAGCTAGCCAGCTAAATTACACATAGCAGCTGGCTATCTATTTGTGTCTGAGACAAGCTGTTCCGAGTTTCTTTTGGATGAAATTGCGTCTGGAGTGTTTGTTTAGAAGTTATTGTTCCACATTAGTAAATTGTTCTGTATGCAGTACAGCAGGCTGTGCAGGTAAACGAATAAGCTATTTATGCATGACGTAACATGAGCGAGAGATAACATGAGGATGAGTTTGTTGTTGATTATTAAGCAGGGTTTTATTTTATCTAGGAAACTGGTGGACATTTGATCTCGTTTGCATAAGGTTTGCACCTGGACTCATTTCTGGCTATGGGGCTCTGGTAGAATACAAGATTCACTGTGCTGCTACATGGGTTTGGAGAGCTTTTTGGGGACCACGGGTAGGCTAGTTGTGTAATATGAAACACACCAAAAACACATCTAAAATGAACTTTTATTGCCAGTTATCAAATTTTATTGTAAAACTTAAAAAAAGGAATCATATTGAGACTTTTCTGGAACCTTGCCATTTGGCACAATTTGTGCCAACATTGGAAACCGAAATGGTTCACCTGAAAAAAAGCTCTGTAGAATTAGATATTGACACGATATTTTTAGCAGAGATAGGCAGCATATTGAGGAGTCACAAAGAGGAGTTATTTCCTCCATAGCACTTGTAGCTCATCAGGTAAAAAATCAGAAATTTGAATGTAGCTACCCGTTTTTTTTTTCACAATTTCTGTATATAAATTGTTGTAATTAAGTAGCAAAAAGTGTATGTATATGAATTATGATTGCTTAGTCATAATAGTGCAGTTCTCTGTTTTAATAAACGCTATGAACCATATTTGTAGCCTTTACAGTTTTTGAGATAAACAGCTTTGTTGGCCACTAGTAAAAACAGGCGAGAATTGGTATATTTTGCCCTTGGTATTAAGAGGTTAAACAGGCTTGAGCCGTCATATATAAACTATATTGTTTAAACGTAACACCTTTAAAAACGCAGCTACATTTAAATTTCGGGCTACAATCACGGGGTGGGGGGGTGTGACGTTTGAATGACAGGTCCAGCTGTAACGCTGACCACAGGTTTCACGGATTGTATAAAGCTCCGACTTTTTGAACAGGTTGACACTATCGCCTGTAATCAACCTACAAAAAGAACCATGTCTACCTCAGAAAACTCAACACCGAAATCTCCAGAGGTTGTGGCTAACAAGACCATTTTGCGGAGACCAAAAAAAACCTTTTGCAGCGATGTCAAGACTTCAAAAACGTTCACTTTACGAAGAATGGCCAGCGACAGCATCCACATATCGCCGTTGTGGGTATAATATCGACACGTCTGGCGAGGAACCAAAAATTACACTTTTCAACATGTGTGAGGGGGAGTTGTACAGTGAAAATACAGAGTCTGTAGTATTTGTGCACAAGGACTGGCTTAAATTCAAACAATGCTACAAAAAGGTTGTCGACGATGTACAAGTTAGTTGTAATTTTCCAAGCTGTTCGGAGGACTGCAGCGTGATCTGTGTGTCAGCACTCAAATCGGCTAAAAAACTGTTTATTGCCGAGACCTATGAATCAAGAGACATTGGGGATACTCTAATTGTCTTTCAGTTTGACGACCTGCACTTGTTGAACAAGGCCATTGAGCAAGCCGATAATGTGTTTGAGGATCATCAGAATTGGAGATCAATGGCCTGTGTGAAAATGAACTTGTGTGCAAGGTTTAATGCCGTGGTTGAAGATGAGGAAGAAAAGGAAAATGTGCCACCAACACCCTTTGTCTCTGATGACGAAGACTATACAACAAGTTTTGTGTAAATAACTTGTCAAAACGTATAATCAAAAATAGTTTTAAAAGTTTTTAGATTGTGTGTGTGTGTGTTTAATATAAATGTATACAGAATGTCTTTTTGATTGATTTTGTGAACTTTAAAATAAAAAGCCTTTCTTTTACATGCTATTTTACGTATTGTTTCATTATTATTATTATTATTAAACGTTCAAATATGTTAAATTCAAATCAACCCCAAAAAGGAAGGCCCCACCCAGCTAATAACTCTAAAGTTTTAAGGCGTGGCTATAAGTTTCAGAGGGCCTTAAAAGCCACTCTGCAAAAAGCCTGATTTCATACAGGCTGTACAGACCTCTTGACAAGCATGTCTCAGGACTTGTATAAAATGTATAGCCCCCTACAGGGCTCTGTGTGCTCAGAATCTTGGGAGTCTGAGTATTCAGCGAACAATGACAAACCTGTTACAGAGCCTTGGATCGATGTCGACAAGGCCGAAACCGTCTTTTTAACAGAACCAAAAGCTATGGTCTACGAAGGCGAATGTTACGATGGGCCATGCTGTCAGACAAAAAAGCCGCCCGGGGTGTATAGACTAAATCGACGGGTGCCTTACAAGTCCGATGGTTAAGCTGTTGAAAGCCATCGTCGCCTGTCTTCTGAATGGCGCTATCGAAAAACAGCTGAGAAGCGAATGTCTCGGATGTGAAGTTGATCATCCCAGTCAACTGAGACACAGCTGCCTCTTTGAAACGGATGCTCACTATTTCACATATCGTTTTGACAAATTCCTTGCAAAAGTGAAGAAACCGTGGTTGCGCCCTCTGCTGGTCAAGGCATTGAAAGTGTTCGGAGGGGAACGAGATCCTTGGGGTCTTTTGACACCCTTGTTTCAGAACTCCGTGAGGAGCCACACATTAGGGAAAAACTGCTGGAAATCTTACGTGCAGACCTTGACCCGGCCAGTGAGAAGGCTATTGCTCATGTCAGCATAGATTTCTGGGAGATTGACGGTGCAATGCATGAACACCTGTGGTGTGATCACTCTGAAGGCGAGCGGACCCAGATAAACGACAATGTTTAAAAACATTTCAAGAACCTGTTAAATGTTAATATATGCATTTTCTATCATGTACCCTGCAACTTTTTTTAAAAATACATAAATAAATGCTTTGGTTTTTTTATATAATGTGTCATTATTGTGATAGCTGTAAGGATGGATGGCGAGAAACGTATGAAAGATGTTTATTATGCTCCTGGTTCTTACAGTGGTAAAGAGCGATTGCGAAGGGGTTTGCGTGAAACAACAGGTAGTAACATATCAAACAAGAAAGTTTCGGACTGGTTGTCGGGGGAAGATGCATACACTTAACACAAGCCCATCAGAGTCAATTTCAAAAGAAAGGGTTTTTGTGAGAAACATTGATTCACAATGGCAGGTTGATTTAGTAGGCATGTCAAGTTTATCTGAGCATAATGATAATATGAAGTTTATGCTAACTTGTATAGATATATTGTCAAAATACGCCTGGGTATGTGTTCTTAAATACAAGACAGGTGTCGAAGTGGTCAGGGGTTTTCAAGGAATTCTCGCAAACGGGCGAATCCCTAAAAAAATACAAACCGATAAGGGTAAAGAATTTTTCAATAAATTGTTTCAAAGTCTGATGAAACGCAACAAAATAATCCACTTTGCCACAGACAACGACGATGTGAAAGCATCTGTGGTCGAACGTTTCAATAGAACGTTAAAATCCAGAATGTGGAGATACTTCACAGCACACAATACTAGACGCTATATACATACTGTATAGGATTTGGTCCCGGGGTACAATAACAGCTACCACAGCACGATTAAAATGAAACCCGTTGAAGTAAACGAAAATAATGCTTTTAAAGTTTTTTAAAATATGAACGGCCTCTTTCCAAAAAGATCTAAAAAGCTAATGTTTAAGTTTGAGGAGGGGGACAGGAGTCAGAGTTTCCAAAGTACGCGGAAAGTTTGCAAAAGGTTACGAGCAAACATATACAGATTAATATTTTACAGTCGTTGAAAGGGTCCACAGAATCCCTCCTGTATATAGATTGAAGGATTATGATGGGGCGAGCATTGACGGCACATTTTATACAAGTGCCGCCCCTGTCAGCCATTTCGGATACTGGTCCTCTAGAGTTCTATATAGTCGGTAATGGCGAAGATTACCTTGACTTAAACAATACTCTTTTATACCTACGATGTCAGATAACCCGTGCAGATGGCACCAACATTACTGACGCTGACAAGGTTGGGCTTATTAATTATCCCATAGCGCCCATTTTTTCACAGGTGGATATTTCACTGGGAGACAGGCTGGTGAGCCAGTCTAGCAACACGTACCCTTACAGAGCAATTATGGAATGTATACTTAATTATTCTGAAGACACAATGTCTAATCAATTTACGTCCGGATTATTCTATAAGGACACCAGTGGACATATGGATGAAACAGACCCTGCGGGTGACAACAACGGCTTGAAAGATAGAGCTCTATATACAGCGGGGAGTAACACTTTTGAATTGCTCGGACCTATCCACGCAGACATGTTTTTTCAGGAGAGACTACTAAGTAGTCGATATTAAAATTAAGATGGTCCGGTGTAAGGATGAGTTCTGCCTAATGAGCGAGGAGGCCCAGCGGCAATACTGTCTTAAAATGGTCTCGGCCACACTATTTGTAAAAAAAAAACGGGGTCTCTCCACCCGTTAAGCTCGGACATGCCCAGGCTCTACTGACATCAAATGTTAAATATTCGATTGACCGTGTTAGTCTTAAAACTTTCAGGTTAGCAGCTGGTCTTAGAGTTTGCAATCAAGAAAATTTGTTTTTGGGTCAATTACCGAAATCTGTCATTATAGGTTTGGTAGATAACGACGCCTTTACAGGTGTTTACAACAAGAACCCTTTCAATTTCCAACATTACAACGCTGAATACGTATTGCTCAGTATGAATGGCCTCCCGATCCCGAGCAAGCCATACCTCCCAAATTACGGTAACGGTTCTGCGGTTCGTGAATTTTACAGCCTAACGCTGGCCACAGGAAGGCATCTGAAAGATACACCATTGTGTATAAATTGTCAACAATACACCCTTTATGCTTTCAACCTGACACCTGATGAAGGTTGCAGCCAGCATCTATCACTGATCAAGACGGGTAATATCCGTCTGGAGATGAGATTCAGAAACCTACTACCCAGAACTGTTAATTTAATTGTTTACACATGCTTCAACAATATCATTGAAGTGAACCAGAGGAGGAACGTGCTGTATGATTATTATTAATCATGAACACCAGAGAACTAACGGCTATTTTGAGTAACAATCCTTACACAGTAAAGAACTTTTATGGGGTTGTGGCCTGCGATGAGCTACCGGATAATAAACTAAATAATTTACCAGCATTGTACATTGTGAATACACACCCTCGAAATAAGCCTGGAGAACACTAGTTAGCATTGTATGTGTGTGCGGATAAAACTGGTGAATTTTTCGACTCCTACGGCAATCCCCCTGACTACATTTGTTTCCCAGATAGCATCATTACTTTTTTACAAAAGAACTGTAAAAGGATTGTTTACAACACAGTACAAGGTGCGGACAGCATTGCATATTTTATCTGCACAACAGGGCCAAAGGGGTTCCGTTTAGTGAAATTATATCCCTATACTCTGATAATTTGAAAAATAATGATGCGATGATTTCAAGATATGTTGATAAAATATACTTGGACAAGTGTGTTAAAAACATGTTAAACTGTGTACAGACTGCATGATGTGGTGAAATGTTTAAGGCCTGTCACTGTTGAAAAAAAACACAGGCATGTTTTGTTTGAATGTTACTTTATGTATTTTATTGTAAAATAAAAACATTTTGACATTTTGATCATTTAAAGCAAACACACTCAACAGCTTCAGAAATCTATCCACGCTGAATGGTCTAAAATGGGGATTGAAAAAACAGCCTTAGGGCCTGGTTCTGGCGTCATAGGTGTAAAGGCATATTTGGTATTTTTTTGTGTAGATTTATCTTGCCGCGCACATTTTGATTAGGTATGACAGAAATAGGCATATTAAGGCATAGCCATAGCCTCTATAAATTCCCCCCCAACCCCGGGGTCTTCTGTCGTCAGAAATCTTGTGAGGGGCTGTTATGTTCTTTATTAGATCCAACATATGCGAACCACTTACAGCTGTGCCATTAAACACAAACTCCCCTTTATCGTTCCACGTTGCGACATTTCCTGATTTAGAAATTTTATCCAATACGTAGGTGGCATTTTTCCCGCTTCTAGGTGGCACGCTTTGTACAAAATCTTCAAATCAGGCGGTGTTCGTCCTGACATTATTGCGGCCCTCAACAGGCAATGATAGGATTAAATGTTACATTTCGGCTTCACCTTGTTTGACCAGTGCTATGAAACACTGTAGAGCAATCGTGTACAGTTTTGCCTTCTCATGAGGACCAACATCAGTCCTTTATAAGATGTTACGTATCGTTTGATCCAAATAATTTGCAACAGTTTGTCGGATTGGCTCCGGGGTAAAAGTAAGATTCTTTCATTTGTCCAGCTTGAGGCAAGAGAAACATTTTTTGGGCATGCTCCATGTTTTTATTTTTTTTATTTTTTTTAAACGGCGCTGCGACCCGCTATCAAACTGGTGAGAAACGGTATTGCGACACTCAGTAGAGGCAGAAGGAATCCACCCCTTTGATTAATAATTTTCGAATAGATGATCTTTTGTTAATCAACAGTTTAATTCCGACCTTTTGTTTTCTTATTTTTTTCAGTTGTGTATCTGTTAGGGGTATACTGCTGCGTAAAACATTGAGAGCTAGTTCACAAATTGTGTTTATAAGTTCACCAGAAGCAGACTGTAATATGGTACGTCTTTGCCGTGCATTATTTTCAAATAGGGCTTTTAGAAGCGTCCAGTTCCGTTTAATACATTACATTAAATTACATTACATTCATTTAGTAGATGCTTTTATCCAAAGCGACGTACAATAAGTGCATACAGAGACATCATCAAGATCACTACAGAACAGACAAGACAAAGCACATCCTTCCCATAATGTAGCAGCTATCCCTAGTAATGAACGTTGACTGTAGTTCACAGTAAGCTGTGGGTAAATCAGCAATACTACACTTCTTTTCTAGATACTATTATAAACTATAATAAACAGACAGGAAAACAATACGCGCAGACATATTACTTTTTCTTTAGCACATAAAGTACCGGCCACTCTGGAGCATACAAACCAGTTCTGATGCGGTATCCTCAGGCGTCTGTGCTTTTAAGTCCACTAATAGGTAGCCATAAGGTTTTCTGGTCGCATCATCGAAACATTCAAGGAAAAACTTTGTCTGGGGTACATTTGCCATGCCAAAACATTAACTTTCATTTTATCTCTTGGATTTTTGAACATAACAATATAGTTTGCATTAAGATTTATTGTGCGGCTGTTTCGACCCTGGAAGAAAAGATTCTGAACAAGATATATGATGCTTAGGTTTCTATGGTGTGTATACTTGGTAAAAGCTCTGACTGGCAGACTGCATAAGGTCATCAACAATTACCATATTGGTTTTGTGCAAAGGTAGCAAAACTTCATCGGTCAAAGATTCAGGAAGACCTTCTACAAAATGTACATTCTTTATTTTACAAAACACTTCATCATACATGGGTTGCCAGCACGAATAAAACCATACAATGTTCTGCGGTACTGTTGACAATACATGATGTGCATTTTCGAATAGTGTATTCACAAAAACACTTTTACCGCTGTTTGATGGACCTGAGATTATGCATGAAAAAGGATGTTGAAGGCGGCTATCAAAACCCTCAACCCCAAACACTTGTCTAGAATCCATATGGCAAGGTTTTGAAATCAGGGAGCAGGACCCTTTTGTTGTAAACTACTCTGAATCTTTTAGAAACTATGCGGTTGCTGAGAGAGAATCCTCTCTTATTCTTCACAATTTGTTGTGTGTTGGTTGTAATTTCATGAGCTGGGGCCTCTGGATTATGTACATAGTGGTGTACCAATTCTGTGAGGGATGAAAGATTGACAACTTGCGTGTTAGTATGATGCAGGGTTATACCTTTCACTTTCATGCATGTTTTACTGAACCGTGTTTTATAACCGTACGTCTTGGGCCCTCCTGATACAAATTCAACAATGTGGTCACCGGGGTCTAGCTCACTAGTCAATTCTCCCAAAAAATCACCTAGAGAAGGCATCCAGTCGCCCTCGAGCCGGGCATAAGCTGTGGTGAAGGCCGCGATGAACACATTGCTGTATCTGGGGACCTTTGGAAAACACTTAGTAAGTTTCCACTGTACCAGAGCTACTGCTTCTGTAAGAAATTAAAAGTGTGAGATGTCATACTCGTCTGAAAACATGAATTGCAGAAACTGCTCAGGATCACGGATCAAGGTTGTGTTTGTCTGGTTGCTTCTCTGACCAAATTTGCCCCAAAGACTATTTAAAAACAGTTTGGAAATTTGTCTCTTGGCTTTGTTTACTGAAATATTGTTTGGGTCTTAACGAACACCCTCCTTCTCCCAATAACTCTGCACATAGGCAGCCTTGTCAGAATCATCAGAAACCCAAGAGGGGTATCCTGACGCTTCTTGTTTGCCCTTTAAATGCGTCTTAATATAGTCACTGAAAAGAGAATCGGACCTATCTTGGAAATGCCAAATTTCAAAGGTTTTGTCGATAATGTAACCTTTTTCAATAGCTTTAATCATTTCAATGGTACACCATACACCTGTGAGAGAACGCAACTCATCAGAATGTTCACACTCACCTTGATGCTCAGATTCTGCGCAGGACCGGCAAAGTGGAAACATTAATTTACCAGAGACTCTGTACGGTAACACAGGTATTGTAAGTTTTCTTGGGGTATATACCCTGGCTTTGACCAGACCTAAATAGTTTTCGATCAGTTCAAAGTCACGGAAGATGATGATGGGGTGATTTGTTGAGTAAACTTTAGTTTTGTTCACGAACGGGTATAGACTGGTGAAATCAAAATAGTGTATTTTCTCACCTTCTTGAGCCTTGTAGTAAAGTTGCAACGCATTAGTTCGACCGCCAAACAGAGCATCCCGAGGTTCCAGACGTTCCGGGTAGTTATGATGTCACAGGAACTCCTGAACCTCGGGACTCTCACGTTTAAGTCTTCCCCATTCGTGCTCCCACATAACTACAACATTCAGGTTGTATACGCGATGCAGTGTCAATTTTCTCTTGAAATTTGTGATATATTGAACCAAAATCTGTTTTTGTGAGGGTTAATTGTGCTTAAATTAAAACATTGAGGGCAAGCATGAAAAAAACACCCCGCAAATTCAAAAGCTGTCCGAACGCCGTCCACCTCTGAATACCCATCTAGATAATAGTTCCCCATCTTAACCTCCCCCCAGTTCAAGGCATGCTGAATGAAAATCTTTTCCCGATGACTCACATATTCTAACCATTGAATGGCGGCTGTGGAAAATAATTTCTACTGTTGCATGTAATTATCAGGCGACGTGATTGCGATGGTGTTTTTGGACAAAAAGTTTGTGCAGTATTGTTTCATGCACACCGAGGCTATTGTAATGCACTGGAACGGGTCTAAACCTGTGCTCTCAAGCACCTCTGTCCTAAACCGCAAACAAGCTTCCCGCAAAATAACAACGTCATACTGACAGTCCTCTGACATTTCTTTTCGAAAGTCAAACACACCCCCAGACACATTATTATACCAGGACATAAAGTTCTCCCTCTCCTTTTCCATCATTGTATCAAAACCATAGTACAAGGGAGGCGGGTACGGACCGATGTAATTCTGGTTCTCAATTTTATTCCAGAAATGGGGAAAATGCCCTTTTTTGCATTGTCAAAACCTAGAGCACCAGGCATGGCACTCAGCTTCATAGTCAGGAAACAGAGTGAATCAATATACCTCTGTTCAAAAGCCTCATCTGTAATGCACATGAGCTTGCTGCCTTGCGCTATGATGTTTGGTGTCACACCTTGCTTAACCAAATACTGCATCAGCAGGTAACCATTGTAACCCTTCGAATTATATGCAATGAATGTATAGCCCTTGTACTTTGGGGTTCGATACCTTTTTTAAAAAGCCTGTACGCAACCATCACCCTCTGCAGTCCAACGCTCGCCATTAAAATCCATGCATATGAAATTTGCAATGTGTTCGCCATGGTCCTGGACAAGCTATCCACTCAGAGATGTCAGCCAGACAAGCAGATATCCTGTCCTTAACATGTGGGGTAGAGAGAGGGAAAGAGAGGAAGAGTTGAGTATCATCAGCATAACTATGGTATGAGAAGCCATGTGAATTATTGACTGAACCAAGAGACTTAGTATAAATGGAGAACAGCAGAGGAGCCAGTACAGATCCCTGTAGGACTCCTGTAGAAAGGGGATGGGGTGCAGAGACTGAACCCTTCCAAGAGACTTGGTAGGGTTTATCAGTGAGATACGATACAAACCAAGAGAGGCCAGTCCCAGAACGCCGCAGGCAGGTCAAGTAGAATCAGGACAGAGGAGAGGGAGGAGGCTCTAGCAGTGGCGAGTGCCTACGTCACAGCCAGGAGAGCAGTTTCGGTGGAAAGTCCAGTTCTGAAGCCGGACTGATGAGGGTCAAGCAGTTTGTTCTGGTGGAAAAAAACAGCTGGTTAAGGACAGCTTGTTTGAGAGTTTTGGACAGGAAGGGCAAGAGAGATACAGGATGGTAGTGCCTGACATCAGAGGGGTCCAGGCTAGGTTTTTTAAGGAATGGGGTAACACAGGCAGTCTTAAAAAACAGCAGGAACATGGCCACAGGTTAGGGAGGTGTTGATAATGGAGAACAGATATGGATGGAGCTCACTGGATATAAACTGGAGGACTGCTGAAGGGATGGGGTCCGGTGGTTGCGTGATGGTGCATCACAAGTTGGAGCACATCTGTGTCCTCCAGAGTCTTGAAGGACGACAGTGTAGTGGTGGGTTCGTTATGGGGGATGTGCGGTGTCACTAGATGCGTGAAGAAGCTCTGGATCGTGGCCACCTTCCCCTCAAAATGGGTCAGGAAGTCATCTGCAGAGAGGGAGGAGGGTGAAGAGGGTGGGGGAGGGATAAGCAGTGTGTTGGGATAACACTAGTGTGTTGCTGAAGCAATCACACTAAAATGCAACTAAAACTGTAATGCAGTGTTGTAAAACTAATGGAAATAAACTAAAAATGACCACAAATTCTATTTAGTTTTAGTCTCTGATCCTCCTCCTGATCTGTGGATAGCACAGAACATTTTGTTGTTTCAACCACGCCACCATTTACCTATCATCTGGATTGGGATGGCAGGTATGCCATCCGCCAAGTTACGGCTTGGTGGGGCATGCCCCATACCTATACAGCACCGAGAGTTTGGCACTTTTCAGGGTTTCCTACAGAAGTAACAATAGACCACAGACTCTCAGCCCTTAAAAACATTAACTTCTGTATGTTCTGACCTCATGTAACCACACAGCATTCAGATACAACTTCACACATCCACACAATAAAGCCCCAAACTTGGGTGATTTTGCCGTTTTTCTCCTTCCTCTTCCGCTTCTTCTTCTTCTTCCCATTTTCCTGCCAAACGGCCTGCCTCCGTCGCGATGTTATCCAATGGGGAGAATTATTATTTGAGGGTATGGTCCATATACCTGCTCATCAAGCTTATCGCCCAATAAAAATGCTTCATACTAATGTTTTTTAATGTTAATGTAGCTAATGGCTTCATGCTTTCCAAGAAGCAACTGTGGCCTTGTGGTTAGAACTGCAGTCTCTCACACAGTGGATTGTGGGTTCGAGCCCAGCAGGGCTTGTGTATTTTCCACAAAAACAATGTGCAACTGTTAAGTACTTTTCATTTCTTAGACTGTTATTATTTTCACATTGACACATTAACGTATTTTTATTGCAAAGGCAAAAGAGGTTTCCAATATTAACTGTTCAATGTTTCACTTGTATTTCACTTGTACTATATCACACCCTCCCCAAACCGGACGCTCGCTCTTGTCTGGTTTGGGGAGGGTGTTACGCTCTGCTCTTGCGGTCATGACTGACTGACTGTGGAAACCCCTTGCCTCGGCCAACATTTCTTTATTCATTAATTTCTTCACTTCAGCTCTGTTCACTTTATCCTTTTCACACATAACACAAGGTCACCATAAAATTAACTACTAGGAAAATTAAGAATTTACGATAATAGCCTACATTAAGAATTGAGGATAGACTCTTTTAAGCTGCAAGCCTTTAAGAGATTGGATTTATAAACTGCCAATTCCCCAAACATATCTGATTCATGGTTAGTCACTTTAAAATTTTTTTATAAATACCCTCCGAATGTGGCTCTAGTCTACGCTACTCTGCTGATAATGTAGCTTACTGCAAACACTTTTAATATATATAATAATAGGAAGAAGAATAATAATAATCTCTGGTATGTACTTTCTTAGTAGTATCTATTGTTTTCTTTCTGGCTAAGATTCCTGGGAAATATGCGTTCTCCAATTAAGCTTGTTCGCCAACGTTACTTCCTGCTTCTCGTCAGGAAGCAGATACAAGCTAGGCTACTACGAAGCGAATCAACATGCATTACATTCATTGCACTACAGAAAACGAAACTAAAACTAGCTGTCCGGTACCAAAACATTTCTCGCAGGTAACGTTCTACACTACCGGAAAAAAACTCTGCTGTGCAGAAACTCACTAGCTCGCTGGCTAGCTCGTAGCCCACACATGGAAGGTTGGAGGTACGCATCCGGCAATCCAGTGTTGAATATTCTAACTGCTGTGCTTATAATAATAATAAAAATAATGCATGGCATTTATATAGCGCCTTTCTAGATACTCAAAGCGCTTTACAATGATGAGGGGGAAACTCGCCTCTACCACCACCAATGTGTAGCACCCACCTGGGTGATGCAACAGCAGCCATTTTTGCGCCAGTATGCTCACCACACATCAGCTGAGGTGGAGAGGGAGAGAATAATTTTTTTTAGCCAATTAAACTGGGGGATGATTAGGTAGCAGATTGAATGAGCCTGGGTTGGGAGTTTAGCCAGGACACCCGGGAAACCCCTACTCTTTACGATAAGTGTCATGGGATCTTTAATGACCACAGTGAGTCAGGACCTCGGTTTAACGTCTCATCCGAAAGACACCATCTCCTACAGCACAGTGTCCCCATCACTGCACTGGGGCATTAGGGTTTATTTGACCAGAGGGAAGACTGCCCCCTACTGGCCCACCAACACCACTTCCAGCAGCAACTTAGTTTTCCCCAGAGGTCTCCCATCCAAGTAGTAACCAAGCCCACAACCTGCTTAGCTTCAGCCATTCAGCAGGCGCAGATTGCATAGTGGTATGGCTGCTGGCTCACTAGCTTGCTCGCTAGCTCGTAGCCCACACATGGAATCCAGTGTTGAATAGCCTAACGTTAAATGTATTTCATAGAATATTAATAACCCTATTTTAAAACTATATATAACTGTATTTCCATATTTTACTGATGCAAACTATTTAGGCTGTACTAGCTATTTAGGCTGTATGTCTTTCAGCTAGAATGTGTTTGTGTCTAGCCCATTGTGCATGCATGTCTACATATAGACTTGGTTCATTAATTTACATGCTTCTTCATGATCCATAGCTCAGGTGGTACTGTTCATTGTGTTTCATTACACATTAAATACTGCTCATCTACAAACTCTTTTAATGTAATTGTGTGCTGTCTGTAATAGGATAACTGTTCTCATTCTTGTCAATAGATGGCGTTATGGTTAAGCGAATGTCTGCATACATTTCTTTGGAATGCATGTCTCTCTCCGTGTTTATCTTCATGCATTATTCATCATTAGTTAGGTATAAAAAATAAGTGATCAGATCAAAAATGTCTACGACGTAAAAAAAAAGGCAAGTTACTCACGCATAGCCTACATAGCGCTGTCTATAAGTTCTTAATTCCAACTTGCAAAAACTAGGCCTGCCTTTAAAAGTCTTGATATCAAAATGTGGCCAAGTTACAACTAACAATATTGCCTATCGCAGCTCACACTAAATAAACTAGCTCTATTCCAAAGCAATGCTATCCAAACTTTCCTAAATTATTTAATGCAACTTGGCCCTGTGTTTCTTCATCTTACCATCTCAAGAGAATGTGGTCAATGAAACTGTATGTGCCACATCAAACTGCAAAATGAAAATTATTTATAGTGGAAATACTCTGATTCAGATGTGTTGCACTTCGAAATTAAACAGAAAAATTACTACACTATAGGGCATGTTTGAACAATTGTCTGCATCCACTGCTTTGGGTCTATGAAAAGCACAGAATTAATAAAATGTATTATAATTATTATTATTATGTATTTATTTATTTGGATTTCTATCAAAACCTGTGTGGTTCTACAGAGCATCCTTGTGTTCACAAAATTCTGTTTGCAAATATCATAAATACTATTATGTTAAGAAAATTGGTACTATTACTTATTTGCCACCATCTGACCCACAAACATGTCTGGATACATTTGTAAAAATGCTTTATGTACGCTATTTTCTAGGTAAAAATATTACTCATTTTTATCTGCATTTATTTATTCATCACCCCTTTCTCTATTGTACATGATGTTTCTTCATAGAAATGTCTGTTTGTGAATTGTAAAGAATGCTATAGCAGCAGTTAACATTTTAAAACCTGTACATTTTCTAAAGTAAACTTGCCAACAAAGTACAACCATATCCTTTCTGGAGTGTAATTATTCATCAACTGTTAAAAACATTCATTGAAATGTTGTTCCATGAGGCACAATCTCTTCACATGCAAAGATGAAGAAACACAGGGCCAAGTTGCATTAAATAATTTAGGAAAGTTTGGATAGCATAGGGCTAGTTTATTTAGTGTGAGCTACGATAGGCAATATTGTTAGTTGTAACCTGGCCACATTTTGATATTAAGACTTTTAAAGGCAGGCCTAGTTTTTGCAAGTTGGAATTAAAAACTTATAGACAGCGCTATGTAGGCTATGCGTGAGTAACTTGGCTTTTTTTACGTCGTAGACGTTTTTGATCCGATTGCATATGCAGTGGGGACAGAATGTATTCGGGCAGTGTTTTAGCTGTTGTTTTGTATTCCAGAACATTGGATTTGAAATGTAACAGTGATTATGAAGTTAAAGTCCAAACTTTCAGCTTTCAGGGTTTTTACATCTATATCGGGTGAACCGTGTATATATTGTAGCCAGGGTTCAAATTGTATAATGTTAACCATGGGGACGCTGTTTGTTGATTGGGGGGGGTCGTAAACTGAAATGTTTTGCTATACATTTTCCGAAGGCAGGCACACACAATCCAATCTTACCGTTCTATATTATAAAATTATAAAGCGCTTTAATCCATATAACAACACTCATTCTTTAGGACGAGCAAAAGCCATGTTTATTCATGAAAAAAGAGACTAAAACACATTACAGTTATGCGCGTAAGCATATTACTGACGTTTTTGTTTCCCATATTGTTCCGTGTGTTTGTTACTAGGAAACGCAACCTTCAATGCTTAACGTTAACCCATGTCTGTCATGGTTTGCGCCTGCTTTTCCTTTGTTCTACGGTCGTTTGTTTCTTTTCCGTTCAACGGGTTAATCTATCTGATTTTTCGGTGTTCCACGCCGGGGTTTCCTTTCTTTCCGACACTTAAGATTTCCTGTGGCTATTTAAGCCTAGGATTTCCTCCTTCCGGTGCTTGCTTGTCATTTGCTCATTTTTGACTTAAAGCCGGTAAGGTATAGGTAGGCACTCTAAGGAGACCTCTTGCCTTCATTACCCTGCTTTGGAGTTACGAGGGACTTGCCTTTTTGTGTATTAGACACATAGGAACACATTTCCTTTGCTCTGGTCTCTCTGAGACAGTCTGTCTTTCTGTTTGCTCTGTGCCTCTCTTTAATTCCTTGTGTTCTCTCTATCGAGAGTGAGAGGCATTTTTTCCTTATTTTCATTTTCTCGAGCCTACGAGTCTCGCTCGCACGATTATTTTCGGGTCGCTATTATTTCTCCCGTTTTGTCAGTCTCCTTAATATTGCTCTCCAGCTGGGAGAGCTGAAGCTGTTTATTCTTTTTGTTTTTTCTCCCTCATTCGCGTATTTTGTCCGTCTCATTGGTGTTCTTTATCGGACACTTAAAGAATCCCCTTTAGTTGCATTTGGACCCCCGAACCATTAGCCTCCCCCTTACAATGTCATTTAAAAATATAGCCTATTAGTTTTGCCGTATGCAATATGTCACGTTTAGACTATACTTATAACCATGTTCATACAGTTGAATGCATCCAGCAAAAAATAAATAATAAAAATTGTTGGCTCTACTATGAGGTGGTAAACCCCCACCATCTAGTGTGGTCTGGGGGCATGCCCCCCAAGATAAATTTTTGTACCTTTTAAGAGTTAAATGCATCACTCTGGTGCACTTTGAGAGGAAAATTAAGATGCTAGATCCATGAAGAATTGTGTGCTCTTGTAACAATCGAAAAACCCATCAACTTGTAAGACGCTTGATCCTACACTTGTACCATCAAATAAATTATGTAAAAATTTGTTGTACTGGTTTATTTAAAGTGTTTGGAATCACAGCCCAAGGTTGCAGTAAAAATATATGGCACCACATGCTACGTCAGATTTAGAGATCACATTCAACTTCACAGTTGGGATACAGCTTTGCTAAGTTGATGCGGGACATGTTTTAAACCATTGTAACCACATTCACATTGATGTAGCTAGCAAATAGATAATTCCTGCAAACAATGTTATCCTCAAAATGCGTTCTGGACCAATGGCTTAGCTCAAGCGACGCTGCAAAGCAGTAGCCTAGAGATCGTTTATGTTAATTATGTGAGTAAAAAAATGCCTTCATTCTGAAACACTGATGGCGATCTGCCCATTCAACGAGCCCCCGATTTGGCCAGATTTCAGATTAAGCTTTCTCAAAATCTATCTACATATAAATAAATAAATTTTATTTTATTTGCAAATGTTATAATACATCCAAAAATATTGTAAGATAACTGTATATTCCCTCAAAACTATTTTCCAAACAGGATATTGTTATCAACTCCTATCATTATTTCTCTGTGGCCCCTCAGTTTTTTAGATGCAGGTCGTGTCACGGTTATTAGCAGCCTTTGCTGTTTCGCGGTTTAATTTACTTTTTGGTGTCGTCGGGACGCTCTATTTGATTTTTTCCACCTCCGTACCGGTGTTTTTATTCCCTACCCCTGTATTGCGTTTCCTGCCGGTTATAAATACATCAGGACTTCCGCATTTCCTCAGTTCAATATTGTCTTTGCTATGTTGACAACGAAGTTGGTAAGGTATAGGAAATGGTTCGTACGAATAAGAAACGCAGCAAGTCTAGTTACAGAATTAGGATTAGATTGGTTTTCTCTTTTATTTCCAATCTTTCTCTTTATCCTTTATTCTTGTAACCTGTTATCTTTTATGTTCAGCTTTCGCAACAAGAGCTCTGGATAACAGGTTTTATTTTCTGTTCTTTTCCGTCACTCGTTTTATGGAGTTTTGTTTGGTTTCACCACCTCTTGTTACGCCTAATTATTTACTGCGTGAGGTTCTTTTGTTAGTTATTCTTGCTGTTTATTGAGATGGCCTCAGTTTTTGGAGGTTGCTTTGTTTTGCCTTGTGCTAGGGAAGTTTTGCTCCCGATCCTGTGTTATCTCCTGGTGCGGCTACTTCCGCGTTTGTGGCGTATCTTTCTAGATACGCTTTTAGAAATCCTTATCGGTCGCGTTTGGTTCTCCGAACCTTACATTCCCCCTTACAGGTCGCCCTTGTTCTGAAACAGTGTTAGGATCCTGTAATTCTGTCTGTTTATTCTTTATTTGTTGTAATTTTCCTGATTTCTTTTCCCTCGCGATTGTCAGTCCGCGTTCCATGTTTTCTGAGATTCCACTCCCTGTCTTTGTCATTGCACTATTCGGGTGATTTTGGGAACATTCGGGTTTCCTCTGTATTTCGTATCTCGTTTTCTACCTTCTGGCTTTATTTATATTTGTATATAATACTAATGTACTAATCATACTAACTGTTAGATTAGATTTAATACTAACCTGCTAACAAACTAACATGTATATAATACTAACCAGCTAACCTACTAACATTAGGGTTTTAGAGTTCACTACTAACATTACTAATTACTAATTCATCTTGAGTTTCTATCTGCAGCTGTCATTTCCCTCCTCGTTATCCTATCCCTGTATCTATCTGTGATTTCGCATTCTCTGCACGTGTCCACTTTCGTGTTCCTCCCCTCTGAGCTGTGCACTTGTTTACCTGCTAACTCCAGGCCGTTTGTTATCATTGTGTCTATGTGTATTCCAGTCCGTGTCTTACGTTTCCCCTGTCATTGTTTTATTGGTCCCTGTTAACCCTCACTGTTCTCACCTGTGAGCAATCTCCCCTCCCTGCTTCTATACACCTGATTCCCATTATGTCTGTCTCCCTCTGTGTGTATATATACCTTGTCATTTCAGTGTTTCTTTGCAAGTTCCTTGTACTAAATATTTTGCTTCTGTGTTGCCTGTTTTTTCCGAGATTCTGCCCGAGCTGTTTGTTTATTCTGTATATCTGTTTTCTAGTTTTTGTTTCCCGAGTTCTTTGCCTGTTGTTGTTTTGTTTTGTATCCAGTCTGTTTTGTTTTCTTTGTGTTCCTACTTCGACTCCCTGGTTTGGACCCCTGCCTGTGTTCTCGCGACCCTGTTTTTGGATTCCGCTTTTGTACCTTTGCTGTGCCTTCCCGGTTACGACCCCTGCCTGTTCCTTGACCATTCTTTGGACTGTGTTTTGTTTCTTTGCCTGTCTCCCTGGTTTTTGACCCTGCCTGTTATACCATGGATTGCTGCCTTGCCCATATTAAAACTTCGGTTTTTCGTATTCTTGCCTGCGTTTGGGTCCTTCCCCCTCCGACTCCTAACAGAAGGAACTCGCCAGTTAGGACCCAGCGGGCAGTCACCAGAGTCATCGTGGCGACTCAGAATTTTTTTGACCCCTTCTTCCACGACAACTACGAAGAATACCTCATGGGTATCTGGGGGCAGAATGCTGAGTTTGCCCGTCGGCATGCCGACCACCACCCATCACCCCGGACCCTTTTTCAGCCCACCTCCCACTCCGTTGGGCTTGGAGTTCTAACCCTCCAGCCGGCCAGCCCTGAACCCACAACCCCTTTCACCACCCAACCTCAACCGTCACCATTTGAAGGGACCTGCCTGGTCCTGTGTCCGGGGAACTATGGGCCCAGGAGAAGACGAGGGGGTCTTGGTTCCTGGCTCCATCGACGGGCTCAGCTACCCGTCGACGGAGGATCCATTTTCCACCCATCCGTGTTTGCCCGTGTCCCGTCCCGCTCCAGCCCTCCTGTCCCATTCCGCTCCAGCCCTCCTGTCCCGTCCCGCTCCAGCCCTCCTGTCCCGTCCCGCTTTCCACCTGTCCTGAGCTGCAGAGCCAGCTTTCCGCCTGCCCTGAGCTGCAGAGCCAGCTTTCCGCCTGCCCTGAGCTGCAGAGCCAGCTTTCCGCCTGTCCTGAGCTGCAGAGCCAGCTTTCCGCCTGTCCTGAGCTGCAGAGCCAGCTGCCGCCTCCTGTCCCTGGGCCGCCTAACCTACAGCCGCTCATTCGTCGCCGGCCACCAGGGCGATGCAGCCATCGCCGCCGGCCTCCACGGCGATGCAGCCGTCGCCGCCGGCCTCCACGGCGATGCAGCCGTCGCCGCCGGCCTCCTGAGCGGTCCTGTCTGCGGCGCCATCCTCCTGAGCGGTCCTGCCTGCGGCGCCGTCCTCCTGAGCGGTCCTGCCTGCGGCGCCGTCCTCCTGAGCGGTCCTGCCTGCGGCGCCGGCCTCCTGAGCGGTCCTGCCTGCGGCGACGGCCTCCTGAGCGGTCCTGCCTGCGGCGCCGGCCTCCTGAGCGGTCCTGCCTGCGGCGCCGGCCTCCTGAGCCGTCCTGCCTGCGGCGCCGCCCTCCAGAGCCGTCCTGCCTGCGCCGCCGCCGGCCTCCAGAACTGTCTCTCCTGCGCCGCCTTCCGGCCTTTATTTCCCTCCTCTGGACCCCCTCCATCCACCCTGCTCAGCATTCCGGACATTATAAACTTTCCCAGTTGTCACCCCTATTCCTTTTCACCCTCCTGACCAGCAACCCGTTTACATTAGGGTAACATTAGGGTTTTAGAGTTCACTACTAACATTACTAATTACTAATTCATCTTGAGTTTCTATCTGCAGCTGTCATTTCCCTCCTCGTTATCCTATCCCTGTATCTATCTGTGATTTCGCATTCTCTGCACGTGTCCACTTTCGTGTTCCTCCCCTCTGAGCTGTGCACTTGTTTACCTGCTAACTCCAGGCCGTTTGTTATCATTGTGTCTATGTGTATTCCAGTCTGTGTCTTACGTTTCCCCTGTCATTGTTTTATTGGTCCCTGTTAACCCTCACTGTTCTCACCTGTGAGCAATCTCCCCTCCCTGCTTCTATACACCTGATTCCCATTATGTCTGTCTCCCTCTGTGTGTATATATACCTTGTCATTTCAGTGTTTCTTTGCAAGTTCCTTGTACTAAATATTTTGCTTCTGTGTTGCCTGTTTTTTCCGAGATTCTGCCCGAGCTGTTTGTTTATTCTGTATATCTGTTTTCTAGTTTTTGTTTCCCGAGTTCTTTGCCTGTTGTTGTTTTGTTTTGTATCCAGTCTGTTTTGTTTTCTTTGTGTTCCTACTTCGACTCCCTGGTTTGGACCCCTGCCTGTGTTCTCGCGACCCTGTTTTTGGATTCCGCTTTTGTACCTTTGCTGTGCCTTCCCGGTTACGACCCCTGCCTGTTCCTTGACCATTCTTTGGACTGTGTTTTGTTTCTTTGCCTGTCTCCCTGGTTTTTGACCCTGCCTGTTATACCACGGATTGCTGCCTTGCCCATATTAAAACTTCGGTTTTTCGTATTCCTGCCTGCGTTTGGGTCCTTCCCCCTCCGACACCTAACACCAGGAGGAGAAGACCACTTTTGCCATCTCGTCATGGGTCTGATTTTGGACACTTGCTGCCTGGTGAGAGCTTGCAGCCTGTGTAGCCTATCTGTAAATATTGTTGAACTGTTATATGTTTAGAAATATTTACGTTACTACCATAGCATAAGTGTTAATGTTATTAATCACTTTGCGCTTGACTGGATTTGTCTTTGAGGTTGTGGTTTGCATTTAAGTGGCTTAGTGTTACCGCCACTACTGTATACCTGGTTATTGCAACACAGGTGGATTTTGGGACGTAACAAGGTTGCTCAAAGAATCGCAATGGTTGAGAAGCGACGTGGAGATGGCCACTTTTCTACTCGACCGGTAAGCTAACTCATTAGCTAGCAAGCGGTGATCAGATCGATCATAATTTTAGCTATTTTCTTCCTTGTTAAGCTGTTAGTTCGGACCATAATTTATTACAGCATGACCGAAAAGAGTATTTCTATGGCATTTTGCTTTTCTCTTACCTCAAACTGGGACATCCATATAGCAAGAGGCTAGTGGGTCAACATCGGATTGCCAAAGGACGAATTGGCGGGCTCCCGGCATAATATGCTTTCAGGCTGCTAGCTGTTTGGTTTATGAGAGGTCATCTAGCATTGGACCCGGTAGCGACGGGCAGAATCAGCTGGCGCGCTTCTAGCTGTTTTGCAGCTCACTTTACCAGCGGAAGTCTGACTCAGAGGTTTGCTGGTTCGACAGAGACCCATCAGCAAATCCGACTGTTGGTAAACTGGTCTCCCGATGCAGTTCTGCAGGCATCAAAATATTAGTGGGCGCTAGCTTCACTCCACTCAGAGACTGCTGCCAACTCACCAGATGCAATCCTCCAGTTTATTTACTAACACTGTCCCGCTGCTCTCCGATATGCAGTAGATATGGATGAATCACTTTAAGGGTTGTTTCCCCTGACTCATTTTCCTATTGAACTCTATGGAAAAATAAGTCAGGAGAAGAAACCCTTAAAGTGATCCATCCATATCTACTCCATATCTGCATATCTGGCCGTAGAGTGATGGTTTGGGGCTCGTTTGATACCTTAGTCATTATGGTCATTATGGGTTATTGAGTGTTCAGTTTGATACCTTAGCCACTTTGTCATTATGGGTTATTGAGTGTAGATTGATGGGCAAAAATGTCAATTTTATCCATTTAAAATTAAATCTACAACACAATAAAGTGTGCAAAAAGTGAAGGGGTTTGAATAATTTTGAGTGCAACTATATATAATTCTTTTCTTTTATTTATTATTTTTACAGCTGTGATTCCACTGTGCTGCTGTGGGTTTCCCACGATGAAGCAAATTGCTCTTTCAGCTGCCTGTAGCCTGCAAACAGGGTGAACTGATAAAACTGTTTATCCCCCTATAGTAGAGCCTTTCATTTAGAAACCTAAACAGGGAAAGCACTTATCACACGAAGGCAGAAATACCTATTTTAGAGAGCTCCGGCCTCCATCCGCAGGCAGGATTAGCTAAATTGATCCCATCTGACAGGTAGAATTATTTGAAAGTCAGAACAATCACATTATGCAAGGAACTCAGTAGCCAGGTGTGAGCTCAGGAATTCTCGATGCAATATCCTGTGTAGGAGAGCACAAGGGACTGCAAATTCAGCAGCTGCTGCAGTGGCGGCTATGGCCCCATGTACAGATAATGGTTAAGTGAAGTTGTGCCACTGAGTTAACATTATTCCTCTCTCTCATTCTCACTCAGGCCCTGCATGGAATTTAGCCCTACTCTGCTGATGTACTCCATATTTTAGCATATATTTACTTTTTCTCAGTGCAGCCAGCTGTTGTCCTTTATTATTTACAGTATGTCAGGTTTTATTGATATAAAAAAAAGTCTTTGTTTTTTTATGTAGACAAGATGGGAGAAAAACAAAACTTGTGTATTGTGGGTTTTTAACAGCAGGAAAAAATTGAGTAGAGCTAAATATGTTTTTGAAATTAGTTGTGTCATTTATGGCAGAAGTTGTAATGGTTGCCAGTCTTCCATCCCGGGGTAAAACGTATTCATTTCTCATTAGCTAAAGTTCCCTTAATGGTTGTTTGTTGTTCCCATATTAATTGCATTTTTTCTATTTCATGATTTAATTTGTGATGGTTAATATATGAATATTATGAGAATATAAATCAATAACTGACAGTTGTATGGGAGCAATCTGTCTAAATGGAATGTTTAAATGGAACTAGAGCAAACAGCATGGTGGCCTCCTTTTTAGCAACACAAAACAGAATGATTTAGATTCCTGTTACCATCACTATGGCTTTTGTTATTCAGGCTGCAGTGAAATTGGCATGTTCCCAGTTGCACATATCTTCAGGCTGTGTTGACTAATATTTTTCACCAAAGGCTTTCCACATTTTGACCCAAGGCAAACAATAATGATTGCAGAGCATTCCAAATTAAAAAAAGCCCACCCTGCCATTGTATGCTTTATTGAAAAGTCCTAAAAAAGTCAAGTCTGTAGATCTGTTGCTGAGAAAATAGCATAATCTAATAATAAAAAGCCACCATGCCTAGGAGGTAAACTACGATTTATTTCATTTAACATGTTGATTTGTGGTGTTGACTATTTGCATGGCCAATACACTCATTTTAATTTCCAATCTCTGGGAAGTTTATGGCTGAGCATTAGGGATTAGTTTTGGCCATTGCCTGCTGATTATAATCCTCTAAAGTGAGTGGGCTTCCGGGGACTTCTCTATTTACTCAAGTTTATTTATTTATTTACTTGGCATAGTGGAAGATATATTTTTACCTATTCCATTAACACTTTGCAGAGAAGCACTTTATTCAAGTGATAAAATGTTAGCACCATTGCCTTGCTTTATTTATGCCTTGCAGTGTTTTTCTCTCTGATGTCCTAAGATTAGAAAATGTAATCCTCTTTTTAAAACAAATTTTATCCTCTGTTTTTTGCATCTTCTCCCATTTTGGAATGCCCAGTTGTACGTGTAATCCTCCTTCATCTTTGCAACATCTTCTGGAGACAGGAGACAAGTTACCAACTACCGCTTATTTTCACTCTACAGTCCATCAGCAGACATGTGTCAGATTATAATAATTTATGCATCCAAATGACCAGAGAAGTCACTAGTCTTGAACATTGAAACGGGGGAAACCTTGCAGAATAAACCTTTACTCCATGGGAAACTTCATGCCCAGTTGTATATCACCCCCATGGCCATTGTCATCACGGACACAGTCAGGAGTCAACTCCGGACCATAAGGCTTCAAAAGATATTATCTGAACACATCTCGCAGGAGTCCAGCTTAATCCTTTTTAATTTACTGCAGAGAAATTGGGAGAAAGTGAATGTTGCTCAGGACAAGCATTGTGCATGTGGTAACCTGAAACAGAGGCAGCTAATACTGTGAAATGACCTACAACACTGTTTTTACAGCCATAATTGAGTTCCATAAACAAACTCTGCACAAAATTGCACAAACACAGAAATCTAATCTCTGTCTGTGATGTTTCTCACCACATGGCTCCTGCTCTTTTTATCAGGACTTAATTTTCACTCTGCTGACAAGAAACGCACAGCCTTTACTAGAAATAGTGTATTGGACATGGGCTTTTGCTGAGTGATCTTCCGATGGAGGCATTTCTCTTCTGGTCACTGACCACAGAAAGTGTACTTTGGAGTCAAATGTTTATAGGAAGAGTTGTGCCCCGCAGGATTTATGGCTGCGACATGGTAGCTTGCGTTTCGTTCCAACAGAAATGTTAGTGCTAATGACTCTATATGCTCATTAATATTACCAGCATGCACAGTTAATTTGCTTTATTAAGGTCTGAATGTTGACTGTTTGATTCCAGATCCGATACAGCAGAGAGGATTTTCTGGCATGCTATGTCATCTTCCTGAGCGCTTGCTGCAGTTGCACTTTATGATTCATTCACGCTGGCTTTGTACACCACAGATTTGTAAAGTTTGGGTATATCTGGGATTTATTTGAGTATAATTATTTCTGTCAGCCCTCTGCATCACTGCTGAAATGAAACATCTTTGTTATGTCTGAATTGGGTCCTTCTGGAATAAATATTTACTGTGGAGTGAGAGTCTTTTGTTTTTGCAATAATGGACAGACAGGAGAGATTTTGGGGAACTGTGTACCTTTTGTTTTCTTCTGCCTGGAACATGCAGCTACTTTCACCACCCCCGGTGAAGGATATTTGCCTATTCAATCCTTCTAAGGGTTGTCCCTATCCTTGTCCTTGTACCATAGTGACTCCTCTAAAACCCACTGGTAAACCAGGGGGGCTCATCCTGCTATTGAGACGTGTTGCTCTCTGATCCTGAGTTGGTGCCCTGCGCTCTTGGCTGTGGTTATAGCCATTGAATCCTGGAGTGATGGGACATCAACAGCACATCGCCCATTTTCCCCATGGGAACCAGAGATAGGAGGGGGTAGAAAACAGCCCAAATCTCTGTCCTCAAACTACAGGGGATGAAATCCCAACAATGAGAAGCCCAGCATGTGCTGAAAATAGAGCGGTAATCTGCTTATTCAGAACCATTATGGTATACTTACAGCCTTCAAAATTGTGCACAAGTTACAGCACAATCTTCAAAGCTTCAGTCTGGCTGCCCCTTGATGGAAGAGGCAGATAAAGGTGTATTGTTTTGGTTCCTCTTTCTTTTCCCAGCAGACATATGCCCTCTGTGATTTACTCCTTCACTGAAGCCCCCCCCCCCCCCCCACCATACACACACGCAAACACACATACCCCAGTAAATCTTTAAATCAGGGGACAAGCAAGCAAGTCCATCAGCCCTGTGCCCTCTTGGAATGCCATCATTGCTTACTCAAAATAGCATCCCATTTCTATAATTATACATCCAAGCCCTCCACAATCTGCTTATGTGAAGTAAGCTCTCTGCCTGTTGCGCCCTGTGATGCATTCTGATTTTTTCAGACAAAAAAATTTCCCCCAAAATGAAACATGTGGGACCCAACAATTATCTCCTTAAATGCTGTGTTTCACAGCAATTGCCTTGACTTACATGTTGTTGCTGAAAAATGGGGCACAGGAGATGGCAGTGGCAAGGTGAACAATAAAAATGCAACACAAGCAAACCAATTATCCTCCCCTCCTATTCATTTCACAACCAATTGCCTTGGATGTGTCCCAATCTAAACATTCACTGAAATGAATGAATTCACTCTAAGAGGACAAAGTTAGTTTTCAGTTTTCGCAGTAATGAAAGAGCCAACACAATTTAAATAAATAAAAAGAGTCATGCGGACTCGTGGTTAAAAAAGAGAACTAAATATTGGGAGGGGCCAAAGTGTTGTAGCTTTGAATGAGGCACTTAATTTAAATTGCTAATTTGTATGCCATCCACTAAGTTACGGCTTGGTGGGGCATGCCCCACACATATACAGCACCAAGAGTTTGTCACTTTTCAGGGTTTCCTACAGAAGTTACCACAATGAACACAGACTCTCAGCCCTTAAGAACATTGGTTTCTGTGTTCCAGCCGGCGTATGGCGTGTAGCGAGCCATTGCACTGGCGAAGTGACAATTTTGTCATGGATTTTCACATGCCTGAGGTTAAACTGCAATTCGCGCTTGCTCCGACCACCAGCTCAGAACAGGTTTATGGCGCAAATTGCACCACGGTGGATGCCAAGTTAAGCTTTCGGGGCTTTCCCAACAATGCATGCATGATCATAACCTATTCAAAAGCCAATCAAACATTTTAGTGGAACATATGCTGTCCATTTTGCTTTTTAATCTATATATGCTTCCCTTGGGCAATATCATCAGGAGACATGGCATTTCCTTTCACAGCTATGCTGATGCTACACAACTTTATGTTACTGTGTCTCCTGGTGACACAAGGCCTATTGATGCCCTTTTAAAATGTATTTTAGATATTAATGCCTGGATTGTACAAAACGTTTTACAGCTAAACCAGTATAAAACAGAAGTTCTAGTTATTGGCCTTGAGAGAGAAATTGGCTGCAAAATTACATTCACTGTGGCTTATCCCCAACCATCAAATCTGAAAGTCATCAAATCTGCCTTTTATCACCTGAAAAATTATTACTAGAGTGTGATCTTTTCTCTCTCAGAGCAATACAGAGAGACACGTTTGGTGTTGTGTGTTGACGTGATCGTGGATGGGGGGTGGGGTTGTATGGGTGCTGCTGTGATTGCGGACTGTCACTTGCATATGTATTTTGCCTAGCACTGACCGTGATGCAACCTGTTTAATGTTACTCCCATTTCCCTATGTTTTACTTTTCTACTCTGTGTGTAGGCTACAGTAGGCCTATACTGAGTAGGCACCTCAATAAAACTCCTTTCTCTCTCTCTTCACTGCTGTTGCCTACACAAGTAGCAGAGAATCCCTACAACAGTCAGAATGTTATGTAAATGGAAAATACTGTTATAAATTTAATTTTGTTTCATTAACCCGTTCATGCATGGTGTCCACTACAGTGGACAGGGTTTTCAAAGTTTATTTCTTGTCATGGTTATTGGCAGCCTCTGCTGTTTCTGTGTTCAGTGTTCTTTTTGGCATCGTTGGGACGCTCTATCGGATTTTTTTCACCTCCGTTCCGGTGTTTTATCCCTTTCACCTGTTTTGGATTTCCTGCTTACTATATATAGCTCAGGACTTCCACCTTTCGCCACTTCGATATTGTCTTTGCTATGTTGACAACGAAGTCGGGAAGGTATAGGAAATTCAGTCGCTGCATTTCTGGTTCGTATGAATAAGAAACGCAGCAAGTCCGGTTAGAGAATTAGGTTTAGATTGGTTTTCCCTTTTACTTCCAATCTTTCTCTTTATCCTTTATTCTGGTTACTTGTTATCTTTTGTGTTCAACTCTTTCGCCACAAGAGTTCTGGATAACAAGTTTTATTTTCTGTTCTTTTCCTTCACTCGTTTTATCGAGTTTTGCTTTGTTTCACAACCTCTTGTTACGCCTAATTATTTAGTTCTTTTGTTAGTCATTCTCGCTGTTTATCGAGATCGCCTGTTTTTGAGGTTTCTTTGTTTTGCCTTGTGCTAGGGAAGTTTTGCTCCCGATCCTGTTATCTCCGTCCTGGTGTGGTTACTTCCACGTTTGTGGCGTATCTTTCTAGGTCACGTTTGGTTAGCTATGCTCGAGCCACCCGCTACGTTCAGTGACCTGGTCATCACGGCTATACACCTTGGTAACCGGATCCGTGAGCATGAACCTGAGCATAGTAATCACTTGGTCCGTTTTAAATCTGCCTTGCCAGTAGGTATTCCACGCAGTTCACCCAGCTATCCCTCCGCTGATCAGGAGGAACCCATGCAGGTGGATGGGTCGTCTATCCATAAGTCTAGTAGAGCTAAACCGCGGGTTTATACTGGTGCCAATACTGCAAGTGTAGGGGTCATACAAAGGATCGATGTCCTAAGTTGGCGGGAAACGAGGGGTCTCACGGGGGAAAAGGTCCCCAGTGAAAAAAATAGTACTCCTTCTCGGACCCTGTTACCTGTTCAACTGTTTTGGGAAGGACGATCGGGTAGCGTCAATGTTTTTATTGATTCGGGGGCAGTGTAGTCTTTTATTGACGCTAAACGGGCCAGGTATTGAAAGATCCCTACACACCGACTTAATAGCTCTCGCCAGGTTACCGCTCTTGATAGTCGTCCTTTGAGTTCCGGGATTATTGAGCAGAGAACTAGCACCGTAGAGATGCGCATTTCTCTCCAGGGTCACTTGGAGAGAATAACATTCTTTCTTATTGACTCCCCGTCATACCCACTGGTGCTTGGTCACTCATGGCTAAGGTTACATGACCCTCATGTCAGCTGGGGTAGAGATAGGGATCCTATTCCTCAGTGGGGTCCTCGGTGCCAATCGCATTGTCGGTCTGCAGGCCACGCCCCTGACCTCTCCAAACTCAGTTCTGACTGCGATTCAGAGAGGGCTGAGTTCCTCTACGACCCAGTTACCTCCTTCGCTGGGAGTGGAGAGGACAGTCTGTCCTGGGATCCCTTTGCTGAGGGGGGTTCCATGAAGCAGGATGATTTTTCCAATGGCACTCAAATTCGCTTTACCTGCAGGTGTTCCAGCGAGTACTCTGACCTCGCAGAGGTCTTTAGTAAACAAAGCGCTACCAGATTGCCACCTCATAGACTATATGAGCTGTACCTGGGTACTGTTCCTCCCAGGGGTTCACTGTATACCCTATCAGCCCCTGAGAGCGCTGCTATGAAGCAATACATAGAGGAGTCTTTGCCTAATGGTTTTATCGCACCGTCGACGTCACCAGCCAGCACTCGTTTTTTTGTTGGGAAGAAAAAAGATGGAGGGCTTAGACCTTGTATAGGCTATAGGGGCCTCAATTACATCACCATTAAAAACAGGTATCCTCTTCCACTCATGAACTCCGCATTTGAGCGGTTACAGGGGGCGTTGGTTTTTTCTAAACTTGACCTTATCAATGCCTACAATCTTGTGCACATGCGTGAGGGCAATGAGTGGAAGACAGTGTTTAACAGGCACCACGGACACTATGAGTACCGGGTGATGCCGTTTGGTCTTTCTTCCAGGCATTAGTGAACGATGTTTTGAGAGAAATGCTGGAGAAACTTGTCTTTGTTTATTTAGATGACATTTTAATTTTTTCTCCAGATCTCTCATCCCACATCGCTCATGTTAGGCAGGTTTTGGAAGCAATTCTTAAAGCCCAACTATTTGTTAAGGCCGAGAAATGCGCTGTTGGGTAAGTGAGGACTAGGTAAAATGTGTATTTTCTGAATCCAGCGGTTCCAACAGTCAATGCCCTTGTTAAAATGTTCAGCACTCTGAATACTGAACACAAGCGATATTGCGTGCTAGAACCCCTCACTTAACCTACATTCAAAATAAGCTTTACGTGATTTAGTTTAATAATAATTATTAAAAATGACAATCATCAATTAAATCGCCAAAATCGTTAATAGGTAAGTCGAACAGTAACCTGGTGGATCAACCAACAAGCCAAAACAAAGTCTAAATCAGGTCTTGAGATTAAATAATTTTATTAAATGAAAAACATTCAATTGGAATAATGAGTTGAAATCACACATTCACTAAGGAATGTAGGCTGACTACTTATAATTTACAAAATGGAAGACATTAAACCAGACATTAATTAGGAAATACCAGTAAAGAGAGAGATAAGCCAAAAATTGCCAAATTATTTACCCTCCAGCTGAACAGGAACAAAAGGAAACGCACGAGGAACCAAAAAGAAAGACTTCTCCAAACAAACTCCACAATTGACTAACTTCTTTTTCTGCGGTACACTCATAAAATACCTCCACAGGAAGACCATCCCTGTCCTGATTGGGTTAAGGTGTGGGGGAGGGGTCATTTATGACAAAGACTGGCTTATCTTTGATGGGGGGTTGAGAATGAGAGAGAGAGAGACAGAGATAGAGAGAAGGGGGGAAATATTAGATATCCTACATCCCTCTCTTGTAAGAATAGGTGCATGCACCTGCTAAAAACCTATTCTTACATCACCAAATAGGAATCACATTACACATTTGGACATTGAAGATGCAGTTACCTGCTAACAACAAAAACAACTGTCCAAATGGTTCACCAACCATTTTTAAAACATTTAGTCCATGCCCAGTTTAATAGTCCCTTTGTGATCTAGAGTCATATCTCTATTAGACACTCTTTTGTGTCGCTGCTGTTATGACACCCTGGTTCAGTCTCTTCCTTCTCCAGTGTCCGGGTATCTAGACTGGCAAGGGACCAGAAGTTCCCTGGACTTGGGTAACATGCAGTGCTTTTTCCATTAGTGTTGCAATTGCGTGAGTGAAATGCAACCTACTCCACAGTGTCTCTACCAGTTCTGCACGGCGTGCGGGGGCTCTGTCTCCTGTGACAGGAAGCTGGACGATCCACAGGTGGCAAAGTGCAGTCAGGGCCTCTCTTCTGACGGGCGGGGAAGCTCCTCTTTCCCTGTCGGAATCCATTTTGGCTCCTTCAGCCTGGATCCAATTGGGTGGACTGCTGACGGCAGTTGCTTAGGCTAGCTTCCCGCGGCAGGGTGTGGGACCGGTTGCACTTGTTTGCACTTGTGTCTGTGGGTGTCCTTTAGGGAATGGCAGGAGAAGACTGTGGGAGTTGAGGGCTTAGGCATTAACACTCATAGCAACATGTGAAGACCGGAACAATTAATGATAGCACTGCATGTTATGACCGCTGTCAGTCCATGCCGGGGAACCTTACGGACAGGGTTTACCTTCCACGGGATTGCCAGTCTAAATAATCACATGAATAGGGCTGACTTGTCCAGAAGTGTCTATGAACAGTATTTGGCGGGGCACCTACACTCTATAAAAGGGACTTAAACACAACATGGGCATGGTATTAGGTTAAAAGGTGGTGGTAGGGATGGGGGGGGGGGGGGGGGGGCAGAGAGAGGCAGAGAGAGAGAGGCCAAGAGAGAGAGACAGAGAGAGGGAGAGAGAAAGAGCACAGGACATTAGGCAACATCCCGTCAGCGCTTTCCACACCAGCTCCGTCTGCTTTTTTGCGTTCATTGTGGCAGACGGTAAGGTGCTTATGGATCCAGAAAAAATTCTGGCGGTTAAGAAGTGGCCCACGCCAAATTCTGTGAAGCAAGTACAACGCTTCTTGGGTTTCGCTCATTTTTATCGGAGATTTATCCATAGTTTTAGCACGGTAGCCGCTCCCATCACAGCCCTCACTAAGAAGACATCTCCTGCTCACTTCCAGTGGAATCCTAGGGCTGAGGCAGCTTTCACTGAGCTAAAGAGGAGGTTCTGCTCCGAACCTATCTTGATAACTCCCAATCCCTTCCCTCCCCTTTGTAGTAGAGGTCGACGCCTCTGAGTTGGGGATTGGAGCCATTCTTTCCCAACACTCTCCGCTGGACAGCAAGCTTCACCCATGTGCATATTTCTCTCATGTTCTTACATCTGCCGAGAGAAATTACGAAGTCAGAGATCAGGAGCTGTTGGCAGTCAAATTGGCGTTGGAGGAGTGGCGTCATTGGTTACGGGGCGGGGAGCATACCTTTTCGGTCTGGACCGACTATAAAAACTTGGAGTACATCCAACAGGCTAAGACACGCAATTTGCGAGAAGCCCGTTGGGCTTTATTTTTCACCAGGTTAAATTTCATCCTGACCTATCGTCCCGGGTCGAGGAATATTAAACCTGATGCATTGTCACACATTTTTGACCGGTCTGACAAGGAGTCATGCCCCGAGCCTGCGGTCCCCAGCTCACAGATTGTGGCCCCAGTTATGTAGGCTATTGAGGCTGCTGTGCAGAAGGCGCTGTGTTTGGATCCCGGTCCAGGTGGGGGTCTGCCCCATTGCCTGTTTGTACCGTCCCGGGTTGCGATCGTGGGTCCTCCAGTGCGGTCATGCTTCACAATTAGTGGCCCATCCGGGCGTTCACCGGACTAAGGAATTTATTTCCCGTCGGTTTTGGTGGCCCAAACTTGAGAGCGATGTGCGGGATTTTGTCACCGCATGTACTATTTGCCCTCGTAACAAGGGTTCCCGGCTTTCTCCTTCGGGTCTCTTGCATCCACTTCCTATTCCCAGTCGTCCCTGGAGTCACATCACCCTCAATTTTGTGATCGGTCTGCTGCCGTCCCATGGGAACACCATTATCTTGGAGGTGGTTGATCGATTTTCGAAGGCGGCGCATTTCATCGCACTTCCCAAACTGCCGTCTGCTCAGTTAATGGTGGACCACGTTTTTTCGGGTGCACGGCCTTCCTCTGGATGTGGTGTCAGATTGCGGTCCCCAATTTGCCACTAGATTCTGGCGCTCCTTTTGTATTATGTTGGGGGTGTCCGTCAGTCTTTCGTCCGGGTTTCATCCGGAGACCAACGGACAGACTGAACGCACCAACCAGAGTATGGAGAGCACCCTTCGGTGTCTGGCTGCATCCAATCCCACACCTGGAGCCGCCATCTCGCCTGGGCCGAGTACGCTCATAATACCTTGCATAACGCGTCCACTGGTCTCTCTCCTTTTGAGGCTCAGTTGGGATATTTAACTCCCTTATTCCCTGAGTTGGAGAGAAATGCGGGGGTGCCTTCCACCGCTTCCTTCGTTCACAGGTGTCGAGCGGTCTGGAGGCGGGTACACTCTTCTCTATTACGCGCTTCGGCTAAACAAAAAGTTGTGGCAAACAGGCATCGTCGTCCTGCTCCTCCCTCCCGGGTGGGGCAACAAGTGTGGCTTTTCACATGGGACCTGCCCCTGCGAGTTGAGTCTTGTAAACTTGCGCCTCGGTTCGTGGGTCCTTTTAAAATCATTTGCAAACTCAGTGACTGTGCGCCTTCAGTTGCCGTCCTCCATGCGCATCCATCCTACCTTCCATGTCTCTCGCCGCCTCCTCCCCGGTTCTTGGAGGGAGGTATGGTCTATACCATTTGGCGAATTTTGGCTGAGAGGCGTGTAGGCAAAGGCTACCAGTTTTTGGTGGACTGGGAGGGTTATGGTCCTGAGGAGCACTGCTGGGTCCCCTCCAGGAACATCTTGGACCCGGCACTTATTAGGGACTTTCGTAGAAGCAGGGCTGAGGGATCTCCGGGAGCCATCCTTAGAACGGGGGTCCTGTCATGGTTATTAGCAGCCTCTGCTGTTTCTGCGTTCGGCCATCGCCGATGCGTTCAACCATTGTCAATAGTCGATTCCATCGATCATCGTCCCAAGCTCAGTGAGTAAGTTTGCAATGAACACACTTTTATCGTTTGTATATTTTTTCCTCGTGAGAAACATTTGTGCCCTCCCAACCACTTGTGGGCAGACTCCTCTGACATTTGTCTAGATTTTGATGTGTTCCATCTTGTTACATTTGATAGGCTTCTGTACTTTTCATACATTGAAGGTCAAAATGGCAAAATGTGGCCACATGCCAAGTACCTCTGGTATTTCTGTGAAAAGCTTCTATACCAAGAGAACAGAACAGGTTACAAATATATATTCTTACTAAATAAGATTCAAGGAATGGTATAATTTATATGCTTCTCCTGACAAATTTTCCTATTGAACTCTATGGAAAAATAAGTCAGGAGAAGAAACCCTTCAAGTTATCCATCCATATCTACTGTATTTCTGGCAGCAGAGTGATGGTTTAAGGCTTGTTTGATACATCAGCCCCTTGATGACTTTGAGCCATTTAGCCAACCATGTGGTCCATACTGTTCCAGTGTAATTTACAGCTAAATCTAGTCCCACCCCCCGATTCCCGTAGAGATCCATTCAAATGCAGAGAGGTTATATTATCGCTTGTAGAAGTACCAGAAAATAAGATATCAAGAGTCTTTTGATGTTCTTGGGTTACAGACATCAGGAAGTCATGGCATGCAAAGGATATGTAACCAAATATTAAAAATGATTACTTTATTCTACATTATGTTAAACTGTCCAATATTTTTTGATGCCCAAAAATGGGGGGAGGGGGGAGTCTGCACTTCTGCACTTCATTGTCATTGTATCCTTTCAAACTCAAAGTGCTAGAGTACAGAACCAAAATAACAATGAGATAATTAATGTTATTCACTTCACCTGTCAGTGGTTTTAATGTTGTGGCTGATCGGTATATACACTGCCTGGTCAAAAAAAAAGTCGCACACTCTAATATTTCGTTGGACCGCTTTCAGATTTGATTACGGCGTGCATTCGTCACAACATTTATTTCCATCCAGAGTTGCATTAATTTTTGGCCGAGATCTTGTATTGACAACGGGAGAGTCGAACCACTCCGTAAAGTCTTTCACATAATCCTTTTCATACCTTTGATGCATAATGTCCAAAGTAGTGGACAATTTTGTAACTTTTTCAAAATTAAGAAAATTGAAAAAATTCATTTTGAACATTCATTCACATGTCCTTACAAGTAATAAAAAACATGTGCAAAAAATATTGCTTTGTTTTGTAATAATTCATGCATGAAAGGGTTAATAGGCTACGAGTGCTTCAAAATACAAGAGATATCAAAGAAAATAACAGACCAGAATATATTGAAAGGGGACGCGAGAAGAGTATACAACATTATATCAATTTAACGTTTAGCATTATGTTAAAAAAGCTGGCTAAAATTGCGTTGTTTAAACACTGCCCTGTGATTTACTTATGAGTTATTCTTCTAGGCTTGTTTCATAAAGCCATAGAAGCCTGAGTCCGGGTTGCATACAGACTCTGTGTTTTGACAGCCTACACCTTTATTGTTTGCGTTGGTTTCTGTATTATCAGAAAGGCTTCCACTGCCACCCTTCGCCCGATCTCGTTTAAATTTGCATGGAAATAAAATTAGATCTTTACCTGGAAATTTTTGGTTTTGATATTTTTAAATGTAAGCTCAAAACTTAACGTTTTAGCCTGGCTTTTACCAAGGATTTCATTTATATTTTTATTTATTTTAGCATTCTTATCTTAAAATTTGACCTTAAATTTTGGTTTGCACTAGTCTCTCGTTTTATTGTTTTACGGTTTTATTCTTTTATTGTTTATTATTTTTTTAATAAAATAATTTTATTCTTGTTGGATATATGTCTGTCAATCACATTTGCATGGAAAGCACTTTGAACTGCATTTACTTGTATGAATGGTGCTATATAAATAAAGTTTGATTGATTGATTGATGGTCCATTTTGACTTTAATGCAGTATAAATTCCCCAAGCAGGAGAAATGCATACTTTTGTTTATGGCTGTTATTATACTGCATTGTGGTACACCCATCTGTAAGGAGAATGACAATAAACGCAGTTCTGTCAGTACAACTCACGTATTCAAATTACATGTTTTAATGCCTACCATGTGTCTAACCCCCATTCCTCTGTGCTCTATGCCTCGCTCTAGGAGGTCCAACCACCGCAGGCACAGCCCGGCTAACCTGGTCTGCCCACCCCTGTCCTCTTATAAGGAACTCTCAGTGGTGGATGAACTATGGAACTGCCGGTCAGCTGTCCAGAAAGCTGACTTCATCACTGCCTACGCCAAGATGAAGTTCCTCCACTTCCTGGCTCTCACTGAGACCAGGATCACCCCAGATAACACGGCCACTCCAGCTGCTCTGTCTGATGGCTACTCCTTTTTGCACACCCCCAGGGCCTCTGGCCGAGGCGGGGGCACTGGTTTGCTTATTTCTCAGTCCTGGAAATTCTTCATGCCCTCTGTACACAGCCTAAATATCTCCTCCTTTGAGTTTCATGCAGTCACTGTAACTCACCCGTCTAAACTTAACATTGTTGTTCTCTACCGCCCTCCAGGTCCACTCAACGCTTTCCTGGATGAACTGGACACTCTTCTGAGCTCCTTCCCTGAGGATGGCACCCCTGTAATTCTACTGGGCGACTTCAACCTCCAGCCAGAGAGCTCCCACCCACAAGGCTGGTAACCAACTAGACCTTGTATTCACCAGGAGCTGCGCCACGTCTGAACTCACGGTGACTCCGCTCCATGGATCGGACCATTTCTTTTTTTCATTCTCTCTCTCCTACCCACTCTCCCGCAACTCCTCTAACAAGCTACCCTCTGTAACTTTCAGGAGAAATCTCTGCACTCTCTAGCACTCCTCTCTCTTTACCTCTGCTCTCTCTGCATTTCCTCCTCCTGCATCTTTTGTTAATTTGACTATTGATGTTGCCACCTCCATGTTTAACTCCTGCCTCTCTCAGTCTCTCGACTCACTATGTCCTCTTGTCTCCAAACCAGCCCGATCATCACCCCCCTGCCCATGGCTGACGGATTCTCCGATCCAGCAGAACCACGCTGCGAGCTGCTGAGAGAAAGTGGAGGAAATCCAGATCCCCAGATGATCTGGCCTCATATCACACTCTGCTGGCAGCCTTCACATCAGCAACAACATCTGCTAAGACTTCATTTTTTCAGTCAAAAATGAATGCATGTATGTCTAACCCACGTAAACTATTTTCCACCTTCTCTTCCCTGCTGATCCCTCCTCCACCCCCCCTCAACCTCTTCCCTCTCTGCAGATGACTTCCTGATCCACTTTGAAGAGAAGGTAGCCATGATCCGAAACTCCTTCACGCATCCGGCGATGCCCCATATCCTCCATAATGAACCCACCACTACACTTTCGTCCTTTAAGACTCTGGTGGACACAGATGTACTCCAACTTGTAACAAACCAGCGTGCAACCACCTGCCCACTGGACCCCATCCCTTTCGCAGTCCTCCAGTCTATATCCGGTGAGGTCCTTCCATATCTGTCCTCCATTATCAACACCTCCTTAACCTGTGGCTATGTTCCTGCTGTTTTCAAAACTGCCTGTGTTTCCCCACTCCTTAAGAAACCTAGCTTAGACCCCTCTGACGTCAGAAACTATCGTCCTGTGTCTCTCCTGCCCTTTCTGTCCAAAGCTCTTGAATGAACTGCCCTTAAACAACTGTCTGTTTTTCTCCACCAGAACAACCTGCTTGACCCTCATCAGTCCGGCTTTAGAATCAGTCCGGCCTCAAACTGTGCTCCTGGCTGTGACCAAGGTACTTGCCACTGTTAGAGCCTCCTCCCTCTCCTCTGTCCTGATTCTCCTTGACCTGTCTGCTGCGTTTGAGACGGTCAACCACAAAGTCCTGATCTTCACACTGGCTGAGACGGGCATCTCTGGAACTGCCCTCTCTTAGTTTACATCCTATCTCACAGATACATCCTACCAAGTCTCCTGGAAGGGCTCTGTCTCTGCACCTCATCCACTTTTTACAGGAGGCCCGCAGGGATCTGTACTGGGTCATCTGCTGTTCTCCATTTACATTAAGTCTCTTGGTTTGGTTATTAATTCACATGGCTTCTCTTACCAGTTATGCTGATGACACTCAACTCTTCCTCTCTTTCCCTCCCTCTACCCCACAGGTAAAGGAGAGGATATCTGCTTGCCTGGCTGACATCTCTGTGTGGATGTCTAGCCATCGTCTGAAACTCAACCTCGACAAGACTGAGCTGCTCTTCATGCCATACAAGACCTCCCCGCTTCTAGACTTGTCCATCACCGTCGACGGAACCATGGTGACCGCCTCCCGCTCTGCAAGGAACCTGGGGGTGGTCCTGGATGACCAGCTGGACTTCAAAGAACACATCAGGGTAACGGCACGGTCCTGCAGGTTCCTCCTGTACAACATCAGGAGGATTCGGCCGTACCTGACCACCTACTCCACCCAGTTTCTTGTCCAGACTATGGTCACCTCACATCTGGATTACTGCAACTCCCTTCTCACAAGCCTACCAACCTGCGCCATTCTGCCCCTACAACTGGTCCAGAACGCGGCCGCTCGGCTTGTGTTCAACCTCCCGAAGTTCTCTCACGTCACCCCCCTGCTGAGGTCACTCCACTGGCTGCCGGTCGTGGCCAGGATCAGGTTCAAAGTTCTGACCCTGGCCTGAACCAGGCCCCTCCTACCTACAGGACTTAATCCAGCACTACGCTCCTGCTCGACCACTTCGCTCTGCTGCTGCAGGGGCGACTTGCACTCCCCCCCCCCCCTCCGTGTTAACGGCTCCCGCTCGTCCCGACTGCGGAGCTTTTCCACCCTAGCTCCCCAGTGGTGGAACGAACTCCCCACTCTGCTGCGCTCAGCTGAAACACTGTCTGTTTTTCGTCGTGGTCTGAAAACGCACTTTTTCAGACTCCAGCTCGACTAAAATACCTATATAGGGCCATTCTATAGTACTCGCTTCCTGTTTTTTTGCTTGTTTTCTATTTAACTTGTGTTTTTGGTTATTTTATAGTTCAGAATGTATAGCTGACTGTGTGTACCACTCATGTTTATTACTAGGGATAGCTCCTACGCTGTGAGAAAGTTGTGCTTTGTCGGATTTGCTTTGTAGTCGCGTCAATGACCTTCAATATGCACTTATTGTACGTCGCTTTGGATAAAAGTGTCTGCCAAATGATTGTAATGTAATGTAACTTGAACATAAGAAAGTAGAGATAAGTAGCCAACTAGTGTAAAATAACATGATGCCGTGGGTTGGTTTTTCTCCTGTCCTCCCCAATTTTTTGAGTCACCAGCCGCCCACTGTGCCATACCATGGAGCAGCAGCTATATGGCCGACGCTGTAGAAAGTCACAAAACTAGAAATCGTGCCAACTCCACTTCTGATCTACTTTTCGTTCTAGCTCATCAGTAGCTTGTCACTTAACAGATCAAACCAATCGAAATACAACTGTACGTGTGACCCGTTCAAAAATAAGGTAGGCTAAATAGTTTTTCTCTCTTTTAGGGGCAGTAATAAAGAATCCTCTCATGAGGGGGACAACAGAGGAAGCTCTGCAGTCCAAGGTGTCGAGGAGGAGAGAAGGAGAGGGCGAGCATCTGGAAAGAATTGAGGAAGAGGAGTAGCCACTCTAAAATTAGTTCTACTTCATACCTTTCAGACCGTCATTATGGTTGAAAGTGTGGATATTATCCCTCACGCTCCACGCAGGTCGAGTAATTATATCAACAAAGTCACATCAGTGACGTGACTGAGTAGGCCCGCAGTATAAAACCGCTTGTCAGCCTACGCACTGCCTCTTTTATCTTCTCGCAATTTCTGCTCCGCAGCATCTGTTTGTTCGGATTGCTAGCTTGCAGGTCCAGGTAGGGTAAGCGCAAGGTAGGACCTACGCGTTGAATTGTCTGACAACCTGCGACCTGTGGTCGGAGTGCGAATTGCCCTCCAAGGTTGAGACAATTTTCTCCCTCCCTGTCCCTTCTTTTTCCTGTTTGTGTAAGGATATTTCTGTATTTTCCCTTCATTCCATTAGGCTACTTTTCTGTCTTTCTCTGTCTAGACATTCCGAATCGTGTTCCGTGGTTTGCCCACGGTCCCCACCCGGATTTCCTCGCCATGCTCTGCCTGAAATGGCGGGTTTTGCTAGCTGTCTCTCGGCTATCAGAAAACCCTGTGGCTTAGCTAGCTGTCTCTTGGCTTGGCTACCCCAGTTCTAGCCTATGCTTAGAACGTGCGCATCAGACCAGCGCTAAAAAACTCAATTGACCTCCGATCATTCAATGAGCCCCTGTAGTCTGTCTAATAAATTCCAACTGTGGACGTTCCAGCCCCGAAGTTGGAACTCTCGCTACGCCTACCTCCTTGTTGTGAACGCAGCATAATACTGTTTAGCCGTCTGATGGTAAATGGAGGTATGTAGCTTTGTAAGAGATCCTGATTGTTTTCCTTCCGTCTGCCCTCACTCGCGCGGACCAAACCGTCAAGAACGAAGTTAGTTAGCGTGAGTGTGTTTTGTGGCTGGTTTTAAGGTCTCTCCCTCTAAACTATACAATGTTCATTGGTGTAAATAAAGAGCCACATCAATGAAACCTGCGTCCTCGCTATTTGCATGGGACCGCAACGTTGATAAGTTAGGCATTACCCCAAAGCTGCGAACCGGAAAATAGTACGGCATTAGCAACTTCGGTTCCCCTGTGTCTCCAACTACAGCTTGGAGGTTAGACGGGAAAAGGTGGCACATATTTGTGTGCTGGTAGGCTGCCAGAGAATGCATAGCATTACATAAGCATTTGGCTAACTTAAGAATTCCAGTTTAGCTTTCGGGTTCTATTTTGCAGTAGCTAGGCTACAACATCAACGAGTATATCTCGGTCATGGACCTTATTCATGCGGCAGCCATCTTGAAATCGAAAGTGAGGCTGAGGTGGGAAAATTCCCAAAGTGAATGTCAACAACAATGGCTTGGACTACCAACCTGGAGCTCTTGCTGAAATACGCTGTCAGTAGGCCTACGATTGAAACTTGAGCCGACAAGGGGTCCCTAAAATACAATTTATTTTGTTAAAATATAGCTAGTTTTATGTAGCCTATATTGTAGCTAGTATCTAATGTATACAGATTTGCGATGCAAATCTATCGCAAAACGCAAACTGTTGTGTTCACGACAGTGTTTCTTGTCAGTCATAGCATAAACTAGTCTAACTATGGTTACATTTACATGGTTGTAAGCCAGTTTTGTAGCCTAGTTGAGAATTACCGGGTTAAAATGTGTTTTAAGGTAGCCTTTTTCAGACAAGAATTGTGCCAGATTATCAACTTACTGCACAAAATAATGCAGGGTGTCACAGGAAAGTTTTCCACCAGTACTTTGTTTGCCAGACATGTCTCCTCTACATAATGAAACAGGTTCTCCTCTTTTTCATCAAAGTAGGAGAGCAGAAGAACCATGTCTTTCTTCTGAGCAGCCCTCCAACTGTCCTCTTATAATTTTCAGTTTTGTGACAGCCTGCAAGACTCGTTTGTTCTTGTCTGCGCAAATGCTCCTCATGAAGTTCAGAAGCCTTTTCCCTTTCTTGTCCACAATACTGAGAAAGGTCTCTTTCAG
This sequence comes from Synaphobranchus kaupii, assembly GCA_029718625.1. Taxonomy (NCBI): domain Eukaryota; kingdom Metazoa; phylum Chordata; class Actinopteri; order Anguilliformes; family Synaphobranchidae; genus Synaphobranchus; species Synaphobranchus kaupii. The sequence continues at coordinate 45,550,772 of CM056383.1, read as the reverse complement.
TGCTTTCCCAGTGAGCTCTTCGAAGTGGACTGCAATGCCGGTCTCCTGGACCAAAAATGGCCACTCCTCAAAATGATGGTTTTCAAGTCTATTCCCTTGTTGATATCTTCACACTGTGAGTATTTGGTAGACTTCATGAGGGTTTTTATTTAATCCTGACTACAGTCAACTTACTCTCATCATCTCGGACACCAAAATCCTAACGATTTATTTTTGAAAGCGTGGACCTGGTCTTTTTTTCTTTCTCCAAAGCCTGCATCAGGTCTTCAGGCAACTTTTGCCATGGGATCTGAAAACTGTCCACCGCAGTTCACAGCAGGACTGAGGGTGAGGGTGAGAGTGAGGAACACCAGGATGAAGCTGGAGAGGAAATCACTGATGGACTGAGGGCTTCAGTGCTTTGCGCTGTAAAACACAAAATAAACAAAAAGTATTCAGCAATCATGTCCTCTTGATTGTACTCTTTCTACAATACATATCTGATACATGGCACCCGAGTGGTGCACCAAAAGCCCTTGTAACCAAAAGCAAATTCTGTGATGATGTGGTCCAAAAGTGTGTTGAAATTACACAGAATTACCCCTATGGATCTACAGAAGTTTGTTATAAATTTTTCCATTTACCATTACTATCACGTAGCTACCCTTCCAGAAAACCTCATCGCCGGTGCTTTGTGCTGAGGTAATAAAAAGTATTGTTTTTTGTTCTGATGAAAGTTGCACTTGGAGTGCTAAAGGGCATGGCGAGGAGGGGGCATGGGCATGGCCATGGAAACAGTGTTAATTTCTAAACACTTGCATTGACATTCTGTAGCTTGAGGTGTTTTTTTTTGTTTTGAGATACAGGAATCCGTATTGGGACTTTAAAATGGAAACATAAATAAAGTGAGTGTAAATAAATACACTTACCTTTCTGCTTTCAAGCAGCTATCAATTTTCTGGCCTGAATTGGCCTCAGTACTGACAGCAAATCAGCTTCCTCAATTAAATAAAAAAAATTAAACCCCTCAATTAAAGGGTTAACAACTTCAAAAGCATCCCGGTATAGAACTAGCTTGAGACATATTGGATTTGAATATTTGACCATCACTAATGTCACAGAAAACATCTGAGGAAGACTGATAGGGGTGCTGTGCTGACACACAATTATGCCTTTGATCAGTATCTAACAAGAATTTCAAAGTGTCTCCATAACCAGAGGCAAACCTCATCTCTTCCAAAAACACCTTTTTAAGCTCTACATATTTTAACATGTTTTTGAAAGCCTGGGTTTTTGAATATCCTGTTCTCATTGGAACCTGATGAAATGCAGAGAATAAGTCACATTCCTTCACAGTATCACAGATTTTAGCAATAGCCTCATCTGTTATTGATAGGTCATTTTTCAGAAGCAATTTTACATTTTGCATTTCTTCACAAATATTCTGTATAGTCAAAGCTGGAAGAAGAAACGTCCCTTGCAATTTCAAGTAGAATAGGCATACATTCCTAAGAAACATATCACTGAAATTTTGAGAAATGTCCACATTGCCTTCATCTCTTTTTTTAAATTAAATTTAACCAAGTCCCATTCAGATTTAACAAGCTCTTTTTCAAGAGAAACCTGGCCAAATAAGTTAGCAGCCAAATAAGTTTAAAAGTACAACATACAAATTCACAATACATCATACATTATTCACAATGAATGTACAAATGACAACAGATACAATATCAAAGTCAGATCAGTCGCAGTGTCTTCATCACAAAAAGCAATTGCACACCTCATTTGTTAAGCTTGGAATTATAATTTTTAAATCACCTTTTTTGGAGGTTATTCCATGCCCATGGTGCATGATAATTAGGAGGAGTGTGCAGAGGTAGAGAGGAAGTTTGCCCAGAATTGCCTTGTAGACAAAAACCAACCAGTGTTGTTCTCTGCGAGTGGCAAGTGATGTCCAATGGTGGGCTAAATACTTTGCATTTGTGATGAAACGTAGGGATGCATGATACAGAGAGTCAAGGCTCCGGAGAACAGAGGAAGCTGCATGCATGTATAAAATATCACCGTAATCAATTACAGACAGAAAAGTACCTTCAATAAGTTTTTTCTTGGCGTTAAAAGTAAAACATGCCTTATTTCTGAAGTAAAAACCGAGTTTATCTTTAAGCTTCTTGATGAGGTTTGTGATATGTACATTAAAAGAAAGTTTGTCATCTATCCAGATCCCCAAATACTTGGAATTGGGCACCCTTTCAATGGATGTGCCTTCAGAGGTTACAATGACTGTGAGTGTGCATTTAAAACCAATTTAAAATTAAAAAGAGCAGACTGTAGTAACTGAAATGCAGTCTGAAGCTCTTGAACAGCCTGGGTCAATGAGGGGACTTGCTTATAAATGACTGTTGTCTGCATACAAGTGGACTTTTGCTTGCAAGTCCTTTCCCAGGTCATTTATAAAAATTAAAAAAACAAAACAGGTCCCAAAATTGAGCCTTGAGGGACACCTGCAACAATCTCAAGAAACCCAGATTTGTGACCTTCTGATAAAACACATTGAGTTCTCTCTATAAGATAGTTCTTGAACCACTCAACAGTATTGGAACTAAAAACAATACCCCTAAGTCTATTTAGCAATAAGTCATGATCCACTGAATCAAAAGCCTTGGAAAGGTCTATAAATAAAGCAGCACAGTGCTGTTTTTTGTAAAGGGCATTTATGATATCATTTGTAACCAACATGGCAGTGGTAATGGTGCTGTGGCCGGTTCTGAATCCAGATTGTGATGCATGGAAAATGTTATTTTCAAGCAAAAATTGCTTCAGCTGTAAATTTACCTGAGATTCAAATATTTTAGCCAGCACTGAGAGTTTGGATATTGAGCGATAGTTATTTAAAATGGAGGGGTCTCCACCCTTATCTAAAGGGAGAACATATGCCGCTTTCCAGGATTTGGGTTTTATGTTGGATCTGAGCCTCAGATTAAAGATGTGAGTAACAGGTTCCGCAGTAATACCTGCTGCTACCTTTAAAAGATAAGGATCCAGATTGTCAGGACCTGCAGACTTTTTTGTATCAAGGCCTTTAAGGGCAACTGAGATGGGTTTAAAATTTAACTGGTCCACCTGTGCATCAGATACAATGTTGCCTGGACATGGTAGGGATACATTGCCATTGCCATTTGAATGGGCAAAACTTGACCCAGCACAGATAAAGTGCTCATTAAAATGATTGACCATATCCACTTTATCCTTTATTTGTTACTGCCTTGTTAGAACTTGCATGTAGGCCAGTATCTCCAGGTTCAGTTACGACAGGAGGGTTGAGAAGCTGGCTCCCTGTATAAATCACTGATACTATCCACTGAACATTCTCAATGTTTCCTGGACATGTGGGCAGTAAATGAAGATTTGACACAAAGTATTTTTGCATCCTTTCACTGGACAAGTTACAACGCGCCCTTCCGCTATATGTATCTAAAGTTGTGGGCTGAATGGCCTGTTCTCGTCATTAAAGGGATAGCCGCCGTACTTCCACAGAGAATATAGGTCAGCACAAAGTAAAGAATTCAACGATAGTTTGACTTAAAAAATGATGGTATAAACAGTCAAAATAACCCCGATAGACTGTCGTCGTATTTTATTTGCTTTGGTTGCACTGTGGAGTGTTTAAGTGCGTTTGGTAGTGGATGCTACCAGTTACCATAGAGTTGCGCTAGCATTAGCAACGTGTGTATGTCCAAAAGAAGGGACAGCATGGAATTAGCTGAAAATGGTTTCCATCAATCAACTACATCATGGGTAAGTCGTAATTGAGACATTATGTCCAAAATTCTGAACTATCCCTTTCATTTATGTTATGTTATAGGCTAGTTGCCCAAGCCAGTTACATTACATTAGCTAACGTTATCTTTCTAACTGTTCGCTAGCTAATGTTAGCTAGCCAGCTAGCACAGACAGTATAAGGTTATTGGCCAGCTAACATTAGCGACAAAAACTTAGCAGGCTAAGTTAAGTTAACGTTAGCTATCACTTAGCCAAAGAATAAAAAATTAAAAAATAGAAACGTAAATGTAACACTCAAAAAAACTAACGTTACTGTTAATGAGGTAAAGTTTGCTTACCAGCGCTGAATGCTGTTCAAATGCCAAAATGTAAGCTAATGTTACTAATCCGAACATAAATGTTGCATATTTTGCAGTCTCCCTTAGGGAAGAGAATGGCAGACAGTCCCTACGTGGGGAAATAGGATGATTATGGGCTGTAAATGAATGATTGATCGGGTGATTCGATGATGGATTGGATAAGTAGGTACTGATTGGGGAATTGAATAATAATTACGGGGCTGCATGCGGAATGCAGGCTCCCGAGGGACTTAAATTAGCAGCACCTGGGGCGAAACGGTAGTGTGGACAGACAACGAGCTAACAGGCTCTTGAGTGTTTGGATGGGGGACTTCTTTCTTTTCTTTAGGTTATTTTACTTTTGTGTGAGAGCAGATGTGCAGTGTTTTATGTATGGCAGAACAAATACTGTAGGGCAAGCAGCTTTTAGTTTTTACACACCCTTTCTTTGGAATAATCTGCCAGTCGACCTTAGAAATACGGAATCAGTACGAGTTTTAAGAAAAAACTGAAAACATATCTCTTCAGTGCAGCTTTTGATTAAGAACATTTTTTAATTGTTTTACTTTGATTTTAATGTACTTATGTTACTTTTATTTTCTTTGTTGTATGGTTTCTGTGTAATTTGCTTGTGTAAAGCACATTGAGTTGCTTTCTGCCTGAAATGTGCTCTATAAATAAAATTTGATTTGATTAAAATGATAATAATCATTATAAATACTGTATCCTTCCCCCATCTTAATCAAAGTGAAATTACTTAAATTAAAATGGTTTATTGGAAATACATCCAAAACTTTTTTTACATTTCAATCAACAGCACAGCCACTGCACATCTATCGAAACAATGTTTCCCATCATCAACTGCATGTCACACGTGGGTGTCTATCAGTACATTCTTGAAAGTCAGCCTCAAAGGAAGCCCCAAGAAACTGACAGTAATGTAAACGGTGCAGGTGTCAAGTATCCATAGGGTGAGGTTTTATTTGTTATGAGATGATTTCCAGCTCATGTTTTCTTTCTCTTTTCTCTTGTTGGTCAACTGCCAGAAGTCCTCCCTTAGCTCCTATACACGGCTTTCCGCTAGAGGGTGGCGTTCCTCTGCTGTTAAATTTAGTATTAATCTGATGTGGGATTATTGCAATGTGTTCTCTACATTTTTCAAAACAAATGCTAGTAATTCAAAATACTAACTGTAACCATAAGGATTGATAACTAACGGAGTTGCTGGCGCTGTCCATTTGTATCTTTCAAAAACTGCATCCCTTGCCTTCTTGATGGTGAATATAATTTCACCACAATTTCTAGCATGTGCTTCCTTTTGACGTGTTTGACATTTGCAATACTGCTATACATTAATGTGCAGGATAAGCAAATTATAACAGATTTCTCCCATAAAATGCTGTGCAGAGATGCGGCTTGGCATTTGCATTGTGAAAATTAGCATCTGACAGCTTTACAGGCTGTCTCTCAATGTTTAATGGAACACGCCTCAGTTGGGACACTATTCACAAGTATGCATCTTGCAGGGAAATGGGAATACCTCTATTCTATGTTTAGTTGGCTTTCACTAACATAATGATTACATATCACAGTCTTTCCCAGTTACATGATAAAAAATATAAGCCTCGGTCTTTCCATTTTATAGACTTCAGTGTAATTTGGCAGTGTAATTTTTGACCGTGTATATTATTGCAAAACACATTTATGGCTATCACACTTAACAAAACTATCTCATTCAGGTGAAAACAGAATTAAATATCATGCAAGCATGAAATTTCACTGTGTGAATAAAAACGGATTGCTGCAGCCTGAATCAGCCACACTTCAATAGAATGTTGGCCTTTGGTGAGGAGAATAGATAAATCTAAATGAAGCCAGGGTCTGTGATCCAAATCAGATTGCTCTCATTTTGTGCATTACCGACATGTTGACAAAAGAACTTCAAAAAGCCATTTGAATTAAAAATATAAAAGGGAACTATTTTACCCTGCATCGCAGGGGTCGGCTTTAATAGAAATCTCCTCCAGATTCCTGCAGAACCATTGGAGGTGACTGTATCAATTGCGTGTTGCCTTTAGGCTTAGAATTAGAGTATTGATGCTACTGTCACTTTGTTAATGGCTTGTTGGCAGACTGATCACTTAATTAACTTGAGATGGTGGAAAAAAATGCTGAGCATTATATGGAAGAAAGTCCAATTACCTGGGCTTAGAAACATTTCATAATGCAGATAGATGAAAACTGAATCATTATGATCATTGCTTTTACAATGGTGTTACTATTATTTGCCTTATTACTGCAGTAACAGTATTTTGATAAGTAGCAGCATATACAGTTTTGAGCTTAGCAATATTAGAAATATTTGATGTGACAGGAAGACAACATAATGTTCTGTGAAAAAACTTTTTTTTTCATTGCGATTCATTAACTTGAGCAAAAAGCAAAGAAAGATACTTTGGTCTATTATAGCTTTGGATGTTGGTGCCATTTATTAACAGAATCTTCAGAATCTTGTATTCTCTACAAAAAACAAAGCAAGTTCTTTGGTTAAAAGAAACTATTCAGCATTATGACATTTACTCCTTTCTTGAAATTTGGAACATCAAAATATTCTTTTAAGCCACATTAATCTCTTCAATCACTTCCAGTTTGGGGGAGTATAGACAAGTATGCCCTTTCCTCTAAAACATGTGATGTCACCTGATTCTTTTCATTCCAGTTAGGCTCATGCAGGTATATGTCTCAAATTGTATACTTGCGTGCTTGCGCACTCGTGTTTTATTTATATAAGGTCAACTACGGAAGCCGATGGGTGCAAAACACAATGACTAATTGGAAAACACAACAAGTTAGAAAACACATCAACAAATCAGAAAACAAATCAACGACCAAAGTCGAAACACATTTACAAATCCCTTTTCGGAAAGGGTAGGTACTAGGTCTACATGAAGGGAGATTGTAGCCTCCTTCTGATTGGACAAATGAGAGTCTGATAGCGCGAGTGACCAACTAACAACAGTTTTGGTTATCTAATGTGACATTCAAGACAAGCCTATGGAGTTTATTTAGTTCCATAAATAGCTTGTGGAATTGTGAAATGAGCGCACAAAACAGTATTTTTTGCCATTTTGAGCTTGTTAAAATGGCATAAAAAGCGGCACTTTTATGAACTCTAAAACGTCAAAAAAACTGTTTTCTTTCCAAAAAAGCGGCTAATTCGTTTTTTTCCTGAATCTGTGTGGTTAAGTTCTTCCAAACTTATTAACACAATGCAGGTTTGGCTCGTCATTTGCTTTGTCTTTGAATTCTTCATCCGACTAATACTTAGTTTTAGTGGCCATGTGTCCACAATGCCAATTACGAGCCTATTGATTTACCTCAGCCTTTATTTTGATCAGTTAAAAAATGTAGTTACCTCAAATAACCAATCAAATCAATACCTAGTAAAATCATGCCAATAGCGCTAGATCCATATGACTGAGTCATTATACATAAAAATGAACAAAAAACACACTCATGCGGACACTCTTTCCCTCAGGCCCGTGACTCGGGCTCACCAGGCAATGCTGATGCATCTACCCAGCCACACACAAATGCACATCAACTGTTGTAGGAGTAGTGGATTCTGCTGGGGCCTATGACTTGTGACACAGACCAGGGGCCTCATTTATAAATGGTGTGCACCAGTGGTGGGTGCTGATCAGAATTTTTGGTGAAGCAAACCCACCATCACCCCTGGGATTTTTTCCCCACTGAAAATCAAACCCCTGTTTACGGAGCGAATTTAGTGCCAATATTATTTACACATGGTTCACAACTCAGCTAGCTAAGGGCCAGATTAAGAGATGGCCAACAGAAGTGCCTCTCCTGCGCGGCTTTTACGCGAGTTGATAACTCAAGCTCTGCGGCTGCTTTTCTCAAAATGAGGGTGGCACAGGCCATGATATTCTAATGACCTGTTTCTTGTACCTGCCCCCTGGGTTGCCAGCTTTCTACTAAAAAAATGTCTGTGGGGGTATTCATTTTCAACGTCTCAGTGACAGTGCCTTTAATGACCGCATTTGCCTTTGTGAATCATATTTGCTCTTGGGTGGTGGGGAAGGCAGTGAACGTATTAATACCTCACATCATAGCCTTCATGAAATTATCATAACTCCTGGATATTGACGACTGGGATATACCCATCACACAATCAAAAAATAATCGTTGGACAGTGGTTGCATGCAATATGATTATGTAAAAACACATCGTTGGATTTACTTTTAAAAAATGATATATACTCTAATAAAATTATGTACAGTGGTTGAACACTATTATTAGTGACGTCTTCAACTTAATCAGTTGGAGTCCAAGTGTACTTATAATAGCATATTATGTGCAACCACTGTCAAACGATTAATTGTTTTGAGTGCATCTGTCACACGCTTGATTGTAACCTGGAGCACTGGTGCACTGTGGGGAGTTAATTTGCGCTTTCTAATATAATTTTGTAGCAGCTGAGCAAGTACCAAGTTGTCTCTGTCAAAATTAATATGATCCAGACACTGGCTATCAATTAATCCATCTAATATTGGTGTGGTATGATATAAATGGTCAATCATACTTTTACATGTTTTCCTTCTATAACAGCTCTTTGATAATTACAAGTAGAGGCTAGGCAAAGATAAAGATAAGACCAATACTATGTTCAAATAACATGCACTGATTCAAATATCAATTTTTTGCAAAAGATGCTGTATTTTTCATAATATTCCATTGGTGGAGCTAGACATAAACCTCTGAATCCGCGTATCTTGCAGACACGCTTAATTTTCATCAAATCTCCCCCCGTGCGCATATATACTGGAGAGCTGCTTAAAACAGCGGACAAGTCAAATGTCTGAATCACAAAATAGCTTAGACGTCCCATGACATAGAAATTGGAGTTTACCTAATTTTAGCATTTATATGCAGTGTGGCATGATGCTTATGTGCTGGTAAAATATGAACTCGGTACTACCTGCCATTTTTTTGTTGTTGCATAAGAAAATAAATCACTCTGCTTCATGGTCCGTTGAGAATTGACTACAGTTGTGACGTCATTACTGGGCTCCTGTGAAAACTGCCGGATTTAATTTGCATAAAACCTTCCCTCCGTCAGCCTCTAAAGAACAGGGTAGGTATACCGTTCTGTGGTAACGCCAGCCTTTCTGTTCGTTACTTAGCCTCTATCACCACAGCGTACAATTACGAGCAAGCAGAGATTTTATGGCTAGCAAAGCTGGCCTGTTAAATGTGCTGTCTTATGTGCACTTTTAATCTTTCCTGCTACAATAGTGAGCGCTTCGACATTTACAGCATTAATGTTACAGCTCTCTATCCAAGCTGCCTGGTTGCGTGCTGAGTCTTGTAACGTTAAAGTTAATCCATACGACCAATACCATTACCTACCTTACAGAATCCAGCGCTTTCGGTGCCAATTTAAAATACAATGCATGAGCTTCCGATTGCTAACATTATTACAGGACAGCATGCTGCTACTGTTCGCATTGACACACCACCATTTCGATAGAGGTAGTCGCAGAGTCAGGGCTGTCTACGCGTATCATTATTTTTATTATTGTTTAATTTTTTATTTAGCACAATTTAATTCTTTTACCACTGTTTTATTATTTTATTGTTTTATTATTTTATTTACTTACTGTTTTTAAACCAATCATCCTGGTGTTATTTACTTTTATCTGGTTTTACTATTTTACTGCTTCTTGAATGCCAACCATCGGGAAAGAGATAGCCCCTGCCAATGTAATCTTATCGGAGCCTGATCCTTGCAGTGGGCCCAGTTTTTGGGCCCTTGTCGGTAAGTTTTCTTGGAAACTACATCTGCTGTGCAATAGTTACTGCCTAAGCTAAGTCATTATTGTGGGCTCTGTTTTAGGAGCCCTCGCGAGTAAGTGCCGGCTGTGCCTTTTTATTGCCTGTAAGGTTACCAATTTTTAGCTACCACATTTTCCCATTGAACCCTTTGCTGGCAATAGCTCATTCTCTGTCCCTCTCCCAGCAAATTTTCCAGTTCCTGACAATCATGCCTCCACTCACCCCTTCGTCCGATTGTGAGATCTGCAATCGGCTTAGTCGGAAGATCGTAGAACTGGAAGGGAGAATATCCGTGCTACACCAGATCCAGGAGGATGAGAAACTAATCGATTCCCTTGTGTCCTTTTGTCCTGCACAAACTACCACCGCTGGAGATCTAGATTCCTCTGTCCCGTGCACAGATGATGTTCTGACCCAGACCAAGGATCCCTGGGTCCAACTGGGAGCTAGACCCAAAGCCCCGGTCAGTTCCACTCTACACCAACTGGAGCCATGGGCTGTAGATGGCAGTCGAAAACGAGGTGGTAGGCGTACCACACGTCCCCCTCCATTCCATGATATTCAGCTGGTAAATAGATTTGACATCTTGGAGGAGCAGGATATTCCTCCGTTGGCCGGACATTTAAAACCGCCCTCTCCTCCTGTAACATCGAATGGGTCCCAACGCTTTCAATCGCCGCCAGCCCCCATCCGGCTATGGCCTGACAGTTTTCCCGTCCTGCTGCTGGTAGTCCTAAGACACACATCATCATGGAACAGCCGGGCTATCGAGCAATTTCTTGGCCTGCTGTTCCCTCCCAGGTGAAAATCCCCTCACATTCCCCTCCAGTTTCACTGGACAGAATTCCACCGCCACCCCCTCCTTCCTCATTGATAATCGGTGATTCTATCACTAGAAAAATAAAAAGGAAATCAGTCGAGACTCACTGTTTCCCAGGCGCCAAGGTTTTAAATATTTTAGAATGTATTCCGCACATTCTGGACAAACATCCTCATGCCCACAGTGTGATTGTTCACATTGGCTGTAACTATTTTACAAACGAAGAGTCAGAAATTTTTAAACGTGAATTTATCTGTCTTTTTAACGCACTTAAGGACTGTGGCAAATGTATTTTCATATCGGGACCAATCCCATCTATTGGCAGAGGCATAAATCATTTTAGCAGAACTGTAAGTCTCCACACCTGGCTGTAATCAGTCTGCTCGTTACACAACATGGCTTTTATTGATAATTTTAATCTTTTCTGGAATTGCCCGTCCTTTTTTAGAAAAGATGGAATCCACCCCATTGGGCTGGGTACATGCATTTTAACTGAAATATATATATTTTATACAGTCCAAAATACCCGTAGAAACTGACTAGATGCAATGCCCACGTGCCTGGGCACTACATTGACTAAATCTCAAAATTTCTTCTCTCCGCTAAAACACTCATCCACACTTACTAGCTCCCCCGTGTGGTGTGGCGGCCCCAAATTCACCATAATCGATCGTGATCCTACTAAAACAGCCTCACATTATAATTTTTTTCCTATTTGCACTGTAATTACCAGTAGGCCTCCTAAAAATGGTATTAAGTCCCATCATGGAGTACATTATAACAATCGTAATTATATTCCTTTTTCTTTGACTCGAGCTGCAGGCTATGCTAGTGTGGAAAATAAATTAATATTATCTGACAATACATACACTAGGACTACTCTTGACGCTCCCAGTGACTTATTAAATCACAGTGGTCTTGCAATAATGCATTTAAATATAAGGAGTCTTATGCCAAAACTGGATTCCGTTGGGATTTTGGTTAAACAATCAGATCCTGATATTCTAGTGTTAACAGAAACCTGGCTATCAAATAAAGTGAAGGATGACATCATAACACTGGATGGTTACAATATTTATAGAACAGACAGACCCTCACATGGGGGTGGTGTCGCCATATTTGTAAAAAACAGTTTTGTAGTATCTTTACTTCATTCCATCTCCTTAGCCAAACAGTTCGAGCTCTAAGCATTAACTGTCTCATTGAATACTGTTGAGTCCCGAGTTATTTTTGGTTTTTATCGCCCTCCATTGGCAACGCAAAATGCCATTGATAATCTAGTTAATTCTTTGATGTTACATGAGACCTCTGAAATGGTTGTTATTGGTGATCTGAATCTTGATTGGTTATCTAAACCTCTGACTGTTTGAAAAATTATTGTACTGAATTAAATTTAACTCAGCTCATCTCCACACCAACTAGACCTGATCTAAAGAATCCTGAAAATGCAACCCTCCTGGATCTGATATTGACAAATAGACCACATAAATATGTAGCAAGCGGTGTTTTCTCCTTGGACTTAAGCGATCATTGTCCAATTGCCTGTATTCGATATACCAAAAAGCTCAAATATCCATCCCGTATTCATGTCAAAGAGGGATTTTAAGCATTTTGTTGATCAAGCATTTCTGCATGACCTTTTCCACAGCGATATTGGAAGAGTATGTAGCATTCCGGAGCCTGAATCAGCTCTTAGACATTTTATTGATGTTTTTGATTTTCTTAAGCATGCTCCATTTAAGAAGTTCAGGGTAAAAAATAGAAACAATCCATGGTTCTCAGTCGAGCTCTTTGATTTATTAAGGGAAAGAGATGTTGCATGGGCCATAGCACGCACACCAAAATTGCCAAAGGATTGGCAAGCTTTTCGTCAATTTAGGAATAAGTGCATTCGGAAAATCAGAGAGGCCAAATCATCATATTTTGTTAACAAATTGTCAGATTGTTATGGCAATCCTGGTAAATTTTGGAGAACTGTTAAGGTGCTAAATAATGTACAGGTCTCTCCTCTACCAAATCATCTTATTTATGATTCTAAACTTGTATCAGATAAAGAGCAAATATGTAATGTGTTTAATGAACATTTAATTTCTACTGTTAATCTACTTGAAAGAAAATCTCTGCCCTGCAACACTCACACACCCAGTATGGAAAGGTATATCGGGTTGAATATTTCTCTGTACATGAGGTACTTCATGAGTTAATGACAATTGATCCAAAAAAAGCTACTGGTGCTGATTCTCTTGATCCAAGATTGCTTTTGCTGGCAGCTCCCATTTAGGTTTTAACGTTGACTCACATTTTTAACCTGACAATTGCTGGGGGAAGTATTCCTAAAGTTTGGAAAGTAGCTCACGTCTCTCCTTTATTTAAAAGCAGAGAGGTTATTGAACCGAATAACTACCGCCCAATCTCCAAACTTCCTTGCTTAGCCAAAATTTTAGAAAAATTGGTGAATTAACAAGTTCGTTCTTATTCATCTACAAATAGTATTTTAAACTCATATCAGTCTGGTTTTAGGCCTGGGCACAGTACTGTGACTGCAGCTTGCAAGGTGGTAAATTATATAATCTGTTCACTGGATAAGAGAGAGCATTGCTTTGTCCTATTTATCCATTTATCAAAAGCTTTTGATACGGTAAATCACACTATTATTCTAGATGAGCTTAAATCAATTGGCTTTGATGGTAATACCTGTAAGTGGTTTGAGTGTTACCTTAATGGCAGAACTCAAGCAATAGTGGTGGATGGGCATCAGTCTAGTTTTCCTGAGGGTTTCCATAGGTGTGCCCCAGGGCTCTTTGCTTTTTACTTTATACATAAATTATCTTGGCTCACTGATTACAAATAGTTCTGTTCATTTTTATGCGGATGATACCATAATTTATACTTCAGCACCCTCAGTTGATAAAGCTTTCACAAATTTACAGGCTGCCTTTCATGCCATTCAAAATGCTCTATTGGATCTTAAACTTGTGCTAAACCCAACTAAGACAAGCTATATGGTCTTCAGTAAAAACATCTTTAAAAAAAACATCTTAATAAATTGTATTTGTATACTATGGATGGTCTTGAAATTCATCAGGTTAGATGAAGAATTGTCTTTTAAAAGACATGTGGAAGAACTGGTGAAAAAACAAAAATATAAATTGGGTTTTTTCTACAGGAACAAAAACTGTTTTACTAGAGCATCAAGATTAGAGGTTATACAGAAAACATTTTTATCTGTGTTGGATTATGCGGATATAATCTACATGCATGCATCTGCCAGTACCCTCAAACCACTTGATGCAGTGTATCATAGTGCACTCAGGTTTATCACTGGTGCTAATTTCAGAACACATCACTGCATATTATATCAGATCAAAAACGTCTATGACGTAAAAAAAAGCCAAGTTACTCACGCATAGCCTACATAGCGCTGTCCTTAAGTTCTTAATTCCAACTTGCAAAAACTAGGCCTGCCTTTAAAAGTCTTGATATCAAAATGTGGCCGTTACAACTAACAATATTGCCTATCGTAGCTCACACTAAATAAACTAGCTCTATTCCAAAGCAATGCTATCCAAACTTTCCTAAATTATTTAATGCAACTTGGCCCTGTGTTTCTTCATCTTTGCATGTGAAGAGATTGTGCCTCATGGAACAACATATGATTTCAATTAATGTTTTTAACAGTTGATGAATAATTACACTCCAGAAAGGATATGGTTGTACTTTGTTGGCAAGTTTACTTTAGAAAATATACAGGTTTTAAAATGTTAACTGCTGCTACAGCATTCTTTACAATTCACAAACAGACATTTATATGAAGAAACATCATGTACAATAGAGAAAGGGGTGATGAATAAATAAATGCAGATAAAAATGATGATGATATTTGCAAGCAGAATTTTGTGAACACAAGGACATCTATGCTCTGTAGGACCACACAGGTTTTGATAGAAATCCAAATCAATAAATACATAATAATAACAATAATAATAATAACAATACATTTTATTAATTCTGTGCTTTTCATAGACCCAAAGCAGTGGATGCAGACAATTGTTCAAATATGCCCTATAGTGTAGTAATTTTTCTGTTTAATTACACATCTGAATCAGAGTATTTCCACTATAAATTATTTTCATTTTGCAGTTTGATGTGGCATATAGTTTCATTGACCACATTTTCTTGAGATGGTAAGATGAAGAAACACAGGGCCAAGTTGCATTAAATAATTTAGGAAAGTTTGGATAGCATTGCTTTGGAATAGAGCTAGTTTATTTAGTGTGAGCTACGATAGGCAATATTGGTAGTTGTAACTTGGCCACATTTTCATATCAAGACTTTTAAAGGCAGGCCTAGTTTTTGCAAGTTGGAATTAAGAACTTATGGACAGCGCTATGTAGGCTATGCGTGAGTAACTTGGCTTTTTTTTAAATGTTGTAGACATTTTTGATCTGATATCACTTATTTTTTATAGCTAACTAATGATGAATAATGCATGAAGATAAACACGGAGAGAGACATGCATTCCAAAGAAATGTATGCAGACATTCGCTTAACCATAACTCCCTCTATTGACAAGAATGAGAACAGTTATCCTATTACAGACAGCACACAATTACATTAAAAGAGTTTGTAGATTAGCAGTATTTAATGTGTAATGCAATACAAGGAACAGCACCACCTGAGCTATGGATAATGAAGAAGCATGTAAATGAATGAACCAAGTCTACATGGAGACATACATGCACAATGGGCTAGACGCAAACACATTCTAGCTGAAAGACATACAGCATAAATAGCTAGTACAGCCTAAATAGTTTGCATCAGTAAAATATGGAAATACAGTTTTAAAATAGGGCTATTAGTATTCTATGAAATACATTTAACGTTAGGCTATTCAACACTGGATTGCCGGATGCGTAACTCCAACCTTCCATGTGTGGGCTACGAGCTAGCGAGTTTCTGCACAGCAGAGTTTTTTTTCCGGTAGTGTAGAACGTTACCTGCGGGAAATGTTTTGGTACCGGACAGCTAGGTTTAGTTTAGTTTTCTGTAGTGCAATGAATGTAAGCTATAATGCATGTTGATTCGCTTCGTAGTAGCCTAGCTTGTTTCTGCTTCCTGACGAGAAGCAGGAAGTAACGTTGGCGAACAAGCTTAATTGGACACCCCATATTTCCCTGGAATCTTAGCCAGAAAGAAAACAGTAGATACTACTAAGAAAGTACATACCAGAGATTATTCTTCTTCTTCTTCTTCTTATTATTATAATTATTATTATTATAATTAAAAGTGTTTGCAGTAAGCTACATTATCAGCAGAGTAGCGTAGACTAGAGCCACATTCGGAGGCTATCTATTTATTTATAAGTGACTAACCATGAATCAGATATGTTTGGGGAATTGGTGGTTTATAAATCCGATCACTTAAAGGCTTGCAGCTTAAAAGAGGCTATCCTCAATTCTTAAAGTAGGCTATTATCGTAAATTCTTAATTTTCCTAGTAGTTAATTTTATGGTGACCTTGTGTTATGTGTGAAAAGGATAAAGTGAACAGAGCTGAAGTGAAGAAATTAACGAATAAAGAAATGTTGGCCGAGGCAAGGGGTTTCCACAGTCAGTCAGTCATGACCGCAAGAGCAGAGCGTAACACCCTCCCCAAACCAGACAAAAGCGAGCGTCCGGTTTGGGGAGGGTGTGATATAATACAAGTGAAACATTGAACAGTTAATATTGTAAACCTCTTTTGCCTTTGCAATAAAAATATGTTAATGTGTCAATGTGAAAATAATAACAGTCTAAGAAATGAAAAGTACTTAACAGTTGCACATTGTTTTTGTGGAAAATACACATGTGCCCTGCTGGGCTCGAACCCACTATCCACTGTGTGAGAGACTGTGGTTTTAACCACTAAGCCACAGTAGCTTCTTGGAAAGCATGAAGCCATTAGCTACATTAACATTAAAAAACATTAGTATGAAGCGTTTTTATTGGACGATAAGCTTGATGAGCAGGTATACAGACCATACCCTCAAATAATAATTCTCCCCATTGGATAACATCACGACCGAGGCATTACATTGCTCTCAGCCCACTCCATCAACATCCAGGCAATGTGCGATGGTACGGGACAATGGCTATCCGTTAAAAAGGAGCTGATATCACCTATATCAAGCCTAATGCGCGAATTGTCATTTACACCTAATGCGTGAATTGTCATTCAATGGAAAACTCGCGCACTGCAATAGACGGACATTCGAGTTTTGAAAATGCGCTTCAGATGTCATTACAATACAGGTCTGTTTATCTAGGAATACAGCCTGTAAGTAAATAGAATGGTTTGTGACTGAAAAAAGTTTAAAATCTTGTCCAGTGAATATTGCTTTTATTGTTTTTCAAATAGCCTAGGCTACAGCGGATTCGCTGTGCCTATGGTTAAAAAACGGAGATACGTAAATGTCACCATGTTAACTGAATTGTGACCTTAGTTATTCTTCGTCCCTCATATTTTTTAAATTACAGTGACAAGGTTTCCATACCCTCAGCTTATTAAAACCCCACTGATTTCACCTGTTATTCCATAACTGAACAAAATATTTTAAAGAGAACTAAGCGTCTAATTAGAAACGAAAACAAATTTGCAGCACGTTACAATTAATTCACAATTAATTTAAATACCATTATCTGCATGTGCGCTTTAGAGGAGCAGGTCTGTTTCCCCTGCTGTAAATCGCACTTTTAACGCTCTTCCTGGGAAAGTGGATTGTTTTAAAGCATTACGCTACCAGTAAAACTGGTTGGTCACATTTCCATAAGCAGGACATTATAAAAGAAGGGAAAATATGCGTGAACCTATGGGTTGCCAACCTGACAGCTTTATTGTATTTGTTGTCATCATTAAGGTAAAATAACGTTATTTATTTTATTAATCAAAATTAGAATGCAGGTAATGAACTTCGGATGAAGCTTGAACATGAGTTCATTGCTTCATTGCATAATCAAACGAAATTTGTTAAACAAGCAGGTTAATTTGGCGTTTTCTAAGGTGAGATGGAAGCCATTGGTAGCTTATTCTCAGCTGTTGCAGGTGCCTTTAACTAAATTTAACTGCATATATTTTGTAGAATAACAGCACTGTCGGGAATTACCGGGAATGGTTTGTCAGAATAATATTTATCATAGGCTACTATTGATCCATATAGCCTATTCCTTGATCGCACTAAACACGCACGAGCATGTCTGTCATGACACACCTATAATTAATGAAGAGACTAGGTTCAGCCCACTTGCACGCTGCGCCGTGCTTAGCGCCCAAAAAACACGTCGTTAAAATAGCAAAAGTGGACTTGGACACGCCCTAAATCAGCCTGGTCTCACTCCCAAGTCGTCACATAGCGACGCTTGGGCAGCTCCTACGGCGTCATCCTTTAGACGCAGAAGGAGGCCTTTTGCGTCATTATTTGACGCACTCGTCTCAAATTTACGAATCCTACTATGGCGAAGGCTTTGCTCATGATAACCGACTGCGAGCATGCCCACTCAGTCTTCGCCGTGTGCGCGGAGATCTTTCTGAGTTTGTGATTCCCGTACCCCACCCCCAACCCCTAAACATAACCTCACAGGAGTTCATGTAACTCGGGCTCATGCCCGAACTGTTAAGATAGTGGGCGAGCTCGACCACAAGAGTTCACGTAACTCTCTACCAGATGAAGAAAAAATAAAAAAGCATTATATTGAAGTGCCACAACGAAAGACAAATTATGTGGCCACAACCGTCAATATACGACGCAAAAGGCTGCGTCAATATACGACGCAAAAGGCTACCTTTGGCGTCACATAGCGACGCTTGGGCAGAAGCGTCGCTATGTGACGAGTCCGCGTGAGACCACGTTGCCTAAATGGACTTTACGCCATGCGCTTAGACCAAGCGCCAAGATCGCCAAGATAGGGCCCAATGTCTCATTTGGTGACCTATAGGATACATTTGAAAGCATGCAGGGTTGCACTGTGTTTTTGGCTGCTTTAAAAGTACAGGCTAGCTAAGTAGGTAATTTAAAGGGTAACAAAGCACTAAAACCATTTATTTTAGATGAGAACTGATACATTTGGTTTTTTCTAAGTGTTATTGATTGATTCTGGTCCAAATCTTGACATTTTACTGTAGTCATAGCAAAACAGCGTAAACCCAAAGAATCTGGCTCAAAAGTTCTATGGTACTGCACGTCCAGTCTGTCATTGGCCAGAAACTTCATCCAGCTGACGTATTCATCCTGGTGACGAAATTTTAATCTGTACAGCTACGCCCTGAAGTTTTGGAGGGTGGGCTACGGCCCAGCTATAAAAGCGAATCTCAGTGGTTGATCTGCGTGCCGTGGAGGGGGAGAGGAGATAGGAGAGAGAGAGAGAGCGATATATATAGCTAGCTTACAGTTTAGCGTTTTTGAATATTCTAGTAAGTTATAGTAACCTATTTTTGGTATATATTTTGGTTAGATACCTGGAGCTCAGCCCCTATGTTGGACTTAACTGACAGAACCAAGCTAGCTCAAGCTGTTGTTTTGCTCTGCTTTGAAATGCAGGTCGACTTCCACTCCCCTTCTGGTGAAAGAGCACGTCAAACTACAAGGTAGCAGGCAGAGGGTGGGATATATCTTTCTCAGCTAGCCTACAAGATGGCTATATTGCTCACTTAGTAATATAGCCTACAACCTATCAGCCGTTTCTCTCAGTATTTGAGAAATTGACTTCTCCATTAATGTACTTATTCACATAGATAAAGGATGTCTTCAACTCTATGCTCTGAACCGCTCTGAACCATAGATTGTAGAACACATAGGTAGCACCATCAGACCTAGTGGGCGGACCAAAGCAAGTTGATTGACAGATTGTGCTCATAGGATAATATGGAAATAAATAGGGGAATATATAGGGAAAATATACGGAAATAAGTAAATAAATAAATAGCAAAATATATACAGAAATAAATATATTTAAAAAATTATACGAAAATAAATTGAGAAATATATACGGAAATAAATGAAAATAAATGTGAAAAGAAATAAATATATTTTTTAAATAAATGTAATGAGTTAAATTAATTGCATATACATTTACATTTCTACATTAATTTCCAGATTTATTTACTTATTTTCAGATTATTTTATTCATTCATTTTTATATTTCCACATTTATTTATTTATTCTTTTATTTATTATTGTGGCACTCTCGGTGTTCCATAGCTGATAGTTCACACAGTGTGATAATAATAATGAATAATAATAATAATGATAATGCCTGGCATTTATATAGCACCTTTCTCATACTCAAAGCACTTTACAATGATGAGGGGGTAACTCGCCTCACCACCAATGTGTAGCACCCACCTGGGTGATGCAACGACAGCCATTTTGAGCCAGAATGCTCACCACACATCAGCTGAGGTGGAGAGGGAGAGAACAATTTTTTAGCCAATTAAACTCGGAGGTGATTAGGTAGCAGATTGAAAGAGCCTGGTTGGGAGTTTAGCCAGGACACCGGGGAAACCCCTACTCTTTGCGATAAGTGTCATGGGATCTTTACTGAGCACAGCGAGTCAGGACCTCGGTTTAATGTTTCATCCGAAAGACGGCATCTCCTACAGCACAGTGTCCCCTACAGTGTGGCGCTTGTAGCTTCATTACTGATAATATTGTGGGCATGTCTGAAAGGAGTAACATTAGTAGCTAACATAAGTTTGTTTTTATCTAGCTCAGGGCCAGATAAAGACTCTGTAGTGCCCCTGGGCATCAGCACCCCAAAATGCCCCCCGCAACATACATGTGCCCAACAGCATGACCTAAGCAGTATTTACAATATGTCTGCATTATATTTAAGGCACCTTGCTATTCCGTTTTAGGCTACTGCTGGTATGAGATGATCTGGCCTGATTCCGCCACTGCTTAGGTTGGGCTGTCCATAACTGAGATATAAACAAATTGCCTCATATGGTTCACACACAAAGTAGCTAGTTTACCCGTAGCAGTAATGTCTTAATGAAAACACCAAATTTGGCAAAACAATATTTATTGTAAATAATGCCATGCACCATAACATTTGTAGTTAATTTCACATGCTTAGGCCTAATGGTGCTAACTGTACCGTAGCTAGGTTATCGAGGAATGTCATTTGTGGAGGTGATTCTATTGTTTTTCCAGTGTATGGTCAAAGGTAGGCTATTCTGCTGACTACGTCATCAAGTGTGTTCCAAAATTGAAGCATACTTGCGCTCTTGCATACTATCAAGAGCGTTATAGCTAGTGTAATTGGAAGAATGTACTATCTAGAATGCAAGTACGTAGAATGCAAGTGTGCATAATGGAACACAGCCAAACTCTTCAGGGTTAATCAGAAAACAGCTGTAGCTGCTGAATATACTGGTAAGTACTTGGTTTTTAAACATATTTATACGAGAGATTTTGTAGAAAAAAATTTGGTGTCTTCTAAACGAAAGTGCATCAGGTACTGTATATAGTACAGTAAGCAAGGTAAATGGCGAATGTTCATTTGGACAACGTTTTCAAAAAATATTATTGTTTCTATACATGAACATGATTTTCTTAGCGTGTATAAATGGCATGCATTTTATAGTCTGTGGCTGTGGCGAGAGGAGGGTCGTAAGTGCTTTGGGCTATTAATAGCACCCTCCTAATTTATTGCACTGCAGTGTAACTGGAGAAGCTGAGGTTTTCGCAAGAGGCTACCCTTTTAAAATTATTAATAGCCCAAAGCACTTACGACCCTCCTCTGGCTACAGCCACAGACTGTAAAATGCATAAAATGCACCGTTTATACACGCTAAGAAAATCATGTTCACGTATAGAAACAATAATATTTTTTTAAAACGTTGTACAAACAAGCAATCGCCGTTTTCCCTTGCTTACTGTACTATATACAGTACCTGATGCACTTTCGGTTTAGAAGACACCTCATTTTTTTCTCCAAAATCTCTCGTATAAACATGTTTCAGAAACCAAGTACTTACCAGTATATTCAGCTACAGCTGTTTTGTGATGAACCCTGAAGAGTTTATCTTGTTATATTTCGCCAAAGTCCCGTACAGTCGACATTTCTGCAGCGACCACCCCTCGCACTTAGGGCTGAAATACGTTGCTGTACTTGTGTGAATACACACGCGCTTTCGTACGTTCTTTTTTAAACGTATTTAAATACATTAGGCGGCGTATGTTATGGTTGTTATATATATACTGTATGTGACTATTCTGAAATAAATGTATTCTGTAGCAAATTCCTGAATGATACAGCTTCTTCTTCAGTTCGAACTTAAAACCATGGATGTGCAGGGAATATTTTTTTAGGTATTGACATTTAAATAAAACTAGTAGAAACCAGGAGGAAATTGCCTCTGAAGGGCCAAAGTAAATGGGGTTAAAACTGCACAGTAAACATGAATGTGACCCATTGAAACCATTAGTCCATGTCATGCCCGACATATCGCTATGTCTACTTTAGTGATTAGAGATGTAGAATTTGAGCTAGGTTGTTGAAAAAGAGTCATGGGGCCCTATCTTACACCTGGCGCAAAGCGGCGCTAACCCAAACGCAAGTGTCTTACACCCGGCGCTAGGTTCATTATAACGCCTAACGCTTACGTCCTTTAACTAGCATGTATTCTTGCGCCCGTTGCAAGTGAACTCGGCATGTTGGTCTTAAGATGAGGAGTGGCCAGGATTCTTTTTGGCGTATTGCTATCTTGAGTCAGCAGAAAGCGCTTGCGCTAGAACCACCACAAACCTGGTCTAAAGTCATGTCGCAGTTGTTTACATGTTATTTTAACGGCGCATATAAGTGCGTCTACATAGGCGTGCGCACAACGCGCGTACCCTCCTGTCTGTTACACACAGGGGCGTGCACAAGCATGACTAAAATATCAAGATTACAATGTGAAATATATGTGAAAAATATGAGATGGCCAATGAACTATGCTAGTATTGTAGCAAATTAGATTTTTTATTATTTTCATTGAACATAATATTGAGATAGATGAGAGCTGGGACTTGATGTTGTGTGTATGTGTACTTGTGTAGGTGGGTGGGGGAACTGTGCTCAGAAAACCAGAGAAGCTGGAGGCTTTTACTGATAGTTTCAGTCAGAGCTGGTGAAATCTGGGGGTTTGAGTTGAGGAATGCAGAATGCTTAAGTAGAGTCCAGTGAACTGTGATATTTCTGATATGCGGGTGAAGTCCCAGGAGGAGCGCTGTAATGAGAATGAAGCTAGTGGTACAGAGCGCTGAACCGTGCAGCTTCCTGTACAGGACTCCTCCCTCACAGTCACAGGTGGGTGGGTCTTCAGTCTGTGTCAGAAGATTGATAGGATTTCTGCTGTCTTGACCACAGTGGGATGCTCACTCCACCACCGGAGGGCCAGGTCGGACAGGTGATGGGCTTGTCCAGGCACACCGGGGGGGGGGGGGCTTCTGTTTTGGTAGAAGTGTGAGATTGAGCGGTTTACCTGAGTAAAGAGCCAGTACAGCTTCATTCGCTTGGCTTTGGTATAGCTGCACTCAATGAGGCGAGGCCTGCTGTTCACATCCACCAGGCACTTGTTGTCGTCATCATCGATGGTGGGGCTCAGGACCCCTATGTGTAACTGCTGAGTGCTGGTGTAGTATACATTCTGGAAAGACACAACATACAACAGCTTACGGCTCCGTTCTGGAAAAAACAATGAAAATCTCAGCAGAAAATTAAACATTACTGTGAAAAGACAATATGGAAATTTTGAGAATGCTGAACTTTTACTAAATGAAAAAAAACAAAAACATCTAGAATAACACTAAGTCGCTCTGGATAAGTCTGATAAATAAATGTAATATGCTGTATAATAAAACAAACAAAAAAGAACACTAAGGGGTCTATTTACTAAGAACCCAAATAAGGGGTGTTATTTTGCAGGTGCAGCCAAAGTATTTGCACGTGTTATTTCACACTTTGAAGGTGATCAACTAAAAGTCATTATGTAAATTACTCCAGCTGCAAACAACCGTATTTAAATGACAGATTCTGCGTGTTTGGAATGGTTATGCTGTAAATAAATATCTCGTAAGAAAATGGTGAAAAGACTGGCAGCAATGTTGCCAGTGAAAAACCATTCAATGAATGGAAAAAAAAGTTATAAATCCTGTTATTTTAGGGTATTGTTACACTGAACAAGCTGGCGGTTTACAACTGTTTCACTGGATGTCTCTTACTTTCTGCCAGGAGTTACAGATGTTTGTCAGGACTGAAACAATTGTAACTATACTTATATAAGCACTACCTGACTATACTTATATAAGCACTACTTGCGCCGGTAGTGTAACATAAAATCACATTTCCATCTGATGATGGGTTTTATTCTGATAAACTTTTTATTTGCTTTGTTATTCAATTTGTTATAATGGACATAGTATTACTTGTTTGATTCAAATACTAGTTACTCTTGTATTCTGTAACAAGGTTTGCTTCATGATTAAAAATGTATTTATTCTTACTGTTAAAAAAAAGAAAAAAAAGATTACAATGTGAAATATTATTGTGTAGGCTATATCAAAAAATGCATAATAATAAAAGGGTCCATAGGTCCACATACAGTCAAGCCGGAAAGTCTCCCCACCCTTTCACCTTCTCCACGTTTTATTACGTTACAGACTTATACTACAATAGATTGAGTTCATTTTTTGCCTCAAACATCTACACACAACACCCCATAATGACAATGTGAAAAAAGTTTTTTTGAGATTTTAGCAAATTTATTAAAAATAAAAAAATAAAATCTCTCATTTACATAAGTATTCATACCCTTTGCTTTAACGTATTTTTAAAGTATCATATTTCATATTTGGTCGCATATCCTTTACATGCTGTTACTTCCTGAAGTCTGTGACCATCAACATCAAAAAACTGTCGATATCTTATTTTCAGGTACTGTTACAAGCGATACTATAACCTCTCTGCATTTGAATGGATCTCTATGGAAATTGGGGGGTGAGACTAGATTCAGCTGTGAATTACACTGGTACAGTATGGAACACATGGCTGGCTAAATGGCTGTAAGTTATCAAGGGTCTGAGCTATCAAACGAGCCCCAAACCATCACTCTGTTGCCAGATATGGAGTAGATGTGGATCAATTCTTAATGTAGGCTATTATCGTAAACTCTTAATTTTCCTAGTAGTTAATTTTAGGGTGACATTGTGTTATGTGTGAAAAGGATAAAGTGAACAGAGCTGAAGTGAAGAAATTAATGAATAAAGAAATGTTGGCCGAGGCAAGGGTATGTTGAGGTTCGGGTTCCACAGTCAGTCAGTCATGACCGCAAGAGCAGAGCGTAACACCCTCCCCAAACCAGACAAGAGCTAGCGTCCGGTTTGGGGAGGGTGCGATATAGTACAAGTGAAATACAAGTGAAACATTGAACAGTTAATTTTGGAAACCTCTTTTGCCTTTGCAATAAAAGAGCCTCCTATAAGCTGCAATCCTTTAAGAGATCGTATTTATAAACCGCCAATTCCCCCAAACATATCTGATTCATGGTTAGTCACTTAAAAAAAAACAAAAAAACAATAGCCTCCGAATGTGGCTCTAGCCTAGTCTACGCTACTCTGCAGATAATGTAGCTGCAAACACTTTTAATTTAACTACCGGAAAAAAAGGCAAAAGACGTTTCCAGTATTAACTGTTCAATGTTTCACTTGTAGCCTATTTCACTTGTACTACAGTGAAATGGTGAAAGTCAGACCGACACTGACAAATGGCATATATCACGTGATTATACCCCTTTGGGCAGCGTCACGCCTTAGTATTGTGAGAGACATGGGTTCGTACCTCGCCCGGTTGATATTAAAGTGTAATTTCATTTTGGACTCAAACAGTGTGCACATGTTCTGGTTTTCTCATGCAAGAATGTTTTTTTATTGCAAAGGCAAAGACATGTTTACAATATTAACTGTTCACTTGTAGCCTGTTAAACAATTCAGTCACTGGACACCACGACAGTAATGCAATAGGCTAGCTAACGTTATGGGAACAGGCATCCCATGGCCATTTGTCAAGCAAAGAAAAAGGTTTCAACGCAGAATATCATTTGGTTAACATTGCGTTCTTGCATTAATGTAAAAATTCCATTGGCTACATGTTTTAATCTCACACAAATGCCGACAAAAATATTTGTCTGTGTGGAACGTGCTGTCCATTGCGCCGCGGTCTTGTCTGACTCACTGTGGAAGCCGAACGTTCAACGCTCGCCTCGGCCATTCATTTCTTCACTTCAGCTCTGTTCAGTTTATCCTTTTCACACATAACACAATGTCACCATAAAATTAACTACTAGGAAAATTAAGAATTTATGATAATACATTAGGAATTGACGATGCTGCAATGCCTTGAGAGATCGGCTTTATAAACCTCCAATTCCCTAAACATATCTGATTCATGGTTAGTCGCTTTAAAAAAATTACTATAGCCTCCGAACATTGCTCTAGTTTACGCTACTCTGCAGACAATGTACTATCTTACTGAAAATAATAATAATCAGAAGAATAATCTCTGGTAGGCTACTTTCTTAGTAGTAGTATGTAATATGTATTTCTTTCAGCTACAATGTGTTTGCGTCTAGCCTATTGTGCATGCATGTCTCCATATAGACTTGGTTAATTAATTTACATGCTTCTTCATGATCCATAGTTCAGGTGGTGCTGTTCATTGTATTCCATTAGACATTAAATGCAGCTCATCTACAAACTCTTTTAATGTAATTGTGGGCTATCGCTAATAGGAGAAATGTTATGATTCTAGTCAGTAGAGGGCGTTATGGTTATGCGAATGTCTGCATGCATTTATTTGGAATGCATGTACTATTCTGTATGCATGTCTCTCTCTATGTCATTATCTTCATGCATTGGTAATCATTAGTTAGCTACCAAAAATAAGTGATATCTGAACAAAAATGTCTCCAACGTAAAAAAAGCCTTACTCACGCATAGCCTACATAGCGCTGTCTATAAGTCCTTAATTCCAACTTGCAAAAACTAGGCCTGCCTTTAAAAGTATTGATATCAAAATGTGGCCAAGTTACAACTAACAATATTGCCTATCGTAGCTCACACTAAATAAACTAGCTCTATTCCAAAGCAATGCTATCCAAACTTTCCTAAATTATTTAATGCAACTTGGCCCTGTGTTTCTTCATCTTACCATCTCAAGAGAATGTGGTCAATGAAACTGTATGTTCCACATCAAACTGCAAAATGAGAATAATGTATAGTGGAAATACTCTGATTCAGATGTGTTGCACTTAGAAATTAAACAGAAAATTTACTACACTATAGGGCATGTTTGAATAATTGTCTGCATCCACTGCTTTGGGTCTATGAAAAGCACAGAATGAATAAAATGTATTATTATATTATTATTATTATTTATTGATTTATTTATTTGGAATATTTTGGATTTCTATCAAAACCTGTGTGGTGCTACAGAGCATAGATATCCTTGTGTTCACAAAATTCTGTTCGCAAATATAACTATTATTATGTTAAGAAAATTAGTACTATTACTTATTTTCCATCATCTGACCCACAAACATGTCTGCATATGTTTGTAAAAATGCTATATGTACGCTATTTTAAAAATATTACTTATTTTTATCTGCATTTATTTATTCATCCCCCCTTTTTCTATTGTACATGATGTTTCTTGATATAAATGTCTGCTTGTGAATAGTAAAGAAATCTGTAGCAGCAGTTAACATTTTAAAACCTGTACATTTTGTAAAGTAAACTTGCCAACAAAGTATAACCATATCCTTTCTGGAGTGTAATTATTCATCAACTGTTAAAAACATTAATTGAAATCATATGTTGTTCCATGAGGCACAATCTCTTCATATGCTAAGATGAAGAAACACAGGGCCAAGTTGCATTAAATAATTTAGGAAAGTTTACATAGCACTGCTTTGGAATAGAGCTAGTTTAGTGTGAGCTACGATAGGCAATATTGTTAGTTGTAACTTGGCCACATTTTGATATCAGTACTTTTAAAGGCAGGCCTAGTTTTTGCAAGTTGGAATTAAGGATTTATAGACACGCTATGTAGGCTATGCGTGAGTAACTTAGCTTAACTGAGTAGCTTTTTTTACGTTGGAGACGTTTTTGTTCAGTTTTTGTCATTTACACCTAATGCGTGAATTCAATGGAAAACTCGCGCACAGCAATAGACGGACATTTGAGTTCTGAAAATGCGCTTAAGATGTCAATACAATACAGCTCTGTTTATCTAGGAATACAGCCTGTAAGTAAATAGAATGGTTCGTGACTGGAAAAAGTTCAAAACCTTGTCCAGTGAATATTGCATTTATTGTTTTTCAAATAGCCTAGGCTACAGCGTATTCACTGTGTATAAGGTTTTTTTCGATAGCCTATGGTTAAAAAACGGAGATAAATGTCACCATGTTAACTAAATTGTAACCTCAGCTATTCTTCGTCCTTCATATTTTTTAAATTACAGTGACCAGGTTTCCATACTCTCAGCTTATTAAAACCCAGCTGATTTCACCTGTTATTCCATAACTGAACAAAACGATTTTAAAGAGAACTAAGCATGTCGTTTGCAGCACGTTACACAATTAATTCACAATTAATTTCAATGCCATTCTCTGCATGTGCGCTGCATTTTCTCTGTTTCCCCTGCCGTAAGTCGCACGTTTCACGGTCTTCCTGGGAAAGTGGATTGTTTTAAAGCATTACGCTACAAGTAAAACAGGTTGGTCACATTTCCATAAACAGGACATTATTAAACAAGGGGAAATATACGTGAACATATGGGTTGCCAACCAGACAGCTTTATTGTATTTAGTGTCATCGTTAAGGCAAAATAACGGTATTTATGTTATTAATCAATATTATTATGCAGGTAGCCTAATGAACTTCGGATGAAGCTTGAACTTTGAGAACTCCATGAAAACAGCCTCATGGAATTGATGTTTGACACTTTCATTGCATAATCAAATGAAACTCGCTGAATAAGCAGGCTAATTTGGCTTCAGTCTCACCTTAGAAAACGCCAAATTAGCCTGCTTATTCTGCGAGTTTCATTCGTCTATTGCTGTGCGCGAGTTTTCCATTGAATTCACGCATTAGGTGTAAATGACAAAAACTGATGTCGTGGATTTTTCCCATTCAACCCACAGTGAGCAAGTCTGTCCAAACAGAACCACAACAAACCGATGTAAATAGAATAAGAAAAAGAATTTCAGTTTATTTACATAAACTAGAACGAGAGAGATTCTCACCAGAATCACTCTGACTTAGAAACAGCATACAGAGAAGATTTATACACAATAATCGTTGCTTTACTGATTTGCCACAAGGGGCGGTTTCTAAACATACAGAGACAAAGGTATCCAATTCTTGATGTTTTGTCTCTATAACTATCAATAACCTTCAAAACAAGTAACGAAAACATCGGCCTTACAGACTGCCTGTCTCAGCAGAATGTGAAGGAGAGACACAGAGGGTGTGAACCATGACCTACTCAGTGTTCACAAAGAATACATTATTTAATTACTTAACTCCATATATAATTGATCTATTATATTAAATGCTTAATGATAATCATGTGATTGTCTCTATGTTAATACACACATATTGTAAAACAGAAAATTCCTTCACATTTCCCTCCTTTTATCATTTCATGATAACTAACAATTTTCTGTTACAATCTACCTAATGTACTCAATCAATTAGTAAGTGATTCATTTTAATAACATCATAAATGATTACATGATTATACAGACCAAATACAATAATTTCGTGTGGATATGTACAATACTCCAATAATCCAGGGGGAATTGAAAAACCGGCAGACTCAGGACTTATATGGGACAAAACTAGCACAGAGCCAGAAAACCCAATCAGTTCCGGAAAAAATAATTCCTCCGATCCCTCTCAAGGCAATCAAGCTTCGCTTCCGGATATTAGCAATTATTGCACATCATCCATATCTGATTAATATCAAGAATCAACATAGGAAAAATATAAAAATATAAAAATAAAATCATAGTGAATATAGTAACAGGATAGAATAGAATTGAATATAAAAATAATTTTCACTATAATGTACTACTGATTATTTAACATATAAAATTATTACTATCAAGAGAAAGTCTGAAAGAAAAGAAAGATAAAAAATAAAAACCCATCATGTAATGGAGACTTTTCACAACTCCTGGAATGTCAACCTTTTATCTCTTCACATTACAACACTGTCTTCCCACCAACCATGTGACAGGGCGGGTACATAATTCAGGCCTATACTTTATATAGGGTCGTCAGTAAACTCAGGAAGTTGTCGGAGAAGGAATACATTATCTTGTTCCGGATCAGGAACATTTTGCTGTAAGTACTGACCTATAGCAGCTTGAGTCAGGAATCACATATGTGGCAATGAGGGCGCAAACTCTACTCCAGTCAGGGGGGAGAGCAGAGTGCCCACAAAGCAATTACCAATCAGATAACAGCCGGCTCCCAAGGCGAGAGGATGGTGTTATCCCGGAACAGTTTGCAGTTTGCTTCCCATTCCAAGGTGATGAGATTGCGTGTGACCAGTTCGTCCTACATATCTCATCAGCCATGTCAGGGTAGTCTCTGCAAGGACTATAGGAATCACTCAGACAGTCAAAACACTTTTCAGGATGTATGGGCGGACAATCACAGAAAACATTTTTACACTGAACATTGTCTAATTGACCTAGTGCATTAGAGCCATTACCTATAATACAACTTCCAAACTTCATACTATGTTTAAGTACGACTGGACCGGGCATTTTCACATGACACCTGTGGCCATGCTAGGTAATCTTTCAGGAAAGAACAATCTGTATTGACTACTGGAGTACTCAAAAGTGACAGATTTAATGGCACAGAGAAATCAGCTTTATCCCACCGTATTCCCACACCTGGGTGAGAACTCAGTCCCACCAAACACGTTGAGAGGTCCTTCTTCAGATTCTGCACCTGAAGAAGAGGGCCTGCTGTGGAATGAGGCATGTGAGAGCAAACATAACAAGACCGGTTAAAGTGCTGTTTTGCAGTCCACTCAGCATAACGCCACCAAGAATTAGTAGCATAATGATGCTTCACAGTTCCTGGTGTCAGCCAAGCTTCATTCCCGGTGGTGACATACCTTTTAGGCCTTTTAGTCATTACAACAGTACCGTTTGTTTCACTGGTGTTAATGGTGTAGAATGTCTCATGACTCAGGATAATGGGCAGAACTGTGATGAGTGTAATGAGGCCTAGTATCAATAGGCCTACCTTCAGGCTGCAGCCTAATCTTCTCAAAGGGTTGTACCCCTCGGTGTTCCTGCTGTCGTCTGGCATGTTGGGAGCAGATATTACCGTCACGTGCTCCTTGAAGTGGTGGTTCTCTGAGTTTTTAAACTCCGTGAGAACTTAGTTGTCCCTGCGCGTCGGTCGAGGTGGGTCTCTCACCCTTATCCCTCCTTTGGCGCTGGTGGAGCTCTTTTGCAGTGGCTGGCGTGGACCCAAGAAGCACGGCCTTCCACTCGCACGGCTGTGGGCGTGGTGAGTAGTATCTGGAAAGGACCCCTCCACCTGGCCTGGTGCCACTTCTTCCTTCTGAAGTCCTTTATCACCACCCAGTCTCCTGGCTGCAGGTCATGTAGAGGCCCGCTGGCTGGATCTGGGAGAGCTGCTTTCACCTGTTGATGCACAGATCTCAGAACATTGGTTAGCTGAACACAGTAACTCACCATGCGAGTGTCAGCTAGCTCCTTGTCCAACATCAGCCCTGGGGGGTGACATCCAGTCCTCATGGGCCGCCCTGTGATGACCTCATAGGGCGACAACCCTGTAGCAGCGTGGACCCTCCCCCGCATACCTGTAAGGACAATTGGCAGGGCCTGGACCCAATCCAGACCTGTCTCTGCCATCACTTTAGTTAACCGGTTCTTAATGGTTCCATTTGCCCTCTCTACCGCCCCTCCACTCTGAGGGTGGTAAGCACAATGGAACTTTAACCTGATCCCCAATTGCTCGGTCACTTTGTCCAACACCTTGTTTAAAAAGTGTGAGCCTCTGTCTGAAGACAGCTTCCTCGGGATCCCCCACCTAGGAATAAGCTCTGTTAGTAGGGCTTTCGCCACTGCTGCAGCATCAGCTTTCCCTGTAGGAAAAACTTCAACCCACTTTGAAAACATGTCAACAAACACCAAACAATATTTCTTACCCCTGCATGGGTTAAGTTCAATGAAGTCCATCATCAGGTACTCGAAAGGCTCCTGTGGAGCCGGGTGGGCCGCATTTGGAACCTTCTGGCCCCTCCCAGCATTATTTACAACACAGATAACACACTTTTCACAAAAGTTTTTTGCATAAGTAGAAAATCCGCTTGTCCCAGTGTCTGGACATCAAAGATATCATCCCTCCTTTTGACACATGATCCAGTCCATGAGTCAATTTAGCATAATAGGGAAATAAAAAACGAGATAAACAGGGTTTACCAGTAGGGCCTAGCCAGACCCCATCAGTGTAGGTGCCGTCTCGCTTCCATTTGGCCTTTTCCTGGGGTGTGGCCCCAGCTTGGCAGTCCTGTACAGAGGCCATTGGAATGTCTGTGGGAACAGCAGCCTGTGTGAGCAGACTGAGAGTTGTGTGAGGGGGGGCGATTGCAGCCGCCGTGGCAGTCAAGTCCGCCTGCTCATTACCTTGAGAGATAGCATCAGTCTGGTTTGTGTGAGCGGAGCATTTACATATAGCAATGGCAGCAGGCAAAAGAATTGCCTGTAGGAGGCAGCTCACTAAGTGTCCATTCTGTATAGTTTTCCCTGTAGAGGTAAGGAAGCCTCTATGCTGCCAAAGAGTTCCAAAGTCGTGCACAACTCCAAAAGCATATCTGCTGTCAGTGAAAATATTTACAGTTTTACCTTCAGCCAAATGGCAAGCGCGTGTAAGAGCGAACAGTTCAGCTGCCTGTGCTGAGAGATGTCCAGGAAGGCGGGCTGACTCCAGAACCTGGTGTTGTGTCACTACTGCATAGCCAACCTGACTGTCACCTGTGAGGGGACATCGACTGGCAGAACCGTCAACAAACATATCAAAGTCTGCATTTGAGAGGGGAGTGGTGGCGAGGTCAGGACGGGGGGAGAGAATTTGATCTAACACATGAACACAATTATGTGGCTCCCCATCCTCAGGTGTAGGTAAAAGAGTAGCGGGATTCAGAACATTGCATCGCTTGACTGTAACATTTGGCAAAGAGAGCAACACATGTTGATAGTGAAGCATTCGAGCTGGTGAGAAATGGGCCGTTTTCTGTTT
Source organism: Synaphobranchus kaupii (assembly GCA_029718625.1). Taxonomy (NCBI): domain Eukaryota; kingdom Metazoa; phylum Chordata; class Actinopteri; order Anguilliformes; family Synaphobranchidae; genus Synaphobranchus; species Synaphobranchus kaupii. The sequence continues at coordinate 45,517,630 of CM056383.1, read as the reverse complement.
TAACAGAATTTCTGCTACCGCATGCGGAACAAGGACAGTGAGCGGACGATAAGCAACAAGTGATGCAGATGCAGTTACCGCCAAAGCCGCTGCTGAAATGGAGCGCAAACAAAGAGGAAGGCCCCTAGAAACAGCATCAAGTCGCTGAGAATAGTACGCCACAGGCCTGTGCTTATCACCGTGCTTTTGCAAAAGAACAGCAGACATGTAGCCGCCCTTCTCATCAACAGTCAAAAGAAAAGGTTTAATCATGTCAGGCAGGCCCAAAGTAGGAGAGGAGGCCAACTGTTGTTTCAACTTCTGAAAGGAAATTTCAGCAAGCTTTGTCCACGTCACGTTATCATTAGCTGCTAAATCATGGCCATGTGCTAAATCTTGCAAGGGTTGGGAGATTTCAGCGTAATCAGAAATCCATTGCCTACAGTACCCTGTCATGCCTAGAAAAGACATTACCTGCTTTTTTGTAACTGGCTTAGGGAGGTCAAGAATCGCTTGGATTCTGTCAGTTCCCAAAGATTTGCCTTCTGCAGAAATAGTGTGCCCTAAGTAGGTAACAGTATCTAATGCAAATTGCAGTTTCCCCTGTTTAACTTTGTGGCCCTCTCTGGCTAGGAATGTCAATAGTTCAAGTGAATCCTGAATACAGCTGTGCTCGTCTGGAGAGCAGACGAGGAGATCATCAACGTATTGAATCAAAGTACTTTGGCCTGAAGAAAACTGGAATTGTTCCAAGTTTTCCTGCAGCGCTGCTGAAAAAACTGCTGGTGATTCAGCATACCCCTGGGGTAATCGAGACCAGGTATACCTTTTTGCCCTGAATGTAAAAGCAAACCAGTACTGGGAATTTACATCAACAGGAATACTAAAGAATGCATTCGCTAGATCGATCACAGAAAAATATTTAGCATTACCCGGGACTTGTGCTAGAATGGTCGAGGGGTTCGGCACAACGGGAGCGCGCTGTTGAACGGCGCTGTTCACAGCTCGTAAATCTTGTACGAACCGCCAAGACCCATCAGGCTTTTTTACAGGCAAGATAGGAGTGTTGCATGGAGAGTCAGGACAGGGAACCACAACACCAGCTTCTAACAACGCATTAAATACGGGGACAATGCCGTTTTCGGCTTCTGGGCGTAGGGGATATTGACGTTTGCATGGTCTGTATTCAGATTTAGGGGTTACTTGAAGTGGAGTAACTCCAGCTATGAGCCCCACATCATTTTGGGACGTTGCCCACAATTGAGAGGGAATTGCACTGAATCTCGGGTCTGACAAATGCAAGTAGGCTTGGGTGTCACACAACAACTCATGGATGCTGCAGACAGCTGTCAGAGAGTTCGGAAACTGGTGCGCAGTGACACGCAGAGAGGGAGAATATTTTGAAAATTCCCCTGTCTTTTCCCAGTCCGTGGTGTCCAAACATAATCTCACCCATGGTCCTGTGTCCTCCCATTTTTTATTTGAGGCTTTGCACAGTGAAACATGGGGTGCACTTCCCGCTATGGAATAGAATTGCTGATGTGCTGAGCTCAATTCTACAGACAATGCACAGAAATCGCGACCAACCAAAAACAATGTCGAAATTAATTTACAATCACCGTACCAATTCTTCTCAAATTCCCAATCTCTACCTCGACTAAAATGTGCTGTTACATGTAGTTGTAATTCTGTCAGTCTGTCGCCAGTGCCTGTCCACTCAGTTTTGGCCATTTGTATGGCTTTAGCTGTGACTGAGGATCTGTCCAGATCCCAAGCATAGTAAAACATTTCTAGAGTTTCTACCGTAGCAGCTCTGTCAATAGTTAAACCGTCATCAGTACACTGCACACTCAGACCCAATTTGCACATTAAGTCTCTGCCAAGCAGGTTTACCGGACATACAGGGGAGAACAAGAACGCATGTTTCAAAGTAATATTTGAGCCCGTATTGAAATCTTGCACCACTAATGGAGCTGTAAATTTCTCTGTCGTGGTATTTCCACCAGCATCTTGGCTGAGCATGGTTTTACCACTAAAAAGAGGAGGTTTTGAATCCCATGATTTAGCTGTTATTACAGACCGACCAGCTCCCGTATCCACAATGAAGTTTAATGCTCGCCCATCAACTTTTAATGACCAAAGTGGTAACGCATTTGGAGCCGTATGGTAAAGGAACCCAGCAAACTCACCCATGTCCGCATGCGTTTCCTCGTCTCCCACAAAATGTCATTGTCCAGGTAATCCAGTTTGACCCCCAGGATGTTGGAAAGTAACATTCTCGTGGGGTGCTGTGTCCCAATTATCAGCATTACCGGAAAATTTACAACCGCGAGCCCAATGTCCCTTTTTTCCGCATTTTCGGCAAACATCATAATCCACCATGGTAGTGGGTCCCATGGAGTTGGGTCTCTGTCTGTTCCCTTGATTCCGTCCTCCACGTCTGCCGCGGCCTCTCCTTTGCTGCTGCTGTCCACCGGCACCGTCTCGGTTCCCCTGGTAGGAATTGAGCTGGGCCAGCTGCAGCTGAGAGGTCATCTTGTCGCTCTTCTTTTTGTCTTGGTTTTGCTTGTCGCGGTCCTGTTCTTCGCAGTGAACAGCATAACGGAGAACGTCCTTAAGTCTCCGAGTCTGCCAGCCAACACAGGAGGTCTTAGTAGCGGTTGCAAGGTGTTTATCCAATCCATCCAGGAAACAGTGGGTTAGCTGAGTCTCGTACGGAGTAAGAGTCTCGCTGTTTTCCGGTTTGTCCATTCCACTGTGTGCGTCGTACTTATCTGAAAGTCTCTCAAGAAAGTCATTAACAGTTTCACCAGGTTTTTGTTTAACCTGTCTAACTGCTTCCCAGTTCAGACGAACAGGGAATTCGGTTTTCATACTGTTTTCCAAAGTGTCAATTTGTTTCACATACTCAGAAGTAGCACCATCATTGTATGGATGGTTTATAGACCAAGTACCCTTTACGTTACCCCACCGTAACTTCAGTTTCTTAATCAGTACAGTTTGTAATTCGCCTGCAGTTGGTTGACACGTTCTTACCAGATTTCTCAAAGCTTCCATGAACTTAGCACCACCCACCTGGGTTGGATCCGGCAAATCCTCGCAGACAGCCTGTAACTCCGACACCTTCCAGGGCCGATATACCAGGACCGTCGGACCCTGGTCGCCTTGTCCTGCCCTGGGATTGGGACATTCTAGCATAGGGTAAGTGTCTGACCCCCAGGATGTGTCCAGTTGCGGCACAAGTGCCAACGTCTTCGGGCCGTACGCGGTACCTCCCCTGGTGTGTGACGGGGTAGGTATATCTACCTCGTGCAGTTCGCCCTTATGGGAAGTTACCTGTACTGTGGAATCTGGGCCTACTGAAGCTGCAGGTCTCGCTCTGGTCGCCGGCCCACTCGCAGATGGTTGTGCAGCAGCACTGGAATGCGCTGCCTGGAGAGCAGGGGCTGAGGAATGTCCGTGAGCTCCTGCCGCATGCTGTGGAACATAAGCTGGAGGACACGCAGGACAGTCCAAGTCCAGGTCAATTTTGTGTACGCTTGCAAGCTGTGCTACATCGGGATACAAAGAGCCGCCGGAATGCACAACAGGAGATAGCACTGAATTACTTTGTTGGGATTTCTCCACAGTATTTTTATTTTCTCCCCTGGTCTGTTTTTCTTGCCTTAATTTTGATTCCTTTTCCCACAAATCTACTACATCCCAGTCGGGTTGCCATTTATTTTTACGTTTACTATTTTTAACCTCATGTGACCGCAGCCGCATTTTTAAGTTATCAATCTGATTTAGGCTAAAAGAGCCTTTTTCAGGGAAACCTAACTTTTGCCATTTAACACGCTGGTGTGTGGTTGCCGGACCATATTTGTCATGCATTATTTTCATTGGACCCGTAAATTCAGAGTCCTGCTTCTTTGAATTGTTAGAACCCATTTTTCGTGCGTTTGTCCCACAACCAAACTATGCCTTTTAATTTTTATTTTTTTAAAAATTAAAAAAAAATTTTTTCCTTTTAATTAGGCCTATTTTAGTCAGAATCAGTTTCAGATTCTGCACTATCCTCTGGATAATTGCCCTCACTTTCAGGGTGAACGTTTAGCCTAACTTCTATTAATGCAGTTTCCTTCTCTTTTAACCATTCCCCTCTAGGTATAGCTACAACAGAAAAACCACTTCCATATCCGTCAACCTCATTAAGTGTCTCGTACAGGTACAAATGACCATAATCATCTCCTCTGCAAAAATGCCTCTCCTGTACTAGTCCGTGTATATCATTTGCCTCTACTGATAATACATGATACCACATTACAAAAATGTTTCAGAGCTCACTACAAGAGAAAGAAAAAGGTGAAAGAAAAAGAGAAATATTAGTCCATGGGTGGGAGTAGCATACAGCCTCCACAGTTTGAATCACTCCACAGAGTGACGGACCCGTCGGTCACTAATCAAACTTTTTAGAATTTGAGCGCGATACAGCCTCAAGTTACGTTTTGCTGTGGTGGCTCACCTGTGATTCTCTTTCTATGGATTGCGTATTGATCACCCCAGACAGACGTCTTACTCTCCTCGGTCCGGTCGCCGCCGTCCTTCCTCTAGGCCACTGGTTACAGTTACCTCTCTATGAGAAGGTGGGTTGCGGTATCGGGGTTTGAACTCCCGGCAGTGCGCACTGTCTAAGCCGTTCCGACTTGAGAGAAATCTGCGTAGGAGAAAATCAAGTTAGCAATCCTGCCGACTACGCCATATTGTCGTGGATTTTTCCCATTCAACCCACAGCGAGCAAGTCTGTCCAAACAGAACCACAACAAACCGATGTAAATAGAATAAGAAAAAGAATTTCAGTTTATTTACATAAACTAGAACGAGAGAGATTCTCACCAGAATCACTCTGACTTAGAAACAGCATACAGAGAAGATTTATACACAATAATCGTTGCTTTACTGATTTGCCACAAGGGGCGGTTTCTAAACATACAGAGACAAAGGTATCCAATTCTTGATGTTTTGTCTCTATAACTATCAATAACCTTCAAAACAAGTAACGAAAACATCGGCCTTACAGACTGCCTGTCTCAGCAGAATGTGAAGGAGAGACACAGAGGGTGTGAACCATGACCTACTCAGTGTTCACAAAGAATACATTATTTAATTACTTAACTCCATATATAATTGATCTATTATATTAAATGCTTAATGATAATCATGTGATTGTCTCTATGTTAATACACACATATTGTAAAACAGAAAATTCCTTCACACTGAACAAAAACGTTTTAAAGCATTACGCTACAAGTAAAACAGGTTGGTCACATTTCCATAAACAGGACATTATTAAACAAGGGGAAATATACGTGAACATATGGGTTGCCAACCAGACAGCTTTATTGTATTTAGTGTCATCGTTAAGGCAAAATAACGGTATTTATGTTATTAATCAATATTATTATGCAGGTAGCCTAATGAACTTCGGATGAAGCTTGAACTTTGAGAACTCCATGAAAACAGCCTCATGGAATTGATGTTTGACACTTTCATTGCATAATCAAATGAAACTCGCTGAATAAGCAGGCTAATTTGGTGTTTTCTAAGGTGAGACTGAAGCCATTGATAGCTTATTCTCAGCTGTTGCAGGTCCTTTTAACAAAATTTAACCGCATATATTTTGTAAAATAACAGCCCTGTCGGGAATTACCGGGAACTCATATGCTAATGTTTAGTCCGAATAATATTGATCATACTCCATTTAGCCTATTCCTTGATCGCACTAAACACGCACAAGCATGTCTGTTTCGCCATCACATAAGCAATCCGCCAAGGTGGAAAAGCAGGCTTTTGAAGGGAATGGGATATGACATTTTGATTGTTTTATTGCATGTCACGCCCAAGACACACCTATAATTAATGAAGAGACTAAGTTCAGCCCATTTGGACGTTGCGCCGTGTTTTTACGCCCAAAAAAACACGCCGTTAAAATCCAAAAAGTGGACTTGGACACGCCCTAAATGCTTAGACCAAGCGCCAAGATAGGGCCCATGATCTTAATGCAATTTTTTTTCTATATGAAAACGGCTGAACAAATATTTCCCATATTTGTTTTATGGTCAGATATTGATGGGATGAGTTGATCTGCTAAGTGGCTTGGTAATTGGTGCTAAAACAGCTGAGACATTGACAGGCAAAATTTGGGTTTTAAGAAGTTGCAACCAAAACCAAAGTCCCCCTAATAAAAAAAACATGAATAGCTCCTTATTCCATGATATTTGGAGGGTGGGGGGTAAAGTTCATGGAGCTACCCAAGAACTTTGCTGCAGGCTCATCTGCAACATACACACCGTTTAGATGTGGTAGAGCTTCATTTTTCTGTGTAAGAAAATACTTAGTGCAATGTCATTAATGCATTCAGAATAGAGACTCGTTGTCATATCAGCCGAGCCATAGTAATTCTGTAAGAGTCAGACTTTTTGGGCTGCCTGCCTCCGAAGTGACCTCCATGCCTCCATGACCACCCCAACATCCCACCCCCTCCACACACACACACACACACACACACACACAAACACACACATGTGCACCTTCAGTTCCAGGATGCCAGCGATGGATTTAAGCACAGATCTCCTATTCTAACCAGTCTGCTCAAGAAGCTAAAGTCAGCTGCTAAGCCAGGCCTAGGAAAAGGTGGGGGGCTGTCAGATTGTATTTGGTGATGTTTTAAATCCGGTATTTGGGAAAGATATGGAGAGAGCTCAAAACCGTATTAAGCATTGCCTTCCTATCTAAAGCAACCAGGGCCTGCGTAGAGCTTCTCAATGTCAGCCCACTCATTCATATGGTCAGGTGTGTCTCCATGTCATGCCTTTTCAGATGAAATATTGCTTTAGCTGCACTTTATTTTCTTTACTTAGATGAGCCAAGGGATACTCATACAGCCAAGCACCACTGAGCAGTGAAAGTGAAATGGAAACCTATTTTACCAGTGCATGAAGTCAGGCCCGTTATCAGCAGTGACTCTGTACCCCTGTGCCTCTCCGCTGTGTAAGAGCGGTCCGCAGGTTCACAGCCCTTTGTGCTTTCAGATAAGTGAATTACATCTTCGCAGGTGCGGTCACTGTGAGGGAGATTTTCAGATTGGCTCAGCATGCCACTCCTTATCTTCCCCCTCTCATTTGTCTGCACAAAAAAAAAAGTGTGGGGGGGGTGGTGTTGGGGCAAAAAAAGTCACTCAAAAAGACAAGACAAAACTGCAGTGTTTTCCCACTGCTTTGTCATTATACCCAGCATGTTTCACACTGATATATAATTTAATATAATTTTAACCTTCAGCTGCAACCTGACTTCTCATCTCATTTTCCACCATGGTTTTGTTTTGTAAGCACACATTTGTCAATTACTGATGAAAACTCTATAAAATATTGTGTTGTTCTGTAAATGTAGTTAAATATGCTATATGAGATCCGTAAACTAAACAAAATTGAATACGGAGGCCAAAACATACCATGTTAAATTAAGGAGGCAATCCACTCTCTCACTGTATATTCAACTTACATATGTATATTGCAATTGTGCAGCACAGAAGTAAAGGATCTTGCTCAGATTACATTGTCATGCTCTAACTGCCATGGGCTACACAGCTTTTCTTTATTTTTGCGGTCGTTCTTTTTCATTGCGACGATAGGGCAGTCTATCGGATTTTCCTTCTTCCGTTCCATCTTTTCGTTTGCTCTGCTATTCATCGGGTGCACCTGTGCTCATTTACCCTTCAGGAATTTAAGTCCCGTGATTTCCTCTTCCGGTGCTTCTGTATTGTTTTGCTGACATTCAGAGCCGGTACGGTATAGGAAGTGTCCTTATGGGAGACCACTTTGCCCAAACCTTTGTGTAGGGGTAACGTGGAAGTGCCTACGGTGCATTTAGAGTTAGTTAGGAACTTTCTTACTATCTGTCCTTTCTTTTTTCCGCGTCGTGGCTCCCTGCTTCTTTTCTCACTGAGACAGTCTTGTCTTCACCGTCCACTTTTCTACCTCTTTTTTCCCTGCTTTCGGTTATTGAAAGCGAGACGTTTTATTTCTTTTATTTTCTTTATTTAAACTGAAGCCCTAGAGTATTTCTCGCCAGTTTATTTGGGTAGTTATTATTTTTCTTTCGTTTCCATTTGCCTTTTTCCTTACCGAGAGCTAGGCGAATTGATATCTACCTGTTCTCGCATCTACGCGCTTCGCCCTATTTCTGCGGGTTGTTTTCATTTCTCCAGTCTCCCTGTTATTTCTATCTAGTGGAGAGTGGGAGCTTATTGTTATTTCTCCCGGGGTATCCTCCCCGTTTCACAGAGTTTCTCAGTTTCTGTTGTTCCCGTCTTCGGGAGCATTTAGATTCCTTTTCTACCGCGTCTAGTCCTCCGAACCATACTCCCCCCCCACAATAAACTTATGGTCTTATGAGCCAGGCCAGGTTGACACTGATGTGAGATAAGACCATCTGACGTCTTGAAATGTGCATTAAGAACAAGGAGGGGTTGTTGATTTATAAAAATGAGGATATTTCTGATGCCTTAAACAGTTACATTGTTGAGAGTTTTACCAGATAGGAGGTTACTAATAGGCCAGAAGGAATAGTCAGTACTTAGAATGTCTTAGCAGATATTGAGATAGGGGTGTAGTGTTGTAAGGTAAATTAAGAATTTGGTAATGAAGACAGATAGTTAAAATATGTACGTCTTAACAGTCGTCACATGGAGGCACCAGTGAATGTGCAGAATATATAAATTAATTAATATAGCTTCACATTTGTGTAGGGTCAACAGGAACTACGATTCCAGGTAGTCCACAGGAGGCTCCTCCTCCACGTTGGAAGTGACATAGGGCTTTGTACCAGTTGTGATTTCCGTCCGCACTGCAATGTGATACTGCGCAGCGGAGGCCGCTCCTATCCCAGTTCTTCCAGTTCAGTTGTCCGCTCAACTCGCCAGTGTCATGGTTTGTGACCTTTTTCCCTTGCGGTTGTGTTCCTCGGTCGTCATTAGTGGGCGCTGCTTCGTTGGTGGAGTTTTGGCTCCTTTCCTTCTTCTCACGAAGAAGTTCTCATCAACGTTGCACAGCTGCACATGGTTGCCGGTGAGCTATTTAAGCCCATGTTCCTTTTGTTCTGGGCTTCGATATTAATTGTTCATTGTTTGTTCATTGTTTTGTACTGTGGTGTTTTTGTTGGCTGTGAGTTACTCGTACCGTTTGGGCTACTCGCCTATTTTAACGTCTCTTTGTTGAGGCAGGGCTTATTTCTTGCTGGCTTGGTAGTTACTTATCTCGTAGAAGTTTGGGACCGTAAATCTCTGCTCTATTTCGCCTTTTTGTGCTTTTTCTCCGTGTATGGAGATTGGGGCGATTCTGTTCGGAACTGTAGTTCTGTTCGCCCTTCGGTGCATGTCATCTCATAGGGAGATCGGGCATTTCGCTTCTACTTATTTCCGTGTTACTGTGAGCCGGTTAGTAGCTTTTGGTACGTATTCCCTGTTTTGTCTCCTTCTCGTGGACTACGCTCCTCTTTGTTGTGAGTCAGGGTTTTTATTTATATTGAGAGGCTGTCGTGCTATTTTTGCGTTGGTTTTTGTTGCAGCTGTCCTCCGTCCTTTTTACCTATGGGACGATTTTGTTCGGAACTATTGTTCTGTTCGTTTTCTGGGTATGTTTCTCCTTGTGTGGAGTTTGGGCGAGGTTGTGGACATGTTTGTGTGTGACTGCGCGTAGCATGGGAACGTTAGCTCTCTGTTCCTTCGCTTCGTTACATATTCTTTTACTGAGAGGCTAGGGCGGTTGTTTCAATTAAGCTTGCGTTAGTCTATTTGGATAGTAAAGTTATGGGACGACGGTGCTCCGTCGGCTCACCTGTAAAATGTTTCTCTCTCCTGGGAGATCGGGTGTTTACCTCTTGTTTTCTGCATTTCTGTCCCAAAACAACAAATCATTCAGTGTTGTTTTGGGAAAGCCAACGCGTGACTGTCGGATGGTTCCACAAGCTGTCGTGCTATTAGCGGCAAGTTTTTGGAAAAGTGCTGGGCTTGAGTAAAAGTTGTCAACGTATAGATGGTAACCTTTTCCCAGTAGAGCAAAGTCCATTAGGTCCATAACTGATGTGTAACTGAGGCCCTCCTCCTGAACATTGGCAGTTTTTCCTTGATAAACAAAAAAGTTTCATGTGTATCCAGACTGGGAATCAGCCAAGACAAACAGTTTGTATGCAAACTTGGTTGGCTTGTCTTTCATGAACTGTCTGAATCCAATTCTGGCCTTGCTTGCCATCATCCTCTCATCAATACTTATGTCCCTGCCTGGCTGGAAGAGAGAGTTGCAAGACAATCTGGCTGTAGAGGGGTTTTATTTTGAAGAGCCGGTCGTACTGTGGTGTTCCCTTCTTTTTCTCCATCCTCTTTGACGTCAGACAGATGAAGGGACCAAGAAAATCAAATCTGCCTCAAATCTGTCCCTGGTCATGCCGTTCTGTGGAAATGTGAAATTGTAGGGCCACTCTCTTCTCCACATGTCTGCCCTTGTATGTACTTGGATCATCCCAGAAAAGATTATTATCTCCAAAAACATGTAAAAGTTGTCAACTGAGAGGGGAGACCACTTGTATTGCATCCCTGATGCTTTTCTTCTTTCTGCTTTGTTATTGGTGTTATTGACAGTTGTGTGAATCGCGCTGGAGCTGAAGAAAAGCTTGAACAAGCTCAGTGGTGACCATGTCACAGTCGTGTCAATCCTGGGCCCTACTGGATTTTTTGCCTCGAATGTTGGCTTTGGTGGTTCTACATCCAGCTCCTCTGGATTACGCCACCTCTCCTGCTCATCACCGCCATCACGTCCAGAGGTAGCCCGCTTTGGCTGCTTACTGGCAGGCCCATGTCATCTCTGCTGACCCCTCTTTAACTGTGTTGACGGCCCTGGGGAGGGGGAGCTCGAACTAGAGGATGATCTCTGTGTTAGGCTAGAGGCTCCCCGTGATCTGCGTGTCACAGGCCTTGAGGTAGCAGAACTTTTCTTACGTGCAGGTGGCACAAACTCCTCATCTCCTCCATCATCCTCACTATGGAAACAGAGAGATAGCTGTTGAGGACTCAATTTGCATTGGTTTATCAAAATAACATACTGAAATGAAGAATGCAGTCACATCAAATTCTGACTGCATAAGAGCTTATAAATATAATTATAAAGCTGGATGTAATAGATATATCATGTCCAGTTTGAAACCAAAATGGTTTGCACAATAGACAGCTCAATGCATAAACCTTGAAGGAGGAGATGACGCCTCGGCTGGAGTGGTGGAGGGCTGGGTGGTTGCAGTGCTGGGGGGCTGGGTGGTTGCAATGCTGCTGGTGCCAGACGGACCATGAGAATCATTCCACAGACTAAAAAACTGATTTTGTTACAAAATCGGTCCGATTCACAATAACATGTTTAGCCAAAAGAGACAAATCTTGAGCAAATATGTAAAAATAGTTTTATATGATGGAATTACACAGCAGAAATAATGAAAACACAAACAATAGTCCCATAGGCCTATCACACAACCAGCTGACTAGCCGTTTACATGATGAACCACTGTACGTGGTTAGGGTGGGATAATTGAGAGGCCTTGTAAACAAACGCTTTGTCCAGTTGGTGAAATAAAATCAAAAACATAAAATCAGAAGTCCCACTTTTAGCTATCATCAAATGCTCTGAAACACATACACAACTGACAAACCTACTAGCTGGCTGGTCCCTTTACTAAAACAGGGGGAGGGCAGGACGGGGGAGGGGGGCAGTTTTAAGTTGTATAAGTTTTCAGCCTACGCGATAATAGTAACAGAATCACTAACATGAAATAAAAAATAAAATATCAGATTTGGTGAAACACAAATTCAACAGAAAACAAAACTTCAAACTTCAAAGTTTTGTGTGTGTCCCTTTACATGTGCGTGTCGAGTCACCGCCATTGTTGTGGCCTTACATTATCAGTGAAACTAACAAACATGTACTGCAAAGTTGTTCAAAATGCAAAAGAAACACAATAACTTACTCATAAACTGGATCCATGTTCATCAAAAAATATTCGTCCTCCTTTGAGTCTTATTCATCGTTAGTACTGTCGGAAGAATCGTGAATTTCGACATCACTTCTCCTCTGAATCTCTTCGAGGGCTTACAAGACGCTCCACTTTCTTATCTGCTCCTTCTTAGACAGTGTAAAAGTGAAAAAACAGAAAAGGATACACGACACGAAACGACTGACTTTGGATTTTGACGAGTCGAACAGGCCGCGCGTAATTTGTGAAATCCCAAATGCAGTGCGCGTCACTTGTTTGTGCGACAGATTTATAATCTCAGTGAGGAAGTGTCATAGTATTGTGACATACCATTGGAAAGGTCGCGATAAGTAGAATACCAAACATCACATCATGTAACATGTAGTACCACCAAACGCCCACTAGATCAGCAGCAAAAGACCGTGTATGAAATTGAGGCATAGGGTTCGTCTATGCCAGGGGTTCTCAACCTTTTGTAACTCAAGGCCCACTTGGGTAAGCGTCAAGACGGTCAGGGCCCACATACCGAAATAAATGTAAAACTTTTTAAAAATAATAAATAAAGGGGTATTCTGACGTGCAAACGATTGCTATGCGCGGTCACCTGCAATGCTTGAATTAAATATTCTGCTTACCCTCAGTGAGATACTTGGGCTTGCTTCTGAGAAATTATCAGATCAAGCCGGGGTGGGATGGGTGACAGGCTGATTCGCAGAGTAGCATTCAAAGTTGCTTTCAGTTTGTTCCTAGCCTTTGATTTTGTGACAGTCACAATGGAAAACCCTGACTCACACAGGTATGTGGTGGTGAAAGGCAACAGAAATTTGATTGCCCGTTGTGACAGAGAGGGATATTCATTGGCAGCCAATATCCAAAACGAAGCAAGGTCAACTTGTGGGAGTTGAAGCTTCAGGCTGCTGTCAGCTGATAGTTCCATCAGCTGGTTTTCCAACACCGTGGACAGGGCCATGTCTTCTGATGCAGGATCCACTGAGAACGGGTCCAAAACCCAAAGATTTCCATTCCGGGGATCCTCTGGGAAGTAATCTGAAAATTTATTTGACAACTGAGTTAAATGCTGGGTGACAACATTGGAAATGTTGACATGAGGAGAACCTTCCAAAGTTTCACTCAGGAGTGGGAACATATCCAGCCGTCCCTCTTTGGCTCTTCTGTTCCAAAGGATGAGTTTTTTCTTGAACCCCTCAATTTTGTCTGAAACCAAAAACACTGTGCTGTTTCTTCCTTGCATTGACATATTCAGCTGATTCAACTGATCAAATATATCTGATAAGTAGGCTAGTTTTGCACAAAAGTCACCATCAATGTAATGCTCTGACAAAAGGGACTGCTTCTCTTCAAGAAATGCATGCACTTCTTTTCTCAGTTCAAACAGGCGATTAAGCACATGTCCTCTTGAAAGCCACCTTACTTCGCTGTGATACAAGAGTTGCACATGATCTGCATCCATTCTCTCACACAGAGCAGCAAAGCATCTCGAGTTGACTGCGTTCTTTTTTATATAGTTAACAGTTTTCACTGCCACATTCATGACGTCATGCAGCTCTGGTGACATCTTCTTCGTAGCCAGATTTTCCCGATGTAAGAAACAATGCGTCCACTTTGCCTCTGGTGCTCTCTCCTGGATTTGCTTGACAACACCACGATGTATTCCCGTCATCGATGCAGCGCCATCCGTGCAGACACCGATACAATGTTTCCAATCGAGTCCTTTTTCAGTGAAGTAATTGTCAAGGCAGCGGAAGCATTCGTCTGCCGTGGTTCTCGTGGGAAGCTCTTTGCAAAAAAGTAGATCTTCCTGAAAATTTCCGTCCCAACTGTATCTCACAAAAACCAGCAATAAAGCCGCGTTGCTAATGTCAGTGGACTCGTCCAACTGTATGGCAAAATGTGGGCTTGCCTTTATTCTCTCCAGTAGTTGGCTTTCGATGTCATCACTCATATCAACAATTCTCCTACTCACTGTGTCGTTCGATAGCGGTACGGTCTGGATTTTCGTTGCCGCTGCCTCCCCCAGTAACTCTCGGCACATATCCACAGCGCTAGGCAAGATGAGGTCCTCTGCGATTGTAAACGCTTTCTTGCTACGAGCTACACGAGCAGCCACCAGGTAACTAGCTTTCAGAACAGCTTTCGATTGCGTTGTTAGCGTACTTATGGCCTTCTGTTGTGCTTGAAGCCCGTCTCGCTTCCTTTGGAAATATTCTTTTGGTTTTCCAACACATCCAGGGTGTTTTGTGTTTAAGTGTCTCTGCAGCTTTGATGGTTTTAATGTTTCATTTGAGAGGACTTCACCACATTCGACACATTGTGCTTTTGGCTCTGCATCACTACCTGCCATTGTGAATCCAAACTTAATGTATTCAGGGTCGTATTTTCTGACCACACGCTTCGGTACCTTGGCTGTTGCAGAAGTCTCGCCTCCATCACTTTTTCTTTTTAAAAACCGATCCATCGTTTTACTGTAGTCGAAATAAAATATAAACGCTTGCATGTGCTCTCCTTCAGAAACCGGAACGAACAGCGACAAACACATTTGTCTCTAACTGATGACGTTCGAGTCATGTGCAGTCATTTTCATTATTTATTCATTTAAAAACGTGTCGTATTTTAATTTAACCCTGGGGCCATTTAGGTATTGTGGAATTAGTAGTATGTGTTAATTAGCCTAATTGACATGAAATCACTATTTGGCAAACAAATATTTTGTTTCTGGCTATTTGGGCAAGTACCTCCGCGGCCCACTGGGTGGTGCTCTGCGGCCCACCAGTGGGCCGCGGCCCACCGGTTGAGAATGGCTGGTCTATGCAATAGTAGGCCATCATGTCGTCCATTTTGATCGGAGAATCGTATGGACAGACTCAAAATGACCATGAAAGGGTAAGGAAACAATATTAGTTGCTTTTGATGACAATTGCTTTGGGATTTGATGGAATATTGAGACATAAACACAAAATTTGACACGTTGACTGTAAAATGTGAAGTTTGCGTGTTTGCTATGGGGCTGACGTGAGCTGGTTAGCTCAGGCTATGCTATGCTTGGTATCAATGGAAAGAGTAGCTTCTCTAGTTTCATACGACACCCAACTTGACGGAATGGAGCGAGCGGTTCATGTGTATTGTTGCGTTCCATTTTGACTGTCCCTTATATTTATACGGCTTTTATTTTGTAACTAAAATATTGAAATTATTGCCAAACAAAAATTGTTTGGACAAAATACACTTGGAGTGTTGTTTTGGTAGAGTTAAGGCCTCGTCTTTTAGAAACATTTTTTTAAAAAGACCACCACAACATTTTATTAACTTTTTACAGGCAGTTATTTATGGTACCGTTCTACTGGACCCGGTACGGGGTCCGTCTGGCTCAAAAGGTTAATTGCAAAAGAAAGGCTGGCTTTCACGTTGGACACGTTGATGTCGCTTCAAGAAAAAAATGGATTAAAAATGGGCCCTGTCAATAAATCTGACCATGCCTGTGCTAGGATTATTGCGCACATAGCCAGTGAAATGAAAACGAATTTGATTTCTAAAATGAAATTGCTTGAATCTCCCATTAGCTTCACAATTGATGAAAGCACTGTCCACGGGGTTACCTACCTGATTATTTACCTCCGATGTGATGTCACTGGAAGTGGGGATATAGGGAATTTTATTTTTGATTAAGATGAACTTGAAAAGGGCACAAACGCCGAGTCCACATATTTGTCTCTGAGAGAGAGCTTTCTGAAAGCTGAATTAGATGACGGATACTTGCGAAAAAATCTGATCAGTGTAGCCACGGACGCCGTTTCCGTTCTCACTGGGAAAATGACTAATAAGGACTAATAACGAGGCTCAAATGCGATTTTCCCAACGTGCAATCCATTCACTGTCTGGCTTATCGCCTTGAACTCACGGTCAGTGGCCTTGTCCTAATACTCACCCTAAAGGTCTAAGCACTTCCTTCAAGTCTGCACTTTGGTGACATTTCCAAGGTTGGAGGGGGGGGGGGGGTGTATATATATTTTCTCTGCCTATTGCATGGTAGGGGAGACGCTGCGTGACTTGTTTGCTGTGGTTACATACACACGCATCGCCATGTTTCCTGTCACCGCAATATTGTTTTTTTTTTAAATAAACCCACTGACCAAAATTGCGTCCATTAGTCGTCCGTGGAATGTCAGCGACATCGGGCGTGTTTTCTGTGGGATGTCCCTCGAATAGACATAATGGGCCTCATTCATGAAACGTGAGCAGAAGATTTTGTACGTAAATCGTTCGTATTAGCAAATTCAGCTGTATTTTGGCATTCATCAACATTTTTGTATCTGAGATTTGTTCGCACGTACTAACAAATTTTACACATGCTCAGAACCACGCGTACTGTGTTCGTAAATTCAAAATGCCGGTAAATGTAGCTTCTGAGTGATAATTAGAATAAATTAGAATATATTATATATAAGTTTTTTTAATTTTCTGTTAAATTCACAAGACTAAATGTGGGCTTTGAAATACACATTGCAAACGTAATAAATTACAATAGTAAAAAGCAAACACTTTAGATCACACCTATTAATCAATTGTAGGCTATGAAGCTGTTTAATCAGACACATAAAGTAGGCTAATGAATGCTCCCAGTAGCCTACTATTTTTTCTAAATTGCAAAAAAATAAAAATAAATGCCGGAAGGCGGCGCAGGAGAGACAGTTCTGGAGGCCGCCGGCGGCGCGGGCAGGACGGCTCTGGAGGGCGGCGGCGCAGGCAGGACCGCTCAGGAGGGCGGCGGCGCAGGCAGGACCGCTCAGGAGGGCGGCGGCGCAGGCAAGACAGCTCAGGAGGGCGGCGGCGCAGGCAAGACAGCTCAGGAGGGCGGCGGCGCAGGCAAGACCGCTCAGGAGGGCGGCGGCGCAGGCAAGACCGCTCAGGAGGGCGGCGGCGCAGGCAGGACCGCTCAGGAGGGCGGCGGCGCAGGCAGGACCGCTCAGGAGGGCGGCGGCGCAGGCAGGACCGCTCAGGAGGGCGGCGGCGACGGCTGCATCGCCGTGGAGGCCGGCGGCGACGGCTGCATCGCCGTGGAGGCTCAGGACAGGCGGGTAGCTGACTCAGCAGCTCAGGACAGGCGGGTAGCTGACTCAGCAGCTCAGGACAGGCGGGTAGCTGACTCAGCAGCTCAGGACAGGCGGGTAGCTGACTCAGCAGCTCAGGACAGGCGGGTAGCTGACTCTGCAGCTGGACAGGAGGGCTGGAAGGGGACCGGACAGGAGGGCTGGAAGGGGACCGGACAGGAGGGCTGGAAGGGGACCGGACAGGAGGGCTGGAAGGGGACCGGACAGGAGGGCTGGAAGGGGACCGGACAGGAGGGCTGGAACGTGGCGGGATAGGAGGGCTGGAACGTGGCGGGACAGGAGGGCTGGAACGTGGCGGGACAGGAGGGCTGGAACGTGGAGGGACAGGAGGGCTGGAACGTGGCGGGACAGGAGGGCTGGAACGTGGCGGGACAGGAGGGCTGGAACGTGGCGGGACAGGAGGGCTGGAACGTGGCGGGACAGGAGGGCTGGAACGTGGCGGGACAGGAGGGCTGGAACGTGGCGGGACAGGAGGGCTGGACCGGGACGGGACAGGGGCAAACACGGATGGGTGGAAAATGGATCCTCCGTCGACGGGTAGCTGAGTCCGTCGACGGAGCCGGGAACCAGGACCCCCTTGTCTTCTCCTGGGCCCATAGTTTCCCGGACACAGGACCAGGCGGGTCCCATTGAAGGGTGATGGTTGGGGTTGGGTGGTTGAAGGGGTAATGGGCTCAGGGCTGGCCGGCTGGAGGGTAAGGAATCCGAGTCCAACGGAGTGAGAGGTGGGCTGATAAAGGGTCCGGGGTGATGGGTGGTGGTCGGCATGCCGACGGGCAAACTCTGGGTTTTGCCCCCAGATACCCATGAGGTATTCCTCATAGGAGGTGTTGTCAAAGGGGTCAAAAAAATAACCCTGAGTCGCCATGAGCCCGCTGGGTCCAAACTGGCGAGTTCCTTCTGTAAGGTGCTGGTGGGAGAAGGACCCAAACGCAGGCAGGAGTAAGGGAAAAACCGAAGTTTAATAAGGGCTAGGCAGCAATCCGAAGTAGAACAGGCAGGGGTCAAAACCGAGAAGGCACAGCAAAGGTACAAAAGGGAAATCCAAAAACAGGGTCGCGAGAACACAGGCAGGGGTCCAAACCAGGGAGTCAGAGGAACACAAAGAAAACAAAACAGCCTGGATACAAAACAAAACAACAGCAGGCAAAGAACTCTGGGAAACAAAAACTAGAAAACAGAATAAACAAAACAGCTCGGGCAGAAACTCGGAAAAACAGACGGTAACACAGAAGCAGAATATCATAAGGAACTCGCGAAGAACACTGAAATGACAAGGTATATATACACAGAGGGAGACAGACATAATGGGAATCAGGTGTGTAGAAGCAGGGAGGGGAGATTGCTCACAGGTGAGAACAGTGAGGGTTAACAGGGACCAATAAAACAATGACAGGGGAAACGTAAGACACGGACTGGAATACACATAGACACAATGATAACAAACGGCCTGGAGTTAGCAGGTAAACAAGTGCACAGCTCAGATTAGAAGAACACGAAAGTGGACACATATGCAGAGAATGCGAAATCACAGATCGATGCAGGGATAGGATAACGAGGAGGGAAATGACAGCTGCAGGTAGAAACTCAAGATGAATTAGTAATGTTAATAGTGAACTCTAGAACCCTAATGTTAGTAGGTTAGTATTATATACACATGTTAGTTTGTTAGCAGGTTAGTATTAAATCTAATCTAACAGTTAGTATGATTAGTACATTAGTGTTATATACAAATATAAATAAAGTCAGAAGGAAGAAAACGAGATATACGAAATACAGAAGAAACCTGAATGTTCCCAAAATCACCCGAATAGTGCAATGACAAAGACAGGGGGTGGAATCTCAGAAACATGGAACGCGGACTGACAATCGCGAGGGAAAGAAAACAGGAAAAATAATAAAGAATAAACACAGATTACAGGATCCTAACATAAGGCCCAATGAAAGTTTATAAAACATAGCTCCATATCCGTAGATCTGTAGGTCTACCTCTGTCGAGCTGAGATTAAAATTAATGAAATTTATTTTGCTTTTAATTTGCTTTGTAACGTTATAACCATATAACCAATCTAATAGCTAGCTAGAACAGAAGAGCTGTTTGGGGAAACCTAGCTAATGTTACTAATGTTACCAATGTTCTACTGATGAATAGCCTACATATTTTATCAGGCTGCAGCCCATAGCTTATCTATTCCTTATCACATGACTTACTTGTTGAGCATCATACATAAATATATATATTTTTAACGTGTAAGAGTTGTGATTTAAATGCATGATTTAACTGGTTTTCACTTTACACTTGAACATGATTTTATTCAGCATCGTTGCACAACATTCCTACGCTCGATTGTGCAGAAGTCTTGCACACAGAATACAGCTCTGATTGGCCAGAGTGTCGAAAGTCACGATAATGCAAAGAAATATGGGCAATACGCTGCAGCGAAGTTTGATTCGATGCGGACTAGGGATGTAAATAACAAATAATTTGGTATTCAATTACTCACTTTATCTATTCGAATAGTATTCAGTTACTCGTTTGGGTGGGGGGGGGGGGGTAGAAGAAATTACAGTAGCCTATGCTAAAGTTCAGAACAAGAAATAATGTTTATTGTATTACTTTTACCATTAAGCAACAAAAAGTATAGAATAACCTTAAGGTATATGAATTCAGATAAATAAAATAAAATAAATAAAAAGATACATTAAATTGCGTTAAATTGCAAATAACGAAAATATCAAAGCATTGTTTTTTTCTTTTCCATTTAACTCAGTTTAAACACAAGCCTCAAACAAACGTGGGCTGACAGGTAGATAACTTAGCTAGTCTAACTTACATGTTTTTGTTCAAAAATATTAGCATGTCGACGTGAGTCGACAAATCTTGAGCAAATGTGCGCGCAGTCTATTCACCGCTATACCTGCGGCTGAGTTGTATATGATCGTAAATAACCTTATAACAGGGCTTATAATGCTATATACCAAACTTCTCTTTTAATATTTGTGGTATTTTTATTACAATATTGACTTTATTATATACTGTAGGGCCGGCTGCGACAGCTGACACAGACGGGGGTGCGAACAAACCTCATCCTAAAAGAAGCGCTATGTTGATGCTACTCGGACAGGACTACAGCAGACGCGCAGTGGGGGGAGGGGCTGGAATCACGGTCAGGAGCTAGGAGGAGTCGCGCCCTGAAGAGGACGTGGCGCCCTCCCGTCTTACCGCCGGCTGACGGGGTTGCGTAGCGGTGATTCTCTAGCGGTTGCTACAAGGGGCAATTGAATTAGAATAGGGTTCAATTGGCTACTAAATTGGGAGAAAATGGGGAAAAATCAGAAACAAATTTTTAGTTAGAATGATGCCCAGAAACTGAATAACATTTAATGGGCCCTGTGTTTTCTCCTCGGATAGAGGAATGCCTAATTTGTGAACATATTTTTTAACACTGTAATGCAACGTGCTGGCTGAGAGTGAGGAAAATCTACCACTAAGAAGTAGTCTAGCAGGTGAAGGACGAAGGGTCTACTACTAAAATGTCTACTAACGAGGGCCAAATCGACAACAGACCAATCGAGTCTCTGATTGATGGAACATAGCC
Source organism: Synaphobranchus kaupii (assembly GCA_029718625.1). NCBI lineage: Eukaryota > Metazoa > Chordata > Actinopteri > Anguilliformes > Synaphobranchidae > Synaphobranchus > Synaphobranchus kaupii. The sequence goes on along the minus strand of CM056383.1, from coordinate 45,496,875 downwards.
GCTTTGGCAGAAGAAGACTTGTGGTAATCATAGAATAGATTCTCCCTTGTAAGATATCGCTAGATCGGAGATAATGGGCAGATAAATGTCCAGTTCTTGTCTACACTGCGGGTACACTTTGTAGATTGTGTCCCGGTACACCCTAAAGGCAATATTAAATTCAGCCATGGTAAGGCTTTTAGAAAGTCTGGGGTCACTGTCCTTTAGCATGACTGATATATCCCTGCAGTCTACGTTTTGTTTGTCACTTGGCTCAGAAAACAATCAAATTTTCACTAGATTAATGTCATGGCGCTATGACGACAGGTGAGGGCGCAGAAGTGATGTCATCAGCTGCTGCCGAGGAAGCTCTGATTCCCGGCTCGCTGTTTGGAAGTAAAAAGCTGGTTGCAGGAGGAGACCCACTGCTGAAGAGGAACCAGGGTTTGAATCCGGGCTTCCATGCCGGAGAGAGCATGGTGGGCAGGACTGGGTCTTCAATCAGCTGCGGGATTCCGCTGATTGCGATTGTGCCCTCGCTCTCTTGGTGGAGGTGGGGGTGGGGGCGTTGGCTGCATTGGAGGACGTGGAGGTGGGAGTCCAGTGCTTCCATTTTGATGAGGTTATGCTGGGGGTGGGAGGTGTTGTGGTGGGGATATCCATGGCAGAGACAGTAGCGATGTTTGGAACATTAACAGTTAAAAACTGAAAAAGCTCTTTATGGTTGGCCCTTGAATGCTGTGGCAGAAGAGGTTTTCAAGGATCCAGGTCACCAGCCAGTGAGAGATGCACAGACTCAGGGACACATAGTAGTAGACATGAGAGCTACTACAAACTGACCATGGTTGTTGCCAACTGCGCCGTTGTGTTGCAGGTGGGAGTCTGAGATGCAATCTTCGAGGGATCCTCATCTCGATCTGCAATTGACATGGTTGTCTTCGGCAAGTTAATGAACAGAATGCTCAGAATAAATATAAATTCTCTCATCAGAAGTGTGTGGCTATATGCTCAAGTTTCTACTGGCAAGGTGCAGCAGTCATGCATGCAGAGGAAGCACCATGGTATGGGGAGGCTGTTAAATAGACTGCCCTGTTATGTGAATGGACTGTGATAAATGAATCATCACTACTCGCTGAGCTGTCAGCTGATTCAGCCGGAGCGGGGCTTTAATCTCGTGACCTGCCTGAAGTAACGCTACGCTGGATTTATTTTCCACTCGAATGTCTGAAATCAAATTTCAATACATCCTTTGGAAACGATTGGTTGAATAAATTCATTAATGCAGATTTGTTTATTTTCATAATTTTGGTCAAAATAAAGTGGCACAAATGCAAAGAAATCTTGAAAAAATGCAAAAAAATGCTTTTCTTTAGTTTGCAATGAAATACTGAGAGCAACATATCTAAAATAGGTAAAACCATACATTTACTGGATCATAGACTCTTTGTCCACATATGAAAAATCTGAAGGTGATATGCAGAACAACTACAGATCTATGACGGAAAAATAGGAAGTGTACCCTGTTGTCCTTTATTGTCTCCAAATCTATCCTAAATGGCAAAATTGTGCACTGCTGTAAATAATAAAATAATCATATATTTAACTACAAATCAACTGTTTCGGCTCATAAAACTAACTTTTGCATCATTTTCAAGTGGGAATTACTATATTTTAATCAATACAGGGGGCTAGATATCTATGGGTCCAAAACCTGCCTTAAAATTAAGAAAATACTTTTGTCCATTATAAAGCATATACACATTCTTACTCACTCCAAGGAAAATTTTACATTAATCTAGCACATATGCACAGTAAATAAGAATGAGTATTTTCCATGCCCTACATGACAAGTATAGTCCAGGGAGATACTAATAGGCCATAGGCCTTATGTACGATAAAATTACAATAAAATAATATTACACCATCAGGAAAATACTGGAAAATGTTCTAGCTTCAGGGCAAATCAAACATAAAACATGACTGAGCGACCTATGAACGCTTACCCTACAGTATGTGAAATGCAATCAAAATGCGAAAATAACAATATCAAACATATGGCACAACACTGTGGTGGAGTGTAAAAACGAATGTACGTATTTGAAATATCACAAGCAGTAATACATGTCAAGGAGGGAAATCTCCCTCATGTTCGTAGGCATATTCTCTAATAGAATCAATTGTATGGTATCTATGGCAGGGTTTGCCCTGCATTGAAATGTCTTAGGCGGACCGCTTAAGTGATTTTTCAAGCCGCCTAAGAGAAATTGCGCAAAAAACACTGGTAAAACAATTAGAAACTGTCCGTCTACTTATTTCCCTGGAGTCAGGGTACTGGATAAATCCCGCCTTATAACGATAAAGTCCCAGTTTAGTGGCTAATGGTTAAATGGATTCTGAAGAGTGACATTTCAGGCTATATTCATGTTAATGATGACTGCAAAGTTTAGGTAGCAAAGAACAATGCGGAATACTTCTGATAAAATTTAAATAGCAACTGCTCTGGTCAATGCCAGCGGGAAAGTGAAATCAATGACTATTAAGAAAATATAGGCTATAATGTTTAAAGATTTAATTCCACCTTCTACTGAGACATTGGCCATTTATTGAGGGCGTGACAGAAATTTTCGGTGCCACTGACCATAGGCGCCGGGTTTATTTTTTTTACCAGGGGGTACCCTACAAATTTCAGCCACAGGCAAAAAAACATTTAAATAAACATTATAGTTAAGTGCATAAGCATAATATTTGTGACGGTTTTTGTTTCCCATATCATTCAGTTTGTTATTGCACAGAAAACACAATGTTCAATGCTTAAAGTGATACTGCAATCACTTTTCTAAGGCCTTTTTTACCGCTTCAATTTGAACAGGAACTCGTGAGTAGGTGTGGTCATATGACAACGATACCACATATTATGAATATTCAGTCATATTATGAATATTCATACAGTCAAGGAGTGAAAGGGTGTGTCTTGGTGAACTGACTCAGCCCCCTTCCTGCTCTCTGCTACGGAGCTCTCTGCTCACTTTACTAGCCGAGACTCCACCTATTTTTATGCTAAGGATTTCGGGACGTCACGAATCCCCGGAAATGCAGTGCATGGTAAGCTGACACAGAAACTCAGACGACACCACTTCGACGCAATATGAGATTTTCGGATAAAACCTGTTATGTATGATCATAGTCTAACCCAAAACATCGGTTTTCAACACGAAAAGTCGGTTTTTGACTGCAGTATCACTTTAAAGTTAACCACGGTCCTTTCAAAAATATAACATTTTGCCATATGTAGCCTGTGCAAGAGCCTATGTCACATTTTATCCTATTTTCATACAGTTCAATGCATCTGGCAAATAGCTAAAAATATGGCTGACTCTACAATCGCCGCACATGTTTTCAACTATACAGTTCACGCAAAACTTTTTTCTTCACTGTAGGCTATGACTGAAATAGTTGTTGTCTTTTACCGAAGCAATTCATATATTTTAGGCTATTACTATTTAGCTTCATTTACCATAGCCTACATATTTTAATGTTTGTCCTCGGTTGGATTGAGCTAAGGAGCGAGGAAAGTAAGCGATTGGAATGAACCCTATAGACGTCTGGGGTGAAAATCTAGAGATGTTTCGACGTTTTTAAAAAGATTTTCTTGTTCCCTCCTTACCCTTTCTACCATTTTAAATACTTTAGCTTTATTTTTAACAAAAAATAAAAAAAATCATAATAATTATAATCATAAAAAAATAACCCCTCCAACCTGGCCTTAAATTTCTACATTTTGGGGGCAAGGCCATATGGCCTTCAAGAATCATTGATTTTACGGGGGCAACAAGGCCACCTGGTGGGGCACTAAGGCTATCAACCAAATGCAGGTTTTGGACCCTGCTAAAAGTGTGGATATATGGTTCAAATAATTACAGTAGGTATTATTACTTTCCTATAAATATTAATATTTTTAATTAGTTTAATTAGTCTTAACCTTTTATAACCTACATACAAAAGAACGCAGTCAATGACATTTATTACACAAAAGAGGCTACACGGTGTCAACATTTTTAGAAAACAGCAGTGTGAACTCATGTTATAAAATGGATAGATCCGGTCCACTATTCCTATTAGGAATTGTGTTCCAGCCATGACAATAATCCCTGTAAATATCACATCGTTATCATTGTGAGTTTGACCATTTTAAATAGTGGAATGTTAACGGATCCATTAGCCTACAAAAACAGTATAGCAAAGTTCTGGAAAATTAAAATGTTTAACGAGCAATATTCTGAAAAATAATCTGCCCAACACAATGCAGGAGACACTCAAAACTGGAATCTATACCATAATGTTATGCAGTGAAGGCTATATCGTCCAAAGTTAGGTAAATAATAAATTTTATTTGATTGTAGTTACAAAGCTATATAAGTTTAAGGTATGTATACTTGAGTATATTTTTCTCCATAGTTCTCCTCCATTTCTCTGAAAAAACTTGGCAATGACTTGGCAAAGTCCTTTGTGATTGATCAGAAACTGGATATTAGTTATGAAGGTTTAGCAAGCTAGATAATAATACTGTTAGCGTAGCCTACTTGGCAAGCTAATCGCCGTCAATAGGCTGCAGCCTATTATCTTGCAGTAAGTAGAATAGTATTCAGTGACTTCGTTGCAGTCATTTAATTATAGCAGCTAAGCATGGTTTAGAAAGACACGATGCCCTGGCCTGGACACAGAAAGAGAGAATTGGGCCATTTCTCAGATCAAGGATAAATTTGCTTACAAGCAAAAAAAATCACCAATGTGATCTTAATTGCGGTGAATCCATAGACAGCTAAGAGGAATCAGTAAAAAATGGCCTAAAGACTCGCAAAAGTTATAAAGGCCAAATAGCAGGGCACTGACGGCCATGGCCAGATGGCCGCCGTGTAATTTATGCCCTGCCTCCAACACACCCAGCCCTTACCTGAGGACAGTTTTACTTATATACATATACAGTATTCTATACAGCATTCTGGTGCAAAATGGCTGCCATTGTATCACTCAGGTGGGTGCTACACATTGGTGGTGGTTGAGGCGAGTTTCCCCCTTTCATTGTAAAGCGCTTTGAGTGTCGAGAAAGGTGCTATATAAAATGCGAGGCATTATTATTATCATTATTAACCAGTTGCATGGTGATCCACTTCATTTTTGTGTGGTCTAGAGAGAATATTAGTTCACCTAAAACATATGTTCAATGTAGGAATGCCATTTCCTAAAGACAATACAACTGTATGTTGTGCTGTAGGGTATTCCTGTATGATTTAGACTTTCACTTTAGGGTTTGGTGACAGCTCTTTTCTGGGAAGAGAATAAACAAGCTCTATACAAGGGAAGCATCAATGAAGGCATTTAGACAAAATACTTAAGAATAGCAACTCGGTAACAACATGACATCACACATAATCTGACAGCAGCCATGAATATTTGTGCTACATATTTTGATGGAAAAACTTACACTTAACCTTGAGGTATTTTTACACAACAGAATTTGTGTGTGCGTCTGTGTGTCAAATCAGGGGGCTCAGATCAACCTACATTAACTCTGAATCTTAATGTATTGTATAAAGTGAACAAGTAATGTCAGATAAAATGTTTGGGTAGGCAATAGAGCAATTCTATTTGTTTTGCCACCTACATAGACCTGGAGGCAGTGTGAAGTCCAGTCAGATAACAAACCTTGCCTCAAAAGTGTCTGTTTCACTCTTGTTGTTGTATTTTACGCCGTTCTCAGTATGTCAGAAACACAAACCCTTGGGGGTAAATGTGGGTTCAAACTTCCTGTAATATTTCAACCTTCTACAATGCATCTACTCCCCGAGCAAAGTTCTGCTGTGACAATATCTGCATTTATATAACCTGTAACTATCAATATCCCAAGAAAATCTCTCACAACACTATATTATTACTTAATAAAGTGGTCAATTTAAATATTGTTCAATGTTAAAAAAATTACATTTTAAAATGAATAGGACCTAATCAAGCTTTTTGGGTCAGTTGCACATTAAGGCAAAAAACTTTCTACACATAATGAGCATAAACAAGGTGAAACGTAAAAAAATGTTTTTTTAAATAACATAATGCTTAACGTTTATCTATATGAACATAATCTGTAGTAGGAATCACCGCGCTCTCCCTTGCATTGTTTGGTGCATCAAAACCAATAAAACATACTCAACTAAAAAACTTGGTTCACACTCAAAAATAGATTTTCCAGACTTATAAAGTTCAAATTTTGCTGTATTTAATTTCAGGGGTGCAAACTGGTGAGGGCCCAAAAAAGTGAATTTATTTTGCCTGAAAATGTATGCATGTTATGCACCCCCCCAATGTTATATTGACACAAATGCATAAAAGCGCCTGTTTGATAGCCCATGTACGAGGTTTTATACGGTAATCAGTGGGCGGGGCAACAATGTCGCTGCATTTAGCTACATTATTGGGGTGATAGACTAGATAAACTACAATGTAGCAAAGCAGTGTTTCATTTCATGTGGCACCTGCTGCTTGTCGCAATTATGTAGACTGTGTAACAGTAGGCTGTATAGAGTGGAAATGTGGGTGAGGGGCTTAGGTTCTGGAGGTAGAAAACTCTACTGCGTCCTGTCTGTGTACTAGCATATTGTATACTGCTTACTGCATACTGTTTAGTGACATGCAGTATGTAAAAAAGAAATATCCTCCATACTATTATCAGCAAAAACCCGGAAATAATTATAAGCCTATCATTCAGGGATTTTAAGTACACTACATTTAGAGAACATTTTGCCTACTTAACATTCTCATCCAGTGTAATCAACTGTCATACTCAACAGGGGCGGCGCCAGAGATTTTTTCTTGCAGTTTCAAGCATTATACTAGCCTAACACCACTTCTGTTGATTCACATGTACACATAATAGATACATCTATCTAATATATGCGTGGACTCTGAGCAAGCATCAACAGGCTAGACATTAGAGCAATATAAATAAAACAATATAAACAAACCAACCGAGCATTCGCCCAACATAGACAGGTCCCAGCCAAGGAATAACTTCCATTTTATTTGATCAAGGTTTTCTCAGTGGTTTTAGCATCTTGAGGCCCTCCTTTTTCAATAAAGCCGAGGGGTCACTCTGGATTTTGCTCCAAATCCAATATGGCAGTCATAACAAAAATGGCTGCCACAATAGCAGTAATACACCCAGAGCAGACCTGAGTTGCCATCAGAACAAATTTCAGGAAATATTAAGCCAATGTCTGCGCTGAGGGCCTTATCTGTGAATGCAGAGGCCAGATTTAAGCTTAGAACATATTTTAATTTAATTTTTAATATTTGGTTGCATATCCTTTGCGTGCCATGACTTCTTTTTTTTTTGTTATCAATTGTTTTTTATTTTACAAAATAGAGGGAGTACAATCACAATTTGCATACAACAATATAATATTCAAAAATATATACCCCTCCCCTTCCCTCCCTCCAGTCCACCCTTCCCTCCCGTCCAACCCTCCCTCCCATGTGGCGACTACTCCCCTCCCACCCCATCCCACTAAAGATCTTCATATCAGGAAGACAAATAGCAAAAGTTGAAAACAAAACATTACAACAGGATACAGATAGAATGAATAAAACACAGTACTGCAGAACAGACCACCGATCCAGTCCCTCACTCAAGCAGATCTCTTATTACTGCAGCTGCAGAGGCCCAAGTTTGGACCGTTCTATGGCTGGCCTTGTGCATTCTGGCTATAGATAGTTCCATATAAAGAATGCTCAAAAATGATTGCAGCCACTGGGCATGCGTGAGTGTGTGTGGAGGGTTCCCCCGTAAAGCTAGCATCTTTTTGGCTGCAGTTAACCCAGCGAACAGAGTACGGGTTTGGGGAGATGATAGGTTCAATGACGGGGTATCATTTAAAAGCAACAGCCTGGGACAACAAGGTATGGCAATTCCCAAGAAATTGGTTAAAGTGGAAGACACCAAATTCCAAAAAGCCACCACCCCCGGACACTTCCAGAACATATCATCGCTGTCGGGTGAAAAGCATCTCCAAAACCGTTACTTTTCAGGAAATGAAAAAAACATTGTATTTTCAAAAATAATAAAGACAGCGTTGTGAAAGTTTGTATGTTTTCTACATACGATGTCAGATACTCAAATGTGTCAATACAAAATTGTTATTTTATCAGAAATCAAGTAAAATGGAGTTACGAGTTTTGTGACAATCGAATGTGGAGATATGTTTTTTTCTGTCATTGATTAGAATGGCTGTATCTGCGAGTGAATGAATGCGCAGTGGCTGCGAGTCCATCAAGTATCAAGTACACAGTTAATACTCATACATCTGTAAGCCAGTTAGCAGAAAAATGTCAGTCTATCCAGTGATTAAACATCCATATGTTTTGTAAAATAAATAGAATTAGGAGACAAGCCCCTAGTTCACTGCATTACAGTTTTTCTCCATTGTATACACACAAAAAATGGAACAACATTTTCATAATCATAACAATAATCAAACAAGAAACGTGACATGACATGAAAATGAAACGTAACAAGAATTAAACATAAAACGTGGCGTGACTAGACTAAACACAATACGTGACATTAACAAGAAATCTAACTAAGACAAGAAAAGAAAAGAAAACGTGACATGACAGCTGGAATTGTGACAGGACCCCCCCCTTAATGACCGACTCCTGGCAGTCTCATGAGCTTCTCAGGGTGGTCACGGTGAAAGTCTTTGATCAATGACTTGTCCAGGATGAGACTGGGAGCAATCCAGGAACGCTCCTCTGGACCATAACCCTCCCAGTCAACCAGGTACTGGTAACCACGACCTAATGTTCAAAGGTTTCTTGACAGTATACGCAGGATGGTTGTCAATGATGCGGGGAGGAGGGGGTGGGGGGTCGGGGGGGCATAGGGGGTGAGAGGAAACAGGCTTTAAACACGAAACATGGAACGTGGGGTGGATCTTGAGGGGTTGATGATAGCGAGAATCTTGAAGGGGCCAATGAAACAGGGTTGCAATTTGTGGGAAGTGGATTGAAGGGGAATGTTCTTGGTGGAAAGCCAGACGGAATCACCTGGTTTGTAAGCAGGGGCTGGAGTGTGGTGGCGACCTGCGAAGCGTTGGTTACGGTCTGCTGTGCGTAAAAGCGCGGCCCTGGTGTCCTTCCAGATCTTAAAGCAGCGTCTCATGTGGGTGGCGAGGGAGGGAACAGCGATCTGAGCTTCCTGGTCGGGAAACAAAGGAGGTTGGTAGCCAAGGGCGATCTCAAATGGGGACTTTCCGGTGGCGGCGCAGGGTAGGGCGTTGTGTGCGTATTCCACCCAGGTGAGCATCCTGCTCCATGAAGCCGGATTCTTGGCAGACACGCAACGTAGTGCGGCTCCCAAATCTTGATTGGCCCTCTCGGTTTGCCCATTGGACTGAGGGTGGTAGCCAGATGAGAGGCTAGCAGTGGCACCGAGGGCCAGGCAGAAGGCTTTCCAAACCTGGGAGATGAATTGAGGGCCTCGGTCGGATACGATGTCCGCGGGGATGCCATGGATGCGGAACACCTCCTTGACTAACACATCAGCGGTCTCTTGTGCGGTAGGTAGTCCGGGCAGGGGGATGAAGTGGGCCGCCTTGCTGAACCTGTCCACTACGGTGAGGATGGTGGTGTTACCTTCGGAAGGGGGAAGTTCAGTAACGAAATCCACCCCGATGTGGCTCCATGGTCGGCTGGGCACAGGCAGAGGTTGGAGCAGTCCAGCTGGAGCCTGGTGGGAGGCCTTGCTTCTGGCGCAGGTGGTGCAAGCCTTGATGAAGCGCCTGGTGTCAGGGATCATGGAGCTCCACCAGAACTTACGCTTCAGCACCGCCAAGGTGCGGGTAAAGCCGGGATGGCAGGACAGGAGAGACGAATGAGCCCATTGAAGCACCTGTGTCCGAGCAGCTGAGGGGACATAAAGGCGTGTGCCGGGGTTGGACCTGGGATCGGGCTCCTCACGTAGAGCCCTCTGGATCACCGCCTCAATCTTCCAGGTTACTGAAGCGACGGGGCAGGAAACCGGGAGGATGTTCTCAGGCGTCTCTCGCTCAGGGCAGGTGTTGAATTGTCGGGACAGGGCATCTGGCTTGATGTTCTTGGAACCCGGGCGGTAGGTGAGTGCGAAGTTGAACCTTCCGAAGAATAGCGCCCATCTAGCTTGGGGTGAGTTCAGTCTTTTAGCCGTTTGGAGGCACGCTAAGTTCTTGTGGTCAGTCCAGATGACAAAAGGTTTCTCGGACCCCTCCAGCCAATGCCTCCACTCCTCCAGTGCCAGTTTGACAGTGAGGAGTTCTCGGTTCCCCCCACGTCATAATTCCTCTCCACCGTGAAAGGCTTCTTGGAGAAGAAGGCGCATGGGTGCAGCCGATTGTCAGAGGAAGAAACTTGCGAAAGCACGGCTCCCACCCCAGCGTCGGATGCATCCGTCTCCACAACAAACTGGCGGGTGGGGTCGGGGTGCACCAGGATAGGAGCGGAGGAAAACAATTTCTTGATCTTGATGAATGCTCCCTCCGCTTCGGGACCCCAACGAAATGGGCATGGCAGTGGATGTGAGCTTGGTGAGGGGGGAGACAACTTCAATTCAATTCAATTCAATTTTATTTGTATAGCGCTTTTTACAGATAACTGTCACAAAGACGCTGCACAGGGAGACAGAAGGAAAATTGAGCAAAAAAAACCAGGCCATAGCCCCCAACCAGCAAAATGAGGTAAAAAACTCCCCGGTAGGGGAGAAAAAAACACTGAGCAGTGGCGAGAAAAAACTCCCCAGTGGGAAGAAATCTCGGAAGGAACCTGGCTAGAGAGGGGGTGCCCATCCTTCGCTGGGCCGGCCCGGTTTAGACTAAAGGTGGACTGAATGGTAATAGTCAGTTCAATAATCAGTTCAATCATCAGTTCAATCATCAGTTCAATCATCAGTTCAAAGGGGGCGGGGTGATGCATCTGGGACTCCGGTTGCGTGAAGTCGGGAGGATAAACCAAACCAAAGGGGGGGACGGGTCCGAAGCAGTCTGCAAACTCAGGGTGAGGGGCATAACTGGAGCAGTCTGCAAACTCAGGGTGAGAGGGGGACGGGCCGGAGTAATCTGCAGCTCAGGGTGAGAGAGGAAAAGAGAAGGTTAGCCCCCCCCCCCCCCCCCCCCCCGACATCCTTAACTATAGGATTGACTAAAGAGGTACGTTTTTAGCCTACACTTAAAGACAGAAAGTGTGTCTGCAGCCCGTACATACATGGGAAGATTATTCCATAAAAAAGGGGCTCTGTAAGAGAAGGCTCTGCCACCCATTGTAATTTTAGATATAATAGGAATTTTCAAATAGCCAGCATTTTGAGAGCGAAGTAATCTAGGAGGACAGTAAGGAATGAGTAAGTCACTCAGATATTCAGGGGCCATGCCATTTAAAGCTTTAAACGCTAGAAGTAAAATCTTGTAGTCAATCTGTATTTGACAGGCAGCCAATGAAGAGTTTTGAGCACCGGGCTGATGTGCTCCCATTTCTTGGTTCTAGTAGAACCCTAGCGGCTGCATTCTGTACAAGTTGGAGGCGATTCAGGGCTGAGCCAGTGCAACCAGACAATATGCATTGCAGTAGTCTAGTCGAGAGGTTACAAAGGCATGAACCATTTTTTCAGCATCCTCCAGGGACAACACCTTCCTTAATTTAGATATATTCCTCAGGTGGAAGAAGGCCATTCTTGTGATATTGTTAATATGGGGCTGAAAGGAGAGATCTGAATCAATAATTACACCAAGGTTTTTAACAACCTTGTTAGGGGAGACAGAGAAGCAATCTAAATTTAAGGGAAGCTGTAAGAATTTATCTCGAAGGGATTTGGGACCTAATACTAATATCTCAGTCTTATCTGAGTTCAATAAGAGGAAATTTTGGGTCATCCAGGCCTTTACATCTTTGAGACAGGTCTCTAGTTTAGACAACTGGTCAACTTCACCTGGCTTAACTGATATATAAAGTTGTGTGTCATCTGCGTAGCAGTGGTAGTTAACACCATGTCTGCTTATAATGTTCCCAAGAGGGAGCATGTAAAGAGAAAGAGCAGAGGACCCAAGACCGATCCTTGTGGTACTCCAAAGTTCACCTTAGAAAGTTCAGAGGACTGACTGTTTACCCTAACAAACTGGGATCTATCATAGAGATAGGATTTAAACCACATAAGAGCATGCCGGTAATAACAACTAAATTTTCTAACCTGCAGAGGAGAATATTATGGTCTAATAGTATCAAAGGCAGCGCTCAGGTCAAGTAAAACAAGAATAGAAATACAGCCACAGTCCAGAGAGAGGAACAAGTCATTCATTACTAGGGCAAGGGCGGTCTCGGTGCTATGGTGCTTCCTAAACCCAGATTGAAACCTCTCATACACATTATAAGTATGTAGAAATGAAGAAAGCTGTTGCGCTACACATTTCTCAAGAATCTTTGATAAAAATGGGAGGTTTGAAATGGGTCTATAATTGGCCAGGACAGTGGGATCCAAATTTGGTTTCTTAAGTAGTGGCTTGATTTCTGCCAATTTAAAGGATGTAGGAACATGGCCCGATAGCAATGATGAGTTAATTAAATGAATAATTGGTTTGATGAGCATAGGCAATATCTCCTTCAATAACTTTGTGGGTATGGGGTCTAGAAGACAGGTGGATGATTTTGAAGAAGAAACTAACTGAATTAGCTCGCTCTCAAGTATTGGAGTAAATGATTCAAGACGTTCAGTGTGTCTAGGAGGCAGTTCTATATCGTCAAAACCATGGTCACTAACTTGTGTGATCTTTTCCCTAATTTCAATAATTTTACCACTAAAGAAATTTGAGAAATCATTACTACTACATGAGACTGGAATTTGAGGGTTAGTTGTTGCATGATTATTAGTTAGTTCAGCAACTGTTCTGAATAGAAATCGGGGATTGGTCTTATTTTCTTGTATAAGCTTTGAAAAGTAAGAGGACCTAGCATTGGAGAGAGCATGCTTATAGGCACTAAGACTCTCTTTCCAGGCCAAGTGGAATACCTGCAGTTTAGTAGAACGCCATTTGCGTTCAAGCTGCCGAAACTTTTGTTTAAGAGCCCGCGTGTGGTCGGTGTACCAAGGGGCAAGCCTCTTCTCAATTACTTTTTTGCTTTTTAACGGAGCAACTACTTCAAGGGTTTTGCGTAGAGCAGTAGCTAATTCCTCTGCCAGATCATTGGTTGACAGGGAGCTGGATGAAGTGTCTAAATCAAGGTAATCAGGTAGCACATGCATAAAGTTTCCAGTAGTGGAGGTAGTGATAGTGCGACCTGTATACGTTCTGAGTTCAGATTCTACAGAATGGGCTAATTTTAACTGCAGAGTAATGAGGAAATGGTCAGACAAAATAGGATTATGCGAGTGAATTTTAACATTAACAATGTCAATACCAAGACTTAAGACCAGGTCTAAAGTATGACTATGACAATGCGTGGGGCCAAAAACATTTTGAATGAAACCAATTGATTCCAAAATGACCGTAAATGCTGAGGTAAAAGGATCATCTGTATTTTCAAAATGCAGGTTAAAATCACCCAATATTAACACTTTGTCATGACTTACAGCTAAATGAGAAAGAAAATCTGCAAATTCATGAATAAAGCCAGCATATGGGCCAGGAGGTCTATAGACAGTTACAAGTAAAATAGGCTGAGAGGAGGGGCGGTTTCTACCAACCACTGCTGGCTGAGTGTTCATAACTAACACTTCAAATGAATCAAATGCATACTCTAATTTTGGAATTGACTGAAAGACAGATTTATAAATAACAGCAACCCCACCCCCTCTTCGACAGAGACGGGGGTTTTGGCTATATATGAACCCAGGTGGAGAGGATTCATTTAATGTAAAGTTTTCATCCACTTTCAGCCATGTTTCAGTTAAACATAGTATATCAAGAGAGCAGTCTGAGATTAATTCATTCACAAGAGCTGCCTTGGAATTAAGGGATCTTATATTTAATAAGCCAACTCTCATGGTAGTAGTATCACTTGAGCTAATAGGATTGTGTTTTGTTTTAATCTTAATCAGATTATTAAAACAAACTTCACGGTTTTTGCGAGATTTGACATGGTTTTGTATACGTGGGACAGACACAGTTTCAATTTCTAAAGGGTGAACCCTAGCTGATGGTTCTGGGGAACAAGCAGACAAGAAGTTCTGCTTCCTGGCCTTGGCTCTAATTAGTCAGGGACTTGAATTTCTAAGACTATAGGCCAGTTTTTTAGAGATAAGAGCTGAACCCTCCCACGTGGGGTGAACACCATCTCTTTTTAAAAGATTAGTCCCCCCAAAAAGTGTGCCAATGATCTATATAGCCGATATTATTAGAGGGACACCACTCAGATAGCCAACGATTTAGTGACGTTAGTCTACTATAAGTTTCGTCACCACGCCTAGAAGGAATGGGGCCAGAGCAAATAACAGTGTTAGACAACCGTTTTGCTACTTCACATGCTGATTCAAAATTACTTTTCGTTATCTCCGATTGCTTCAACCGGACATCATTTGCGCCGACGTGAATAATAATGCTAGAAAATTTACGGTTAGTTTTTTCCAGCATTTTTAAATTTGCTTCTATGTCGGTCGCTCTAGCACCAGGAATGCACTGAACTACGGTCTTTGGACTCGCAATTTCTACGTTTCGTAGAATAGAATCACCGATTATCAAAGCTTTTTCAGCCGGTTTTACCGAAGGTGCATTGCTCAGGGGAGAGAACCTATTCGAAACCCGAATTGGTGGTTGGTGGAGTACCGGTGGTTTATGACTACGTTCGCGAACTGTAATCCACCTGCTGTTACCTTGCTGCAGAGGCATTTTCGAATTTCTAACATTAGTTGGGGACGGGCTAGCTGGAGCACCCGAAACCGAGAAGGATTCTATGAACTTTTCGGTTTCTCTAATTTCATGTAGGGTACGGATGCGAGATTCCAATTCGGCTATCTTCGCAGTCAACCTAGCATTTAATTTACACTTATCACAAGTAAAGTTCCCACTAGTGGCGGAGAAGGAGGAATAGGTAAACATGTCACATACCGGGCAAGAGATAGCCCAATATGGCGAGGAAGGAGAAACCGAGCGAGGAATGGGAGAGACTGAGGGATCAAACGAAGCCATAGCTTACCCTTGTATTAGAAGATATACAAAATTCGTCGGAAGCAGGATCAACACTATATTTTGTTTTGTTAACAAATAACACTTATGCCCCGTTTATGCGGGCTCTAAGTGATACTTCCTAACGTTAGTTTGTAGCCTAATATATTTTGTTTTGTTTTTTGAGAGCTACTGTTTTTTTGTTTTTTTTCAGTAGCACAGCTCAGTCGCTCACCAAACAGGAGTCTTTGTAAACGAGGACTTCCACAGTAAACACTTATGCCCCGTTTATGCGGGCTCTAAGTGATACTTCCTAACGTTAGTTTGTAGCCTAATATATTTTGTTTTATTTTTTTGAGAACAATCTTACCTAGCCTAACACTGCTGGCCCGGTAAAAGCCTGCTCAGCAGCGAATTCGTCTTACCTAACGTTAGTTTGTAGCCTAATATATTTTGTTTTGTTTTGTTTTTTGAGAACAATCGCAATTTGCAGATTTGTCTGTAAGCGAGGACTTCCACAGACTTCCACAGTAAACACCTATGCCCCGTTTATGCGGGCTCTAAGTGATACTGCTGGCCCGGAAAAAGCCTGCTCAGCAGCGAATTCGTCTTACCTAACGTTAGTTTGTAGCCTAATATATTTTGTTTTTGTTTTTTGAGAACAATCGCAATTTGCAGATTTGCCAGTACAAAAACGATCACCACCAAACTTTTCTACAGCACAGTTCAGTAGCACAGCTCAGTCACTCACCAAACAGGAAACAGGAAACAGGATATACAATTGACAAGACGGTTGCAAAAACACAATGCTGCCTGTCCAAAAGAATGAAAGCCTCGTGACCTCCTACCTGGCTATAAGACCTGATGAATCTCCTGTAGAAATGGGCGAATCCCAAGAAGCGTTGGAGGTGTTTCAGAGAGGAAGGCGTGGGCCAGTCAGTGACCGCTTGAACTTTCTTGGGATCCACCCTGATCTGTCCCTTCTCCACAATGAAGCCCAGGATCTCGACAGTGTCAGCGTGGAAGACACATTTCTCCGCCTTGACAAACAGTTTGTTCTCCAACAGTCTCTGGAGAACTTGCCTGACGTGGATCTCATGTTCCTTGGCATTGGTGGAGTAGATTAGGATGTCATCGAGGTAGACGAATACATGTCAGCCCAGTAAGTCCCGAAGGACGTCGTTGACGAGCGCCTGGAATACGGCGGGTGTGTTAGTGAGGCCGAACGGCATGACCAGGTACTCAAAGTATCCGAGGGAGGTATTGAAGGCGGTCTTCCACTCGTCACCCTCTCGAATATGAACCAGGTGGTAGGCGTTGCGTAGGTCTAACTTGGTAAATATGGTGGCATTGTGTAGAGGGTGAAAGGCGGAGTCCATCAATGGCAGAGGATACTTGTTCTTAACAGTGATGTTGTTGAGTTCTCTGAAGTCGATACAGGGACGCAATGAGCCATCTTTCTTCTGAACGAAGAAGAATCCGGCGCCTATGGGTGAAGAGGATGGGCGAATCAGTCCACTGGCTAGGCAGTCCCGGATATATTTCTCCATGGCCTCCCTTTCAGGTCTGGAGACATTGTAGAGACGGCTTGAGGGGAGTGTGGAACCGGGTAGCAGCTCGATGGCGCAGTCGTAGGGTCGATGAGGAGGGAGCGTCTGTGCCTGCGTCTTGGAGAAAACCGTACCCAGGTCATGGTAAGGGGTGGGCACCTTCTCAAGAGAGGGATTGGGAACTTGCGGTGGAGTGGGTGTGCCCTCTGCTGGTGCAGGGGCGGATCGCAGGCAGGACTGGTGACACTCACGACTCCAGGCTTGAATCTGGCTTGAACTCCAGTCGATGGTAGGGTTGTATGTCTCTGGAGCCATGGTAATCCGAGAATGAGCGGATCGTTAGGGGACCGGATGACGCGGAACTGGATCATCTCATGGTGGTTTCCGGAAATGATTAGCTGGATGGGTTTGGTGATATGGGTCATGCGGCAAAACGTCTTGCTATCCAATGACCGAGCATTCATGGGGTGGGGCAGTGGGAGGGTGGGAATGTCCAGTTCCTTGACCATCACATCATCAATGAGGTTCGCGTCCGCTTCGGAGTCCTCCAACGCGTTCACCTGGACCATTCTGTCGGGAAGCATCAACATGGCAGTAAGGGTGGGACGATGGTCATTCCTAGCAGACCCCTCCTGGTTGTCGAGCGCTCTCAACTCAACGGATGGGCCTGACCTCTTGGAATGGAGGGTACACTGCTCTTGGGTATGTCCCAGCCTCCCACAATAGAAGCAGGAACCGGTATCTCTCCGGCGTCTCCGTTCCTCGGGCGAAATTTTCATACCTGGACAGGAAAGATCCATGGGTTCAACTCCCGCAGCTTGCATCTCCTCGGGACTTGAACTAGATCCTCGCCTGGGGTACGGCTGGCCGGGTAGAACCTGTCTTTCGGTCCGGCGTTGTCTGGCACGGTTGTCCAAACGAATGGTGGCACGGACGAGTGGGTCAAACTGGGTAATTGGTTCGAGACGTGCCAACTCGTCCTGGAGTGCCTCACTCAGACTGGCCAGGAACAGGTTCGCTAGAGCCGCATCATTCCAGTTAGTCGCAGCCGCGAGGGTGCGGAAGTCGATCGAATGATCCGCCGCGGTCTTCCGGCCTTGATGAAGGGCGATCAGGCGCTGGGAAGGTTCTTGGTCGCTGGATGCGTGCTGGAAAACTTTACGGATCTCTTCGGCGAAGGCCGGGTACCGGGGAGGGAATGAACCCCCGGACCACACAGCTGTAGCCCAGTCCAATGCTCTCCCCTTGAGTAGCCCTATCACGTATTCACTGTTATAGGTCTGTGGTTGCTGCCGGAACACAAAGTCGCACTGGAGCAGGAACGCCTTGCATCTCTCCGGTTCTCCGCCGAACCTCTCCGGGGGGGGTTGTTGTGGCTCCCGAAATTGCCAGGTTCCCATGGGGTTGGTAGGTGGAGGTGCAGGCGGCTTAGCAGGTTGTTCCAAGGGGCGTGGCTGAACAGTGATGGCGAGTCTCCTCATCTCAGCACACAGCTCTCGAATCTCTTGACGAAGTTCGGAGATCCCTTGAGAGTGTTGCTGAACCAGGGCGCCTTGTTGCTGGAGGGTGTGGAACATGGCCATTGAGTCAGCAGGGTCCATGCTGGCGAAATTGTTCTGAGACGGATGCGTGAGGGTAGGACCCGAAATGCACGACTCAGAAGCAATGGTTGCAGATAAAGTCCTGTGAGGGCTTTTAATGAAGGAATGTCCAATGAGCATGGTCAAAAAGCAAGCAAAGTTCATAAACAAAAAATCCAGCCAAAACCAATGTACAGTACCGAGGGAGAAGGTAGTCTCAGAATCGGTACACCATGCAATAGTCCAGTAACCAGAGTAGCTGTCAGCGGGGCAGAAGTACAGGCAGACGGTAGGCAGGCTCGGGGTCGAAGGCAATGCAAGAGTGAAGACCGAAGTCCGCTCTGCGGGGCAAAAGTACAAAAGACAGCAGGCAAAAACTCATGGTACAGGCAGGCAGTGGTCAACAAAACAGAGGTCGATAACAATGGTCAATAAACAGGCTTGGATCGTAAACAAAAAAGGCAGGCTTGGAAAAATGCTCAAAAGTGCACTGACAAACAGGAGGCAACAATTTCGCAAAGACAAGACATGAACACTGAGCTTAAATGCAGGTGTAGACAGGTGCAGACACTTAGCTTGAGAGCAGTAGGCAATGGAAATCAGGTGTGGAAGGCTGACAAGGTAACAAGATAATTAGTAATCGTTAGTAATAAACCTATCCTGACCTAGCATTAGTAAATTAGTAAATGACATGCACGAGAAACGTAAGGTAAACATGAACACAGGGTAAGAGAATTAGTATTACCCAATCCTGATCTAACATTAGTAGATTAGTAAACTAGACACAGGAGAATGAAACAATTAGGGAAGCGTGAGCGACAGCAAGAGAGATAGAGAAAGCATGAACGCAAGGCTGCGGAAAAACACGAAAATGTGTATGCTAACAATGAACGGGAAACGTAACATGAATCAAATATAAAACGTGACATGACAAGACTAGAAAATAAATCGTAACAATAATCAAACATGAAACGTGACATGACAAGAAAATGAAACGTAACAAGAATTAAACATAAAACGTGGCGTGACTAAACATAATACGTGACATTTACAAGAAATCTAACTAAGACAGAAATGAAACAAAACGTGATGACAGGCTAGAATCGTGACAGGGAGGTTTGAAACTAGCTTTCGCTGGAGCTAGCTAATGGTGGCGCATGAATATACCATACACAGAGGGGATAGCCGTAAGCTTATCAAGCTTGTGCGTTGAGATCAGCGTGCAGTGTTAGGATTACGACTGATTAGTGTTTAAAGACAGATCACATGCAAGATACGTTCTGTGCGTGATGCATTAAACCTAACGCAGCGCGGTGGATGGCGTAAAACGGTAACACGAAACATTTACAGAACACACATTAACCTTTCAATAGCAGTTACACTGCGTGCACAATTATTTGGCAAGTGAGTATTCTGACCTTGTCATTATTTCTATGCCCATTTTCCAACTCCAAATCATATAAACTTGAATGCTTATTGGATTGAATCATTTTCAGGTGATATGTGTTTGTGTAATGAGGGAGGGTGTGGCCTAAAGTGATTAACACCTTATATAAGGTGTGCATAGATATTAGGCAGCTTCATTACCTCAGGTAAAATGGGCCAAATGAGAGATTTAACTGACACTGAAAAGTCAAAAATTGTGAAATGCCTTTCAGACGGATGCAGCACTCTTGAAATAGCTAAACTATTGAGGTGTGACCACCGGACAATCAAACTTTTTGTTGCGAACAGTCAACAGGGTCGCAAAAAACGCACAGAGAAGAAAAGGCGCAAATTAACAAGCAAAAACCTTGAGAAGAATTAAACGTGAAGCTACCAGGAACCCATTAGCCTCCAGTGCAACCATATTCCGGAACTGCAACCTACCTGGAGTCTCAAGAAGTACAAGGTGTCAAGTGCTCAGAGACATGGCCAAGGTAAAGAAGGCTGAAACACGACCACCACTGAATAAGACTCACAAGTTGGAAGTGTCCAAATTGGGCCAAGAAATACATGAAAACAGATTTTTCAAAGGTTTTATGGACAGATGAAATGAGAGTGACTCTTGATGGACCAGATGGATGGGCCCATGGCTGGATCACTAATGGACACAGGGCACCACTTCGAGTCAGGCAGTGGTACTGGAAGAAGTCTACAGCATTCAAGAAGGCCATGATCTTTATGCAGGACAATGCTCCATCACATGCATCGAAGTACTCCACTGCTTGGCTAGCCAGCAAAGGCCTCAAAGATGACCGATTAATGACCTAGCCCCCTTCCTCACCTGACTTAAATCCTATTGAGAACTTGTGGGCCCTTCTCAAACGTGAGATTTACAGTCAGGGAAGACAATACACCTCTTTGAACAGCATCTGGGAGGCTGTGGTTGATGCTTCAGCGAAAGTTGATCGTGAACAGATCAAGACACTGACATCCATGGATGGAAGGCTCATGGCAATTATTGAAAAGAAAGGTGGCTATATTGGTCACTGAATATTTTTGAAAGGCCAAAAATGTTATTTGTCATTTTGTGTTATTTTTATTTTTATCTGATTTATTACACTTACTCTAAAAATTGAGAATCAACAAGTGAGTTGGGAAAAATTATTTTTGTAATTTAGTTGCCTAATAATTGTGCACACTTATATTTTCCCCTGAGAAAGACAAAACTCACTTTTTCTTTATTAAACATTGAGGTTTGAGGTTCAATAACATTTGGGATTGACTGAGAACATTGTATTTGTTCAACAATAAAATTAATCCTGAGAAATACAATTTGCCTAATAATTGTGCACGCAGTGTACATACATCCAGTCACAACATGTTGCGGTTGCTAACTAATATACTATTGCCCATGTTACAGCCTTACTTGAATCAAAGACTTTTTGATGGTTTCCTGCGTTGGATTGCACACTCACAACGAAAGGGGAAAACCGGTCGCCCAATCCTGTGGTTGCAGTTCCTAGGGTTGTGATAGATAAGGGAACCGTCCGCCTCATCTTGGGTCCCTGGAACAGGTTTCTTTCGTCGTCAGGGTGGCAGTTTGTACGGGATAATGGAACTGGTCGCATTATTTCTCCCAAACTGTGCAGCGTCATCCTACTGCAGACCGCTTGCCTCTTTGGGGACTCACTGGCGGTGCTCTGCTGCAGGATAAGGGGGGCTGCATGGTCCGCTTGGTGGTTCTTCTTGACCACCGGGTGCTTGCGTTGCCTCCTCGCGTCTCGTGTCCGGTCCTCCGTGGCCGATAGCTGGGGGTAGATGAGCCCGCCTCGCTCGGTTGGGTCGGCGTCACGGACGGCCGATGCTTCCTGTGGACAAAGTTGAGCGGACAACTGGACCGGAAGAAACTGCGGGAAGAACTGGCCGTGTTGCCCCCTTTATAAACTTTATTGCCAATCGTGCAGTATCGTGCAGTATCACATTACAGTGCGGAAATCACAACTGGTAGAACGTCCTACGTCACTTCCAACGTGGAGGAAGAGCCTCCTGTGGACTGTATGTAATTGTAGTTCCTGTTGTCCCTACATCGCGCTACATACACTGTGGTCGTTGTCGTTCACAAAAAGTATAAATGCACTCCAGCGACAGTTTACACTCAGGGGACATTGGAGGAAGAAGCAGCTTTAATAGGCTAGCCTACATCTCATTATGTCTTCTGCTTTACCCCTTTTTTTGTCGGAAGCCTCTGAAATAAAGTTTATAAATGTCCATTTCAAGGGCACCGTAGCCTATTGCTTGAAATATCATTCACTGCGCCTTTCATTTGTAGGCTATGTGGGTTTTGAACGAGGTAGAAAATAAAACGTTTGTAATTAAACCTCAACATTGATGCAACTCCTCATATTAAATTTAGTAGGAAAACACAGAGGGCATAGCCTACGTTAGGGATGTAAGTATACAAGGCGGGACTCATTGGAGGAGCAGCCTACAATTCTCTAGTTAGAGAATGAGGTTCAAGAATGTGGAGTAGCCTATTTCACTCGCCATCAGAATGCCACGGATCAGATGGGCTGTCACTCAAGTCGTTGCACAAAGTTTAATCTGGAAAATCTAAGTTAGCCTACTGTGAAAGCAAATAACTTTACAATGCATTCGCAGGCGCCTACAAAGCTACAAATGTGTAGTCAAGCTGCAAATGTGTCTTTGTAACCATTCACAATGCCTACAGACTAATAGGCTATTGGTAGGCTAACTTGTAGCATTGGAAGCGAGCTGCTTCTTGTTTTGGATTCTAACGTTTTCTCAACCTCTAGCAAAGCATCAATCGGTGAAATTACATCGTTATTATTATTAGGCTATTAATAATAATAATATTAAATTGTGCTCATTTATAATGATATTCACGCGCTTGCTAGGTAGGTAAGCTATGGGTAGGTAAGCCTACCCTATGGCTGCACGCAAAACGTTTTCCAACAAAGAAATCTGTCCATTAACAGTTAGCTTATGTGCTAGCTAGTAAGTTGACAGCTCGAGCGAAGTCTCTCCGGTTTCAGAGTCGCTATTATTTCTCCTCCGTTTTACTACCTCTGTTCGCTCTCCTGGAGAGTGAGAGGTACGTCCCCTCTCCCTGTCTTTATTTCTGTCCTCCCTCCTCACGGACAAGCATTCGTGTTTGTGGTTAATTCCGTTGAGGAATTAACTTTTAGACACCCTCTCTGTCGCGCCTGATCGTCTGTTAGGGCTCCCCCTCACACCAGGGTCTTCGCGGTATCCAGCTTGGTCACAGTCCGGTCTGAAAGGACAGCAAGCACAGCCCACTTCTGCTCAACTAGCTGGTCAAACATGTCACAAACCAAATTCCGCCTGGTCTTCATTGACTGGCTGAGCCGTGGGGTGGCAGTGCCATTTGCCGCTGTCTTCCTTGAAGAGCTTTGCTGTCCACTGTGCTGTGGTTGAAATGACTCACCAGCTTGCCAGCTGCGGAGATTACTCTTCTCAAGTAGATGGTGAATCCATTGTTGATTGCGAGCTGGAGTCTGTGTGCAAAACAAGCTACCGAGTACCAGCTCACTCTGATGGGGTAGTTTGCAGCGGTGATGTTCGCTGCGTTGTCGTGCACACACCCTATCACTCTGCCCACAAGCCCCCACTCCAGTGCTTCATTTAACTTTTTGGCGAGGTGGTCTGCTGTATGCCGGCCTGGCATACTTCTAGTTAACAACACCACTGACTTGACTTGCCAGTCTTCAGTGATGTAGTGACAGGTGATGGTCACGTAGCTCTCCGTCGTAAAGGCGGTCCAGCTGTCTGTTGTCAGTGCAACTTTGCTATCAGTGCTAACCATATTCGTTAGCTTAGCTAGCAGCTCTGACTTCGCATCCCTGTAGCGGTTCTCAATGCGAGAGGTGATAGTGAAGCGGGATGGAATTCGGTAACCTGGTTCAACTAAATTCATCAGTTCCCGAAAACCTTGACCGTCAACGAGGCTGATTGGCAACAAATCCTTTGCGATGACCTTGCAGATGGATTGCGTTTGTTTTCCGCCCGCAGTCCATCGCAACTCTTCCGCCCAAACACTGAGGTGATTGTCGGTTGTTGCTGCTGAGAGGACGATGATGATGGCAGGACACTGGAATGAACACTGTTCAAATGGTACATTGTTGTTGTCGAAGTATTATATTTAAACACTGATTTGCAGTGTTTACACATGGAATTCTCGCCTTCTAGATCAAAATGACCCCACACGACACTAGGGTTGGGTATCAAGAACCGGTTCCAAGTTGGAACCGCTAACAAATTTCCAAGAACCGTGGATTCGTTAAGACACGTGCATTTCGATTCTGCTTCTCGGTTCCTAACTGTTGCATACATTTCAGTCGCGCTCCCGAGTGAACTGCAGTGAGCTTTTTACAGTCCATAAGTTTCACTTATCTGCCAGGACCTGCTACGTGGACCTAACGTCACATCATTTGTTACGCATTACGTCAGCGACTTAGCAAAGCACATTGCTACTGTTTACATTCTGGATCGACCGTCATGGCTGACCGCAGCAAACGTTCGAAAGTTTGGCTTAGCTTCACTAAAAAAGATAGCAACACGGCAAAATGCAACACCTGCAGTAAGGTTATTTCGTGCAAGGGAGGAAGCACCTCCAACATGACGAAGCATTTGCTTCAACACGGCGTGAATCTGAAGGAATGCACCATGTTTGATGTGTTGCGGTCTCCCAGCCACAATGCAGCTAACGTCATTACAGCTAATGTTAGCGCTAGCAGTAGCAACGTCTCACGCTCAGGTACAAAACACAGATGATTCGCCTTTTATATTAAACGAATGATGTCTACAAATTATTCTTCTAATATATATTTTTCTTAGATACGAGTTCAGAGAGCAGTCAGAGCACCCCTCCACCTCCGGTTAATCCCCAGAGACCCTCCTGTACAGAAACTCCTTTCACTTTAGCCATGAAGGGGAAAATGAGCAAGGAGAAAGTGGATGAATGTCACCGAGCGGTGACAAGATTTGTAGTGAAGGGGTTACATCCCTTTGCTACGGTTGAGTCTACTCCGTTTAGGTATGCAAAATGCATTATTGATATCTGGTTATTCACAGCAATATCCGTATACACCTCCCCCTCGATAAGTCACGCGGATAACTCGCGGTTGTGCAGTTGGCTCCCAATTTATCAATGCATTGAATATCTGTACTGTGATATTACTGATGCTATTGAAAAGAATAGACGCGACCGTAACGTTAACTAGTCTCTCACAAGCTTGGCATGCATGCAGCTTTGAGATCAATAGCACGCAGCGCACGCCGGAAGATTGGTCTCAATAGTAAGTCACCTGTTTGCGTTGTCAATCGATAGTGGATACAGCGTGCTTTCTCGGACAAGAGAACTTCGGACTTTCATTTGACTCATTTGATCAAGTCGGGTTGAGAGAAAAAAAAAAACACTGCTCCATTAATTCTGTCAATTTGGTTTATAATACATAATTTGCAAAGAAACAGCATGTGCTGCATTCCATACATCTTTAAAATAGACTTTTTAATGACGTTTTTATTCCTAAGCCTTTAATTTGCGGTAATTACATTTATTTTCGATAAGTCGCCCACCTCGTTAACTCACGCTTTTTTGATGAAGGGATAAATAATTAATCATTTGATAAATGAAGGGAAAAAGAAACCTTCCTGTCACAGACAGTTGATTATAGCCTAAATGTTCCAAGAATAAAGGTGGCTAATTTTTGTTCTTGAAATGTGTTCTTTTTTTCTCTCCCAAAAATATTGGAATCGGAACCGAGATTCGATAAGAACCGGATTCGATAAGCAGAATCGGAATCGGAATCGGAATCGATAAAATTGAAACGATACCCACCCCTACACGACACTATGCGTAGCCCGCTTCATTTTGTTGAATGTTTTCTCTTCTTCTTCCGGCCGTCTCATAAAAGTTATATTGTGCCCTCTGGTGATGATTCATTGAAATAAATGCTGCTTTGGAAATACACCATTCGGAATGATAGAATTCAAAATGAGAATGTTGTTCATGTCATGTCTTTATTTAGTAAATCGATTAAATTTCACATGATCGATCAAATTCTTAACAACCAGTTAATCAATCGCCGATTAATCGTTAACATGCCTAGCCATGATTAAAAATACCCCCGCTGTCCCGGGATGTCCAGTGTCATTAAGCAGTCCAACACACAAACTCCGCCTCAACGACTTTCCTCCATAGCCTACACGCAGTGTTGCATTCTCTGTACACTGTCGAAACGGAGCATTGAACTGTGTCAGCCTTCCCACTCGTCGCCTTGCTCCTCCCCTGCATTATCTTCTCCTTCCCTTCCCTGGTTGCCTTTTGGAGATTGCCTGCACTCCCGGATCAGTCCCGACATCTTCAACTGCGGTGAAGAGCGATGGTAAACTTTGTTGCTGCAGATCCAACTGACATTCCCGAGCATATGTTGCGAATGCGTCTCCATGGTGACGACCACAAACAAAATCATCCCGACTAGACAATTCGTCAATATTATCAAAACAAGCAGCAGGAGTGCCCTGAAAAATCTCCAGCCCGCTTCCCCGTACCACAACAGACACACAGCGCATGAAAAAAACAAAAGACAAAAGCCAGACGCAACACAATACATTCAAATTAACAAACACGAACACGAGCGACAGCTGGACTACGTCGCCATTACAGCGCCATGTGACGGACCTTTGCATTCATTATGGTGCATGCAATTTGAAGGAAAGCATCAGTATTTTAAGTCTATTGCAAGTAGCTGCAGAAACTTTATTAATGTAGCCAAAAGTAATAAGTAATAATTACTTAAGTAATAGGCACAAGATGAGACAATGTTGGGAGTTTTCGCCATGTAATATTCTAGGTGAATTTGAAATGGTAGCAGGTAAAAGTATAGCTACTCCATTTTTATCCTTGCCATTAGAACTTCAGACAGCTCTGACTAAAAGTGATGGCCTTGGAAGTGCAGATTTCATTAAGAAAAACATTCAGCGTGTCTCTTTTTTTATTGTAGATCTTTTACACTCTGAGGAAATTCCACTGTTTTTACGAATTAAATACATATTAAATATAGACACCGTGTGGTAAACTGCTGATACCTGTGTCTTATGATTGTCACTTTCATGCCTACACTGTCAGAGTTCATGCAGAATGGACTTTGATTAAACCAGGGGAGGAATTAGACTTCCAGGCCCTTGACACTTACCCTGTGGATAAGTTATATGTTACTGTGAAACATGGAATTTGAAAATGTTTTAAAAATGTTAAATCAATGATAATTTGTATGTTACTATGAAATAATTTTTTTAAATGTTTTAAAAATGTTATGAAGTGGATGACAATTTGTATGTTACTGTGAAACATGGAATTGGAAAATGTTTAATAAATGTAATTAAACATAATTTTTTGACAGTTTTTTTAATACGTAGAAACTATGCTGGATTGAGTACAAATTTGACATCATTAAGGTACAAAGGGCTTGTCACTGGGGCAGTACCATTAAAAGGTCAAATTTGTACCATTTCCAAGGGTACATTTTGGTACCAGAGCATTCAGGTCAAAATTTGTCACCAGGGGTACATATTTGCCTGCATAAGGTGCAAACTAAGGGTACAATGGGTGTACCTTTAAGGGGCTGTTGTACCCCTAAGGTACAATCTTTGCACATTTTTTCTGACAGAGAAGAAAGGTCGAATCACCATTTATTATTACAATAATAAAAGGGTAGTTTATTTGCACACCCTCTTGTCCCATTGAAGTGAATTGTAGTGGCAAGTCAGAGACATTTCAGATACAGGACCTAACAAGGAAAATAATCCAAACAACTTTGAAAAATTAAGATTTTTTTTAAACTTCCATCTGCAAAGGGATCCATAAAATATACTGAATTAGGGTAAAGTTCCCATTTAATCGGAGAGAAAAAAAAATGTAACATAATGCTCGAGGGAGAGTTTGATATTAGATTGAGTCATCTAATGAAGCACTGAAGCTCAGCTAGAAACTATTGATTCTGTTCTGATTCCATTGCTACACCACTGTAAGAACTTGGTCATACTGTGATTTTGAGTCAGGAAGAAACTTTCGTATCTAAATCATGGTGTGTCACTGTGAACGTCAAGTTAAATACTGTCCTAATTTTCATCAAGGTGAATGCAATTCATCACAGATGTGAATAATGTCCTTACCCACTCTCTAGTGGTCTCTATAACTGTATCTCTGTTTTGACGCCAAACATGCAGATTCTGTATCTGACCAAAACGTTCTATTTTGGCCTCATCTGACCATAGCACCTTTGTCCAGTCATCTATCTATAAAGTAAGAAATCCTGTCTGTCCGTCTGTCTGTCTGTATTTCGCTTTGCTCGACAACCGGGCACTGTATGAAGTTGAAATTCGCTAGGTCGCTATTCGCTATTGCTCGGGACCCAAGGAAGTGCAGTGCCGAGTGTGAAGTTGATTGGATGAGCGGTTCTCCAGAAAATAAGCTATTTGTACTAAAAACTGTAGGAGGATATAATCTGAAGCAGCTAGAGGGTACTGTGATATGATCAGCTGCAGAGGCTGCTAGAGTGCACTGTGATATCATCAGCTGCAGAGGCTGCTAGAGTGCATTGGAACATTATGTGCTGCAGAGGGTTTGTTGCTAAGACAACAATTGCTATATATCAAAACTATCAGAACTGCAGTGTCGACTGTGAAGTTGATTGAATGAGCGGTTCTCCAGAAAGCTGCAAGCATCAATACCGGGGCCCAAGCAATCTGCCCGTTCCGAACAGGAATGTTTTGTACAGGCACTGCCCTAGTAATTTAAATGACGTTTGGCAAACTCCAAGCATCCAAATTGAATGTTTTGGTCAGATACAGCATCGGCATGTTTGAAATAGAGATGCATACAAGGAGAGGCACCCCATACCCACGCTGAAATATGCTGGTGGGTCAGTGATGTTCTGGGGCTGTTTTAATTCCAGAGGTCCAGGGGCACTGGATAAGATCAGTGGCATAATGGATTCCACAAAGTATCAGCCAATTTTGGCTGACAAACTGGTTGCCTCTGCCAGAAGTCTGAGAATTGGCTGTAGGTGGACTTTCCACCAAGACAATGACCCAAAGCATACCTCAAAATCCACACGGAAATGGTTCAGTGACAAAATCAATGTTCTGCAATGGCCATCTCAGTCGCCAGACCTCAATCCAAGCAAAAACCTGTGGGCTGAACTGAAGAGGGCAGTTAAAAAGCGTGTGGTGTGTCATGCCCTTTGTACCTTAATGATGTCAAATTACAAAGAGTGTGATCTTGAAAGGATCTGGATAGAGGAATGGTCCAAAATCCCTCCACCAAAATGTGTTCCTTAACCTTGTCAACATTACAGGAAAAGACTCCATGCTGTTATCCTTGCCAGAGGTGGTTGCACCAAGTACTAAACCAGGAGTGCCAATAATTATGAAACCTTGACTTTGGTGAAATTATTTTTTTATTAAATAAATTTATGATTTTGGTTGGTTCCATTGAAACATTAATAAACAATAATATTTTTCACATCTTGGTATTTAGAGTTTATCGCAATAATTATATAGTTGAATTTTTATAAGTATTTTTTGTGCATTGCCAGTCAGGGGTGCCAATAATACTGGATTTAAATAGTATTGTCTGTGTCTACAGTATGTTGAATACTACCTGCATCTACAATATGGTGAATACCATCTTCATGTACAGTAAGGTGAAAATGGGCCATATGTGAAACACAGTGAGTACTGTTCATCTCTTAGAAACTATACATTGAATGTACTCACTGTCAGTAATTGTGTATTGTCTGTATAAAGACCTTTGCTTTGAAACCGCAGAGTCCTCCCAAGCATATCACTACAGAATCCAGAATACAGAGGGGGAGTGTTCTTTTGTGGTGATGAATATGCTGGGTTTGTAAAGGTTTCCATGAGCTGTTTCCAGGCGTTTGTCACCATGGTAACAAAGAGACACAGACCAAGTAATTTGTCTTATGTCTTTGCATTTCGGTGAATGACAAATAAGGTTTTCAAAAGGAAATTAAAAAAAGTTAAACTAGATTAATTTAAAACATATTTTTAAGTCCACATGAATGTCCTCTGTGTATTCATTATGGTTTCAGCGTGTGCAAAATGAAATTAGTTATTTTTTAAGCAAGAATCATGTTTTTACCACCCCATAAATGGCAAGTGGTGTAACCATTAATATATTTAAATAAATAAATATGAGAAATATGTTTTCTCTGTATTTAGCAAAAATGTAAACGTAAATATCAATCCTTGTAGTCAGTAAAATGCATATTACTTAACATTAACTTTGTTATTTTTATATATGGTATTCTTTTCATGCCATTTACTAAATAACGGCCATTTCTTTATGTTTGTCAAGTAAAGTTACTATGGGGAGCAAAATACTGTCAGAAAAACCTGAAAAAATAATTCTTGTCATTGTTAATGAGCTGTTGGTTATACAGTATATCTTATTGTATTTTGCAATTAAGTACTGGGAAGGAAAATATTTAAATGTTAAAATATGGGTTACACCATTTGACCATGATGGATGACCTCACTTGACATGTAATTTATTTCTTCAAAATATGACCTGATATTGACTAAATGATAAAAATGTGAGAACTGGCATATCAGTTGTTTTACGATTTTGCCCTCTCTTTTCCAAAAATTAAGCAACAAAAGAAAGATTATCATGAGACTGTATATCAGCACGGCTGTAATTTAGTCATAGGCACAAGGCTGCAGACCAAGTGCCGAAGATAATCATACACCCTATACAGTATAATACAGTATAACAAAGGTTACGATTGTAACCACGGTTTTATGAGTTCCGGATGACCATTAGGGTTGTCAACTTACGAATATACCTTCTTGTTGCTGGATGCACCGACACTCTTATATCAACCATTTGTCATGGCCATGACCTCCATGTGATGACGTAACTTCCTCTATAAATAGAGACACGTCAATGCAGAAGTTCTTAAAACCCTTCTCGCCCCAAAAGGGTCCCAAGTGACCATGACCCCTAATGGTCATCCGTTTGTTTTATTTCGTTCCACTGACCATTAGGGTCATCAACCTATGGATGCAGGGCTTGACATTAAGCTTTCTCGGGTACTTTTGTCCTTCGGGCAAGTGAAACTCATCTTTTACTTGCCCAAGAGCTCAAGTCACTTGTCCGAACACAAAATGTCTTTGAACACACATATAGTTCTGTCAATGTAAATAACCGATTTGACAACGATATGAATTGACAAAGATGTCTCCTTTATTAGGTTATTAATCATAAAACAACAATTATTTCTGTGTGTGTGTGTGTGTGTGAGTGTGTGTGAGAGAGAGAGAGAGAGAGAGAGAGAGTGAGTGACTGCAGGTTGGTGAGCAATTTTAAAGCTCTTCTAGCTCTTCTTCTTGTTGCAGCTGTAGCCCCCGCCTAAACTCCCAGGGGTTGAACCCTGGCTGGCGCTTTCTTTGGCAGGTGGTCCACCACCTGTCGACTGCAGCTTCGGCATCAAACCTCTCCAGTGGGCGTCCTTCCACTGATAAAAACATAAGCCTCTGCAGCTGAAGCGTGGACAGACTTGTCCTCTAGTCCGTTTTAACCCTCTTCATGGTGGAGAATCCTCTCTCACACACTGCTGTGCTGATTGGCAGGATCAAGTACACCTTCATGAGGGGCACCAAGCTCTTAAACTGTTCTTGCCTTTCCTCTGAAAACACAGAGATAAGAATTTTATTATTAATTAATTCAAAATAGAACCAGAAGAACTAATGAACTCACCAGATTCATCTACAAGTTGAATTACTGCCTCTCAGTCGCACTCGGTAACGTTATTCTGCACACCTGACCCATTCAACAAATCTGACACATATTTTAGACTCCTAATATTCTACACACCTGACTGCAAGATACTCATGAACAGCTCCCTCATCGGTACTGCTGCTCGTCCCTGGGCAAACATCTTGTACTGGTTGTACTCCGATATGACATCATCAACCAGAATGCCAGCTTTGGCCAATAGCTCTTTATAGAAGGTCGCCAGCACCCTCATCTCATCCAGACCTCTCTGCCTGAACCTCTCCCTGGCAACTGGGTCAGTGCGATCACATACTGGCCAGGATGACGGGTCAAGGGCCCTAAATTTGGCAACGGTACCCCCTTGCTGCAGATCCTTCAGCCGTTCATCTAAGTGGGTGATGATGGAATCTGTTTGGGCAATCAAGTCATGCACTACTCTATCTAAAACAGTAGCTTAGTTTTTCTTTTTTAATAACACTCCCCTCATACTGCATAGATGAAATAATCTAATCCACGTCACACACACTTATTATTTTTTTCTTAGCAATCACCGCTGTCCGCTCTGCTTCCAGTGTGGAGGTTGGATCCGGAACCTCACGCCCTTGTATTCTCCAATCTCCTGCACAGCATGGTGGACCTTGGCCATTTGTGGACCCATTTCTGTCTTTAATGACATGATGTCCCAGAAACATGCCTCCTGGCTCTCCACAGCTTGACACACAGTAAGGTCATCTTTCTGAAAGGTCTTGCTGAGGGTGGCGAGGTGGTTAAGGACATCAGCCATGAAGTGCAGGAAGAGGACATCATCATCATTTTTGAGGTGGCCAGTCACCTGTTTGGCCCGGCCAATCACAGTAGCTGAAGGTTTGGGGTTCCTCTCCGTACTTGCCATGTCCTCAAAATGGGCAAGGAGGACCTGATAGCTGTCACACACAATCTGTTGTAAAGTAATATCATTTTAATATCATTACTGCATTGCCAGCACCATATTCTATAGGTCAAATGGTAATGAACTTAAACTGAACAGGAAATGTGTTAGGCTTCAAATATTTGGCCTAACCTTGATTGCGCGGTGCACATAGGGCAGCCAGCGGGCACTGTGAAGATTCGATAGCTTCAGAACCTTCTCCTCGAGTGCCTCAGCAATCATGTGAAGCTCTCTGACTGCCTTGGGGGAGTAGTGGTACTGGTCATACAGGTGCTTCAGCTTCACCTGCATCTGCTCCATCTTGGGGTGGGTTTTCATGGCTCTGACAACCCCGAGCTCTAATCAGTGGGCAACACAGTGGATGGAGACAAGATGGTTTACCTCCTGCTCCAGACGCGCTGCCACACTGTTCCTGCAGCCCACATTCACAGCTGCCCCATCGCTGCCAAAACCCACCAAGTGCTCCTTCCAGTCACTTCTGCCAGCTTCCTCAAAAGCTGAACAAAAGAAGAAAACAAGAAAAGGGAAATCATTATAATGAAAAAACACATTAACGTAATAGAAAACAAAAACAAAGATTCTCAAGACAATGTTTTATACCTGCATGGATGGCATCCAGGATCCCACCAGCATTGCCATGCTTGATATCCTGAATGGACAAGTACGCATTTACTGGCCCCTCCGTTGATAAAAAGCGAATATAGATAAGCTCATTCTCCAATGTAGCGCTATCTGTCGCCCCATCAATGAGAATGGAGAAGTAGCGAGCCTGTTTTATTTTATTCAGCAGCTTTTCCCTCTCCATCTCATAAATGTCAACGATGAACCTGAACAACAGACAAAAGTGCCTATTATAATATGATGTTTATAATCTACTGAATACTGTTTATTATCATTATTAAGCTGAGAAATATGGGACAATACTCAGGTAAGTTGGTTATTATAATAATGCTGGAGTTATTAATATGAGTTAATAGCATACATACCGAGCACACGCTTTGTCAGACTCGTAACAGTCTGGTTAAGTTTTCCTCCAGTCCTATTGATGAGGCCATGCAGCGTCCTAAACTGGGTGAATGGCAACTCCTCCTTAGCCACGTAATATGCAGTATGCATAATGTTGGTCATCTTGAGACACAGGGCTTCATCTATCCTCTGTATGCTTTCAATGACTAGAGGAACGGGTGCTTCAGGACCTTTGGCTTTTGCAGCTATGCAATGTTGATGGCGTTTGCTGATGTCATGAGCCTCGATAATATTGTGTCTAAATGACGATGTTCCTGTGTACAAGGAGGAGGTGCTGAAATAACAACATCAATATGGGGATTAATAAAGCATTTATCTCTCCAGAATTATGTAAGAACACTGGAAATGACAACACTATACACACACAATGTAACAAGTTAGGTAACTAAATAAGTAACTTGAGCCTTAATGTTATCTGAAGCCCAACATTTTCACTGATTGCTCCATAAATAGGGAGGTCAAACCCGTTTTCGTGATTTTTCAGAAAACATATTTTGCCAGCTTATTTTTCATGTATATTGTCCTAAATGCTACAATATAATCAAATAACAATATATAAATCGCTAGCTTGTCAGAAAAAGGACGTTTGTTCGCTTTAAAATAATTTTTTTAATTAGCCCGTTTCACTTCCGTGTAATCACTCTCGTTGGATGGAAACACATCATCATCTGTGCTACTTTTAGGATACCGTTATCTTTATTTTTTCAACAACAAGAACCGATATTTTGTGGTATTCGTACAGGAAAACTAATATACTCTACACATTTACTCACATATATTGTCATGGCGTGTTGTACTTAATTAAATATGTACTCCCAAAACGCCATACGTGCCAAACGTCTCAGTTTCAAACTTGGCGGGTCCCGCGGCTTCAGAATTCCACTGTATTCGCGTCAGTTCTTCTTCTTCTTTTGGTTTTATGGCGGGTTGCAACCATTACTTATAAGGTGCATACCGCCACCTACTGTACCGGAGTATGTAGTATGGTATATTTTCAGAACTACTTTATATCATTAGATTAAAAAAAATAATAATAATTAAATGATATTCAAAAAAAATAAATAAATACAAAATAAAAATAAGATAAAATAATATAAAATAAAATAAAAATTATATATATATATATTTAAAAAAATAAATCTTATTTTTATCTTATTTCTAAAATACATTTATTTTTAAAATAAATAAATAAATAAATAATTAAAAATTTAATAAATAATAATAATAAAATAAAAATAAATAAACTCTAAATCACAGAATCACTTACTAAATTCTATGGTATAATCCTATCTCCTTCAAATATTCTACAACCACTTTCTGTGTGTCCTGTACCCCATCTCCTGCTGTTCCCAGAATACCCACAAGATTCCATTCTCTTCCTGCCTTACCTATCTTTTGCGCTAGTCTTATCCTCTCTTCCCTATACTTTCGACATTGCATGAGTACATGTTCCGCATTCTCTGTCCTATTCGCAACAGTAACATTGATTAGCCTACTTAATGCGTCTGGGTCTGACCCATTTTGACATTGCGCGGCTATTTCATAATTTGTTTATTAAACCCTATTGGCTTTGTTCAGGTAATGCATATGACGTTCTCGACCTGAAAACAGATTAAAAGTAAATCATTATGCCTCTTAAAAATTTTTTTTGGGTGCTGCTGATACAGTCTCCCAGTACACTTTGCTAATTTAGACTGTAAGCCCTTAATTTTAACCTCTGCCTCATAGAGTTTTCTATTTGTTGCTTTCTTTTCTTCATCTAACCTGTCCCTCTCTTTACAAAGAAGCGCAAACTCTCCCTGTAGCCTGGTTTTATCTGCCATTTCTTGTTGCAAATCCCCTACAATCTCACTAACATCCCTCACAGAAGCCTCATGTGCACTGTCGTGAGTATCTTCTTCACTTCGCGAACTTGCCTGATCAAGTTTTTTTGGCAGCTTAAAGACAGACCTTTCAAAGGCTTCTCTCTCACTGCACCACAACATTCTGGCTTTAGAAAAAGCCCTGCGCACGTATGTCCTGAGACAACGGAGAAGTACATCATGATAATCATCATCTAGCTGAATGGCAAAATTGTGACACAGAATGTCAACTAGACACTTGTCTTTGCAGGGCACATCCGTAAGTCTAGCATACTTCTCCATTTCAAACATAACCATATTGGTTAACAGATTAACATCTAATTTGTCTACCCTCTCGACAGAAGTGTTGAATTCTACCCCCAACCTCTTACACTCCTTATACACCATACCACTCATCTTGCTGCAGCTCATTGTGTTCTCTTCTTGGGTCCCAAGCAGAAATAATTTTTTAAAATATTAACAGCAACAGTTATGAGAAAAGGGTAGGGGGTGGGGGCCTTTGATTGGAAGCTGTATGTTGCATGTTGTTTTGTAGAACCAATTACACAGCAAACAAAATTTAAAAAGTCATAAACAAAGTGTTTAAAGCCTCACCTTCCATTCTCTCAGTTTTTGGATTCGGAATCTATAAGGTGCATGTTCCCTTTTCATGTTAATTAAAGAAAACACCCATTCTCAATATTAAAATGCTTTATACCATACTGTAGACGAGATTTTGATGAAGATCTGCATGTAAAAATGTCGTTGTTCATCTGGAGTTTACCGGCGAAATGGACCAGAGAAAAAACATAGCAGCTAGCGACTTTAGCTGGCACTGGTTAGAATTCTCAGTTTTTGGATTTGGAATCTATAAGGTGCATGTTCCTTTTTCATGTTAATAAAAAAAAACACCCATTCTCAATATTAAAATGCTTTATACCATACTGTAGACGAGATTTTGATGAAGATCTACATGTAAAAATGTCGTTGTTCATCTGGAGTTTACCGGCGAAATGGACCAGAGAAAAAACATAGCAGCTAGCGACTTTAGCTGGCACTGGTTAGAATTCTCAGTTTTTGGATTTGGAATCTATAAGGTGCATGTTCCCTTTTCATGTTAATTAAAAAAAACACCCATTCTCAGTATTAAAATGCTTTATACCATACTGTAGACGAGATTTTGATGAAGATCTACATGTAAAAATGTCGTTGTTCATCTGGAGTTTACCGGCGAAATGGACCAGAGAAAAAACATAGCAGCTAGCGACTTTAGCTGGCACTGGTTAGAATTCTCAGTTTTTGGATTTGGAATCTATAAGGTGCATGTTCCCTTTTCATGTTAATTAAAAAAAACACCCATTCTCAATATTAAAATGCTTTATACCATACTGTAGACGAGATTTTGATGAAGATCTACATGTAAAAATGTCGTTGTTCATCTGGAGTTTACTGACCTAGCCACATCAGAAAACATTTCAGAGCGCCTCTTTGCCAGCATATCTTGGACCAATCGGATTTGAACAATTGGCATGATGTCAAGACAGGGGTTGGCCACAATTTGAATAACATTTCATTTCACTATTACAAAATCCCTTCTGGGGTTATTTCGATTAAGGTGGCGAGCGCCTTATTTTTTTGGTGCCATTTTGCTTCTGAAGTGGCTGTAGAATTCTAAGTCCCGCAGGACGCACAGCACATGTAACGTTTTCAGGACACCTAAATAGACTAAAGTATCGATACATACCGATCGATTAACACCTAAAACATTTCACAGTGAGTTTTTCTTGTAATAAAATGTGTATTGACAACTTCAGTGTGGTTGGATGTTTTATAATGACCCCATTGATTTCGGTACAGCGTTAAGTATAGGCACAAATGCTCGTAAACAGAGTCAAATTAGCATAATAATTTCTGGGTTCTAAAGTAAAAAAATAACATTGTCGAAGTGTAAGTACACTTCTGAAACAAATGAATAGCTTCATCTACTCTCGTTTAGTAGATTTCCTTAATGACATGTTGAAATGAGCCCAGACGTCAATTTTGTTTTTTGTTTTGCGTGTGGAATGCCCATTGTGATTACATTGCGAGCAGAACGTTCGACCTCCCTACCATAAATTGATCAGCAGGCATCAATAGAATCAATTTATTATTTATAATCAAACATTAGTGTCATGGGTTGTGCTTGCCTTTCCCTACCTCTGTGGGCGTACGTTACCTGTGTTAAGCACTCTTGGATTTTCCATATTCCAGGCCGAGTTTTCGTTTCACGCCAGCACTTAGTGATTTCACCTGTTCGTTATTTCCGCCGGCTATTTATACTTTGCGTCTTCCGGTATCGGCGCTTCCATGTTATTTTGCTTAACATTCAAGCCGGTAAGGTATAGGACCAGTACTCCGTATTAAACGCTTTGTTTCTGCTTTCCTAAATAACGCGGGTCTTGATAGCAGTACGTTTAGAAAGCTTACTACGTCTTCTCGCTTTTAGTGCGAGCTAGAGTCTGTTTTCTGTCGTTCTATTTCTGGCTCTTGCCTACGAGCGTTTCGCCCGATACTTCCGGGTTGTTTCCCTTATTGTTTGTTTTGTCGCCTCTTTAGATTCCTCTCTTATTTTAGAGCAGAGGTTTTGTTTTTCTAAGTATTTTCTCTCGCTGACTTTTTGTCAGTTTGTCCGATTCATCGGTTTGTTTTCCTTATTGTTTATTTCTGTCGCCTCTTTAGATTCCTCTCTTATCTTGAGAGCAGAGGTTTTGTTTTTCTAAGTATTTTCTCTCACTGACTTATTTGTCAATTCGCCCGATTCATTGGGTTGTTTTCCTTTTCTCCCCTTTTAAGTCGCCTTTCTCACTCCCCTGTTCTGGGAGCTGGAGCCTTTCTGTTTTCCTCTTTTCCCTCTCCCTCCTATGGAGTCCGCTCCCTTTTATTGGTGTCTCTCTGGAGTCACTTGTCTGAAAACCGTTCTGTTGCGTCTGGTCCTCCAAACCAACTTACTCCATTATAATTAGAATTAATTCCATTGATTGTTCTCATTTCCTGGCTCTAGTCACGCCTAACAATTTCTTTTAAAAAATTGCCAGTTTTTCATGTCTTTATCTGATACTGACAGGTTACGTTAAGTGACGTCATGTTTAGATTCACTCGGACGTTATCTTAGCTAGCTAACGTTACTTAGAGGTAAGTCAATAGTCATTCAACTAACAAGCCAAAAATAATTTAATGGAAAGTTAATTGCATTTTATTTGAACCTACATGTCTGCTTTCTTCGGGAACTCCCGGCAGGTGATACAAAACATTTAATCTTTCTCCTGGTCATAGCGGATCCACGGAAATGATTTGGTCCAACGTGGTAGAAAATCTTATGTTTACGTTTGGCTTCATAGCCCTGCGGTACTGGTGTTTCTTCGTCAATTGTAAACGACTTTCATTTCATTGCTTTGCCTGGCACTTGGCCAGCTTTAGGTGGCTGGAGGAACATAATGTTACCAGCATTCAAGCAAAAACCAAAAAAAGACGGTCGCTCATCTGATTCGCAACTTTGTAACATTACTCGCGCCTGAGGTAAACAGACGCTTATAGTCTCCTTGACAACGCTTGGTAGTGAGAGACGGAGCGTGTGTTCAGCTGGAAGGAACAGACAGTTTCTGTGCAAACAAAGCACCGCGTGCAGTGATAACGTTATACACCATTTATTTTCAGATAACGTTACGATTAGAGAACATTTAACTTTTTTTTTAGTTGCCCGATCGGACAACTACATGAGGCATTCCACTTGTCCGAACACAGTGTTTACTTGCTCGGGGCAAGCGGGCAAGCGTTAATGTCGAGGCCTGGGATGACTTATACCCACTGCGTCACGAGGGACAGGCATACACCGTTAAGTGGATGCCAAGGCCACTGGCAGGATGGCCGAGCCAACCGTTGAAACATGCGCCACGTTGATGTGATAAAATCTTTAAAATGTTCAGGGGGAAGCCATCACACACATATCATGAAGTGGTACACCTTTCAGTGCTGCCCATGATGTAGCCACACTCCTAGTTAGTAAAGGGCTAGCACTAGTCTTCTAAGCCGCAGCTATCACCTTCACTACATGGCGGGAAAGGCTTCCGAGCCGAGAGCGCTTTTCCCTTAGACTTGCCGTAGCAGACAAAGAGTTGTCCTGTACGTCTATACCAAATGTGCCTCTTAGGGTTTTCACGATATCCAATAATATCAGATATGGCGATATTTGAAAATATCCCAGAGATGAATATCTGTAGCCACGATATTTAAAAAAATATATA
Organism: Synaphobranchus kaupii; assembly: GCA_029718625.1. Lineage (NCBI taxonomy): Eukaryota > Metazoa > Chordata > Actinopteri > Anguilliformes > Synaphobranchidae > Synaphobranchus > Synaphobranchus kaupii. The sequence goes on along the minus strand of CM056383.1, from coordinate 45,457,257 downwards.
TTTAAAAAAATATATATTTAAAAAAAAATATATTTTAAAATATATATATTTAAAAATATATATATTTAAAAAAGAAGTATTATTGCTATTCCAAGGACAAAACATGAATACATACTTTTAAATAATAATATTGGTCGGAAATAATACATGAGTTTATATTTCAAAATTTGTATAACTCAAAATATTTGCATTACTGCATGTGCAGTGGCCTGCCCGACAAATCTGAGCGTTTCCTGCTCCATTTTCTATTTTAGTTCTGATGCCTCGCAACAAATTCTGTATGCTTAGTTTTTTTTATATTGGTTGTTTTACACTGCCCGGCCAAAAAAAAAAGTTGCAGTTGCACCAGTCATGCATACTGTACAAGCCTCTGGAGGCAGTGTTATAATCTGGGGTTGCTTCAATTGGTCAGGTCTAGGCTCAGCAACATTATGCAGCAATAAAATGAAGTCAGCTGAGTACCTGAATGTACTGAATGACCAGGTTATCCCATCAATGGGCATATTCCAGGACGACAATGCCAAGATTCATCGGACTCAAATTGTGAAAGAGTGGTTCAGGGAGCATGAGGAATCATTTTCACACATGAATTGGCCACCAGAGTCCTGACCTTAACCCCATTGAAAGTCTTTGGGATGTGCTGGAGAAGACTTCACAGAGTGGTTCGACTCTCCCGTCGTCAATACAAGATCTCAGCCAAAAATTAATCCAAGTCTGGATGGAAATAAATGTTGTGACGTTGCATAAGGTTGTCGAAACAATGCCATGATGAATGCGCGCCATAATCAAAGCTAAAGGCAGTCCAACAAAATATTACAGTGTGCGACTATTTTTTTGGCCGGGCAGTGTATATTATTTGTTCTCTATTTTTTATTTTGTTACCATTAGCCTATTCGTATACTGGTACTAATTAGTTATCTGATGAGCAATGTTAACAGCAGAGTGAGGATGGTTATTACATAGATTTTCCAATTTCCAATGGAAGGTTAGTGTAAGGTAGGATGTAGGATCAAATTACAATGTCTGATCATTTGCTTTCATCCTTGCAGAGGGGGCTAGTGCAATAGATGTAACAGCCACGGTGTCAATGTATTATCCTATCTCGTGACTGATCGTCATCAATAGTTAAGAGAAAGCGAGAGAAGATGGCTGATCTTGTTTCAAAGAAAAACACCACTTCGCCAATCTGGGATTTTTTCGGCTACAAACCCAATGATAACGGAGAACTGGCGAATGTCGACGAGGTAACACGCCGTACATGTGTAGCGGGTGTAGCCCGCTTAGTTCGCTAGTAAGCACAGTGAAGTGCAGTAAAGCGAAGGCCTTGTAGCAGGTTACCGTGACAACACTCTCTGGCGACGCAACCCTCAGGGTCAAAATAACGACGTTACCCTTAGCTATCGGCGATGTCGTCTTTAGCTGATTGGTAACGCGTTCGCTTGCGAGTGAGAGGAGCGGGGTTCAAATCTCACCTTGGACTTCTGAGTAAAGTAAGCTTCTCTCTTTCTATACGGTTACACATGCAATAAAAAGTCGTCACAATTAAGGACGGGAATACAACAAACATTTCCCATAAAACATTTTCGCTAACTACACAGTTATTATGAGTGCATTATATTATGCCTATGAGAACCTACAGGAGATGGCAATAAATAATTTGTCATATGCTGCAGACATAGCAGCAAACATTGCATCACAACATTGTTTTGTGGACAAACGTAATAAATTGACAGGCGCTCATCGTCATCGTGCTTGTGATCATATTCATTTTGGAGCAATCTATGAAGTGTCTAGCTAAGTTACGAGAAAAAAACTGTTTTGTGAGATGAGTGATAGTATGGAATGTTGCAGTTGGCATTCATTTATACACTGATCCAAAACGAATAACTATTTGATTCTAGTTTTTCAATTTCTGTTTTTAAAATGAATATAGCATAACCGTTAGTTTCTTGTTTTTTAATTTCTTTTTCTGAAACGGGAAACGATTGGCCAAAAAGTACACGGATCCAGAAGCAACGCTAAGGCTACTGCAATTATAACTCAATGCTGCCACACGTGGTAATGACTTCTGTTCACGTTGTTATTAATCCACTATAATTATATACAAATGATAATGTTGAATATCACAATATTTCTTAAAGGCATGCCGACGATATGAAAATGGGATATTGTAACAACCCTAGTGCCTCCCACAGGTCCCCGCCTGGTGGGGGGCAAAGCGCAGTAAGCTCAATTAGCTGGTTAATATGAAACGGCAAAACTATTTTGGGTAGAAAAGATGGGTTGGGCTGCAAAGTGACGCCAGAGTCATGCGGCCGCCACCTCATACACTCTGCGGTGATAGAGAGAGCACAGAGCTAGTAGAAATGTTGTCTTAAAAGGAAGCCACTTAAGGCTGGTCATATCAAGAGGCTTGTATAAGCGCTCGCAAAACCAAAGGGGGATCCCAGGAGGAAACCACCAGGGACCTCGCAGGTCTCAGCCGCCGGACACCCCTCAGGAACCTGCTGACAAGGTGATGCCTGCTGGATATGGCAGCAGAATAAACCTTGTACTGGCTGCCCTGCGTGATCAAGCAGGGACTGTCAACAGCAATCAGGCAATGCACGGGGTCCGCACCCTGTGCAAAATAACTGCCACATATACCCATAGGCCCTCCTCGTGGAGGGAGCTTTAGAGATAAGAAGCGTCTGCAGGACAGGGGAACCATACCCAGTTAACGAAGGGTCAGGCTCCTCAGTGGCTAAACTCCGAGCTTCATCCTGCTCTGCCGAGGGTGCCAACCAGAGCCACTCTTTTGAGCCAGCAGGTCTGTCCGGATTGGGAGTTCCCAGGGCGATCCGCAAAGAGCATCGGAAACCACGGATCCATCGGCCACGGATCCATCGGCCACATGGGAGCCACCAGAAGAAGCTTGTGGTGGCCCGTGGTGGCCCATGCTGACCCTGTGCAAGGTCGCCAGAGGCAATGGCGGAAAAGCGTACAGTAGGCTGGTCGGCCATTTGTGCATCTACCCCCAGGGGGCTGGAATCCTCGGCTATCGAGAACCACTGGGGGCAGTGAGTGGACTCCTGAGAGGCGAACAGGTCTTACTGAGCATAACCGAACCGTCGCTATACCAACTCCACCACATCCCCCATCGGGGCAGAGACGCCATTTGCCAAGATGAATCTCCTGGCGAGATAAAAAGTCTGCTGTATCATTTCGGATACCCGAGATGTATACGGCACGAAGAGAGGCCAACCTGGGAAGTGCCCCGTTCAAGAAACGCTGGGTCGCTCTCAATGACTGGTGGGACCTTACTCTGCCTTGGTGATTTATGTGATAAACTGTTGAGGTGTTGTCCGACCTCACCATCACGTTTCCCCCAGAGCATAGGCGAGAAGTGCCTCAGTGCAAGAGTAACTGCTTGAAGTTCGAGAACATTGATGTGGTCTGACTGATGTACTCGCGACTACATTCCCTGAGCTGGTCAGTTCTGAAAAACAGCTCCCCAACCAGTGAGCGAAGCGTCCATCGTCACCACCCTGCACTGTAATAGTATAGCCCCCATCCGGACCCCCTTTGTCAGAAAGCTGACTTATCGCCTTGGCGGAGTAGCTGGCAAAACCAACGCGTCACCCTGATTCGAACGTGATGGTCCCACTTGGGGTGCAGCGCCATGGTGTTCAACCACATTTGAAGCAGCCTGGCTGCAAGGAGTCTGGGAGACATGACCACTGATGCAGCCACAATCAGGCCCAGAAGCCTCTGGAAGCCCATAATTTTGAGGACTGCGTTCACCTGGAACCGACGCACAAGGTCGAGCACACTGGCTATGCGGCGGGGCGTCAAAGATTCCCTTATGCTCCTTGAATCGAGCAACAGTCCGATATAAGTGATGGACTGGCTTAGCACTAGCTGGCTCTAGCCATAATTGACATTGATGACATTGTTTGTGTGAGAGCGCCATACTGTCCAGGTACGGCAGGATTTTTAACCCCTTCAGCCGGAGCGGCGATAGAACAGCGCTCATACAGCGGGTGAATACACGGGGGGCCAGGGAAAGACTGAATGGGAGGACACTGAATTGGTATGCCCGACCTCGGAACGCAAAGCAAAGGAAACAACAATGTGCCACACAGATAGGGATGTGGAAGTACGCGTCTTTCAAGTCCACAGCCGTGAACCAATCTCGTTTTCACGGTCTGTAGGACTTCCGATATCCGGAGCATTCAGAAAGCGTATCACCTTACATACTAATTCAGGCCCCTCAGGTTCCGGACTGGTCAGAGGTATCACAAAATAGATTGAATAAAAGCCACTGAGCCGTTCGGAGGCAGGCACCACTGACACGGCGCTCTTACCCAGGAGGCCTGTAATTTCCCGACTCAGCATCCCTGACTGGATGGGGTCCAGGACGCATTTATATGGTTGAACTGGAGGCGTGAATCAGACGCTGCTGCACAGGTGGCCAGACGACGAGGGACTCCTTGGTTCTTATACGAGGGCTGTGCGTGACCACGAGCCATAGGCTGGGTCCAACAAACAGTAGTGTGTTGAAGGGGGGGCATTTGCCGCTCCCTGTATTTCAATTCCTCCACAGAGCGCTCAAGCGTCTGTCTGGCTGCCTCCATAAAGACCTGGCCGGGGATAACCGGCAGGCCTCGAATGGTTCTCTTCGTGGCTCCAGGGAGAGGGGACTGAGCCACCAAATAACAAATAACCCAAAAAGGAATGCAAACATTCCTAAGATGTAATATAAACGCGGCAGCACCGAGTGCCCAACCGCACTATATGCTATATGAAAACAATTAGCAAAGTTTAGCCATAGTAATAACAACAACAACAAAAAACGATACAGAGTATCTTAGCTGCAATGCTACCAGCGGTTTACCGCATTGCGAGTGCTATCACAGCCTTTGGAGGACAGCAACCCGTTGCTCCGACTAGTCACAAGGCACGGGGGATAGCACAATCATATAAACAACTTTTTAATGTCTCCACTCTGCATCGGCGAGAAGAAGAGAACTTCCGCATTGACGTGTCTCTATTTATTTTATGCGGAGGTCATGGCCATGATAAATGGTTGGTATAAGAGTCTCGATGCATCCAGCAACAAGAAGGTAAGTTGACGACCCTAATGGTCGGAGGAACAAAATAAAACATCAGTTATATACAGTGTAACATCACAACAACACTTATACTCACCGATAAAATATCTTACAACAGATAATGATTTTGTTCTGCCAACAAATTTTAGTTCCTTCAACAGGGTTTGAAACTAACTTTTTATTTAAATAGCCACTGTTGTCTGTTGGATGAAAAACACTTGGAAATTTTACCAGACACTATTTTTTTTCACACTGTGAAAACGAAAATCGCAGAACAGCACAACATGCTTTGTAAAGCATTTTTTAAATCTTTATTTTAAGATTTTTCCCCATAGATATTTGCGACACTTATCGCATGATCATCAAGCTTCCACTTTTCATGGCTTTGTTCTTCTTCGACATGAAGACTTCCTCTTTTTTACCACAGTGATGTCTCGACAGTTAACTAAGGTAATTTTGGCGATGATTTTCAGAGAAACGTATTTGCTAACGTTAGGTTACCGCTCGATACTGCAGGTGGTACGACTGGCAATGAAAGCAGACCACAGACATGTCCAATCGGAGTAGCTTAACAAACGTAACGATTTGTTGGAGTCTCATATTCTGAAGCTAGGCTTGTGCCTGCTGTAACTGCATGAACTTCCATGTTATGTTTTTTTTAATAGCGTTAGTTCAGGCAGGTCACGAGAGTGAAACCTGGCTATGGGTGAATCAGCTGACAGCTTGGCTGAGTAGTGACAATTCACCTATCACAGTCCATTCACATAACAAGGCGGTCTATTTAACCGCCTCTCCCTACCATGGTGGTTCCTCTACCTGCACGGCCGCTGCACATTGCCAGTAAAAAATCCCCTCCACCACCCCAGCTCCATCCTCTTCAGTTCCCCTATTGCACACAGGCACTTAGCCTATACCGCTCCTGCATGGCTCACCAACATTTTCAAGTGCCTGGCCCAATGACGTGACGTGCAATTTTGATGTACAAACCCCTTTATGAAATAAGTATAAGGAAAATGTTTATAAAAAACACATTTATTGAATCTATTAATCGCTGTTTATGAAATGATATGAAAATGTATTAAGGGTATTACAAAGTTTAAGAATTATTAGACATTATAGTCACAAAATGTCATACCGGATAACTGTCCGGACCTCATCGTGAAATGCAAAAAAGCTACAAAAAGTGTTAAAAATCTAATAAAACCTAAAATCTCTGCCACAGGCATTATTGTATGAATGTTGCCAACGATATATTTATATATTACAAAAAAACTACAGGGAATGTAGTCGCGAGTACATCAGTCAGACAGTTGATTGTTATGCTTTGGAGCATTCTGTCCCAAAACTGGCAGTCAGCCAATGTCATCCAGGATAACAAGCAATCTGGAGCAATTTTATGGGGCATTTTATTTTGACACATTATCTGACAGGATATTACACAATCAGGAAGACCCTGAAGGACCCCCAAACAATGGTGAAAGGCTAGTAAGTCTCTTTTAAAATGTGTTTAATTGACCCATTTCGCTCACTGGTACACTATGTAGTAAAATCCTGTGTCATTTGGGATAACGCTAAAAAAAACATATATAATGCTGATTTTATGCAAATGTGTTTATTTATTATGAATTTACATACTTGGAAGTTGAAGGTCAAGGTTGCAGATTTCTATAGGTAGCCAAAATAACTGCCTGATTAAGGTTCAAACTGAGTTTTGTCATACCGGATAACAATTTTGTGATATAGTGTTGGGTAAGTGAGGATTAGGTAAATTTGTGTATTATCTGAATCCAGCGGTTCCAACAGTCAATGCCCTTGTTAAAACGTTCGGCACTCTGAATACTGAACACAAGCGATATTGCGTGCTAGAACCCCTCACTCCACCTACATTCAAAATAAGTTTTACGTTATTTAATTTGATAATTATTATTAAAAATGACAATCATCAATTAAATCGCCAAATTCTTTGATAGGTAAGTCGAACTGTAACCTGGTGGATCAACCAACAAGCCAAAACAAAGTCTAAATCAGGTCTTGAGAGTAAATAATTTTATTAAATGAAAAACATTCAATTAGAATAATGACTTTAAATCATACATTCACTAAGGAATGTAGGCTGACTACTTATAATTTACAAAAGGGAAGACATTAAACCAGACATTAATTTAAAAATACCAGTAAAGAGAGAGATAAGCCAAAAATTGCCAATATTATTTACCCTCCAGCTGAACAGGAACAAAAGGAAACGCACAAGGAACTAAAAAGGATGAACTTCTTCTCCAAACAAACTCCAAAACTGACTAACTTCTTTCCTTCAGTACGCTCATAAAAATACCTCCACAGGAAGAGCATCCCTGTCCTGATTGGGTTAAGTGTGTGTGTGTGTGTGGGGGGGGTCATTCATGACAAAGACTGGCTTATCTTTGATGTTTGTGGGGGTGAGTGAGTGAGAGAGAGACAGAGAGCGACAGAGATAGAGAGGGGGGGGGGGGGGGTGAGGAGCCGGGTACTTTACTTATATCTATATCTTATATTAGATATCCTACAGTAGGATAATAGTTATTACAGTGCGTAACTATTACTTTGTTTTTATTTGAATAAATGAATAAAAAAGCATTACTTGGCTCTTTAGATACATTTTCTAGATTTTTTTCAGTTTTGTATAAGAGGATACATGCTATTTTCTATTAAAAAAAAAAATTTTCACCGATTTTTTCCCATTTTCTCCCCATTTGGTAGCCAATTGGACACTGTGTAACTCAATTCCCCCGTGTAGCAACCGCTAGAGAACCGCCACTACAACCCCTTCGTCCGGTAGCAGGATAGAGGGCGCCACGTCCTTTTCAGGGCGCGACTCCTCGAGCTCCTAAGCGTGAGTCCAGCTCTCCCAGGACTGTCTTATGTGCGACGATTCTCTCTGAGTCCCTCCCCCCACCCCGGGTGCAGCTGGCAATTGCTGCTCCCTCAAGGCACCGGCCATACTCGGATCTGGCAGGACCGGGGATCGAACCCCCGATCCTCGGGACGCAACTGCTGACACCGCGGCGCACGATACATGCTATTTTGATATTTCCCATGCAATGCTCATTCAATTTCAATGTGAGTAAAATATAGTCAAATAAAAATAAATTTTTAAACTTTTGTTTTCATATTATTTTTTATATTACTCAACTTAAGTTGAATTGTTCAGTGACATGATTTTGTGAAGAATTTGTTGCTCAAAGAAATGATGTTGAGGGACTATGATCTACAATAGGTACTTTTGAATAGTGAACTGAACCTGATGTTGAAACGTTGTGCTGTTTTGATATTCATAAATCTGAAAAAAAGAGTTAAAATTATTTAATGGGAAATGTTAAACGTTTTCTTACTTGCCAAATCCGGGAAAGAAACTGAATGATTTTTTTTTTTTTTTTTTAGGGGGGGGGGGGGGTCTGTAGTGATTTCTTCACAGCGTAGCCTAATTCATTTCCTTGAAAAAACTATTTTCAGTGTCATTCCTTTTGCATAACATAAACATGAATTATTTATGAACATCAATTATGTTTAACTTGTGTAAAAATGACAATTCATGTGGAAACTCATAAGGTGTCATTCCGAGTAACAATTTCAGTCAGGCGGGATAACGTTGATTTTTTCTCTTAAAATGCATAATTTCATTTTATGGAGTTGAGAAAACAGTAATAGTATGATGCCAAGTACTGTAAAAGATTTTCTGATATTTTGCAGCTTAAATCACATTGCAGCGTTAAAATGTGAGTAAAGAACTTGAACAAGTAGGGTCACGTCTAAAGCAAACACATTTTAATGATAAAAAATAATTGTGCAAGTTTTATTTTATGAGCTCTAAATATTGGTTACTGCCTCACTTTATATATTCATTAAGTATTATTGATTAAAAAAATTTTAATACGATAATATTTCAACATTTTGACTGGTGTCATCACATGATTATCAATTAAAACACTTTAATACATTGTTTGAAAATAAGATTTTAGTAATAAGTAAATAACATCCTCATAAAGGCTAAAACTACTTTGATGTGCAGTTTTAACCTATTTAAATTTTTGGTCAACTGAAAACCTTATTTGTCACTGGGCCGCCTACTCATTATATTTTTTCTCTTACCCGCTTCGACAACTGCCGGGAGTGGTAGCTATAGATCAATGAGCATCGTTCTCCAGAAGCAGCTGGTCAGCTCCAGCTCCACGCTTGTCCCCAGCTAATGATACAACCTGCTGGCCTTCAAATCCATCTCCCATCTCCCAGCTATTCAGTTACCCGGTGCCAGTCAGCGGCGGATGGACTCCCTGGTTCTGCCCAAGGTTTCTTCCTGCTAACAGCAGGGAGTTTTTCCTTGCCACTGTCGCCCTAGTCACAGGGGTTTAGGCCCGGTTCCTTGTAAATTGTTTGTGATAATGGCACTTTAAAAGTGCCAAATATATATATACCTGATTGAATGGAATCTGTTAAAAAAAAACATTCACAGTGCTGCCGGATCTGTTCTAAGTATAGCCTTATTGGGGGTTGTTGCTGCTGCCCTCACTGCGATATCCATGCTTGCTCGCGTGGATTGGTGGAAGGGCTTTTCGAACATAACCATACCGCCAAACCTAAAATGTATTGTTTTAAGAATGTCAATAAAGCATTTTTACTTTAATAACAGTGGTCCTGACTGAAATATACATTTCTTTAATGATAACACATTTTCATAGTTTTCCAGAAATCATACCATTTAACATGGAAAATTGATCCCAAGCTTACCATGGATCAAAAAGGTCAAATTATTGAATGTTTTTAGGGAGAAACGTACTAACCTTCCAGCTGCATCAAAAGGGTCATTTGGGTTTTCTTTGAAAAGTCATATTCTGTCATATGGGTTGCTTAAAATCACATGATTTTAAATGGCTTTTTTATACTGGTTACAACGCCTTGACATTTAATGAAATGTGTTTTTCAGACAAAAGTTTTTAAGTAATAATTTATGAACAGACCAGCTGTACCAAATTATACAGATAATCAACCACAAACTCCTGATCTCCACACTCGCTGAGATGGGCATTTCTGGGACTGCCTTCTCTTGGTTTGTATCGTATCTCACTGATAGATCCTACCAAGTCTCCTGGAAGGGTTCCGTCTCTGCATCCCATCCCCTGTCTACAGGAGTCCCGCAGGGATCTGTACTGGGTCCTCTGCTGTTCTCTATGTATACTAAGTCTCTTGGTTCAGTAATTAATTCACATGGCTTCTCATAACATGGCTATGCTGATGATACTCAACTCTTCCTCTCTTTCCCTCCCTCTACCCCATAGGTTAAGGAGACGATATCTGCTTGTCTGACTGACATCTCTGAGTGGATGGCTACCCATCACCTGAAGCTCAACCTTGACAAGACAGAGCTACTCTTCATGCCATACAAGACATACATGTAACCCCCCTGCTGAGGTCACTCCACTGGCTGCCAGTTGCAGCCAGGACCAGGTTCAAAGTTCTGACCCTGGCCTACACTGCAGCCAATAGGACAGGCCCTGCCTACCTGCAGGACTTAATCCAGAACTATGTTCCTGCTCGACCACTTCGCTCTTGTACAGCAGGGCGACTCCTCTTCCCCCCCTCCATGTCAACGGCTCTCGCTCGTCCCGACTGCGGAGCTTTTCCACCCTAGCTCCTCAGTGGTGGAATGAACTTCCCATTTCCCTACGTTCTACTCGAACCCTGCCTGCTTTCCGTCGAGGCCTGAAGACACACCTCTTCAGACTTCACCTTGTCTGATATTCTAACCTAGGACCTCATGGTACTAGTTCCCTGTGTTTTCCTGTCTGTTTGTTATAGTTTATAATAGTATTTAGAATAGAAGTGTAGTATAGCTGATTTACCCACAGCTTACTGTGAACTACAGTCAATGTTCAATACTAGGGATAGCTGCTACATTATGGGAAGGATGTGCTTTGTCTTGTCTGTTCTGTAGGAACTTTGATGACGTCTCTGTATGCACTTATTGTACGTCGCTTTGGATAAAAGTGTCTGCTAAATGACTGTAATGTAATGTAATAATTTTGATGGTCCAACAAATACAGATACAGATAGTGGCATCGCTGCACACCCATTGGATAAGCCGTCCTGGTCATAAAGGAATCTGACCCCTACCCTCTCCTTCTAAACTTTACCTCACATCACCCAATCAGGGCACAGTCTACAGAGAGAGAAGTTTTTCTTTGGTTTTGTAAACTCTTGACTGCTGAGTTTTATAGCTGGCATTTCTTTTATTCATCCTGTGCTGAAATTGGATTATTCTGGCAAGTTCTGGTTGATCCCTCTCTCCTTTCTGGTAATTTCAATTTAACATCTGGTTTTAATGTCTTCCTTTTTGTAAATTATAAGCAGTGAGCCTACGTTCATTAATGAATGTACGATTCTAATTCATTACTCTAACTGACGATTTTTCCTGTAATAAAATTATTTGATCTAAAGACCTGATTTAGACTTTGTTTTGACTTGTTGGTTGATCCACCAGGTTACCGTTCGACTGACCTATCAACGAATTCTGCGATTTAATTGATTATTGTCATTTTTAATAATAATTATTAAATTAAATCCATTAAATATAATTAAATGTATGGTTGAGTGAGGGGTTTTAGCACACAACACCGCTTGTGTTCAGTATTCAGAGTGCTGGGCATTTGAACAAGGGCTTTGAGTGTTAGAACTGCTGGATTCAGAAAAATAAACACATTTTTCCTTAAACCTTAGTTCCCTGACACACCCCAAAATAAAATTTAAAAATTTAAAATTCTCGTTTTTCTTTTTACATTATGCTAGAATAACCTTTCAGATACCTTACAGAAAATGCATACTCATGTTTAGTAGCTCTAATAAAATAGTAGGCTATTTATTAGGCTACATCATATACGAGTCAAACATTGTGTATAAATATATTTAGATACATTTCATATTATAGATAGATATAAATTATGCATTAGCCTATCTAATACAAAACTGTCCGGAGCTGTCACTTTTAGCAGTCAGTTTGTTTTGTTTTATTGTGTGACGCTGCAGGTCTTGCTAGAATTTCTTTAATTACGGCAAATCGAACGCACATTTCTGCCAGCAATCCGCCTTGGTATCGGGCCGAGTCAATATTTTAGAAACATTTAAAAAAGGTATCAATCGCAATGGTATTATGATTATATACTGTAGCTAGTCAGTGATGCAGTCACTTCACCAACCAACAAAAACAACGCAATGAGATCAAGGTTTTGCCAAATCTACACTAGGCTAGGCTACTTGGCCACAGGTAAAATGCAGCAATGCAGGCAGCGCAGAGAAACTGGGAATATTTGAGTTCATACGGTTTCCTGTTGGTGCTCGCCAAAATAAAGTCGACATCCTTATTCTATAGCCTAAGTAGGCTAAGCGTGTTCATGAAACACGACATCATTCATAGCGAGGTCAACCCCGCCCTTTCTCTTAGCTTAAGAGTTATCCCCATTCCTTACTAAAAGTCTCAGCAGCTTTGTGAATAGATTTTAAGATGAAACTCTTAAAGGGTAATTCCACCCAAAAACATCAAACTTATTGAACAGATCAAGGCACAAGTAATTAAGTCTTTCTTTGTGGCTGGCCAAAAAATAAATCTGTACTGAGTTATTTGAATATAAAGTTGAAAATTCGGTAGAGGTATACGCCATAATGACGTATACCTTGACCACTTCCTTGTCTCTGAAAGACTACAGTGTTTTCAAGTGGGTTTGTAAATTACATGGGCAAGTAGACGCAGAAGCCAGCCTGCATCTCACTGTTCTCAATAGGGACATATTGTCATTGTAGATCAAGCTAGCTATCATTGCTATTTTATTATAATGTCAGAAAATTACATTGATAGGCTACGTTATTTCCTAAAGATGTTTTGACAAACTAAACCAAACAGGACTCCAGTGCTGTCGGAGTGGAGCTCCTCCGGTATTCCCTGATTCCCTGTAGCCTACATCTTCCTCTGCCTTATTGAATCACCCAGTCAGGAACCAGGACTCCAGTGCTGTTGGAGTGGAGCTCCTCCGGTATTCCCTGATTCCCTGTAGCCTACATCTTCCTCTGCCTTATTGAATCACCCAGTCAGGAACCATGTCAACTAACATTACATTATGGTCCATGACCATTAAGTAGACTAACATTAGCTTGCTGACCATAATTGAACAGTTTCGCTTTGAGCATTCAATTACAGAAGCAATGTATTTTCAGTGCGTTCGAGTTGCACTGGGAAAGTTTGGGCTTTGCTAGAAAACATAGCTAAAATGGCTAACAAGTAGCCTATAACAATGACGTTTTAACTTTTAATTGTAGCCTATATGTTTAATATTCTGTATCGCCATGTTGGTCGATACAAAAGCATTTCATACTGAAAAACGGGAGGTCAGGCTTGATTTTCCAACATGGAACTGGGGTGCGTAGCCTAGCTAAGTGTAACAGATTTCTGGCTAGGCTGGCTAATGTTTTCATGATACCAAACGTAGATAAGTGGGACATTAAAACCTGATGTTAAATTGAAAGGGCCGTATTTCTGGAGACTGAGCTAATGATGGTGGTATTTTTTCTTAGTATAACTGTTACATTAGTGGCTAACTTGCCAGCGAGTTATGTGGCCTCTCTAGTCTCTAAGAAACGCTGTAGACAGGCACTACACTAGCAGTAAAATGCAAAGATCCTCGGCCTCCGCTTCTGTAATCTCATTCAGTGGGAGTGGCAACCTGTTGTCTGAACTGTAAGTGCTCTTGGCCGTTGTAGTCTATCGTAAACCATGTACCTGGTACGTGCGCAGCAGTTTGGGGCTATATCTGCTCTCACTACAGGCAGGAGGAGAGCTACTTTTCTACAAACCAAACATAATTTTTGGGTGGAATTATCCTTTACATAGGAACTTTTTGTGGCACATAGGAGAACTCGTGATGGAAAGATAAAAAAAAATTTTTTTGTATCCACATTGCTACACACCATTGTGGCAGGTAGGTTTGATACATTTACCCAACAATTCTGAAATCTACCCGCATTTGGCGGGTGGCAGGTGCTAATTTCCCACCCTGATTATAACATAGTAACAGCGCTGGACAACGATGTATTGCTCCACAGTGAATGCCTTGTTGCTCCAAGGCATTCTGTGTTACCTGTTCGTAGTGTACAGGGAATAATTTCCCGAAAAGCTATTGAGTGCTTTAGCTCTGTAATGCGGGAGAATAAGCTTGGTAATGTTAGACCGAAGAGTCACTATTTAAACTACTTTTCTGTGAGTTTTTGGGAAAGATATTCCATGTTCATTATGAACAGGTAACAAAGAATGCTTTGGTGCAACAAAACGTGAATACTGTCATCGTTCCAGGTCATTTAACATACAATACATCGTTGTCCAGCGCTGTTACTATGTGGCTGGCCATCTAGTAAATGCTGACGGTGTTTTTTCCGAAGTGAATAACTATGGAGTTGTTTTTATCTTATAACGAATGTTACCATGACTTGATGAGGTCCAGACAGTCAAGTTATTTTGGAGAATCGCATCAGCTTCAGAGCCGGATCGAGGGCTGCACTGAGGGGAATGTGGGATGCACATCGGCCACTTTGCTCGAGCAGTCAAATACACTGCACTGCTTCAGATTTATGGCATGTTGTTGTTTTTGTAAGTGTTTCATTAGATTGCTAGTATTACTCCCCTTACACGCAACAGCTTTTTTTTTTTTTACATAAATTGCATTTTCACTTAAGTGTAATCGCCTGAGGCACGCCTCGTCATCATTAGAAGGGAAAAAAAAAAGTCATAGTTAGGACCCGAGTAGAAACATATTTTATGGTAGATAATTTGAAAATGCCTGCCAGCTATGTTAGAATTAATTTAAGTGAATTACGTTCAAATAACGATAGCAGCACCGTTTGTCCAGGAGCTTATCAGTATTTTGGTCCTGACCAATCAGGAGCCGGTACCCTATTTACTTTGGCCCATTTGGCCCAATTTTCGCCTAGTTTTTACTAGTGTCAATTAAGTGCCAATATCTCAAAAACTATTCACTGCACATCCATGGTTGAAAGTTTCAATGAAAGAAGAGGCTTGTACCATTCAGAAATTTGGAACAGAATAAATGTATGTCAAAGTGGTCACATACAGTTTATACAAAATACACATAAGAATACAAAAAAAAGTACAAAACGCCTTGTGTTTTTATAGTTTATCACTGAATATCTGAACTTCAAAGTACTGGAGCAAGCCAGAATTGTTTATACTAGTGCACTAATATGTTCTCCACTTGGGTATACAATTTGGTAAAGATATCTACAGGCTTTCCTTATGCATTGGTATTTTTACCAAAACGGGGCCCAGGTGTCCCGAAACCTTTCCAAACCTCGCCAAATATAAAACATGTGCATATCTTTCTGTCTAGGCATGTCAATCATCAGAAAATTTAATTTTTCTTTTAAAACATTTTTTGTAATACAGAATGTGAAGAAAATTAACCTACACATGTTTTGTGTTTATGTGTATGAGGGTATTCTCTTACAAAGCGTGCCCAAAAGTGCCCAAATACCTCTCCGAAAAGGATTACTTACCCTAATGTTATCCAACTAATCTGCTTTACATTTAAAATGGCACTGTACTTCAAAATTAGATTTACCAGAGCCCCATAAGCCAGCAGAATAACAGGTTTATCTATAACAAGCCTTCAACTTGACTTTTTACAGCAAAAGTAATGAATTATACATCACTATTTGGCAAGCCTGTCTGTTACCACCTCCTACGACAGAGGTGTCAGGTGGGGGAGGGGTGTCTTCACTGTCCTCCCTGAAAAAGACAGATTCAAGTACATTACTAAGTAGAATCACTAAAAAATGAGAACACAAATTATCTCAAAAAGACATATGGCAAGTATTACAATTAAGTGGAAAAATTTTATTTTATAAAAAAAAATATATATATATAAATATATATATATGTATACGTATATACACACACACACACACACACACACATATATATATATATATATTATATATATACACTACTCACAAAAAGTTAGGGATATTCGGATTTCGGGTGAAATTTCAGGATGAACCTAAAATGCACTATAACCTTTACAGGTGAAATTAATTTGACCTTCTCTAAACTTTTGAATGCACATGTCCAACTATTCAATGTTTCAGTACTTTTTGCACAACTTGCTGTTCTCTAACAAGGAGCTGAACGGCAAAATTCACAACAGGTGTTTGATCCATGAATCGACCAATAAATTTCCTGGTTCAATTAGAATTGGTATTTAAACAGTCCTCTTCATCATGCTGTTCACATTTTGACATCATGAGACCAAGACGACACCTAACAATTGATCAACAGTACCTCGCCATTGCGAGGCTTCAAACAGGATGTTCTCAGAGGGAAGTGGCCACTGAGCTTAGAGTGTCACAGAGTGTCATCAGCAGGTTGCAACAGAGATACAGAGAGACTGGAAGAGTCACAGAAAGGAATAGAAGTGGACGTCCTTTGGCCACATCCCACACTGATGACCGCTTCATTGTGAACAGTGCCCTGCGGAACCGGATGATGAATGCCACTCAAGTCCAGGCACATTTAAGGGAGGTGAGAGGCACCCAAGTGTCACGTCAGACCATTCGAAACCGTTTACATCAGCGTGGTCTGCGTGCTAGACGACCTGCAAGGGTACCTGACCACACCACCAGGCACAGGCGTCATCGTCTTGCATGGGCCAGGGAGCATTTACGCTGGACGAGGGACCAGTGGGCCTCAGTGCTGTTCTCTGATGAAAGTCGATTCACGTTGAGCAGAAATTATGGCCGCCAACGATGTTGGAGACGTCAAGGAGAGCGCTATGCATCAGCCACTGTTGTCACCAGACGACCCTTTGGTGGTGGCGGTGTTACAGTGTGGGCAGGTGTGTCTAGTCAATACAGAACTGCCCTACACTTTGTGAATGG
Source organism: Synaphobranchus kaupii (assembly GCA_029718625.1). Lineage (NCBI taxonomy): Eukaryota > Metazoa > Chordata > Actinopteri > Anguilliformes > Synaphobranchidae > Synaphobranchus > Synaphobranchus kaupii. The sequence continues at coordinate 45,440,200 of CM056383.1, read as the reverse complement.
TACAGTGACAAGCCCATACTACCGAATAACATCATTAATCCAGTCATTGTGCCCCTGCATGAACAACACAGGCCTAATTTCATCTTCATGGATGACAATGCTCCAGCTCATCAAGGTCGCATCATTAGGGAAAGGCTGCTGGAGACTGGGGTACCTCAAATGGAGTGGCTTGCACTTTCTCCAGACCTGAATCCCATAGAAAACCTATGGGATCAGCTGACTCACCGTGTAGAGGCTCGTAACTCTGTACCCCAGAACCTCAATGACCTGAGGGCCGCCCTTCAAGAAGAGTGGGATGCCATGCCTCAGCAGACAATAAGTCGACTTGTGAACAGCATGAGACGTCGTTGTCAAGCTGTAATTGATGCTCAAGGGCACATGACAAGTTATTGAGACATTGACATTTTTGTTGTGGTATACCCACCACTGTTGTTGGCTTTTGTTTCAATAAATTGTTTGAGATGTGGAAATCACCATTGCATGCTTCTACTTAAATGCCCTACTTTCATGATACGTATAATATCACTGTAGCGTGAACTTACATTTTCCATAAATTTCACCCGAAAGCCAAATATCCCTAACTTTTTGTGAGTAGTGTATATACGTATATACATTAAAAAATCTTACATCCACAGTACGTCTGATGTTAGCTCCAACATAATTAGCAATCGTAGCTAACTAGGATTTATGAATTAGTTTGTCAGCTTGCACGAACTAAATTACATTATTATAATACTGTAATGTCTTGACTGAACCGTGAAATAAAGTACTGAGAATGGGTGTAGTCAACAACTAGCCCTTGTGTTGGTTGCTACACAAAGAAACTGCGAATGAACGCTACAAAACAAACAAACAGCAGGCGCTCCTTACCAGCCTGTGACATCATAGAAGCTAACTAGCGAACTCCTGCGAGAATCCATTTATCACCAAACTAAAAATACTCTAGATAATAGTGCTCCATACTGTTGATGATTATGATGATGATGATAATAACAATAATAATTGTGTTGGTTGCTACACAAAGAAACTGCGAATGAACGCTACAAAACAAACAAACAGCAAGCGCTCCTTAGCTTCTATGTTGTCACAGGCTGGTAACTAGCGAACTCCTGCGAGAATCCATTTATCACCAAACTAAAAATACTCTAGATAATAGCGCTCCATACTGTTGATGATTATGATGATGATGATGATAATAACAATAATAACAATATTAATAATAATAATTTGTATTATATATTTTTTTAAACACTTACATGTCCAGGCACGGGTCCATGCCACAGAATCATTGCTCTGCAAGAGCACAGACTTCTTCACCTCTGGGACACTGCGCACCTCCAGAACCTGAGCAACCGCGAAATAAGCGCTCTTCTTTCCACCGTTGATTGCCACGTTCGCGTATAAATGTATAAAATAATCGCAATAGTTGAAGCAGCAAAGACATGACCAGCGCCACTACACCATACAGCAAACCTCGTATGCGTACAGAGAAAATACGTCACAGGACAGTTTTTCAGCTCACAAAAAAGCTACACATTGCTAAATATCATCTGGATATACTAAAAACGTACTTGTACAGCAATCCAGTCCATCCCTTCCAGGATAAACTCAGTAAAAATGGCCACAGGCGTCATCTGATGCTGTCGACAGTCAGGAGCACACAGCCGATTGCCCTATGGGCTGTCTTTACGCATGGATACAGCCCCGTTCCCATTCGCTAGAATATGACATATTTTACATAATTTAAAAGGGCAGGAAACCCCGTAGAAGATAAACTACGTGGTTTACGTTAGATCAACCCTGAAGCAATCTAGTAATGTTTTTACGCAACGGTAGTAACATAGTACAAACGCAAATGCGATGGGTACGCACCATGGAAATCGAGATTTTGCTAGAGAATGGATAAATGGATTACGAAAAAACATTCAAGATTCTTCAGAAAACAGTTATAACTGCATAACCAGGTATAAAATTTAATTGATTAAACATGTTTATCAAGAGATCTTGTAGAAAATAAAATATATTGAAACAAAACCGGAAGAACATCGGTTGTATGCGTAGTGAAGTGAGCACGGGGAAAAAACACATAATGTTCATTTATACAACTTTTCAGTAACATACAATTGTTCCTAAATCGGATCTTGATTTTTTAGCGTGTAGAAACTGTACCAAGAGTTTTTTTGATATGCATTTTATTGCCTGTGACTGCGGCGAGGTGAAGGCTGTAAACAAAAAAAAAAGTGGGTTGGGCTATTAGCACCCTGCTGCTTTATGGCTCTGTAGTGTAACCTGAGAGCTGATAAGCATATAAACTAATGTGTTCGCAGGCTGTGACTGTTTTTAACAATTTTGCGTCGAAAGTTCAGTGTTTTATTAACGTTATAATTTAGAATTTAAGAGAAATATGAACACTATAAAAAATTGGGACGGATACGTCCCACCACTAGGGGGCCAAAGCCCACCGGTTCTCGATACCCATCCCTAGTTGTGACGCTTTCCAATTTATTGTGGTTTGATCGACAAAGGTTTTATCCAACAGAAGGCATTATAAGCTTCCCAAAAGCATATGACATGTCTAATTGAAAGCTTGGAATAACTATTTAAGGCCGAGCGTAACTGCTGTTCAAGTTGCATCACGGCAGTCTTATGCAGTTGATTATGCATTACGCAGAAAAAATTATATGCGCGCGTAATTGTTTACCTGTCATTTTTGTACGGATTTGCCAATTTATCTGCATGGCTAAAGAAAAACTTGCCTTTGCTGAAGTTAATTTCGGAAGTGGGTCAGAACGTTAGTTTTTCCACTCCGCGGCTCTGCCATTACCTTGTGCTATATTTTCATTATTGTTGTATATCATCGGTCGTAATAGACCAGTTACCCTGATAATAATGCTGAACATATTTGTATTGATAATATCTGTTAGTGCAGTGTTATAGTTAGCGTAGTGGCTTGTGGTGGCCTGCTTTGTTAGAATTCATACCACTTACAATGAAAATGAGTATTTTAGCGCTGTTCTCTAATGAGGGTATTTCTCATACTGTAGTGTAAGTGTTTGGTGTCTCAGTCATGTGTTATATTATGCCTCGAATTGCCGTGTAGCTAGAACATTGCCAGTGTTTTTCCTGATGGTGGAATATCAATTTATTGTACTGTAATCCTGTTGTACATAATGTAGACTATGGGGTATTAATAGCTCCATGGGTGATACTTGTCACTTAGGGAATGGAAAATATTCATTCAAATTTACTGTGCCTGATGTGTTCAAGATGAATGGAAAAGAAAAATAGCAACAGTTGTGAAACACTACAGAGTAATGTCATCCTAGAGCAGCAACAAAAGATAACACTGTAGCATACAGAATAAAGTGTTTTATTGAAGTAAAAGAGTGAATGATTACATATTTAGCTGTACCACACTGTGTACCACAGTGTGTTATAATGCTTTTGTATTATGTAATTTGTTCCTATTCATTTGTTCCTATTACATTTCACTATGTTTTTGCAGGGATGAAGATGCTCGACCTTCCACCTCTGCCATTCCGACTGTCGCTCCAGCAGTGCCCTCTACTGCTCCTTCCTCTCCTGCCACTTGCACCCGCAGGGCTGCCTCTGCTGGTTCTGTCTCCTCTCCCCCAGTCACTCGTGCTCGCAGGGCTGCCTCTGCTGGTCCTGTCTCCTCTCCCCCGGTTACTCACCCCCGCAGGGCTGCCTCTGCTGCTGTCCTTGCTGCTGTACATCCCCGTAGAGGTTCAGTGGCTGCTGCTGCTATTCCGACTCCTGATCGTCCATGCAGGACTTCAACAGGAACAAGCGGAGCCAAAAGGAGAGCCACTGAGCCCCAGGATGAATGGAATGACATTAGTGCTGAGGATGAGGAGGCTCATCAGTTCCCCTTCTACCCATAGAGGGCCCATGGAGTTCAGCTTGATGTCACAAAAGAATACAGCTCCTTGGGACTGTTCCAGCTGTTCTTTAGCAAGGAGGCCATTACAATTCTTTGTGACAATACTGAGAAGAACGGACAGCACAAGAAACTTCAGGTGACCCAGAAGCAGTGGACGGATGTGGATGCAAAGGACATGCTGCATTACTTGTCCATTGTTATTTACCAGGGTCTGATAAGGCCCCATTCTGCTTTGGACCTGTGGAGGACGGACCGGCTTCACAACCTTTCCTTTCCAGTGTTGGCGGGCTACCGGTATGATGCCATCAATGCCTGCCTTCACATGAGCGATCCAGCAGCAGATATCCTCAGTGACCAGCTGAGGGTCCAAGCTGGTTATGATGGCTTGTTCAGAGTGAAGCCACTGCAGGACCAGATCCTTACAGCATGTAGGGCTTTTTACCATCCACATCAGAACCTTGCCATTGATGAAGGCATGGTAGCCACGAAAGCAGTTTATGAAGGATAAACCAACAAAGTGGGGCTTCAGGCTGTTCATCCTGGCTGACAGCAAGACTGGCTACATGTGCGACTTCAATATCTACCAAGGAAAAGCGCTCACCCCTAGTGGAAATAGTCTGAGCTATGACGCTGTCATGAACCTGATTCGGGTGCCGTATCTTGGAACAGGTTAGCACATCCATGTAGATAACTTCTACACCAGTGTGGCTCTCTTCAGGCAGCTCTACTGTATCCACTATGGAGCCTGTGGCACCATCAAGGAGAACAGGATTGGTTTTACCGGGATCAAGGTGAACGCTCTTCCCAAGACAGCTGTGCGAGGGGACATGCACTGGATCAGGGATGGTGCCCTACTGTATTGAAGTGGAGAGACACTAGGGATGTCACTATGTGCTCTTCCATTCACAAAGCATACAGTGGGAGGACAACGCAGTGGTGTGTGAAGAACCCTGATGGCATCTGGTCGAGGCAGGCCATTTCAGTCCCGGAGCCAGTCCTTGCGTACAACCGGTACATGGGGGTGTTGACCTATCAGGTGCCATCATAAAATATTACAGTGTCTCATACAAGACCACACGGTGGTACCGGAAGTTGTTCCTCTACTTTGTGGACATCGCCGTGAACAGCTTCATCATTCATAAGAAACTGGCGCAGGAGAAACGGCACAATCCCCTGACCCTGAAGAATTCAAGGACACCCAGATATCCGCCCCCTGTACTGATGAAAAGTAATTCCCACATGAGTCAAAACAGTTGATTTGTAGTGAAATGTATGGTTAATTTATTATTTACAGCAATGCACAATTTAGCTAATTTGGATAGATTTGGAGACACTAATGGACACCAGGGTACACTGCTTACATTTTGCATCATAGATCTTTAGCAGTTCTGCATATCACCCTCAGATTTTGCATGCTTGTGGACAAGGAGTTTATGATCCAGGAAATGTATAGTTCACCTGTTTTACATTTGTAAATCTGTTTTACATTTTTGTTTAGCATTTTTGCCAACATTTATTAGCATTTGTGGCACTTTATTTTCGCCTAAATTATGAAAATAAACGAATTATATGAAGTTATAAAGCCTTAAATAGAGAAACCCCTAAATAGGTGAGAATTGACCAAATTTGGCATCTGCGCAAAGGGGTTAAAGTGATCCATCCATATCCCCTGCATATCTGGCAGCAGAGTGACGCTTTGAGGCTCGTTTGATACCTTAACGATCCAGCAACTCATTTGCGGTCTTTTCATTTATTTTAAGAGAGGATTTCATTTATTTCCAGCAGTCCAACACAACTGATCCAATCCAACGTTTAACCTGGCACAATGTAGCCTATCGTAGGCTACTACCAGGTTTGCAGAGGTGGAAAGTCCAGGGGTCAGAAAGTAAAAGTCCTGCCGTGTTTCTTCCACCCATCAACTCACAATTTCACTAATTAGCCTAGTTAGCTCCTACCTCTTGGCTGAAGAATTGTGATAATTAGCTAATCCAGGTGATTGGAACAAATGATTGGGGAGGACTTTCACTTTCTGAACCTGGATTTTCCACCTCGCAGGTTTGACCTATAGCCTACACAGCGTAGCGCTGGCTAGCTAGCTCCTGACTGTGTGTTAGTTACAGAAGAGCGTAGTGGTATCTGAGTCAGTGTAGCCCACTTGTGAGTACAAAACAAAAACAATACTACGTCATATCACACTGAACAATGAACAAAAGCGACCACATCAGAAGAAAACAAGAAGCATTTTAGACAATGAATATGAATGAATACCGTTTCTTTCATAAAACAAGAATACTTTATAACACTGCTCAGATTCTTCATCATTTCATCCATTAAAACTTACGAGTGCCCTGAGAGCATTTTGAGTCTTGTGTCACGTTAGTATCAAGCATAGACTGTTACTCATCCCTATGCTATGCTCCCCCTAGTGTTCATTAAGTGCTACTGAACTAAACCTGTATGAGGCCCACCCTGCTTGCTTTGATTAATAGCAGGACCCTACCCCCTCATTTACATAGATACAGTATGAAAATGAAAATGAAAAGTTTTTCATTTTTATTTTGGGCTGAATGATCCTCCATTTTCATTTTCATTTTGGGCTGAATAATCCTCCATAATCTTGTAGTGAAAACTCAACACATTAATTAACAAAAGACCATATCAACTGACAAAATACCACATTGTAGCAGACTCTATAATGTGTAGCCTACATAATTCATCGTAACTGTTCACGGAACCTTTGTTGTTCCGTAAACACCGTTTAGTTGGTAGCGCAAGGTTTCTCTGATGCTCATGGTTGTTGTTGCTGAAGTTGCTAAGGCTAGCAGGGTTTTTGCCTAAATAAATGACACAAGTTGGTGTCGTCAAAGAGAAGTGATTTGCTCGTCCGTCATTCCTAGGACTCCCCACACTATCATATACTTAAATCTCAACACATTAAATAACAAAATACCACATTGGATAGTGAATACTCAACACAAGAAATAACAAAATACCACATTGTGTAGTGAAAACTCAACCCGTGAATTAATAAAAGACCACACCGTATAGTGAAACCTCAACAAGTGAATTAACAAAAGACTGCATCGTATAGTTAAAACTCAACCCGTGAATTAATAAAGGACCACACCGTATAGTGAAATCTCAACAAGTGAATTAACAACAGACCAAATCTCTGCCATTTGTCATTCGATGCTTTTCAGTTTCCCGTTTGATGCCATGCTTTCATTTAAGAAATTGGAAATACCATTGAGAAGGATATATTTTCCTCTATCGGATAAAACAGTTGTGAATAAAACCAGAATGACATTAAATACTTCAGAGCTGCAGGTACAGCATATGGGGCACTGCACGCAGATGTTCCATATTGTGTAGTAGCGTTCTAAACTGTGTGTATTTCTCCAACAGATTGTCCAAAACAATAAATTACCACTGAATTTTGAAAGGAACATCTCTATGTATAAAACCAATGGTAGGATTGTATTTATATTATCTATTTAGTGGCAGACATTGATAGTAGAATGATGTGGTATAATGACACAATAATTTAACGTTTATTTTGCATTTGAGTTAGCAGGGCTTTTCACTGCTATTTTGGCAAAAGATCAGGCTATTGTTGACTATATCTTGTTGCTATGACAGAATCCAATTTTTGGTGGTAATTTTTCTTTTAATGAACTCACACATAGAGGCTATTGTCCACTGTGTCATGCTTAACTTTGTACCATTTAGAGGTCAGCCCAGATAGCAAAAGACATTAATTCAACATTGGATTTTGGTTAAATTGGTTATTTTTGGTTGAGGTTGAAAAATCAATGTTGATTCGATGTTTTATTACAGACACCATTTCAACGTTTGAAAAAATGTTGTTGAATCAATTTAATATAGATGCTGGTTTTTCAATGTTGAAATGCCCTACAATGAATTGACATTGTTTCAACGTGTGGCGCTCCCCTCCCCCTTGCGCAGCTCGCGAGACAAACTAGATAGATCTCATCCTCCTGCGAGCCTGCAGATGGACCCTTCTCCAAACCGGTGACTAACGTCAAAACGTGACTGCTGACGTCCGCAAAACTTTGCATTTAATCTTGAACGTCAAGCCGCCATTTCTTTAGAGACCCTGGAGACTGAGTGACAGGAATCACAAATCAGTAAGAAATTTAACATGACCTACTCTATATTTTTACATCACAGTTACACCCATATGTTTTTTTAATATGAAGGAGGCTACCCAGAGCGCAAAAGAGGGAACTAATTACTTATAAACGAACTTAACGTCGTTCACCGCATGACAGTTGATATTTTCTTGCCCGGACTAGCACCTAGCTAACGCAGCAGATACGCTAGCTAACGAAATCTCTACCATCTTACAGAAATTACATCAAATTTGGTATGATACAGTCAAGTTAAAGTATCATATAGGATATTTGGGTAGAATTGTGCATAGATGACAATATGTTGTGCATTTTTGGTCAGCTAACAGTGGTATCCTCTATCCAGCTATTGCTAGCTATCTTGGTCGACCTTGGCTAACGCTAACTAACAGCTAGCTAGTAAAGTTAAAGCATCATATAGGATATTTAGATAAAAATGGTTGCATAGATGTAAATATTTTACTTGTTTTTGGTCAGCCACGTTCTGAAGGCATTTAATGTGTGTACCCCTTAGCTGAGAGCGATGAAGCAGGGACCCATATTGTATAAAATTGTGCTGCAGATTAAACCTTTTCATAGATTTAATAGATTCATAGACTTGTTTGACAGCACTATCACTATCATCACACAAAGATTTGGCGGCCCCCCTGTAGTAACTTTGAAGACCCCCTAGGGGTCCTGGACCCCCTGTTGAAGACCCATGGAATAAAACATGTCATACTAGGGAATTTCGTCAGTACAGTTATATTTGCATTGCACCTGGAGGCTGATATATATTTTTACTGTTAGTTTATGCATAATTTTTTTTATTCTGCTTTGTTTTCCTCCATTTTCAGGGTTATACTACGAGAAGAGTCGGGATTCACTGCAATACACAAGGCCAAATAATATAATTATAGCAGCACCACCTCTCTTTACCTAAGATGGCTTCTTATTGGTCTAAAAGACGTAGAGTCATCAGAACTGTAAGGGACATAGAGAAAGATATCCTTAAGGAATATGAAACTCTTTATAATGAAAAGTCAAATTTAGACCCCTGTGTGAATAGGGAACCACCCTTCAGAATCTCACACGTTTCCCAAATAGATACACCACCAGCTTCCCATGTACAAATGGAAAATGATCATACAGATGGTAGTGTAGCTGGGGATGATGAAGTTGAATCAGATCATGTACAAATGGAAAATGATCATACTGATGGTAGTGTAGCTGGGGATGATGAAGTTGAGTCGGATCACGTACAAATGGTAAATGATCATACAGATGGTAGTGTAGCTGGGGATGATGAAGTTGAATCAGATTCTGACTCTGACAGCCATGACGAGCATCAGCCTAGTCAGGATCTGCTTATAAGGAGCCTAAGATATTGGGCAACATCCTACTCAATCAGTCTGGTTGCTTTGTCTGCTCTGCTGTCCATCTTAAAGCTATTTCACCCTAGGCTCCCTAAGGATGGAAGAACTCTGCTTAGAACACAACATGATGTTGCAACCACTCAAATGCAAGGTGGCGAGTACTACCATTTTGGATTGGTGCAAGGAATACTTTCACGGTTGAAATGTTTGAGTTTACCAGTGAGCCTCAGAACTCTTACTTTACAGTTCAACATAGATGGTCTCCCCCTCTTTAAGAGTTCAAGACTTCAATTCTGGCCTATACTTGCAATTCTGAAATGTGATTACACTAAGTCCCCATTTATTGTTGGTATCTTTTGTGGTTTAAGCAAGCCCAAGTGTGTTGTTGAGTATCTGCAGCAATTTGTTAGCGACCTTAAAAATGTACTGGCTAATGGCGTTGTTCATAATGGTAAGCGATTGAAAGTACTGGTTTCCTCATTTGTGTGTGATGCTCCAGCCAGAGCCTACGTTAAGAATATCAAGTCACATAATGGCTATTCAGAATGCGACAAGTGTGATCAAGAGGGTGTGTGGAGGAAGAAAATGACTTATCCTGAAACAAATGTCAGACTCAGGACAGACTCGAGTTATTGTGATATGATTGATGAGGAACATCACTTGAAACAGATACTCAGTCCTTTAACAGGGACAGTAAAGATGGTTTCTTCATTCCCAATAGATTATATGCACCTCTGTTGTCTTGGTGTGATGAGAAAACTGTTGAATATGTGGTTAAAGCCACTAGGCTTCCTTCACAAACTGTTAACAGTATATCAAGCAAACTGCTGGGGTTACATTCCCACACCCCTTGTGAATTCAATCGCAAGCCAAGAGGTTTGAATGAGCTGGATCGTTGGAAAGCTACATAGCTCCGATCCTTCATATTGTACTGGGGCCCTGTAGTTCTGAAGGATTGCCTTCCCAGTGAGCTTTATGACAACTTTATGTTGTATTAAGTGGCCATGCATTTGTTTTTGTCTCCTGGAATTTCTGGCCAAATGGTTGAATTTGCGCATAGATTGATGATTTCCTTTGTGGAACACTTTGGACAGTTATATGGCAGGGATGAGATTGTGTTCAGTGTACACCAGCTTATACATTTAGCCGATGAATACAAACAATTGGGACCTTTAGATAATGTTTCAGGATTCCCTTTTGAGAATTATCTTGGCCAAATAAAGCATCTTTTACGCAAGCCACACCAACCTCTACAACAGGTGGTCAAAAGGTTGTCAGAACAGCCACATTTTGAGGTTCCATTACCAACAGATGAACCAGTCTTACAGAACATTCATACTGATGGTCCACTCCCTCAACATTTCAGTGTTGCTGTACAGTACACAAAGGTCTCCAGTAGTCGTTTTACCTTGTCTACAAAGCAGGGGGATAATTGTATTGAGGTGGGAGATAGTATTGCAGTAGTGCAGAATATAGTCCAGGAAGAAGATGAGGTCTATGTGATGTAAAAAAGGTTCAGACACCAAGAATCATATTACACTTATCCCTGCGAGTCCTCATGCATAGGTACATACAAGGTTAGAGAGTTGCGTGACGATATCGGGGTTGTTAAACCTAGATGTATCAAACGTAAATGTGTTCTTTATCCAGAGTCAGAGGGAAATGGCCTCATAGCTATTCCAATAGCTCATATGCAGTAGCATACCGCTCATACTGCTGGGCGAGTTAATGACATCTTATGATTCATGAGCAGTTTTTTTTAATCATTTACATTATTTCATTTATTGTATACAGAATGGAAAGTGAGGTGGTGCTTTGGGCCGTGGTACTTTTTCCAAACGGCGGAGCTGCAACAGTTCTTGCCAGCTGGTTCAATCCAAAGGAAGGTACATTGTTATGGCCCCCAAAAAACATAAATTATTCGAAGGCCCTTAAAGAACATATGACGCCCCATAAAGGATGGACCACATATGAGAATGTCTGGCTCTTGATTACTTGTGGTAAGTAGTCACTGCATTACTATTGTCTGTTGTGTCTGTTGTGAATTGTTCCATATCTAGGCTTAATGACTGGCATTACTTTTTATTGTAAAAAAAACATCCTTCCAATATGATACAAGTCTTTCCATGTCGTACTACTTTCCCAATGTATTTTCAAGTATGTAGGTATCCACACGTTTTTATGGATGGCAGTTTGAAAGTGTGTGGTGCCATACATCTGTCACAAGTGGGACTAGTCAGTAAAATGTCATACTGTTATTTTCGGCTTGTTCTTTTACAGACTCATTCGAAAAGGCCAAACGATATGAAGAAAAGTATGTGAATACTGGATGTCCAACCACTGATTTGGACTCGGAGGACGAAGCAGGTGAACGTGGGAAAAGAAGAGTAAGGTACAGTTTGAATTCCTCAACCAAATGTGTTTTATGTATTGGTAAATTAGCCTACACCTATACGCTTTGGCTTTGTGGTGAGTGTCCACCCTGAGATTAGGAGGTCAGGTTCGATGTCCGGCCTGACTTTAACCCAATAGACCCCTTATCAGACAACGTCGCACTGATAAGAACCAGTATGCGTGCACAGGCTGGAACCAAAAGAACCCAACCGCTCATAAGATGCAATGGAAAAGTGGTCACAGCACTCCCAGTGTGGAGGAAGAAGGCTTAGGATGTTTACTTTGATCGCTCCCTCTTGAAATATATAATCCTTGGTTTCTGTTGTGTGTAAACAATAATAAGTAAAAATAAGTAAAAACCCCGCCTCCAGTCGCTGTCAATAGCCGAGAGACATACGGAGGGAGCGCTTCACTTCACCATGGCACCAGAGCCTGCTTGCTTGCCCAGTTCCGTTGCGCAATGGTTTTGTGTGCAGAGAACGGCCGAGAATAGCAGACCTACAAGCTCACAACGGTCGCATCTGCGGTGTGTTGTGAGCTTGTACTTCGGCAATTCTCGGCGCGCAACACCGTTGTGCAGTGAAGTATATATGTCTCACTAGGGACCGCCTGTCTAGTCAACATACAGGAGGAGGTTGAATGAACCGAAACCAGCGCTCCCCAAAACAACAGGCTTGGGGATCTGTTGGGACATACATGCAACCGGCACCTGCGCGTCCAATCTCAATGTTTTTAAACAAATAATTGGTCTATTCCTCCCTGCTTGGCACTCAGACTCAAGGGTTGGATTGGATGTCCATCCTGTGATAGACCATGTCATGTCTATGTGTACTTGTACATCAAGCTGCCTCATTCTACAGAAACGGGCCATGGGCTCCTGACCCCCGAACATTGTCTCTCTCAAGGCTTGCTCACTTAATTTAATCATCCTTAAAATTATTTAAATTGCTGGGAACGTTGAATGTTTAATTTTTATTTTCCAGGCCAAATCCTGTGTACATGGAGTCAGATGGGGAGCCAGAAACCAGCAGTGTTAAGAGAAAATTTGCCAAGCCACCTGATGTTCATTTTCCAGGTACAGTGGTGACACTATCAGTTATGGCACTAACTGCTACACCTACTGTACATATTGCCATGTATAATTCCACTTACTTGTTACTACAGTGCTGCCAAAATCCAGCCAGTACCCCTCAGTACCAACCCCAAATGCAAGCAGTGGTATGTCATTATTTATTAAAATGGCAGAAACAAAATGTAATTGCATGTGAGCTTCAATTTACAAGCATTTAGTTCCTCCATCAATACATACAAACATCAGTCATGTGATATGTGTTCAAAAGTTACAGCATCCATTATTCCTGTCTTTTGTTCCCTTTTAGCCTCTGGAGGAAGCTACTCGGAGGATGTTCAGTCATTTGACCAGGCTAATAATGGTAAGTGAACCACTTCACACTACTACCTCCGGGCGGACAGTATGTAAATGTGCTTTGTCCGAGTTACAGCATTCATAGTTCATGTTTTGTGTTCTCTTATTGTAGGCTTTTGTGGAAGCTACTTGGCGGAGTTGGACCTGTCAATGGACCTCTGTAATGATGGTAAGTAGACTAATGGTGTAAAAGTCGGCGCACACTCATGTAGCTGCCGATGACAATTTATTCAGGACACCGAAAATATGACCCAACGTTTCAGTCTGTCCGAAACTTCATATTTTATGTATCCTGAATAAATTGTCATCGGCAGCCACTTGAGTGTACACCAACTCTTTTATTTTTTTATAGTGTTTGTGCCGTTGGCCAGCACCTCCTAAGAACGGGTGTGTGTTGCAACTTGCACCCCTCGTTATTAAGTAGACTAATAGGCTATTATATGGATTTTTAATGTTTGGATTTTGGATCACAGGGATTATCAGCACCTTAGGTGGGAAACTATTCTTTAATTACTCACTCGGTAGTCAAGTGTGTTCATCCCACAGGTCTCCTTTATCTAAAGTTGGAAAGTAACTATATGGGGCTAGGTGCAATTGCTATATGGTGCTCATGGATAACAACTTTGATAGTGCTCATTTGCCTTATTTTGTTTGCTTGATTTCAGTCTATTTCTCTAGGATTGCCAAAATATAACTCCAGCCCCTACCACGCTATGCCATCTGAGCAAGCAAGGAATGGTATGTATTTCTCATCTTAAATGTTGTTGTTTTTTGTGCAAAATTCCACAATTCATGTTCAATATAAAGAATTAATACCAGCTCAGTGGCCTTGTGGTTAGAGTGTCCACCCTGTGATTGGGAGGTTGTGAGTTTGATCCCCGACCGAGTCATACCAAAGACTGTTAAAAATGGTACCCGATATCTCCCTGCTTGGCACTCAGTATCAAGGGTTGGATTGGGTTAAGTCCCTGCGACATACTAGCATCATGTCCAGGGGGTGTACTTGTACATCAAGACGCCTCACGCTACGGAAACAGGATATAGGCTCCTATGGGCCACTAGGCTCGAGAACCATTGGTTCTCATGGCTTACTTATAAACAATTATTAATGGTGTCTTATCTTTTAGACGGCGGTGCCAGCTATGCACATGGCTCAAGATTAGCTGACTTCAGCTCACCGGGCCTGGCTCACCTGACCCCCCACCACCCATCCCACCCCCCTTCAACAGAAACACCACGGGGAAGATTATATGGAGGGGAATCAAGCCGAGTGTTGAAAGGCAAGTATCATTTTCTGAGCAGGTTCTTAACTCTTTTTTGTTTTTTGTCATGGTGTTTAGGCTTAAAATGTAAGCACTTAAACCTGCACTATGTAACCTTTTTGTGATTACAATGTTATTTTGTCCAATCTGTATGGTAGAGTGTTAATACAATATAACTTATACAATTGGGGTGGTTGATTTTGGTCTCCCTGCTCTTCTATTGAGAAATTTAGATGCTATATCTAGGTGAGACATGACCTTGGGCACGTTCCTGTTTCTGGTTTGACAAAAATTTTGACCTTTAGGTCAATTTCTCCCCCGAGCAAGCAGGCAGGCTCTATTAGCTCAGTGGTAAATATTTCAGCACTTGCGCAGGAGACCCGGGTTCAAATCCAGGGTAGAACAGGAAAGTTACATAGTGCAGCTTTAATGGTAAGGGGTGCAAACACTTATCAGTGAGTTGCTTAGTGTCATTCTAAATGATTGGAAATGGTGAGTCTATCCTTGAAATTTAATGTAAAACCAATTGGGGTTTTTTTCAAGACATTGCTGCCATGAGAACCACAAAGATGCTTACGGAGCTATGTATGGAGGTGAAGCAGATCTCACGTGACATTCAGTTTATAAAGACGGAAATGGCTAAACTGAATATTCATGGAGCTGGACCAGAGTCACCGAGAGAAGACAACTTCCCCATCGTGCTGCCACTCACCAACGAGGAGCAGTTTGATGAGGCTGAAGCTACTCTGAGGGAGGAAGCAGTCCGTCGAAAGATGGTGAACAATTTTTACACTAAGCATTTTCTCTATAATCTGTCGAGGCTTCTAATATTTTCTGTATGCATTTGCAGGTATCCTGTGGATCCTTAACGTTTTAAAAGTCTTAAATGTATTGTTTGAAATCTTAAGGGCTTATAATGTCTGGAATTGTAGGAGTGGAGGTATTAAATTTATTTTTCACTTGGATGTGTGTTTGACATAGAAATATTGTGAAAATACGCCTCGCGAATCACGATGTGGGATAATATTTTTCTTAGTCAATATTTGACCATTTCTTTAGCCAATGATTGCCAATTTGTTTGATGGCATTGTTTGTCGATTAGTTTGGACACAGTAGTGGTCTTATTTCTTCCTTTGAGGTAATAAAAATGTCTTAAAATTCATTACATTTGTATTTATTTATAAATGAGAAAATACTCTGCCCATTTACATAGTACACTGTAGCACATTAACCATTTTCTCTCTAATCTGTTAAGATTACCCGCCTGGCATTAGTCGGAGGGACCAACTCGGAAAATATGATCCGGCGAATGCTATCCGCTGCCATGACAAACAGTCTAGCCTGCATCTTCAACTGGATGGGAAAGGGAGAGAAGAGGGCCTTCAAGGACACACTGATGCAGGACTGCATGTTTGGTGAGCCTGCACCTCAAAATACTAGGTTTACTACTTTACAACAGATTTGGCAAATATTGAATTTAATTCATAAGTATTTTAAATTTCTTTCTCAAGTAAATAAGAATGGATGCAAAATGCATCATTCTTAACCTTATCTTCATATAAGTGGTCCTCATTAATGCTCATAATAGGATGGCAGCATTTCTGTCTACTCGCTCTGCATCTCAGAGGAGGGCAGTGGACAGTTCAGAAACCTGCCTACCAGTGACATCATTCCAAGCTAATGGAAATTGGAAATGACCATTGATGATGTCACTGATGGGCACGTTCCTGAACTGTCCACTGCCCTCCTCTGAGACACAGAGCGAGTAGACAGAATTGAGTATTAGTGTGAATCAATTATATGAAGATAGGGTTGAGGGTGGGTTGATGGGTGAATTGCTCAATTAAGGCCGCCTGAAAACCTAGTACACTAAACAGTACACACTGGAACGCATCCACTGCAGCTTTCTTCTTCCTATTATTATTACAATTTTAAAAATAATAATTTTATAACTTCCTTTTTTCAGCTGCTGCTCGTTAATTTGACCGCAAGCTGACGGAATTGACATACAGGGATGGAGTGCAGAAGTGGCTGCGTTACGCACCAGAGAGGAATGGCGGGGTACCAAGGAAAGAAAAGTCACAGAGTTAAAAGGACAAATGGTTTATAGTTGGAGGCGCTCGTGAATGTAATCGAGAGCCAGTGGGTTTGATGGGAGTTGGATAATTGGAAAGCTACTAAGCTGTTATTTTTCGTTCATGTTGAACTGGGGTCTTATAGTTCTGAAGGACTGCCTTTCCACCGAGTATGACAACCCTGTTTGCAGTTTCCAGGTTTTTGTGTCCCCTGGAGTTTCAGGGCAAATAGTTGAATTTGCACTACAGTTGATGGCCAGATCATTCTCTCTAAGGAGCTTCCTCCACTTAAGCCAGACAGGAAACCTTAAAAGATTAAGAGAGAGAATATTTTGTGTGAATGTTTTGTGCTAAAGTGTACAAAAGATGTACAAAATGTTCATATAATTGAATTGAATCTTTAATAAATAACTGAATAAATAATGGGCTCTTTTTTTGTTCATAGAGCATTTTGAAGGTTGAATAGTGTTGAAATGGCCCTTTAATAATAGCATTGTTTCAATGTATAATGCAACGCATAATATAGTTGAATCAATGTTGATGCAATTCTACATTCTTTCAATGTTGATCATATCGTAATTGAATCAAGGTTGATTCATTGTCGGGATTGATTGAAAATTCAATGTTCTTTCAATGTTGATCATAGCGAGCACTTTCAATGTTATTTTCAATGTCTGACATCAATGTTGATTGCAATCTTCAGCGTGACAATATCTCAATGTTGATTAAATGACTTTTTGCTATCTGGGAGGTTAGCTTCTGTTCACTTAGATAAATGTAAATGGCATTTTGATCTGGGGTGCTCAAATTTTTGCACCCCACTGTACATGTGTGATAGTATATTATGAAAATGTGCATGTTGCCCCGAGGTACCATAACTTGGCCATGACAACAGTATTAGATAGCTATATAAGTATTGCATTTGTTAACATCAGAGTTAGAATGATCTGAATGTTTTTGCATTGTATCCATGAATTATCCATGAATATTACTTATTAATGAAATAAGCCTTATTTCATTAGAAAAAATATATATTGGGTTAATTCATATGGATTTATGTATATTTATGTATATAATATTACATTATTCTTTTATGTAGATGATTAATACCTCTTTTTTCTACAGAACCTCAAAGAAGAACAAAACAGAGGTGGTACTCCCAGTGGAGGATAGCTAGGATGAGATCGGATTGAGTGATGAGGAAGATGAGATGGTAGCAACCAGACATGGAGAAAGTGAGAGTAAGGATGATGACGTGGGCGAAGATGGAGGTACAGCGATGGTAGAAAATCTACATGGAGAAAGTGATAGTGAGGATGAGGAAGAAGACAAAGCGAAGCTGGAGGTACAGTGGCAGGCAGAATTAGAGCAGGGTAATACATTTGTAATACATTTAACGTTTTGTATAATGCCATTTGGTCCATTAGCCATTACACAAACAGTATAGCAAAGTTCCGGAAAATTGAAATGTGTAACGAGCAGTAGGCTACACTTCACCGGCGAAAAATGGATGAAGAATACCTCCACCTGCATTGACTGTCACTTCACAGGATTTCCGTGGTAATAATTAGACATGGTGCTGCACCACGGCAAGATTTAGAGTGCCAAGGAAACATAAATCCCTCAAAATCAAATCAATTTTAACGTGATTAATGAGACATTCAATACAAATTTCTGAAAAAGAATCTGCCCAACACAATGCATGAGACACTCAAAACATCTATAATTGGCTACCATACGCAGTGTAGGCTATATATCGTCCATACCGCCGGTCAGGGAAAATATGTGTGAAACGTCACCACAGTGCTCGTGTGTCGTCATGTGTGTCTGAGAAGAACACGTGATAAGCAATTTTCGGGGAGCCTTTTTCTCTTATGTGCTCTATATCGCCATCTAGTGTTCTGAAACTACATAGTACACCTTTAATGTATGTATACTTGATGTATTTTTTTCTCCACAGTTCTCCTCCATTTCTCTGAAAAACTTGCCAATGACTTGGCAAAGTCCTCTGTGATTGATCAGAAATTGGATATCAGTTATGAACCAGTTAGCAAGCTAGCTAATAATAACGTTAGCATACTTGGCAATCTAATCGCCATCAATAGGATGTATCTTGCAGTAAGTAAAATCGTATTCAGTGACTTCATTGCAGTCATCTAATTACAGCAGCTAAGCATGATTTAGAAAGACATGATGCCCTGGCCTGGACACAGAAAGATAATTATTTTACGGATAAATTTGCTTACAAGCAAAAAATTAATAACCAACATTATCTTACTTGCAGTGAATCCATAGACAGCTAAGAGGAATCAGTTAGCAAGCTAGCTAATAATAACAATAATTAGATAATAATAAGAGAGATTTCAACAGATCAATCAAGGATAAATTTGCTTACATGAGTTGTCAGCTGTGGTCAGAAGTCTAATCTGTTAACGGTTGATATGACTGCGCAACAAAACCAATAAGCAACAACATGAAGGAAGGAAATCACTGCGTTAAAAAATTTTTTTCCACGGCACTGGTAAATAATTCGATGCGTCACAGGTTTGACTTGCAGGCAATTCAGTCAAAGTAAAAGGGCAGTCCGGCCACAATGGCCTAAAGACTCGCAAAAGTTTTAAAGGCATCACGGCCAAATAGCAGGGCACTGACGGCCATGGCCGTATGGCCGCAGTGTCATTTATGCCCTGGTTGGGAGGCTATGAAATTCAACCTGCACCTCTCTGACAACTTAAAGTAAATTCCTGTTGGAGAGCCAGGCTATGACAAGCTCTACAAGGTGTGTCCATTTCTGACATCCCTCTTGGAGAGGTTTCAAGCAGTCCCAATGGATGAGAATCTCTGTGTAGATGAGCAAATTGTCCCTTGGGGATACAAAATCTTTGTCCTGTCAGACAGCAATGGTCTTGTCTACAACTTAGAGGAATACACTGGGAATATCTCTTAATGGAATGCCTGACATTGGAGCAAGTGCCAGTATACTATTACAACTGGCCAGAATCATCCCAAACAACCTCTCCCACAAGCTGTCTTTCGACAACTGGTTCTCCAGTGTTGACCTCCAGGTGATTCTTGAAAAGAGAAAAATCCACTGCATTGGCACCATGCAACAGAATCGCCTGCTGGGTGCAGTTTTTCCACTGACTCTGCAATGAAGAAACAAGGGAGGGGAGCCTATGAGGAAAAAGAAGCCATACATTATGGTGTTTATCTCAGGGCTGTTAAATGGCATGACAATTGTGCTGTCACACTCCTCTCCACTTTTGCCTCAGCAAATCGAACAGCCACTGTGCAAAGATGGGACAACAAACGCAAGGAGACAGTCCAGGTGAAATGGCCAAGCATTGTCATCACATACAACAAAGGCATGGGAGGAGTGGATCTCCTGGACTCACTGACGCCCTTTACCAAACAAAGGTGAGATCCAAGAAGTGGTACCACCGGATTGCCTTCCACATGATGGATCTAACCATTGTTGTGACCTGGCCCCTGTACTGCAGAGATTACACAGACAGTGGTATCCCCAAGAAGGAGGTGTACAACCTGGCAATATTTAAATCTGAGATTGCAAGTTGCCTATGCATGGAGAGGAAGGCCAACTTCAAGAGAAGGGGAAGGCCATCACAACACTGTTAGTCAGACTAGTCTAAAAAGGGGCCCAAAGCTCATGCAGAACCACGGCTATCAACACTGGTGCGTTTGGATCGCACAGATCACTGGCCTGTTTTGGTGGAGCAAAAAGGGCGATGCAAATACCCAGGCTGCACAGGCATTGTGAAAGTGTGTAACGTATCTGTGTTTCTCTGTTGAGAGGAACTGCTTCCTCAACGATCATACGCAGTGAGCTGTATTATACACACTGAGTGATACGTGAGTCAGAACACCAATATTGAACATACAGTTAAATTAGATTATCTTTTATTTTTATGGGATATTTTGACTTTTATTTATTTTTTAGTTTTTTTTACTTTGTTGACGTTCTTTTCCACATTACTGTAACTCACACTGAGTTTTTGTTCCGCAATGGTACAATGTTGCCTGAGGGCAACAACTGAATATACTTATTTTCAGATTAAATGTAGGATTTGTAATTAAAAAAATACATAAATGTGTTTAAGTTCTTAGTTATGCAAATTGATGTTTTAAATAAATATTTTCCATTTTTTACATGAAAACATCAATTGTTTCAGTATTTTCCATTACGGTACAATGTTGCATTGAGGCACTAAACTCCAAAATTCCCCAAAATTAAAAAATATTTAAAAAATATCTTTTGATTATGATTGAGTGTTTACCCAATGCTATCATAATGCGTACCATAGAGGGTTAAATAGAGGCAGAGAACAGAGATGCCTAGCATGAATCTGATCCACGCATGATGAAGCAGATTGTGTTTCACTCAAACATTCGCACAAATCTGTGAGCACTGAAAAGAACACGCTCATACACACACTAACATCCACACAGACACACAAATGCACAGTCATTTTTCCATGTCGCATGCTGTGTTTTTCTGAAAGGTGTGTACTCTGAACCTCACAAAATGAAATACGTTTTTTTAAATTATTTAATAATATTTACTTTATTATTTTACATTTTTAAATAAATTATACTATTTTACTGTCTTCCTTTTTTCTGCGGACGTTCGTTCTTTTAGCGACGACAGGGCAATCTATCGGATTGTCTGTCTTCCTTTCCAGAGTTTCATTCTCTCCAGGTACTTATATAGCATTTGCACCTGCTCTCGTTACCTGCAGGTATTTAAACCACGCACTTTCGCTTTCCAGTGCTTGTTGTTGTCTTGCGATTTCACATAAGCCGGTAAGGTATAGGATTTCGGTCGCTGCTTTGCTTGTTGTTTCAAATAAGCGAAGCAGAAAGTCCGGTTAGGATTAGAGTTTGGGTTAGATCTTCGGATCTTGTCTGCTCCCTGAGTTACTCTTTTCTCAGTCCTCTTTTTGTTACCTCCCGTTGTTTCTTTGTTTTGATATCCTCTTCAGTTCTGCGTTCTACGCATTCTAACTGGAGGATTTCTTTTCCTATTAGTCTTTTGTTATTTTTACTAGTTTTTCTCGCCCGGATTTTCGGGTTGCTTTTCCTGTGTCGAGAAAGAGAGACATTATTTTCATTTTACACATTTAACACGCCTTCCAGTTTCCTTGCATCCACCGTACTAGAGACTTTGTGTCCCGGTGCTTTTGGTGGCCCAAATTATAGTATTATATTAAATTTGTTGCTGAACTAATGGTAGAATTAAGTTGTATCCTCCCCCAAAAGTCACCAAAACTAACCATTTTAGAGTGATTACACCAAAAAATTCCCTCCTACTTAAACCTTGTCCTGCCTCCTCAGTTTTGCAACCCACCAGCCACCACTGGTTTGGAGGTAGGCTAATCTGTGGCAGCATGACATGTTGTATGCATCTTATTAGGCAGTTTGGCAGCAATTACACTTCGTTGAGGGTATAACGTAACGTTAATTTAAATGGTGATCGTGGACCGGGGGGGGGGGATAAAACTTTTCCTTAATCATTTGCTAGAGCCTAGAGATAGTTGCCTTGTTGATGTGGCTAATTTCTGTGGTCGTTCATCTGGCATGACAGCGTGTCTCCAAACAAGCCTCTGCTAAATAAATCCCGTTAGTGATGACTATGTAGCCTACTGACTTTATTTTGGGGCCGTGTGCCACAGATGAATCAAGTTATGGGAAGCACTGCAACGTTAGCCAGAAGTCAAGATATTGTAAACTAGTTAGCTAGCTAGCTATGGTGAGACTGTAATTACAAATGTATTTAGGTTTTGGTATTTCAATACAGAAAGTTTGCTTCCTGTCAGTGGGAAAAATGCACCTTTTACCCACAGGGTGGCAGTCTAAGAACACAAATGGTAAATGAGGTTCAAAAGAATGGTTTATCAGCCCATGGTTGCACACGCATCCTATGCGTAGACAGCTAGCAAAAAGATGGTAATATAGATTTTTGTCAAATAACATTATAGTTTTGCATCAAATCAGCGCCATTGCCCGTCTATAGGACTCCATTATACAGTTTGTAGCAGGAGAGCAGCCACTCTGTGTAAACAATCAATATTGGTGAATTGCATATAAACATCGAACAAAAAGTTCGGAAATTTGTGTTTGGTAGATTATTTCTCTGTTGTAACAATGCTTCTTGGCAATAAATTTTATACCGTTGGAAAGCCTGTTTATTTCCCTTTTAAATGGTGCCCCATTTGTAAGGAACATGCATTTGTGGGATGAGCAGCACAGCTGAGTGTGTGGGTTGCGCTCATGAAAAATTTGCCAAATCTTCTCTGCCAATGCCAAACAGCTTATTCTGCTGTTGCTATTGACTCTTGTTTTGAGCTTCCGGTACCCCCAGGTGCTGACAATCAGGTGCCTGATTGGCAGCACCTGTGAGCATGGGCCCTGCTACAGGGCCCATGCTCACAGGTAAGGCCCGTGCGATAGGGCAACTTCAAGCTGGTGTTCCACAAAAGCAAGTTGCGGCATCATTTGGAGTGAGCCCTAGTACAATCTCTAAACTGAAGGCCAGGTTCCATGAAACGGGGGATGTCAGAGACAGACCGCGAAATGGGCGTCCCAAGAAGACGATACCCCAAGAAGACCGGTTCCTCACCCTTTCAGCACTTAGGAACCGTAGGCTGTCTTCTACAGATTTGCAGTCAAGGTTTGCAGGACGATATGGCACACGGCTTTCGGCCCAGACAATCCGGAACAGACTGCACGCAGCCAATCTCCGGGCTCATAGGGCTGCCAGGAGGCCTGCCATGACTGCCCTTCACCATCAGGCCCGTTTGCGCTGGTGTCGGCAACACCTGCACTGGAACCTGAACATGTGGAGGAATGTTATGTTCAGCGATTAGTCCAGATTCTGCCTACGGAAGTTGGATCGTAGGGTCAAAGTGTGGAGAAGACAGGGAGAACGCTATGCTGATTGCTGCACCGATAGAGTAACACCTTTTGGTGGAGGCAGTGTGATGGTGTGGGGTGGCATCTCCATCACTGGAAAAACGAGGCTTGTCATCATTGGAGGCAATCTCAATGCAGAGAGATATCGAGATGAGATTCTGCAACCAGTGGCAATCCCATATCTCCACAGTCTGGGACCGAACTCCATCCTCCAAGATGACAGCGCTCGCCCCCACAGAGTGGGGTTTATCAGAGACTACCTCCAGAATTTGGGAGTAGAGAGAATGGAATGGCCTGCCAACAGTCCTGACCTCAACCCAATTGAACACTTGTGGGATCAGCTGGGGCGTGCTGTTCATGCTAGAGTGACCAACACAACCACGTTGGCTGACTTGCGACAAATCCTGGTTGAGGAGTGGAATGCCATCCCACAGCAGTCTATGACCAGGCTGGTGACCAGCATGAGGAGGAGGTGCCAGGCTGTTGTGGCTGTGTATGGTTCTTCCACATGCTACTGAGGCTCCTGACTGCTTGTTAAATGAATAAATTGTAAAATTGCCAATATGTCTTGTTTCTTCCTTGTTACTGATAGACTTCAATCATGCAATCCACCAAACAACACCAAACAAGAGTCAATAGCAACAGCAGAATAAGCTGTTTGGCATTGGCAGAGAAGATTTGGCAAATGTTACATGAACTCAACCCACATACTCAGCTGTGCTGCTCATCCCACAAATGCATGTTCCTTACAAATGGGGCACCATTTAAAAGGGAAATAAACAGGCTTTCCAATGGTATAAAATGTATTGCCAAGAAGCATTGTTACAACAGAGAAATAATCTACCAAACACAAATTTCCGAACTTTTTCTTCAATGTTTAGTTTACTTTTTCTTCAGGCTCCTATAGGCACACCTGCATTACAATGACAAATGCAGCCGATGTTGATGTCTACCACCACATTTTTTGTGGTGGTGTGTGCACTGCGCAGTAATAGTATTGAGCTATTTTAACAATACATGATCATGAACTATATATTCTGAGCTTTCTGCACATTTTATATCATTGCCACAATTGCAGCTCAACATACCTATTAATTTAAAGTGTAATTAGCTCGCTAGCTACCAGCCGATCTTGACCGAAACCATCGATGAACTTCAAAATATTGTTAAATGTCAAACAATGTCTTCTAACTCAACCCTAAATCTGTCAAGGTATAGTAGGTTGCCGTGCTCTCTTTTGCAGAAGCTCCCGCGCTGCCGTGCCGGGTATTTCCTCCGTCTTGGCACTCATTGTTTTCACCAGTTCAGCTGTTCCGCAGGCTTCTTAAGTGTGACAGCTTCCTGGCTCTGCGCTTTCGTGTCAGTTTCACCACAGTACGAAGCCGGTAACAGGGTCAGCTTATGGGTTACTGCTTTCTTTGGGTATTTTAACCTCTTTGTTTTTAGTTAATTTTTTCAAGCTTTTTGGACCCTGCCATTTTGTACTTTCTTTGTCTAAATATGGTAACTTCAGCAATTAGAGGGCAAGGATCTTTTTATTTGTTACAGCAGGGGTGTTTTTATTTTATCTAGGAAACTGGTGGACCTTTGATTTTTTATCCACTGCACTTTTAGTAGTACACCTTAGTGCACTTGTATATAGTTGATATATGTTTGTCATGTATAAAGTTTTGCCTCCTAAAACCCAACCCCAACGTCCCCGTCGTAGGAGGTGGCAACAGAATAAAGGACAGGACTGGCAAGCAGTAATGTGTAGGGAAGTTTCATACTATTCCCATTATTCATTTGAAAACCTGTTTGCATATACCTGGACTCGTTTCTGGCTAATGGGGCTCTGGTGAAATACACAAGCTTCACTGTGCTGCTACATGGGGTTTGACAGCTTTTTGTGACCTCGGGTAGTTAGTTGTGTAATATGAAGAGCACCAAGAACACATCTAAAAATGAACTTTTATTGCCAATATTGACAAATTATCTAATTTTATTGTAAAAACCTAAAAAAATAAATCATATTGAGACCTTTCTGGAACATTGCCATTTTTGGCACATTTGGCACCATTTGGATAACGAAAAAGGTTCACCTGAAAAAAACCCTGTAAAATTTGAATGGTTTGAGATATTGACACCAGATTGTTACCAGAGGTAGGCAGCATATTGATGAATCAGATAGAGGAGTCATTTCCTCCATAGCATTTGTAGCTCCCCAGGTAAAAATTCTTAAACTTGAATGTAGGTACCCGTTTTCTTTAGTTTTTTTTATATTTTCTGTACATAAATTGTTGTAGTTAAGTATCAAAAACTGGATTTCTCACTGCTTAGTTGTAATGCTGCTGGTGTCTGCTTTAATAAAAGCCATGAACCATATTTGTACCATTTATAGTTTTTGAGATAACCACCTTTGTTTGTCACTAGTGAAAACAGGTGAAAATTGGCCTATTTTGCCCTCGGTAGGAAGAGGTTAATAAAGCAGTATAATTCATACCCGGTTTCAGTAAGGGCTAGATCTAAGGATCTCTCTGCTTACTATTCTCCTTGCTACACCTACCTCCCTGAGGTTTTCTGTTTATTTATTTTCTTTCTAATGTGGTAGCCTCGTTTATCCTGCTCGTTTAATTTAGTTTTTGAGTTTGAGGTTATCCGCTCTGATTTCTGTTTCGTTTCCGCTCCCTTCTACGAGCATCTCACCCATAGCTTTGGGTTGTGTTTTCCTTGTTAATTTTTCTCAAAGTCCGTGTGACTCTTTCGCCCACGTTGTTCTGGGTAGATTTATTTTTGGCTTATTCGCCAGGGTTTTTTTTCTCCCTTTCTTTTGTGTTCTCCTTCCCTAATCGGTGGTTATTTCACACTTTGTGAATAACTTAGTGAATCCCCTATTAGTCGCATCTGGTCCTCCATCCCGACCCCCGTGATAAAATCACAATTATAAAGTGATCTAAACAACATACACAGGCGACCAACACGTCCGATGTTGCCCGACGTTATTACTACGGTGGCCCAGAGGTGCAATCCACATTTCTAAAAAGCTATTTTTGTTTCTAAATACAAATCCTCATTTCTAAAATGAGATCCTTATTTCTAAATAGAAATCCTCTTTTCTAAAATAAATCCTAGTTTATAAATATAAATCCTAATTTCTAAAACAAAATCCTCCTTGTTGCTAAAAATAAATCTTTGTTTCTTAATATATATCCTTGCTTCGAAAGAGAAATCCGTATTTCTAAATAGAAATCCTTGTTTCCAAAAAAAGATCCTAGTTTCTAAAATGAAATCCTTGTTTCTAAGAAGAAATCCTTGTTTCTAAAAATAAATCCACGTTTCTAAATTGAAATCCTCATTAGGGGTCCAAGCACATTTGTTACAATTGCAGCAAAACCACATGATAACTTTTGCTGAAACTTTGCACACATGTAGACACTGCGACAAGACACATGTACAGCGAAGTCCAACCCAATTGACCTGATGGTGGCGCTATAGAGACAAAGTGAAATTCTATAATCTTTTGGGCTATAACTTTTGAACCGTTTAGCCTATCTTCAAAATAATTTTTGCCTCAAATTCCTTGCTTCGTGGCAAATAACTTTGCCATTAGGAACAATGAGGTCTGCCATATTGGATCTTTTTCAAATTTGCATTTTGTGAAAAACCTATAAAATCGAACTCCTCCGAGACTATTTCACATATTAACATGCAATTCACACCCTTTTGTTCAGGGGACGATTCTCTAAAGAATCACAAAGCGATTTTCCTGATTTTCTAAATATCCTGATCGCAGTAAGCCAATAAAAACTGTTGTGGGCGTGGCTAGTCACAAAAACGCTAATAACTCTTCAATTCTTCAATGGATATTAATAATAAATAAAGTTTCTGTACTTGCACTGACCTTCTGAGCCAAACCCTAAAGTATTTGCTCAATAGAATCAAATGGTGAGCATAATATATATTTTTTAATTCATAAAAAATCATTATTTTTTAGACATTTAAAACTTGCTGTAGTGATCAATTTCTTCATCTGGAACATATGTACAGTATGTCCCATATATGTCGCTGCCATCTTGGATTGGCTGCCATTTTGGAAATGCTATTACCATTTCCCTTCATGAAAAATCACTGTTGTGTTTTAAACATTGAAAATTATGTGTCGTGATCAATCACTGAGCAGCCACAGGTTATCTGTTATGGCTTAGTGGTAAGAGCAATGACTTGGTATGCGGGAGACCCGGGTTCAATCCCCACCAGGCAGGCCCACCGTAGGTTGCTTTTCTTTTCGATGAAAACAATGCACAGTTTGTTATGCTTTTCACACTTAATAATGTTCTTTTCACATTATTGCAAAGGCGAAGAGATTTTACTATATTAACTATTCACTGTTTCACTAGTACTTAAATGAGTGAAACAAATAAAGTTTTAATAAAGTTATTCTTTTTCCTGGCAAATTCTTCATAAAAAATGCTCCATACCCTCCAATAATTCTCCCTATGCAAAACAACATCCGCAATGGCTTTGTGGTTAGAGCGATTGCCTTCAATATGGAAGACCCGAGTTCAAATCCCACCAGTTACCAAAGGTTGTGATTCTTTTTCGACAACACAACATGCACTTTCTTATGCTTTTCACATCTACAAATCTTATTTTCACATTAATGGGGTAACACTAAACACTGTCTGTTTGTAACAGTGAAAGTTATGCTGCTACAAAAAGTTCTCCATGGGAATAATAAAGAATTCTGTCTATCATCTATCCATCTGTGTAAGTTGTAAGTTTAAACTTCTCCATTTTGTAAAATTAACTTGACAACCAAGTATAAACATATCCTTGTAATTTATTTACTGTCATTTTTCATCAGTTAACAACAGTCATTCAAATGATTCAATTAAATAAAATTTTATTTGTATAGCGCTTTTTACAGCGCTATACGTTGGAAACTCCAATCTCATTCCCAAACATGTATTGCAGCTTGGTGTCACACCATAAACAATGTGCTGGTAAACTGTTCTGCTCAATTGTATTTCACAAAACTTTGGGTTGAAAACTCATTATACCTTTAGGCTTCAAGAAAAAAATACTTTAAAACTTTCATATGGCTGTACATGATTTTTTTCCAATTTTAAATCGACTTGTGCTTTTCTGCACTTCATCACGAGTAGTTCGGCTGTGTTCAGTTTGGCGTTGTGAAACTGGAGTACCAATCCCGTGGCTTAGTATATTTTAGCCAAAAGGGTTTTGTACATGATTGCAGAGATTTATGCAAAACCGTCGTCAATTGGGTGTATTTCTTTAACTGATAGCACAATAGGCCTATCTGAAGTGGGAAAAACTCGCATTGACCCGCCTCCACTGAGTATTATTTGCTTTCCATTGGGTTTTAAAACTGTCTGTGAAATATTCCAGCCAATAGCCAAGACTCTTATCTTTCAGACAAGCCCTCATTCAACACAAAGCATTCAGAAGTCAGATAGATCGGGCTATGCATAAGAGGAGGAGGCAACTAAGCGTAATTACTGTATCAAACCAAGATGGCGCAGTGTTTTTACCTTGTAGCGTAGCTAGCTACATTCCGTTTAGCAAAGCGCAATTCATTAGGTAACTGCTACTGTTCTTCTTTTTACTTTACAGTCTCTTTCATACAGTTTTTGGTTAGTTATGTCTAGGTTATTCAGGAGTTTCTCCGTGCAGCAGGTCCTAGCCCAGTGGTGTAAGGTAACATTTTTTTTTTTGCCGGTATACCAGTGCGAATTCACTGTTATGTATAAAATGAATCCCTCTGAATTAAATGAATATAGCTAACAATTACTATACTGTAACAATGGCAAGCTAGCCAGCAAAATTACACATAGCAGCTAGCTATCTATTTGTGTCTGAGACGAGCTGTTCCGAGTTTCTTTTGAATTAAATGGTGTCTGAAGGGTTTGTTTTGTTCCACATGAGTAAATTGTTCTGTATGTAGTACAGCAGGCTGTGCAGGTAAACGAACGAGCAATTTATGCATGACGTAACATGAGAGATAACATGATCACATGAGGATGAGTTTGTTGTTGTTGATTATTATGCAGGGGTTTATTTTATCGAGGAAACTGATGGACATTTGATTTTATATCCCGTTTGCATATACCTGGACTCATTTCTGGCTAATGGGGCTCTGGTGGAATACAAGATTCACTGTGCTGCTACATGGGTTTAGAGAGCTTTTTGGGGACCACGGGTAGGCTAGTTAGTTGTGTAATATGAAACACACCAAAAACACATCTAAAAATGAACTTTTATTGCCAATATTGACAAATTATCAAATTTTATTGTAAAACTTAAAAAAATAAATCATATTGAGACTTTTCTGGAACCTTGCCATTTTGCACAATTTGTGCCAACTTTGGTAACCGAAATGGTTCCCCTGAAAAAAACTGTAGAATTTGAATGGTTTGATATGTTGACACCATGGGCCCTATCTTACACCCGGCGCAAAGTGGCGCTAACCCAAACGCAAGTGTCTTTGCTATCTTACACCCGGCGCTGGGTTCATTATAACGCCTAGCGCTTACGTCGTTTAACTACCATGTATTCTTGCGCCCATTACAAGTGAACTGGGCGTGTTGGTCTTAAGATGAGGAGTGGCCAGGATTATTTTTGGCGTATTGCTATCTTGAGCCAGCAGAAAGTGCTTGCGCTAGAACCACCACAAACCTGGTCTAAAGTCATGTCGCAGTTGTTTACATGTTACTTTTAACGGCGCATATAAGTGCGTCTACATAGGTGTGTGCACAATGCGTGTACCCTCCTGTCTGTTACACACAGGGGCGCGCACAAGCATGACTAAAATATCTAGATCACAATGTGAAATATTATTATTGTGTAGGCTATATCAAAAATGCATAATAATAAAAGGTTCCATAGGTCCACATACCTTTCCCTCAGCGAAGGGAAACGATGCCACATTACATTGCTCTCAGCCAACTCCGTCAACATCCAGGCGATGTGCGATGGTACGGGACAATGGTTATCCATTAAAAAGGAGCTGATAACACCTATCAAGCCTAATGCGCAAATTGTCATTTACACCTAATGCGTGAATTGTCATTCAATGGAAAACTTGCGCACTGCAATAGACGGACATTTGAGTTTTGAAAATGCACTTCAGATGTCATTACAATACAGCTCTGTTTATCTAGGAATGCAGCCTGTAAGAAAATAGAATGGTTTGTGACTGAAAAAAGTTCAAAACCTTGTCCAGTGAATATTGCTTTTATTGTTTTTTAAATAGCCTATAGGCTACAGCAGATTCGCTGTGCATAAGGTTTTTTCGATAGCCTATGGTTAAAAAACGGCGATAAATGTCACCATGTTAACTGAATTGTAACCTTAGCTATTCTTCGTCCTTCATATTTTTTAAAATTACAGTGACAAGGTTTCCATACCCTCAGCTTATTAAAACCCCGCTGATTTCACCTGTTATTCCATAACTGAACAAAAGATTTTAAAGAGAACTAAGCGTCTAATTAGAAACAAAAACAAATTTGCAGCACGTTACAATTAATTCACAATTAATTTTAATACCATTATCTGCATGTGTGCTTTACAGGAGCAGAACATTCCATAAGCAGGACATTATAAAACAAGGGAAAATATGTGTGAACCTATGGGTTGCCAACCTGACAGCTTTATTGTATTTATTGTCATCATTAAGGTAAAATAACGTTATTTATTTTATTAATCAAAATTAGAATGCAGGTAATGAACTTCGGATGAAGCTTGAACATGAGTTCATTGCTTCATTGCATAATCAAACGAAATTCGTTAAACAAGCAGGCTAATTTGGCATTTTCTAAGGTGAGACGGAAGCCATTGGTAGCTTATTCTCAGCTGTTGCAGGTGCCTTTAACACAATTTAACCGCATATATTTTGTAAAATAACAGCACTGTCAGGAATTGCCGGGAACTCATAATGGTTTGTCCGAATAATATTTATCATAGGCTACTATTGATCCATATAGCCTATTCCTTGATCGTACTAAACACGCACGAGCATGTCTGTTTCGCCATCATATAAGCAATCTGCCAAGGTGGAAAAGCAGGCTTTTAAAGGGAATGGGGTATGACATTTTGCCCACTTGCACGCTGCGCCGTGCTTAGCGCCCAAAAAAAAACACTCCGTTAAAATAGCAAAAGTGGACTTGGACACGCCCTAAATGGCCTTTACGCCATGCGCTTAGACCACGCACCAAGATTGCCAAGATAAAGCCCCATATGTTTAGCAGAGATAGGCAGCATATTGAAGAATCACAAAGAGGAGTTTTTTCCTCCATAGCTCTTGTAGCTCATCAGGTAAAAAATCTGAAAGTTGAATGCAGGTACCCGTTTTTTAGTTTTTTCACAATTTCTGTACATAAATTGTTGTAATTAAGTAGCAAAAGGTGTATGTATATGAATTCTGACTACTTATAATAGTGCAGTTCTCTGTTTTAATAAAAGCTATGAACCATATTTGTAGCCTTTACAGTTTTTGAGATAAACAGCTTTGTTGGTTACTAGTGAAAACAGGTGAAAAGTGGTATATTTTTCCCTTGGTATTAAGAGGTTAAAGTAATCAGGTAGCACATGAATAAAGTTTCTAGTAGTGGAGGTAGTGATAGTGTGACCTGTATACATTCTAGATTCAGATGCTACAGGGTGGGCTAATTTTACATGCAGAGTAATAAGGAAATGGTCAGACAGAATAGGATTATGTGGGTGAATTTTGACATTAACAATATCAATACCATAACTTAAGACCAGGTCTAAAGTATGACTACAATAACGTGTGGGGCCGACAACATTTTGAGTAAAGCCAATTGATTCCAAAATAGTCACAAATGCAGAGGTAAAAGGATCATCTGTATTTTCAAAGTGTAAGTTAAAATCACCTAATATCACCACTTTGTCATGACTTACAGCTAAATATGTGAGGGAGGGGGTCGGAGAACCAGGCGCGACCATAAGGGTTCTAAAAGTTATCCACAGACGTGGAATAACCACTAGTCAGGGAAGGAGAACAGACAGCACAGGACAGAGAACAGGAAAACAAAAAGGGAGGAAAACTCGTGTTTTCGGAAGTGAACTCGAAAACACGAGTGAGTTAAGACAGCAAAGAAAGAAAAAGAAGGGCCTCCAGCTCAATGCAAATAAATTGAGCAATTCTAAAGGAGGAACGAAAGTAAGCTCGCAACGTGAGCAGTACAGACGGCTAAGAAACAGAAAAGACCTCCAGCTCAATGCAAAATAAATTGAGCAATACAAAAGGAGGAATGGAAGAAAAAAGGTAACGCAGGTTACAGCCTCAAAGAGGACTGAAAGAAAACCGAGGACAGAACTTAGAAAAGAGAACGAGAAAAGAGGAAAAAGAAGTCCTAAAGAACTAAACCTAAAACTCGCTTCTAATGAAGTTCCTGCGTGACAAACGAAAGGAATGCAGTCTTCAAAGTCCTATACCAGATTACCCGGCTTAGTGCGAACACAGAGTGACACAAAAGCGCGGAACAAAGAAGGTGTGGCTCTTAAATAGCCGGTACGCACATGCAACCCATAACCGTAATTGGTCATGGAAGAAGGAAACAATGACAGGAGCGCCCTCAAGCGGCCCCGAGTGGCAACACCCGCAAAAAAGGCAGAGCAGGCTGCAAAACCATGACAAAATGAGAAAGAAAATCTGCAAATTAATGAATAAAGCGGATATATGGGCCAGGAGGCCTATCAACAGTCACAAGTGCAATAGGCTGATGTCATCTTCCATGAGGCAATTTTTGTTAATTGACACTTTGATGTGACGCATAAAGTTTAAATTACCATATTCTCTTCAGATGGTAAGATGAAAAAATGCAGGGCCAAGTTACATTAAATAATTTAGGAAAAATTGGCTAGCATTGCTTTGGAATAGAGTTTGTTTCATTTGTGTGAGCTAAGATAGCCAATATTGTTTTGTTGTTTGTTGGCCTCATTTTGATATCAACATTTTCAATTGCAGGCCTAGATTTTGCGAGCTGTATTATGGACAGTGATTTGTATGGGTGAGTAACTTGGATTTTTGTAGAGATATCCTTATCAGAGCATGACTGTAAAATGGCACTTGCTTTCTCTAGTATATTTTTTTAATTTGTGTAACCATACTATTTGTGCAACCACTGTTATTACTGTTATTGCACTGCATTGTTATTACAGGTTCCTTGTTTAAATCAATTTTGAGTTGTAAACCTGGAGGTTTGTATTTTTTTATTATGAAATTTGGAGAATTCTTTGGTCATAAATGTGAAACGAGTACAGGGAACAATATCCTGGTAAATTGACCCCTCCATTTGTGGCTCCCCGAAGAGTCCACAGTGCACTGTGCAGTTCTTCTCAGGGTTTTTCTATTATTGAATACAGCTCTGTTCATCATGGCCCTGACCACCAAAGTGAATGGGGATAGCACTGAACTGGCTGTGCGTTAGCCTCTCACTTTCCCTTCACAATACATAATGGAGTCATAAACCTTGGGCCCTCATTGATCGAATAACATCAGGCATGAAGAAGTGCCTAATCCCATTACACTGTGCTCCTCTGGGAATCCACCGGCTTGTTTAGATTTTTACGAGAGATCATTTAACAATTACCAGGACCTATCCTCTTGACCTCAAGATTAAGTTTGAAAGATGTCAGCGATATAATCTATGACTGGCAGAGAGAAGCGTAAATCCCATTAGCAGAGTAGGAGAAAAGCCGCACACCAGACAAGTTGGACAGTTTGAGACGTTTGGCTGGAAGATGCTGAAGTGCCATTTCCAGCTATGCTAAAAGCTATTAAGATAAATCCACACTAAATTAATGTCAGAGAACATGTTTTGTCTTCATATGCTGTAAATCTATGCCCATACTTGCATTGGTAAACCATATATTTTTTATAAAATCGATTTTATTTTGACCGTCCTTTCTTTAATAAAAGGAGAAAGAGAAAAAATTCTGCTTGCTATATATTCTGAACTTAAATTGAGGAGCATATAATGAGAAGTAATGAAGTGCAAGCTCAGATCTCAATCTCAGCTTTGTTAGTTTCTTCAGGGATGAACACATGATTACTGGCAATCCTCTATCAAGAGCATTTTAACATACCAATCCTACATGCATTTTTAAAGTTGGAAAGGAACCTACCAACCCTATTGTGTGTCATGGTGTTCGACGCCTTTTTCCCATGCGGTCGTTTTCCTTGGTCGCCACGCGTGGGCGCTGTTCTCTTAGTGGAGTTTTTCTCCGCCTCTTCTCCGTTTTCCGTGTTTTGCCCTTTCCCTCCGTGTCATGTTTGACTCCCTTTGTCCGTGTTTTTCCCCTTGCTGCAGACTGGGCGTGTTCCCTCTGTTTGTTTCACTCCATTTCCCCACTCCTGCCTTAGCCTATCTTCTTCCTCCATTTCGGCATGCATTCCTCACACTCCGCTCTGTTCAATCACCCACGCATACATTTGCACGCTTTCTTGATTGTTTCCAATTTCACTCCCTATTTAACCCACCTGCTGGCTGCTACCCAGCGCCAGTTCGTTAACGTTGTTTCGTTTGTATCCTGGTCTTGTATTCCCTTGTCTGTTTATCTTGCTAACAGTTTGGTTCTGTCTCGGTGCTTAGATGCACACTGCCTACTGTTGTTTGCTAGTCTGTCCTGTTTTGATGCGGTCCTACCTGCCGCGCCTTACCTGTCTCGTTAACCACTACTCTGTTATTTCTGCCAGTCTACAGTTGTGCGCTATTCCCTGATTGTGTTGCGGTACCCCCGCTTCCACCTGATGTGGCGCCCACAGCGGGGCGTTCTGCTCCTCCATTCTACAGTTGTTCCTGTCCAGCTGTGGCTACCGCCATTGTTACGGTTCCGGTTGCATCTACTGCTGTTGCCCTGCTGCCTCAACCGGGCCAACCCGAGGTCCGCTGCACTGCCCTGCCCTGCCGTATCTGCCGCAACCCCTTCCTCTGCATCAACTACCTGGTTACCTGTTACTAATCCGCCAAGTCCAGTTCCGGTTTGGAACAATTCCTGAGAGACCCGCACAGTCCAGTTCCGGTCTGGAACATTCCAGTGTTCCAGTTTTGTCCAGTTCCAGTTTGACCCGATCCAGTTCCTGTCCAGTCCTGTTCCGGTTTGGAACATCCAGTGTTCCAGTCTAGTCCAGTTCCAGTTTGACCTGATCCAGTTCCTGTCCAGTCCAGTTCCGGTTTGGAACATCCAGTGTCCCGTACCAAGTCCAGTTCCGGTTTGGAACAACCCAGTGTTCCAGTTGGTCCAGTTCCGGTGTGATCCGATCCAGTTCCCCGTCCTGTCCAGTGCCGGTTTGGAACTCCAGGGTTCCAGTACAAAAGTCCAGTTCCGGTCTGGAACATCCTGTGTTCCAGTACAAGTCCAGTTCCGGTTTGGAACATTCTGCGTTCCAGTACAAGTCCAGCTCCGGCTTGGAGCAAAGTGAAGTCCCGGAGAATCTCCGGACTTTATTGTTTTTCTGTTTCTATTCTGTGTACAGCTTGGGACTGCCCCAAGCTATAATAAAAACTACCTTTTCTGTCCTTCTGCCTCCTGGTCATTGCACTTGGGTCCAGCCCGTATTCAGGTCCGTGACAGTTCGTTAACGTTGTTCGTTAACGATCCCAATTGTCACGTGTCGTTGCTGGCTCTTTTCCTATATCTTCTGCAACTCTGCAATTTACCTTGGAGTAAAGAAATGTTAAAATTGTTATTCAAAATGAGGTTATTGCTCGCTATTCTGAAAAAAAATGTGTTCTAATAAACTAATGATGCAAAATCAAGACAAGCTTCTTTTGTTGAGAAAAGACAAGCTTCTTTTGTTGAGAAAACATTACGCCGCAGTCACGCACACTAAATGCGCAATTTTAATGTAATTCATCCGCTTGTGCAAGGCAAAGCTGCTATATAAAATTTTTATATTATTCCTTTATTTTCAAATTGTTTTCAGTCCAAAATATAATACTATGCTGTAACATATGTTGCTAGGCTACATCATTAAATGCACCTGCCTGTCGTTCATGCATTGAAAATAGATATGGCCGTTTTTTTTAATCATATGTCCGACAAACTGTAATCATTCCGGACATTCTGGCCGGCAGTTTAAAATCCTAGCGCGACCTCTGGTTCCATGTAGACCTGATGAGAATTATTTTATTATAGGTTGCCATAGACGGAGTGGTGGAGCTTGAGTCTGCGCATATGCATAGCCGGGGGCGTTTCTAGGACCTGAAAACATCCAGGGCTTACATCTGGGGCTTTCCTCGTGGGGCATTCTGGTCTTTCCTCCTGGTCCATTCTGGTGTTTCCTCTATTTCTGTCTTTTTTTTTTCATGTCCTGTTGATCGACTT
Organism: Synaphobranchus kaupii; assembly: GCA_029718625.1. Lineage (NCBI taxonomy): Eukaryota > Metazoa > Chordata > Actinopteri > Anguilliformes > Synaphobranchidae > Synaphobranchus > Synaphobranchus kaupii. Next base: position 45,403,353 of record CM056383.1, on the reverse strand, counting down.
TTCCATCTCTAACATAACAATTCTGAGTAGGATGACCCACTGAGTCATTTTACAACATAAGGTACAACATACTGTTGGTCTGCCTAAGTCATAGTATTCGATTGCAGACTACATCTTGGTGGCAAACAACAGGTGACTGTAATGAAATAGCAGGTGATTATCATTAAAAGACAAGCATGGCCAAATGAGCTGTGGCCTTGCACCGCATTGTATGGCAAAACACATAATGAGAATAGATTCAAGATTCAAGATGTTTATTGACACACCAGTTTCATACTGTGTACAAAACTGGGTGAAATGCTTCAGCCAGGAGGCTCCAGTAACTTAGTTATAAAAGTGACAAAGTAGGGGGGAAAAAGAATCGGAACAAAAACAATAGGGTACCAGTAGGGTGATTTCAAAAATATATATGTAATTCAATAAAAAATCATATGTAGGCTAATATAAGTTCAGTGAGAATGAAACAGTAGGCTGCTGTATAACACAACTGGAAATATTGTGGAGCTTGTGTTCTGAGTAACCATACAAAAAAGGCTCAATATAACAAAAATGTTTTGTTTCATTTGTAAATTGAAATGTGACTTATTTTTTTGGACCTGAAAATCACAGTTAACGTTTCTGTTTGTGCTCGTGGAATACCCGGAGCCTAGCCTATGTGTATGAAACCATTTTTACACTCAGTAATGATGGGGAAACTGACCCTTGTAACACAAAGATTTGACAATTTTTCACGGAAAAGTTGCGGTTTTTGGAAAAAAATGCAGAATTTCATTGATTTTGTGTTAATAGTTGCAATTGCGACATCGCGAAATCCTGGAGCGGCTGAATAATAGTGGCAATACTATACCATGAATAGTCTACCCCAAACAAGAGTCAAAACTGACAAACACCACAACAGTTTGCAGCAGGGCCTCCCAACAGTCTTGTTTTTATCATGGTTCAAGCCAATAATCTTATTTTCTAATAATTTCTATCATTAAGCTCTCCACGCCATCTTGTGAGGGAATATAATATTAATAGTTCCAACTTCCAAGTGTGTTAGGGAGGTATGTGAGACGGGTGTGTGAGGGTTGGACCCGAAATGCACGACTCAGAAACAGTAGTTGCAAATAAAGTCCCATGAGGGCTTTAATGGGGGAATGTCCAAAGATACTGACCGCGCCTGGTGTTTGAAATCGTATTTACCTTTTAGGGTTGTTTTAACGCACTTGTTTCAAGTTGGAAAATGCACTAATGTACGTCGCTCTGGATAAGAGCGTCTGCCAAATGACTAAAATGTAAAAGTAAATGTGGTCAAAAAACAAGCAAAGTTCATACACGAAAAAATCCAGCCAGAACCAATGTACAGTACCGAGGGAGAAGGCAGTCTCAGAATCTGTACACCATGCAATAGTCCAGTAACCAGAGTAGCTGTCAGCGGGGCAGAAGCACAGGCAGACGGTAGGCAGGCTCGGGGTCGACGACGATGCAAGAGTCAAGACTGGAGTCCGCTCCGTGGGGAAACAGTACAAAAGACAGCAGGCAAAAACTCGAAGTACAGGCAGGCAGTGGTAACAAAACGGAGGTCAATAACAATGGTCGATAAACAGGCTTGGATCGTAACAAAAGGCAGGCTTGAAAAACCGCTCAAAAGTGCACTGACAAACAGGAGGCAACAATTTTGCGAAGACAAGACATGAACACTGAGCTTAAATGCAGGTGTAGACAGGTGCAGACAATTAGCTTGAGAGCAGCATGCAAAATGGAAATCAGGTGTGGAAGGCTGACAAGGTAACAAGATAATTAGTAATCGTTAGTAATAAACCTATCCTGACCTAGCGTTAGTAAATTAGTAAATGACATGCACGAGAAACATAAGGTAAACATGAACACATGGTTAGAGAGTTAGTATTACCCAATCCCGATCTAATGTTAGTAGATTAGTAAATAGACATGGGAGAATGAAACAATTAGGGAAGCGTGAGCGACAGCAAGAGAGAGAGAGAGGGAAACAGCATGAACGCAAGGCTGCGGAAAAACACGGAAATGTGTATGCTAAACAATGAACGGAAAACGTAACATGAATAAAATATAAAACGTGACATGACAAGAAAATAAATCGTAACAATAATCAAACAATAAACGTGACATGACATGAAAATGAAACGTAACAAGAATTAAACATAAAACGTGGCGTGACTAGACTAAACACAATACTTGACATTAACAAGAAATCCAACAAAGACAGAAATGAAACATAAAACATGACATGACAGCTAGAACCGTGACAGTATGTGTTTAGAAAGATAGTGAACAACCTGTCCATCAGAAAGAGGATGAGTAATGATAACCAGAATTTACGTTTAGCTGTGCTAGCTTGCTAATATTAATGCATTCACGTTATGTGGGGAAAAACAACCTCTTTCTGCATAATCGCTTTTTAGATTCAATGTATATTGTTGGCCTATTTCTTCGTTACCTTTTCTTCTCCTCTGAAAAAAGCCAAGAAGACTCATTTGTTTTTTACTTTATGGAAGTACAGTGCTTGTGTAGCGCTTTAATGTGCCCCCAATAATAAACAATTGAAAGTACAACTAAAGTTCCGCTCTGCTACAGTACATTAAAATCAGCTCCTGGGCAGAGCAACGCAAACCTTTTACAGACCAAAAATATTCGGGGCTAGGCTCAAAACATTCAGGGCTCGAGCCCCGAATGATCGGCCTAACGACGCCCCTGTGCATAGCCCATAGAGGTATTTCTTTTAACGTTTACATTTTTTTATGGTATGAGTAGGAAAGCATTTAGCTTCTGAGGTAATATAATGTAATGGTTAACATGTGCTAAAACATTGCGGTTACAAGAATGCGACACTGCATGTGCACTAACAAGTATTTCTGCCATTCTGTCCATATCTCATAATTTTACTGTGTGTGTGTGTGTGTGTGTGTGTGTGTGTGTATGTCTGCTGGCACCTTCACTAGTGATTGACCTTTCGGTTCCACTTCCGGTATGTCATCCACCTTCCACAGACCTGTTCCCGCACGCATCCAGTAGCGCTCCCCTAGTGGCGGGGAAGACCTACCACCTAATTTTGTATTTTTGAGAATCCTGTGGGTTTTTCTATTTATGGAACACTTGAGAGTGCCACAATGATAAATAAATAAATAAAATAATAAATAAATAAATGTGGAAATATAAAAATAAATAAATGAAATAATTTGGAAATAAATAAATCTGGGAATGAATATAGAAATGTAAATGTATGTGCAATTAATTTAAGATATTAAATTTATTTTAAAATATTTTTTTAAATATATTCATTTATTTATTTCCATATGTATTTCCCAATTTATTTCCCAATTTATGTATTTATTTCCATATATGGGTCAAAGACATATAAGGTTTTCAAAAAAAAACTTAAACAGCAATTACAATTCCCTAAAAGGCTTTTTTATGTTCATTGGAGTGTCACCTATGCCCTTATATTAGTTATATTCAAGAATAAAGCCAATAATTCATTTTTATTGTGATTCATATGAAAGTACCCTAGTAAAATGTCATTCAGTATAACACTAAACACTAAAAATTTTAGATTTTATTTTTCATAATCACAAGGTTATATATCCATGCTTAGACTGGCAGAAATATAACTACACAGAAAATATGACATTATTTTATTTTGAATATACACATATTTGATGTGTCATGGGTACAACTCAAAGTTTGTTCAAGGTTTTTTCCAAAAAATTCCTGCCTTACACTGAATAAAATGCAAAAATTAATGAAAATATCTTTCACTTCATCCTTTGAGATTTTTTTTGTCTCTGAGTCAAGAAAACAAAGATATTGTATTTTAATATAAAATACTGGTGTTATACTGTATGCCAATATTTTGTTACCCTGAATGACACATATCACTACGACCCACAAATATTGATTAAATGTGATTCCTTCAGCAATAACAATAATGATCCTATGAACTATTATTAGTAGCAGCAATAGTATTTTTCTTTTAGCAATTTTTTAAGTTATAAAACAAGTGTAAAAAAACAGGATAAGATGTTTAAAATGTGCCGGATAGCTGAACTTAGATAGCTTCCATACTAGAGAGAGAGAGAGAGAGAAATTACCCACACACATAAAGAACATGGGTTTTTACTATGCAACATAGTTTAACTGACACATGAGGTACAATTTCATTCACGTAGGATTAAATCAGCAATGAACATTTCAAACAAAGCATTAATTAAAAAACATTCCATAAACATTGTGCAAAAAAACTAGTTTTGCTTAAAATCATCACAAAACTGGATATCTTTCTCAAAGTAATATGACATTACATCATACCAGGCATTTGAAAGAAAATGCATAAAAAATAATTCCACCAACATCAAAACAAAACATTTCTGTATTCTGAACATCAGAATATTAACCAAATCCATTGTATAAACATCAAATGGAACTCATCAACATTCACAAACTGAACTCATCTTTCAATAACATCTTTAAAACATGGATTTCTTTTTAGATTGCTTGTGTATGTCATTTCCTTGTTTAGGCCTATGCAGTATTCTGTAGCCTAACTGGTGTGTAACTTGGAATTTGGACTAATAAAGCTCTGTAAACTTTTCCAGAAGCAGGACACCTCCCGATGGTGGATCTTTCCAGGTTCCTTTGCGATGATCTGGTGGATTTGTAAGGTTCCTTTGACAGCTGGCAACTCATTTGGAACTGCTTCATCAAATCGGTTAATCTCATCCTCAGCAATCCAGAAATACTTCACGCTTGACTGCGTTTTCTCCAGCATGGTGTAGAGCTCCTTTGGGCTCTGGAGGTCACCGCCCTTTTTGACAAACTCATCTGCACAACATTTCATGGAACCACCAATCCCATCGGGTGCACCTTTTCCGTGGGACTTTTCAGAAAAATTCCACGTTACCTCTTTGAAACCCATGAGAAATGGCACCGTGCTCAGGAGGTAGAAATTATTTTTATTTCTATATTGCGTGACGGGGCCATCACTCATGCAGTGTAGTGTGGTCAGGGATGGGTTTTTTCATATCATCCTTCATATCATCCAAGACTGGCTTCAGATGAGCCCACACGGCACGCTCGTCATGCCGGAGGGACTCTGAAATGGAGGCATAGGATTGGCATTCCTGTGATGCGTACACAACACTTGTGTGTATAGTTGCCTGCTTACGGCTGCCCCCAAAATGAAAAGCCTGAACCTCTGTATGCAGCTGACACGCATAATTTTCAGAAAAGTCCATGTGGATTACAATCTCATGTTCTTTAAGTGTGTCCTTTAAGTTTCGGCACTGCTCAACTTAGTGCAGCCAATTAAACTGGTGCCTCGCAAGAGCATCCAGTTTCTCATTGAAGTTTTTAATCAGATTGAGCCACGTGTTTTTTTCACAAAATTTGTGAATGACCTTTCTCCATTGCTTGATTTCTCCCTTTGCCACTGTTGCCATGAAATCGGTGCATTCTCTTCAGGTAGGGCCAGCTCTATTTCATCATAACAACATTTTGCACAAACACGGTACATGCATTGCTTGTTCTTGAGATCACAGACAATGGAAGACAGTAACTCGGAAACGCTTGAGGTTTTCAGCAACCCGCTTTGACTCAACCTGTCAACTAGAAATTTCACATTCTCGTGATCGAGACAAGCACAGGTGTTGCGGTCATGTGCCTTCGGCTCTGTAATGTAAAATGGCCGCAGTCGTAAAAACTGTCTGTATGACAGCAAGTGTGTCCCATCCACCTCTGAATTGTACTCTGCATGGAGTTCTTTTAGAGATTTCATGAGTATGTGCCTCTGAACCTTCTTCTTCTTTTGCGTGACCGTGTCTTTCTTCCCTGAGAGAAGGCGACTATTTTCATCTCTACTGAGAAATGCAGTGACCTGTGTTTTCCTCACTAAAGACATTTTCTTTAGCCCTCGTGGCCTGTATTTTTCACTTAGATTGCGTTTGAATTTATTTGACCTTTGCATGCCCTTTCGTAATTTGTCGCTTTTTTGTTGTGATTGTTTTAGTTGCATTTCCAGTTGGAGAATTTTCTTCTTTAGTTCTCGTTTTTCATTTTGCAGCCGCTTGCAACGCTTTGATACATCGCCACGATTTTGGCATTTTGTCATTATTTTATTATTTTATCGTTTTAGCATTTTATCGTTTTATTATTTTTAGTACGATTTTAGCTTTTTATTATTTTATTATATTATTTTATTTTACTGTTCGACCGATTGACTATACAATTGAATATGCCACCACTCACGTCTCTGCCTGGATGTGATGCCTGCCAGCGTCTGACCCATAAAATCACTGAGTTGGAGGGCAGAATATCCGTGCTCCACCAGATTAAAGATGATGAGCTGCTCCTCGACTCCTTGATCGGCGCGGGTCCTGGTACCGTCGCCACAAACGTTTCAGGAGGGGAGTTTGACACCACTGTCCCATGGAACCGTCCAAACTCCATCGCTTTGTGTCCTGATGCTGCCCCAGTCCAGCCTGATAATCGTTGGACCCTCCAAGGAGCTAGACCCAACGCTGCAGCTAGCTCGACTCCCAGTCGAGTTGAGTCCTGGTCGGTTGTTGGCAGGGGAAAACATGGTGGCAAGCGCTCCGTCTCTCTCCCTCCTCCTCAGGACGTCTTGCTGGAGAACAAATTTGACATCCTGGGCGAACAGGATTTCCCCTCCCTAGCCGGTCAGTCACAACCTTCCCTACCTCCTGTGCAACATGGATCACAGTTGACTGTAGCCAGGCGATCTCCACCACCTGCTGTCTGTCGTGCAGGGCCACCACCAGGTACCCTTCTCTCTCCGTCTCCACTGCACCGCAATCGGGGTTGCTGTCGGGTTAGCTCCCGGGACACTGCTCCGGCATTGCGGACTCGAGGATCACCACCACTGACCTCACCATCCCCGTCTCCAAAAATGTTGATTATCAGTGACTCCATTGTCAGAGACATAAAGACAAAGTTGGCAGTAACTGTGGGTTATCCGGGCGTCAAAATCTCTGATTTAATGTTTGAACTTCCTGGTCTGTTCACAAAGTATTCCACTGTTAAAAATGTCATTATCCATGTTGGTACAAATGACATTCCTCGGCAACAATCCGAGCTGCTGAAACATGACTTTCTTAGTCTTTCTAATTTTTTAAAGAAAAGTGGGAAATACATTTTTATCTCCGGCCCCATCCCTATGCTAGGCCGTGGGATTGGCCGTTTTAGCAGACTTCTGAGTCTTAATTCCTGGCTTCAGTCTCAATGTAGGTCACAGGTCTTTGGTTTTATTGACAATTTTAATATTTTTTGGGAGCGCTCTGCACTATAAAGGGGATGGTCTACACCCAACCCGATTGGGCTCACGTATGTTGTCCGCAAACATACATTACAACACCCTCGTTAGCCCCTTTGTTATCCCGTGTGCATGACGGTTTCGATACTCCACCGGATGTAATCCTGCCTTAGCTACTTCCTCTTTTCAGTCCATAGTTCACTGTCATACTTCCAGCTCCCCCGGCAGGCCCGGATGTTTTATGTTGTTGTTATTGATAACAGGCCTAGTAAAAACTATACTGATGTTGTCAGATCTACTTATAATTTACATACAATTCAGACTACTTTTTTTTACCTAAGTCTGTTTCTAATGAACCACTGAACCTAAAAATGGCACTTTTGAATGTTAGGTCTCTCTCAGGTAAAACTTTACCTTATTATTGATAATATGGTTGACTGCCTGTTTTTTACAGAGACCTGGCTAAAATCAGATGCCCCAGCCACCTTAATTGAAGCCCCCCAGGGTATAACTTTTATTTTTCCAATAGGGTAGGCAAAAAGAGTGGTGGTATTGCAACCTTATACTCTGGTTCCTGTAAAAAAATTAATATTGGTGATTTCTCAACTTTTGAACACCTTGCTGTGATTTTAAAATGCAACATATCTGTACTGCTCATCACCATCTATCATCCACCAAGATGTAACTCAGGGTTTATAGATGAGTTTGCTGAACTGCTGTCTAAAGTGTCCACTGACCTTGATAGTGTGATTACATCTGGGGACTTTAACATCCACATTGGTAATCCCACTGATGTTAAAGCCAGTGAGTTTTTAAGTCTCTTATGCTCTTTTGATTTTACCCAAAATGTCTCTGGGCCCACGCACAAACATGTCCATACATTAGATTTGGTTATCACTTATGGTCTTGATATCAATGTCAGCTCTGTTCTTGATGTAGCTATCTCTGATCATTATTGTGTTCTTTTTGATAGGGGCTTAATTATTGATGAAGTCAACACTGATAAGGTGATAAAAAAACGCTATCTAAATGCCAGCTCAGTGTTCATGAATCTTTTGTCTAGGTCACCACCCACCCACTTATTCCTTCTCCTGTGATGTTTTAGTAGATTGTTTTAACTCTAAGGTTTTAAAAAGTATTGACAGTGTTGCTCCAATGAAAACCAAGATTCTTTCTGGTAAACAAAAAGCTCCATGGAGAAATGGAAATGAAATGACAGCAAAAAAGGGACTGCCGTAAAGCAGAGAGAAAATGGAGAAAAACAAACCTCCAAGTGCATTTTGATATCTATAGAGAGGGCCTTAATAGGTATAATAGGAAATTGAAGTATGCCAGACAAACATTTATTTCTAACATTATTAATAACCACAAAAATAATTCAAAAACCCTTTTTTCTACCATTGATAGTCTGATAAATCCACCGTCCATAACATCTTGTGAACTTCTTTCTACTGCCAAGTGTAATGAATTTGCGGAATGCTTTAATGACAAGATTGCAGACATTAGAGTAAACATCTCTAAAACAACACAAAGAAATGTTGAGTTCTTATCATCATTATGTGGGGGGTACTTCTGATAGCCATATGACACATTTTGCCATGGTTGACTCAAAAATGATTAGCAATGTTTTATCCCTTTTGAGGTCTTCAACCTGTCCCCTTGATCCTATTCCCACGACCTTTTTTTAAAACTGTTTTTAACTGTCTCTCTGAGGATGTGCTCACTATAGTAAATTGCTCTTTATAAACTGGTACTTTTCCTAGCTCACTCAAAACCGCCATTGTTAGGCCATTATTAAAGAAAAGTAATCTTGATTCTTCAGTAATTGGTAATTATAGACCCATTTCCAATCTCCCTTTTCTTGGAAAAATACTTGAAAAAGTGGTGTTCCAGCAATTAAATGACTTTTTGAACACGCACTGTATATATGACAAATTCCAATCTGGGTTTCGTGCTCACCATAGCAATGACTTAAGAATAAACATAGACTCTAACAAGCTTTCTATCTTAGTGCTGTTGGATCTAAGTGCCGCTTTTGATACGGTTGACCACCACATTCTTCTTGACAGACTTGAGAAATGGGTTGGCCTCTCAGGCCCGGTTCTAAACTGGTTTAGGTCATATCTGACTGGGAGAAGTTTTTATTTTGCCCTGGGAAATCATATGTCAAACCAATTTGAGATATCATGTGGGGTCCCCCAGGGGTCCATTCTTAGGCCTTTATTGTTTAATTTGTATATGCTTCCTCTACGGGATGTTATTAGGAAGCATAACATAAATTTTCACAAGCACGCTGATGATACTCAACTGTATATTTCTTTATCACTCGATGACTTCGGAGTTCTTTAATCCATTGTCTGGAAGATATAAGTTTATGGATGTCCCACAGCTTTTTAAAACTAAATGGAGATTAAACTGATATTTTAGTCCTTGGTGCAAAGGCTCAGAGAGTAAAACTCTGCAGCTATCTAGACTCTTTGTCCCTTAATAGCAAGGTGCAAGTAAGAAACTTAGGAGTAATCCTAGACTCTGACCTTAACTTTGAGGCTCATATAAGAAATGTGACGAAGGTAGCCTTCTATCATTTAAAAAACATTGCTAAAGTGCGGAGCTTCGTTTCACAGGCCGATGCAGAGAAACTTGTGCATGCTTTTATTTCAAGCAGACTAGATTATTGTAATGCCCTTTTCTCAGGTCTTTCAAAGAAAATGATTGGTCGTCTGCAGCTAATTCAAAATGCAGCAGCACGAGTTTTAACAAAGACAAAAAAGAATGAACATATTAAACCTGTCTTAAAGTCATTACACTGGCTACCTGTTAGGTCCAGAATAGATTTTTAAATAATTTTATTGGTTTACAAATCTCTTAATGGCCTAGTACCACAGTACATACATGAGATATGCTCTTAGATTATGAGCCTATTAGATCCCTTAGATCATTTGGCACAGGTCTTTTAATTATTCCAAAAGTCGGAACCAAAACTGTAGGGCAAGCAGCTTTTAGTTTTTATGCACCCTCTCTTTGGAATAATCTGCCAGTCGACCTTAGAAATACTGAATCAGTACAGAGTTTTAAGAAAAAACTGAAAACATATCTCTTCAGTGCAGCTTTTGATGAAGAACATTTTTAATTGTTTTACTTATGTTACTTTTATTTTCTTTGTTGTATGGTTTCTGTGTAATTTGCTTGTGTAAAGCACATTCAGTTGCTTTCTGCCTGAAATGTGCTCTATAAATAAAATTTGATTTGATTTGATTTGATACCTTTTTCACTTTTTCTGGAGTGGAGAAAGCAAGTGGTTGCTCCGGTGTTTGAGATTGAGGATCAAGGGATTGCTCTAGTTCTGGAGTCAAGGACTCAGATGGTTGCTCCAGCTCTGGAGGTGCAGGTTCATGTTGTACTTGTACAAGTTGTTCAGGGGGCTGCTCAAAAGAGTTTCCTTCAGTGGATACTGGAGTTAAGTTCATCACCACATTCATTTGTTTGATTTTTTCACGGCGCCTCCTCTGATTTAATCTCCATTTTTCCCTCTTTTTTTCAGCATCAGATTGTGTCATTGTATGGATGATCAGGATTGACATCGTTCTTTCTTCTCTGATAGCTAAAAAATGAAAATTTTATAGTTATGACACTTTCACAGAATAGGATTTGCATCCATTAAATGTTATTAGCAGTCTATTAATAGTAGGCTATACAATGATAACACTTCATCAAAGTTTAAAAGTCCAACTCCCTCTCCCTCTCAAACATGTTTTGTTACTATTTCATTGCTAATGTTAATAATAATCAAATGTGTGATACTGAAGGACGGATTTCATACATAAACATATTTACCAGGCAGTTCCTTGTCCATCTATGTAAAGTAATGACCTTGACCTATAAAGATATCCTTACTTTTCTTATTTAATATAGCTTTTTATAACATAATAACATTAAAAGTATGTTTTCTGTGTTGTACTGAAGGACATGTGTTTTTGCTACAAAGGTTACTAGAGGGTGAAAAGGTGAAATCATCAAATTGAGAGATTTACTCACCTCATCACATTGATAGAGGGTCTTCAATTGGTCTTCTTTGTGATGTCACACACTGTCACATGATTACCATCATGTGACATGCTTTAAAATGGCTTTTTACGGCTCCGTGAAGCTAGCAACAATTCTGTGGAGATCACGTGACAATTTATATCAAAATAAAAGCTTGAACGGGTATCGTTTGAAAACATTGCATAGAAAGTTTAATTGAAACACTGGTTTGGGGAATCTTTTAGTTCGTCTTTCATAGAACATAACTGTTGGTTTTAAGGTTAAACAAACATTTGTGACACATAAGGTTGCACAGTGTTACGACCGTATTATTTTATGTGAGTAAGAATACTTTTCTTCATTTATTAGCTGGGCTATTTAGCAAGCTTGTAATATGCTGTAATATTGACGTTATCGATCTACGTTATGTCAGGGGAATTTTGCATGCTTCGTTAACAAATACGATGCTTTCGTAAAAGGAATAATTCGTTTAAAAAACATTTATATCGATGTAACCTGCATGGTAACCTGACGCAACGATGGTTATCTCTGTGCTGTGAATTAAGCAGGAATCGCATAATTTTCCAAAAAGGGCTAACGTCAGCAATGTAATGTTAACTTGGTAAAATATGTTTCCTGAAGTCAGTAACGTTAGATTATTTAGAAATTTTAAAAAAAAAAAGTTACACCAATTTCAAACTTTATTAACAAATGTAAAATAGACTAGCCTAGCCTACGTTAAAATCTCAGGATTTGTATGTATGCTCGATTAAACATTTGAAATTGCATTGAAATTCCGTTGACTTAAGGTTGTTTTTTTGCTATACGTTAATTAACCAATTAGGCTAACAAATAATTTAATTGAACGAATAATTCTACTTATGTAAAACCCCGATGCTGAGACTAAGTCGCTGAGACAACAAAAATGACTTGCTTATTATTATTATTATTCTTATTAGGCCTATTATTATTATTATTAACGTTGAGGGAACATATCAGCTTTGGAACTGGTTGTCTGAGTTTTACCATTTATTTTAGTCATTCATTCTAGTGTGGGTGAGCACACATAGGCTACCTAGCTGAATTATGAATAGGCCTAATAATTATTAAGAATTCCAAGAAAGGATATAGAAAACTTAAGAGGAGCTGTCTTCTTTTTATCCTCCCATACTTTGGAATTCTCTGCCAAAGGAAATTAGACTTGCATCATCTTGAAGCAATTTTAAGAGCAAATCCTGCATATGTCTGCTATGGTTGTTTTAATTTGTTTTGTACAAACAAGGATTTTGTTTCATTCATCATGTTTTGTCTTCTGGTTTTAATGTTTTTATGGTGCTGATGTTGAATTAATTTAGATTTTTCATCATTACTTCGGTTTGAATTTCTAACTTTTTTATCCTATTTCCATTATTGGATTATTATTATCATCATCATCATCATCATCATCAACAACAATAATAATGCTAAACATTTAATAACCCAAGTATAATTGATGGAAGCAGAGTAATTTCTTGCTTCTTCATGGTTCGATACTGCCTTTGCTGGAGATAATGCCACAATATAATGGGGGTATTCTGATAACCTCAGGGACTGGACTAAGTGGATCTACTGTTACTTATATCAATTTTAGGTCGCAGCACCAGCAACACTTGACTGAACCCTGCTACAGTTGACGAATATAGTGCCATTTTGCCATATCCTCGCCTTTTGATTGGTCTGTACTGCCTTTGCTGGAGATAATGCCACTATATAATGGGGGTATTCTGATAACCTCAGGGACTGGACTAAGGGGAACTAGTGTTACTTATATCAATTTTAGGTCGCAGCACCAGCAACACTTGGCTGAACCCTGCTAACAGCTGACGAATAGAGTGCCATTTTGCCATATCCTCGCCTTTTGATTGGTCTGTACTGCCTTTCCTGGAGATAATGCCACTATATAATGGGGGTATTCTGATAACCTCAGGGACTGGACTAAGGGGAACTAGTGTTACTTATATCAATTTTAGGTCGCAGCACCAGCAACACTTGGCTGAACCCTGCTAACAGCTGACGAATATAGTGCCATTTTGCCATATCCTCGCCTTTTGATTGGTCTGTACTGCCTTTGCTGGAGATAATGCCACTATATAATGGGGGTATTCTGATAACCTCAGGCATTGCACTAAGTGGATCTGCTGTTATTTATATCAATTTTAGGTCGCAGCACCAGCAACACTTGGCTGAACCCTGCTAACAGCTGACGAATATAGTGCCATTTTGCCATATCCTCGCCTTTTGATTGGTCTGTACTGCCTTTGCTGGAGATAATGCCACTATATAATGGGGGTATTCTGATAACCTCAGGGACTGGACTAAGGGGAACTAGTGTTACTTATATCAATTTTAGGTCGCAGCACCAGCAACACTTGACTGAACCCAGCTAACAGCTGACGAATATAGTGCCATTTTGCCATATCCTCGCCTTTTGATGGGTCTGTACTGCCTTTGCTGGAGATAATGCCACTATATAATGGGGGTACTCTGATAACCTCAGGCACTGCACTAAGTGGATCTACTGTTATTTATATCAATTTTAGGTCGCAGCACCAGCAACACTTGGCTGAACCCTGCTAACAGCTGACAAATATAGTGCCATTTTGCCATATCCTCGCCTTTTGATTGGTCTGTACTGCCTTTGCTGGAGATAATGCCACTATATAATGGGGGTACTCTGATAACCTCAGGGACTGGACTAAGGGGAACTAGTGTTACTTATATCAATTTTAGGTCGCAGCACCAGCAACACTTGGCTGAACCCTGCTAACAGCTGACGAATATAGTGCCATTTTGCCATATCCTCGCCTTTTGATTGGTCTGTACTGCCTTTGCTGGAGATAATGCCACTATATAATGGGGGTATTCTGATAACCTCAGGGACTGGACTAAGGGGAACTAGTGTTACTTATATCAATTTTAGGTCGCAGCACCAGCAACACTTGGCTGAACCCTGCTAACAGCTGACGAATATAGTGCCATTTTGCCATATCCTCGCCTTTTGATTGGTCTGTACTGCCTTTGCTGGAGATAATGCCACTATATAATGGGGGTACTCTGATAACCTCAGGCACTGCACTAAGTGGATCTACTGTTATTTATATCAATTTTAGGTCGCAGCACCAGCAACACTTGGCTGAACCCTGCTAACAGCTGACGAATATAGTGCCATTTTGCCATATCCTCACCTTTTGATTGGTCTGTACTGCCTTTGCTGGAGATAATGCCACTATATAATGGGGGTATTCTGATAACCTCAGGCATTGCACTAAGTGGATCTGCTGTTATTTATATCAATTTTAGGTCGCAGCACCAGCAACACTTGACTGAACCCAGCTAACAGCTGACAAATATAGTGCCATTTTGCCATATCCTCGCCTTTTGATTGGTCTGTACTGCCTTTGCTGGAGATAATGCCACTATATAATGGGGGTATTCTGATAACCTCAGGCATTGCACTAAGTGGATCTGCTGTTATTCATATCAATTTTAGGTCGCAGCACCAGCAACACTTGACTGAACCCAGCTAACAGCTGACAAATATAGTGCCATTTTGCCATATCCTCGCCTTTTGATTGGTCTGTACTGCCTTTGCTGGAGATAATGCCACTATATAATGGGGGTATTCTGATAACCTCAGGCATTGCACTAAGTGGATCTGCTGTTATTTATATCAATTTTAGGTCGCAGCACCAGCAACACTTGACTGAACCCAGCTAACAGCTGACAAATATAGTGCCATTTTGCCATATCCTCGCCTTTTGATTGGTCTGTACTGCCTTTGCTGGAGATAATGCCACTATATAATGGGGGTATTCTGATAACCTCAGGGACCGGACTAAGGGGAACTAGTGTTACTTATATCAATTTTAGGTCGCAGCTCCAGCAACACTTGACTGAACCCTACTACAGTTGACGAATATAGTGCCATTTTGCCATATCCTCGCCTTTTGATTGGTCTGTACTGCCTTTGCTGGAGATAATGCCACTATATAATGGGGGTATTCTGATAACCTCAGGGACTGGACTAAGTGGATATGCTGTTATTTATATCAATTTTAGGTCGCAGCACCAGCAACACTTGGCTGAACCCTGCTAACAGCTGACGAATATAGTGCCATTTTGCCATATCCTCGCCTTTTGATTGGTCTGTACTGCCTTTGCTGGAGATAATGCCGCTATATAATGGGGGTATTCTGATAACCTCAGGCACTGCACTAAGTGGATCTACTGTTATTTATATCAATTTTAGGTCGCAGCACCAGCAACACTTGACTGAACCCAGCTAACAGCTGACAAATATAGTGCCATTTTGCCATATCCTCGCCTTTTGATTGGTCTGTACTGCCTTTGCTGGAGATAATGCCACTATATAATGGGGGTATTCTGATAACCTCAGGCATTGCACTAAGTGGATCTGCTGTTATTTATATCAATTTTAGGTCGCAGCACCAGCAACACTTGACTGAACCCAGCTAACAGCTGACAAATATAGTGCCATTTTGCCATATCCTCGCCTTTTGATTGGTCTGTACTGCCTTTGCTGGAGATAATGCCACTATATAATGGGGTATTCTAATAACCTCAGGGACTGGACTAAGGGGAACTAGTGTTACTTATATCAATTTTAGGTCGCAGCACCAGCAACACTTGGCTGAACCCTGGTAACAGCTGACGAATATAGTGCCATTTTGCCATATCCTCGCCTTTTGATTGGTCTGTACTGCCTTTGCTGGAGATAATGCCACTATATAATGGGGGTATTCTGATAACCTCAGGGACTGGACTAAGGGGAACTAGTGTTACTTATATCAATTTTAGGTCGCAGCACCAGCAACACTTGGCTGAACCCTGCTAACAGCTGACGAATATAGTGCCATTTTGCCATATCCTCGCCTTTTGATTGGTCTGTACTGCCTTTGCTGGAGATAATGCCACTATATAATGGGGGTATTCTGATAACCTCAGGCACTGCACTAAGTGGATCTACTGTTATTTATATCAATTTTAGGTCGCAGCACCAGCAACACTTGGCTGAACCCTGCTAACAGCTGACGAATTATAGTGCCATTTTGCCATATCCTCGCCTTTTGATTGGTCTGTACTGCCTTTGCTGGAGATAATGCCACTATATAATGGGGGTACTCTGATAACCTCAGGCACTGCACTAAGTGGATCTACTGTTATTTATATCAATTTTAGGTCGCAGCACCAGCAACACTTGGCTGAACCCTGCTAACAGCTGACGAATATAGTGCCATTTTGCCATATCCTCACCTTTTGATTGGTCTGTACTGCCTTTGCTGGAGATAATGCCACTATATAATGGGGGTATTCTGATAACCTCAGGGACTGGACTAAGTGGATATGCTGTTATCTATATCAATTTTAGGTCGCAGCACCAGCAACACTTGGCTGAACCCTGCTAACAGCTGACGAATATAGTGTCATTTTGCCATATCCTCGCCTTTTGATTGGTCTGTACTGCCTTTGCTGGAGATAATGCCACTATATAATGGGGGTATTCTGATAACCTCAGGCACTGCACTAAGTGGATCTACTGTTATTTATATCAATTTTAGTCGCAGCACCAGCAACACTTGGCTGAACCCTGCTAACAGCTGACGAATATAGTGCCATTTTGCCATATCCTCGCCTTTTGATTGGTCTGTACTGCCTTTGCTGGAGATAATGCCACTATATAATGGGGGTACTCTGATAACCTCAGGCACTGCACTAAGTGGATCTACTGTTATTTATATCAATTTTAGGTCGCAGCACCAGCAACACTTGGCTGAACCCTGCTAACAGCTGACGAATATAGTGCCATTTTGCCATATCCTCACCTTTTGATTGGTCTGTACTGCCTTTGCTGGAGATAATGCCACTATATAATGGGGGTACTCTGATAACCTCAGGCACTGCACTAAGTGGATCTACTGTTATTTATATCAATTTTAGGTCGCAGCACCAGCAACACTTGGCTGAACCCTGCTAACAGCTGACGAATATAGTGCCATTTTGCCATATCCTCACCTTTTGATTGGTCTGTACTGCCTTTGCTGGAGATAATGCCACTATATAATGGGGGTATTCTGATAACCTCAGGGACTGGACTAAGTGGATATGCTGTTATCTATATCAATTTTAGGTCGCAGCACCAGCAACACTTGGCTGAACCCTGCTAACAGCTGACGAATATAGTGCCATTTTGCCATATCCTCGCCTTTTGATTGGTCTGTACTGCCTTTGCTGGAGATAATGCCGCTATATAATGGGGGTATTCTGATAACCTCAGGCACTGCACTAAGTGGATCTACTGTTATTTATATCAATTTTAGGTCGCAGCACCAGCAACACTTGACTGAACCCAGCTAACAGCTGACAAATATAGTGCCATTTTGCCATATCCTCGCCTTTTGATTGGTCTGTACTGCCTTTGCTGGAGATAATGCCGCTATATAATGGGGGTATTCTGATAACCTCAGGCACTGCACTAAGTGGATCTACTGTTATTTATATCAATTTTAGGTCGCAGGCACCAGCAACACTTGACTGAACCCAGCTAACAGCTGACCAAATATAGTGCCATTTTGCCATATCCTCGCCTTTTGATTGGTCTGTACTGCCTTTGCTGGAGATAATGCCACTATATAATGGGGGTATTCTGATAACCTCAGGCACTGCACTAAGTGGATCTACTGTTATTTATATCAATTTTAGGTTGCAGTACCAGCAACACTTAGCTGAACCCTGCTAACAGCTGACGAATATAGTGCCATTTTGCCATATCCTCGCCTTTTGATTGGTCTGTACTGCCTTTGCTGGAGATAATGCCACTATATAATGGGGGTCTTCTGATAACCTCAGGCATTGCACTAAGTGGATCTGCTGTTATTTATATCAATTTTAGGTCGCAGCACCAGCAACACTTGACTGAACCCTGCTAACAGCTGACAAATATAGTGCCATTTTGCCATATCCTCGCCTTTTGATTGGTCTGTACTGCCTTTGCTGGAGATAATGCCACTATATAATGGGGGTATTCTGATAACCTCAGGGACTGGACTAAGTGGATATGCTGTTATCTATATCAATTTTAGGTCGCAGCACCAGCAACACTTGGCTGAACCCTGCTAACAGCTGACAAATATAGTGCCATTTTGCCATATCCTCGCCTTTTGATTGGTCTGTACTGCCTTTGCTGGAGATAATGCCACTATATAATGGGGGTATTCTGATAACCTCAGGCATTGCACTAAGTGGATCTGCTGTTATTTATATCAATTTTAGGTCGCAGCACCAGCAACACTTGACTGAACCCAGCTAACAGCTGACAAATATAGTGCCATTTTGCCATATCCTCGCCTTTTGATTGGTCTGTACTGCCTTTGCTGGAGATAATGCCACTATATAATGGGGGTATTCTGATAACCTCAGAATTTCATTTGGACTAAGAAATAAATGGTTTATGCCATATAATGCTTTTTTGGAGAATAGACAGACATAAAGGCCACAACTACTCCCATCAGTTTGTTTTGGAAAAAGAGTACATCGATGAGCATGTTCAATAGAAAATGATATGTTACAAATTCTACCTGTTCTGGAGTAATATTGAGCGGTTAGATACAAATTGAGTCTCAGAAGAACGCTATCCAAATCACTTTCATATTGCTTCAATGAGTCCATCAATTTTGCTTCAATAACAATTTAATCTATTTGTTTTCTTTTACATGAATTATTTAAAATTAAAATGATTAATGTCCAGTGGATTGAGTATAAATTCACTGGAATTAAAATGATTTCATATTGCCACCAATTTCTCTGATTTTTTGGAATTTTTGGGATAACCTCCAGTTTAGAAAAATGTAGGCTGTTCAACTCCTGGCTAATAAAAGTGGCAGGAACAGCTAAAACCTTACTGTTATGTCTCTTTACTAATAATGAAAGATACGAATCAATTATAAAATCATTTAACCATTCACCTGAGCCCTCTAGACTATTAAGATTTATTGTACTCCCAATACCTTCTATATCTGTCAGCATAACATTCCTGTTATTAAAATAATCATCACAGAATTTGGAGCAGGAATGGAAAATTTCTTCTATTCTGCAAACATTTACATTTTTACTTTCAAATGAATTATACCCTGCTGCGACAAAACTACAAACATTTATCATTTTACAAATATCCTCAAATGAGTATGATCTTGTTTCACTTTCTAAAAACCACTGATCATTTTGCAGCTTGAAAATCTTTACAAAAGGAAACACCTTCAATTTTAAAAGTAAGGTACCTAAAATGTATTTATTTTGTTTAAATGGAGTTGACAACTGAATAATATTTTCAATTGTATTTGGGTAGTTATCACATACAAACAGTAATGTTTGTGGAAGATGAAAGTACTTTAAGTCTTTCATGAATCCTGGATGTTCAGTAGGTTTGTCACATGGCAGTGGATTTATTATTGCGGTCTCATATGAAATTATAAAGTTACTCATACCTATTGACGTGAACTGGTTTGTTTCAATGATATTATGCTCATTGTCTGTGAATTTTACTTTAACAACATTATTTTTTTGGCACTCCTCACAAAATAGTGTTGAAAAAACGCGAAGTTTTAAAAGGTCTTTGCTAAGGAACTTTGCCCCTAGATGTTTTTCATATAAACAATCAATGATGCCTTTAAAGTTGAGGCTATTTAAATGAACATCATTTTTTGGTAATTCAAACGATAACAGTCCGTTGATTTCATTGAAACTTTTCATCAGATGGCTAAAAGCTGCATTGCCCTTCAAACTTTCTAAACGATTCATACAGTTCATCATAGCAGTAGTGTTCAGCAAAAACTTAATTACATATTTACATGGAGTGGTCATTATGTCTGGTGATTTAGCATCAATGATATGTTTTGTTACCACAATGTCCTCATTTATGGTCTGATCTAGATTAGTGTCAGTGCTCTGTGTCAGCACAATGTTCTCAGTTACAGTCTCAGTCTGATCTGCCAGTACATTTGAAGAACACATTACTGATTCATCAGACAAATCAACAGCATCAGAAATGTTTTCAGTTTGGCAAGTTTGTTGTTTGTGTTCTATTACATCATAAAGAAAATACACTGATGAAGTAGATTCTGATTGATTATTTAAATCTTCAAAAACCTGTAGGTCGTTTGCTGTTATTTTACGATTACTTTCATCAAAAATCACAGCCCAATAGTGCCCTCTAAATCTAGTATCTCCTGAATGGCAAATTATTGATTTTTATTTGTATGGAGCAATTTCTCCATGATCCATAGGTAAATGTAACTTCTCTGTGATATGAATGGGAGTCCGATTTACTTTGTTAATCTGCGCTCTAGAAACAGATACTACTAGTATATCCGGAATAGTACGACAGAGCAGTTTCTGTTTGGTTGTTTCACCACAGCCAGTACAGTTGGGACCATCAGCATCTACAAAAATGCAATCTATTAACTTTTGTAGTGAGGTTGCGCTACCCCCTGGTACAACTATTATGTTTGAGCCTAGCTGCATGATTGAATTTGCTGATGAGTTACACAGCTGGCATGTATTAATTTGAGTTGCCTCAAATTCAGTTTTCATATTTAGATCAGTCATCCACATTAAAAGAACACTGATTAAGTCCATTGGATCATTTTGCTTGTTGAATGGAAGATATTTAAATTGGTCATTTAACTGTTTTAGTATTGGCATTATTGTACCCATGGTAAAAATTGATGGTTTTTTGCTGGTCTCTTTGAACAAATGTATTAAATGTAGGGGAATCTTTCCTGAAATGATATTATGGTGTTTCAGTAACTTTTGTCTGAATATGTCTGAATTGGAGAAAAACTGCACAACTGCATTAAACCAGCAATTATTATATTTATTTTCAAATCGGGAAGGACTGTACTGGTTTTCTATCATTTCTTCATTTTTGGTTTCAATATTAATTGAATTGAATGCTTTCTTTGATTTTGGCTTATCATTTAAGTCAAAAATCTTTGTCTTTTTCGATGGTGGCTTTTGAAAGGAATTTTTCAAATTTGGTGGTATTCTTTTTTTTTTGTTCCACTCCTCTTCTGGCTCATTGAAGATGGGCTTCTTTTTGGCCGTCCTTATTCTTAATTTGTCACACATATCAATTTCTCTCCCTCTGTACAGCTTCTCCAATTTGGCTATACAGTCATCTAATCTATGTTTGTCATCATTGAGATATAAATGTTTTGTATTTTTGAAATTTGACTCGCATATAGAAGTTGTATTATGGGTAATTGTGTGTGCACTGTCCAAAGCTGAATGCAGAATGTCAGACCAAATGGGCATCACAGGGAGAAAAGATTTACACAACTTTTCCAGAAGGACTGGGCCATAATAAGAATTGAACTGTGAGGTCTTGGGGCTTCCCTTATTAATTTCGACAGTACTACGTATATTTTGAAAATAATTATAGAAAGGAGACTTCAGATGGTCATTTTCTGTGAAATTGTAATTGTCAAGTACTGTGTTACACGGTTGCTGCTCATCGTTCATTTTTACTTGATACACTCTCTGTTTGATTTTCACAATTGCTTCTGCAACTGAAGGCTCACAGTATTTTGATCCTAAAACTAAACAAACATCCTGCAGAACTGAAGTTGCTTCATCAAGGCTTTTTGAGTTAGCCAATAAACTAAAAATGTACATGCCAAATTTATATCTACTGTCTTTTCTACTATATTGTTTTTTACAAATGTCACTCCCTTGCTTCATTAAATGACTTTTACATGATTTTATTATGCAGAATCTTTTGTGATTTTCCTGAGTTACTGTAATTACTCTCCAACACCGGTTAAGGTAACTCTCCATGTTGTCCATATTAAATACTTTCATCGAAGCCTGAAGCAAAACAATTGAGCGATCACTGTTAATCTGAATTGGTAAAGTACTGTTTTTAAATAATTTCCGTTCCATATTCCCTCACAGTGGACAAAAACTGTTCAATGGCACTTTGAGTATGCTCCTCCGTTATCATGAATGCAACAGGAGCAGAATAATTTGGAGAATTAAAACAACAAACTGACAATTCATAAAATAATATGCGCTTTTTGGTTAGATGAGATTTTACTATTCCCCCTGTAGCATCCCAGAAAGCTGGGTTTGTCCGAGTTAATTCATGCCAAAGCCTAATTCCTCCTTCTGTGAAACATATAATTTTTACTGGGACTGCTTGTATTACTCGAATGAAGCCTTTTAGACAAGAACTTGTTTTATCTTGCTCGATAAGTTTTTCCATTAATTTTTTAATTGAAATTAGTTCATTTTCATCAAGGTATAACTTTTTATGTATTTCTGATTTAATTTTCCGTAGTACATCTGTATTTGAACTTACTCCTGTCCTGTTGAAAGCTGCCAATGAATTCTTGTTGGCTGAGGAGAGCGCCTCATTATACAATTTGTAGGGCTTTATGTGCTCCAAAATTCGACCCAGGTGCTCCCTTTGCTGACCCCTAAAAGGCCGGGACTTAAGTTGGTTTCCTTTATGGGAGACTTGTCCACTATATCTAATATTGAACAATGTTGTGTTGTTTTCTACAGTAATTTTTAATTTCATTGGGCAGTTATGTGCACAATACCCATTTATCGTTAGAAATGTTTTGCGATTCTTTTTTTGACAGTTTGAAAAGTAATGATTTTTAAATATAATGACACAGTATGGATTTGATTCTGATACTTTTTGAGAAATAAGATCTTCCCATTCATAAGATTTAAAATATCTCCCCTTCTTTAGATTGATTAATTTATTCCAATCCATTTCAGATAGCAAAAAGGTAGTTGATCTTGGAAGGGAAGCCTTAAAAGTATGGAATGTTGCCTTTTCAGAAAGGATACAAGTCAAAGTACCCTTACTAATTCCTGAGTCTAAATCTTCACCCTCTCCATCACACACACCCTCACACTCTCCATCATCCACTCCATCACACACACCCTCACACTCTCCATCATCCACTCCATCACACACACCCTCACCCTCTCCATCACACACACCCTCACCCTTTCCATCATCCACTCCTTCACACATACCCTCACACTCTCCATCACCCTCTCCATCACACACACCCTCACCCTGTCCATCATCCACTCCATCACACACACCCTCTCCATCATCCACTCCATCACACACACCCTCACACTCTCCATCACCCTCTCCATCACACACACCCCTCACCCTCTCCATCATCCACTCCATGGCACTATATTTGTCAGCTGTTAGCAGGGTTCAGTCAAGTGTTGCTGGTGCTGCGACCTAAAATTGATATAAATAACAGTAGATCCACTTAGTGCAGTGCCTGAGGTTATCAGAGTACCCCCATTATATAGTGGCATTATCTCCAGCAAAGGCAGTACAGACCAATCAAAAGGCGAGGATATGGCAAAATGGCACTATATTTGTCAGCTGTTAGCTGGGTTCAGTCAAGTGTTGCTGGTGCTGCGACCTAAAATTGATATAAATAACAGTAGATCCACTTAGTGCAGTGCCTGACGTTATCAGAGTACCCCCATTATATAGTGGCATTATCTCCTGCAAAGGCAGTACAGACCAATCAAAAGGCGAGGATATGGCAAAATGGCACTATATTTGTCAGCTGTTAGCAGGGTTCAGCCAAGTGTTGCTGGTGCTGCGACCTAAAATTGATATAAATAACAGTAGATCCACTTAGTGCAGTGCCTGAGGTTATCAGAGTACCCCCATTATATAGTGGCATTATCTCCAGCAAAGGCAGTACAGACCAATCAAAAGGCGAGGATATGGCCAAAATGGCACTATATTCGTCAGCTGTTAGCAGGGTTCAGCCAAGTGTTGCTGGTGCTGCGACCTAAAATTGATATAAATAACAGTAGATCCACTTAGTGCAGTGCCTGAGGTTATCAGAGTACCCCCATTATATAGTGGCATTATCTCCAGCAAAGGCAGTACAGACCAATCAAAAGGCGAGGATATGGCAAAATGGCACTATATTCGTCAGCTGTTAGCAGGGTTCAGCCAAGTGTTGCTGGTGCTGCGACCTAAAATTGATATAAGTAACACTAGTTTCCCTTAGTCCAGTCCCCGAGGTTATCAGAATACCCCCATTATATGGTGGCATTATCTCCAGCAAAAGCAGTACAGACCAATCAAAAGGCGAGGATATGGCAAAATGGCACTATATTCGTCAGCTGTTAGCAGGGTTCAGCCAAGTGTTGCTGGTGCTGCGACCTAAAATTGATATAAGTAACACTAGTTCCCCCTTAGTCCAGTCCCTGAGGTTATCAGAATACCCCCATTATATAGTGGCATTATCTCCAGCAAAGGCAGTACAGACCAATCAAAAGGCGAGGATATGGCAAAATGGCACTATATTTGTCAGCTGTTAGCAGGGTTCAGCCAAGTGTTGCTGGTGCTGCGACCTAAAATTGATATAAATAACAGCATATCCACTTAGTGCAGTGCCTGAGGTTATCAGAATACCCCCATTATATAGTGGCATTATCTCCAGCAAAGGCAGTACAGACCAATCAAAAGGCGAGGATATGGCAAAATGGCACTATATTCGTCAGCTGTTAGCAGGGTTCAGCCAAGTGTTGCTGGTGCTGCGACCTTAATAATTGATATAAGTAACACTAGTTCCCCTTAGTCCAGTCCCTGAGGTTATCAGAATACCCCCATTATATAGTGGCATTATCTCCAGCAAAGGCAGTACAGACCAATCAAAAGGCGAGGATATGGCAAAATGGCACTATATTCGTCAGCTGTTAGCAGGGTTCAGCCAAGTGTTGCTGGTGCTGCGACCTAAAATTGATATAAGTAACACTAGTTTCCCTTAGTCCAGTCCCCGAGGTTATCAGAATACCCCCATTATATGGTGGCATTATCGCAAAAGCAGTACAGACCAATCAAAAGGCGAGGATATGGCAAAAATGGCACTATATTCGTCAGCTGTTAGCAGGTTCAGCCAAGTGTTGCTGGTGCTGCGACCTAAAATTGATATAAGTAACACTAGTTCCCCTTAGTCCAGTCCCTGAGGTTATCAGAATACCCCCATTATATAGTGGCATTATCTCCAGCAAAGGCAGTACAGACCAATCAAAAGGCGAGGATATGGCAAAATGGCACTATATTTGTCAGCTGTTAGCAGGGTTCAGCCAAGTGTTGCTGGTGCTGCGACCTAAAATTGATATAAATAACAGCAGATCCACTTAGTGCAGTGCCTGAGGTTATCAGAATACCCCCATTATATAGTGGCATTATCTCCAGCAAAGGCAGTACAGACCAATCAAAAGGCGAGGATATGGCAAAATGGCACTATATTCGTCAGCTGTTAGCAGGGTTCAGCCAAGTGTTGCTGGTGCTGCGACCTAAAATTGATATAAGTAACACTAGTTCCCCTTAGTCCAGTCCCTGAGGTTATCAGAATACCCCCATTATATAGTGGCATTATCTCCAGCAAAGGCAGTACAGACCAATCAAAAGGCGAGGATATGGCAAAATAGCACTATATTCGTCAGCTGTTAGCAGGGTTCAGCCAAGTGTTGCTGGTGCTGCGACCTAAAATTGATATAAGTAACACTAGTTTCCCTTAGTCCAGTCCCCGAGGTTATCAGAATACCCCCATTATATGGTGGCATTATCTCCAGCAAAAGCAGTACAGACCAATCAAAAGGCGAGGATATGGCAAAATGGCACTATATCGTCAGCTGTTAGCAGGGTTCAGCCAAGTGTTGCTGGTGCTGCGACCTAAAATTGATATAAGTAACACTAGTTCCCCTTAGTCCAGTCCCTGAGGTTATCAGAATACCCCCATTATATAGTGGCATTATCTCCTGCAAAGGCAGTACAGACCAATCAAAAGGCGAGGATATGGCAAAATGGCACTATATTTGTCAGCTGTTAGCAGGGTTCAGCCAAGTGTTGCTGGTGCTGCGACCTAAAATTGATATAAATAACAGTAGATCCACTTAGTGCAGTGCCTGAGGTTATCAGAGTACCCCCATTATATAGTGGCATTATCTCCAGCAAAGGCAGTACAGACCAATCAAAAGGCGAGGATATGGCAAAATGGCACTATATTCGTCAACTGTTAGCAGGGTTCAGCCAAGTGTTGCTGGTGCTGCGACCTAAAATTGATATAAGTAACACTAGTTTCCCTTAGTCCAGTCCCCGAGGTTATCAGAATACCCCCATTATATAGTGGCATTATCTCCAGCAAAAGCAGTACAGACCAATCAAAAGGCGAGGATATGGCAAAATGGCACTATATTCGTCAGCTGTTAGCAGGGTTCAGCCAAGTGTTGCTGGTGCTGCGACCTAAAATTGATATAAGTAACACTAGTTCCCCTTAGTCCAGTCCCTGAGGTTATCAGAATACCCCCCATTATATAGTGGCATTATCTCCAGCAAAGGCAGTACAGACCAATCAAAAGGCGAGGATATGGCAAAATGGCACTATATTTGTCAGCTGTTAGCAGGGTTCAGCCAAGTGTTGCTGGTGCTGCGACCTAAAATTTATATAAATAACAGCATATCCACTTAGTGCAGTGCCTGAGGTTATCAGAATACCCCCATTATATAGTGGCATTATCTCCAGCAAAGGCAGTACAGACCAATCAAAAGGCGAGGATATGGCAAAATGGCACTATATTTGTCAGCTGTTAGCAGGGTTCAGCCAAGTGTTGCTGGTGCTGCGACCTAAAATTGATATAAATAACAGTAGATCCACTTAGTGCAGTGCCTGAGGTTATCAGAGTACCCCCCATTATATAGTGGCATTATCTCCAGCAAAGGCAGTACAGACCAATCAAAAGGCGAGGATATGGCAAAATGGCACTATATTCGTCAGCTGTTAGCAGGGTTCAGTCAAGTGTTGCTGGTGCTGCGACCTAAAATTGATATAAGTAACACTAGTTCCCCTTAGTCCAGTCCCTGAGGTTAGCAGAATACCCCCATTATATAGTGGCATTATCTCCAGCAAAGGCAGTACAGACCAATCAAAAGGCGAGGATATGGCAAAATGGCACTATATTCGTCAGCTGTTAGCAGGGTTCAGCCAAGTGTTGCTGGTGCTGCGACCTAAAATTGATATAAGTAACACTAGTTTCCCTTAGTCCAGTCCCCGAGGTTATCAGAATACCCCCATTATATAGTGGCATTATCTCCAGCAAAAGCAGTACAGACCAATCAAAAGGCGAGGATATGGCAAAATGGCACTATATTCGTCAGCTGTTAGCAGGGTTCAGCCAAGTGTTGCTGGTGCTGCGACCTAAAATTGATATAAGTAACACTAGTTCCCCTTAGTCCTAGCCCCTGAGGTTATCAGAATACCCCCATTATATAGTGGCATTATCTCCAGCAAAGGCAGTACAGACCAATCAAAAGGCGAGGATATGGCAAAATGGCACTATATTCGTCAGCTGTTAGCAGGGTTCAGCCAAGTGTTGCTGGTGCTGCGACCTAAAATTGATATAAGTAACACTAGTTCCCCTTAGTCCAGTCCCTGAGGTTAGCAGAATACCCCCATTATATAGTGGCATTATCTCCAGCAAAGGCAGTACAGACCAATCAAAAGGCGAGGATATGGCAAAATGGCACTATATTCGTCAGCTGTTAGCAGGGTTCAGCCAAGTGTTGCTGGTGCTGCGACCTAAAATTGATATAAGTAACACTAGTTCCCCTTAGTCCAGTCCCCGAGGTTATCAGAATACCCCCATTAATATAGTGGCAATTATCTCCAGCAAAGCAGTACAGACCAATCAAAAGGCGAGGATATGGCAAAATGGCACTTTATTCGTCAGCTGTTAGCAGGGTTCAGCCAAGTGTTGCTGGTGCTGCGACCTAAAATTGATATAAATAACAGTAGATCCACTTAGTGCAGTGCCTGAGGTTATCAGAGTACCCCCATTATATAGTGGCATTTTCTCCAGCAAAGGTTGCACATGACATTCATGTCATAGTCTAGAATACATGGAGAAAAAGTATATGAGGTGCAGGTAAATATACTTTTTACCTTATGAAGAATAATTACATCTTGTCTTGACAGATCATGTATTGATTGTAGCCTATAGGGTAATGGTTTAACATTTTTTAAAATTAGCCTACATTATAGCATTATGAACCTGGTTTTAAAGTCAAAATGTTCTCACGTTGAACAAATTCATTAATTTCCACGTAGGCCTATATAACTAAATAACATAAATGGTTAAATGAATTCATTCTTTTCTTATTTATTCTATTCATAAATGGATGCAATTTCTAATAGCCTATATATAAAAACCAGAAATTTCAATAAACTATTTTAAATATGTTTCAGTAACTCTTGCAAACCTTTTGCAAAAGAATCTCTTGACAAACACGAAAATACTAGGTTTAGGCTACGTTACTTATCTAGAAGAATGTTACGCAGCAAGATATGAAATTAATCAGTTTTGTTGAATCCTGTGTAAAATTTGCGTTTTCCACTTAATAGCCCTACAGCCCAGAGATAATGATCGTCGCGCATCAATTTATTCCGGTCACGAAAACATTCAAAACTTGCTAGATATAGAGAAATAACGTGAATAACTAACTAACGTTACTTGGCTTATTTCATGAATTATCGCTGGAAAAATAAGGAAGTAGCCTGGTCCTGCGTTAGCTCCTTCATGTTAATCACAAACACCCACCCAGAAATCTATGGTTTTATCAAAAGTAGATGGTTTTGAACTAAAGAGATAATATAAAGGGATAGAGATGTTAGTTAATCATCAGTATGCTATTTCCATTCCTTTTTCTACGTGTTTAATGTGACACACTCGTTTCTACGTTGTTTTTAGACGTTGGCATATAGAACTTTTATTTTGACACATTATGAGTCGTTTCTTCACGAAATTGTGAGCAAACTGTTGCTGGCTTCACGCTGCTGCTTTTTACCTTTGTTATACTGAATGACATTGATGAAGCGCAAAGGTCCGGACTAAAGTTATTCAAGTTTTTAAATATTTTTTAGATACAGTATGTCACCCATTATTCTATATATTGTTGCAAACACTAACACAATTATGCCCATGGGTGTTCATTTATATTTTTACGATGAATTTCTACATTTTAAAAACACTTTTGTCATTAGAATTTTAACCCGGATAGTTACACTGAAGGACATTTTGACACTTTAGAGCTCAATAACTCCCTAATTTAATAGTTTGCAACACAAATATTTCTGGGTCAAAAGAAGGGTAAGAGTTGAGTGGTTTAATATTATATTTATACATATTTATTTTTTTATGTTAAATGAATGGCCTTCAGACACCAAATTTACACGTCTTGTCTTTGACCCATATATTTACCAATTTCCCAACGAGCACAATCTGTCAATCAACTTGCTTTGCTCCACCCACTAAGTTTGCCTCATTCACACCCTTCCAAAGTATGTGTTCAGTGTTGCCAGATTGGGCGTATTCCAAGCCCAGTTGGGCTATTGTTTTTATGTTATTGTGCAGGGGAAAATGACTTTTTGCAGCTTGTCATAATTTGGGCTATTTCTTGTTATATTTGGCGGATTTTCATCTTCCTCTTTCAGCTTATTATTCACATTCACTCTGGTGTATTTTGCCCCTCCTCTCTCCCTATTCCTCGGTTGTCATTGAAGGCAGTTAACAGTCGCTGCTTTTGTTTGATATGCAGAGGCTTGCCAGTGGGTTAGGAAGAAAATTGTGAAAATCAGAAAGAACGCTGACTTTCAGTTGCTCGTGAAAAGTAGGCTAGTAGCTGTTATGCTGTGTTCATGCTTTAACGAGGAGACGGGACACGTGGCTGATCTGTAAACTTTTTGACCACCGTGCTAGACCACGTTTTGGTTTATGTTGGGCGAGAAATGAGCAGCCTACGTTTCTATGTTGCTCAACTTGCTTTTCGTGTGTAAGCAAGCTTGCTTTCCCCAATTTTGCGTAAGCACTAAACGTTTGATTAGGAAAATAGAACTAGCCCATAACTTAAATGTGTGTGTGTGCGCGTTCGCTAATCATATTCATAAACATTTCAGTCTATCGATTGGCTACCTTTCTGACAGTAGGCTACCTCCACCTCCAGTCCACAATCTCACTCGCATGCTCCCCGGTTCACGATCACATCCATAAATCCGTACACGCCCCCCGCCTCCCGTTCATAACTTAATGTATTTTATCCAAATTGGACTATTTTTATTAAGATTCGGTGTGTTTATAGTTTTAAAATCTGGCAACACTGTGTTCAGAGGCTGTAGAAAAATGGTTCAGAGCTGCAGACAGCATTTATCAATGTGAGCAAATACATTAATGGAGATTCCTCAGATATTGAGAGAAACGACGGATAAAGAAAGCTAACTAGCTAGCACAATCTGTCAACTTGCTTTGGTCCACCCACTAACTTCACCTAGTTCCAAGTCAATCAGGTTCCAACCCTCCATGTAGGCTATTCAGAGTTACTGACAGTGTTTCTTATGAGCAAGTGGAGAAGTCGATTTCTCAAATGTTGAAAGAAACGGCGGGTGGATAGATTGTATATTGCTGTGAGCAATATAGCGACCTTGTATCCGAGAAAGCTAGCGACATGACCATGTTCAATGTAGCCTACAACGTTCGCTGGCATCCGAAGCAAATCTAAATCTGAAACAGATAGCTAGCTAGCTTTCTCTATCCGTCGTTTCTCTCAATATGTAAGGGAATCTCAATTAATGTATTTGCTCACATTAAGAAACTCTGTCTGCAGCTCTGAACCACTTTTCTACAGTCTAGTCTCTGTTGGAAGGGTGGGAACGTGGTGAAGTTAGTGGGTGGAGCAAAGCAAGTTGATTGACAGATTGTGCTTGTTGGGAAAACGGTAAATATATAGGGAAATAAGTAAATTGGGAAATATATATGGAAATAAATAAATTTAATAACTTCAGTTAATTGCACATACATTTACATTTCTATATTCATTCCCAGATTTATTTATTTATTTCCAATTATTTTATTTATCATTGTGGCACTCTCAGGTGTTCCATATTTCTATTGTGTTTTTATGATTGTAAAAATAAACTGGATGTTTTTATTATTGAATCCATGTCTCTGCTTGTTCATTTAGTTGAACGTGCCTATGTGGGGATTTATCATAAATCATTGAGCCGTACAAACAATTTCTTTGGGCGTAATTCCCAAAGTGGCGTAGTCGGGTGGTGTTATGCCAGGTCACACAAACAATTGCCAGTACTGTTTTCCATGGTGAATTGACTGGGCTTTATTTTGAAAAGGCACATTTCAGAATGGAGTCAAAAAGAAAAAGCGAAAAAGCCTAATACGCTCTCTATCAGCTAATCTGTCATCCAACCACATACAAAATGGGGTATACTGAGAGAATAGTGAAAGCAGACACTTGTAAAAACCCAAAAGGGTACTCACACAGTCAACAGTTCAGAACATAAATCACATTGTCAGTCAAATGACAAGTCATATGTGAAAATGTTCAATATAGCACACAGCAAAGTAAATCACATACAGCAATCAACTCAGCCAACTCACAACTCCTACACTCTCCCCAAGCCTGTGGGCTTCTTTTAAAACCATCTGATGAATGAGAATTCCTGTGAAGTGTGCTAAATGAGGGGGTTCCATTATCAATTGAGATTAGCGTATCCAGTGATGAGGAAAATACCATCTCTCCACCACCGGTCCCTTGGTTGCATCTCATAATATCATTATATTTTCAATACACTGAACAGAGATGGCTACATACTGCAGCTAAATTTAATCCATTGCCCCTATGCAGGCCATATAGACAATTTAAAATCAGAATCAGATACAGTGCAAACTGCTTGTAAGAAGAGTCTTTCCCAGAAGATTTTATACTTACAAATGCTATATTCATGTGAAGCACATTTAAATGAATCGAACATGCGAATTTGGGAAAAGGACTTCATAGATTACAAGCATGCTTTATTAACACAATATTTGTGAACAAAACTGTGCTTGAAATACAATAGTTATAGTAGGCCTACTGTAATTTTATGAATGTGAATTTCTACAAGAATACTAAGTGTATGCCCAATAATTATGCCACTGCTGCCAACTGTACATTGGAAACATGAAAATTGAACTCATTGAATGACTTACTGTCATTGTGTGATCTGAGAGTAAGTATGAAGCAATGCTACTCTTTCATAAACCTGTCCAGTGTTAAAGACAAGTCACAAACAGCTCTGCCACCATAATTTTGCCAGATTTTGTCCCTATCAATAACTGATATGTGGCACTTTGCACTGTGATCCATCTTCATTGATAGAATAGAGCCCTTAACAGTTGCCGGAACAACGCCAGGTAAAAAAAAAATACAATAAATCTGTATAATAATCAAATCAATATTTATTTATATAGCGCATTTCACAACTAGTTGTCACAATGCACTTCACAACAAAACCCAGCCTAAACCCCCCACAAGAGCAAGCCAAAGGCAACAGTGGCAAGGAAAAACTCCCTGGTGTAACTAGGAAGAAACCTTGGAGGAACCAGACTCAAGGGGGGAACTCCTCGGCTCAGGGTCTAGGGCTTAAAGACCAGCATGGTCAAAACAGCCAATGTCCATGATAATAGAATTAGCAGCAGCTAGATGACAGTCCAGATGTGGCAGCAATGATGGTGGGGAACCGGGCGCCGATGGCGGCGGGACCAGCTGGCAGCGGTGGTAAGGAGGGAGGGGCAAGCGGCAACGGACAGGAAGCCAGACAGCAACTCTCGAGATGCGGGGCATAAGTCCCGTCGGCAGAATGTAGAAAAAAGAGAGAGAGAAAACAGTTAGGGAAAGTGTAATAGAGCAGCAGGAGCACCAACTGGGGGGGGGGGGGGTTGGACAAGTGCCCTCGCCAGGAGTAATCTATGGCTGCATAGCTATGAGGACAGAGTTTGAGAAACCATGCAGTCATAACAATCCTACCCACCTATCAAGAGCCAGCCCAGGAAGATGGGGTCACAGCTGTTGACAGGTGACAGTAAGGAAAGGATGCCACCCCACATTACTCTATGGCTAAATGCTTCTCTGGTCCTGTCTCCAGACTATAGCTTGTTATAAGCCTGATCATAAAGGTGCGTTTTTAATCTAGACTTAAATATTGAGACTGTGTCTGATTCCCTTATAAATTTTGGCAGGGTGTTCCACAGTAGTGGCGCTCTGTAATGCCCTATACCAAATAAAAACCAGAATTGCATATTTACAATGAATAGTATTAGTCAACTTTTATCATAAACAAGCAACTGTTAATTACCTAATTACCAACAGAGAACTCAAGTAGCAATAACTGGTGGTATACAAAGAAATACATGAAATACTGTAGAATACTGTTGAGCCACCGGACAAGAAGGGTAATTGTGGTCAAGACACAGCTCATTGACTAAAATGGGAGAAACTAAAACCAAAAATCTCTTCAGCACTTAACATACTGTATATGGCTGCTTTTAGGAGAGTGACTAGATGGAAGCCACTTCTGAGAAAGGCTATCTTTAAGTCACACCTAGGCCCAGTTGCATTAAACCTCTTAAGGGAAATTTCCCCTTAAACTTGTCCCTTAAAACACCCTTAACTTTAAGTCGGTTGCATAGTACTAATTAAGTATTTTTTAAAGGATTTATTTAAGTAATGTTATTTCTCTTAAATATTATTTTCCATTTAAGCATTACCTTAAAATTCCCTTGCAAAAAACACCTTAACCCCCTTCGCGCAGATGCCGAATTTGGTCAATTCTCACCTATTTAGGGGGTGCTTTGTTTAAGGCTTTATAACTCCAGGTGTGAGCATCACATAAACTTGGTAAATGGCTTAAATGAAACAAGACAGCTGTACCATTTACAATTTAAGTCAAAATAAAGTGCCACAAATGCAAAGAAACTTTGCATTAAGTTTTTCTTTAGTTTGCAACAAAATACTGAGAGCTACATAAGTGAAACCAGTAATATATACATAGATATATATATATATATATACATTTCCTGGATCATAAACTCCATGTCCACAAGTGTGCAAGATCTGAGGATGATATGCAGAACTACTAAAGGTCTATGATGCAGAATATAGGCAGTGTACCCTGTTGTCCATTACTGTCTCCAAATCTATGCAAATGACTAAATTGTGCACTGCTCTAAATAAAATAAAAAATTATATATTTAACTACAAATCAACAGTTTTGGCTCATAACACTCACTTTTGCATCATTTCAAGTGGGAATTACTATATTTTCATCAGTATAGGGGGTAGATATCTATGGGTCCAAAACCCCTATGTAAAACATGTCATAAAATGAATAAAATTTGTTTTTGTCCATTATAAAGCATGTACATTTGCTCCTTCTGATGGTTTAAGCTAAAAACATTGATATCACAGGGTTACATACACCTAAATATGTAACCTAATCATTCACTCTTGTACCTCAATAAAACATCACTTTTTCCTGTACTCTACAGTATGTATACTTTTGTACGGTGGCTCTGATGTGCAAAACACGCAAAAAAACGAAAAATGAATACTTTCGGCTCTGAAGTGCAGATAGAGCCGCTGAAGTTCAAAACGCAAAAACAAGAAGAAAACACAAAAATAAATACTTTTGGCTCTGAACTGTAGATAACGCCGTTGAAGTGCAAAATGCAAAAACAAGAAGAAAACGCAAAAACAAAAACTTGCAGCTCTGAAATGCAAATCTATGAGGGGCCGTTTAGGCCATAATTCATGTTGGACCTCTCACATACATATATTCTCACTCTCACATACATATATTCTCTCTCACATACATATATTCTCACTCTCACATACATATATTCTCTCTCACATACATATATTCTCACTCTCACATACATATATTCTCACTCTCACATACATATATTCTCTCTCACATACATACATTCTCACTCTCATATACACATATTCTCACTCTCACATACATACATTCTCACTCTCATATACATATATTCTCACTTTCACATACATATATTCTCATAAGAGAATGTATGTATGTGAGTGATAATATATGTATGTGAGAGTAGAATGTATGTATGTGAGAGAAAGTATATATATATATATGGAAGGCACTTACATGAAACGGAAGTCACTTACATGAAACGGAAGGAAGTTCGTTTATGGAATTGTGATTGGCTCAGAAGCTGACTGGTACCATATATACAAACATAGATACCTCAGTTGCCCTATTCAAATCTTCACGGCCGCCAAATTAGGGCGGTCAAGATCTGTGTAAAAACAAACAGTACTGTATACAGGCACGACTTCACACCAGCGTTGGTGGGTATTATCGGCCTTTTTGCAGACACGCAAACTATAAACATTAACGGTAACGTTAACGTTAGCTGTTATGTTAAGGTGTAACCACCTTGATTGTGTTGGACTCATGCACCTGATGCAAATGACCCCTAGTTTTGTCACACATGCAAACAAGAGTGGAATAGAACTGTAACCAACGGTGAAGCCTTAAAGAAAGACTGACCACATAATTATGTTCTATGTTGTGCCTATTGAAGCACTTAATTGTTCAAGTTTTTGGGCGTTTTCAGCTCTTGGTTCTATTACTTTTTACTCGTAATTACCTTGTGCTTTCAACTTATCCCACAGGGATTTATGTGTGCAATCGTTTTTCTTAAATTACTTGAATGGAATATATTACTGGAATGTATCACTGTCACTTGTGGTAAGCCTACTATCAGTTGCACTGTGAACTTCATTGTAGGTTACTACTACCCCCAAACAAATTATATTATCCATTTTGTACATTTCATGTAAGTCATTTCTTTTTTGCTAAATAAAGACATTCAGAATTGTATTCATTGTAGCCTACATCGTTTATTGCATTTCACACAACATTACAGTCTAGGTACACTTGCGGTTTTCCATTAGAATCCACTATGCTCAATGTCATATTATGTAGGCTATATGCCGTGAGCACAACGGATGTGGAAATGTTGTAATATTTTTTACGTCTTACAGCCGATACCCATGCCATAGGACGCCTCTTTGTTAGCTCGCGATCTGACTTCCACCACTTTGCTTCCAAGCTGGAAAGCTGTAAAATCGCTCTCCATTTGCGATTAAAACTACATCCAAGATTTGCAGCTATGGCCTAATACGGTTATAATAATCAGAGCTACCAAGATAATAATTAAGAACCAACCTCTACTGCTTTCTAGCAGCTTTAAACAATAAAACCACCATTAGCTCTGACAACATTTTAACAACTTATGCATGCATGCATGATTGTTTCTTTTTACAGAACGTAGCCTAAATAGCTACATTTTCAATATTAGTATCGCTGCAACGTTACACAGCGGCTGATGCGACATATATCTACATTTTTATATCCATGGCTGGTAGGCTGTTGTCATAGTAGCTACTGTTGTCCGTGCACCATGGAGGGGGAAGACCAGTAACGTTATTAGCCTCCAACCGGCAATCGGAGTAATGCATAAATATTACCGTCACCTGAAACAGTCGGTGCTTCTTGAGAGGCCAGCATCAGCCCTGTAGCCTAGCCTACTCAGCGCCTTCTCACAACACAGCTGACAGCGAGATGAGAGCACTAGTTACACCGTAATGTTCACTCCTGAGTGTAGGCTAATGTCCACAGACACACCTTGACTCTCGGCAGAGGAAAACATAACAAATAACGTTAGCTTACTACTACGTTCATTCACTACGCAAACAGACCAGTGAACCGTTATAATTTGGTAATCATGTACTAGCTAATGCTAAAAAATAATCACATCACTTGCTAACGTTAGCTTGTTTAATGCAAGTCTAAGTAGCCACCCAGATAGCAAGCTTACGTCGGGCCGACGTCGGTTTTGGTCGGCAAGGTCGGCAGCCGAATTCCGCCGTAGAACTGACGTCGGCTCGACGTTGGTTCGGTCGGTAGAAAATCGGACGGCTGGTAAAACCAAAGGTCGGAAATCCTCTGTTTATCCGACGGTCAACCGACGTCGGCAGATTTTAACAATGAATTGTGCACTTCATGGTTTGTTTAGCATCGTCTATAGACGGAGTCAGTTTTCTCTTTTTCGCTGTAGCCTAGTTGTATAAGAAATGTTAAATTTTGCACGTAGCGTAGCTATTCGCACACAGCTTAGGCGACATTGTTTCCATATATTGTATCTAATTAATTTGTTAGTCTATGACATTTTCAGTAGGATAGCTAAACACAGCCTGACCTGGAGCAAAATAGGCTAATACAGCAGAACGCACGTGACACACAGGCTACGGATGGCACATAAAACACGGAGGGGTAGCCTAATTACAAAAGGTTTAGAGAAGTGGAATTTATGCCAGTTCAACTCCGCTGACATGACCTAGTGTGCCAAAAATGCTGATAACGTTGTCCATTGTTGCTCGTTTTGTTACCTTTTTATACAGTCTATGGTTGTTACAAGCAGTATAAGTAAAACTTTATTGCTCTTATAACATAAGATGGTTAACAGCTTTATCTAATCATTGTAATCCAATCTTTTTGTGCTTTTGACGTTAAGAACATCTATATTGAAATCTTAATTTGTTTTAAGTTTAAGGAAATGGATAAGTGGCTAATATTCGCCCATGAATTGCCTTATATGGAGGCTGTCACTTCCATTTAAAAGTCCATACGAACTCATACACGTCTCACTGAGCAAAAGCCAGAATCAAGCTGCAGGTTTTTACCGGGCTAGCCTGGCTACATTCCAACCGGTTAAACTTTTCAATCAAGTTTATCCGGTTTTTCACCTGAACGCGTTGCACCGATAATATTGGACAGGTTGGCAATAAAATAAAATAAAACGCTTTACCTCCACCTGACTGTGCATCTTGTAGGGGAACTGGATACGATGGCGAAGGATTATGCTGTTGACCACAATTGCAACGCAAGCAAATTTCGTTCAAATGTCTGTTTAATTAGCATATTTAAGATATAGAATTTCATCAATTTTTTGCAATTTAGAAAAAATAGTAGGCTACTGGGAGCATTCATTAGCCTACGTTCTAATTAAACAGCTTCATAGCCTACAATTGATTAATAGGCGTAACTAAAGTGTTTGTTTTTTACGGCCAAATTTGCTAATAGCCTACGAATGATTTACATAGGCGACAAATTCGTTCTGCTCACGTTTCATGAATGAAATGAGTGCAACATTAGCCTAATGAAAATAAATGTTTTTATCTTACGGCTTTCTGTCTAGCAGCTTTGAGCACTTTGCCCCCATTATGCTTTATTGAAAAAAACCTTAAATTGTCCATTCATTCAGATTTAAGGTATTAAATGGCTGGCTATTGTCAGCAGTTTAACAATGCATACAGGCTAATTGTTATTAATGAAAATTACGTAAGTTTGGGTTGCGCAATATGGATTCATATCCTTGGGTCATTGCTGAAAACGATTGTGCACTGGTGGGCAACTCCTGGAGGGCCGGTGTGTATGAAGGTTTTTGCTGCCACCGTCCATCCAAATGCAGAGAAGTTATAGTATCACTTGTAAGAGTACCAGATATCAAGAGTCTTTTGATGTTGTTGGGTCACAGACATCAGGACGTCATGGCATGCAAAGGATATGCAACCAAATATTAAAAATTATTACTTTATTCTATATATAAATGCAGGAGTGCCAATAATTGTGGCACACATGGTTTTGTTAGAAATAATTATTTCTTGATGAGGGATTTTTTTTTTCTCATAATAAATTAACTTCAATTAAAGATTGGATTTTTCAAATTTTTTCAGTAAACGGCAAATATTTTATAACCCTTTTTACTCATCTTTACCAGGGGTGCCAATAATAGTGGAGGGCACTGTATGTATATATATATATATATATACACACACACACACAGACGGTGACAATTAAAAGAAAAACCCCTACAGTGAGGGGGTCCGTTGGCTGTTATGCTGGGGGGGGCATTTTTCTGGCATGGTTTGTCTTCACCTGTCCCCTTAGAGGGAAGGGTCACTGCAAATCAATACAAAGTTATTCTGAGTGATCATTAAACAATAAGAATAAAAAATCAAATTGGTGTAATGGCATAACAACTGAAAAGTTTCTGTGACAAAATTATTGGCACCCTTTACAACAATTCCAATCAGTTTAGTTAGGAACTAGATTCTCATTTGCAGTGGAATTACACTCACCTGTGATAGCTTGCACATGGTCATATGATATAAATTAACAAAATATACGTTTTAAAGAGGAAAACAGTCCATTCTGAGTCCCTGTTACTTTGTGACAATGGTGAACCTGTGTCAATGCCTGTAATCTGCAATTGGAAAAAGGAATCCATTGCAATGGAATGCATTGCAATTGAAGACTGGGAGAAACTACCAGCAGAAAGGTGCAAGACGTTTGTAGATGACTACAAGATACGTTTGGAAGTTGTCATTATTACCAAGGGTTGTGCAACTAAGTATTAGAAAAGGGTGCCTTTAATACTGCAGGCCATTTTTTTTTCCTTCAGTGAATAATAAAAAATAAAAAAATTTAAACAGATATATTTTTCATTCTATAACTTTGAAAACCCAATAAAACTGTTGATCAAAAGTTGCTACATTTCCAATTATTTCTGAAGATATTGTACATTTTATACTTACAATGCAAGGGTGCCAATACCATTTGATGGAAATATATCAAATTAAAGCTGAAAGTCTGCGCTTTAACTTCAAAGTGACTGTTCCATTTAAAATGCAATGTGCTGGAGTACAGAGCCAAAATAACAAAAATTGTGTCACTGTCCAAATACTTATGGACCTGACCATAATATATATATATATATATATATATATGTGTGTGTGTGTGTGTGTGTGTGTCATAATAGAAAACGTACATCCTATGCCAGGCTCCAAAGCAACTACATTATGTAAGAACTGAAGGAGTTTTATGGTAGGTGACTGTAAATAATCTTTTTTCCCATACACTGGAAGGCTTACACTGTGTAGCTAGGTGTAGTATTTCACAATTGGATAAACCCCTCTGACAAAATCTGAAAAACAAATGCAAAAAAAAGCGTAGGACTATGATTTTTTAGTCAAATTTATGACAAACTAGAGCATTCAGTGACATTACACAAGATAGCCATCTTTTAACTAATACATTCCAGTTGGTTTTCCTATCATGAGTGCTTCACATTGTGGAGTATAAAAAATGTTGCAAGGATCTTTATACTCTTTTTTCCCCCAGCACTGTCCCAGAACCATCCTGAAGTATAATTTCAACTGTCCTGAACTGAACACCAATATAAATATTAAATCTAGTTTTTTTTGTTTAACATTATTACTAGTCTCTGTGTTCTATTAACATTCAGAAACATTAAAAACATGAAATTACAATAATCTGAACTGCACCAATGTTTTTAAAAATATTTTATTTAACCAGGAAGACCCCATTGAGATTGAAATTTATTTTACAAGGGGGGACTTGACATAAAACAAAGTTAGACAAGATAATTGACAATACAATTACAAGCATCAAACAGGGGATAAGTCAGTATTACAATTAAAGAGCATTGTATGAGCATATCCAACTTCAGCCTCTTTTTCCCCCCAATTTCTCTTGCAGCGGTCTGTTGTTAATCGCCACAGGTACCTCCGCCTTTGATCTAGTGATGAATCACATAATTCAAATTATGACAAAAACAGGCAAAGCTACATGATCTCCCCGAATCAATTATATTGCGCCCATTTAGACTCACAGAATTAAACTATGGGGAACAGAAGTAATCTATTGTAAAGTTTAAACCTTTAATTAACTTAACGTTATGTTTGTGCTGAATTGCTTAATTATGCCATCATACTGGCATGGTTTTAAGACTGATATATGTTTTTTTTAAAACATGTTTACGCCATATGAATACTTTAAATGACTGTCACAGCACTGTTTTGCAAGGGTAGGCTAAGTCTCGTGAAACAGAAGTTGGAAATTTATGAAAATTCTAATTTCATAAAGGAACGGTTGCTTCCGCTTAGCTTTGCATTCAACGGAAAAAACGAAGTAAGGTGCAGCTAACTTTGCTAACGACCACGGAAAAAATCCCTAAATTATCTACTCTCAACCAGGTAACCTAGTTAATAACGTGGCCAGTGTACTGCAATTGTTTTCATTTCCATCTTTTTTTACAGATAAACTAACGTTAACTTACGCTCGATAAGTTCATAGCTGGATATCGGTGGTCAGATAGAATACGTTAGCTAGCTGCTAACTTAACGTTACCCGCTAGCTAACTGTCTACATGTCATTTTAACTGGTATTAAAACTGTCGTTTAGTATTCAGTTAACGTTAACTAAACAAGCCAGGTAATACATTAACGTTACACTTTGAGCTACAAACAGCTTACATTAACGTTAGTAAAACAATGACCGAGTCTATCGGCACCAAAATATTGTCTGAAAGATCTATTCGGCGTTTAGTAAAGAGAAAAACTGATGCTGTAATGAATGAGATTACCAAAAAAAATTGTGACCCACCTGAAGATATGGCGATATCCGAATTGATTCACGATGACCACAGCTGTAGTGACGAGTCTGACTCTGACGGATCGGTTCAGCTTTACGCTCAATACGCTGCTGCATCACATCCATTGGGTCACAGTTTCAGGCTTGGCAGTGAGATGGATGACAGTTACTCTGTATCATCTGAGTCAGAGATAGAGAGTAGGCCAGATTTACGTACTGAACTCAAAGAGTGGGCTGCTCAGAGTAATATTCCATTGTGTCACATTTCCAGTCTTACATATACTGAGGAAGCATTTCCCAGACCTACCCAGGGATAGGCGGACCTTAATGTCTACTCCTTCCACAATATGGGATCAAATTAGGGTCAATAAGATTTTGCACTTGCAAAAAAGTTTTGTACTCACAGGTATAATTTGCACGTCTGTAAAAAAGTTTTGTGCTTGTGTAAACAAGTTTTGTAGCTGTAAAAATATGTTGTGCCTGTGTAAAAAAGTCTTGTAGCTGTAAAAATATTTTGTGCCTGTGTAAAAAAGTTTTGTAGCTGTAAAAATATTTTGTGCATGTGTAAAAAAGTTTTGTAGCTGTAAAAATATTTTGTGCCTGTGTAAAAAAGTTTTGTAGCTGTAAAAATATTTTGTGCATGTGTAAAAAAGTGTTGTACTCACAGATATAATTTGCATGTGTGTAAAAAAGTTTTGCAGCTGTAAAAATAATTTGTGCATGTGCAAGCATTTCTTCAACGGACACACAAATTTCCTACCTTCCCGTGTGACATTGACGTTACGAGGTTGCAACACTGAAGTTACAAGTTTACAACACTCAAGTTACGAGTACGAATTTTGACCCTACTTTTACGCCTGAGCTGAATAGCCAATCAGCAGGTTGCATATTGACTCGCTGTGCCCACCTACCATCCAATCAAGGCAATGGACTGGTCAGTGCAGGAGTTAACTAACTCCACAAGATGACAGTGAATGCATCATTTTATTTTGTTTTTTTTAAGGGTTTCCGTGCTGTTATACTTTTGACAGCTCCGCGTTATCATAGCTATGATGCAGCTTTAGCAAAAACGGGTATGTAGTAACAGACTAACCTTTTTATATTCATTCGTTTTTTGTTTTCAAAGAGGGCATTTCCCGGTAGAATTGCTGACTTGTGACGAAAGTGCCGCCGTGGTGATAGATTTACCTAAACATCTGTCAGATGTCGTCGTTTTTCACGGTAAGAAGAAATTTTATGACAACGTTAGCTAAAACGTTAGCAACGAACACAGAGAATAAATAATGCAAATTAAGTGGAATGGACGCAAAGCTGTCTTGATATATCTAACGTTAACTATGATATAAAACTTTTCATACGATATTAACCCACCTGTGTGCTGCCACGCTCCTCCATGTTGCTGTTTCCTTCTAGTTCTTCTGGGGTCCAAGATGATGCATTCACTGTCATCTTGTGGAGTTAGTTAACTCCTGCACTGACCAGTCCATTGCCTTGATTGGATGGTAGGTGGGCACAGCGAGTCAATATGCAACCTGCTGATTGGCTATTCAGCTCAGGCGTAAAAGTAGGGTCAAAATTCGTACTCGTAACTTGAGTGTTGTAAACTTGTAACTTCAGTGTTGCAACCTCGTAACGTCAATGTCACACGGGAAGGTAGGAAATTTGTGTGTCCGTTGAAGAAATGCTTGCACATGCACAAATTATTTTTTACAGCTGCAAAACTTTTTTACACACATGCAAATTATATCTGTGAGTACAACACTTTTTTACACATGCACAAAATATTTTTACAGCTACAAAACTTTTTTACACAGGCACAAAATATTTTTACAGCTACAAAACTTTTTTACACATGCACAAAATATTTTTACAGCTACAAAACTTTTTTACACAGGCACAAAATATTTTTACAGCTACAAAACGTTTTTACACAGGCACAACATATTTTTACTGCTACAAAACTTTTTTACAGACGTGCAAATTATACCTGTGAGTACAAAACTTTTTTGCAAGTGCAAA
Source organism: Synaphobranchus kaupii (assembly GCA_029718625.1). Taxonomy (NCBI): domain Eukaryota; kingdom Metazoa; phylum Chordata; class Actinopteri; order Anguilliformes; family Synaphobranchidae; genus Synaphobranchus; species Synaphobranchus kaupii. The sequence continues at coordinate 45,359,529 of CM056383.1, read as the reverse complement.
ATCTTATTGACCCTAATTTGATCCCATACCACAACTCCCATACATGAGGTTGCTGGCGGGCATTTTCATTATTTTGGTGTTGCAAATGGAATATATGATCAATTTGCATGTAATCCTGGTCTTGGCTCCAATTCCTGTCTCAAAATTCAGGTAAACATTGATGGATTGCCTTTGTTCAAATCCAGTAATGAACAGTTTTGGCCGATTTTAGGCCTAGTTGAAGAGGACAGTGAAAGAAATCCCTTTCTGATTGGTCTGTTTGTTGGAAAGTCTAAACCAACAGATTGCAATGCATACCTCTCAGACTTTGTTGAAGAGATGGACAGGCTTCAATCACAAGGTATCCTTATTGATGGCAAGGTCATTATGGTTAAAATTTCTGCATTTGTGTGCGATGCTCCTGCAAGAGCATTTGTCAAAAACATTAAACCACATAATTCCTACCATGGCTGCGAGAAATGCGATCAAGAGGGTGTTTGGGAGAATATAACGCATGACTTTCCCAGAGGTAGATGCTCACGTCCGCACTGATGAATCTTTCAAGCAAAAACTAGATAGGGACACCATAAGGGTGATAGTTTACTTATGAAAATGAATGTGGGAATGGTTTCTCAGTTTGTGTTAGATTTTATGCATCTGGTGTGCTTGGGGGTAATGAGGAGATGCTCTTGCTCTGGATGAGAGGACCACTTCCTACAAGGATTGGTTGTCAGAAAGTCCAGCTCATTTCGCCAGTGCATTTTTAAGCTTAGTGAGTCACTTGCCCAAAGAATTTGCCAGGAAAGGAAGAGCCCTGGCAGTTCTTGATCGGTGGAAAGAAACCGGAATTCCGTACTTTCCTACTGTACACTGGACCAGTTGCCATGAAAGGCACATTGCCTGATACACTGTATCAACATTTCCTTTTGTTGCATGTTGCCATAACTATATTGTGCAGTCCATCACTGTGTGTTACGTACAGTGATTATGCAGAGCAGTTGCTGGTCACATTTGTTCAGAACTTCATTTCACTTTATGGCAATTTTGTGGTATATAATGTCCATAGCTTGGTGCACTTGCAAATGATGTCAGGAATTTTGGACCTCTAACAAACTTTTCAGCCTTTCCATTTGAAAACTTCCTGCACAGTCTTGAAGAAAATGATAAGAAAGCCAATTTGTCCTCTTCAACAAGTAATCCGCCGGCTTAGTGAAAAGGAAGGTCTGGAAAAGAAAAGAAAAAGACAAAGTGGTGTCAAAAATGAACATTTTGACGGACCATTACTTAGCCATTTTCCATCAAACACACAACAATACAAAGAATTTTATTTTGAAAATGTATGGTTTCTGTGCACAAAGGAGATAATGCAACACTTCTTGATCATAACATATTTGTTGTAAGGAATATTGTTGTTTCAGAAGGCCAACCATTCCTCATTTGTCAAATGTTCAGAGATAATGCCCATTTTTTAGTTCACTTAAGCTCAATATAGCAGTTGTAGGAAATCTTAAATCGGAGCTCAGTGTTATTTCAGCATTTGACATCTCTACAAAAGTCATTCTCATGCCTTACAGAAATGGCTTTGTGTCCTATCCTTTGATTCACACAATGTAGATTAAACATTTCTTTGTGCATGTTGTATACAAAATACACCCTAGAATAATGCCCTCTATAAATGCAGAATTACAATATTCCCCAATAACCACAATTACACAGTACCTAACTAACAGGGATACTATCTACCCATTAAAATTTTTATATAGGCCTACACATGCACACTGTAATTCAGTTACCCACCCAATAAATATTTGTATTTAATAATTGTTTACCCCCTTTCTATTTATAAAGACTATGTATGCAGTGGTGGTCTTCACAGAAAAAAATGAAGTGGAAGTCGTACCAACAAACTGGGTTGAGTTTAGATAAAAAAATAGTTTCTGGCCCTCTTATAAAAATGCAACCCCAAATTAAAAGAGCTGTAGAACACTGCGAAGAGCCCGACGAGGAATGGTATGAGTTCTTTGTTTCGGTTCTCAGAGAGTACGGTAAGTCCCTTACATTTATTTACATTGTAATCATTTCTGTTGAACATGAGAAGTCTATAGAATGGTTTTTCTGTAGGGCTATACGCTAATTCTATACCCCACCCCACAGTGATGACCTAAACCTAATACAATCCACATTATGACTATCCAATCAGACAGTATCTAGCCAAACCAATTAGCCCTTTGTACTTACCTTGTCTTTACTACTACACTGCTATCTACTCTGCTTAAGTATTAAACTTACACTGACCCCAGTATTGTTATACAACACATGTTTTGTTTCGTTTTAAGCGACATACGAGAAGGCCAGAAAGAAGCTCATTAAGGCAACAAAGAGATGACCTTGAAAACGACAGATGATGACAGAGCTAGGAAAAGAAAGTGAATTTTAAGTTAATCCTTTCATGCATGCTGTCCACAAAGGTACAGATATTCAAAGGTGGTTTTTACCAATTGAAACTAGTTCCTGATCTCCCAAATAAAAAATGATAGGTTCCTTGGTCCTTTAGCTACAGTATATTTTGATTAGTTTGATATGTTCTGTCTATCAACATTTGTCTTTTATGTCAGTGATAAACACTTGTTCTGGTGTTTAAGCCATTTTGTGTTCATCCAAATAACTCATCCCTCTTAACACAATTTCTCACTTGCCAGTCATCAAACATTTTCTGCCACTATTGTGTAGTAAAAGTTAATAAACTTTTATGTAGTAAAAGTTAATAAATCAAATTTATTAAAAATTCATTTTTGAAAGAGTTTTTAAACAAGTGCTTGGAGGTCATAAAAATATTTGAATTCTCCCCCCCCCCCCCCCCCCATCATTCTTGCATGATAGAATTAATTAAAAAAAAGGCAATTCTTTCCAATGGGTCAATTTACTATGATATTAATTTCTCTTTGCTTTTATCTGTCCCACAGACCATCTGCAAAAGTCATGGAGAGCTGGGAATGTTCCACAATTCAACCGCCCCCCAAATTTCCATCTTCGCCAGCATTAACACTAACACCTACAACAACTTTTAAAGCACCTCGAAAAAGGTATGCAGAATTGAGCAGTATGCATTTCAAATATGTGTGTTGTTCTAAGCACTAAGGTCTCTTTGAAGGGTTACTACTTCTGCCTGCAAGATCCTGTTGAGCTGTTAATTGTAGTAGACTTGGGTTCCATAGTGATGAACTGGAGTGTCATCTATGAATGTTTAGATGTACCTCTTTCTGTAGGGTGTGCCGGTAACAGAATTTGCATACTCGGTTAACCATTCTTAAATTAACCGCGGTAGACTGCTAAACCGGGGTGGGGTTTGCACATTTTCCTTTGCCATTTTCACTTGCTTCAATTTTTAGTTGGAAAATTTTAGACGTTTCAGCAACATTGATATCAACAGCAGCTGATGAATGTCCTTTTGCCTGTATTTTAGAGTTTTATTGTGGTCTAATATATGAGTGAATCGATGTTGGTGTATATGACTAATTAGCTGATTGAGCCAGCGTAACTGGTTGCAGCAAAAAACTCCAGGACTTGAGTTGCCCACCCCTGTTCAACAGTTGAGTTGTTTCCCTGTTGGGAAATAGTAGCTATACTATTGTCTTACCATGATATGCTCAAATAAATGAATTACCTTTTTTTAAACCGACGGTTAATTGGTTTTTGCCGTCATAGGGGCATGCTACCTGGGTTAACCAATTGCCGGCACAGCCCTATTTCTGTACAGTAATGTCATGCAGATCAATCTGTACATTATTAATTACACAGATCACAAACAACAGATGAAAACACAGTATCAAGAAAATACCCCAGACTCCTAACCCCACCAGTCCTAATTCCATCCTCCTCCACCCAGTGTTCCTGTCATCCGGGTAAATAAATATTTTGCTTTCCTCATCACACAAAATTATTACATGTCATTAGACCGTACACTTCACCAATTTAATTTTATATATGTAAAATGACCATATACAAACTAACCCTATTCTTTATCAGCTTTGAATTTTATCCCAACACTGCACACTACATACTGTCCAATGAACTATGGTGCTCACCGTGACACATTTTTTGTTATTTTGGTTCTGTACTCTAGCACTTTGAGTTTGAAAGGATACAATGACAATGAGGTTGAACTGAACTGAACTGTTTAGAAATTATAGAACCTTTCATACATAGTCCCCCCCCATTTTCGGGCATCAAAAATATTGGACAGTTTAACATAATGTAGAATAAAGCAATCATTTTTAATATTTGGTCACATATCCTTTGCATGCCATGACTTCCTGATGTCTGTTACCCAGCAATATCAAAAGACTCTTGATATCTTATTTTCTGGTACTCCTACAAGTGATACGTACAATGTACGAAAGGTTCTATAATTTCTAAACGGTTCATCCGATATGGATGAAAATACCCTCAAATTAAAGCTGACACTCTGCACTTAAACCTTTTCATTGTCATTGTATCCTTTCACACTGAAAGTGCTAGAGTACAGAACCAAAATAACAAAAAATGCGTCACTGTCCAATGAATTATGGTGCTCACTGTATGATGCATCAGTAGCACAATAAATGGTAAAATCATATTTTGCATTAAAAAAATGAAAACAATAGACTGCACTATTCACAAGATATTAACGGTTTGATCAATGTACTTACATAGAAAGAGATCGACAAATCTTTAAGGTGCTGGAGGAGATCAAGGCACAAGTGCACCAGAACACCGCCATCCTCCATGCCATATTGAAAAGGCAACCTCTGCAGGACTCCTTGCCAGATGTCTCTTTCAGGTTTCCTTTGAGAACAAGAGAGGACATCAGCAACTTAGAGGAAATCCTGAAAAGCAAAACAAAAGAGAATGCTCTGGTATGTAAATCTCTTATACATATCAACATGACATTGAAGAGTAATAAGAATTTATAGAGCAAATGGTGAGAAATTTCTTTTTGGTTTTGCGAGGGTCACCATGACTGACATGCTTTAGAAAAAATGGTGACTAGTTTTTTCTGCTAATTATTTGTTATTGCAAATGAAATTAAACATTTTTGAATTCAAGTGGCCTCTATTTGACACACAATGACACCCAACATCTCAGATTGTTCTGAAATGTTTCCAGTAGTTAGAAAGAGTTAAGAAGCAGTCATGCAACTTTATTTTGTAAATATATACATTTTATCTTTGAGAAATCAAGATAATTGATTGTGCCAGAAATGGACATTTTAGCTTGGTATAATCCCACCTGATTCTAATAAGTGATTATCTTATACTTATCTTATCTGTTTCTATCTACAGGACATATTTCAGAACAATCCGAGATAGTAGGTTTAGAAATCCACTTCTTTGTGTGAAATTAAATTGAATGATCCAAAATGTTAAGACTAATAATGATTCAAACTGAACCAAACTTTTAGCTGCAGCAAAAAAGCATGGAGTTACAGAGGCTGAGTGCGAGTGCCACATAAAGCAATGGCTGAAGCACAGCAGTGACCGAGATGGAGGGAGAAAAAACAGACAACACAAGGCAGTAGAAGGTAACTCTAGTTATCAGAAAGAGCTTTCATATATAGACGGTTACATTGTGACATGTTGAATCACTACACTTACTTTTCAACAGCAGCATCATTCAAGAGGGTGATCTCTGACACAACCGACTCTGACTAAAGAAGGCAGTAAGTTCCATTGTTGAATTCTCTGAAATGCACAATATGATTAAATTAAATGTATTCATTTATTTTACATTTTTTGTTACAGATTACATCACCCGACCCTGGATCTTTTTTTTTTTTTTTTAACATAGTTTTTTGTATTACATAATGTGTTGTTTATTGATCATTCTTTATTTAATTGTTGATTGTTTAACTAAACATAATGGGCTCTATTTTAATAAACCAAACGCAATGGTGAACGCAAGAGTAATCGCTTGGCGGTATCGCTCTGAGGGCGTGTCGGCGAGAAATTTGGTAATTTCATGACGGCAATCTTGGCGCACCTTATGGCGGTATTGCTAAAAGGCTGGGTTTAAACGTCCAAGGTGTGTCTCTATGGTAGCCAATCAAATTGTTGTTCTCATGCTTTAAAACGCAATCGCGTTGGAACGCAATCGCTCCATGCAATTTCATAATGAGCAACCCAAACGCACTGGACCGTCAACGACAAGATTTTCCGCACAGGAATCAGACATACTTGCAACAGAAGTACAGGCTAGGACTGTAGTAATTTATGGATCACAATCCACACCACCTCGTCTCCCAGAAGTTCGGAAGGCACGGGAGGAGGTGGCGAATGCATTAATTAGCCTACATTAGGTGATGTAGGCATAATTATGATTCAAATGGTAGGCTTATGATTCAACTGTGTCAATGTGTAATTTATATATTATAGGCTAGTGGCCTACATGATCGAAAGTTTCTTGTAAGCTGTCCTGTTTTATTCTAGTAGTTTAAATTAAAATTAATTAATTAATAATAATTATAGGCTATTTGTTCATTAAATGGAAGTGTAATGTTGGCATCACCTATAGACACTACATAGAACTACATGACGAATAAGTTACCAAATTGCCAGAGTCTATTGCGTTTCCGCTAAGAGGTGGTTCCAGCTGATCATAACGCAATGGGTTTTCGTTGGTTCAAATTGTCACTGAGCCGAAAGTATTTTAGAACACGCCCCAGACAGCGCCACCCATCCCACTGCAGCGCAAGCGAAAGGATGTTATGTTGAGAATTTGTTGATCCTAGCGGTATTGCTGAGAAACGCCATAGCGCCAGTTTTAAGACATTGATGCTGTCAACAAGCTTGCGTTTGACTATACCGTCCCCTTGCGCTGGTTTGAAAATAGAGCCCAACATGTCATATGTAAAATGTATATATATATATATGTAGATCAATTAATTATTCTTGTGCATTTTATTTTACTATCCCATGCATTTCATTACTTAATGTGTTTGTATTATAAGTAGTTCTTTGTGTATTTAATTGTTGATACTTTGTCATAAAATATATATTTCTGTTCAAAAAACTGTATGCAGCTGATCAGTTAATTATCCCTATGCCAACATATTTGGTAATACAAGCCCTGCTGCGTACAAGATAATCAGGTATGTATCTTTTAAAAAAAAAAAAAGATGCATTTATTCATTATTTACAGATTTAACATTTTTGGTCCAATCCAGCAGTAACAGGTGCTTTAACAGATAAAGGTCTTAAAGATCAGTTGGTTACCATGGTAATTGAGGTCGTCTGGAACAGGAAATGTGAACCCCTGCAGCTTTCCAGGACCATGAGTGAGTGGCTTTCCACTGACCTAAATGATGACTGCACTCTTTACAAACTTTCTATTTGTAAATGTATTCTAAAATATAGGCCATACAATTAACTATTTAAAATTTTCATTGGCTTGTTCTTGATTAAGCTGATATTTAGACTAACTCTAGTGTATTAGTCTCCCCTCAAACAAATCCACTGAAATCCGAACTGCCAGGAAATAACCATGGACCTGAATGTTTACTTGAGGTTTATGATTTATAGGCTAATGCATGTACCCTTACAACTGCTTCAGTTTTTCCGTAAATAATGACAAGATTGAAATGTACTTACCATGTTTAAAAATGACGTTTTGGTCATTTTCATCCGAAGTAATATTCCTGCTGATCCTCTTCTGAGTTGGAAAATTGAGAATTCAAACTCGTTTCTCCAATTTTCTGATTTACCGTTTGTCTTTTGAAAGTTGAAAATTGCATTGTTGGTGTGGGTGGGAAAACGGGTAAAACCTATTTTCTAATATCAACGATAAAGGGACGGACTCACTCAACCATTACCGTAGGGGAGCGATAGCGTCACCAAAATACTTAGGCCTATTTCTTATTGGTGACTGGGGCTTTATTTAGCCTTTTACAGTGCAGGATTAGTGCCAAAAATAAGACTAGGCCTACTCAGAGGCAGGTGGAGCATATAACCTATCTTACTCGAAGCTGTCTAGCGACTGATAAGCTGGTAAATGAGAGATGGTCTATTGATTCACCGACGCTCGTAGCTCAGATAATATGCCTATAGTTTAGCTATGCACTGGATTTGCAACTGACATGGCTGGTCACTAGCATTCCTAGGCTGGTCACTATAGTCTGTGGAATAGGCTATCATAAAGTTTAATGCTCGATCGGTTTTGCTTGATCATTCAAATCTTTAAACAGATTTTTAACGTAGTAATGAAACCAGTGGACTGTAATTAATCAATTGGAAGCTATGGTTTTTAGTTTTAATGGGGTAAAATGACGTAAATATTTTTACTTTGACAAGCCGGTTATGAATTTCTTATCCACGGTGCCCCCCTAGTGGTAGTCGTCGACATCTCAATTAGCCTACAGTATTCATATTTTTCTGAAATTATAAATTACAGGTTAAACCCCAAAAATTATTCCGTAACCTTCATCTTGCCACAGTCACAGACAATAAAATGCATAAAACGCACCGTTTCTACATGCTAAAAAAATCATGTTCAGATAAGAAAAATAATAGGCTACGCTATATTATTAAAAAGTTATAAACAAAATTTCGGTTAGGCTACAGTTCACCAATGTAGTATTATGTAGGCTACTCGATTCTGACGTCGTAGTTTGCAGCAAGTATTTTGATGATGTTTTGATATGGGTCAGATGAAGGAGTAGCCTATTAAAGAAAGTTAGTGTCATCACTGAAACATCTTAAGTTAGGAACAGCGACTACAGTGGCTGGGTGGGGAAACTATACTGGGTAGTTCACTGTGGGGTTTTTTTTATAAGAAAAAAATGTATGATTGAGGCGAGGCCCGTTTCATGTGAAAGGAATGAAACATAGCAAAGGCCGCATGCCTAGGCTATACGTGTATCATTTTTTTCTTCTTTTTTTACATCTCCGCAGATCACATGGAAATCGAGGAGTGATAACGACACTTTAGCCTAAACCACCAAGTGTGCACCTGTATGTCTGAAAATGACTATAAACTATGTATATAGTTTATTGGCTACTGCAGATTATTTTAAAGACATTATTGCGAGTTGGCGAGAATGTCCATATGGAACCTATTGTACTGATCCAATTGTGCCAATAAAATTGCTTTGACTTTGAGTTTGTTCATTCATTTTATAGGCTAGGTTTATATATTATAGAAAGCATATAAGCCCCTCCAGTCATCTTATTTTTGTATAATGTAGGCCAATACTCAACCGCACTAGCCAATGGTTTAAACAAACCTGAAAAAAGGTTTTAAAATGAAATGTTCAGAGTCGCCTATATGCGCCTGTACGGCCAAATGGTCGTTTTGCCGACGTCCAGCCAACGTCGGCCCGCTGGCCAAAATTACGTTGGCCCGACGTCACTTACATTACATTTATTTAGCAGACGCTTTTATCCAAAGCGACGTACAGTAAGTGCGTACAGAGACATCATCATCATTACAGAACAGACAAGGCAAAGCACATCCTTTGCATAATGTAGCAGCTATCCCTAGCAATGAACGTTGACTGTAGTTCACAGTAAGCTGTGGGCAAATCAGCAACACCACACTCATTCCAAATACTATTATAAACTATACTATTATAAACCATTCCAAATACTATTATAAACTATGCTATTATAAACCATTCCAAATACTATTATAAACTATACTATTATAAACCATTCCAAATACTATTATAAACTATGCTATTATAAACCATTCCAAATACTATTATAAACTATAATAAACAAACAGGAAAACACAGGGAGCAGGGAACTGATATTCCTAGGTGAGGATATCAGTCAAGGTGGAGTCTGAAGAGGTGTGTCTTCAGGCCTCGACGGAATGCAGGCAGGGTTGGAGTAGAACGTAGGGGAATGGGAAGTTCATTCCACCACTGAGGTGCTAATGTGGAAAAACTCCGCAGTCGGGACAAGCGAGAGCCTTTGACACGGAGGGGGGGAAGTGCCAGTCGCCCTGCTGTAGAAGAGCGAAGTGGTCGAGCAGGAACATAGTTCTGGATTAAGTCCTGCAGGTAGGCGGGGCCTGTCCTATTTGCTGCAGTGTAGGCCAGGGTCAGAACTTTGAACCTGATCCTGGCTGCAACTGGCAGCCAGTGGAGAGACCTCAGCAGGGGGGGTTACGTGGGAAAATTTCGGGAGGTTGAACACAAGCCGGGCAGCTGCATTCTGGATGAGTTGAAGAGGCAGAATGGCGCAGGCCGGTAGGCTTGCGAGCAGGGAGTTGCAGTAGTCCAGGCGTGAGGTGACCATGGTCTGGACAAGAAGCTGGGTGGAGTAGGTGGTCAGGTACGGTCGAATCCTCCTGATGTTGTACAGGAGGAACCTGCAGGACCGTGCCGTCGCCCTGATGTGCTCTTTGAAGTCCAGCCGGTCGTCCAGGACCACCCCCAGGTTCCTTGCAGAGCGGGAGGCAGCCACCACGGTCCCATCAACGGTGATGGAGAGGTCATGTAGTGGGGAGGTCTTGTACGGCATGAAGAGGAGCTCTGTCTTGTCAAGGTTGAGCTTCAGGTGATGGGTAGCCATCCACTCAGAGATGTCAGTCAGACAAGCAGATATCCTCTCCTTAACCTGTGGGGTAGAGGGAGGGAAAGAGAGGAAGAGTTGAGTATCGTCAGCATAGCTATGGTATGAGAAGCCATGTGAATGGATTACTGAGCCAAGAGACTTAGTATACATAGAGAACAGCAGAGGACCCAGTACAGATCCCTGCGGGACTCCTGTAGACAGGGGACGGGGAGCAGAGACGGAACCCTTCCAGGAGACTTGGTAGGATCTATCAGTGAGGTACGATACAAACCAAGAGAGGGCAGTTCCAGAAATGCCCATCTCAGCGAGTGTGGAGATCAGGAGTTTGTGGTTGACCGTGTCGAATGCCGCAGACAGGTCAAGGAGAATCAGAACAGAGGAGAGGGAGGAGGCTCTAGCGGTGGCGAGTGCCTCAGTCACAGCCAGGAGAGCAGTTTCGGTGGAATGGCCGGTTCTGAAGCCAGACTGATGCGGGTCAAGCAGGTTGTTCTGGTGGAGAAAAACAGACAGTTGGTTAAGGACAGCACGTTCAAGTGTTTTGGACAGGAAGGGCAAGAGAGATACAGGACGGTAGTTCCTGACATCAGCGGGATCTAAGCTAGGTTTTTTAAGGAGTGGGGTTACACGGGCAGTTTTAAAGGCAGCAGGAACATGGCCACAGATTAGGGAGGTGTTAATAACGGAGGACAGATATGGAAGGAGCTCAGCAGATATAGACTGGAGGACTGCTGAAGGTATGGGGTCTAGTGGACAGGTGGTTGCGCGCTGGCGCGTCACCAGCTCGAACACATCGGAGTCCTTCAGAGTCTTGAAGGACGACAGTGTAGCGATGGGTACAGTATGGGGGATGTGGGGTGTCACCGGATGCGTGAAGGAGTTCCGGATCGCAGCCACCTTCCCCTCAAAGTGGGTCAGGAAGTCATCTGCAGAGAGGGAGGAGGGTGAAGGGGGTGGAGGGGGGGGTGAGCAGGGAGGAGAAGGTGGAAAAGAGTTTACGTGGGTTAGATAGACATGTATCAATTTTCGACTGGAAAAATGAAGTTTTAGCTGATGTAGTTGCAGCTGTGAAGGCTGCCAGCAGAGTGTGGTAGGAGGCCAGGTCATCTGGGGATCTGGATTTCCTCCACTTTCTCTCAGCGGCTCGTAGCATGGTTCTGCTGGATCTGAGAGAATCCGTCAGCCACGGGGAAGGGGGTGATAGTCGGGCTGGTTTGGAGACAAGAGGGCATAGTGAGTTGAGAGACTGAGAGAGGCATGAGTTAAACACAGAGGTGGCGACATCAATGGGCATTTTAGCAAAGGTAGCAGGTGGAGGAAGTGCAGAGAGAGCAGAAGTAGTGAGAGAGGTGTGAGAGAGGGTGCGGAGATTTCTCCTGAACATAACAGCGGGTGGGTTGTTAGCGGATTTGAGGGAGAGTGGGCAGGAGAGAGAAAATGAGATAAAGAAATGGTCCGATACGTGGAGGGGGGTCACCGTGAGTTCAGATGTGGCGCAACTCCTGGTGAGTACAAGGTCCAGTTGGTTACCACCATTGTGGGTGGCAGGCGATGGGGACTGAGTGAGGGCAAAGGACTGGAGGAGTGAGGTGACACTGGATAGCTGGGCGCTGTCTGGTTGGAGGTTGAAGTCTCCCAGTAGGATTACTGGGGTACCATCCTCAGGGAAGGAGCTCAGGAGTGTGTCCAGTTCATCCAGGAAAGCGCCGAGCGGACCTGGGGGGCGATAGAGAGCAACAATGTTAAGTGCAGATGGGTGAGTTACAGTGACTGCATGAAACTCAAAGGAGGAGATATTCAGGCAGGGTACAGTGGGAATAGAGAATTTCCAGGACGTGGAAATGAGCAAACCAGTACCCCCGCCTCTGCCTGAGGCCCTGGGGGTGTGGGAGAAGGAGTAGCCAGCAGACAGAGCAGCTGGAGTGGCTGTGTTATCTGGAGTGATCCAGGTCTCAGTGAGAGCCAGGAAGTGGAGGGACTTCAACTTGGCATATGCAGTGATGAAGTCAGCTTTCTGGACGGCTGACCGGCAGTTCCATAGTCCACCCACCACTGAGAGTTCCTTATGAGAGGACAGCGGTGGGTAGACCAGGTTAGCCGGACAGCGTCTGCGGTGGTTGGGCCTCCAGGAGCGAGGCATGGAGCACAGAGGAATGGGGGTTAGACACATGGTAGGGGGTGAGAAGACAGGTTAGGTGGGGGAGGATCATTACAGACTGTTCAAATTACCGACGTCACGGCAGCCTCTACTTTAATTTATAGAGTTGGCTAATTTCTCGATTGCACTCAGCTGCTTGCAGGGCTAATTCACTCAGGTGAATCTATTTGCGATTAGCAACACAAAACACTAGCAATTTACTAGACCTAGAAACACAAAGCAAGTAAACAAGTGGTCGGTAATGCTGCAATTTACATTAACTAAACCGTGACTACACTACAAACAGTTCAATCAGCTAACGCACAGCTGAACCAAATGAAAAAGACGATACTTAATCCTATCCGACGGTAGATTGACAACGCGGGTCTGCTTGCACTCTGAACTAGGAATGCTAAACACGCTATTTATTCACTCAGGTGAATCTATTTGCGATTAGCAACACAAAACACTAGCAATTTACTAGACCTAGAAACACAAAGCAAGTAAACAAGTGGTCGGTAATGCTGCAATTTACATTAACTAAACCGTGACTACACTACAAACAGTTCAATCAGCTAACGCACAGCTGAACCAAATGAAAAAGACGATACTTAATCCTATCCGACGGTAGATTGACAACGCGGGTCTGCTTGCACTCTGAACTAGGAATGCTAAACACGCTATTTATTCACTCAGGTGAATCTATTTGCGATTAGCAACACAAAACACTAGCAATTTACTAGACCTAGAAACACAAAGCAAGTAAACAAGTGGTCGGTAATGCTGCAATTTACATTAACTAAACCGTGACTACACTACAAACAGTTCAATCAGCTAACGCACAGCTGAACCAAATGAAAAAGACGATACTTAATCCTATCCGACGGTAGATTGACAACGCGGGTCTGCTTGCACTCTGAACTAGGAATGCTAAACACGCTATTTATTCACTCAGGTGAATCTATTTGCGATTAGCAACACAAAACACTAGCAATTTACTAGACCTAGAAACACAAAGCAAGTAAACAAGTGGTCGGTAATGCTGCAATTTACATTAACTAAACCGTGACTACACTACAAACAGTTCAATCAGCTAACGCACAGCTGAACCAAATGAAAAAGACGATACTTAATCCTATCCGACGGTAGATTGACAACGCGGGTCTGCTTGCACTCTGAACTAGGAATGCTAAACACGCTATTTATTCACTCAGGTGAATCTATTTGCGATTAGCAACACAAAACACTAGCAATTTACTAGACCTAGAAACACAAAGCAAGTAAACAAGTGGTCGGTAATGCTGCAATTTACATTAACTAAACCGTGACTACACTACAAACAGTTCAATCAGCTAACGCACAGCTGAACCAAATGAAAAAGACGATACTTAATCCTATCCGACGGTAGATTGACAACGCGGGTCTGCTTGCACTTACCGACGTCGGGCCAACCAAAGTCGTGACGTTCCACCGACGTCGGCCCGACGTAAGCTTGCTATCTGGGCAAGGCCGTTATACGAGGCATTGCTTTTGTTGGTTAGTTAGCTAACGTTAGCAAGTGGTGTGATTATCTTTTAGGATTACTACATGGTTACGAAATGATAACGGTTCATTTGTCTGTTTGCACAGTAATTAAACTTAGTAGCAAGCTAACGTTAGTTGTTACCTTTTCCTCGACCGAGAGTCCCAGTTGCCAAAGTGTTGTGGAGTGTTATATCGTGCAGGATGGCAGACTGTCTCCGAACAAGTCCAAGTTGACCTGCTGAGGATTAGCTACAGGCGCAGAATGACACAGCGCTGACCTGGCCTCAAGAGATGAGGACAATTCTGCCTGTTTTAGGCAGTGATAATATATTATGCATTACTCCGATTTCCTGTTGTAATACCCTACATGTATCTGGTCTTCCCCCTCCACGATGCGTGGGAACTGAGCCTGTATGGCATATTATAGTAACAGTGCAGACGTAACTTAACAGGGCGAATGGGAAAATAAGGAACCCAGTAGTTGTTTATATTGATGGTACCAGCCAGCTTCTGAGCCAATCACGATTCCATAAACTAACTTCCTTCCGTTTCGTGTAAGTGCCTTCCGTTTCGTGTAAGTGACTTCCGTTTCATGTAAGTGCCTTCCATATATATATATACTTTCTCTCACATACATACATTCTACTCTCACATACATATATTATCACTCTCACATACATACATTCTCTTATGAGAATATATGTATGTGAAAGTGAGAATATATGTATATGAGAGTGAGAATGTATGTATGTGAGAGTGAGAATATATGTATGTGAGAGTGAGAATATATGTATGTGAGAGAATATATGTATGTGAGAGTGAGAATATATGTATGTGAGAGAGAATATATGTATGTGAGAGTGAGAATATATGTATGTGGAAGTGAAAATATATGTATGTGAGAGTGAGAATATAAATATGTGAGAGAATATATGTATGTGAGAGTGAGAATATATGTATGTGAGAGTGAGAATATATCTATGTGAGAGAGAGAATATATGTATGTGAGAGTGAGAATATATGTATGTGAGAGAGAATATATGTATGTGAGAGTGAGAATATATGTATGTGAGAGGTCCAACGTGAATTATGGCCTAAACGGCCCCTCATACAAATCAGTGAAATCACAAGCATAAGTAAACGCGAGCGCCTCTGAAGTGCCAGACCATTACAGACCATTAAAAAAACAGACACATAGGCTGTTACCGGATATGATCCCTTCACATATTTGATTCAACCATAGGGATTCAACTTCATCCAAAAGCTTTTGAATGGGTGACCTTTTCTCACAAACAAGTAAACAGGTAAAACCTACAAGTTGTAGTAGCCTACAAGAGTGTGACATATTACGAACTACTCTTTATTTTTGTTAATTCCATCTTCATAATCTACACTTTGTAACCATTGTTACGTCCCAAAGTTCGCCGGAGTTATAATAAATCCAGTGAACACACTAATAAAAACACACAAAAGACACTAACCAGAAAGAGCGAACATGAAATTTTTGGCCAGGCAGTGTATAAGACAAAACGCACAATACATTACCACACTTACAGGATGGACAGAACAGTAGGCAGTCTAGAACTAAGGTAGCCTAACCTGAAACAATGCTACTTAGGCTACTCTCGACCAAGAGGCAGGAAAAAGTGAGTCTTCCGGCAATTCTAAGCTGAGCCTAGCTAAAAAGGGGTTTAGCAAAAACAAAGAAAAGAACTGTCTGTCCACCTGCAACTTCAAACAGAAAAATACACCGACAAGACAACTTAATCTAGTGACAAAACAAGGCAGCAAATGAATGATGTAGAAAACGAGCCAGCGAGAGAAAATGGGAGAAAGAATCTGCACAGCAATTCGGCTTTTATTCATTTGGCCATCGTCGCCGCAGGTGCACCTAGAGAAAACACAGACACGCAGACTCCACAAAACAACAGCGTGTAACACCATTGTCATATGTCAACTGATTGATATTCTCTATAAAAATTAAAAAAATATTATGAACTACTTCCTCACTAGTTTGGACAGAGTTTTGCAGGATTTCTTTCGCACACTGCTTGCAAAGTGAGTGGACAGGGCACGTAGTATACGGGTCTGAGGACAGGGGGCAGGGAACAAGGATCATAATATTGCACTTCAGAGGCACTTACACTTCAGAGGCACTCGCGTTTACTTATGCTTGTGTTTTCACTGATTTGCACTTCAGAGCTGCAAGTTTTTATTTTTGTGTTTTTGCGTTTTGCACTTCAGCGGCTCTATCTGCACTTCAGAGCCGAAAGTATTTGTCATGGTTTCAGGTGTGCTCTGCCCTACTTAAGCTCCGTTAACTCATTGTTCGGGGCTTTTGTGTCATTCTTGCCACAATAAGCCAGGTAACGCGGTATAGGATTTCAGGCGACCACTTGTCCTTTTGAGTTTCAAAAGAATACGCGGGACTTGCCTGTAGAGTGTTGGAGAATTCAGTTTTTAGGTTTTTGTTCTCCTTTACACTTTATTTCCTGCCTTGGTTTTCTTTTCCCTGTCTCGCTACTAGACAATACCTCGGTTTCGCCTCGTTTCCGTTTGCCTTTTATTTTAGCTCTTTGATAGTTATTGAGCTAGAGGCAATTCTTTTATTTTCTATTCTCTGCTCGAGTCTACGAGCTTTACCCTGTTTTTTGGGTTGCTATTAGTTTGGCTTATGCCGGGATTCTTTTCCCTTTTTGTTTCTTTTCTCTGCTCGAAATCTACGAGTTGTCACCCACTTATCTGGGTTGCTATATTTTGGCAGTACGCCGGGAGTTATATTCCCTTTCTGTTTATTTCTCTCTGCTCCGTTGACAGACTCCCTTCACCCTTTTTAGTGGTTGTTTCTCACGCTTCGTGGAACAACTTTCAGATCCCCTTTCAGTCGTGTCTGGTCCTCCGAACCGACCCTTTACAGTACACAAAAGCCAAAATGGAGGTACCAGCGACTCCGTCAGGAGAGGATCAAATGACGGCACTGACTGCCCATGAGGAGGGGCAATCGGGCTCTCGAGGCACAACGAACAGGCCATGTCATTACAACAGGGTCAGTTAGTTGATCAGCTGCGGAACCAGGAGGGTTGGTTCCGTGAGTTGGTGGAGAGTGTTCGCTAACTGACTGTCACAGTCAAAACCCCAGTGTCACAAGCACCCGTTTTCCGCTAATTAGCATTTTTTTGTAAAACACTTGGATGCTACTCCTTCTACAGAATTGGACTAATTTGCACCATACCTGTTTGAAGGACTCATCCCACATCCCTTCATACATATATTACTTTTCTAAGGCCTATGTCAAAAAAAGGCAGAATGAGAAGCTAATGAATTTTGCATTGGGCGTGGCTTATCACAAAAATACTAGTAATTCTAAAACCGTTTGATATAAAGTTCTGAAACTTGGTGAGTTGATTGAGAGTTAGATCAAGACTTGAGCCCTGTAGTTTTAACCCAATCAATCCACATGGCGGTGCTATAGAAATACAAATGTTGGGATGGCAGGTATGCCATCCGCCAAGTACACTATCTATGCTTAACAGGCCGTCTACCTACCGTACCAACTGTGAAAGTTCCTGTAGTTTAGTGGTTAAGGCATTGTACTACCATGTAGTAGGTTGGTTGTTTGATCCCCATCTGTTCCCAAATTTTTTTTTGAGGCACACAATGTCATGCTAAGAATGTTCTTTTAACATAAAACAAGTTATTTTTTATTGGAAAGGCTAAGAAATTTCACAAAATTGCCTGTTAACTGTTTCAATTATTCAGTCAGTATGCCAACACAATCTGATACCACAACACAAAAGTCTTATTTGGCCTGCACATTTCTCTTAACCTCTTAATACCAAGGGCAAAATATACCAATTCGCCTGTTTTTACTAGTTACCAACAAAGCTGTTTATGTCAAAAACTGTAAAGGCTACAAATATGGTTCATAGCTTTTATTAAAACAGAGAACTGCACTTTTATGACTAAGCAGTCATAATTCATATACATACACTTTTTGCTACTTAATTACAACAATTTATGTACAGAAATTGTGAAAAAAACTAAAAAAACGGGTACCTACATTCAAATTTCTGATTTTTTACCTGATGAGCTACAAGTGCTATGGAGGAAATAACTCCTCTTTGTGATTCCTCAATATGCTGCCTATCTCTACTAAAAATATGGTGTCAATATCTGAAACCATTCAAATTCTACAGAGCCTTTTTTCAGGTGAACCATTTCGGTTTCCAAAGTTGGCAAATTGTGCAAAATGGCAAGGTTCCCAATATAAGTTTTACAATAACATTTGATAACTGGCAATAAATGTTCATTTTTAGATGTGTTTTTGGTGTGTTTCATATTACACAACTAACTAGCCTACCTGTGGTCCCCAAAAAGCTCTCCAAACCCATGTACAATGTAACAATATTAACTGTTAACTGTTTCACTTGTACTTAAAAGACGTAATATGCAAGCCCTTACTGGATCGGGTTAAGATACTATCAACAATGGCAAAAGCCCTGATTAGAAACAAATATTTGTATTTTGGGTCAAGCCTGTGTAGAGTTGTTTACCATTTTGCAGTCTCTGTGTTTGACAAATGCTGCTCATGCCGCTCGGTCCCCCGGGAATCGCTGCTTGCAGCTATATTTAGGGGACCGAGCAGCGTAGCTGCTGGTACCCTATTGTTTTTGTTCAGATTCTTTTTTTTTCACCTAAAATTCCCGTGAGCTGGTTTGGCCTTGAATCACCAAACTTGCCACGCTTGTTGGGATTGCCAAACTCTTGGATCCTCTATATTATGACGCAGATTGAACACCTGGTGGCGCTGTAGTGCACGTGACAAAATTTTGACATTGACATGCTCACTGCCAACGCCCCGTTTCACCTAGAGTAAAAAAAATTGGTATACAGGTCCCTTTGCTCATTCTGAACAAATTTGCCTCAAGGACCAATAAAGTCCGCCATATTGGATTTTCCGTTTTTTTTGTAAAACACTTAAAATGCTACTCCTCCTACAAAATTTGACCAATTGAGATGAAACCTGGGAGACACACTCCTTGGACGATGCCTCATAAGACTTGTATTCATAATTTTGATATTTTAAAATATGGCCGAATGACGAGCCAATTAATTTTCACTGGCTTCACTGGCTATATTAAAGTCAGATTGGGTTGATAAAGGGGTTCTAATTGAGAAGGAGCCCATTCCATCTGTGTTAGTTATGGCGATTTCAGGGTTGACATTTGAGCAAAATAAAGAGTTGCTTTTGATTCAATTAGACAATGAAAGGGAATTGGAGGAAGTAAGGCAAGAATATGAAACGGAGAGGGAAAAAATGTGTCAACAAACTGAAGCTATTAAATTGGATTTACAGCAGCATAAATTGTTTGATAAAAGAAGGTAAACTTTCTAGGGATGTTTCATTTTGATGATTTTGAGCCTTTTATTACGAATGGGGTTGTTCCATTAGTTGGTAGCAACGATGAGATGCCAGCTAAACTATTAGTGGAAATCACAAACTCTGTGTTTTAACATTATTGGTAGACGATTCGTGACGATTTCTTCTGAATACGGAGTTTCTAAGTGTCACTATTTTCACACTTCCTGATTGCACTGTTGTGACGCTTTCAATTTTATTCTGGTTTGATCGACAACAGTTTTATCCAATAGAAGGCATTATATGCTTCCCAAAAGCATATGACATGTCTAATTGAAAGCTTGGAGTAACTATTTAAGGGCGAGTGTAACTGCAATTCTTGTTGCATTACGACAATCTTATGCAGTTGATTATGCATTAGGCAGCTACAAGTATATGCGCGCGTAATTGTTGTTTACTTGCGTTTTCATACGGATTTTCCCATTTATCATCATCGCTAAAGAAAAACTTGCCTTTGCCGAAGTGAATTTTGGAAGTGGGTCAGACGAGGAGAGCGACGGAGATTCTTGTAATCCCGGTAGCATAGATTCTATTGAAGAGGATGCCTAACAACATGGCGAAGATATCCTCCTCCACATGTAAGTATTACTGCTTGTAATATTTTTGATTATATACATTCGTTTTTCCACTCCGTCATTACCTTGTGCATTATTTTCGTTATTTTTGTATTTGCATCGGTCGTAATAGACCACTGTTAGCCTGCTAATAATGCTGAACATATTTGTATTGATAATATCTGTTTGTGCAGTGTTATAGTTAGCGTAGTGGCTCGTGGTGGCCTGCTTTGTTAGAATTCATAACACTCACAATGAAATTGAGTATTTTAGCGCTGTTCTCTAATGAGGACATTTCACATACTGTAGTGTGTTTGGTTGCTCAGTCATACATTATATTTGATGCCTCGATTTGCCGTGAAGCTAGAACATTCCACCATCAGGAAAACACTTGCAATGTTATTTTATTGTATTGTAATCATGTTGTACATAATGTAGACTATGGGGTATTGGTATCTCCATGGGTGATGCTTTTCACTTAGGCAATGGAAAATATTCATTCAAATTTACTGTGTCCTGATGTGTGCAAGATGAATGTAAAAGAAAAATAGCAACAGTTGTGAAACACACTACAGAGGAATGTCATCCTAGAGCATGCAACAAAAGATAACATACAGTAGCATACAGAAGAAAGTGTTTATTGAAGTACAAGAGTGAATGATTAAATATTTAACTGTGTGTACCACAGTGTGTTATAATGCTTTTGCATTATGTCATTTGTTCCTATAACATTTCACTATATTTTTGCAGGGATGAAGATGCTCGACCTTCCACCTCTGCCACTCCGACTGTCGCTCCAGCAGTGCCCTCTACTGCTCCTTCCTCTCCTGCCACTCGCACCCGCAGGGCTGCCTCTGCTGCTGCTGTCTCCTCTCCCCCGGTCACTCGTGCCGCAGGGCTGCCTCTGCTGCTGCTGTCTCCTGTCCCCCGGTCACTCGCCATCGCAGGGCTGCCTCTGCTGCTGCTGCTGCTGCCACCCCTGCTGCTGTGTCTGCTGCACATCCCTGTAGAGGTTCAATGGCTGCTGTTGCTATTCCGACTTCAACAGGAACAAGTGGAGCCAAAAGGAAAGCCACTGAGCTTCAGGATGAATGGCATGACATAAGTGTTGAGGATGTGGAGCCTCATCAGTTCCCCTTCCGCCCACAGAGGACCCCTGGAGTTCAGCTTGATGTCACAAAAGAATACAGCCCCATGGAACTGTTCCAGCTGTTCTTTAGCAAGGGGGCAATTACAATTCTTTTCCACAATACGAACAAGAACGGACAGTGCAAGAAACGTCAGGGGACCCAGAAGCAGTGGACGGATGTGGATGCAAAGGACATGCTGCATTATTTGTTCATTGTTATTTACCAGGGTCTGATAAGGCCCCATTCCACTCGGGACCTGTGGAGGACAGACCAGCTTCACAACCTTCCCTTTCCAGTAAGTGTGATGCCGGGCTACCGGTATGATGTCATCAATGCCTGCCTTCACATGAGCCGATCCAGCAGCAGACATCCTCAATGACCAGCTGAGGGGCCAAGCTGGTTATGATGGATTGTTCAGAGTAAAGCCGCTGCAGGACCAGATCCTTACAGCATGCAGGGCTTTTTACCATCCGCATCAGAACCTTGCCATTGACAAGCGCATGGTAGCCATGAAGGTGCAGCACAGGATGAAGAAGTATATGAAGGATAAACCAACAAAGTGGGGCTTCAAGCTGTTCATCCTGGCTGACAGCAAGACTGGCTACACATGTGACTTCAATATCTACCAGGGAAAAGCACTCACTCCTAGTGGAAATGGTCTGAGCTATGACGCTGTCATGAAACTGATTCGGGTGCCGTACCTTGGAATGGGTTACCACATCTACGTAGATAACTTTTACACCAGTGCGGCGCTCTTCAGGCAGCTCTACCAGATCCACTACGGCACCTGCGGCACCATCAGGGAGAACAGGATTGGTTTTCCCAGGACAGAGGTGAACGCTCTTCCCAAGACAACTGTGCAAGGGGACTTGCACTGGATCAGGGATGGTGCCCTACTGTATGTAAAGTGAAGGGACACTAGGGATGTCACTGTGTGCTCCTCCACAAAGAATACAGTGGGAGGACAATGCAGCGGTGTGTGAAGAACCCTGATGGCACCTGGTTGGGGCAGGCCATTTCAGTCCCGGAGCCAGTCCTTGAATACAACCGGTACATGGGGGGTGTTGACCTGTTAGCCCTCATCAAATATTACAGCGTCTCACTCCACTTTGTGGACATTGCAGTGGTGAACAGCTTCATCATTCATAAGGAACTGGCTAAGGTGACAGCACAATCCCCTGACCCAGAAAAAGTTAATGGAGGCCCTCTACACGCAGTTGGCTGATGTGGGCAAGGATAGCAGAACAGAGCGGGACGAAGATGATGCGGGTGGCGACAGCGGCTCCCCAACCACAGGAGGTGGCAGTAGAGAGGAGGCCACAGGGCTGTTTCCCTTTAGCGGTCACAGACGTGAGCTCCTCTGATGCCGTGACAAGGCCACAAAGGGAAGGAGGCTCTGCCTCAGCAGGAAGGCGTACAATAAAACGTACAATAAAACCATATACAACTGCCGTTCTTGTGATGTCCCTCTCTGCATGGTGGCAGACCGGATCTTCTTTACTGAGTGGCATGACCTCCTCTGGAGGAGAGAGGGACATCACAAGAACGGCTGCCTTATGCAAATAGTAAAACATTTTTTAATTTTTTTCACCTTTCAACATTCATTTTCTATGCCTCCTAAAATCCAACCCTCGTCCATGCCGTAGGAGGTGGTAACAGCACATTGTCTTCTTGCAGATAAAAGTTACAGCAGCATTCTTTTTTGTTATCCTTGAAAATGCGTATTTTGATGAATAACTGTGCTGGCTAACGGAGCTTTGGTGAAAAAAGGACACATTAGGCATCAAACACTGAACTGAAACTGTGTGCAATATCAATGTTTTCATCCATTAAGTGATCATAAGGGAAAATTGATATGCTTTATAATGGAAAAAAAGCTTTTTAATAATTTTCAGAGAGGTTTTGGATAGGTTTTTGGACACCTAGATATCCACTCCCCTGTACTGATCCAAAATAATTCCCACATGAAAATGATGAAAAGGTAAGTTAAATGAGTCAAAGTGGTTGATTTGTAGTGAAATGTATGATTATTTTATTATTTACAGCAATGCACAATTTAGCAAATTTGGATAGATTTGGAGACACTAAGGGACACCAGGATACACTACTTACATCTTGCATCATAGATCTTTAGTAGTTCTGTATATCACCTTCAGCTTTTGCATGCTTGTGGACAAGGCGTTTATGATTTTTTCATTTGTACATCTCAGTATTTCATTGCTAACTAAATAAAAATAACTTTGTTTTGCATTTATGCCAAGATTTCTTTGCATTTGTGGCACTTTATTTTGGCCTAAATTATGAAAAGAAACTAATTAAGTTATTATTTTAAATGGTACAACTGTCTTTTTTAATTTGAGCTATTTTCCAAGTTTCTGTGATGCTCACACCTGGAGTTATAAAGCCTTAAACAGAGCACCCTCTAAATAGATGAGAATTTACCAAATTTGCCATCTGCACGAAGGGGTTAAAATTTTGTGTGACAAAGGGTCTAGATATTTGTTAATTTTGGAGTCATTATTGCCCTTTTCATCAGCAGTAGATACCGTTGACAGTATTTTCATGAGAGGAATGGAGATGGGGGTGTTGCATGTTCCTGTCCATAAGCTGGTGCTCTACTCAGATCTGGTGCAGGGTGAGGTTGTCGTAGGAGTGCACCCTGCGTTGCCCATTGAGGGGGGTAACATTGATATTGGGGAACGACCTAGCTGTCAGTCATGTTTGGCCTAACGTGCCACCACCTCTTGTGGTTGCTTCTAGGTTGCCTTTCTCAGGGGAGCCTGATGAAAATGCGAAGAGGTACCCATTTCCAGTGTGTGCTGTGATGCATGCCAAGAGCCAATGGTGCTTCGGGCCCACCTGTGCCAGAGGAAAACTATGTTAATGAGCATCCAGAGGACTTGGTTTCTCTGGCTGATCTTCCTTTGCCCATCTCACACAGTGATCTCATAAGAGAGCAACATGCTGACCAATCCCTTGTTCATTTGTTTAATAATGTTCTTCCAGCAGGTGAAATGAAAAGTTCTGCATATTGGGATGGCAGGTATGCCATCCGCCAAGTTACGGCTTGTTACAGCACCGAGAGTCTTTTTCAGGGTTTCCTACAGAAGTAACCACAATTACCATAGACTGTCAGCCCTTAAAATCATGAACTCTGACCTCATGTAACCACACAGCATTCAGATACAACTTCACACATCCACACACATAAACACATGAAGCCCCAAACTTGGGTTATTTTGCCATTTTTCTCCTTCCTCTTCCGCTTCTTCTTCTTATTTTTCCAGCCAAACTGCCTGCCTCCGTCACGATGTTATCCAATGGGGAGAATTATTCTTTGAGGGTATGGTCCGTATACCTGCTCATCAAGCTTATCGTCCAATAAAAACGCTTCATACTAATGTTTATTAATGTTAATATAGCTAATGGCTTCATGCTTTCCAAGAAGCTACTGTGGCCTAATGGTTAGAGTTGCTGTCTCTCACACAGAGGATTGTGGGTTTGAGCCCAGCAGGGCACATGCTTATTTTCCACAAAAACAATGTGCAACTGTTAAGTACTTTTCATTTATTAGACTGTTATTATTTTCACATTAACACATTAACATATTTTTATTGCAAAGGCAAAAGAGGTTTCCAATATTAACTGTTCAATGTTTCACTTGTACTATATCACACCCTCTCCAAACCGGACGCTCGCTCTTGTCTGGTTTGGGGAGGGTGTTACGCTCTGCTCTTGCGGTCATGACTGACTGACTGTGGAAACTGAACCTCAACGTACCCTTGCCTCGGCCAACATTTCTTTATTCATTCATTTCTTCACTTCAGCTCTGTTCACTTTATCCTTTTCACACATAACACAATGTCACCATAAAATTAACTACTAGGAAAATTAAGAAATTACGATAATAGCCTACATTAAGAATTGATGATAGCCTCCTATAAGCTGTAATCCTTTAACAGATCAGATTTATAAACCGCCAATTCCCCAAACATATCTGTTTCATGGTTAGTCACTTTAAAAAAAAAAAAAAAAATAGCCCCCAAACGTGGCTCTAGTCTATGCTACTCTGCGGATAATGTAGCTTACTGCAAACACTTTTAATAATAATAATAATAATAATAATAATAATAATAATAATAAGAAGAAGAATAATCCCTGGTATGTACTTTCTTAGTAGTATATATTGTTTTCTTTCTGGCTAAGATTTCTGGGAAATATGCGTTGTCCAATTAAGCTTTTTCGCCAACGTTACTGTTGCCAGAGAAACGTCAGTCTGCTTCTAGTCAGGAAGCAGGTACAAGCTAGGCTACTATGAAGCAAATCAACATGCCTTATAGCCTACATTCATTGCACTACAGAAAACTAAACTAAACCTAGCTGTCCGGTACCAAAACATTTTTTACCGCAGGTAACGTTCTACACTACCGGAAAAAAATTGCGAAGGAATTCTGCTGTGCTTATGAACTCACTAGCTCGCTCGCTAGCCCGTAGCCCATACATGGAAGGTTGGAGTTACGCATCCGGCAATCCAGTGTTGAATAGCCTAACATTAAATGTGTTCATTCTTAAATATGTGTGGGTCATTCAATAGAATACTAATAGCCCTATTTTAAAACTGTATTTCCATATTTTACTGATGCAAACTATTTAGGCTGTACTAGCTATTTAGGCTGTAACCTATGTCTTTCAGCTAGAATGTGTTTGCGTCTAGCCCATTGTGCATGCATGTCTCCATATAGACTTGGTTCATTAATTTACATGCTTTTTCATGATCCATAGCTCAGGTGGTGCTGTTCATTGTATTTCATTACACATTAAATACTGCTCATCTACAAACTCTTTTAATGTAATTGTGTGCTGTCTGTAATAGGATAACTGTTCTCATTCTTGTCAATAGAGGGTGTTATGGTTACGCGAATGTCTGCATGCATTTCTTTGGAATGCATGTCTCTCTCCGTGTTTATCTTCATGCATTATTCATCATTAGTTAGCTATAAAAAAATAAGTGATATCAGATCAAAAACGTCTACGACGTAAAAAAAAAAAAAGGCAAGTTACTCACGCATAGCCTACATAGCGCTGTCTATACACTACTCACAAAAAGTTAGGGATATTCGGCTTTCGGGTGAAATTTCAGGATGAACCTAAAATGCACTATAACCTTTACAGGTGAAATGAATTTGACCTTCTCTAAACTTTTGAATGCACATGTCCAACTATTCAATGTTTCAGTACTTTTTGCACAACTTGCTGTTCTCTAACAAGGAGCTGAACGGCAAAATTCACAACAGGTGTTTGATCCATGAATCGACCAATAAATTTCCTGGTTCAATTAGAATTGGTATTTAAACAGTCCTCTTCATCATGCTGTTCACATTTTGACATCATGAGACCAAGACGACACCTAACAATTGATCAACAGTACCTCGCCATTGCGAGGCTTCAAACAGGATGTTCTCAGAGGGAAGTGGCCACTGAGCTTAGAGTGTCACAGAGTGTCATCAGCAGGTTGCAACAGAGATACAGAGAGACTGGAAGAGTCACAGAAAGGCATAGAAGTGGACGTCCTTTGGCCACATCCCACACTGATGACCACTTCATTGTGAACAGTGCCCTGCGGAACCGGATGATGAATGCCACTCAACTCCAGGCACATTTAAGGGAGGTGAGAGGCACCCAAGTGTCACGTCAGACCATTCGAAACCGTTTACATCAGCGTGGTCTGCGTGCTAGACGACCTGCAAGGGTACCTGACCACACCACCAGGCACAGGCGTCATCGTCTTGCATGGGCCAGGGAGCATTTACGCTGGACGAGGGACCAGTGGGCCTCAGTGCTGTTCTCTGATGAAAGTCGATTCACGTTGAGCAGAAATGATGGCCGCCAACGATGTTGGAGACGTCAAGGAGAGCGCTATGCATCAGCCACTGTTGTCACCAGACGACCCTTTGGTGGTGGCGGTGTTACAGTGTGGGCAGGTGTGTCTAGTCAATACAGAACTGCCCTACACTTTGTGAATGGTACAGTGACAAGCCCATACTACCTGAATAACATCATTAATCCAGTCATTGTGCCCCTGCATGAACAACACAGGCCTAATTTCATCTTCATGGACGACAATGCTCCAGCTCATCGAGGTCGCATCATTAGGGAAAGGCTGCTGGAGACTGGGGTACCTCAAATGGAGTGGCCTGCACTTTCTCCAGACCTGAATCCCATAGAAAACCTATGGGATCAGCTGACTCACCGTGTAGAGGCTCGTAACTCTGTACCCCAGAACCTCAATGACCTGAGGGCCGCCCTTCAAGAAGAGTGGGATGCCATGCCTCAGCAGACAATAAGTCGACTTGTGAACAGCATGAGACGTCGTTGTCAAGCTGTAATTGATGCTCAAGGGCACATGACAAGTTATTGAGACATTGACATTTTTGTTGTGGTATACTGACCACTGTTGTTGGCTTTTGTTTCAATAAATTGTTTGAGATGAGGAAATCACCATTGCATGCTTCTACTTAAATGCCCTACTTTCATGATACGTATAATATCACTGTAGCGTGAACTTACATTTTCCATAAATTTCACCCGAAAGCCAAATATCCCTAACTTTTTGTGAGTAGTGTAAGTCCTTAATTCCAACTTGCAAAAAACTAGGCCTGCCTTTAAAAGTATTGATATCAAAATGTGGCCAAGTTACAACTAACAATATTGCCTATCGTAGCTCACACTAAATAAACTAGCTCTATTCCAAAGCAATGCTATCCAAACTTTCCTAAATTATTTAATGCAACTTGGCCCTGTGTTTCTTCATCTTATCATCTCAAGAGAATGTGGTCAATGAAACTGTATGTGCCACATCAAACTGCAAAATGAAAATAATGTATAGTGGAAATACTCTGATTCAGATGTGTTGCACTTAGAAATTACACAGAAAAATGACTACACTAGAGGGCATGTTTGAACAATTGTCTGCATCCACTGCTTTGGGTCTATGAAAAGCACAGAATGAATAAAATGTATTATTATTATTATGTATTTATTGATTGATTTATTTGGATTTCTATCAAAACCTGTGTGGTCCTACAGAGCACAGATATCCTTGTGTTCACAAAATTCTGTTTGCACATATCATAACTACTATTATGTTAAGAAAATTGGTACTATTACTTATTTGCCACCATCTGACCCACAAACATGTCTGGATACATTTGTAAAAATGCTATATGTACGCTATATTACTAATTTTTATCTGCATTTATTCATTCATCACCCCTTTCTCTATTGTACGTACATGATGTTTCTTGATATAAATGTCTGTTTGTGAATTGTAAAGAAATCTGTAGCAGCAGTTAACATTTTAAAACCTGTACATTTTCTAAAGTAAACTTGGCAACAAAGTACAACTATATCCTTTCTGGAGTGTAATTATTCATCAACTGTTAAAAACATTCATTGAAATCATATGTTGTTCCATGAGGCACAATCTCTTCACATGCAAAGATGAAGAAACACAGGGCCAAGTTGCATGAAATAATTTAGGAAAGTTTGGATAGCATTGCTTTGGAATAGAGCTAGTTTATTTAGTGTGAGCTACGATAGGCAATATTGTTAGTTGTAACTTGGCCACATTTTGATATCAATACTTTTAAAGGCAGGCCTAGTTTTTGCAAGTTGCAATTAAGGAATTATAGACAGCGCTATGTAGGCTATGCGTGAGTAACTTACATTTACACTGCCTGGCCAAAAAAAAAGTCGCACATATTTCGTTGGAGCGCCTTTAGCTTTGATTATGGCGCACATTCGTTGTGGCATTGTTTCGACAACCTTATGCAACATCACAACATTTATTTCCGTCCAGAGTTGCATTCATTTTTGGCCGAGATCTTGTATTGACGACGGGAGAGTCAAACTCCAGCACATCCTAAAGACTTTCAATGGGGTAAGGTCAGGACTCCCAGCCAATTCATGTGTGAAAATTATTCCTCATGCTCCCTGAACCACTCTTTCACAATTTGAGCCCAATAAATCTTGGCATTGTCATCCTGGAATATGCCCATTGATGGGATAACCTGGTGATTCAGTACATTCAGGTACTCAGCTGACTTCATTTATTGCTGCATAATGTTGCTGAGCCTAGACCTGACCAAGTGAAGCAACCCCAGATCATAACACTGCCTCCAGAGGCTTGTACAGTGGGCACTATGCATGACGGGTGCAACGGCAACTTTTCTTTTGGCCAGGCAGTGTATGTTATTTCATAGTTTTTATGTCTTTACTATTATTCTAAATTGTAAAAAAAAATTGTAAAAATAAGGAAAACCCCTTCTATGAGTAGGTGTGTCCAAACTTTTGACTGGTACTGTATTTGGGAAAGATGAAGTGAGAAACATTCAAAATGACTGTGTCATAGTCAGACATCAAACAACATAAATAACGTAATTCATTTAATGTTACATTTACTGCAAGTACCATGCTGAGCCAGCAACACACATCTGCCAAGATTCACAAGGCTTTTTGTTTGGCAGTTAAATTGATCCCCCCTTCGTGACAGATTCAATCCAACTGCAATGAGCTTTTCCATTAGCTTTGAGTAAGAAAAATGTAGGCAAATGCCCAAATGTTTGTATTTCCCATTAACGGCCAGAATCATGGTGTGAGCTGGAATTTTGCTAAGACTCATTAGTCAATGAGAACCATTAAAGAGAAAAGATTGAATCGTGCCTCAGGACCAGAGGCTTAATACTTTATCAAAACTGAAATCACTCTATTCTTATTATAGCATTTCTACAGTGTGGGTGTGGGCTGTGTATTACCGACGGCCTTCTATCAATTGTTTTTTCCTTTAAAACAAATAGTCTTTGGGAGTAGAAATGATGGATACTAGAAGAACCACGCTGGGAGATAAAGACAAGCTGAATTACAAGATCAGAGTGAGTGCTTCCCAAAATAAACCCACTTGATAATGTCAATTGAAAGACGGTGATGAAACTGCAAGAATAGAAACTCCAATAAATCAAGAAATGGTCAGAGCAGTTACCAGCCTGGAGGAATCTTCAGACAGCCGTGCCTTAACAAGGGGAAAAGAGGGGCCGCGGAGCCAACCGATGTGGTGTCAACTCGGCAAAGCATTGCATCAATACCAAGACACAGGCACACAAGCACACACACTCACACAATAGAAAGGGGATAAAAGAGAAACAAACTCAGGGAATTACTCAGGGGTGAATGTTAGCATGAGAGGTGGTGTAGAGGATAGAGGGGAATCCTATAAGACCATTGATTGTGGTGTGTTTCAATTACTCTAGTTCTACACAGGGACGCAGGCCCCACAAGTTGTCAGGTACTGCCTCCACATGGTATACAGACAGGGTGTGACCTCGTGTACTCCTTTTGTCCTGTGACCGATGTTGATCTAAACTACTGCACAGTACAGGTACTTGAGCTCACTGCAAAGGTAGAAAGGGCTTCCCATTGTTTTTATTTTTGCAATATTGTGAGCTGACTGTTTCAGATCAATGTGTATTTGAAATACTATACTTGATTTTTTTTTACATCCCTTTGTATAATTTATATAATTGTACACAAACACACACGTGCAAACACATACAGTGAGCACCATAATTCATTGGACAGTGACACATTTTTTGTTATTTTGGTTCTGTACTCTAGCACTTTGAGTTTGAAAGGATACAATGACAATGCGGTTGAATTGCAGACTGTCAGCTTTAATTTGAGGGTATTTTCATCCATATGGGATGAACCGTTTAGAAATTATAGAACCTTTTGTACATAGTCCCCCCCATTTTCCGGCATCAAAAGTATTGGACACTTTAACATAATGTAGAATAAAGTAAATCATTTTTAATATTTGGTCGCATATCCTTTGCATGCCATGACCACCTGATGTCCGTGACCCAATAATATCAAAAGACTCTTGATATCTTATTTTCTGGTACTCCTACAAGCGATAAAATAACCTCTCTGCATTTGAATGGATCTCTATGGGAATTGGGGGGTGGGACTAGATTTAGCTGTAAATTACACTGGAACAGTATGGAACACATGGGGCTCTATCTTGGCGATCTTGGCGCTTGGTCTAAGCTCATAGCGTAAAGTCCATTTTGGGCGTGTCCAAGTCCACTTTTGCTATTTTAACGGCGTGTTTTTTTGGGCGCTAAGCATGGCGCCAGGTGCAAATGGGCTGAACCTAGTCGCTTCATTAATTATGGGTGTGTCTTGGGTGTGACATGCAATAAACCAATCAAAATGTCATATCCCATTCCCTTTAAAAGCCTGCTTTTCCACCTTGGCGGATTGCTTGATGGCGAAACAGACATGCTCGTGCGTGTTTAGTGTGCTCAAGGAATAGGCTAAATGGAGTATGATCAATATTATTCGGACTAACCATTAGCCTATTAATTCCCGACAGGGCTGTTATTTTACAAAATATATGCGGTTAAATTTTGTTAAAAGGACCTACAACAGCTGAGAATAAGCTAGTAATGGCTTCAGTCTCACCTTAGAAAATGCCAAATTAGCCTGCTGAATTAGCCTGTTCAGCGAATTTCGTTTGCTTATGCAATGAAAGTGTCAAACATCAATTCCATGAGGCTGTTCTCATGGAGTTCTCGAAGTTAAAGCTTCATCCGAAGTTCATTAGGCTACCTGCATAGTAATATTGATTAATAACATAAATACCGTTATTTTGCCTTAATGATGACACTAAATACAATAAAGCTGTCAGGTTGGCAACCCATATGTTCACGCATATTTCCCCTTGTTTAATAATGTCCTGTTTATGGAAATGTGACCAACCTGTTTTACTCGTAGAGTAATGCTTTAAAACAATCCACTTTCCTAGGAAGACCGTGAAACGTGCGACTTACAGCAGGGGAAACAGAGAACATGCAGAGAATGGCATTAAAATTAATTGTGAATTAATTGTGTAACGTGCTGCAAATTTGTTTTTGTTTATAATTAGACGCTTAGTTCTCTTTAAAATAGTTTTGTTCAGTTATGGAATAACAGGTGAAATCAGCTGGGTTTTAATAAGCTGAGAGTATGGGAACGTGGTCACTGTAATTTTAAAAATATGAAGGACGAAGAATAGCTAAGGTTACAATTTAGTTAACATGGTGACATTTATCTCCGTTTTTTAACCATAGGCTATCGAAAAAACCTTATGCACAGCGAATCCACTGTAGCCTAGGCTATTTGAAAAACAATAAATGCAATATTCACTGGACAAGGTTTTGACCTTTTTTCAGTCACAAACCATTCTATTTACTTACAGGCTGTATTCCTAGATAAACAGAGCTGTATTGTAATGACATCTGAAGCGCATTTTCAGAACTCAAATGTCCGTCTATTGCCGTGCGCGAGTTTTCCATTGAATGACAATTAACGCATTAGGTGTAAATGACAATTCGTGCATTAGGCCTGATATAGGTGTTATCAGCTCCTTTTTAATGGATAGCCATTGTCCCATACCATCGCACATCGCCTGGATGTTGGTGGAGTGGGCAGAAAGCAATTCAATGTGGCATTCCCCTTCGCTGAGGGAAAGGTAGGCTATGGACCCTTTTATTACTATGCATTTTTTGATATAGCCTACACAATAATAATATTTCACATTGTAATCTTGATATTTTAGTCATGCTTGTGCGCGCCCCTGTGTGTAACAGACAGGAGGGTACGCGTGTTGTGCACACGCCTATGTAGACACACTTATATGCGCCGTTAAAATAACATGTAAACAACTGCGACATGACTTTAGACCAGGTTTGTGGTGGTTCTAGCGCAAGCGCTTTCTGCTGGCTCAAGATAGCAATACGCCAAAAATAATCCTGGCCACCCATCATCTTAAGACCAACACGCCCAGTTCACTTGCAACGGGCACAAGAATACATGGTAGTTAAACGACGTAAGCGCTAGGCGTTATAATGAACCCAGCGACCAGGTGTAAGACAGCAAAGACACTTGCGTTTGGGTTAGCGCCGCATGTAAGATAGGGCCCATGGTTGGCTAAATGGCTCTAAGTCTGACACATCAAACAAGCCCTAAACCATCACTCTGCTGCCAGATATGCAGTAGATATGGATAGATAACTTGAAGGGTTTCTTCTCCTGACTTATTTTTCCATAGAGCTCAATAGGAAAATTTGTCAGGATAAACGACCCTTAAAGTGATCCATCCATATCTACTGCATATCTCCTAATTTTTCATGCCAAATTGGTCATCAAAAACACTCCATTCCCTCAAAGAATAATTCTCCCTATTGGATATCAACATCTCCTCCCCCCAATTAAGACGTCTGATACAAGTATTCTCACTGCTCCAAATATCGCAGGATACACAGACAAAAGTGCTATTTGGCAGGGCGGTTTCTATATGCTAGAGGTTAAAAGTTGTTGCCTTTGACGGGCAGACCTGGGGGGTATTTCACAAAGTGCGATTAAGCTGTAAACCTGGCTTATTTCAGTAAATTATTTCTGTTTCACGAAGCAAGCTTGACTAGATGCCAGTTATGTCGCTTAGGCAACATATGCGTTGGGGCTAGCCTGGTCGGGAGCAGGCTAACTTGGTTCAAGCTTGACTTATTTGCAGCCGGTGTTACAATGACACAGGCTGTGTTCGAAATGGCTCACTCATTCACTCCCTCCCAATACACTACTTAGGGAAATCTACATAGAGCACTAGATAGGGATTCACTGGTGAAAGGAGGAGACTATTTCGGACACTACCGTTTCTGAGCAGGTTTCTTAGCAACGCGCAACGCTTGCGTGACAGCGGTCACCGGCTTGGTGAGAAAGCATGCAAGAAACGGTAAAAAAGTGTTTTTTAAATTTATTTTGAACAAGGGTTTTGTTGTCTCGTTGTAGGTAGATAGGTAAGTTAGGTAACTAGGTAGCTAGCTAGCTAATTAAGTTGCATTTTCCATTAAACAGTAATAATTTCTAAATTAAAAAAATAGTTAACACTTTGTAATATATTTAATCTACCGCATTTATTTATATTTCGGTTATAAAGCCCACTAAACTGATTTAATATAGGCTACAAGATGAAACTTGCATTTATTTTACATTTGTAGACCAGCGAAGGCTCAGCCGTCACCATCTTGACAAAAAAAATGTATCCGGTGATGTAGTGTACATCGTTTGTACCCTACATTTTGTGGTGCATTGTGGGGGATATTGAGTGAACTATTTAGGGTGTCAAATTTGACATTTTGAATTTTGGACACCCTACAAAATGGCTGATACCCTAAATAGTGCACTATATAGTGAATAGGGAGCGATTCCGAACACAGCCACAGACTTGGACGGACCACTGGCTTAGAAGCAACAAGTTTCAGGCCCTTTTTTGTCAAGTTTTGTCCTTTTTATGTTATATATATATATATATATATATATATATATATATATATATATGTATATATGTCATATTATTAAAAATATTTTTTTACTTTGTATTTCCAGGTTATGCTATAAAATTATTGCAGAATTCCTTTATTATGTAATCATTTATTTATTATTAAACCATTTCAAATTCATGTTTTTGACTGGTTTTATTTGTAGGATATCTCAAAAAAGCCATTCTGTAATATTTTAGAGGCGTAGACTAGGCATAGGGGTCCGTGTACCTACGAGTCGAAGACATTGACATATTCGCAACATAGATGGTCGTTAATGGAAATATTGGACCCACCCAATTATGTAGTGTATAAAAACAAATGTGTCTTGACTGGTTATTTTTCAATCATGGTATGTACGTTCATTGACAACCCTGTAGACAAGGGGGCACAAATAGTAAGGAGAGTGTTTCGAATGGGGAGGTGTTCTGAGAGAGTGGATCCAGTCAGTTATCCAGACGAGCATCTCTATGAACGCTACAGATTTGTGGATCCAGTCAGTTATCCAGACGAGCATCTCTATGAACGCTACAGATTTGTGGATCCAGTCAGTTATCCAGACGAGCATCTCTATGAACGCTACAGATTTGTGGATTCAGTCAGTTATCCAGACGAGCATCTCTATGAACGCTACAGATTTGTGGATCCAGTCAGTTATCCAGACGAGCATCTCTATGAACGCTACAGATTTGTGGATCCAGTCAGTTATCCAGACGAGCATCTCTATGAACGCTACAGATTTGTGGATCCAGTCAGTTATCCAGACGAGCATCTCTATGAATGCTACAGATTTGTCGATCCAGTCAGTTATCCAGACGGGCATCTCTATGAACGCTACAGATTTGTGGTTCCAGTCAGTTATCCAGACGGGCATCTCTATAAACGCTACAGATTTGTGGATCCAGTCAGTTATCCAGAAGAGCATCTCTATGAACGCTACAGATTTGTGGATCCAGTCAGTTATCCAGACGAGCATCTCTATGAACGCTACAGATTTGTGGATCCAGTCAGTTATCCAGACGAGCATCTCTATGAACGCTACAGATTTGTGGATCCAGTCAGTTATCCAGACGAGCATCTCTATGAACGCTACAGATTTGTGGATCCAGTCAGTTATCCAGACGAGCATCTCTATGAACGCTACAGATTTGTGGATCCAGTCAGTTATCCAGACGAGCATCTCTATGAACGCTACAGATTTGTGGATCCAGTCAGTTATCCAGACGAGCATCTCTATGAACGCTACAGATTTGTGGATCCAGTCAGTTATCCAGACGAGCATCTCTATGAACGCTACAGATTTGTGGATCCAGTCAGTTATCCAGACGGGCATCTCTATGAATGCTACAGATTTGTGGATCCAGTCAGTTATCCAGACGGGCATCTCTATGAACGCTACAGATTTGTGGATCCAGTCAGTTATCCAGACGGGCATCTCTATGAATGCTACAGATTTGTGGTTCCAGTCAGTTATCCAGACGGGCATCTCTATAAACGCTACAGATTTGTGGATCCAGTCAGTTATCCAGACGAGCATCTCTATGAACGCTACAGATTTGTGGATCCAGTCAGTTATCCAGACGAGCATCTCTATGAACGCTACAGATTTGTGTATCCAGTCAGTTATCCAGACGAGCATCTCTATGAACGCTACAGATTTGTGTATCCAGTCAGTTATCCAGACGGGCATCTCTATGAACGCTACAGATTTGTGGATCCAGTCAGTTATCCAGACGAGCATCTCTATGAACGCTACAGATGTGTGGATCCAGTCAGTTATCCAGACGAGCATCTCTATGAACGCTACAGATTTGTGGATCCAGTCAGTTATCCAGACGAGCATCTCTATGAACGCTACAGATTTGTGGATCCAGTCAGTTATCCAGACGAGCATCTCTATGAACGCTACAGATTTGTGTATCCAGTCAGTTATCCAGACGGGCATCTCTATGAACGCTACAGATTTTCCAGAGAGAGAACAATCTACATTTGCTAGAGGCTGATATCGCAAATGAAACGCATTGCAGTCAGACCATTAGTGTAATAGGCTACAAACCGTGTATTAAGTCGCATTTTTTTGGCAAGTGCCACCTTTTGGTACACCGTTGGGGATGCCAAGAGCCTCAGCAAAGCCACTGTGCGCCACACTGTGTGTAAAGTGCTGTGCCCTGAAAAAACTCCTAAATGTCTGTATTAACATTTATAATGAACTGCACACCAAGGAAGGTTTTTACAGAATTGTAGGTACCCTATTTAATAGGTTATTTTATAGTTCCACAGCTATCAATGTACAGGTAGCCAAATGGGGTTAATACACGCACTGCTCTTGTAACCAAATGGCTAACTAACCTTTAGCATATGCATACACAAGGCCTATAACTTTTGCCACTGTTAGTTTTACCACAGCTATCTGGTTATATGGTCATCATTTCACCATTTGTATAGATGATTTGCAACTCTGATTGCCTCTTCACCAACATTTTGATTTGTATTCCAGTCTTTTTTGTCCCACTGCGATTGCACCTTAAAACATAACAAAAAGTACTAAAATACTTTTATTAATTGAGGAGACGCAAAGCACATAGCACTGATTAAGCAATATGACTATATTAAGCATTTATATGCTCGGCAATCCCCAGCCTGCATTTCTCGCTTTATTAATTACTATTGTGTTGCCTTTTTTTGTAATTATAGACTTGTAATCTTCATAAAACTGCATAATGAGTTCCTGCTCCCCAGCTGTCAACAACACTGTACGTTATTTTGCCAATTTACTTTGATCGAATGTTTAAATTTACATTCACTTTCAGGCTGTTTAAATAGTCACTTCGTTCTCAATGCACGTCACTTCATTCCCCAAACCTGGCTTTCATCAGACTTTGAATTAGCTTCAACTCTTGAGCTCCAATCTAGCTTTGTGAAAAGGAATTTATCTATCTAACCTGGCTAAATGAAGTCAGGCTTATTTTAGTAAGCCACAATTTTCTTAGCCAGCTTTGTGAAATACTCCCCTGGATTCAATCTCCATCAGGTACCAAAGGTTAAAATTTTTTTTTACAATAACAATGTCCACATGTTATGCTTTTCACATATTAGAATATTCTAACAATATTAAATGGTAACTGTTTAAATTATAAACTCCTTAAAGAAAAGTTTGGAAACGTTATTTCGGTCGATTATTCCTCCCCTTTAATAATACCAATTGGTATTGTATTTTATATCGTTGGAAAGCCTGATTAGTCACCTTTACTATGAGGTACAACTTGTAAGGATCATGCATTCGTGGAATGAGCAACACAGCTAACTGTGTGGGTAGCGGCCCAAAAAAATTTGCCAAAATCCCCTGCAATATTCTTCTGTTGGTATTCACTCTCGTTTTGAGCTTCAAGTGCTGGCAGGTGTATGCCAATCACAGGTGTGTGACTGGCACCTGATTGGCACCTAATTGACAGCACTTGTGTGCATGGGTCCTGCAACTTTGTTGAGTTTGTGTGTGCTCCAAGCATAAACATGCCATGTTTATCCCTTCAGGATAAGGCCCGTGCAATAGGGCAAGTGGAAGCTGGTGTTCCGGTACGCAGAGTGGCAGCATTATTTGGTGTCAGCCCTGGTACCATTTCCAAACTTAGAACCAAGTTCCGTGAGACTGGTGAAGTCAAAGACAGACCACGAAGTGGCCGTCCCAGGAAGACAACACCCCAAGAAGACCGGTTCCTCACCCTTGCTTCACTGAGGAACCGTAGGCTTTCTTCCAGAGATTTACAGGCAAGATTTGCACAACGGTACCACAGACAGATCTCTGATCAGACGGTGAGGAACAGACTGCACATGGCCGGTCTTCGTGCTTATAAGGCTGCCAGGAAGCCTGCAATGACTGCCCTTCACCGTCAGGCCCGTTTGCGCTGGTGTCGACAGCACCGACAGTGGAACCTAAGAATGTGGGGCAACGTCATGTTCAGTGATGAATCAAGGTTCTGTCTGCAGAAGCTGGATGGCAGGATCAAAGTATGGAGACGGCGTGGAGAACGCTATGCAGATTGCTGCACAGATCGCGTGACACCTTTCAATGGGGGCAGTGTCATGGTGTGGGGCGGTATCTCTCTCACAGGCAAAACAACGTGTCATCATTGAAGGCAATCTCAATGCAGTGAGATATCGGAATGAGATTCTGGAGCCAGTGGCGATCCCATATCTCCAGAATCTGGACCTAACTCCATCCTCCAGGATGACAACGCTCGCCCCCACAGAGCCAGGATCATCACAGAGTACCTCCAGAATTTGGGAGTGGAGGATGGAATGGCCTGCCGTGAGTCCAGACCTCAACCCAATTGAACACCTGTGGGATCAGCTTGGGCGTGCTGTACGTGGCAGAGTGACCAACGCAACCATGTTGGCTGACTTGCGGCAAATCCTGGTTGAGGAATGGGATGCCATCCCACAGCAGTGTGTGACCAGGCTGGTGACCAGCATGAGGAGGAGGTGCCAAGCTGTTGTGACTGCGTATGGATCTTCCACACACTACTGAGGTCCCTGACAGTGTAAAATGAATAAAGTGTAAAAATGGCCAATATGTGTTGTTTTTTCCTTATTACTGTGGGAGAGTGCATCATACAATCCACCAAGCAACTCAAAACAAGAGTGAATACCAACAGAAGAATATTGCAGGGGATTTTGGCACATATTTTTGGGCCGCTACCCACACGGTTAGCTGTGTTGCTCATTCCACGAATGCATGGTCCTTACAAGTTGTACCTCGTTGTAAAGGTGACTAATCAGGCTTTCCAGCGATATAAAATACAATACCAATTGGTATTATTAAAGGGGAGGAATAATCGACCGAAATAACGTTTCCGAACTTTTTTTGAGGAGTTTACTTCAACTGAGGTGAGTGAGCCTACATGGTCTGGTATCGCTACAACCAAAACATTTAGTGCAGGTCACATTACAGTACCAGAATTTTTTTTTTTTTCTGCCTTAGGACACTGCCTTTCTCCCCCAAACCACAGAAATATTAAAAAAGCCAAACTGTAGTCACTTTTACCTTCCCTTTCTTCGGGATGGTATTACCATTCAGTATATTAATATTCATGTTTGATTTCTTTAAAAAGATACTAAAACCATGAATATTTTAATCGTAGTTTCATGATGTTCAGCCCTTATGTTGTTGATGCTCAACAACATAAGTTAACCTTAATTAATAATAAATCAACCAACTTTAGATAAACCAGCCCTTGTCATAAAGGACCCCCCCTCCCCCCCCCCCTTCTTCACACCTTATCCCAATCAGGGCAGGGATCCGCTCCCTGTGAAATAAGATATTTAAGGGGACACAAGAAAGAAGAGTCAGTTCAGTTGGAGTTGGTGGATACGTTATTCCTCTTTTATTTTTGTGGTGGTGGTTTCTTCTGTGCGTGTCCTTTTGTTCCTGTTCAGCAGGACGGTAAATACTTTGGCAATTTCTGGCTTATCAGTCTCCCTCTCTTTACTGGTATCTTCAAATTTATATCTGGTTTAATGTCTTCCTTTTTGTAAATTATAAGTAGTCAGCCTACATGCATTAGTGAATGTATGATTTTAAGTCATTATTCTAATTGACTGTTTTTCATTTAATAAAATAATTAAATCTTAAGACCTGATTTAGACTTTGCTCTGACTTGTTGGTTGATTCCACCAGGTTACTGTTTGACTGACTTATCAACGAATTTGCAAATTTAATTGATGATTGTCATTTTTAATAATAATTATTGAATTAAATCACATAAAATATATTTTGAATGTAGGTTAAGTGAGGGGTTCTAGCACACAATGTTGCTTGTGTTCAGTATTCAGAGTGCTGAACATTTTAACAAGGGCATTGAGTGTTGGAACTGCTGGATTCAGAAAATACACATTTTCCCTAATCCTCTCTTACCCGACAATTGTCTGCCTTTCTGATATACAGAGATTGCGGGGAAATATGCCTGTGTGGTCTATTGTCCAATGACAATGTCATGTGTCCATTTATTTTATGGCATGCATGCAGAATGATATAAATATGCTTATTAGTTTTGGCAGTGAAATTTCACTAGTGCTAGCAGTGACATTTGAACGTCAGTCAGCTAGTTCGGAGAGAGTGAATGGACTGGCTAACTCGGGAGCTGAACTTGGAAATTGTCAATGATTTCTCACAATGCAAGGCTTAACGAGTGAGCGGACAAATGAGTGAACAGACAAAAGTGCTTTTTATATTCAAGTGAACTTGTATGGAGTTTCTGATGGCCTGTGTGCGATACAAAGGAAGACTTTTAAAATTATAAATTTCCACATGCCTTATCCTTTTCTATCTGAATATTTACCAAAGAACTGACAATCTTAAGATGAACCCATCCTATTGGGTGTGAGCCAAATTACTTACTGATCATGCCTTTAGATTGTGTAAAACAGCCCACTCTTGTCCTTATATTGTGATAGTGATGTATAGGGTAGTAGAGTGAAATGTGTATATAACTTGCACTTCTTTGCCTATGGAGTCAGAGTTATCTTGGGAGACACTTTGCTGTGTTTTCTGGATGCTCTCTATTCAGCTGAATAAAAGAAACTCTGATAAACGTATCGCTGCCTCGTGGAAGAGTCTGATTCTTTATTAAAAATTCCATGACAGTACTTGGCGCCACGAACAGGATGGTTACCTCTGCTGCCAGTCGTCCGCAGTAGTCTGAAGGTTAAATCATCGATGTGGATTCTTATAGAAATCCAAGGGAAATCTCCACCTCACCAAACTGATGATAAGGAGCCCGGCCTGGAGACGACGGTGGGAGGCAGGCGGCGGATACACCATCCACGAACAAATTAAGGTAGCGATTGGTTTCTTAGATTTAACATGAGTAAAGCAGGCCTTGAGAGATTCAGGGAACCGGAATTGTGAGGTTCTGTCAGAATATTCTTAGTGAGAACAAAAAAAAAAGAGATTATATGAGGGCATGCAAAATAATTAGGATGAAATAAGAAATGCGAGATAAAGTATTCAGAAACAAATTTTATACGGAATTATTCCTTCTTTTTCTTTTGATGTTATTTGTGCTACAGTTGAAGTCGAAAGTTTACATACACCTTAGCCAAATCCATTTAAACTCAGTTTTTCACAATTCCTGACATTTAATCCTAGTAAACATTCCCAGATAGTTTTTTTGCTGAAGTATTTAAATATAAACATGCCCCCGGACCCCCCTAGCACTCAAGTGTCCCCAAAAACGTTTTATAGGTAGATGTGCCGTTTTCTCACTTTTTGAGAACCTGCCCCTCAAAAGGTCTTTGCACGAATAAATCCTGCAGGCACCCCTGTCTACGTGTAGACCAAATTTCGCTTGTCAAAGCAATGACTTAGTGAAATAGATCCACATTAATCAACACATTGTTTCCCTTTGAACTTACAAATGAATCACGTATGGAAATGGTTAAATATAATGTGTTATATGGCACATCTGTTGTAGACACATTTTAGTTGGGCTAAAAAAGAGCTAAAAGAGATCTTAGATCTGAATTAGCGGCTCCTTAGATGATCGAATAGATAGTCTAGTGCCCGGTGTGTAGGTTTGATAGCGATCTAGCGCTGCATTGTCCGTGCTGCTGAACAGCACAGCTATTAGTAGCGGTTGATGCACCAAAGCACGCAGGATAAATCCAGCCTGTATAATTTCTCACAAGGCTTATTGTCCATATTTAGGTAGCCTAGTAGAACATTCAGTGACTGACACCTTGATAAATAAGTAGGGCTCAAAGCAACTACCACAACCACAGCAAAATACAAAAAAAAAAACAGCCAACAACCTTTTTTACGAAAACATTTGTATTGTCCATTTATACTTTTACATCATTATACCAGTATATCAGTTGTGAAAGATTATGCATCATTATCTCATTGTAAAACCTTACTTCAGGAGTAATGCTGGAGGTTTAGAATAGAATATATACAGTAGGGTTCTAAAGTCTGAGACCACAAGTGAAAATGCTTCTATTTTGCATTATTTTCAAATTTAATGCAATTTCTTTCATTAGAAATGGCATTATCAGCATAACAATTTGAATGAAAAGTTAAATAATTGAAAACTTCACATGAATGAAAAATATAATTGGTATTTGGTACACAGCCTGGCCAAAAAAAAAGTTGCACTCTAATATTTCGTTGGACCGCCTTTAGCTTTGATTACGGCTGTCATGGTCTTCCTTCCATCTCTGTGGTCGTTTCCTTTCGGAGCCACGTGTGGGCGCTCCTGCCCTATTTTTTCTGCCGCCCATGCCGGGTTTTTCCGCTTACCAGCACTTATCTGGCGCACCTGTTTCAAGTTTCCCGCTGGCTATATAAGCACGGTGCTTCCTGCTTCCGGTGCTTTGGTATCTTCATTGCCACTACACAAAGCCAGGTATTGACGGTATAGGATTTGGCGACCACTTGTTCATTTGCGTTACTAAAAGTACACGTGGGGTCTGCCTTAGTGAGCTAGGAATTCTCTTTTCTTTTAGAGTTTTCGTTTTCCTTCTCATTCATTTCCTTCCTCGGTTTTCCTATCCTGTCTGCTGCTAGACAGTACCTTGGTTTTTTCCCATCTCCTTTTGCCTCTTTGTTTTTTTTTGCTCTCTTACTGTTTTCAGAGCTAGAGGCTTCCTACCTGTTTTCTTTTCTCTCTGCTCGAGTCTGTGAGCGTTTGCCCATTCTACTGGGTTGTTATTATCTTGGTTTACGCCAGGATTATATTCCCTGACTATATATTTCTCTGCTCGAGTCTGCGAGCTTCGCCTTATTTTCTTGGGTCGCTATTATTTTCGGTTTACGCCGAGATTCTTTTTTTTCCCTATCTGTTTTATTTTGCTTGAGTCTGTGAGCTTCACCCTATTTTGGGGTCGTTATTATTTTGGGCTTTTAGCCGGGAGTTTTTTCTTCCATTTCTCTTCTCTCTCTCTCCTTTCCTCTAGTGTAAATCCATGTTTCGTTGATATCTTTCTGATCCCTCTCAGT
The DNA here is from genome assembly GCA_029718625.1 of Synaphobranchus kaupii. Taxonomy (NCBI): domain Eukaryota; kingdom Metazoa; phylum Chordata; class Actinopteri; order Anguilliformes; family Synaphobranchidae; genus Synaphobranchus; species Synaphobranchus kaupii. The sequence continues at coordinate 45,315,833 of CM056383.1, read as the reverse complement.
CGCATATGGTCCTCCAAACCCGACCCCCCTTACAACAGTGCGCATTCGTCGTGGCATTGTTTCGACAACCTTATGCAACTTCACAACATTTATTTCAGTCCAGAGCTGCATTCATTTTTGGCCGAGATCTTTTATTGACGATGGGAGAGTCGAACTACTCCGTCCAGTCTTCTCCAGCACATCCCAAAGACTTTCAATGGGGTTAAGGTCAGGACTCTGGTGGCCAATTCATGTATGAAAATGATTCCTCATGCTCCTGGAACCACTCTTTCACAATTTGAGCCCGATGAATCTTGGCATTGTCATCCTGGAATATGCCCATTGATGGGATAATCTGGTCATTCAGTACATTCAGGTAGGCCTACTCAGCTGACTTAATTTAATTGCTGCATAATGTTACTGAGCCTAGACCTGACCAATTGAAGCAACCCCAGATCATAACACTGCCTCCAGAGGCTTGTACAGTGGGCACTATGCATGACGGGTGCAACGGTGACTTTTTTTTTAGCCAGGCAGTGTATGTCCACTTTTTGCTTAGATGACAGCTTCTACTTGAGCTGGCATGGACTCCACAAGTTTGTGCAGAACCTGATGATCATGTTATCCCAAAATAATTTGACAATGTTCCAAAGAGTATCTTGTGATGTTACTGAATGCTTAGCTTTCTCTGTCTTCAAGTGCCCCCATACATTTTCAATGGGGTTGAGGTACTTTTCTTTTGTCAGGGTGTAGTCGATTCGGTGCAGGTGTCCAACTTGCAAAACAGCCCCAGACTTGAATATTCCCACTACCATGTTTCACTGTTGTTTTGATGCACTGTGGTATCAATTGCTCTCCAGTTCGTCTCCTTACATAAACCCTTCTGTTACTGCCATAAATCTTAAACTTAGATTCATCAGTAAACTTGGATTCATTTTTTCCAGTGATCCACTGTGAAATCCTGGTATGCCTTAGCCCATGCCAATCGTTTGGCCTTGTTTCCCCTCCTGAGAAGTGGTTTAGCGACTGCTACTCGTCCTTTGAGACCACGACTAGCTAGCCTTCTTTTGACAGTACTTTTACTGATTGGAGTCTCTCATTCTTTATTCAGCACATTCTGTATCTGTGATGCAGTTGATGTTCTCTCTCTGTCTCAGCATACAAAGCTTTATGTATTGGTCTTCTGATGGTGCAAGCCAATTAACTTACAAGCCACTGTTGAATAGATCAAATCCACTTGAGTGTCGTCTGAACACATGCTTCAATAGAAGGGATAAGACTGAAATTTGATTAGTGACCTGGAAATAGTGCAGAATCTAAAAAACTCTTCATTTCACGTCATAACTTTTCTATGTTTTAGATTTTTTTCCAAAATCCACAAACCTATTGTTTATTTCCAAGTTTACATGAAAAATTGTCCGATTTTTAATGTGGTCTCAGACTTTTGGACCCCACTGTATATATTTTTAAAAATATATATTTTAACCATTGTAAAATTTTCATTCTCAAATGGCCGTAGCGGACTAGGACATCACTTTTACACAACTGCTGGGTGTGGTAGACTAAATCACATTTATCATCGAAAATTAGTTAACTGCACATGAGAAGAATACTCTAAACTACATTATTGTCTTTTCCCCTTAAAATCAAGACTCCAACCACCTCTATGAAGTACTGCTGTCACAATCTTGTTGCCACTGCCTCACACTCCCTGACTTGCCCTCCTCCACCTGATCTTGAAGACTGCCATCCTCTCTCTCTCTCTCTCTCTCTGCCTTGTCCTGCCTAAACATATGAAAGTAACTTATAGCTAATTGGATTTTAGTTGCAGCAGTGGTTGAACAATGTATACACAGACACCACTATATAATTTTGTTATTAATTCAACTTAAATAACAGTTACCCAATATGTATTTTAATTACATAAGCTCAACGTTTTAAAAATACATAATTGTTTCTATATTTAAACATGATTTTCTTAATGTGTATAACTGGTGCATTTTATAGTCTGTGGCAATACGAGAGTCATATGCGCTTTGAGCTATTAATAGCACCCAGCTATTTTATTGCCCTGCAGGCTGAGGTTTTCGCAAGCGGTGACACTTAAAAAATCTTGCGTCGAAATTTCAGGGGGTTATGTGGGAGAAAGGAAGAATTGTTTTAAATTTTATAGCCTACATATGTTATGCATTACTACACGCTAGAAGATAGGCATTTAACCTTTTGTATCCCTAGAGCATTAAATTAGGCCTTTAGATAAGGTAGACAGCCCACTCTTGTTTTTGCATGATGACAATGATTTATAGGGCATTAGAGTGAAATGTATATAAACTGTGTATCTTCTCATGGGGTAGATTTATCCTATGGAGACACTTTGCTGTGTATTCTGGGTGCTCTCTTCAGCTGAATAAAATTCTGACAAACGTATCGCTGCCTGGTTTCCGTGACATTATTTTGGCATCACGAACAGGATGGTTAACTCCACCGCCGGCCGTCCGCAGTGATCCGAAGGTTAATCCATACGGGCGTTCTTAGAGAGCCTTAGGAGAAAGCTCCTCCTTACCAAACTAAGGAATGGAGCCCTGGCCTGAGGACACATGTGGGAGACAGGTGACAGATACACCATCCACAAACAAAACTCAAGGTAGCGATTGGTTTCTCAGACTTGAGATGAGTAAAGCAGGCCTGCAAAGTTTTCTGTGTGAAAACAAACTGGACCGGAATTGAGAGGTTCAGGGAACCGGAATTCTGAGGTTCTATAAGAATTCGTAGCAAGAGCAGATTGAACCGGACTTGAGAGGTACTGAGAGAAAGCATGCAAAATAATAAGGACAAAGTATTTAGAAACAAAATTATTACTTCTTGTCCTTTTGATGTTATTTGTGTTGTAAGTCTTATTAACCAAGGTATTTTTACCTTTTGTGTCTGTGTTTGAGTCCTAGGAAAATGGGAGGTGAGAGTAGTAAGGAGGTGAGCCAAAGGGACCCGATACTAACCGGACCGGCAAAACAAATGGGGACATAGTGTCTCGACCCAGTTACCATTATGGAGAAAACTAACAGATGATAAATTCCCCGCAGAAGGCACACTTAGTCTCACATTGCTGGCAGTCTGCAGGGCTTTGTTAGAGAAGAGTGAGAAAGGCAAGAGAAGAGGGGGAAAAAGAGAGGATAGATTGGGATTCGTTTCGTAAATGGGAAAGAGAGGCTGAGACATCAGGGAAGCGGGTGGTGGCGGGGCTTATGATGAAGGAGAAGAAAGCGAAGGAACGTCGCCACCCCCTCCATATCCATCCCCGACGGCACCACAGAGCCCAGCGAGAATATCAGCTGCTGCAGTCCCAGCTGCAACTTTCCTATACCCCCAGCTGCATGGACAAGACGGACAGTCCCTGTTTCCCCTTGTGCCATTCCCTGATCCTTGCAGGCCAGGGAGGAATGGGGGAAGGAGACCGGATCTTTTAGTACAGCGCAACTGGACTATAGCAACCATCCACGCATGGATGGAAGAAGTTTTTGAGAAGCATTCCGGTATTTACAAAGAGGCTGCTGAGGACTCATACAATAATCTTGCAAAAACTTTCCTTGTAGGCAGACTTGTGATGGCCACTCCAATACCTTGACTTTGTTGTCCTTAAGCCATTTTGCCACAACTCTGGAAGTATGCTTTGGGTCATTGTCCATTTGGAAAAGCCATTTACGACCAAGCTTTAACTTCCTGGCTGATGTCTTGAGATGTTGCTTCAATATATCCACATAATTTTCCTTCCTCATGGTGGCATCTATTTTATGAAGTGCACCAGTCCCTCCTGTAGGAAAGCACCCCCACAACATGATGCTGCCACCCCTGTGCTTCACGGTTGGGATGGTGTTCTTCGGTTTGTAATCCTATTCATATCCTTTTTTCCTCCAAACATAACAATGGTCATTATGGCCAAACAGTTACATTTTTTTTTCATCAGACCAGAGGACATTTCTCCAAAAAAGTAAGATCTTTGTCCCCATGTGCAGTTGCAAACTGTAGTCTGGCTTTTTTATGATGGTTTTGGAGTAGTGGCTTCTTCCTTGCTGAGCAGCCTTTCAGGTTATGTCGATATAGGACTCGTTTTACTGTGGTTATAGATACTTTTGTACCTGTTCCCTCCAGCATCTTCACAAGGTCCTTTGCTGTTGTTCTGGGATTGATTTGCACTTTTTGCACCAAAGCACGTTCATCTCTAGGAGACAGAATGCGTCTCCTTCCTGAGCTATGACGGCTGCATGGTCCCATGGTGTTTATACGTGCGTACTATTGTTTGTACAGACGAACGTGGTACCTTCAGGCATTTGGAAATTGCTCCCAAGGATGAACCAGACTTGTGGAGGTCCACAATTTTCTTTCTGAGGTCTTGGCTGATTTCTTTTGATTTTTCCATGATGTCAAGCAAAGAGGCACTGAGTTTGAAGGTAGGCCTTAAAATACATCCACAGGTACACCTCCAATTGACTCAAATAATGTCAATTAGCCTATCAGAAGTTTCTAAACCCATGACATCATTTTCCAGAATTTTCCAAGCTGTTTAAAGGCACAGACAACTTATTGTATGTAAACTTCTGACCCACTGGAATTGTGATATAGTGAATTAAAAGTGAAATAATCTGTCTGTAAACAATTATTGGAAAAATATGTGTAACAAATGGGGACATAGTGTCTCGACCCAGATACCATTATGGAGAAAACTAACAGACGATAAATTCCCCGCAGAAGGCACACTTAGTCTCACATTGCTGGCAGTCTGCAGGGCTTTGTTAGAGAAGAGTGAGAAAGGCAAGAGAAGAGGGGAAAAAAGAGAGGATAGATTGGGATTCGTTTCGTAAATGGGAAAGAGAGGCAGAGACATCAGGGAAGCGGGTGGTGGCGGGGCTTATGATGAAGGAGAAGAAAGAAAGCGAAGCAACGTCGCCACCCCCTGCATATCCATCCCCGACGGCACCACAGAGCCCAGCGAGAATATCAGCTGCTGCGGTCCCAGCTGCAACTTTCCTATACCCCCAGCTGCATGGACAAGACGGACAGTCCCTGTTTCCCCTTGTGCCATTCCCTGATCCTTGCAGGCCAGGGAGGAATGGGGGAAAGAGACCGGATCTTTTAGTACAGCGCAACTGGACTATAGCAACCATCCACGCATGGATGGAAGAAGTAGAGAAGCATTCCGGTATTTACAAAGAGGCTGCCGAGGACTCATACAATAATCTTGCGAAAACTTTCCTTGTAGGCGGCCTGCTGCCGGATTTAAAAAATACTACTACAACAACATGCATTGGTTGGGAAAACCACGGTCTGGAATGTGTTTGGTCACATGTGAAACATGCAGAGAGACAGACTCAAGGTAAACAACAGAAGACGGATATACAACTGCAGCAGGCCCAGCTGTTGTACTACCAAGGAGGGCGAGGGTGAAAACAGAAGGGACGGGGCCGCGGACGTGGGCAAGGAGGCTGTGGACAAGGTGGACAGCGGGGCGGAGGACAAAAGAACAACACCGGATGGCAAACCTCTCCGAACACAAAGTGTTATGCCTGCCAGGGCTATGGGCAAATAGCCCGCAATTGCCTGAATAATAACTCAGGACAATTTAATGAACAATCGGCCGGCGCCCCAAGGCAACAAGACTGGCCCTACCCACCGCCGCCAAACATAAGTGTGGGTTTCCCAAGACAGAATCAGGAATAGGATGAGGTGGAGACAGAGGAAGTTAACAGCAAGGGACAGTTTATTAAGGTATTGCAGACCCCAGATGAGTCCCCCACAGCACACCTCTGGATTCTGGGTCGATTCCATTTCTAATTGATTCTGGTGCATCCATGTCTATTATTAGAATTCAAGATTTTCCTGATGTTCCGATGTCATCTGACAAAATTCAAACAGTAGGCGCTGTTTACACATAGATTCCTGATGTCTTAAAATTGGCCAGTAAATTTGTTAGGACGTGATGTCTTGTGTCAATTACGCATGAACATACATTGTGGTACCGACGACATAACCGCCAACGTGCCAATGGTAGGGGGGGGGGGGGGATAAATGGCCTAAAAATTACAAATTTGGAAAATAATTACGCCCATTTCAGTGATGGTGTATTGGGTCATTTGGGAGATATTTTGTATTGGGAGTTGGTACCTAGCATGAAATAAACCCCCCACCCCACCCAAAAAACTAAATCGGACATGGTTTTTTCCCATTTTTCCCCCCTTTTTTCATTAAAAAATAAAATAAAATCTTAAGAGAGCACTTTGGTTCACCTGTCAGATGTTGCAAAGTCCTAATGTAATAAAGTACATTTACATATGCATTATGGCTCCTGGTTGGCTGCAAGCAAACAGTTGAAATCCCCCAGCAGACGATCCAATTCAACACAACATCAGACAAGCAGTTAAACAGAATTGTCACAGGTATGTTTTTTTCCTTTTTAACAAAATTATATGATAATTTAGCTTGATTTGTGTCAGGTTCCCTCCAATATTAGGCATACTTTTAGCTAGCTAGCTGTTAGGAAGTTGCTTGATAATTTAGCTCAAACTAGCTAGCTAGCAGTTCGTTCCTTGACAGCTCAAACTAGCTAGTAAGCTAGCTGAATGCTACAGTTAGTTGCCTGACGGCTCAAACTAGCTAGCTAGCTAGCTTAGTGCAATAGTTGATTTGACATGTTTTTGTTCAAATTAGCTAGCTAGCTTAATAATACAGTTATTGCTTAGCTAACTGTTACATTAAGCTAAACTAGTGTCGTATATAATTTTATATTGTTTTAACTTGTGTTATCTTTTATAATTTTATATTGTGAAGCACATTGTGCTTCCACCTGGAATGAAATGTGCTATATAAATAAAGTTTTGCTTGCTTGCTTGCTATAGCATGAAGACAGCACTGAAGTAATTAACACTCTCCTAGTGCATGGTAGTAGTATTTGTAACCTCATCTAATTTAGAATATTTATCTTTTTCAGAGAAGTCACATCAGTCTGATGACATACATCATCAAGCATGGCAGAGCCTAGCCCCATGTCCAAAACTAGATCTGCTGGAAACATTTATGATGCAGATACGGACTTTCCTCCCTCCAAGGACTTCCAGCCACCCACAAAACTCCCCACGCTGCAGAGTGTCATAAGCATGATACGGTACCACCTGGAGATGGGCAATGGGAGAGTGACTACAAACATGGCAGCACGGGAAGTGGCAAAACAGGTCTACGCCAAGTACTTCCACGACACTGTGTTTTGTGTTTCCTTGAGCACCATCCTGAGGAGGGTAGAAGAGATCTGGAAACAGTTCACTGAGGGCAGAAAGAGGTATGGACAGACAGGGAAAGAAAACTCACTGGCTGTCAAACAATACAAGGAGTTATTTCATACAAAGTCTGAGCTCTTTGATGTATTTGCCCATGACCTTATACGGCGGCAATCACTGGTGAAAGAGTGGGGAGTAAGCATGAGTGAGATGCAGCACAAATACTATGAGGACCAGAAGACAGAGCGGAGGATGTTCTGCTCCAAAGGTGTGGACCCTGTCTGGTACCATAGCATGATGCGAACCCAAAGGTTGAGGGAGAGGAGCAAAGAATACCAGAGGAAGAGACCAGCAGTTCCAAACTCTAGACCATATCACAGATATGTTGATCGAAGCTGGTGAGATATCCAGCTGCAGCAGTGATGAAGAGCAAGAGGGCAGACCCCAAAAGCGACTGAGACAGATGTCTGAGACTGACACACATAAGCAGCTTCAAAAGGAGGGTGAAGAGAGTGAGGTTAGAGCAGAACCCAAGGGAAGGAAAAAACTCTTCATGGATGTTGCTGAACCAGACATGGATGAAGATCCACTACCACAAGAGTTTCAACACATAAGATTGTCAGAGAGAAAAGTCCGGGATGAGTTCTATACAACTATAGCCAATCTCTCAGGAAAGGGACTTTCTATCAGTGAGGCGAGCTCAGCTGTGATTGAAGTAGGCAACACTATGTTTGGACGAAGCTGGAAAAGCGCTGGAGAATGTGATGAGATCTTTGACAAGGATACAGTGCCAAGTACTAGAAGCATAAGGGCAGCTCTGCAGCAAATTGAGGCCCAAAGTCTGTGTTTAGTTGTGGAAAAGCTTGAGGAGAAGGAGAAGGGTAAGATGATTACACATGCATCGGACAGCACCACAAAGAAAGGTGTAGGCCAATTCATGGTGCAAGGGCTGCATGTGGGTCAGGACAACCCATTTCCTCTGCCTATCTTACCAATCCATGGAGAGACCACTGAGGACATAGCAATGCAAGTGGATATGGGGTTCGAAATACTGGCGTCGGTCAGAGGAGTCAGTGTGGAGGATGTGTATAAACTTGTAGATACACATATGACTGACAGTACAGAGCACAACAAAGGGTTTTCAAAGCTGCTGGCAGAGATGTACAACTTGGAAACACCAGCAGGGCAGATCTTTTGTGGCACCCACACTACACTGGGCTTCAGCAGTGCCATGAATAAGGTGATGCGGTTGGTGGAGGCTGATATGAAGATGGAGCAAGTGCTACAGAGTTTCATGGTGGATCTGGATGTAGACAGCAAGAATGCCAGTGTGGCTGGACAGGCACTGGACATGTGCCTCAAGTTGGTGGCTCCTGAGTATGCCCACAAACCCTGGAACCGCTACAAGGAATTCCTCCTCTTCCTTGAGCAAAGGCAGGTATCCAGTGTGCTGTTTGCCTACAAAGACAGCAGGTTTGGGTGTCTCTCCAGGGCAGCAGCAGTCCTGATATACCACTTTGGCCATCCGACAGAGTTCCTGAGCCACAACCCTCACATAAACAACCGCCTGGCCTGCCTCGTCAGAGAAGTGATGGAGCTTCCTTACCTCAAGGTGGTCCTCGTGGTGTTTGCCTGCCTGGGTGTGCACTTGGTGGAGCCCTTCTATGCCAGAACCATAGAGAAAGATGCTACCCATACTCAGCTCAGGGAGTTCTACAAGGGACTGCATACAGGCTTGGGCCAGCCAATCAGTGACAACTACACAAGGTTCACAACGCCTGAGTATCCTGGAGTGTCTGACGAGCTTTTCAGTGGTGTAAAGAAGACCTACACGGAGGAGGTCCTGAACTCAGTGTCAGACATGGCTGCCAAACACTTGGAGGAAGTGAAGAAGCTGACCAATCTAATGCAGCCCCACCTGCAGACTGTCCTGGCCAGGCAGAGGAGGGACTATGGGATTGATGAGGAGACCTTCCCAATGGACTACCCTGTGAGCGATCAGGCAAGTAAGATCAATGAAACCCCTGTGCACAACATTGGAATGGAGAGACAATGTGGCAAGGTGGACTACAGACTGAAGAAGCTAGGCACATTGAACGCAGTCAGCAGGTCAATCATTTTGCAGAAGAGCCAGGAGCTTAGGGCTGGACAGATTCCGTCCTTCAGAGGTTTCAAGGCAGCAGCCCAAGCGAAAAGGGAGGTGGAACTCAACTGGAGTAAACTCATGAAGGCGAAATTTGAGAGTGGGGCAGACCAGAAACAGGAGATGGCTCAAAGAAAGGAGAGGAAGAGACTAGACATGCTGGACACACTGAAATCTAGAGGTGGTCCCTTCACTGACAGTGGGGAAATTGAGAAGTTCCTTGTGGATGAAACTCTGGACAACAATGCAAAGCAGCAGAGGATGAAGCTGGAGGTTCAGTTTGCCAGAGAAAGTACCACGCTTCTGCCTAAAGTCGATCCTATCTTCCAAATCCAGGTGACACTGCCCAGTGGGAAGAGGAGGATGAAAACAGCACAGGAGTTTGGAGATGCCCTCATGTCGTACCTGGGCAAGAGGAGTGACCGAACCACACTGGAATATGAAAAATTCCAAGAAAGTCTTGAAAGGCTGGCACCTGGACAGGAGTGACAGAATAACATAAGAAAAATGAGAGCTGCTACTTAAGACTGACAAGTTCAAGTTCTTTCCATGTCAATGTGACTGAAAAAAATGATTAACTGTTTTGTATTTGAAATAAAAATCTAATTTTTAACAAAGTATTCCAAATGAGTTTAAAGTCTTTTAGTATTAGCAGACAGTAAGAAAAGGGAATGCATACAAATGGCGGAACAGCCAGAAAACGCCCTTTTTTGTGTTATTTTTTGATTTTAAAGAGGGATGGGGGATTATTTTCAAGATACAGTTACTTTGAGGTGTAACAGTTCTTCTATTTATAGTGTTTATTAATTCCCAAATGGGTTTGAAAGTATTTATTCAACAGTATATAGGCAAACAGTAAGAATAGCTTATGCATACCAGGCGGAATGGGCAGAAAATGCCCCTTTTTGGGTTCTTTTTTTGATTTTCAAGGGGTGGGGGGTTATTTTCAAGATACAGAGTTACTTTTGGTGTCAAAGTTCTTGTATTGATAGTGTTAATCAATTCCCAAATGGGTGTGTTAAAATTTTGAACTTGATGATTATCCCCCCCCCCCTACCAATGGCAGGAATATATGTGCTTGACTCAACAATGAAAGATTGGCTGTGTGCATGGAATCCTAATGACGGCCACTGAATTGCGGAACATAGTGCCCCCACATGCCGATGTACCAATGCAGTTACATTGTACTGCGCATTACTCACCCCTGACCAGAGATAACGCGTATGAATATAGGTGCAATTTAGAAACCCTAAATGAGAATGTCACTGTGCAAAATGTTTTCGCTGGCCGTGAATTTATAACAGCAGCAGTATGCTTAAATCAAGTGCAGTGACTTTTGCACACAGATGATCTTTCTGCCCCCCCATGTCTCACTCTCAAAAGTTCCTAATTCAAAATTTAGAGGCAGGAAACTGGCGATGGTAGAAAATTCTCACCATCCACCCTCACTTATAGGATTCCTTTTTGTGCTCGAATAATTGTGACTCGTGAGGTCTCCGCTGTCGCTCCTGAGACCACGCACAACCAGCTGCCTAAAATACAGACGGAGCCTGTGTGGTTGCAAGATATACCTGAGACATTGTGGGCAAAAGGCAAATATGATATTGGCCGCATGAAAGGAGCTAAACCATTAGTAGGTTCCCCAAAAGGCACTTATCGCCTTATAATATCCCCTTAGCAAAGAGGCAGAATTAGGTATCACCAACACAGATAGAGAGCTTATAGAAAAGGGAGCAATAGTGCCATGCCCAACATCAGCCTATAACACTCCAATTTTGACTGTTCGAAAAGCCTCGGGAGCCTGACGGTTTTACAACATCTGAGGTTAGTAAACAATGCTGTGTATGCTTGCACCCCAATAGTACTGAACCCGATTACAATTGTTTCAGATGTGCCGAACAATAGCTTGTGGTTTACTGTGGAATATCTAGCAAATGCTTTCTTTAGCATACCGGTGCATCCCGATTGGCAGGATTGGTTTGCGTTTATGTTTAAAGGGAAAAGGTGGACTTAGGCCGTGATGCCGCAGGGCTTTGTTGAATCGCCGGCTGTGTAGATGGCTCTGAAAGAAATGGACAATCTTAAGCTGAACCCATCCTATTGGGTGTGAGCCAAATTCCTTGCTGATTGTGTAAAATGGCCTACTCTTGTCCTTAAATGGTGACAGTGATGTATAGGATAGTAGAGTGAAATGTGTATAGAACTTGCACTTCTTTGCCTATGGAGTCAGAGTTATCTTGGAAGACACTTTGCTGTATTTTCTGGATGCTCTCTATTCATCTGAATAAAAGAAACTCTGATAACTTATCAGTGCCTCGTAGAAGAGTCTGATTCATTATTAGAGACAAGAAATTCCACGACACCCGCCTCGTCAGCATTACTGTGCATGTCAAAAACTGTATAATAATAAATAAATAAATTTATTTATGTGAGCAAAGCCACCATGCTAAAAAGTAAGCATTGATCATGATAAGATATGGGCTGTAGCTTGTTACATTGCATGATGCCCACATTATATCAATCTTGGAGATTAAGTTATGCGTTTTTCGTCCTCTTGGTGTTGTAAGTTACATCTGATCAAAAATGTCTCCGACGTAAAAAAGCCAAGTTACTTACGCATAGCCTACAGAGCGCTGTCTAAAAGTCCTTAATTCCAACTTGCAAAAACTAGGCCTGCCTTTAAAAGTCTTGATATCAAAATGTGGCCAAGTTACAACTAAAAATATTGCCTATCGTAGCTCACACTAAATAAACTAGCTCTATTCCAAAGCAATGCTATCCAAACTTTCCTAAATTATTTCATGCAACTTGGCCCTGTGTTTCATCTTAGCATGTGAAGAGATTGTGGCTCATGGAACAACATATGATTTCAATGAATGTTTTTAACAGTTGATGAATAATTACATTCCAGAAAGGATATGGTTATACTTTGTTGGCAAGTTTACTTTAGAAAATGTATAGGTTTTAAAATGTTAACTGCTGCTAGAGATTTCATTACAATTCACAAACAGACATTTATATCAAGAAACATCATGTACAATAGAGAAAGGGCGACGAATAAAATAAATGCAGATAAAAATGAGTAATATTTTTACCTAGAAAATAGCGTAGGCTACATATAGCATTTTACGAACGTATCCAATAGTTATGATATTTGCGAACAGACTTTTGTGAACACAAGGATATCTATGCTCTGTAGGACCACACAGGTTTTGATAGAAATCCAAATATTCCAAATAAATAAATCAATAAATACATAATAATAATAAATATAGCTGCAAGCAGCGATTCCCGGGGACCGAGCGGCATGAGCAGCATTTGTCAAACACAGAGACTGCAAAAATGGTAGACAACTCTAGACAGGGTTGAACAAAAATACAAATATTTGTTTCTAATCAGGGCTTTTGCCATTGTTGATGCCGTTGTTATCTTAACCCGATCCAGTAAGGGCTTGCGTATTACGTCTTTTAAGTGCAAGTGAAACAGTTAACAGTTAATATTGTTACATTTCTTAACCTTTGCAATAAAAAGGTGTTTCATAATGTGAAAACAACATTAAAAGAAGCATAGTATTTGCACAATAGTTTTGTCAAACATTAACTTAACCTTCGGTATGAAGCTGGAATCGAACCACTGACCACACACATGGAAAGCCAAGATTGTATCCACTAGGCCAAAGCACATTAACAGAAGTGTGGCCAAATAATACTTTTGTGTTGCGGTATCAGATTGTTTTGGCTTACTGACTTCTTAATTCAAACAGTTAAATGGTAATATTGTGAAATTTCTTAGCCTTTGCAATAAAAATAACTTGTTTTATGTTAAAAGAACATTCTTAGCATGACGTGCACATTGTGTGCCGCGAAACAAATGTTGGGAACAGGCAGGGATCAAACCACCAACCAACTACACGACAGTCCAATGCCTTAACCACTAAGCTACAGGAACTTTCACACTTGGTATGGTAGGTAGACGGCCTGTTCAGCAGAGATATTGTACTTGGCGGATGGCATACCTGCCATCCCAACATTTGTATTTCCTATAGCGTCACCACGTGGATTGACTGGGTTAAAACTGCAGGGCTCAAGTCTTGATCTAACTCTCAATCAACCCACCAAGTTTCGGAACTTTAGATCAAACAGTTTTAGAAGTACTAGCATTTATGTGATAAGCCACGCCCAATGCAAAATTAATTGGCTTCTCATTCGGCCAATTTTTGACATAGGCCTTAGTAAAGTAATGCATGTATGAAGGGATGCGGGTTGAGTCGCTCAAAATCCAATATGGCTGACTTCATGGATCCTTGAAGCACATTTGTTCATAATGAGCAGAGGGACCTGTACACCACATTTTGTGACACTAGGTCAAACGGGGCGTCGTCAGTGGGCGTGTCAATGATTTTTAGTGAATTTTTAAATATTTTCTTATATTTGGATCTATATAGCGCCACCACGTGGCTCGATTGGGTTGAAACTGCAGATGTCAAGTCCTCATATTACTATTAATAGACATTCCAGGTTTCATAACTTTCTGTCAAATGATTTTGGAATTATTAGCATTTCTGTGATAAGTCATGCCCATTGAAAATTCATTGGCTCATTATTCAGCCATCTTTTAAAATATCAAAATTCTGTATATAACTTTTATGAGGGGTTCGTGTACCTGGTTTCATGTAAATTGGCCAAATTTTGTAGGAGGAGTAGCATTTTAAGTGTTTTACAAAAAATGCTAATTAGCGGAAAATCCAATATGGCTGACTTCATGGATCCTTCAGGCAAATTTGTTCATCATGAGCAGAGCTACCTGTACACCACATTTTGTGACTCTAGGTCAAACGGGGCGTCGTCAGTGGGCGTGTCAATGTCACAATATTTTCACGTGCACTACAGCGCCACCAACTGGGCCTATCGACACCAAATTTGGTGAGGGTTTGTGAGATGACAACTTCTAACTATCTGCCAAGTTTCATGAGAATCAGCCAAGCGGTTAAGGAAAAACACAAAGAAGTAATAAATGAGTACATTTAAGCCAAAATGTCGGCAAATTCAAGATGGCGCCCACCAAATTAGTAAAGATCTATGATCCAAACCCGGGTCTTTGTCATTTAGCAAGTTTTACATCTCTGCAAACTTGGGTTATTTTGCCAGTTTTTCTCCTTCTTCTTCCCATTTTTCCTGCCTGCCTGCCTGCCTCCATGCCCTCAAAGAATAATTATCCTCATTAACCGGTAATCTAACCGGTAATCTTAACACTGCACGCTGATCTCAACGCACACGCACCGATATCCCTTATGTGTATGGTATGGTTCATGCGCCACCATTAGCTAGCTCCAGCGAAAGCTAGTTTCAAACCTCCCTCCATTTAGTTTCTTTGTTCTCTCTGAGCACATGTCCGAGGCAACCCCCCACACACGCAGGAGAACATGGAAACCCCCACGTGTGCTCAACGCATGCACACACACACACACACACACACGCACTCACACATACAGTTGAAGTCGGAAGTTTATATACACTTAGGATGAAGTCATTAAAACTAATTTTTAACCACTCCACAGATTTCATGTTAGCAAACTATAGTGTTGGCAAGTCAGTTAGGACATCTACTTTGTGCATGACACAAGTCATTTTTCCAACAATTGTTTACAGACAGATTATTTCACTTTTAATTCACTATATCACAATTCCAGTGGGTCAGAAGTTTACATACACTAAGTTGACTGTGCCTTTAAATTTTTGATATTTGGTCGCATATCCTTTGCATGCCATGACGTCCTGATATCTGTGACCCAAGAACATCAAAAGACTCTTGATTTCTTATTTTCTGGTACTCTTACAAGCGATACTATAACGTCTCTGCATTTGAATGGATCTCTATGGGAATTGGGGGGGTGGGACTAGATTTAGCTGTAAATTATGCTGGAACAGTATGGAATACATGGTTGGTAAAATGGCTGTAAGTAATCAAGGGTCTGAGGGTTTAATTTAGATTTGGCTGAGAAATGTTACAGGCCCAGTACTAGAATCAGAACGACAGAAGAGCATTTGAGATATAATATAAATATTTTAGTATTTAAGTAGTACTAATAATTGTTATAGTATCATAATACAGACAATTATACATAGGATTCCTTTTTGTACGGATTTGTTTCTTCATAGAAAGTTAAAAGTCGGCTATCTAATAAAACATTTTCATGGCTACTCTAATTTCATTTGTCAATTCAGACGGCCTGTGTCATGACTATGTTTTTGTTAGACACTTGTCTTATTTTTACCTGTTCCGCTCTACGCCAAAAACAGACCAAAAGCACAGATAACTTGAAGGGTTTCTTCTGACTTATTTATTATTTTACATTATTGTTATTTCTAAATCCATAATCAAAGAAAAGTTCTTGTTTTCATGTATGGTTACTGTTCATTCATTTAGATGTATGTCTTCGACTGTTTTAATGCAGTATGCTTTAGCAATACAGATGCAATGTATTGTTATGCCAAAAAAGCAAATTTAATTTAATTGCGTCCACGGTCAGGGAAAATATGTGTGAAACGTCACCACAATGCTCGTGCGTCATCGTGCGTGTCTGAGAAGAACACGTGATAAGCAATTTTCTGGGAGCCTTTTTCTCCTATGTGCTCTATATCGCCATCTAGTGTTCTGAAACTCATTGTTTTTTGTAAACAAAACAAAACAATCCACTCTCTCCCCTTCAAAATGCTGGAGTAAACGGCCTTCTAAACATTTTAGAGTAACGTAAAAACGTTTTAAACGTAAAGCGCTTTCATGGAAAAGTTGCTGTCATAAACTCATTTGAAATGCGATTGTGTCCAAACTTTCTAAGCAAAGCTAACTTTCAGCAACGTCATATATGGCCGTCAAATGCTCCGTCTTATCTCTTTAGAAACTATATTATTTTGCGCTACGGACGCTTCATATCCAGGTCAATTCACACACTTGTGAGTAAAGCATATAAACGAGAAACTTTGTGCTTACCTAAGTGTAGGCCTATGTGATAATGTCAGCACAACGATTATAACAACAAACACTGGGTAGATGTCAACAAGCAAGCAATGTTGAACACGGATTCAGGATTATCATTCGCCGAAAGGAAAACAGTCCTACGACTTCACGTGAGTATCGCACAGTAACGTTAGCTACAGCAAACACAATCATTTGATAGGAATACGCAAGTAAACACATATCTGTTAAATAAACAACATTTGCAAGATCCATGATACGTTTCGTTTCGGTAAAAGTATTCCACATGCACCGATTGTTTATCTCTTCTTCCTGGAGGCGGGCCTTACTATGTGCAAGAGTATTCTATAGGTCGTGTCTCGAGGGCCATCGTGACGCGCGAAAGCTGTCAATCTCAAAGACAACTTTGACAGATTCCCTTAAAGAAACATCATAAATGTAAGCTATTTTATCATTTAAAATGTCATTACATTTAAGTAAATTAACAATGTTTAATAATACAAGTGTGGTGATGCAAGTTAATTCTGGAAAAAAGGACAGTTAAGAATGAATAATTGGAAGAATGAATGACAGCTAGCTAGCTGCTAGCTAACACCCAGTGGACGTAAACGGTCACCCAGTGGGTGATATGGGTCACAGCCATTTAGCAGTCTAGCTAATGATATAGGCCTATGTGCCTATGTGAAGCAAGTTGTGTAACGTTGACACAATTTGCTTCATGTTAATGGACAGTGCTAGCTAGCAAATGCAGCTGTTCTGGCGAGAGAAGGACATAGATGTACAACATGTTGAAGTGCTGGGCTGCGTTTAAATTAATGCTTTCTTCCTGTTGTTCCCTTCCCTGTTTGAATCAAGGGAAGGGAACGACAGGAAGAAAGAATTAAATTCGGATCTGAACGCAGCCCTGTAGTCATGGCGGGTGTAGGATTATGGGGGGACACGGGGGACGTGTCCCCGCCAATGTTTGGAAAGAGTCGAATTGCCCCCCCCCCCCCCCCCCCCCCAACCATAATTGATCCCTCTCCCATGTAAAGCTTACAGTCAATAAAGGCTGCAACAATGGTAAAAAATGACTTAAATTTATGCGGAAAAATATGTAACGCCCGTAAACATAGTATGAATTATCGACCCACCCCCTCGCTACTTCAAACAGTAGCAATGGTTTATCTCATGGCCACAACAAGTTCGAGTTTATGAAAGCACAAATGGGATATGTAGTCAACAATTAGAGGTGATTGCTCAAGCCAATAATACTATGGACTTCAATTCCCATAACCCAGTGTTTTTTGTAACGTTATGGATGTGTTATAATCTGGTTGGTTGTAATGGAGAAGTCAGACTGCAAAAAAAAGACGAGAAACTTCACGGAATATGAAATCGAGATGCTCGTTACAGGAGTAGAGCAGATGGTTTGTTTGGTGTATATAGGCGGCCTTTGCTACGTTTCACCTGAAACGGTCCTCTCAACTGAAAATCAAATCAAAATCCCCACAGTGAATAAAAGAACCGCCGGCCCAGAAGTTTCCCCATTCAGGTAGGCTAGGCTACTGTAGGCGCTGTTCCTAACCTAGCTAACAACTCCTTATTTTTCTAGTCTATGCCTATATACCTATATATATATATACGTAAAAAAAGTACATGTTTTTTCATAACAACAAGCAATGTATTACAGCCGCGAGTGCGATAACGTTAGGTAGCACTGTGGAAATGTCGACGTTGCTGGACAATTGAATAGAGAATTTCTTCAGGGTTCATCAGAAAACAGTTTTAGCTTCTTAAATGTAGGCTATTTGCTTCCATAAAATGTTTATTTTATTGCCCTGCTGTGCAACATGAGAGGCTGATGTATTCGCAAGCCGCGACACTGTAATACACTGTAATTAGCCTAATTTAGAAGTTCAGAGAAATGTGAATACCATAATTGGGATGTCGACTACTACCACTAAAGGCAGTGGTTCTTAAACTCGGTCCTGGGGCCCCCTGCATATGCTGGTTTTCGTTCCAACCACAATTGCAATCCCAGAATTTGAACAGGTTGTTGATTTTCCTTAATTAGGTGTTTTTCATGTTTAGAGGGATTATTTCCCTTCTGAAGCCACATTATGTTAGCAATAGCTATGCATGTCATGAATAATAAAAGTCAAATATTCACATTGTGCTATATTGCAAACAATTACTAAAAGAGAGGTAAAAATGTTTTAACTGATCAAATTAAACAAATTAAAGACTGAGGTGAATCAATAGGCTCCTAATTGGTGAAATTGTGGACACATTGACAACTAAAACTAGAGACTTGGTAAATAATGAACAATTCAAAAGACAAAGCAAATGATAATGAGCCAAACCTGCATTGTGTTAATAAGTTTAAGGAAAAAATTAAGGAACTTAAAACACAAGTGTTCAACTACTGAATTAGGAGCCTATTGATTCACCTCAGTCTTTAAATTGATCAGTTTAAAAAAATGTTACCTTGTATTATTGTTTGCAAGATAGCACTGTAAGCACAATGTGAACCTGGCATAGTCTTCATGGTATGCATAACTGTTTCTGACATCATTTGTTTTAAGAGGGTAAATAATCCCTCTAAACATGAAAAACACCTAATTAAGAAAAAATAACAGCTTGTTAAAATTTTGGGATTGCAATTGTGGTTGGAACAGAAACCAGCATACACAGGACCGAGTTTGAGAACCACAGTTTAAAATTTTATAAACTTATCTTATCCATTAATGTACTGATTAGCCTACCATGGCTTTAGATTTATATGAAAGCTTCTTAAATCTCGCCTAGTGCTTTGAAAAAAATAAAATAAATAAATCTTCTCCAAAATGTTCATAAATAAAACATTTTATTTTAGGAAATGCCCTGGGTGAGGTTGTGTAGAAATGCAGGAAATTAGTTTTAAAAGGCTCAAATTTTTCTGGGGGAGGACACCCAGACCCCCCGATACTTCGTATTGCTTTGCTCACAGGAATGGTTGAGGGCCTCGGTCCAATAGTCATGGTTTACTACTGTTGGATGGTATATTATTAGTGTCCACCTCTATTATCATCACAAAGAACATTTATGGTTTGTGGTCCCCCCCAATATTCTAATGAAGCCTACGCCCCTGTCTGTAGTTGTCCTTGTACTGTATGTACTTAGGCCTCAAGAGCCCTTCTGGTGCCGGCAGACACATAGAAACCTCCCGGCAGGGCGCGCTTTGTGAGCGCACAAAAATGTATTATAGGAATTTTAAAAAAAATTATATATATACAGTATATAAGTGCTTCACCTCCGCTGCTACAACTCCATCCTAGGGGAAACACTGAAACTACATAGTATACCTTTAATGTTGCTCTTGTGTTGAACTTAGTCAGCCAATGCTAATCGCAGGGATTCCCCAAAGGCCTTCACCTTTTTGCTGAATCATTTATATTAATTTGGTATCAACCGAGTACATAAAATTGTGATTTTGCTAAGATAATTATTAATGTGTAATTTTATTGATTATTTAATTATTAATTGAAGTTACCCATTTTTAGTTAGTATATTCTCTTTTGAGAATAGTACATACAATTTTATGAGACTGATTTATTATACAAAAACTATGCCACCAGTTGGATGGTAGTGGCGTATTCCAGTACATAAGTGACGCTATGTACAGATTTAAATGAATATTCCCTACAAATGGGGCCAGAGGCATCACCAGAGATATATGTTAGGGGAGATATATACGTAATATATATATAATATATATATATATATATATAGATATAAGAGGTCGCGCTAGGATTTTAAACTGCCGGCCAGAATGTCCGGAATGATTACAGTTTGTCGGACATGTGATAAAAAAAACAGCCATATCTATTTTTATTGCATGTACGACAGGCAGGTGCATTTAATGATGTAGCTTAACAACATATGTTACAGCATAGTATTATATTTTGGACTGAAAACTATTTGAAAATAAAGGAATAATATAAAATTTTAATATAACAGCTTCGCCTTGCACAAGCGGATGAATTACATTAAAATCGCGCATTTTGTGTGCGTGACTGCGTGCGTAATGTTTTCCCAACAACAGAAGCTGTCTTGATTTTGCATCATTAGTTTATTAGAACACATTTTTCTTCAGAATAGCAAGCAATAACCTCATTTTGAATAACGATTTTAACATTTCTTTACTCCAAGGCAAATTGCAGAGTTGCGGAAGATGCTATAAGGAAAAGAGCCAGCAACAACACGTGACAATTGAGATCCCACCTAACGTTAACGAACAACGCTTTCGGGAAAGTCAGACCAGAACAGTGTAGGCTATTGGTTTAACAAGGAAAAAAAATGCTGATTATATCAAGCTTATAGCCTATTAAGTTCAAGTAGCCTATGCCTACTGACAGTTAAAAACGGCCTTTTTATAACTGGCAAAAAAACGAGCAATCCATATAGGCTCCTTTCATTTGCGACGATGCTTCATTTCATGGAAGTGAGCAGCTGCTGATTTGAAATCGAATGTCTCGTAGGTTTTAGTGCAGCTTGAGATACGCATGAGTCGCGTAGCCTAACCACCTCCTCCTGCAGGCGGCTTCTGAGTGCGGTTTTGATCCGGTTTTGGAGCGAGAATCCCCACTCTGCTGGCACACTTGACACGGGAATGACACAGGCCATCTTTGCCACCTTCGCCCAGTCAGGATAAATGTCGGGAAATTCTCGGATCAAAACTTCACAGGCTGTTTGAAATCTTAATCCTCCGTAGCCCCAGAGAGCTGTCATCATTGGAATAGCATCGCGTTTTGCGTCTCTGAGAGTAGCGGTGTCTGATTTGCGGTGATAATAGGCCTAATGATAAATTGCCGTGGTTTTGAGAAATTACTATATTGCAAAGTTAAATTTTTTTTAGTTTTTTTACCGGCCCCAATGTCCGGAGGGAATTACATTTTCCGGCCTTTGTCATAAAAAACCGGTCAAAACCGGCAAATGCCGGCCTAACGCGATCCCTGATAGATATGTTTTTCTTTTCAAAAAAGCAGCCACAAAATGGCTGTTGCTCATGAGTTCTATTTCATATCGGTGAACATGCCACGTCACGCCATAAATATGGCACTTGTACGCCGCCCGACCTCTTTTTGCCTCCTCGAGGTTGAGCTGAGACTGGTTTTTTCTGGTTGCTTTTGGAATCTGCAAAATCGCGACTTTTCTTACCCAAAGCTACGTCCAGAAGCGGAGTATGCTACCAGAGGCTTTCCCTCCCCCAGCAACGTGCATTGTGGTTTGTTGCTGTTTGCTTGTTTTGTCGGTAGTTTGTTACCTTGTTGTTAGGTAGTTCACTGCCGGTTTTCCTTGCAGAACTAGATCAGGTTTAAGCTGATATCTTTCTGATTGTATTTAGCCGTGTTAAGGCATTGAATTTTTTCCCTAATTACAAAAAAGAACAAAAAAAAAGAACAGGGACAAACCGTAAGGTGGACACTTGCTACCTGAGGTTTCAACGCCCTCTGGCGGCCCTTCAGTGCTACTGATTCGGCCTCTTGGCTTGGTGCTTGTATTGTTGTAGTAGGCAGACGGCTGCCTACATTTAAACATTAAATTGAAATTACAAGAAAAGAGAGAGATCGATAAGCCAGAAATTGCCAGTATTACCCTCCTCCAGCGCAAAAGGAACAAAGTTGTCAGAACTCCAATGACTAAGGAAAAACTTGTCTCTGTGAGTGTCACGCTGCGAAGTGGAGTCTCCAGACAGAGACAAGTTCGATGCTAGATTCAGAATTATAAGCGTTTTTACTTAATCCTCGCTTCCCCCCGCAAGTATGAAGGTAGATTTGTGTCTTTATTATTCAATCAAAAAAAAGGTTGCTTCAATCAAAAAATATATTTTCAATCAAAAAAAACCTTCACTTCAATCAAAAACAACTTTTTCAATCAAAGAAAAAAAGTGTTTGAATGCAAAAAAAATTTTGAGACTCAAAAAAATGCATTTGAACACTTTTTTTCTTTGATTGAAAATGTTTTCTTTGACTGAAAATTTTTTTTTTGATTGAAGTAATGTTTTTTGTGTTTGGGCCATATTATGGGTAGGACATTTGTGTCTTTATTATTCAATTTTTTAAAAAGTTGCTTCAATCAAAAAAACATATTTTCAACCAAAAAAACATTCATTTCAATCAAAAAATATATTTTCAATCAAAGAAAAAACTGTTCAAATGCCAAAATAAAATTGAAACCCCAAAAAAATCATTTGAACACTTTTTTTCTTTGATTGAATTTTTTTTCGATTGAAGTGAAAAAAGTTTTGAAGTCGTTTTTTTTTTGATTGAATCATTTTGACACAAACATCCCGCAGTGGGGGCGGATGCTTCCCCATTGGTCAGACATGTTTGAGTGACTGAAATTTGAATCTCGTTTGGAATCGCTTTGGCAGCAAGCAGTGGTGGAGTTGTTGGTAAGTAACGTTACATAAAACAGTATTAAAATGATTGGTGTCATGTTATTAGCCTACTCTGTTTGATATTTCGATTAAACATAGAGCTTGCTAACTTAGTTCACGTTGACTAATTTGTGTGATGGTGTTAGATATCTAACGCCGTCATATTGTCAGGCAGGCTAGCAGGGTGCGCTAACGGCTAGCTGATAACGTTAGCCGATGGCCCTGCACACTGAATGAATGGTTTATTTCACTTAAGTACAGGGGCTAGCTATGTGCTAGTTATGTTATGTTATAATAACTAACGTCAGTGGTGGTCAAACAACAGTCCACAGGCCAACTGTTGCTCGCAGCGCTGCCTGTTTAGCAGCGACAGGTCAAGGTACCCGCCGACCACTGACGGCGGCAGAAATAGGAGTTAGTTTCCCGGAGGATGAGAGAGACCATCCCGGTGCTTGTCAGTCTCTGAGATAACGTTGTAATCTAGCTTCTGCTTATCAGTGGAGAGTTTACAGCTCACAACAACTTCATTTGATGTAATGTTAGCATCTGGCTTTTGTTTGATGTCTAGTGTCGGCAAAATATGTTGCATACCGCCGGTATAATATATTCCGTTGCTCGGAGCGCTGCTGTGTCAGGCATTATTTATCAACAAAGTCCCGCAGAACTCCATACGAAAATCTGGCAGTTCAATAAAGTGATGGTTATTGTCTAACATAATGTCCAAGTAGTAACTAGCTTAAAGTATTTTGCCAATAATGATCCTTCTGGTAAATTTGACATTCAATTGAGACACAAAAGCTCTTAGTTTAATGAAAATCCATGGAAAAGAAGACAAGATGGTCCGTTTAATTAGTAACGTTATTCATTTATTTAGATTTCTAAAATCATATAGTATTGTCCTGTCAACCAATTCGAAGTCCTGCCTTATTCAGTGTTGATTTATTGATATGTTTAAGATGTTTTATTCGAAGGTCTGTGAGTGAAAGTTGTCTGAAGTTGTATTTTTCTATTTTATGTCAATGCTGATTGATGATGTACTCTGGTCCTGCCTTGTCCTAAGTTTTGGTGTCTTGAGGGCTGGGCATATAACTGTATGCATGACACAATAATTTATTAATGTGATGCTTTATTTTTTGCATCAAATTATGCAGTCAAGTATTGATAAGCAGTATTGATATTGATACAGGTATTGATACAATCTCAATTATAACTGTTCAGTAGTGTCGTATAGTTATTTTTGATTAAAAAATCAATTTTGGTGACTTGTAAGTGTATCCGTTAAGCATAATGGCATTAACACACACAGACAGACAGACACACACACAGCTAACGTTAGCTACCTACGTTAACTGCAATACCTTGCCAGGCAGCAGATGGACTAATTTTTTTTCCTTTTGATCAAATTATGTTTTTTTTAGGCCAAGAACTCCACTAAAATTTTTCGGAACAGGATTGCTTAGTAAAGGTAAGAATGGATGGGTGGATTTTATTTATGGTTGCTGAAGAGGACCTCAGATTCAAACATTATTGCTCTTTGTATGTGTGTCTGGTGTATTGTAGGTCATAACCATCTTCACCACAGCCATCTTTCCTCCCTCCCATTTAGAAAGACCGATACTACACATCACCTCTTGTACATATCATCTCTTCATGGCAAGGCAATTATCACATCCTCATGGTTACACTCCACTTGCTATTGACTGGATTCACACTTTCTAATATATATTTTTTAAATAAATTATTAGTCTTTTTAGACTCTACCTTCTTCATCTAAAGTAATTGATGCTGTTATTGTTGGTAACAGTGATTAACTTAGGATCTAATCTCTCATCCCAGTATGACCAGAAGGCAGCCTCTGCCGCTGCGCAGACTTTTCTGTCAATGCTCAATCGCACAATAGAAGAACCCAGGCAGGGGAGTCAGGACATGTCTCCTCCTCCAACTGTACAAAACGAGATGTCCAGGTAGTGTAGCCAGCCACCAGTGTCCGCTCCTCTCGATGGGCAGAGGTGAATAGTGGAGAGGGGCACTGATGCCCAGTGTCCGCTCCTCTCGGTGGGCAGAGGTGAATAGTGGAGAGGGGCACTGATGCCCAGTGTCCGCTCCTCTTGGCAAAGGGGACCTGCAACATGCATAGGTGTGAAGATGTTTTTGTCAAGAAGTTAACACTTTAACAGAAACGTTCATTAGTCTAGTTTAGGATTTGTGTGTGTCCAACTTATATTTACCTAGGGAGAGGGAAGTCTGGGACTCTGCTTGGGCTGCTGCCCCCGCGACCTGACCCAGACCAGCGGTAGAAGATGGATGGATGGAGTTTGTAAATAAATAAGATTACCTCAAATATGAAGCACCGGTCAGCCTTCTCAAATTGAACCTTTAAAAAGGAAAATATGTGATTGTTTAATGACATGGAAATAAAGCTTGGTACAAAGATAAAGTAACAAACAGAGGCAACAAAAGAACCAAGGTCTGCCATGGTGAAGAATCAGAGAGAGTCTGTCGTCCGGGTAGGCGGGTCTATTTATGTGCAGGTGGCCAGGCCAGGTGCAGCTGGTTGGCAATCAGCTGCCAATTAGGCCTGCAACAGAAAGCACACAGCCAGTACCCAAGAAATAACAGGACCACAAGGCCGTAACACCATCGAAAGAAAATACTTAAATGCCTGTAGTGTGTAACATTTGATGGTGTATGTGAGTAACCACGTGTTAGTTACCTTCATTCAAAGCTGAGTGGTGTCTGTCCATTTACACATGGGCTGTGGGTTTCAACATACAAAGGTTGGGTTGGTTTTTGGAACGCATTTAGAAAAATGTGTTTAAAATTTATTTCTAGGAATTTGTAAAAAGTAAAGACATTTTCTTACTGCCCCCTTTTTATCATAACATAGAAGTGATTAGCTGTGTATTTGTATTGTTTCAAAACATGTTTGCTATAATCATTAGGCACTTAATAGTGTGGAGCGTCACTCACTCATTACAAATTGAAGAGCACGCAGGTATACATCCTGACCAAAGGATATGGAGTCAGAGCTAGGATTCACTTCACGTTGCAGCAGAACAAGATTCTCTGCAGACAGGGGGGATGGAATGTCAGGAACAACAACCCCTTGGTCAGTGTCTTCAGATGCCTCCTCCTGATGGTCTATGTGCTGCAGCTGCATGGCCCAACAAACAAATTAATGATAATAGACAAAGTGCTTAAGGGAAAAACTGTCATGCCAATCAAGTATTACATGCCCACCTCTGCATAGTTTGGCTCAGGCACAGGTGCTTGGAGCATTCCAATGTGCCACATCTGTTGAGGTGTAAGGTTTGCCTCTGTGCTGATTGGGTGGTTGTTCCAACTGTCTGTGAAATGCTGTAGATCTGACCGCAGACGAGGTATGAACACATATTGCACACAGAAGAGGTGGATCGCATTGGACAGGTCAATGAAGCCCTCTTCCTCCAAGCTGTGTAGTGCGTTGTAGTACTGTGACGTCACAGAACTCCAAACATCTCTCCATAAGCGTTCCACCCTGAAAAAAGGCAGAAAGACAATGGTTAGAAAAAGAAACACTGGTGTTATCTGTTCATAAGTAAATGGCATTTGTGGTTTTAAGCGGTGCAGCCACTTCTATGCCGACGCTGTTTGTTTGTTTGTTTGTGTGTGTGTGTGTGTGTGTGTGTGTGTGTGTGTCCCGTCAGTTCACACCAGGAAATGGTGGTTTGTGACCGCTGTTCAATATAAGAGATGACTGCCAACTACAACTAGCATGCCATGGACCTTGTTGAAAGCAGCCATCTTGACAGAAGAGGGTAAACCAACACCCGGTCAGACTGACACATGATTGACCAACAAATGGACACAAATTGATAACGTAATTAATGCCTCCTGTCAGTCTCATTAATAAAACACAAGTTTACCTTCAGTTCTGTCGAAGTAGCTGCTATAAAAATGGTCTATTGTTGCAAAGCAGCAGAGCACTGCTTACTCCACCACTCTGGGTATGATTATCAAAAAAGCAGATGTCAAGTGTAGATGCGACAAGTTCATTTAATTACCTCTGGTTATGGACACTTTTGCCTGCAATAAAGCTTCCACGGCCTGTTCCACGGACAGTAAACATGCACCTGGCTATGTCGACATTTTCCACCCCTTGATCAGCTCTCACTCTGAAAGAAAAGCAAATGCTTTTTCCCCCCATATATGACATAACTTCATAATCTACAGCAACACGTCATTTTTTATTTCTCCTGCAATTTGAATATATACCTTGAGGGCCATCCATTTCTCCGAACCCCCTCCATGAAGAATGCAAAAGCAGTTGCTGCTTTGTTGTTAGCTGCTGTGTCCAGATAGAAAATCTATGAAAGAGGTAGACGCATACCATGTATGTTTTGGAGTTGTTCATGAGGGTAAATATGTGGTGAATGAATAGTAAATGAAATATCTACCTTCCTGGAAAATCCATCTATTCCTCCAAAGATGACGATGTTATACCTTTAAAAAATGCATTTGAAAAAATATAAAATTCATTGTGTATTACAGGCTCATGTAGAACTCCCATATCATACAACACAGTAAATTGTTCAACAAGCAACGTCATACAAGTTCTGCCAGACAAGACATTCATTTACCTTATCAGTTTATGATTTGATATGATTTGTGGACGAGAGACAGGGGAGCAGGAACAGAGTACCTTCTTCGAGCAATGCAACGAAGCTGGATCATCCTGGCAATGATACCTGCACCATCTACACGCTGCAAAGATAGCCTCACTCTTTTCCATTGAAGACGAAGGCCCATTGCTTGGAGACTTCCTTTGACCATTCTGTAGCCTGCATGCGGCATCCTTGCCTTAATGGCCCTGACTTTCTGGTCTAATTCTTCATCAGAAATTACAGAATAGCATGCCCTCACTGACATGTTGTGGTCCTTCATTCTTCTGTACAGGGTTGACCGTGAAATGCCATGCATTTCTGCTAAATGAACTAGAGGTAAGGAGGTATCCAGCAGCGTCTGTAGTGTGTCACGACTCACTTGTAGTTCTGGCCGTCCTACATTCCCACTCCAACAACTGGTGGCTACGTCATTAAATAGTGGAGGAACAGGATTCTGTGACAGATGTGAGCTGAGCACTGAAGTCAACTGTTGCAGACCATCAACCAGCTCTGCAGGAATATCCATGTATTGTGCGCCAGCTTGAATAAACTGCAACTCTTGAGTGCACACAAACACGAGGTACTCAAAATCAATGGGATGACCGAACCCAACCTATCCCTTAACCTCAGTAACAGCTGTTGTGCCATTGGATGCCTGCAAATTAAAAAATAGCAGAATAAGAGGAGCAATATTTTAACAAAACTTTGTGAAATTCATGTATATGGCTGAGAAGAAGAGCCAAAAAATCCCCATAGCATGAAAATCAGTTAACTTACATGACAGCGGTTTGCTGGAGCTGGAGCTTAAATCCTCAGGATCAGGTGAACCTTTCTGTACCTCCTGTGTGTGTGTGTGTGTGTGTGTGTGTGTGTGTGTGTGTGTGTGTGTGTGTGTGTGTGTGTGTGTGTGTGTGTGTGTGTGTGTGTGTGTGTGTGTGTGTGTGTGTGTGTGTGTGTGTGTGTGTGTGTGTGTGTGTGTGTGTGTGTGTGTCAGCCAAGGTAATTGTGAATACGATATGAAGACTATGCGCTAGAGGAGAGAAGAGAGGACAGAAGTGAAGAGAAGTTCTGTCTTTTCAGTTGGATAATGCATCAAGACTCTAAGCTGAAGGTGCCTATAGAGTGCTGTTTTTAATCTTATTGTGTGTGTTGATTTCTGGGCACCTAGAACTTGTGTGGAATACAAGGTCAAGCAACAACTTTCAAAAATAGGACAGTGGTGTTTACTGTGTCTCAAATTGTATTTTGAAGTGATAGTAAGGCTTTGTAATGTGTACCTGTATGAGATAGTCAGTGCATTACCTGCAGTAGTTGATGAGAAGCACGACAGCAGGACAAGGGACAAAACTTACCGTATGGAATGTTTTGCTGCAGACAGAGACACGGGACAACTTCGTTTTAGCTACTTAAGGCTTTAGCTAGTTAGGTACAAAAAAACTAAAACAAAACAATATCTGGCTGAGTGTACACTATATTTAGCATTAATGCCATTATGCTTAACGGATACACTTACAAGCCACCAAAATTGTTTTTTTAATCAAAAATAACTATACGACACTACTGAACAGTTATAATTGAGATTGTATCAATACCTGTATCAATATCAATACTGCTTATCAATACTTGACTGCATAATTTGATGCAAAAAATAAAGCATCACATTAATAAATTATTGTGTCATGCATACAGTTATATGCCCAGCCCTCAAGACACCAAAACTTAGGACAAGGCAGGACCAGAGTACATCATCAATCAGCATTGACATAAAATAGAAAAATACAACTTCAGACAACTTTCACTCACAGACCTTCGAATAAAACATCTTAAACATATCAATAAATCAACACTGAATAAGGCAGGACTTCGAATTGGTTGACAGGACAATACTATATGATTTTAGAAATCTAAATAAATGAATAACGTTACTAATTAAACGGACCATCTTGTCTTCTTTTCCATGGATTTTCATTAAACTAAGAGCTTTTGTGTCTCAATTGAATGTCAAATTTACCAGAAGGATCATTATTGGCAAAATACTTTAAGCTAGTTACTACTTGGACATTATGTTAGACAATAAGCATCACTTTATTGAACTGCCAGATTTTCGTATGGAGTTCTGCGGGACGTTGTTGATAAATAATGCCTGACACAGCAGCGCTCCGAGCAACGGAATATATTATACCGGCGGTATGCAACATATTTTGCCGACACTAGACATCAAACAAAAGCCAGATGCTAACATTACATCAAATGAAGTTGTTGTGCGCTGTAAACTCTCCACTGATAAGCAGAAGCTAGATTACAACGTTATCTCAGAGACTGACAAGCACCGGGATGGTCGGCGGGTACCTTGACCTGTCGCTGCTAAACAGGCAGCGCTGCGGGCAACAGTTGGCCTGTGGACTGTTGTTTGACCACCACTGACGTTAGTTATTATAACATAACATAACTAGCACATAGCTAGCCCCTGTACTTAAGTGAAATAAACCATTCATTCAGTGTGCAGGGCCATCGGCTAACGTTATCAGCTAGCCGTTAGCGCACCCTGCTAGCCTGCCTGACAATATGACGGCGTTAGATATCTAACACCATCACACAAATTAGTCAACGTGAACTAAGTTAGCAAGCTCTATGTTTAATCGAAATATCAAACAGAGTAGGCTAATAACATGACACCAATCATTTTAATACTGTTTTATGTAACGTTACTTACCAACAACTCCACCACTGCTTGCTGCCAAAGCGATTCCAAACGAGATTCAAATTTCAGTCACTCAAACATGTCTGACCAATGGGGAAGCATCCGCCCCCACTGCGGGATGTTTGTGTCAAAATGATTCAATCAAAAAAAAAACGACTTCAAAACTTTTTTCACTTCAATCAAAAAAAAATTCAATCAAAGAAAAAAAGTGTTCAAATGATTTTTTTGGGGTTTCAATTTTATTTTGGCATTTGAACAGTTTTTTCTTTGATTGAAAATATATTTTTTGATTGAAATGAATGTTTTTTTGGTTGAAAATATGTTTTTTGATTGAAGCAACTTTTAAAAAAATTGAATAATAAAGACACAAATGTCCTACCCATAATATGGCCCAAACACAAAAAACATTACTTCAATCAAAAAAAATATTTTCAATCAAAGAAAACATTTTCAATCAAAGAAAAAAAGTGTTCAAATGCATTTTTTTGAGTCTCAAATTTTTTTTTGCATTCAAACACTTTTTTCTTTGATTGAAAAAGTTGTTTTTGATTGAAGTGAAGGTTTTTTTGATTGAAAATATATTTTTTGATTGAAGCAACCTTTTTTTTGATTGAATAATAAAGACACAAATCTACCTTCATACGCAAGCAGCTTCTGTGTCTATGAAAGCATACACTACCTGAGGCTCTTCACCCCCTTGTGGCCCCTCAGTTATACTGATTCAGGCCCTTGGCTTGATGCAGTTCACACTTCAGCGCCAGCCACTTAGGCCAGACACCCCGGTGTCACCCCGATAGGCTGCCCACTGCAGAGTTGGACAGCCTGAATTGTCCGCTTGAACCCCAACAGTCAGAGACTGAGGAGGGGTCAGTGTCTGATCGGGGGTATTCCTCTTCACGCGGTCTAGTTCACCTCTGTGGACCTGCGGGTACTTCCATATCCCCATACACCGGGACCACCGGAAGTACCTTCCAAGGCAAAGGGTACGAGCACTCGGTCCTCCCCTTTGGCCTAGCCCTGGCCACATGCACTTTTTATGAGGTGCAGGGAGGCCGCGCTGATCACACTCCATCACCAAGGGATTCACACTGCGAATTACCTGGATGACTGCCTATCTGTGCTCCTCCAGAGGAGCAAGCCAGAAGGGACACAAAGTCAGTGCTGGCCCATTTAGCTTGGGCCTGACCCTGAATGGGAAAAGGGGCCACCTCACCCCCTGCACAGAGAGGGTCTTTCTGGGCCTGGCTTTGGACTCAGTGTCTATGCGGGCCTCTCTGACGCAGAGAGGCAGCATGTTTTTGATGGAGAGTCTGTCCCATTTTGATGCAGTGCGGCAGGTGACCGTAAGCATTGCCAGAGGTTGCTCGGCCTGATGGCTTCAGCAGCCCAGGTTGTGCCACTTGGGCTGCTGCATACGCGCCCATTACAGAGTTTGGCGGCGGTACAAGGAGTAAGCCCGCTCGAGGACGGGCGGCGACTGCTCCCTATTTACCCAGTGTGCTCACCACCACGGCCACCTCCAAGACTAGCTGGGAGCTGTCTGAGAGCGTTGGTCCCTACAAGGGTTGTGGAGCCCCTCATCAACCTGCCAGAATTGGAGGCAGTGCTTCGGGCATTGACCCATTTCCTCCCAGTGGTCCAACGCAGACAGGTTCTCGCCCGGACAGACAATTCCACTATGGTCTCCTACATCAACCGACAGGGTGGGGTTCGGTCCCCAACCCTACAAGCAAAGCACGTCAACTCCTGCTATGGGCACAGGCCTGAGGCATGTCCCCGAGGCCAGTACAGGTGCCATATTTATGGCGTGACGTGGTTCCGCCCGTAATGGTGGCTGACCGCTATGAAATAGAATGGGATTTCGTCCATTTATTTAGCACTCTTAAGCCCTATTCAGGTGGGGTAATGTAATATTTACCGGAGGATCTCTATTTTAGTCCTGTCCGAATCTTCCATGTCTGGAACTTTTACGGACTGGGCGCTCCCGCAGTGATTCGGGTGTCTTTTACCTACTGTTAAATGCCTTATAAAATTAACCCCAGGTTAAAGTAATCCCGTGAAAATTGACATGTCGATAAATATTCTGTTGTTTCTTGTGAGAAATTAGTTTTCCCCAGTCTTTTTTCCTGGTTTTTCACGTAAGCACTCGAGGATGCCTTTGGTTGTGCTCTCTTTGGTCCAAGTGGAAGCCACAACTATTGGCCGACCTCGAAATTAAGTGTAACGTTACATTAAATAAGAAGACAGAGAAAAAAAAAACAGGCTCAAAAGTAGTCTACAGTGGGGCAATGCTTGTGGCAGCTTTAGGTAAGCTATTGTAGCCTAGCTATAGCCTACATACATGTTATGTTCTAGCCTAACAGTGTAGCCTACTATTTTTCTCAAGCTAACGTTAATAAAGAGATTTTCTACCAGAAGCAATCAGTTTGCAGTCAAGGTAGGATGTGTAACGTTTCATGATGCGTCGGGAACATTTTCGTGGTGACGACAACATGGAATAGACAGTCCCATCTCTGCAATTCTAGACGCTGATTACGGAGATACTTTATCCGGTCCGAATCGGCTATTAACATGACAGATGTCCTGTGATAACAATTACTTTACACACATTGCCCTGAAAACTTATCCGAATATGGCTTTAGGCAATCATCAGTTCAAGTGCATATTTCGGGTCCTACTCCCACAATTGGACGTGGAATAAACGGGTTCAGCAGGCTTTTGAGCCTAAAGACCTGGCTTAGCTCTTCATGCGCTGCTCATAATATAAACTTTATTGACAATTTCAATCTGTTCTGGGAGTTCAGAGACCTTTTCAGAGCAGATGGCTTGCATCCAAACAGACCTGGAACACGGCTGCTCAGTGCTAAGCTGCTGTACTGCAGCCATCACCCCCCACCCCCTCCCAATCCATGAGCCTAAGGGAACAGCTGTCCATTGAACCTCCTCAGTCTCCCCAGCGGTCCCCAAAACCAGCTCAATCTACCCAGCTGCCCCCCCTCTCCCTACTCAGGGTTACAAGTGGAGCCCTGAGGGAAAAGCTTCAGGAACTTGATGACATATTAGCTGGTGCCAACAAGAAGCATAGCTCATTCGTCCAAGGCCATCAGAACCCCACAACACCAAATCCCTGCCCAACAAAGCTTGACAAACCATCTCACCCCCCGCCTCATCCTTCCTCTGACAGAACGCTTCGGTCACAACGTCAGCAACAACATCTACAACAGCGCCTTGTCCAGAGTACAGCATGTGAACACTACTGATACTAACCACATTGTACAAGATAGCAACCACAATGTGCAAGATGCAGCAGGCACTTATTGATATTTCCAGGGTACCCGCCACAATAGTGGTGGTACTCATACTTACTCCCAGTAAAAGCTGGGACCCAATGTGCCTGAAATATTTCCTATCCCTGTTAGGATTAGAAACCGAATTAACAGGGCACACAATTTTTCCAACCTTTTAGCTATCCCATGTGAACATCAGACTGCCCAAGAGCCTACCACTAGCACTATAAAGTTAGCTCTTTGTAATATCAGGTCTCTTGTTAACAATTTCTAGTTAATGAGCTTATTTCTACAAACCAATTGGATTGTATGTTTCAAACTGAAACCTTGTTGGATAACAGCAACAGTTGAATCACCCCCCCCCCAACTTTTAAGAATGTCTCTCGAACTCAAAGAAAAGGTGGTGGAATAGCCTATTTAAAGATGTACTTCAATTCAAGGAAATATCACTTGGTGACTTTCATTCCTTTGAGTACATCTGTTTTGTTTAAGGACTCCATGTATCCTATAACTATGTATTTACAGACCTCCAAAGTACTCAGCAAGCTTTGTTGCTGATTTTACTGAATTGCTGTCAGTTATCACCAAGGATTTTGACTGCTTTGTCATAAGCGGTGATTTCAACATATACACAATATATATATACACATAGATAATCCTAAAGACAACATGGCTAAAGAACTTAGGGCTTTATTTGACACGTTTGATCTATTAGAACATGTGAAAGGGTCCACCCACAATCGAGGTCATACATTGGATATGGTTATCACTACAGGCCTCAACATATCATCCATCGTTACTCGGGACTTAGCCCTCACTGATCATTTCTGTATCTTCTTCAACATTTAAATTTTACCTGATATCCAATCTAGATGCGTTTCTGTGAAGAAGAGGTATATTAATGAGGATACGGGTGCCTTATTTGAGGAGGCTTTTTTAATATTACCTAGTATCATGTCAGACTCTGCCAATGTCCTTTTAAATAATTTTGACATTAACATCGCTAATGTTATTGATGATATTGCACCTGTAAAGGGTAAGATGATTTATGGCAATGCCCACACTATTTTCCACTGTTGATAGGCTAACAAATCCCCCAAAACAGTTAGGCCCTGATCTGCAGGTGTAATGATCTATTAACAGGTGTAATGAGTTTGCATCTTTTTTCAAGGATAAAATCGCAAATATTAGATCAGCAATGAATACATCTCTGTCAGAAAATGAAGCTCCGCCATTCCTACCACCGTGGAGAAATAACTTGGTTACGATGTCAACTGTGCAACTAAATCTATGTAGATTGTAGTTGGTCTTAAAGGCAAGCAAAACTAAATTAATGTGGTTTACTAGGTCAAAGAATAGACAGTTAAACCTAACTGTTATTATTACAAAACAAGGTACGGAGATTGAAACAGTTTCATCTCATAAGTATCTCGGAATTTTAATTCATGATTCTCTGTCTATTGAAAATTATGTTCAGCAACTCACAAGTAAGCTAAAGCTAAAGCTTGGTTTTTATTTTAGAAATAAGGCTTGCTTCTCCTTTTAAGCAAAAAAGAGGCTTGTTGCTGCCATTTTTCTTCCAGTCATTGATTATGGGGACATTTTATATTCACATGCTTCTGGAAAGTGTCTCAGTTCGATTGACACAATCTACCATGGTGCGTTACAATTTATAACTAACTCTACGGCTTTTACACATCACTGCACCTTATATGTCAGGGTTGGTTAGCCTGCTCTAGCCACACGCAGACTCAGCCACTGGCATATTTTTATTTACAAGGCAATCCTTGGCCTTTTGCCCCCCTACTTATGTTCATATCTTAGTAGGATTAATGCAGGTGGATATTCTTTGAGGTCTCAGGATCTTGTGCTTTTATCTATCCCCTTATTACGGACAGAAGCAGGTAAAAAAGCTTTCAGTTACTTTGCTCCTTCGACCTGGAACTCCTTGCAAAAAATATTTTTTAATGGAAATATGTGTCTCACTAAATGTTTTTACAAGGATTGTCAGAGACATTGAGGCAGTTTCCTTGACCTGCTTATGTTTTAGATGATGCCTATTACCTGTGATTTAGGTCCATTTGACTATTATTTAATGATCTAGTTTTTCTTATGCTTTAAAGCCCCAGGGAACAAATATTTGTGATAGCCTTCTATTTAGGTCAATTTGGGTCTTGTGGACATACAATATGCATATACAGTTGAAGTCTGAAGTTTACATACACTTAGGTTGAAGTCATTAAAACTAATTTTTAACCACTCCACAGATTTCATGTTAGCAAACTATAGTGTTGGCAAGTCAGTTAGGACATCTACTTTGTGGATGACACAAGTCATTTTTCCAACAATTGTTTACAGACAGATTATTTCACTTTTAATTCACTACATCACAATTCCAGTGGGTCAGAAGTTTACATACACTACGTTGACTGTGTCTTTAAATTTTTAATATTTGGTCGCATATCCTTTGCATGCCATGACTTCCTGATGTCTGTGACCCAACAACATCAAAAGACTCTTGATATCTTATTTTCTAGTACTCTTACAAGCGATACTATGTCTCTGAATTTGAATGGATCTCTATTGGAATTGGGGGGTGGGACTAGATTTAGCTGTAAATTACACTGGAACAGTATGAAAACACATGGTTGGCTAAATGGCTCTAAGTCATCAAGGGTCTGACATATCAAACATGCCTTAAATCATTCTGTTGCCAGAAATACAGTAGATATGGATGGATAACTTGAAGGGTTTCTTCTCCTGACTTATTTTTCCATAGAGTTCAACAGGAAAATTTGTCAGGAGAAACAACCCTTAACCCCTTGGCGCAGATGGCAAATTTCACCTATTTAGGGGGTGCTCTGTTTAAGGCTTTATAACTCCAGGTGTGAGCATCACATAAACTTGTTAAATGGCTTAAATGAAACAAGACAGGTGTATCATTTACAATACTTAGATTTGTTTATTTTCATAATTTAAGTCAAAATAAAGTGCCACAAATGCAAAGAAACTTTGGAGAGAAAAATTGTTTTATTTTTATTTTGCTGAGAGCTACTTAAGTGAAATCGGTAATATATATACATTTCCTGTATCATAAACTCCATGTCCACAAGTTTTGCTAAATCTGAGGATGATATGCAGAACTACTAACGGTCTATGATGCAAAATATAGCAGTGTACCCTGTTGTCCAATAGTGTCTCCAAATCTATCCAAATGAATAAATTGTGCCCTGCTCTAAATAAATAAAAATTATGATATATTTAACTACAAATATACTTTGTGCATGACACAAGTAATTTTTCCAACAATTGTTTACAGACAGATCATTTCATTTTGAATTCACTATATCACAATTCCAGTGGGTCAGAAGTTTACATACAGTAAGTGGACTGTGCCTTTAAACAGCTTGAAAAATTCCAGAAAATTATGTCATTGCTTTAGAAACTTCTGATAGGCTAATTAACATTATTTGAGTCAATTGGAGGTGTACCTGTGGATATATTTTAAGGCCTACCTTCAAACTCAGTGCCTCTTTGCTTGACATCATGGGAAAATCAAAAGAAATCAGCCAAGACCTCAGAAAGAAAATTGTGGACCTCCACAAGTCTGGTTCATCCTTGGGAGCAATTTCCAAACGCCTGAAGGTACCACATGCGTTTGTACAAACAATAGTACGCAAGTATAAACACCATGGGACCATGCAGCCGTCATACCGATCAGCATTCTGTCTCCAAGAGATGAACGTGCTTTGGTGCGAAAAGTGCAAATGAATCCCAGAACAACAGCAAAGGACCTTGTGAAGATGCGGGAGGGAACCAGGCCCGGTTCTAGACTGTTTTGATTGGGGGGGCATGAAGAGATGTTGGTGGGGCACAAAGGGGAACGAAGTAGCGGGGGGTCTGGGGGTCCTCCCCCATAAAATTTTGAGCCTTATAAAACTTATTTCCTGCATTTCTACACAACCTCACACAGGGTATTTTCTAAAATAAAATGTTTACTCTATCGGAGAGAATCGCTGCGCATATAGTGACCCTGGGCGAGTTGGAATCACGGTCGGGCTTGGAGGAGTCGCGCCCTAAATCAGGACGTGGTAACCTCCGTCTACTACTGGCTGACGGGGTTGTGCAGCGGTGATTCCCTAGCGGTTGCTACACAGGGGGAATTGAATTCGAATAGGGGTTCAATTGGGGGGAAAAAAACAGGAAAAAAATCTGAAACAAATTGTATAAAAAAAATAAAAAAAACGTAGGCTAGCCTACTTTAATCCATATCAAGAGCCGATGTAATTGCTTTCTCATAAGCAAGAGTAACCAGGTTTTGCTTTCGCCCATGCAACATGGTATGGCGGAAGGGGTTAAAGATGCAAGATAACTTGTTGCAGATGAAACCGATAATATCCAATTTTCAAACGGTCACATGCACATTTTCTCCTCTCTCTGAGATTACTGTTTTTGTACATGATCCCTGACAAAAATAAGCGCAATAAACAAAAACTTAACTAAAGTTAAACTAACATTTAGAACACTAATTTGCCTTGCCCTATGTGTGTGCAATCTGAGCCATCAGAGTTCATAGTTGTCATGGCAACACCCCTCCCCCTCGGCATGACACTGAGACTCCGGAGAGACACTCTGTGCAGCGGACGGGTCTGCTTCAGAGCTCTGTGTGTTTGTGCCTGAACACGACGATAAGAGGGGATGAGCAGTGGGAGACTTTGGAGGCGGGCTGTAGGTTGCCTCACCCAATCAGAAGTTAGAAACGGTACTGGTATTTTCTGTGCTATTTTTCCATTGGCTGAACAAAATGTATTTTTTTTCTTAACTTTTGATTGGGTGGGCAAGACGCACGTTTGGGTGGGCTGAGCCCACCCCTGCCCATAGCTACCGCCGGCCTTGGAGAGAACAGGTACAAAAGTATCTATATCCACAGTAAAACGAGTCCTATATCGACATAACCTAAAAGGCTGCTCAGCAAGGAAGAAGCCACTACTCCAAAACCGCTATAAAAAAGCCAGACTACAGTTTGCAACTGCACATGGGGACAAAGATCTTACTTTTTGGAGAAATGTCCTCTGGTCTGATGAAATGTAGGAATGTACTCTATTGAATAAAAAAGCCGATAATTAAACCACAATGAACTGTAATGAATGAGACAGGCTTACAGGGCATGGGGGTATTACGATAGCGTAATAGCGGTATAAAGTGTTGTATATTTCTCAAACCGATTGTACCAGACAATAAATGACCACTGAATTTTGAAAGGAACAACTCGATGTGTAAAAGCAATGGCAGGATTGTATATTTAATATTTAGTAGCATATACTGCTAGTAGAATACATGGTAGAATGAGACAGTACTGTCAGTTTATTTTGCATTTGAGTGAGCAGGGCTTTTCACGGCTTTTCTGGCATACAATCAGGCTATTGTTGGGTTTATCTTGTTGCTATGACGTTATTCTAATTTTATATGATGAATAAATATATTTATCAAAAATAGACACTATTGTCCACTATGTCATGCATGGGTAGGTATAGACTAGGTGGGGTTTTCTTGTTAAATGGATTTGCTACAGGGAAATAGTGACACTTAAAAACTCCGTATTCGGCAGAAATCGTCACGAACCATCTACCAATAAAGTTAAAACACAGAGTTTGTGATTTCCACTAATAGTTTGGCTGCAGTCGCATCGAATGTCTCAGTTGAGCAAAAAGGTCCCGCCGGCGTCACCTTCTATGCAGAGAGTTAAAAATAGCAACCTGGATGTGTCCATATTTAACCTCTTGCTGCCAAACGCCCCCTAGCGGTAGCGCGGGCGTTACAGAAATTATTAAATTATACATTTCATTAATTTAATAACATATAATAAACTGCTCACCTCAATATTTTGATTAAATATCCTTAAGATATATCCATTCCTTCTGGGAAAGTGGTTTTTAAGCCCAAAACGTAGAGTTAAAACTTCGTAAATTACGTTGGAAACTGACCTAATTCCGAAACGTGTATTGCAGCTTGATGTCACACCATAAATAATGTGCTGGTAAACTGTTCTGCTTAATTTCACAAAACTTTGGTTTGAAAAATCGTTATACCTTTAGACTTCAAGAAAAATACGAGTAGTTTGGCTGTGTTCAGTTTGGCGTTGTGAAACTCAGCCAGTTTCTGGAGTACCAATCCTGTGGCTTAGTATATTTTAGCCAAAGGGGTTTTGTACTTTATTGCAGAGTTTTATGCAAAACCGTCATCAATTGGGTGTATTTCTTTGACTGATAGCACAATAAGCCTATCTGAAGTGGGAAAAACTTGCATCGACCCGCCTCCACTGCGAGTATTATTTGCTTTCCGTTGGGGTTTTAAACTGTCTGTCAAATATTCCAGCCAATAGCCAAGACTCCTATCTTTCAGACAAGCCCTCATTCAACACAATGCCTTCGGAAGTCACGTAGATACAGCTTGGCGTAAGAGGAGGAGGTGTCCATGCGTAATGTTCGTACCAAGATGGCGCAGAGAGTTTTTAGCTTGTAGCAGCTAGCTACATTCCGTTTAGCAAAGTATAATTCATTAGGTAACAGCGGCTGTTCATCTTTTTACTTTACAGTCTCTTTCATACAGTTTTTGGTTAGTTATGTCTAGGTTATTCAGGCGTTTCTCCGTGCAGCAGGTCCTAGCCCGAAGATGTTTTTGCAATCTTGAGTGGTGTAAGGTAACAGATTTTTTTTGCCGGTATACCAGTGCGAATTCATTGTTACGTATAAAACTAATCCCTCTGAATCAAATGAATATAGCTAACATGACTATATTGTAACAATGGCAAGCTAGCCAGCAAAATTACATATAGCAGCTGGCTATCTATTTGTATCTGAGACGAGCTGTTCCGAGTTTCTTTTGAATGAAATGGCGTCTGAAGTGTTTGTTTAGTTGTTATTGTTCCACATAAGTAAATTGTTCTGTATGCAGTACAGCAGGCTGTGCAGGTAAAGGAATGAGCAATTTATGCATGACGTAACATGAGGGAGAGATAACATGAAGATGAGTTTGTTGTTGATTATTATGCAAGGGTTTATTTTATCTAGGAAACTGGTGGACATTTGATTTTATATCCCGTTTGCATATACCTGGACTCATTTCTGGCTAATGGGGCTCTGGTGGAATACAAGATTCAATGTGCTGCTACTTGGGTTTGGAGAGCTTTCTGGGGACCACGGGTAGGCTAGTTAGATATGTAATATGAAACCCACCAAACCAAACTTTTATTGCCAATTATCAAATTGTATTGTAAAAGAAAAAAAAAGAAATGATATTGAGACTTTTCTGGAACTTTGCCATTTTGCACAATTTGAGCCAACTTTGGTAACCAAAATGGTTCACCTGAAAAAAACTCTGTAGAATTTGGTTTGAGATATTGACACCATATTTTTAGCAGAGATAGGCAGTATATTGAGGAATCACAAAGAGGAGTTATTTCCTCCATAGCTCTTGCAGCTCATCAGGTAGAAAATCTGAAATTTGAATGTAGGTACCCGTTTTTTAGTTTTTTCATAATTTCTGTACATAAATTGTTGTAATTAAGTAGCAAGAAGTGTATTTATATGAATTATGACTGTTTAGTCATAATAGTGCAGTTCTCTGTTTTAATAAAAGCTATGAACCATATTTGTAGCCTTTACAGTTTTTGAGATAAACAGCTTTGTTGGTCACTTGTAAAAACAGGCGAGAATTGGTATATTTTGCCCTTGGTATTAAGAGGTTAAATAGTTGGATGCAGCACAATTTTCTCAAATGAAACAAAGACAAAACTGAGGTAATTTTATTTTGCACCAAAGAAGAAAGACTTAAAGTTAGTGCTCACCATGTCTCCAGGGACCTAATGGCTAAAAACCAAGTCAGAAATCTTGGCGTTCTTGTGGATTCAGATCTTCATTAGCCACATCAAAACAGTGGCAAAGTCAATAGTGGCACTTAGAAACTCTGTATTCAATATCATTATCACAAATCATGTACTAATAAAGATAAAACCTGGAGTTTGTTGTTTCCACTCATAGTTTGGTTGCAGGAGCAATGAATGTCTTAGGTGAGCAATCTCACGGCGCTGGCAGCATGGTCACTAGGGGGGTCTAAGGGAAGGGGTTAAAGCACTGGTTCTCAAGTTCAGTCCTGGGGCCCCCCTGTGGATGCTGGTTTTCATACCAACCACAGTTGCAATCCCAGACTTTTAACAAGCAGTTAAAAAAAAAAATCCACGCCCATGAATTGCCTCATATGGAAGCTGTCACTATCATTTAAAGGTGCATACGAAGTCAAAATGGCCCAGAAAAAGCAAAAGAAATAATTATTCCGATGCTGAAATCGCCGTTTTTTTAAATTCACATCCTGTCACAGGATCTCCTGTCACAGAAACTGTTAAAGTTCAAGCCTTTCTGCATCGGACGAGCGCATTGCCTCCCTCTGCCAAGCACTATGGTCTTTCTCGCCGCCTGGAAATAAATACAATTATTAATTTATTAACTTCGTAATTTTGTTGGTGTTCTGTACGTGTGAGAGGTGGTTTGAAATCCCTGATCCCTAAGTGATGGAAAGAGGTAGTTAGGAATCTATACTGTGACACAGTAAACAGAAATTTGACGTATACCAATAAGCCAGCCGTCTCTCACCGCAACGTTCTGCAAACGAGTGCCCCGCAGAATGAAGCTGTCGTGAGTACCACCAGGCAATCGGGCCGCAAAGTCTTCCTTGTGCTGGATAGTACACAATGTATGCACGGCTTTGCGGTTTGGCCTAATGTCAGAATTAATTAAGCTGCCCCAAGGAAATGCACCTGCGCAGTGAAGTATGACATGGAAAAACACACATGAATTCCGATATGACTGTTCTCACAGCGGTCACATGGCCAGTGGTCGGATATGAATTGGTTCTATTTCATTTCGGTCAACACGCCACGGTATGGGTCATCCTCGCCGAGAGGAGGAGCTGCTAGGAGACTTTTTTTGCCTCCATGAGGTTCAGCTGAGACTGCTTTTTATGGTTGCCTTTGAAATCTGCAAAATTGCGACTTTTCTTGCCTCTCCCGATCGCCCGGAGCTACGTCCTGAACAGAGTACACTTTCCGGGGCTTTCCCTCCCCCAGCAACGCGTTACTTGGTAGAGTTGTTACCTTGTTGTAGGCAGTTCACTGCCGGTTTTCTTTGCAGAACAAGATCGGGTTTAAGCCGATATCTTCTGATTGTATTTAGCCGTGTTGAGGCATTGAATTTTATCCCTTGTTACAAAAATGGAAAAGGGACAAGCCGGAAGGAGCCTCTGTGCCAGCTAGGACATACGCTACCTGAGGCTTCCGCGCCCTCTCGCGGCCCTCCAGTGACATTTTTTCGGGCCCTTGACGCTGGACACACTTGTAATTGTTGTTATAGGCAGATTGCTGCCGTTTCTATACAGAAATAATATTAGTTTGTACGAATACCTTTCTATTTATACTAGCTGTATTAGGCATTGCATTGGTTCCCTTTTTAGTTGCACAGCAACAACAGTAACAACAAGTAAAATAAATTAAAATAAATAAATAATTAAGCCGGAAGGAGCCTCTGTGCCAGCTAGGACATGCACTACCTGAAGCTTCCGCATTCCTCGCGGCCCTTCAGTACCACTGATTCGGGCCCTTGGTTTTGTGTTGGACAAATTTGTTATCGTGGTTGTAGGCAGGCCGCAAGTATTAGTATTAGTTATAATACTTCAACATCTAAGATGTCAGAAGGTGTGCAGAATCCGGGCCCCTAGCCACCCTGCAGTGGTGCTGTTCGGGTCCGTGATATAAGGGTATGTATACTTCAACACTCATTGTGTCGAAGCTACTATGCACATCAGTGATACCGTAGTACTTCAGACGATGCCGCAAGCAGCCTACCTGAGGCTCTTCACCCCCTTGTGGCCCCTCAGTTGTACTGATTCGGGCCCTTGGCTTGGTTCTGTGCACACTTCAGCAGCGGTCACGTAGGCCCAATAACTCATGGGAGCCTGTGGCTAGACACCCCGGCGTCACCCCGATAGGCTGCCCACCGCAGAGTTGGACAACCTGAATTGTCCGCTTGAACCCTAACAGTTGGAGACTGAGGAGGGGTCAGCATCTAATTAGGGGTATTCCTCTTCATCCGGTCAGGACGGCTGAGCGTGCGCGCTCCCCACCTCCTTTCATTTTTCGTATACTTCCATATCCCCATATACCAGGATCACCGGAAGTACCTCCGCTTTTCCTTCCAAGGGTATGAGCACTCAGTCCTCCCCATTGGCCTAGCCCTGGCCCCACACACTTTTTTATGAAGTGCAGGGAGGCCACGCTGATCCCACCATTACCTGAACAACTGGCTATCTGTGCTCCTTCAGAGGAGCAAGCCAGAAGGGATGCAAGGTCGGTCCTGGCCCATTTAGTTAGTTTGGGCCTGACCCTGAACGGAAAAAGGGGCTACCTCACCCCCTCCAGAGAGAGGGTCTTTCTGGCCCTGGTTTTAGACTCAGTGTCCACGCAGGGCTCTCTGACCCAGAGAGGTAGCATGTTTTTATTGGAGAGTTTGTCCCACTTTGCTGCAGTGCGGCAGGTGACAGTAAGTATTAACCGGAGACTGCTCGGCCTGGTGGCTTCAGCTGCCCAGGGGGTGC
Organism: Synaphobranchus kaupii; assembly: GCA_029718625.1. Classification (NCBI taxonomy): domain Eukaryota; kingdom Metazoa; phylum Chordata; class Actinopteri; order Anguilliformes; family Synaphobranchidae; genus Synaphobranchus; species Synaphobranchus kaupii. The sequence continues at coordinate 45,271,796 of CM056383.1, read as the reverse complement.
CACTCGGGCTGCTGCATACGTGCCCATTACAGAGTTGGGCAGCAGCACAGGGAGTAAGCCCGCACAAGGGTGGGCGGCAACTCCTCCCTATTTACCCAGTGTGTAAAAAGACTGGCTGGGAGCCATTAGAGGTTGGTCCCTGAGGGTTGTGGAGCACATCAGCCTGCCAGGGAAGCACATCAGCCTGCCAGAAATGGAGGCAGTGCATCAGGCATTGACCCATTTCTTCCCAGTGGTCGGACGCAGACAGGTTCTCGTCCGGACAGATAATTCCACTGTGGTCTCCTACATCAACCGACAGGGTAGGGTTTGGTCCCCAAACCTACATGCAAAGCACGTCAACTCCTGCTGTGGGCACAGGCCTAATGCATGTCCCCGAGGCTAGTGCATGTGCTGGGCACAACTAATGTGGCAGCCGATCGGCTGTCCAGGGGTGGCCTGAGACCAGGGGAATGGCGGCTGCACCCAGACAGTGTGCAGTCCATTTAGTCCCTCTTAGGGAGGGCGCAGGTGGACCTTTTGCATCCAGGGAGTATGCTTTGTCCCGTGATATCCCATAGTGGGTCCAGGGGGGGAACCTTGGGCGTGGGCACCTTAGTGCTCCAGTGGCCTCCAACCCTGCTCTATGCTCCCTACTCCAACCAGGGTGGATATGCTGCTGCAGGCCAGGCCCTGCTATGGCAACCAAAGCCGCAGTTTTACAACCTACTTGGCCCCTACATGGGAGTGGCAGCAGGGCCTAGGGCCAGCAGTACTGGAAACACTTCAGGCATCACGCCGGGAAGTGGGCAGATGTCAGCCGCTGGTGCCACAATAATGGGTTTACCCGATTTTGCGTGACATTTCAGTTGTTTTGGCGTTCCTCCAGTCCCTCTTTGTAGAGGGGCTAGTGGAATCCATGCTAAGGGGTTATGTCTGCCATGAGCGTATTGAGGACCGGACGGTAGGATCTCACCCCCTCGGGGGTAATCTAGTGCAGTAAGACTCACATTAAACATAATAAATCGATATAGAAGTTTCCCATCCATAGGTTGTGTAGTTATTAGCCAGTAGCGAACAAGCTGTGAGCCATGTTTGAAGGATTACATTTTCCCGTAACCTGTCGGCAGACAAAATATGTCCCGCTTGTCCAGTAAATATTTCAAACAAAGGCGTTACAGTGGTTTGAAACTTTGAATAGAATGTATCCTACTAATTTGTGAAATAATCCTGTTCAAAATTTTGTCTGTGATCTCCAATACATTCTCTTCCTGTGGATATGGTAGCTGGTACTTCAGAGCCCTGGGATTCACTGTACGCTCCCAGAGGCTAAATCATTTAGCCGATGGGTTCCGATATTGGGTACTCTGCGACCCACACCGTGGTATGTTGACCGATATGAAATAGAACGTACGGTTTAAAGATGTAACCCTGGTTCTATGAATACGGTCAACTCGCCACTCTGCGTGGTCAGGTGGGGAACCTTGCGCCCTCAGCATGGCAAGTGCCCTCAAGATGGCAAAATAGGTCGGGCGGTGTACAAAGCGCCATATTTATGGCGTGATGTGGTTCTGCCCGTAGTGGTGGTTAATTTGCTATACAGTCTCCTAGCAGCTCCTCCTCTCAGCGAGAATGACCCATACTGTGGCCATATTCATAGAATCAGGGTTACATCCATAACCAATACGATTTAGGACCACATATGAAAGTGTCCCAGATATGATTGGAAAAAATTTGATTTTTGTGTCCATACAGCTCTGAAAAATTCAGATCTGTGTCACATTAGCAAAAAGATTGGATTTGAGCCACATTTGCTTGTAATGTGAACATAGCCTTAGTCTTGTGAATTTAACTGAAAGTAAAAATAAATTGACAGGCCTATTCTAATTGACATTGAGTAGCTACATTTAGCGGCATTTAGAATTTACGGATGCAGTAGGCCTACACGTGGTCCTGAGCAGGTGTGAATTTTGTTTGTAGGTACGAACAAATCTGAGATACGAAAACTTTCATGAATGCCAAAATACAAACAAAACGATTTACGTGCAATTGCGTTCTACTCACGTTTCAGGAATGAGGCCCATTATGTCAGAAATAGCTATGCATGTCATTGAGAATAAACATCCCATGTTGACATTGTGCTTATTGTGCTACACTGCCTGGCCAAAAAAAAAGTTGCACACTAATATTTTGTTGGACCGCCTTTAGCTTTGATTACGGCGCGCATTCGTCATGGCATTGTTTCGACACCTTATGCAACGTCACAACATTTATTTCTGTCCAGAGTTGCATTAATTTTTGGCCGAGATCTTGTATTTGACGACGGGAGAGTCAAACCACTCCGTAAAGTCTTCTCCAGCACATCCCAAAGACTTTCAATGGGGTTAAGGTCAGGACTCTGGTGGCCAATTGATGTGTGAAAATGATTCCTCATTCTCCCTGAACCACTCTTTCACAATTTGAGCCCGATGAATCTTGGCATTGTCGTCCTGGAATATGCCCACTGATGGGATAACCTGGTCATTCAGTACATTCAGGTACTCAGCTGACTTCATTCTATTGCTCCATAACCTAGCCTAGCCTAGACCTGACTAGGGATGCAAATTTGGGCTATTTTTTCTAACCGATAGTCGACCCTCATAGTCGACCCGTCGATAATCGGTTATTATCGGTTAACCGACAAGCCTAAATAGGCTATAAACAAATGGATGTAAATCCATGAACCATTAAAAATACAGCCGCATATTCAAACATAGGTTGTCTAACCCTGCTGCGCTAATCCGATAAGACCGCTATAGTTTAGGCTAGCCTATTCATGAACATTTTAAAATAGCCTAACTGGGAGAAAAAACCGAATATTAGTCTGAAGAGAGGCTGTTTTTGCTGTCATTGTCCCGCGACCACAGTGATTTAGTAGGCTAGCTTCCCCAACACCGGCAATCAAACAACACAGGCAGCCTATAATTGGCTACAGCGAGCCGGTAAAAAAAAAGAAGACACATTTTCACTCACCTGTTGTCAAATTACGTTAACGCTAGGCTAAGCAGCAAAGGTTCTTCATTCAGCTAACGTTAGCTAGCCATTCCGTTTTGGTAGGTCTATGGCTTTGAAAGCATGTTCCACTGGCAGACTTTGTTATAGGCCTATCCATTGCAGTATGGGAAAAAACGTGGCTAGAGCCGTAGATAAGAGTCACGTTATTGTCGGCTAGATAAAGGCTACAGCAGCGCTACACCACTTCTTCAAAGATCTCAAGAAGGGAGCTGAAATCGTAGCCTCTAAACAGTTATGAATAATTAACTTTACAAAACAAATTAACCAAGTGATTTTCCCTATAGCGTATAATTATCATTTTCCCTCAAGCAAATGGGTCAAACGCAAGCACATGGCTTTAAAATCACCACTCGCGCAGCATACGTAGATTCTGCTATTGGTCGGAGTTACATCTCCTGCTCTGTTGTGTCCCAAATGCATAAAATAACACGCTTGAACTAAAGGCTATTTGGAATACACTTAGCCTACACTTCTGCTTCTTGTCAGTTCGTTTAGACCGTTGTTTGTCTTTGATATATGAGCATGTAGGCTAGTAGATAGGCTATAATGTGCATAAATCATTAACCTAATTCTAGCCAAATACAGACTTATAGATGACGTTGTATTTGAAAGACTGCGCTCTGGCACTAAAAACATTAACTTCAAAAAATACACTCAGTCTGAAACGAAATGTGAACTTTATTATCAAATTAAACTATCCAGTTCCCCTCTCCTCAAAAATGAACAAAATAGATCAACACACACAAGCCTTTGTAATAAATTAACAAAATTAATTAACAAAAAGAAAACTTAGGCTAGGCCTGAACATACAATGAGATGTGAATTTTATACTGTCCTTTCCATTTACCCTAAAAAAATAACAAAATGGATTAGCCTTTAACAAATTAACAAATAGACTGATTTAACAAAAATAAAACTTAAGACAGTTTTAGACAGCCTACCTTGCAGTATAAGCTGACAGCTACACATTTTTGTTAAAAAATATCAACATGTCAACATGCTGTGGAGTAAGTCTGATGCGCAGTTTGTTGACTGTGAGACCGGCGGCTGAGAATACCCGCTCAGAGGGAACAGATGTCGCAGGAATGCACAGGTAGCGTCTCGCTGGTACTGCCAGCCTCGGGAACCGTGTTTCGTTAACTTTCCACCAGTCGAGGGGATTGGTATCCAACGATGTAGGAATGTCTCTGAAATAGTTAATTTTGTTCTCTGAATCTGTGAGAGCTAACGTTGCCTAAGTAACATAGACATGTGAAAGCTAAGGAAACGAAACGTAGGCATCTGAAAGTTAACGAAACTAAACCTAACCTAGCCGATATCACGTTATGGTGGCACCTTCTTGTGTTGGATTTAAGAATTGTTTATCCCTCCACCCCAGTTGATATGCATGTAAATTCAAATCGCCAACATTATTGCTGCGATTTGTTTAAAATTAACTGTTTAACCGATAAGATTAATCGGTTAAAATTCCTATTGTCAGTTAACGGTTAGTCGGTTAACCATTAACATCCCTAGACCAACTGAAGCAACCCCAGATCATAACACTGCCTCCAGTGGCTTGTACAGTGGGCACTATGCATGACGGGTGCAACGGCGACTTTTTTTTTTGGCCAGGCAGTGTATATTGCAAACAAAAAACTTTGTTTACTCTCTGTATGGAATTAACTGATCAAAAGACTGAGGTGAATCAATAGGCTGCTAATTAGGCTGTTGAACACATGTGTTTAAGTTCCTTCATGATTTGTTTCTTAAACTTATATCTTAAAACACAATGCAGGTTTGGCTCATTATCATTTGCATTGTCTTTGAATTCTTTATCTATTTACCAAATAATTATTTTTAGTGGCCATGTGTCCACACTTTCAACAATATGGAGCCTATTGATTCACCTCAGTCTTTAATTTGATCAGCTAAATAATTGTGTTACCTCTTTCAATTAAATTGTTTTCAATATAGCACAATGTGAACATTTTTATTCTACATGGCATACATAATTACTTGTGACATAAATGTACACAGGCTGCATCCCCCTCCCTATTTCCGGTTCTGGGGGCATGTGATCCCTTTATTTGATACGCTATCACATGACTGTGCACTTTGAGACACAGTTTTGCGCTTTGCGTAAGCGTAGTTACTGTTTACGTTATTTAACTTGGTAGCCTGTTAGCTATGAAAGTACCTACCAACCGCTAGCTAGCAGTTGGGAATTACACTAGATATCTATTGAATAAATGCATCCTGGGCTGACTCTTACTTCCGGTGTTGATAGGAACAAATATTTTGTTCCTACCCGTCTATTGTAGCTCTTCACACTTAGCTGTAGCCTAGCTAAACGCAGTTTCCTTGCTAATTAATTTGATTGCTGGGCGAGTAGCTGTACAGCTATGGAAATGTTATGCATTACCAGATTATAGGCAGGCTACATAACCACAATAACTCATTGTCAAAATAGTAGGCTATTACAAGTGTCACCGATAGCCTGCTTAACTCATAATAGCAAACTAGACTGCAAGCTATTAGTTAGCTTGCTATCTAGCTACAGTGCCGCATTCCTTCATTGGTGACCCCAATCTGCCTTTGGACGGTTCCAAGGATTACTTTTGAACTCGCGCATCATGGAAGTGGCGAATGCAGTTTCCCTTAAATTACCGGAATTTTGGGAACAGCAATCTGTGGCTTGGTTCGCTCAAACGGAGGCACAATTCGCACTCTGGAGAATCGCCGATGATAATACGAAATATTATTATGTTGTTTCTGCTCTCAGCAGTTCCACCGCGGCTAGAGTCGTGAGCCTTCTCGAAGACCCACCGGAGGAAGATAAATATGCGACGTTGAAGTCTTACCTCCTGGACACGTTCGGTTTGACTGAATCCGAGCGCGCTCGTCAGCTGCTCTCTCTGCCTGGCCTGGGTGATTCCAAGCCATCGGAGTTGATGGATTATATGTTGACTCTCCTGGGAAATCATAAACCGTGTTTCCTGTTCACGGAGCTGTTCATGTAACAGCTTCCTACAGCAGTACGATCTGCCCTGACTAACACGCCCCTTAAAGATTTCCGAACTTTGGCTAGAGAAGCTGACAAGTTTTTTTCCGCCGGCCGGCAGAGCTGCGGGGCCGCCCTGGGTCCCGCCTACAATGACTCCACACTGCCGGTGGACCCAGTGGCCATTACCGGCACTACAGCTACAACCCAACAGCGAGGTCTGTGCTTTTACCACACGCGTTTTGGCTCCAACGTTAAGAACCGGCGGCTCGTCAACGCTGAGACATTTACCTCGCTCCCATGCTCACTTAGCTGTTCTGGCATGTCAAAACTGTCTAGCGCACTCTCATCTGCTGACGTGTTTTCCTGTCTCCTCACCGAGTTTCCAAGCCTTACTGAGCCCACCTTTTCTTCTGCCTCCACTAAGCACGGGGTTGAACTCCACATCCCGACTACTGGCCCGCCTGTCCATGCCCGCGCTCGACGCCTCGACCCCGGGAAACTTGCTGTTGCCCAGGCTGAGTTCCGCACCATGGAGCGCCTCGGCATTATTCGCCGGTCAAACAGCCCCTGGTCCTCGCCCCTCCACATCGTGCCGAAGGCCGGTGGCGGGGTGGCGCCCCTGTGGGGATTATAGGCGCCTTAATGATGCGCCTTTTTGTCTATCTGGACGATATTCTCATCGCCAGTGCCTCCATGGCGGAACACATGTCTCACCTTCGAACCCTCTTTCAGCGGCTCAGCCAGCACGACCTTATTATTAATCCAGCCAAGTGCCAGTTCGGACTGGCTGCCATTGACTTCCTCGGGCACTGCATTACCAAGGACGGTGCGGTGCCACTGCTGTCGAAGGTGGAGGCTGTGAACAGTTTTCCCCCGCCCCCTCTCCGCGAAGGCCCTGCAGGAGTTGGCATGGTGAACTTTTACCATCATTTTATTCCCCATGCAGCCCAGCTCATGCAGCCCCTTTTCGAGGCCCTCAAGGGCATTTCCCCCAAGAAGGCCATTGATTGGTCCAAGGAGATGGACAGTGCTTTCTCTGCCACGAAAGGGGCTCTGGCCAACGCAGTCATGCTGGCACACCCTATACCAGGGGCGACGATCGCCCTTACCACGGACGCTTCGGATTACGCTGTCGGTGCTGTGTTTGAGCAGTGCATTAATGGAGCCTGGCAGCCTCTCGCCTTTTTCAGATGCCAACTGCGTCCCAACGAGAGGAAGTACAGCACTTTCGACCGTGAACTCCTTGGTCTGTCTGTCAGCAGTGCCAGCTCGCTTTCATCTCCGAGTTTACTACGGACATCCGGCATGTTGCGGGCAAAGACAACCGCGTAGCCGACTGCCTCTCCCGGGCTGTCGAAGGCGCCGTCCACCTTGGAATCGACTACGCCCGCATGGCAGTCGATCAAGCCTCGGACCCAGGTGTACGGCGATGGTGTCGGCTAGGTTCGTTTGGCACGGCCTCAAGAAGGACATCCGCAACTGGGCCAACACCTGCATTGTATGCCAACGCTCTAAGGTACATTGTCATGTAAAGGCCCCGTTGGCGCCTTTCTCGGTTCCTGAGAGGCGTTTTGACCATGTGCACATGGACCTGGTGGGGCCCCTGCCACCCTCCCATGGTTTCGCCTACCTCCTCACAATGATTGACAGGACCACGCGGTGGCCGGAGGCCGTTCCGTTGGCATCAACAACGTCTGCCGATGTGGCTCGGGCATTTATTGCCACTTGGGTCACCCGGTTCGGCGTACCGTCTGATGTCTCCTCGGACAGAGGTCCCCAGTTCACGTCAGAGCTTTGGAATGCGATCGCCCAGGGCCTGGGAGTGAAGCTCCACCATACCACCGCTTATCACCCCCAGGCTAATGGCTTGTGCGAGCGCTTTCACCGCTCAATGAAGGCCGCCCTCCGGGCCAGCCTCCAGGATGACAGTTGGGTCGACAGACTTCCTTGGGTCATGCTGGGGCTTAGGACTGCCCCTAAGGAGGACCTACAGTGCTCATCTGCTGAGTTGGTTTATGGTCAGCCTCTGCGAGTGCCGGGTGATTTCATTCCTAATGCCACAAGCCCTTGGTCCGCATCACAACAGCGAACCGCCCTCCTGGACAGCGCCAGGGCGTTTGCACCAGTGCCTACATCACAGCACGGTCTTCCGCAGTCCCATGTCCCTTCCGACCTGAAGGCGGCGGAGTATGTTTTCATCCGCCACGACGCACATCGGGGGCCGCTTTACCCTCCCTATGATGGCCCGTTTCGCGTCTTGGAGGCCGGGGACAAGACTTTCTTAGTGGACGTCGGTGGTAAGCCGGACTACGTTTCCCTGGACCGCCTCAAACCAGCCCATCTGGATCTGGACCAGCCCGTTAAGTTAGCTCAGCCCCCACGGCGGGGTCGCCCTCCGTCTGTTGCGCCACCACGGCGCCCCCTACCTTCTTGTGGTCCCCCTGTGTCCACTCCGGCCCCCGCTCCGGCCTTGCGGACTCGTTTCGGTCGGGCGGTTCGACCTCCCCCTCGTCTGGCGTTGCCAGTTCTGATGAATTCTGGGGGGATGGATGTGACGGCTACCTCTAGGACATACATATATAATTCACCTCCTACTGTCAACGCAGCTACGTCATAGACGGTAACTTCTATGACGTGTTCTTTGGGTTGAATGAGGTTTATAAATAAAGAACGCAGCTGCGTTGCAGCTAGCTCGACCAGGAAAGAAGTCTCAGTTTGGTAATTTCCCGCATTCCTTCACTACTAAGAAAGTACATACCAGAGATTATTCTTATTATTATTATTATTATAATTAAAAGTGTTTGCAGTAAGCTATATTATCAGCAGAGTAGCGTAGACTAGAGCGACATTCGGAGGCTATTTTTTTTTTTTTTTAAAGTGACTAACCATGAATCAGATATGTTTGGGGAATTGGCGGTTTATAAATCCGATCTCTTAAAGGCTTGCAGCTTAAAAGAGGCTATCCTCAATTCTTAATGTAGGCTATTATTCTTAATTTTCCTAGTAGTTAATTTTATGGTGACCTTGTGTTATGTGTGAAAAGGATAAAGTGAACAGAGCTGAAGTGAAGAAATTAATGAATAAAGAAATGTTGGCCGAGGCAAGGGGTTTTCACAGTCAGTCAGTCATGACTGCAAGAGCAGAGCATAACACCCTCCCCAAACCAGACAAGAGCGAGCGTCCGGTTTGGGGAGGGTGTGATATAGTTCAAGTGAAATACAAGTGAAACATTGAACAGTTAATATTGGAAACCTCTTTTGCCTTTGCAATAAAAATACGTTAATGTGTCAATGTGAAAATAATAACAGTCTAAGAAATGAAAAGTACTTAACAGTTGCACATTGTTTTTGTGGAAAATACACGTGCCCTGCTGGGCTCAAACCCACAATCCACTGTGTGAGAGACTGCAGTTCTAACCACTAGGCCACAGTAGCTTCTTGTAAAGCATGAAGCCATTAGGTATATTAACATTAAAAAACATTAGTATGAAGCATTTTTATTGGACGATAAGCTTGATGAGCAGGTATACGGACCATACCCTCAAATAATAATTCTCCCCATTGGATAACATCGCGACGGAGGCAGGCAGTTTGGCAGGAAAATGGGAAGAAGAAGAAGAAGGGGAAGAGGAAGGAGAAAAACAGCAAAATAACCCAAGTTTGGGGCTTTATTGTGTGGATGTGTGAAGTTGTATCTGAATGCTGTGTGGTTACATGAGGTCAGAACATACAGAAGTTAATGTTTTTAAGGGCTGAGAGTCTATGGTCCTTGTGGTTACTTCTGTAGGAAACCCTGAAAAGTGCCAAACTCTCGGTGCTGTATAGGTATGGGGCATGCCTCACCAAGCCGTAACTTGGCGGATGGCATACCTGCCATCCCAATACGTATGTCGCTGACTCCCTCTGGAAGTAGGAGTCCAAAGGGATTTTGATAGGCTACATTGTGGACGTTGGTTCGACTAGGCTATTCGTTGAGCTGACTTCTGATACGAGAGGTTCATGGCCATTCACGGATGCTGATACGTAAGTTGTGACTAATATTTTTCACATAATGATTAGCCTACAACGTTCACGTTTTAACGTCACTGCTGTCCAACTATTATCGTAACCAGTTCAGTGTGAGTAATCGGTAAATGATGTGAAGACTAGGCCTACTGCTGACCTGCGTAAGTATTTTATATTCCGTATCTTACACGTTATTGCGTTGGCCTGATCTGCATCCTGCATGATAGGCTATTTTTGTATTTATTGTGACATAATTGCGCTCGTAGGCCTCCTGCATTTGCGTAGCCTACTTGGATAGCTAGGTACTAGTTATCAGGTTGAATTTACGTGTTGTAGCCTATTCGTACATTATAACTGCTAATTTGTATCATTGCCAGGGGTTTTGTAGGCTACATTAGCCTAGCTTAGCTACTACTGATTGCACAGAATCCTATTTCACATTGTAGCGTTACGCGTGTAGCTTTATGTGGATAAATTATCGAAATTTGCTGGTATAGTTTCATTTTAAAATTGTAGTAGGCTTACCACATTACTTTCCCAGTACCAGGTACTGTGCAACCTTAGATAAAGTAAATCTGCTCGCAGTGAATGCGCAAGGTGCTGAGCAAATACGAATTATAAGTCTACTATAACTTCTAGTAGCCTAACTTAGTATGCACAAAGCAGTACCATGCAAACCTCATGCCCTCCTTCACATCAGTGGCACTCGAGCATTACTAAACGTGACTGCTTCTCTGACAGGTCTTTAGAAATTTGCTATGAGAATAAACTCCATGAGGACAAGACTCTTCGATCTGTCAAATTGGTGGCGAATCTGCACGACGTGCACAATCTTTTAAGTTAATGATGCCGGGAGACCTGGTTTCTGGGCTTTGCTGCTTAATCTCTGGAATGACATGTTCTCGTCATTATTTATTTACTGTACTTCCAAATCTTCGGAACTCTATATCTGGGTTTTCAACAGTGGGTCTGCAGACCCTTGGGGATCCTTGATGGTACTGTAGCCCTGGATGCATTTGAGCCGGGCGGGGGTCCCTGGGTCAGAAATAGTTGAACCCTGTTCTATACCAATGCAGCGCCCTCCAGTGGTTTTGGGGGTTTGCACATTCACAAGGAGAATGGCCTGATGAAATTAAATCCTTACCATCAGAAGTTATATAACAGTGCTTTTTAGAATTTACCCATCGTTGTGTGTTGTGGAGCAATCATTGGTGAAGGAAACTCAATCTCCGTGCTAATGAAACTGCAGTCAATATCATTAACTATAGATAACTGGCATCCACTAAGGCAAGGGTAGTTCAAACCCTATGTAGACTCACTGCTAGAGGCTCTTACCACTTTTATTGTATCTTAAATGCGGGGAATACAATGCATGCATCAAAAAATGTTGATCAAGGCGATCTATCAATTGCCGATGGTCTATATCCCACTGTTTTGTCCTTCCTCCTCTATGACCCAGTGCCTGCTGTGATGCCCCCACGCAAGCCCTGTTGAGCCACTTTTTAATCACCGACAAAAAGTATGCCTAAGGCAAAATAACGGTATTTATGTTATTAATCAATATTAGAATGCGCAAAATGAACTTCGGATGAAGCTTGAACTTCGAGAACTCCATGAGAACAGCCTGGTGGAATTGATGTTTGACAATGCTTCAATAATCAAACCAAATTTGTTAAACAAGCAACCAATTTGGCATTTTCTAAGGTGAGAGGAAGCCATTCTGGTAGCGTATTCTCAGCTGTTCCAGGTGCTTTTAACGAAATTTAACCGTATAGGCTATATTTTCTAAAATAACAGCACTGTCGGGAATTACCAGGAATCTGTGCCGGTGTTAAACCCTAATGTTAAGGATTATTATTGTGTATATCAAAACGCGTCATAATGGTTAGTCCGAATAATATTGATCATACTATTGATCCAAATAGCCTATTACTTGCTCGCACTACACACGCACAAGCATTTCTGTTTCGCCATCATATAAGCAATCTGCCAAGGTGGAAAAGCAGGCTTTTAAAGGGAATGGGAATATGACATTTTGATTGGTTTATTGCATGTTACACCCAAGACACACCTATAATTAATGAAGAGACTAAGTTAAGCCCATTTGCATGTTGCGCCATGCTGAGCGCTAAAAAAACACGCCGTCTAACTAGAAAATCTAGGACGTCTCATGTTACTTGTTTCCTGTGTTTTCTTGTCTGTTTGTTATAGTTTATAATAGTATTTAGAATAGAATTGTAGCATAGCTGATTTACCCACAGCTTACTGTGAACATTAAAATGTTCATTACTAGGGATAGCTGCTACATTATGGGAAGGATGTGCTTTGTCTTATCTGTTCTTTAGTTACTTCGATGATGTTTCCGTATGCACTTATTGTATGTCGCTTTGGATAAAAGCGTCTGCTAAATGACTGTAATGTAATGTAAAAAGTGGACTTGGCCATGCCCTAAATGCACTTTGCGCCATGTGTTTAGACCAAGCGCTAAGATCATCAAGATAGAGCCCAATATGGCTATTCTAAGTACTAATGTAGAGATCAATTCAAATGCAGGTTATAGTATTGCATGTAAGAGTACCTGAAAATAAGTTATCAAGATGTTGATGTTGTTGGGTCACAGACATCAGGAAGTCATGGCACGCAAATGCAACCAAATATTAAAAATGATGACTTTATTTAAGGTTATGTTAATTTGTCTAATTACCCTTCATCCCCTAAAAAGAGAGGGGGGGGGGGTTATGTATAAAAATGTTTACAAGTGCTACACGGTTCACCTGATATGGATGTAAAAACCTCAAATTAAAGCAGGAAAACTGCACTTTAACCTCATATTCACTGTTTCATTTAAAATCTAACGTGCTAGAGTACAGAGCCAAAACATGTATGACTATCCAAATACGAACTGCACTGTATATAATGTATGTGTGTACATGTATGTTAAACACTGCCGCATTTTTCACAACTAAGCGCTGTGTTCACTATTTTGGATTAAGACAAAAAATTCAATATTAGCTTTAAATTATCAAGGGGCTTCAAGTGAGACTGCTCAACATTAATAGTTAATGCAGCCTGCAGCAGCTAATGTAAAAAACAAAACAAAAATTTAAAAAAACAATCAATTTGATTATGCTGTGTTTGCCTTTAAATGACATGCAATGCATTTGCAGTTTCACATTCATTCCCACTGGAAAAGGTCACAGACTGGAATTTGCTCTCTACTCTGGCAATATGAAGATGAGGCATGTTGATGATGTGCAAATTCGTTTTTTTCTCTAGCCGTCTTTCCCACTCTCTATCTTTCTTACCGCTTTTTCACACAGATTGAGTTCCAAGAGAAATGTCATTATGGCAAGGTCAGACAAAAAGCTCCTCATCTTATCTTTAAATGCCCATCTCTGTCCCTTTCCCCCACTGTTCCCTTTGTGTACGACTGAAACCGGTGGGGCCTCCTTTTTTCTGAATGGCATTAAATAATTAAGATGCTCTTTGAGCAGAAGTCCCAGAGTAGATCTGCTCTACTACATGATATCTCTGTAGTTTAAGGGTTATCACTGTAAAATTATATCAGTTTCACAGACCAATCAGTTATGCAAGTTACCACAAGTGAAAGGGCCAGTTTGAAATGAGAACAGTGAGCATCAAGTGTCATGTTAGGCTGGCATTTAATTGCACAGCCCCACTTTTTGTGTGACATATGGAGGCTGAAAATTTCAGTCATCTCTTGGCACACTGTTAATTCTTCCCAGACCACCTATGGTGAGTAGAGTATAAAACCAGAATATTTTAATATATTCTCAAATATTTTCAGTTTCATAGTACCTTAACTCCTTTGTGCAAATGCCTAGTGACCAGGACACTGGCGCCAAGATTTTGCTCAAATCAGATATTCGTTGCTCCTGCAGCCAAACTATGAATGGAAACTTCAAACTTGTTTTATCATTATTAGTACACGATTCGTGACAACTCTGCCGACTATGGAGTTTCTACGTGTCACCCGTAGCAAGTCCATTTAACAAGCAACCCCCCACCCAGTCTATACCTACCCATGTGTGACATAGTGGACAATAGCGTCTATGTGTGAATTCATAAATATATTTATTCATCATATAAAATTTGAACAAGATAAACCCAACAATAGCCTGATCGTATGCCAAAAAAAGCAGTGAAAAGCCCTGCTTACTCACATGCAAAATAAACATTATTATAAAATTATTGTCTCATTATACCAGTCATTCTACTATGAATATCTGCTACTAAATATGAAATAAATATACAATCCTACCATTGGTTTTACATGTAGAGTTGTTCCTTTAAAAATTCAGTGGTCATTTATTGTCTGGTACAATCGGTTTGAGAAATATACAACACTATCTGAAACGTCGACTCGTAATGCCCCCCATGCCCTGCAAGCCTGTTTCATTCATTACAGTTCATTCTGGTTTAATTGTCAGCTCTTTTATCCAATAGAGTACATTATAACCTTAGCAGCGATATATGCAACGTCTTATTGGGTGCTTCGAAAAAGTAATTGCAGGCCAGCGTAATGGCAGTTTTCATTTTAATGGTCTAGTATTACGCAAGCTCTATAGAAAGTGCATTTGGGAGGGGAGTATTCCCTTTCCCGATATGCAAGTATTTTTGTGTCTAAAATGTGGTTGGTCTTGCTGGCTACATATGTACATTCGTTTTTCCACTCGAGCACTGTCTTTCCAATATGATTGATTGTTATTTTTGCATTTTGAGTGCATTTCACATACTGTAGTGCAATCATTAAATTTATTTTTGATGTAGGCTACCGATTTTCATTGAAGATAGAACATTTGGCAGCATTTCTCAGATGGTGGAATACTATTTTATATTCATGTTATCGTACACAATATAGGCTATGGTGTATATACTTGTCACTTAGGGCATGGCAAATGTTCATTCCAATTTACTGTGCACTGATATGTGGTAGATTCATGTTAAAGTTTTCCTTGGAGCATAAAAAAGAATAGGAACATAAAAAAGAAACTACAGAAAAATGCAATCCCGGGGATAAAGTATACATACTGTAGAGTACAGGGAAAAGTGATGTTTTATTGAGGTGTTTTATGACATGTTTTGCATAGGGGTTGTGGACCCATAGATATCTACCCCCCTATACTATGGAAAATATGGTAATTCCCACTAGAAAATAATGCAAAAGTGAATTTTATGAGCCAAAACTGTTGATTTGTAGTTAAATATATCATCATTTTTTAAATTTAGAGCAGTGCACAATTTAGCCATTTGGATAGATTTGGAGACAATAACGGACAGCAGGGTACATTGCTTATATTTTGCATCATAGATCTTTAGTAGTTCTGCATATCATCCTTAGGTTTTGCAAAACTTGTGGACATGGAGTTTATGATCCAGGAAATCATTGAAGATTTACCCGTTTCACTTATGTAGCTCTCATTATTTCATTGCAAAAAAAAAAAAGACTAATTTTTTTTTGTATTTTTCCAAAATTTCTTTGCATTTGTGGCACTTTATTTTGACTTAAATTATGAAAATAAACAAATCTAAGTTCGTATTGTAAATGGTGCATCTGTCTTTTTTCATTTAAGCCATTTTCTAGGTTTCTGTGATGCTCACACCTGGAGTTATAAAGCCTTAAACAGAGGACCCCCTAAATAGGTGAGAATTGACAAAATTTGCCATCTGTGCGAAGGGGTTAAAGGCTCCTGGGATCTTCCTGGGGCTAGTTGTTACCAACAAAGCAGAGGAACATGTAAAGCCTAGTCTCTGTCATCTCTTTCTCCTGTGACAATACACAATAGTTTGAGAATAAGAGCTAGATTAATCTGTTTGGGTGGGCAGTTGCTTTGTGTCACCCTACAGGTTCTCCGTGCTGCATTCTATCACTGTTTTACATGATGATCCTTGCTAACCCATCTCTGCAAGGTTCATTTGAATTGTAATTAAATCTTGGGTGAACTGCAGTGCTGCTTTATTCGTATAGCCTTCAGTTAAAATGTCCTATTTTAAATGAATGCCTGCATACTGCGTAATTCTTTATTTCATAAATCTGCCAAACTGAATGCTAACAGGATGCAGCTTCCTTTCAGCTGTGGATGGCATGTGGGAGGTCTTTTTACTGTACTAATTTTACTGTAGTATGCTAGTTTATTTTGTTTATACAAGTCTGTAATCCATAAATTTTATATTATCACAATATAATGTGTTCCAAAACAAAACATTACCAAAACAATTCCACCAAATGGAATTGTAAGTATAGCATAGCTGTGTCATGTCATGTCTACCAGCAATGGATTTCTGGCCCCCCTTATAGAGATGTTAGCATAGAGGCGCATCTGATCTGGCCATTACTGGGTCATTGATATTATTTAATTCTGTTCCTGTTTTCAGTGCAAATTCATTACTGTTGGGGAGATTATCTGGTAAGTCGTGCATGATTGTACCATCTGGTGCCTTCTGGGGGCAGCCACTGCATCCGCTCCAAGCTTGCGGGGTTGTTTCATGCTAACCCAATCCCTAAACAAATAAACTACATTGTCGCTCTGTGTACTGTTTGCATTACTGCAGTATTAACTATTCTTTAACCCTTATTGTCTTGTCTCCTTCTCGTTTTAATTTCTCTGGACTGTTTATTTTTTGGTATACTTATTGCAGTACCTGAGTTTGTAGGTAGCACAAACATTGCAGTACTTCTCAGAAGATTTGGGGACGGGGTAAAGGCAGGTAATGTAATGCGGTCTGACTGCACAGTGCTCCTAGGTTATTATTTGTGTGTTTCAGGTGGTTATCTGGATATAGACAGCTGCAGCGGAAATTATGGAGGAAATAAGTGCCTTAAATGAATTAATAATACTGTTCATATGAATACTTCACAATGAGTCTTTTCTGATGAATGGGTAAGATCAAGCAGACACTTATTGGACTCTGTTTTAAGAAAAACTAGCTTTTGTTCTCTTCGGCTACTCAAAATGGCCCTGACGGATATAAAAAATGAGTCCACTCCAAACAGAGGAATGAGATGCATAATTTCTCAAGTATATTTGTCTTCTCTTGTAGTACATTGGCCAGTCACATCCCAAATTGCACACCCAAGCGGATTCTGCAAAGCTGTTGGCAGGCTAATAATTACAAACTTGCTCTATGACACTCAGAGAATCCTGTGCCCCCCCCCCAAAAAGAAATATATATACAGTTGCACTCAAAATTATTCAACCCCCTTCACTTTTTGCACTTTATTGTGTTGTAGATTTAATTTTAAATGGACAAAATTGCCATTTTTGCCCATCAATCTACACTCAATAACCCATAATGACAAAATGAAGTTTTTAGAAATTTATAAAATCTAAAACTGAAATCTCTCATGTGCATAAGTATTCAAACCCTTTGCTTTAATGTATTTTTAAAGTATCATATTTCATATTTGGTCACATATCCTTTGCATGCTGTTACTTCCTGAAGTCTGTGACCCATCAACATCAAAAGACTCTCGATATCTTATTTTCAGGTACTATTACAAGCGATACTATAACCTATCTGCATTTGAATGGATCTCTATGGGAATTGGGGGGTGAGACTAGATTTAAGGGTTTCTTTAAGGGAGAAGAAACCCTTAAATCTAGTGATCCATCCATATCTACTCCATATCTGGCCGTAGAGTGATGGTTTGGGGCTCGTTTGATACCTTAGACCCTTGATGACTTACAGCCATTTCAGCAGTCATGTGTTCCATACTGTAGCAGCATAATTTACAGCTGACTCGTCTCACCCCCCAATTCCCATAGAGATCTATTCAAATGCAGAGAGGTTATAGTATCGCTTGTAACAGTACCTGAAAATAAGACATTGATACGTCTTTTTGATGTTTTGATGTTTATGCTGGGTCACAGACTTCAGGAAGTAACAGCATGCAAAGGATATGTGACCAAATATGAAATATGATACTTTAAAAATACATTAAAGCAAAGGGATTGAATACTTATGCACATGAGAGATTTCAGTTTTAGATTTTTAATACATTTGCAAAAATTTCTAAAAACATGTTTTCACTTTGTCATTATGGGTTATTGAGTGTAGATTGATGGGCAAAAATGGCAATTTTATCCATTTAAAATTAAATCTACAAAAGGTAAAGGGGGTTGAATAATTTTGAGTGCAACTGTGTATATAAATATATATATATACACTACTCACAAAAAGTTAGGGATATTCGGCTTTCGGGTGAAATTTCAGGATGAACCTAAAATGCACTATAACCTTTACAGGTGAAATTAATTTGACCTTCTCTAAACTTTTGAATGCACATGTCCAACTATTCAATGTTTCAGTACTTTTTGCACAACTTGCTGTTCTCTAACAAGGAGCTGAACGGCAAAATTCACAACAGGTGTTTGATCCATGAATCGACCAATAAATTTCCTGGTTCAATTAGAATTGGTATTTAAACAGTCCTCTTCATCATGCTGTTCACATTTTGACATCATGAGACCAAGACGACACCTAACAATTGATCAACAGTACCCTCGCCATTGCGAGGCTTCAAACAGGATGTTCTCAGAGGGAAGTGGCCACTGAGCTTAGAGTGTCACAGAGTGTCATCAGCAGGTTGCAACAGAGATACAGAGAGACTGGAAGAGTCACAGAAAGGCATAGAAGTGGACGTCCTTTGGCCACATCCCACACTGATGACCGCTTCATTGTGAACAGTGCCCTGCGGAACCGGATGATGAATGCCACTCAACTCCAGGCACATTTAAGGGAGGTGAGAGGCACCCAAGTGTCACGTCAGACCATTCGAAACCGTTTACATCAGCGTGGTCTGCGTGCTAGATGACCTGCAAGGGTACCTGACCACACCACCAGGCACAGGCGTCATCGTCTTGCATGGGCCAGGGAGCATTTACGCTGGACGAGGGACCAGTGGGCCTCAGTGCTGTTCTCTGATGAAAGTCGATTCACGTTGAGCAGAAATGATGGCCGCCAACGATGTTGGAGACGTCAAGGAGAGCGCTATGCATCAGCCACTGTTGTCACCAGATGACCCTTTGGTGGTGGCGGTGTTACAGTGTGGGCAGGTGTGTCTAGTCAATACAGAACTGCCCTACACTTTGTGAATGGTACAGTGACAAGCCCATACTACCTGAATAACATCATTAATCCAGTCATTGTGCCCCTGCATGAACAACACAGGCCTAATTTCATCTTCATGGACGACAATGCTCCAGCTCATCGAGGTCGCATCATTAGGGAAAGGCTGCTGGAGACTGGGGTACCTCAAATGGAGTGGCCTGCACTTTCTCCAGACCTGAATCCCATAGAAAACCTATGGGATCAGCTGACTCACCGTGTAGAGGCTCGTAACTCTGTACCCCAGAACCTCAATGACCTGAGGGCCGCCCTTCAAGAAGAGTGGGATGCCATGCCTCAGCAGACAATAAGTCGACTTGTGAACAGCATGAGACGTCGTTGTCAAGCTGTAATTGATGCTCAAGGGCACATGACAAGTTATTGAGACATTGACATTTTTGTTGTGGTATACCCACCACTGTTGTTGGCTTTTGTTTCAATAAATTGTTTGAGATGAGGAAATCACCATTGCATGCTTCTACTTAAATGCCCTACTTTCATGATACGTATAATATCACTGTAGCGTGAACTTACATTTTCCATAAATTTCACCCGAAAGCCAAATATCCCTAACTTTTTGTGAGTAGTGTATATATACACATAGGGCCCTATCTTACACCCGGCGCAAAGCGGCGCTAACGCAAACGCAAGTGTCTTTGCTATCTTACACCCAGCGCTAGGTCCATAATAACGCCTAACGCTTACGCCGTTTAACTACCATGTACTCTTGCGCCATCATTAGTGAACTGGGCGTGTTGGTCTTAAGATGAGGAGTGGCCAGGATTCTTTTTGGCGTAGAAAGCGCTTGCGCTAGAACCACCACAAACCTGGTCTAAAGTCATGTCGCAGTTGTTTACATGCTATTTTAACGGCGCATATGAGTGCGTCTACATAGGCGTGTGCACAACGCGCATACCCTCCTGTCTGTTACACACAGGGGCGTGCACAGGCATGACTAAAATATCTAGATCACAATGTGAAATATTATTATTGTGTAGGCTATATCAAAAATGCATAATAATAAAAGGTTCCATAGGTCCACATACCTTTCCCTCAGCGAAGGGAAACGATGCCACATTACATTGCTCTCAGCCCACTCCATCAACATCCAGGCGATGTGCGATGGTACGTGACAATGGCTATCCATTAAAAAGGAGCTGATAACACCTATAGCTATCAAGCCTAATGCGTGAATTGTCTTTGCACCTAATGCGTGAATTGTCATTCAATGGAAAACTCGCGCACGGCAATAGACGGACATTTAAGTTCTGAAAATGCGCTTCAGATGTCATTACAATACAGCTCTGTTTATCTATGAATACAGCCTGTAAGTAAATAGAATGGTTTGTGACTGAAAAAAGTTCTAAACCTTGTCCAGTGAATATTGCATTTATTGTTTTTCAAATAGCCTAGGCTACAGCGGATTCGCTGTGCATAAGGTTCTTTTCGATAGCCTATGGTTAAAAAACGGAGATGTCACCAAAATTGTTAACTAAATTGTAACCTTAGCTATTCTTCGTCCTTCATATTTTTTTAATTACAGTGACCAGGTTTCCATACTCTCACCGTTTAAAACCCAGCTGATTTCACCCGTTATTCCTTAACTGAACAAAATGATTTTAAAGAGAACTAAGCGTCTAATTAGAAACTAAAACAAATTTGCAGCACGTTACACAATTAATTCACAATTAATTTTAATGCCATTCTCTGCACGTGAGCTGCATGTTCTCTGTTTCCCCTGCTGTAAGTCGCACGTTTCACGGTCTTCCTGGGAAAGTGGATTGTTTTAAAGGATTACGTTACGAGTAAAACAGGTTGGTCACATTTCCATAAACAGGACATTATTAAACAAGGGGAAATATGCCTGAACTTATGGGTTGCGAACCTGACAGCTTTATTGTAGGCTATTTAGTGTCATCATTAAGGCAAAATAACGGTATGTATGTTATTAATCAATATTAGCCTACTATGCAGGTAGCCTAATGAACTTTGGATGAAGCTTGAACTTCGAGAACTCCATGAGAACAGCCTCTTGGAATTGATGTTTGACACTTTCATTGCATAATCAAACGAAATTCGCTGAACAAGCAGGCTAATTTGGCGTTTTCTAAGGTGAGACTGAAGCCATTGATAGCTTATTCTCAGCTGTTGCAGGTCCTTTTAACAAAATTTAACCGCACATATTTTGTAAAATAACAGCCCTGTCTGGAATTACCGGGAACTCATAGGCTAATGGTTAGTCCGAATAATATTGATCATACTCCATTTAGCCTATTCCTTGATCACACTAAACACGCACGAGCATGTCTGTTTCGCCATCATAAGCAATCCGCCAAGGTGAAAAAGCAGGCTTTTAAAGGGAATGGGATATGACATTTTGATTGGTTTATTGAATGTCACGCCCAAGACACACCTATAATTAATGAAGCGACTAGGTTCAGCCCAGTTGCGCCATGCGCCGTGCTTAGCGCCAAAAAAACACGCTGTTAAAATAGCAAAAGTGGACTTGGACACGCCCTAAATGGACTTAGCGCCATGCGCTTAGACTAAGCGCCAAGATCGCCAAGATAGGGCCCATAGTGTTATACATGGGTGCATGGGTGCGCTTGATGTATAAAAATCTTTTAAAAAGTCGGCAGTGTTTTATACCTTGTTGCACGGTTTTGCTTTTTCTCCAGGGACAAAGGCCTATCGAGCTAAAAGACATGACATAAGACCTGATAAAGTTAAGTGAGCATTGTGTGCAGAGAAAATAAACGCTGAATAACCAACTAACTCCAATATTCTAATTGAAACTGACCTCTGGGCCTCTCCCAGGCCCAGGAATCAATGACCTTCTGAAGCTTAAAAAGCTCATATAAACAAATCAATATCCATCTCATTTATTCAGGTGATTAGAGTCAGAGAGGATTTTATAACCCCCTTTCCTGCCAAAAACACCCCTTGTGTTCTACGCCTCTTTCCCATAATAAAACTTGAACCGAGTCCAGAACCTTTCTTTTCAGCAATTTTTTTTTCTCTCCCTTTTTCTTTTCATAATTTCCTGGTTGTAAATATACTGTAAGCTGAAGTGCAACAACTGATTTGCTACATAAACACATTTATTATTTCAATTGATTTGTTTGCAGTGGGGTCTGGTTTCTGTGCAAAGTGGAGTCTGGAGCTCAGTTTTGTTTGGTTCACATCATACGCCACAAAACGCGGAAGTAGCCACACCAGGACTGAGATAACACAGGATTGGGAGCAAAACTTCCCTAGCACAAGGCAAAACAAAGCAACCTCCAAAAACTGAGGCGATCTCGATAAACAGCGAGAATAACTAACAAAACGCACTAAATAATTAGGTGTAACAAGAGGTGGTGAAACAAAACAAAACTCAATAAAACGAGTGAAGGAAAAGAATAGAAAAGACCTGTTAGCCAAAGCTCTTGTGGCAAAAGAGCTGAACACAACTGGCAACAGGTGAAAAGAATAAAGGATAAAGAAAGATTGGAAAGGAAAGAGAAAACCAATCTAATCCTAAATCTTATAACCGGACTTGTTGCGTTTCCTATTTGTACGAACCAGAAATGCAGCGACCGAAATTCCTATACCTTTCCGACTTTGTTTGTCAACATAGCAAAGACAATATGTTCACTGGAAGGGTTGTTTCTTCTGACTTCCATAGAATTCAATAGGAAAATTAGTCAGGAGAAACAACCCTTAAAGTGATCCATCCATATCTACTGCATATCTGGCAGCAGAGTGATGGTTTGATGGTATGCCTCGGACCCTTGATGACTTACAACCATTTAGCCAACCATGGGTTCCATGCTATTCTCGTGTAATTTACAGCTTAATCTAGTCCCACCCCCCAGTTCCCATAGAGATCCATTCAGATGCAGAGAGGTTATCTTATCCCTTGTAAGAGTACCTGAAAATAAGATATCAAGGGCCCTATCTTGGCGATCTTGGCGCTTAGTCTAAGCGCATGGCGCTAAGTCCATTTAGGGCGTGTCCAAGTCCACTTTTGCTATTTTAACGGCGTGTTTTTTTGGCGCTAAGCACGGCGCATGGCGCAACTGGGCTGAACCTAGTCGCTTCATTAATTATAGGTGTGTCTTGGGCGTGACATTCAATAAACCAATCAAAATGTCATATCCCATTCCCTTTAAAAGCCTGCTTTTCCACCTTGGCGGATTGCTTATGATGGCGAAACAGACATGCTCGTGCGTGTTTAGTGTGATCAAGGAATAGGCTAAATGGAGTATGATCAATATTATTCGGACTAACCATTAGCCTATGAGTTCCCGGTAATTCCAGACAGGGCTGTTATTTTACAAAATATGTGCGGTTAAATTTCGCTAAAATTCGCTAAAAGGACCTGCAACAGCTGAGAATAAGCTATCAATGGCTTCAGTCTCACCTTAGAAAACGCCAAATTAGCCTGCTTGTTCAGCGAATTTCGTTTGATTATGCAATGAAAGTGTCAAACATCAATTCCAAGAGGCTGTTCTCATGGAGTTCTCGAAGTTCATTAGGCTACCTGCATAGTAGGCTAATATTGATTAATAACATACATACCGTTATTTTGCCTTAATGATGACACTAAATAGCCTACAATAAAGCTGTCAGGTTCGCAACCCATAAGTTCACGCATATTTCCCCTTGTTTAATACATCCTGTTTATGGAAATGTGACCAACCTGTTTTACTCGTAGCGTAATCCTTTAAAACAATCCACTTTCCCAGAAAGACCGTGAAACGTGCGACTTGGAAACAGAGAACATGCAGCTCACGTGCAGAGAATGGCATTAAAATTAATTGTGAATTAATTGTGTAACGTGCTGCAAATTTGTTTTAGTTTCTAATTAGACGCTTAGTTCTCTTTAAAATCGTTTTGCTCAGTTAAGGAATAACGGGTGAAATCAGCTGGGTTTTAAACGGTGAGAGTATGGAAACCTGGTCACTGTAATTTAAAAAAAATATGAAGGACGAAGAATAGCTAAGGTTACAATTTAGTTAACATGGTGACATCTCCGTTTTTTAACCATAGGCTATCGAAAAAAACCTTATGCACGCTGTAGCCTAGGCTATTTGAAAAACAATAAATGCAATATTCACTGGACAAGGTTTTGAACTTTTTTCAGTCACAAACCATTCTATTTACTTACAAGCTGCATTCATAGATAAACAGAGCTGTATTGTAATGACATCTGAAGCGCATTTTCAGAACTTAAATGTCCGTCTATTGCCGTGCGCGAGTTTTCCATTGAATGACAATTCACGCATTAGGTGCAAAGACAATTCGCGCATTAGGCTTGATAGCTATAGGTGTTATTAGCTCCTTTTTAATGGATAGCCATTGTCCCGTACCATCGCACATCGCCTGGATGTTGATGGAGTGGGCTGAGAGCAATGTAATGTGGCATTGTTTCCCTTCGCTGAGGGAAAGGTATGTGGACCTATGGAACCTTTTATTATTATGCATTTTTGATATAGCCTACACAATAATAATATTTCACATTGTGATCTAGATATTTTAGTCATGCCTGTGCACGCCCCTGTGTGTAGCTAACAGACAGGAGGGTATGCGCGTTGTGCACACGCCTATGTAGACGCACTTATATGCGCCGTTAAAATAGCATGTAAACAACTGCGACATGACTTTAGACCAGGTTTGTGGTGGTTCTAGCGCAAGCGCTTTCTGCTGGCTCAAGATAGCAATACGCCAAAAAGAATCCTGGCCACTCCTCATCTTAAGACCAACACGCCCAGTTCACTAATGATGGCGCAAGACTAGTTAATGGCGCAATGCTAGTTTGACGGTGTAAGCGTTAGGCGTTATTATGGACCTAGCGCCGGGTGTAAGATAACAAAGACACTTGCGTTTGCGTTAGCGCCGCTTTGCGCCGGGTGTAAGATAGGGCCCCAAGAGTCTTTTGATATCCTTTTATACCCAGTCATGATAGCATAACCTGTTTACCTGTGAAATGTTCCCAACAAATGTTTTTTGAACTTCCCAGTCTTTTTTTGCCCCTGTCCCAACTTTTTTGGAATATTTTGTAAGTATTTATTTTATGTTTCGAATTTGACCTTTTTACAACATTGCAATTACCAGACAAAACTATTTGTAAATTAGTGTAAATTATGATCTATATGATGCAATATGTCATTCTCAACATCACTTGCCTCCTCTTTCCTAAAGTGCAATACTAAGCAGGTTCGTTCAGCAAGCTTACAGCGGACCAGAGCCTAATTTTAGTTTGGAAAGTTTTAGCTTTTATCCATTAATTTAATTCGAAGAGTGGGTGGAAATGATCTGGGAACACTAGGAATTAAACCCAGGCCTTAGTCAGCAAAAACAGTTGAAGAAATTATTCAGCACTGATTACTGTTTTAATTCTGATGAAAAAAAATTAAATGAAAACATATCTACCCTATATGAACCCCAGCCTCTCTTTTAATGCAAACTTTGCATTAACCAAAGGGCTCTTGAAACCTTTTAAAATATTACTATAGATGCATTAGAGTTAATTTGCCACTGAAAACCTGGCAGCACTGAGCAGAGAGCTCTGAAGTGTGGACTCATCAGAACCCATCACCACCACACATGCAGACTCCTTCAAAACTACTTGGCCCCATTAATGACACAAACCTCAAGCCAGGATGGGACAGTGGGTTGGGCAAGGGGCAAATAACATGACCTTTCACTTGCTGACTGTTCGGGGCAGCCTTATCACCAACCGGACCCATCAAAAACTGAATACCGTATCGCGTGTTGGTGATCATTGAAAAATTCCTGATCTATGTGTTACTTTGCTGGATTATGAGAGACAATGTTCTTTTAAAGGGATAGCTCACCCATTTTGAAAAATTTTATATTGTTTTACTTACCCCCGAAATAGTATGTTAAGCTGTCCTGGTCTCACCATTGTAACTAAATTATTGTAAATCCTGAATTGGAGCAATGCTAAGAATTAGCATCTTGCCATTTGATATAATTGCCCCCAGGCTAACTTGCTGTAAATTAACCACCTAAATACACTCAAATAAGGTTTAACAACAGCTTTACAAGTGTTGTTGGAAACGAAAATGCACATATGATTACCGAGTGCACAAGGACGATATTTTCGCTGAAATTACTGTATATGATGTCGTTTCAGATTTCAGATGTCAGGATGCTTAAGGCTCAGATATGGTTTTAAGGTCAATCTTACGTTTATGTTCAGCGACTACGCATAAATGAAGTTAAATAGGGCAGTCGTATTAATAAATTGGACTCAGTGGAATAGAACATACAAAATAAGTGTTTAATTGCGGAGTTGACTCGTTTCGACTCCTTGAAACAGTGGATGGGAGTCGACACCGACCCAGAGTGTGCAAGAGTCAAGGAGTTGACTCAAAAGAGTCGACTCCCCATCACTACATGCCAGTCTGCGCTCTCAAAAATGTATGGAGTAATGGTAGTTTTGCTGAAACTGAGATGTGCTTTCCGTATGTTAGAAACTGCTGCAAAACAATACAACATGAATGTGGGCTTATACAGCAGTGTGTTTGGGTGGGATATTTCTCACAACTATGGTGCGATAGGCTACTCAATGCAGTGTTATAGAAAATACGATTTAAACATTTGATAAGCTACTACACAATCTAATACTTGTTTTAGAATGATGTTTTGAATTTCATATGGTCATAATTCACAAAATAAGTCACATGATGACTTTAAGGGTTGTTTCTCCTTACTCATTTTTCTATTTAACTCTATGGAGAAATTAGTCAGGAGAAACAACCCTTAAAGTGATCCATCCATATCTACTGCATAGCTGGCAGCAGAGTGATGGTTTGAGGCTTGTTTGATACCTCAGACCCTTGATGAGTTACAGCCATTTAGCCAACCATGGGTTCCATACTATTCCCATGTAATTTACAGCTTAATCTAGTCCCACCCCCAATTCCCATAGAGATCCATTGAAAAGCAGAGAGGTTATAGTATCGCTTGTAAGAGTACCAGAAAATAAGATATCAAGAGTCTTTTGATATCCTTTTATACCCAGTCATGATAGCATCACCTGTTTTCCGTGGAATGTTCCAAACAGGTGTTTTTTTAAGTTCCCAGTCTTTTTTTTTTTTTTGCCCCTGTCCCAATTTTTGGAACGTGTTGTAGGCATCAAATTCGGAATCACAGGGAGGTCAGAAAATGGGATTTGGCCATTTTGGTGAATGTGGATCCAACACAATGGCGGGGGTTGCTGCAGGAACTTTGGGGGTGAGGTAGCACCTGCTCGTTGCTTTTCACTTCATGTCACAATGTAAGGGACTGATGCCTCTCTGCCCTGTAGTGGTCTTCATTTGGAACAGTGGGTTCTGTGGGGTATGGAGAGCAGTTTGTGCTCCCTCAACAACCATCAAACAGTGGCCCGTGAACCCAGTAGGAGAAGGTCAAGACTGGCAGGGAGTCAAAACTCCTCTCCCCTTTCACTGTTCGAAATCTGGATCAATACAAGACCATGTTTTTTAATGAGAGTATGTAAGGTGTTTTTTATCGTTCGTGTTTTCCATTAACTGGCGTAGCGTGGCTGTTGCTTTAGATGGATGACAGAACACCGTATGGAGTTCCTGTTGGGTCATATTGAGCCTTTGACAGGAGATGAATGAATAGGTCCAGTAATCACACTCAGAGCTCATTATCAAGCAATGTCTCCTAAATGTGTGTGTATGTGAACGTATGCATCCTTTATGAGAATATGCATACCTGTGCACGCACATGTAGTGCATGATAGTGTGTGGGCATATTGTACATATTTACATGTAGGAATAACTATGTGAATGCAAAGGTATAAATATGTGTATCTGTCCATGGATGTATGTAAATGTGAAAATAATCTATATGCTTACAAATATTATTTTGTACATCTGTGTGCATACAGTTGTTTGTACAGTATGTGTGAGTGTGCATTTGTATGTGTGAGAGACATACAATTTGTGTATGTGTCAGTGCATGTCTGTGTTTGTGAGTGTTGGGGGTGGGGGTTGGTGGGGTCAAAGGAGGAAAGCCAATAATAATGGTTCCCAAGGATTGTTTTAGTGAACATAACTGATCTTTGATATTTCTGAGACAATTTCACACTCCAGAGGGAACATAAATAACTGTGGCAGGAGAAAAGCTACTGTTTGCATATACTGCACATTGTATTACTTCAGCAATTCCATGCAGTTTAACTTTTACTTCACTTGTCTACAACTCTACAAAAGTCTTCAATTGGAGGGATGAACTACCATCCTTTTCTAGATTAATTTAAGTATGCTTTCATTTTATGCCATGTGATTGAGTATTCAGAATGCATTTTTGTCTAGGACTAGAGGGTATAAGAGCTGAAGTACATTCAGGAGGAGGAGACAGTCTGTGGCTTCAGTGACAATACATCAACATTAAATCAATCAGATTAACCAAGAATAAGGGGATCGTTTTTCATCATTAATGGAACAACGAGGGCATAGTCACATGAATTATTGAGAATTAAAGACAGTGTTGGAATTCACATGCCATTCTTGCAGTGGTTCTGGAATCAGTGGACTCGCCCACATAGGCCAGTGATTGCAGTCGGCTAATGTGTGGTAACAGCACCCCTGAATTTCACTCACATCTCTTTTTGTTCTATGTCCTGCACACAGTGCATGGATTACCATGAAGGTGACATGTATTTATGCATTCCTTACCTGAAAGATATATGCATTTAATATGCACAGGATAAAATATGGCCTTAATATAGAAAACTCTGAGACTTTTATGGCTTTTACACATTTGGCACAAGTATGGAAAATGTTTGTAAACTTTTTATAGCTGAATGCAAGAATTGCTACCCTGAGATGGGAAATGAACCTACAGTGCCTGCATACTTGTAAACGCAACCTCTGTGGTCAGTCTGGATTGCAAGACTGTGGCAAGGCTAATGTTTTATACTCCTTATCTTTATTTTGCCAGACGGCAAAATGCCATTATGACAAAGTTCATTACCATTGCAGGATCAGATTCAGTGATTGTTTCTTTGAACCATTTAGCCAAAATTATCGCAAGAAAGAAACCCAGAAACCCTCTGGTCTGTTTCTCTGAGTAGCTGCACTTGGCATGTTTCATGAGGGAAATATGGGAGAAATGGTACCATAAAGAATAACTAACTAAATGTAAATCGCATGTATATTCATTTGTACATCCAATTAAGGGAAAGTGCATAGAGGAAAAGAAGAAAGGAATAAATGCCGTTTTCAAGTCTCCTGAAACTGACCATGCTAAACTGTTAGAGGGACACGGTCTGTGACTATTTTTTTAGATGGGCTGGGGCAAGGGGCTTTTAAATTATGGTAATGGTGAAACAAAGAGGCCATTCAGAGATGGGTTGCTGAAATGAACGGCACTTATGACTTGCAAGTACATGCACAACTGTCAGAAGATCAGGGCTAGCGATGACGTGAATCCAATAACACAATGCCCCTCCCTCCACCCGCCACCGACTGCCTCATTTACCCAAATGACTTTTAAAACAGATTGCCTTTACAGGGTTGAGGAAGGGCTCTGACCGAAGCTGACGAGGCATTAAACATGCCAGAAGCCTTCTCACTCCTTCCACTGATGTGCATGCACGACGGGCATGTAAAACCAGCATTAGAAGGTATTAAAGTGTGGTTTGCTGCTTAATTAAGCTGTGGTGGGGGGGCTTTTCCTCTAGACCCCACTTAGATCAGTCAAGGATGCAAGCTTTACCTGAAAATCCACATTAGGCCCAGCTGTGACACAATGGGCTCTCTCCAAATCAGTTCACTTCTCCCTCAAAATAACCAGATCCTCACAGCAAGCAAATGTACTTGAACATTATAGCAGTCCTTGAGTTTGTTCTGTCGTAGCGTGTGTTGGTGTGTCCGTGCATGTGCGTGGGCGTGTGTGAGGCGTCTGTAGGTGTGCATGTGTGGGTGTGCGTGAACGTGCGCATCTGTGTGTGGGTTTTTGCAAAGCTTTTCAGCCATGGCAACAGTGTTATGTAGAAAATGATATATTCCAAGCAAACATTTTGCATTAAATAAATATGTTTCATATAGTAGTATTTCTGTTCAGCTGAGGAACAACAGTATCTGAAGCAACCAGTAATCATTCTATGTGGGGGTGTGGGTAGGTGGGGGGCAGTGCACCAGGATGGTTAATAACTGGTTGGTTGTTCATTTAGATCCCAAAAGGGATATTACCTACAAGTGTACCTCAGCCGCACTTGCTCCAGAAGAAATGGGTAATATGTCAAATGCAAGCTGTGTAATTTGCATCTGGCTTCTGCCAACTGAATAATATTAAAAATCATCTACAGATCAGCCAACAGTTATGAGTAATAGATTGCGTGGCCAAGCTCACTATGAAAGACAACCGCATGGCCAGATGACAAGGTCATGATATGTGTGTGTTATACTTGAAAAATGCAAATCTGAAAAGTGAATCTTATGAATAAAGTAAAATGCAGCTTATGACAGACTAATATAAAGTAGTGGAAAAAATCTCAGTGCCTTTCCGGCTCAAACAAAACATTCCAGAATGTTGGGAAAGATTCCAGTTTTAACAACCAAAAAAAGTAATGGAACATTATTGTTCTAGACAAGTTCTGTCAAAGTAATACATGCATAGTAGCAACATCTCCTGATGGGGTATAAGTGTTAAATACATATTACAGTTTAACATTGTTAATATTGCTGAAAATGAATGACAAATTCAAATTCTTTTTTAACTTGTATGACATTGAAAGGCCATTCCCGCAATGTTCTTTGAGACTTAAATATAACTAGGGTTACCAGTTTGCTTCCCTTTGTTTTCTCGCATGGTACTTCAGTCCTCCACCAGCTAGAGGACAGGATAGCCTCTTTGTTAAGCCACTTCTCAAACAATTATCCCATTTGCACCTAAAGCATTCAAACTTATAAAGTAATTGCCACAAAGTAAGCACAGGTGATAATTGACGCTGATGTTTACAAGCTCACGTGTTAAATTCAGTTTGATTGCTGCAGTATTTTTAAATGTTGTACAGGGGTATGTTCCTTTTTTTTAGAAGCAGTGGGAAATGCCCACATTAAAAAAGAGAGCAATTATATAACATTTATCTTGCACAAAAAAGTTTAAATGAAAAAAATGTATCATATTAGTTATAAGAAAATAGTTTGCAGCTGAGGTATATTAAAACAAACAAGATAAATGAAATACAAATGTCATGTACAAAGTGCAAATGAAAACTGATTATATTTATATTGGTATGCAGTATAAAAGGCAGATATATATTTGCTCATGTCTCAAAAGACATTTTCATAGCATTTAAACTTCCATCCATGTTCACTTTCCTTCCTTTGACTTTTCCCATATTAGATAAACTAGGCTAATTGTTTTTTTAAATGTCTCAATTAGAGACTCATCTGTACGATTCGTCACTTGCCTGTGCCACTGAAGTGCCTATGGGGACCCTGGAGTTTAAATAACACATCCAAAGTTTAAATCCCTGCAGATCATGTGGTGGAAACTGTTGGTCCTAAATATAGAATTCAATGGACATCCAGGAAACTGGATACATGTATAAGTTGGGAATACTTTCCTTAACTTGTTCCTTATGTTCTGTGAATATTCTGAGAACCGACAATTGTTAGCTGTATTCTTTCGTGTTGTGTTCTCAGTTCTATGACACTGCCGTGAGTCGCCATTATTATAAACAGTGTGCTTCCTCTGAACAGGTTTGCACAGGACAACAGTGACAATACGAAGCACAACATGCATTATTAATGATGCAAAAGAACAGATCGTTACTGGGTCTGGCTGATGTGACAATCCTTCACAGAAGTGTGAAGGGAGACCTGCAATGTGCAGAGTCATGGGTCCAGCTTGGTCAAACAGACTTTGACTTTTAAAAACTGTTTAATGAAACATGATCATTGAACCAGAACAGTGAAAACATTTTTAAAAACAGTAACAGAACATGGGACCTAGCACCGTGTGTTCATTTACACAACAAACTGGTCATCTTTATCTTTATCTAAAATTTAAACAATGAGGGTATAGACCCGAAGGAGGCTAGGTCTAAGTGTGACTCTGCGACTAGAGGGCAACTTCTACAAACTACATCTAGAGCAAAGAGGAAGTGACTTCTGTGACTTTTGTTTCGACTTACACACCATTGAGTTAAGGAATTAACAGTGTTTCCCCTACCATTATCTTGGCCGGGCGGTCCGCCCGTTAATTAAAATTTTCAATGGCAGCGCTGATATTATGAGGGTGTAATTATAGTTTCCGCCTCTACGCAAAATGGCGCACTTTCACCGCCCGGCCTGAAAAAAAATCTAGGGGAAACACTGATTAAGAACTGCATTTTAAAATATTGGGACATTTTATCTACAGATCCGCAACTCAATCTGGTTTTGAGACATCCACCTCTGTTTTCATATAAGAGGGCATACAATATACGAGATACATTGGTCAAGTCTGATATCTTTAGTCCACCCCTCCCTTTTTTCCAACCTCATACAGGTTTTTTTCATAGTGCACAATGTAGGGCAAATAATTCAGCCATCCCCCGGACAGGTAGAACTTTCCAAATCCAAACTAGAATAACGTATACTACGCCTAGTGTGATTTATCTCTTAAAATGTCCTTGTGGGTTCGGATATGTAGGCAAAACTTCAAGACAGCTCAAAATTTGTATAAGCGAGCATAAAATTTCAATTAGGAGGAAGGATGAGCGCTCTTCTGTGGCAAAACATTTTCTTGAACATGCTCACCCACTAGCAAGCCTACGATGTATGGGCATAGAACAAGTTTCACAGGGGGTCAGAGGTGGGGATCTAGATAAAAAATTGTTAAGACGAGAAGCATTTTGGCTGTATACACTTAACACCCTGTCCCTGTCTGGCATGAATGAAGAATTCGACTTGAGTATGTTTTGTGTGTGCTTTGAAGATCGTAAAGATGACAGTCTATCGGGGTTAATTTCAGTGTTTATACCATCATTTTTTAAGTCAAACTATCGTTGAATCCTTTACTTTGTGCTGACCTATATTCTCTGTGGAAGTACGGCGGAGGAGCGAACGTGGCCATTGCAACTTGTTGCTCTTCTTTGTTGTTGTAGTCAACCAGTGCCGGCACTACATTCGTAGGTAACGTAAAGTATCGCGCC
Source organism: Synaphobranchus kaupii (assembly GCA_029718625.1). Lineage (NCBI taxonomy): Eukaryota > Metazoa > Chordata > Actinopteri > Anguilliformes > Synaphobranchidae > Synaphobranchus > Synaphobranchus kaupii. Next base: position 45,238,477 of record CM056383.1, on the reverse strand, counting down.
ATACTTCTCCGTATATTCTACTTCCACAGAGAATATAGGTTAGCACAAAGTAAAGGATTCTACAATAGTTTGACTTAAAAAATTATGGTATAAACACTCAAATTAACCCCGATAGACTGTCGTCGTATTTTATTTGCTTTGGGTGCACTGTGGAGTGTTTTAGTGCGTTTGGTAGTGGATGCTACCGGTTAGAGTTGCACTAGCATTAGCAATGTGTGTATGTCCACAAGAAGGACAGCATGGAATCAGCTGAATATGGTCTCCATCAATCAACAACATCATGGGTAAGTCGTAAATGAGACATTATGTCCAAAATTCTGAACTAACCCTTTAAGCTCTGTGTAGGGACAGGTGTGCCATATAGGACTTTTGGAGCAATCAAAATAATCAGATGTTTTGATGGGCTGAAAATGAGCATGGACATGGAGAATTGTTCTTTGATGGTATTGTCATTTTTGATGATGAATTCATCAGGAAAAAGAAGAAGAAAAACCGGCAAAATAACCGAAGTTTGGGGCTTTATTGCGTGGATGTGTGGCGTTGTATATGAATTCTGTGTGGTTACATGAGGTGAGAACGTACAGAAGTTTATGTTTTAAGGGCTGAGAGTCTGGTTATTGTGGTTATTTCTGTAGGAAACCCTGAAAAATGCCAAACTCTCGGTGCTGTATGGGTATGGGGCATGCCCCGCCAAGCTGTAACTTAGCGGATGGCATACCCGCCATCCCAATGCAACATTAATATTGTGGGTTTTTTAAAACATGTTTTTATGAGAATGAATATTCGGAAATTCGTTCGGCAACACCAACGAGTATCCAAAGCCTATAAAATGACATTCGGCCAGCCCTATACTGTACACATTGCCAAATCTTGACAAATCTTCTAGCAAAATTCTTGTTCCTCCATAATTTGTTCCCCCCTATAGTAGCAAAGCTGGTCCCATCACTGAAACACACCCTGTCAACTGCCAAGGCCACACACAAGCACACGCATCTTCCAAAAACCTTCCACCGTACAGCGTACCAGCTGATGTGACACAGTTATTGTGCTCGAGGGCTGCACAATTGGTGTAGGCAGACTGCAGGCATCAGATTGAACAGAGGGGCTGATATTGAGAGATGACTATGGTATTAGTCGGTTGACTGGAAATCTCCCTCCCTGAGAGATAATAAGACCATTTGTGCATTGCCCCACAGGACTCATGGTCAGCGGTATAGTCCACATTCAGTCCAGGTTCTACCTGCTACTGCACCTGGCGGCCACATGGGGGAGGACGAGTTCCTCCAGATTTTTAATAACATAATAAATTTTTCTTAGCAAATATCTTGTCTCTGATAGCTTGTAGATACGGTTCTGAGGCTCCTCAGTTTCAAATAGGATGTCTTTCCTTTGCTTAGGTCCTGGCCTATTTTCCTTGAACTGCAGTGACTCCCCTTACAGGATGTTGCATAAACTTTTTGAGAGCCAGCTGAAAGAGCTGTTATATGTAGCATTCACTTTCTGAATGTGCATTAAAAAACTCATGGGTTCTTTATCTGTGGTAATTTTCCAAGACAAGGACTCCTTTATGTCACAGAGTGCACAGAGACATCATTATTAAGGGTGTGGGCTTTGCACTGGGCCTAGTACACAGAAGATTTGTGTTTACTGCTGTGCAGCTTTTGTCATATTTCTGGGGCAAGTCTGAAAAGCCTGGCAAGACACTTGAACCTGAGGTAGAAGAAATATTCCTTATTTAAATCAAAATGACTTTTGTATTTTTTTCCATTTGCAGACAATGCCAAGAAAGCTTTCACGTTTCTCCTCTTATGTCAACTTGCATTTTAAACTTAATGATTTTCAATTAAATCTAATTTGTGCCCTGCTAAATCTTTCACATGGGTCTATGGTTCAAATGGGTAAGGGCTCAAATTTTGAAATAAGTGTATGAATTTTTTATGGAGACACTTAGGACCTGTCATTTTCCAGTCGATTGAAAATTTGAGTTGCTCTACAAAATATGCATTTTTTTTTTTTTTAAAACATTAAAGTGACCACTTTCCTCATCTCTCAGGGAAGACAATGATATTTGTAATATTTAAACTGATCCATTACACTATTTTGTTATAAAAACCCTCTTATAAAAACCTTATTTTATTTTAAGTGGGTGCTATTGGATGGCTTGTGCAGGCACAGTACTTCTCAGTGCAGTGACATGACTGCCCCATGGTCTGGAATAAAATGCTGTTCTTGACAGTGCTGACAGAGCCCAGAATCCCCATAGGGCAGAGTATAATTGCCAATAATGTTGCCCAAGCAGTCATCAGGATGCATAGCTCACCACTCCTATGGTTAGTAGGGTGATGGAAAAGTGAAAAGAAGAGATGGCTCTAGAGCTTGAAATGGGCCCAAATATTTCAGCCCAACCCTACATATGCCTGCATCCTTTTCAACCCCTGCCCAACCAGAGCCTACATGTTGCAGCATTTTTAAAAACCAAACCGATTTGAATCCGACCCAACATTAACCTCAATGACCTCAATTACAACAGGTTCCCAGGTTCTTTAACGGAATGAAGACAGAGACGTGGTTCCAAAGTTTTATTAATTTCACATAAGAATACAATACAATTTCCAATAGGGTGGAGCTAACAAGCGGCCCAAGAACACGTGGGCTAAGAACCGGCTTGCTCGGCAAACATCGACTCGGTGTGCACACTAAGGGCTGTGAATTGTGAATTTTACTTACCACCGAGCATACCACCTCATCTGAAACACAGGAAAATCATGTTCAATAAGTCATTCAGTGCAAGTGACACTGCCACGTACACAAACAGTGAAGGGATCTAACCGCTATGCTATAACCTTCCCACCAGAATGATGCTGGCTCCACTGCCAACCTTGGCTTTTATGCAATTAAAGGTATCACACTTAAGCTCTATTTTCAGGCCGGCGCATGGCGTGTGGCAAAGTGACTATTTTGTCATGGATTTTCACGCTCCTGAGCCCGTTCGTGCACCGAAGTGGGAGGAGAACCGCTATGTGGGTGTGTCAGTCCATGGCGAGTTGCTAATTTCGTGGCTTTCCCAAGCAATTCATGCATGATCATTCATAACCTATTCCAAAGCCAATAAACTGTTTTTGTGGATCATATGCCTTCCGATTTGACTTTAATATAAATCCCCGAGCAGGAAAAATGCATACTTAGCATTTATTGTGCATTGTTTTTTTTCTTTTATTATGTTTCCTGTATGTATTTATGTTTTTAACTGTTTATGACTGTTATTATACTGCATTGTGGTCCCGGGGGTAGGCTACTGTTTCCATTCTTTTTCTTACACCCATCTGTAATGAGAAAATATAAACAAAGCTGTGCGATGCTGATGTGGACACTGTCATATTTGTAGTATTTGTAGCTTATTATAAACGGAAAGTGAGGCTCATTTGAAAAGAGGTAGACTACTCACTGTAGGCTACAAAACTGTAAATAGTAGGCTAGGCCCAGTCCTAATTATGATTATCAATATTCTGCACTGTAACAAATACCTCATAAGAAAACAGTGAAAGGACTGGCAGCAATGTTGCCAGTGAAAAAACATTTAATGAATGTATAAATCCTGTTATTTTAGTGGATGGCCGTTAAATAATGAGTTATTGCCGCTATTCTACATGACTGACCTTTTTGAAAATTAATTATAATTAAATTGATTGTATCGTTGTCGCGATCAATGGTGTTTATGAATAAAGACATACACCCTTGGCAAGCATGGACAGATGGATTAACTAATATTTCTTTTATTTACACGTGACGTCCAAATGCACGATTGCATGCTTGATTAGTGGAAATGTTTGATCATAATATCAATGCATAATGTCGCAAGGTGGGATAATTTGTTAACAATTGTTTAGCTGATCATTTCAAAATATGAAAACGCTAGTTTCTGCATGGGCTTTTTCAATATCCTATATGGAGGACTTAGTTTTATAATATCCTAGGCTACCACACAAAGGCACAATTTTTTCTATATAGCAGTAACTATAACAATTTTGTGACAACTTGCAGAATTTATTGACTTACGCAATCTGATGCAATCACTGCACTACATATCCTATAAAAAACAATAGGACTAAAACACAAATGATTAGGTATAGGCCTAGCCTACTTAGTTTGTGATTTTAGACATTCCCCTGTGAAACAAATTAATTATTACATTGATACTATACATTTCTTTGCAATATTAATGGAAAATGGATATTGTTAACTTTATCATCCCAGATAGCATGCTGATATCGGGCCATTAGTCAATTAAAGTCGAACTATGCTGGTCGATTTTCGTCCAGCGATGCGCCAGCGGGGCAGAGTCAGTAAATAAGCTGGAGGATTGCACCTGGTGAGTTGGCAGCAGTCTGTGAGCGGAGTGAAGCTGGCGCCCAGCACACTAATGGCTCTTGCAGCTGGATGTTAGGCTACAACGTTATAAAAGCTAGCTAATGTTAGCTGTCATTGCTATCTCCCTCTCTCAACCTCCTCTAATGTTAGGTCTACCTGCTGACTAACTTGACCAGTGGCTCTGTAATAGTCTGGGGTGCTCTCATCTAGCTGAATAGATTACAACCTTGTGTAAAATACCATGTTGAGCAAAATATAGCTAAATTAATTATCATGTGGCCAAACCAAGGGGCCAAGACTGGGCTTTCGTTTTGAAGCTCACTTCCTGGTTGGGCTGGGAGCGGCAATTGTGCCGTTGCACACTAGCGCCACTGCGATTGGCTCCAGTATAGGTCTTTCACCATGTAAGTCAATGGCAGCAATGTGGTCAAAATACTCACTCAATAAATTTTTCCCACAAAAAAATGTAATTGCAATAGGTGCCTTTCCTTCATCTAATCTGCATGTGCTGATTTTTTTAAAATATTGTGTCATTTGGACAGGGTATTAATATTTGTTCAGGACCAATCAGAGGGACAGGTTGAGTCCTCTTCGGCTCCACGGAGCAGACGCAGTTTGTACAAACCGGCGGCGAAAAAGACTTCCGTGGACTCAATTTGGTTTTTACGAGGCCGTGGGAAGGCAATGGGTGACGTCACAGTGACTTTGTCCATATTTTTATACAGTCTATAGGCCAACGCGTTTCATAAACCCCGCTATCCTATCAGTAGCCTATTACTTCACCCTTTCCACTATGGAAGTATATCCGCACCAAAATTCTAATGAAAATGCAAATCGTGATTGCTTTCATTCAGTGTGCGCAAAAACCTGGCATAATTCAAATTAAAATGCAAAAGGCGACTTTGCGTTTTCATTTTCAAGTTAATGTACGTATCCTACTTTATCTTACAATTTGAAAATGTTTGGCAATTTTTCTCGCCCTCTATGACACAATCCTGCCATTAGTGGTGTGTCTAAATTTCGTGAATGATTCAAATCCGTTTGACTCACTGCCATGTACAGACTCCAGTGTTGCCAGATGCCTGAATTAATTACCCCCCCAAAATATTCTGAAAATTAAAAAAATTTTAAGGGGGCAATTTTTTAAATATACAAAAAATTGGACGACAGAAAAATGATAAAAAATGTTTTAAACTGAGTTGAAATGTAGGCCTATTGCAGCCAGGTAGTGTAAAAGTTTTAGCGAATGTTACTCTCACGAAGAAGTGGTGGGCCAAATGCTAAATGGACAGCGACATTCAAATTCAACTAATTTAATTTGTTAGTTAATGTTATTCAGCTTAGCTAACAAATTAACTTAATGTTACCTCAGGTTCAGCATTCATGCTGTTGTCTGCTGTCGCTGGATTTAGGCCTACTTCTTTTTTGCGGAAAGCCTTTCCCAGTGCGCAAAATGCCACAGAATGTCATTGAAAAGGCGTGCATGAATTTAGTTGTCCATGGACGTTCTTCACTGGGTTAATTACTTCCAAATTGCAGAAGTATATTTATTATATTTGAGGGGAGTCTGGCAAATTGTAGCCTACATTTCACTTTCTCCCCCTGCTCTGTTCTATTTAAAACACAACTAGTGTACAATAGTGTTCATGAAATACAACGTCATCCATAGCAAGGTCAACCCTTATGGCGTCATATTCATTACCAGTGATTTCTCATCAGACCATTCAGACGGAGGCGCCACCCCAACTAGACTATGAATAATTAATAGCTTGTTAACTTGGTTTGGTTAGTTGTTTCGTTGAAGCCAGAGTAGGTTCACGTTATGAGGTTACACCATAGCAAAGGATGAGCAAGTTAACTGACCTGCAACCTAATGTCACAACAATGCAGGCTAACGACAAAACCTCCTTGCTAAAAACGGTGACTTTAGCAAGGCTAACGTCGCATAGCCTATAGACTGACGAGTGTAAACTCTAGCCTACGTTGGTTCGGCTCTAGCCAGCCCGTTTTACTATCCGTTTTATAATTACCATTATAATATAATATACAATTTTGTTCTGTGAAAAACTTTTTTTTTCAGTTTCAAAAACTTTTTTTCAGAGATTCAACTTTTTTTTTCAACTCTGGAGAAACAAATCTGTCCCCTGGGAGAACAGCGTCATAAATCCCATGATTCGTAGCTTCACAGACGTAGTGGTGAATCTTTGTAAAAATGGGTGTTGTAGTCTTCGAAAAGTGTTTCCGATTTATTTTTGAAATTAAATCAGTGTCGAATTGTGACACTGATTTGACGCCATAAGGGTTGACCTCGCTATGGATGACGTTGTGTTTCATGAACACTCCTACTTATAGAATAACAAAGTCAACTATTTTTTTGGAGCTGGCGAACATCAACAGGAAACCATATGAATTGTGGGATGGTGCGGGGTCTGCAGAGGGCATTTATTATTTGGTGTAATATTCTTATGACAGATGACTGAGATATTCCCAGTTTGTCTGTGCTGCATTGCTGCATTTTACCTGTGGCCAATAGCCTAGACGAGCATAGATTTGGCAAAACCTTGATCTCATTGCATGGTTTTTGTTAGTTGGTGAAGTGATTGCTTCACTGATTCGCTCTATATAATCATAATACCGTCACAATTGATACCTTTTTAAAAGGTTGATGTTATTAAATGTTTCTAAAATATTGACTCGGCTGGATACCGAGGCGGATTGCTGGCAGAAATGTATGTTCGATTTACCATAGCTAAAGCAATTCTAGCAAGATCACCAGTGTCGCACAGTAAAAAGCAAAACAAACTGACTAATAGCCTACGCTCTGAGGTAAAAGTGACAGCTCCGGACAGCTCGCTCTAATGTTATTTGTCAGTCCCACCAGGATCTCGCTGAGTTTTTTTGTGATTGTTGCGGCCTAAAATACTTGATTTCGCGGCAGCTTTTCTTAAAACTTGCGATGCAAAGTGCGATGTTGTGTGTGTGTTTTGCAGTGAAGTTGCGGTAATTAGTGAAAGTTGTAAATAAAAATTGCGATTTCAAAAATACATATGTAATTCAATAAAACATCATATGTAGGCCTAATATAAGTTCAGTGAGATTGAAACAGTACTGTCTAACAACTGGAAATATTATGGAGCTTGCGTTCTGAGTAACCATTAAAAATGGCTCTATATAACAAAAATGTTTTGTTTTATTTGCAAATTGAAATGTCAAACTTATTTTTTTGGACCTGAAAATCACAGTTAACGTGGAGTAATTCTGTTTGTTCTCGTGTGATATGCGGAAGTAGCTTATGTGTAAACACGGAGACTCGTAACAGCAGAATCCAAACGCGCTTTTATTATGAAACCATTTTTACGCTCAGTAATGACGGGGAAACTGACCCTGCTTTATGAGGAAGCGGTTCAACGGAGGAGATATTTTAATAAAAACATTTTGTAAGTTGCCTATTTGTGTTTGAAATCATTTGTGTTCTTCGAGCCAGGGTCTTAACACAACGATTTGACAATTTTTCGCGGGAAAGTTGTGGTGATTGGGAAAAAATGCAAGCTCTGGCAACTTTCGTGGAGTTTCGTTGATTTTGCCTTAATAGTTGCGATCGCGACATCGCAAAATCCTGGAGGGACTGATTTGTGTTCGTTCAGAAAAACAGCAGACGTTAGCTAACATAGCCTATAGTATTAGATCGGCGAATACATAATTAAAACATATAAAACATGTTCGTCTTACCAGTCTTCACCTGGGCACCATAAATGTAGAGAATATCCTCGATGGGGCGCCATAAATGTAAGGAATATGCCTCTGTGTGTGTGTATATATATATACAGTATATATATATATATATAAACTCTTACATGGGATGCCAGAAATATAGGCAATAACTATGGAATAATGAGGTTTACCCTTATTATTCTCAAGTTAGGTTAAAATTTAATCAGTCTCATTTGATTATTATGGATTATAATTACTACTACTTCAATTTACCATCAAAGCACTAATAACTAATAATTCATAAGTGTTGAAGGTATTACGTTCTAATGATTAGGTTTGACTCAGCTGTCGTGTTCATACGACATCACAACAGAGACCAGGTTTAACGAAAATAGATTTATTAAACAAGGAAAAACATGAATATTACATTCTACTAAATAGACATATTGTGTTGTGTGTGTATTGTAGGTGTGTGTATTGTAGCATTTGTGTGTGTGTGTACGCACATATGTGTCGGTGTGTAGGCCTATGCCACGTGTGCGTTCAGGGAACAAAGGAATCACGTGGAGCAAACTAACTGTGTCGCAGCACGATGGTGGTTATTGATCTCAAATCTGACGTTACTATAAATAAGTTCACGCACTTCTTTCACGAAATAACGTATTTATCTACAGTAATTTGAATTGAGACCATATCACGCGAAAGTTAGTACGTGTTAGGATAGAGGGGCAAACCAGTGAGGCCTGCTCGGGTTAGTTAGTTAGTACCACCTTAGCAATGAAACGGTAGGCCAGCCGGCTAGCTTGCTAACCAGCGCAACACGTTTATGGGCCATTCTACAAATGTCATGCAAATTGCTGTCCCTCTCTGATAAAAGTAAGAAATTGACCAATGAAATCTTTAAATGCTATATAATTCATTAGATCATGTTATGTTTTAATATAATCCAAGATATAAATTTTAGTAATAATAGTTACATTTATCCAAAATCAACACTTATACTCTTGGGAGTATAAATTCCTATTGGGAGATGGCTGTCCCCACTATCAACCCTTAAACTGGTGCATTAAAAAATAATACCCAAAGTATTTTTGCCAATTATTTGACTTGTCTCATTCAATAAAGCAAGTGAATTTTGGTAGCAGAGCACAGCCGACTGAGTTTAGCATCAGCAGAAACATCAGTATGGTTCCTCCCTTTCGTGAGGTTGACGTGGATACATATTTTCCCATGTTTGAACGGGCTGCGATTACGCTAAATTGGCTCAGGGATGCCTGGCCACTGATGCTGCAGGGCGTGCTGGTGGGTAAGGCTCAGGTTGCATTGTCGTCGCTGTCCTTGGAGCAGAGTCTCGATTACGACATGGTGAAGGTTGCAGTGTTGAGGGCTTACGAATTGGTGCCGGAAGCTTATCGCCAGAAATCTAGGCAGTATCGTAAAGCTGACCGTCAAACTTTCGTCGAGTTCGCCCGTGAGAAGGAGAACTTATTTGATCGCTGGTGTGTTGCACAGGGAACTAAGACGTTTGAACAACTCTGTGATTTAGTCATCATGGAGGAGATTAGAAACTGTGTGCCGCTATTTACTTGAATGAACAGAGAGTAACCCAGATCGCACAGGGTGCGATATTAGCGGACGAATTCACAATTACGCATCGGGGCGTGTTTAGGGAGAAATCCCCACCGCGTCATAGCGACGTCACTCCCCGAAGGGAATTCCCAAAGGGCTCAGCCGGTCAGTCAAAGGCCAGTACTCCCGCTTCTGGTGGAAAGCTGGAGGATTTGGGGGCAAAAAGGAGGCTTGTGTGCAATTATTGCAAGAAGTCAGGTCACGTCTTGGCTGATTGTTGGACCCAGAAGAGGAAGAAGGAATCTTTGAAAGGGGTTTCTCTTGTGACGACGTCCTTGCCTGAGCCTGGACTTAGCGATATGTTACCCCTTAAAATGGATTGTGCTCTTCAGGATTTTGCACCATTCATTATGGACGGATCTGTGTCATTGACTGACGAGCCTGGTCTCAGGCCAGTGAAAATATTGAGAGACACCGGCGCTGCGCAATCTTTTATTTTGGAGGATATTTTGCCCCTGTATGAGAGATCCTCCATAGGCACCAGTGTCCTTGTGTAGGGATTTGAAATGGGCTATCTTAACGTGCCATTGCACGCTGTTCTGCTGAAGTCTGACCTCGTGACAGGTGTACGACCTAGTCTTCCTGTGGAGGGAGTATCCTTCATTTTGGGGAATGACTTAGCTGGGGGCAGAGTTCTGGCCAGCCCTGAGGTGACGCCTGTCCCTCTTGTTAAATGCCCTGACAAAATCATGCAGAAATATCCTGACGTATTTCCTGCTTGTGATGTCACTCGTGTCATGTATAAACAACTTGTGACTAGCTCCGAAACTGTGATGGCTTACGATGTTCCTGAGTCAGTGGGCGCTTATGACTTAAGTAGCTCTTTCTTTGTTGAACCGGAGCCTGAGCTACAGGCACCCCCTATTGCCGCAGATGCGGATAAAACCATGTTTGCAGGAGAGGACAGTTTGGTTGAGGGTGTCGAGGGGTTTGAGAGGCTGTCTCTGGCACGGGAGCAGCTGATTGTTGAGCAGAAGAAAGACTCAGACATTTCTTCTCTCTCTGAATATGCAATTCCTGAGGTGGAGATTGCTTTGGTTCAGGACGACTGGAACGTTTTATGTCAGATTGTGGTTCCATCTGTGTGTCGCAGTGAGGTGATCGGTCTTGCTCGTGGTGACTGCATTGCTGGTCATCTGGGTGTGGATGGAGTTTGTGGCTGTGTGTTGGGGCACTTATTTTGCCATCGTTTTGGGTGTGACGGTGAGAGAATGCTTGCGGATCAAGTTTGCACATTAACACGGACTAAAACTGGAAATCAGTTTTTGCTCACAATAAAGTGCGCATCTACTCGTTTTCCAGACTGACTGATCATTACCCACTTGTTTTACTTCGTCGCATGCATAATAACAACTAGCATCTCATGCGGTGAAGTTTGTTTTATTTTATTTTACAGGGCCACGGTTTGGACATTTGGTTTGTCTACATTCATAGACGCGATAATGCTCTCGCTGATATGTTGTGCGGAACGTGCGAGAGTGACAATAAATAAATTGTTGCTGGGTCATATATGCAATATTTGACTGAATTTATTTATTGTCTTAAGGGAGGGGGTGTTAGTTCCTCTGTTTCTCTGCCTCCCCTGCTTTGTGTGTGCTTGGCTTTGGGCTGCTGGGTTTGTCTGTGTCTCCCCTACAGATGGAGATGCTGACGTCATGGTCTTACGTGGAGATACTGGGAGCTGCGCTGGAAAGACGACGCACGCTGTTGCCTAGCAACCATCTCCGGGGGCTACGTGGAGACGCCGACGTCGCATTGTGTGAAAGACGCTGTAACTGGGGACGACGAGGACCGTCGCGGAGCAACGGGATTGGAAAGATGCTAGACTATAATACCCTGTCTCCGTCTGCATCACGGGAGTTTGAGTACCTGATGCTAGCAAACACCACGACCATCACGACGCTGCACTACTGCTGAGTTTTGCGCTTACTGTGGTTAACAGACTGTCAGTAATTTACCTGTGACTGGATCGATTGTAGCTGAATGACATCTAAGCTGCATTCTCACTAGACCAGGGAGAGAAGACCCTTCAGCCATCTGGACATGGGTCTGATTTTGGACATTTGCTGCCTGGTGAGAGCATGCAGCCTGTGTAGCCCAACTGTAAATATTGTCGAGCTGTTATATGTTTAAAGAATAGCTAAGTTAGTTCTTACAATAAGTGTCTGTGTTATTAAACATTTTGTCTTTTAAATCACTTTGCGCTTCACTGGGTTTATCTTTGAGGTTGTGGTTTGCGTTTAAGTGGCTTAGTGTTACCTCCACTACTGTACACCTGGTTATTGCAACACAGGTGGATTTTGTGACGTAACAGATTGGGAGACGATGGTGGGGCCCAGTGTCTCCAAATCTATCCAAAATGGCTAAATGTGCACTGTTGTAAATCATAAAATAATCATGTTTTGAACTACAAATTAACAGTTTTCACTCATGAAACTCACTTTTGAGCAATTCATTTTTGAGTTAAGCAAAATCGCCGGTGCCATGGCCACTAGGGGGTCTGCACAAAGTGGTTGAACAGAACGCATATCATGTTAACACCATGAAACGTAATCTGTTGCGTAAAGAAGTACATGTTGGCTCATGATATTGCTGAACTAAGTTTGAGTGCCTGGAGTTCACCCTGTTTATTAGTCAACAAACCTGATGGGTCATGTACCGATTATCGTAAGGTTAATTCAGTCACTAAGCCCGTTTTCATTGATTGTAGGACTGGCAGCACCTGTGGGAAGCCCTTTATAAGGAGACCTGTGTTGTCAAGAGGGAGCACACTGGCATCCATCAGGGTTCCTCACTGCCTGTGTTTCTGCTTATATTGCCTTTTGTTAACATTATTACTTCTTTTTTGTTCGTAAATTATCCTGTCCGCACGGACCTGTCATTTCAACTACAAGCGTACCTTCTGCGTACCGTAATTCCATGATGGATGCCATTGTTGTTTGCAATTAGCATGCAAAAATTATGGGAGTCTACGAAAGGGGGTTGGTACATTCGATTATGAAAGACAAAAGTCTGCAGACAATCCGGCGGACTGTCCGTCCACGTATGTGTCTGCTCCCCGTTTTAAATACTCTGTATACTGTATATTGTGTGCTTTAATTGGTCACAAAATCTCACCCACAGGCACAATGTCACTCATTTGCATTAGCATTGGCACTCACAGTCACACTAGCACTCGCATTGACATTGGCACTTGCAGTCATAGTCACACTCGCATTGGCACTCACAGTTGGATTCGCACTGGCACTCGCATAATTATGTAGATACCACTGCAGTTAGTATTGAAAACTACAGGGTAGTGATAAATTCCCAAGAAGTACAAAAGAAAAAACATGGGCAATAATCTAGAGTAGAAATAGAGTATAAGTGAAGGAAGCTAGCCAGTGGCGTTGTTCCGGTATGGCAAGGTATGGTGCTCCCCATACCTTGGAGACGGAAAAAAAAGAATGCATTCATAAAAAAGGGATAACGCATAACGTAGACCCAGGCCCGTATTAATGCACAGGCTTACCGGGCCCATGCTGTCAGGGGTCCCACGAGATCTGGGGAAGAAATATCTGAAATAATAGAAATTCTGCCAGTAACTTATCCTGTGCTCTCTATGTTCCGCTGACTGATTGGGCTGTGGCTGGTTGGTTGGCTAGGCTATGAGTGTTAGGCCACAGGCCAATCCGAACGGGTTATCACTAGTTCACCAAACTAGAACGGGAATAAGCTCCGCCTCGTCCCTTCTCACACTAATCAGTAAAATCAATGCAGTCGTCAACATAATGGAGATCATTTTTATTGAGGAAGATTTTCTGAGAAAAAAAGTAGTCTATTACGACATCCACACAGTGATTTTTAAAAAATGGCCAAAAATGGTATTGACACACCAGCAAGCAGAGATTTGTTTTTTGTAAGACCACTGTGACACACTCTCGTATTTCCAGCCGTACAGGTATTTATTTGCGAGGTGCAAGAGAGGTGCATTTTCCCAGGCAAAACATGGGGGTCAGACTAATATCTGATAAACAACCACTGCCATCACGTAATAAACATGCATTTACAATGTAATGGAAACATTACTTCACAATTCCAGCAGATATTTTAATTTTACACCAAACTGCTCATCTACAGTAGCTCAGATGTAATGAAGATGTTCAATGTAAATCAAGTGTTCTTTATCATACATTTCAACTTCTGCAATCACAAGTTGATATAGACTGTTTTTAGCTAGCTAGCACACGCACAATTCCCTGCCGATGTCTAATTTAGCTCATGCTAACTAGTTACCCAACAGCCACTTACGAGCCACAACAATGTGCAAGGGAAATTTTACAGCTCATAATAAGAAAAAGAAACAACACACATTTTCTCAAATGTTGACATTGGCTTGAGAATCTATTTAACTTTGCCTGTGCCTAACACATTTGAGGAGCGTTCATTTTCTAAACTGTTACTGATAACGAACAAATGAGATCTCCACCTTGGGACAAAAGAGACTGATAAATCTAACTTGCAAGTCCTTATAAAGTGACTTGTTAAAGGGAAACAAAGCACGCTGGTTTAGCTAGACCTCGCCCCTTTTGAAATTCGAAAAATGCTGAAATCTGGGCGTGATAAGGTAATAATATAGGGGCTGAGCTCCAGGTATCAAACCACACCCCAGTGATTTTTTTTTTCACTAGTAGCCAAAAGCCCATTCTGCTCTGGACAGCACTCACAGCGGCTGCTTTGTTCCACTCAGGCTGTAGGCAATCACACTACCTGCAAGATATCAACAATTTCAACGGGTGCACATGTGGTCACTGCACTGAACTCTCTCCAAGAGAGAATGTCTGTTGTAGGGATGTTGCAGGCAAAAGGTAAATGTGTAGCATGCATATAAATACAACTCCTGGCTCAACTATGCTTTACACTATATATTTATTTTTTAATAAACTATATATTCATTTTTAAAACATAAACTAGCTAGCTACTTGCTAAGCGAGACTGAAAAACTAACTATCAAAAAACAAGGGACTATCAAGCTAACTATAAAGAATATACCAAAAATAGGGTTGTCATGGTTTATGACCTTTTTTCCCTTGCGGTCGTGTTCCTCGGTCACCACACGTGGGCGCTGCTCCGTTAGTGGAGTTTTGGCTCCGTCTAGTCTTTTCGCGGAGAAGTCGTCAGCGTTCACAGGTGTGCGTGTTTTACCGGTGAGCTATATAAGCCCATGTTCCCTTCGTTCTGGGCTTCGATATTGATTGTGATTGTTTGTTGTTTGTACTGTGGTGTATTTTTTGGCATTATTTGTGCTGTTTTGTGTGCGGTTTATTTTTGCCCTTTTAAGGTTTTAGTCGTATGATTAGGTCTAGGTTTTTAAGGAGACCGTTTTGCTCCGTTGTGCTTTTTTTTTTGGGAGTTTTGTGGGACTTGCCTTTGTGCTTTCAGGTTGAATTCCTTTTTTGTGTGCTCGTTTCAGTCTCCGCTTTCTGGTCTTGCCTTTGTCTGTTGCCTAGATCTTTTGCCCTTTTCTGTCTCTTTCTCCTCTCTCTGTCTGCTGTCTTCCGTGAAAGCTAGAGGAGTCTTTGTTTGTGTGTATTTGTATGGTAGTTTCTTACTAAGAGACAGGGTGTTTTATCATACTGACTTTAGGGCTTTGTTTATTCTTAGAGGCAGGGCGTGTATTTTCGTTTGAGCTTGCGTTAGCCGGTAAATGTCTGGAACAGCTGTTCTGTTCGTCCTTCAGTACCTGTCTTCCTATTGGAGGACTGGGCGATTTTGTTCGGAACTGTAGTTCTGTTTGTCCTTCGGGTATGTCTCCTCACAGGGAGACTGGGCGATTTTGTTCAGACAGTAGTTCTGTGCGTCCTTCGGTACCTGTCTCTGTACATGGAGACTGGGCGATTTTGTTCGGAACTGTAGTTCTGTTCGTCCTTCGGGTACGTCTCTCCTCACAGGGAGACCGGGCGATTTTTGTTTACATGTTTGCGTGTGACCACGAGTCTCTGAAAGTAGCCTTGGAACGTTAGTTTTCTGTTCCATTTCGCCCCGTTTCATTCTCCTTTATTGAGAGGCTAGGGCGTGTATTTTCTACTAAGCTTGTGTTGGTCATTTTGCTAGTAAAGTTATGGGACGACGGTGCTCCGTCGGCTCGCTTGTAAAATGTTTCTCTCTCCTGCGTTTGGCTCCTCCTACCTCACACGTCACGCCCACATTACAAGGTTACTTTAACTTACTAGAATATTTAATAAAAGCTAAACTGTAAGCTAGCTATATATATCCTATCTCCTCTCCATCCACGGCACGCAGATCAACCGCTGAGATTCGCTTTTATAGCGTAGCCCGCCCTCGCTCCAAAAGTTCAGGGCGTAGCTGTACAGATTTCAATTTCATCACCGGGAGGAATATGTCAGCTGGATGAAATTTATGGCCAATGACAGACTGAGCATGCAGTACCTAACGTTTTACCACTAGTGACTCTTTTGAGCTAGATCCTTTGGGTTTACGCTGTTTTGCACTGACTACTGTAAAATGTCAAGATTTGGACAAGAATCAATCAGTAACATTTAGAAAAAGCCAAATGTATCAGTTCTCATCTAAAATAAATGGTTTTAGTGCTTTGTTACCCTTTAAGCACTCATTGTGGATTTCTCAGCTCTAAAATAAAGAAGAGCTTCTAAATCGGTAGGCTACCCCTCTCTTCATTAAATCCATGACCTGCTTGGAGTGTAATGATTTGCAACTAACTGTGAGCTGTGAATTTTATGGTAAAAGTCTGTAAAATAGTGAAGGTACAAAATTGTAAACAGTTGGAATATAAAAAGGCTAATTGTACTGCTTACGGTGAAACACCGCATTATATAATTAGATATACAACCTGCTACCCTATGCTTAACATATTGTTACCATTATTTATACAGTAACGTTAGTAACAAGTGACAATTGACCTATCGCTAGGCTCCTCCCCAAACCAGAAATTGTCCAATCATACTTTAACAACCGTTACTATGCGTTCTGACCTCGGTCAAGCGGTTCGGTCAAGGTGCACTGAAACCAATGGAAAGATTGCAATAGCTCACTGAAAATCGTAAAAATAACATAAATTGACAGATGGTGGATGGTGAAAAGATTTGCTTGGGGAACCTGTAATACCTACACCAGGTACCCTGAAAAATTGGAGGGAGAAGAAATCTTTGTCCCTTTTCTGAAACCCAAAACCAGCCACAAATGCATTTGTGCTAACTTAACATTAGCTAACTTATGTAAATGTCCCAGTGCTGCTCACAAAGTGACATTAACGTTTGCGCTTCAGTTATTGAGACCACACTGCTGTAGTATTAATGCCGGTCTTGGAGCTAGTAAAGCCAGCTATCATTACCACCATATCTGATGTGATCTGAACAACAGCCAACTTGAGGTAACATTTAAGTTATTTAACGTTATAGCTGGCGTTAACATTAGCTCGGCTGACCAGACCTCTTTTTCCTGGACAGTTTTGGGACTGAAAATATCCGTCCAGACAGGATTTCTAAATTCCTAAAAGTTTTGCTTGTTCTATAAACCATATATAAACAAACAGGTAGCCTTTTCATATGTTCATAACGCCTGTCGTCTACCCGTCCCCCTTTCTGAAATCGAAAATATGGTCACCCTGTAGCTAGCTAGCTATTCACTAGCCTAGCTCATCCTGGCGTCTTAACATGAGTTTCAGGTCACTGGCTTTGGGGGGTTTATATTCATAATATAAATGATGAACTTCATAATGCAGTTTTGGGACTGAAAATATCCGTCCAGACAGGATTTCTAAATTCCTAAAGGTTTTGCTTGTTCTATAAACCATATATAAACAAACAGGTAGCTTTTTCATATGTTCATAACGCCTGTCGTCTACCCGTCCCCCTTTCTGAAATCGAAAATATGGTCACCCTGTAGCTAGCTAGCTATTCACTAGCCTAGCTCATCCTGGCGTCTTAACATGAGTTTCAGGTCACTGGCTTTGGGGGGTTTATATTCATAATATAAATGATGAACTTCATAATGCAGTTTTGGGACTGAAAATATCCGTCCAGACAGGATTTCTAAATTCCTAAAGGTTTTGCTTGTTCTATAAACCATATATAAACAAACAGGTAGCTTTTTCATATGTTCATAACGCCTGTCGTCTACCCGTCCCCCTTTCTGAAATCGAAAATATGGTCACCCTGTAGCTAGCTAGCTATTCACTAGCCTAGCTCATCCTGGCGTCTTAACATGAGTTTCAGGTCACTGGCTTTGGGGGGTTTATATTCATAATATAAATGATGAACTTCATAATGCAGTTTTGGGACTGAAAATATCCGTCCAGACAGGATTTCTAAATTCCTAAAGGTTTTGCTTGTTCTATAAACCATATATAAACAAACAGGTAGCTTTTTCATATGTTCATAACGCCTGTCGTCTACCCGTCCCCCTTTCTGAAATCGAAAATATGGTCACCCTGTAGCTAGCTAGCTATTCACTAGCCTAGCTCATCCTGGCGTCTTAACATGAGTTTCAGGTCACTGGCTTTGGGGGGTTTATATTCATAATATAAATGATGAACTTCATAATGCAGTTTTGGGACTGAAAATATCCGTCCAGACAGGATTTCTAAATTCCTAAAGGTTTTGCTTGTTCTATAAACCATATATAAACAAACAGGTAGCTTTTTCATATGTTCATAACGCCTGTCGTCTACCCGTCCCCCTTTCTGAAATCGAAAATATGGTCACCCTGTAGCTAGCTAGCTATTCACTAGCCTAGCTCATCCTGGCGTCTTAACATGAGTTTCAGGTCACTGGCTTTGGGGGGTTTATATTCATAATATAAATGATGAACTTCATAATGCAGTTTTGGGACTGAAAATATCCGTCCAGACAGGATTTCTAAATTCCTAAAGGTTTTGCTTGTTCTATAAACCATATATAAACAAACAGGTAGCTTTTTCATATGTTCATAACGCCTGTCGTCTACCCGTCCCCCTTTCTGAAATCGAAAATATGGTCACCCTGTAGCTAGCTAGCTATTCACTAGCCTAGCTCATCCTGGCGTCTTAACATGAGTTTCAGGTCACTGGCTTTGGGGGGTTTATATTCATAATATAAATGATGAACTTCATAATGCAGTTTTGGGACTGAAAATATCCGTCCAGACAGGATTTCTAAATTCCTAAAGGTTTTGCTTGTTCTATAAACCATATATAAACAAACAGGTAGCTTTTTCATATGTTCATAACGCCTGTCGTCTACCCGTCCCCCTTTCTGAAATCGAAAATATGGTCACCCTGTAGCTAGCTAGCTATTCACTAGCCTAGCTCATCCTGGCGTCTTAACATGAGTTTCAGGTCACTGGCTTTGGGGGGTTTATATTCATAATATAAATGATGAACTTCATAATGCAGTTTTGGGACTGAAAATATCCGTCCAGACAGGATTTCTAAATTCCTAAAGGTTTTGCTTGTTCTATAAACCATATATAAACAAACAGGTAGCTTTTTC
This sequence comes from Synaphobranchus kaupii, assembly GCA_029718625.1. Taxonomy (NCBI): domain Eukaryota; kingdom Metazoa; phylum Chordata; class Actinopteri; order Anguilliformes; family Synaphobranchidae; genus Synaphobranchus; species Synaphobranchus kaupii. Next base: position 45,219,281 of record CM056383.1, on the reverse strand, counting down.
ATATGTTCATAACGCCTGTCGTCTACCCGTCCCCCTTTCTGAAATCGAAAATATGGTCACCCTGTAGCTAGCTAGCTATTCACTAGCCTAGCTCATCCTGGCGTCTTAACATGAGTTTCAGGTCACTGGCTTTGGGGGGTTTATATTCATAATATAAATGATGAACTTCATAATGCAGTTTTGGGACTGAAAATATCCGTCCAGACAGGATTTCTAAATTCCTAAAGGTTTTGCTTGTTCTATAAACCATATATAAACAAACAGGTAGCTTTTTCATATGTTCATAACGCCTGTCGTCTACCCGTCCCCCTTTCTGAAATCGAAAATATGGTCACCCTGTAGCTAGCTAGCTATTCACTAGGCCTAGCTCATCCTGGCGTCTTAACATGAGTTTCAGGTCACTGGCTTTGGGGGGTTTATATTCATAATATAAATGATGAACTTCATAATGCAGTTTCTCCAGCGGTAGACTTTAATTGACCTCGATTCTAATCACGTTTTCATTTTTACACACTTTTACTTCTTGCATATACCGTCAATTCCATATTTCAAACCTTTCTGTCTGCTTTGAGGAAATTGCTCTCTCGTTTTTCCAAAATTAACATTACCTGAGTATCTCGGAAGGAGCCACCGTGGCCATTGTTTACACTGTGAAGTTCTGATTTGAAATCCTAACCTACTGTAGCCTATACAATAGTAACAGCTACGGCTACTACAGCAAGTTTTCGCAGTGACAGTCAGTCATGCCTAGAGTGAAGTCTTTCCATTAAACTTGATGTTATATCAGTTTAGAAAATAGAAACTACCGGAGAATCAGACGTTTAATAGTGTTATGAACGTTAAGGCTCGCTCTCGCTTGAGCTGGAGGATGCAGCAAGGAAGGACACTTTTCAGAGCCAGATGCTTGAAGGTCGTTTCTACGTAGTTCTCATGTAATGATCAAAGAAAGCACCCAGGGTGGCATAACCGAGGGTCTCCTGATTAGTCTTGGCCATTTTGTTTTTTAGTTGATCAATAGGTATAAAAGCTAGAGGAGTTTGAGTTTCAGCTTAGATTGAATGGTTCCCTATGGGATGGAACGTTCAAAACGTAGCTTGTCCGAGTTTGGAACATTAACCAAGAGGGGCGGGACTTAGCGATAGGTCAATTGTTCACTAACGTTAGTTAGCTAAGGTAATCGAAGTTTCAAGCACCCAACTTCTGACGGACATTATTAACAGTTAACAGTTAGCTAGCTAGCTAAATCATCTTTGATTCAGCATTTTTTCACGCATATTTCTCTGGATGATTCTAATCATTATTCCCATTATAGTAGGCCTACATTTATGACAATGTTTGTGAAGACATATGTGTTGGACGTGTTAACATTGCAGAATAATTTTCGTGTCAGTGTCTTCGCTTCGTGACACTATCCCAACCTCTGCCTGTCTTTTGCCTGACTTTACAATGAAAAAGATAGTGTTCAACGTTGTGACTCTTTGCAATTATTTTATGCTCCACCACAATCAATAGGACACTACAATTTGTGGTTCATAGCTATGCTTATACCACAATCCACAGTATTATCGTTTTTAAATGTTAACTGGAGAAAATAAAAGCGCAGAGCATGTCGTGTAACATTAGCTTGACGAGCGCATTCACATGAAGGCGAGTTGAAATCTGCAGGGCAGTTGAAAAACAGCACACTTGCTTCAGCAGCGTTGTCCTGCTCCTCCTCCTCCTCCTCCACATTTTTTCTTTATGAATCTATCCAAGGAACCTTTCAATTTTACATTTAATTAATCTTTATTTTTCTTGTTTCTTTTTTACGCTCCCGAGCTGTAGCCTACTTTCTGAATTTGTCTCTGTCTCTGCTGTTTGAGTTTGCCACTTTGCCTGTTGCCACCCGACTCGAAAAAAACAACTTTAAGCAAATTTCAAAATTTCATACCTGCACATAGCTATGCAGCGTAGGGACGTAAGCCTATCTACTTCCCACATAACTTTCAACTTTCCAAAACGACATTTAGGCTACATGTATTTCTGTGTGTCTGGGTGTGCGTCACTAAGATATATAGGCTATTTTAGATAAATATTATTTTATTTATTATTTTATTATTGTTAATTAAATTAATTTCTAAATTAACTATTGGCTGTGTGCATTCGAGGTGCATTCAACAGAGGCAACGTTGCGTAACATGTACAGCTTTTAAACTGAATAGAAATGCGATATAAATCTTACTTTAATAGTTTAAAAACTGAACCAATTTGAACCGGAATGGCGTCCACCCTCAACGTTTACTCCCCGGACGCTGACCCCTTGCGCGCCCCCCCAACCCCCTCCCCCCCCTTCCAGCACTGATTGTCAGCCACTATTTGATGAACTGGATACATATGCCCCTGATTTCTCTGCCTACTGTTGCATTTGCTGGTGGTTATGCCCCCTTGTGGCAGTGGTTGAATTGAATCCTGTGTTCCTTCAGAGCTAAAGCAGTGAAATACAATTTTTGCATTGAAACTGCATTTATCCATAAATATTGATTTATTTTAGAATATCTTCTTTTAGAACTTACCAAAATTGATTATTTAATAGCATAATTTAAAAAAATCTCCAGCAAGAAATATCGCAATTGACAGAAATGGAAGCTTTTCGAAAACATCTGAAAACAACAACCTAGACAAGAGGATCAGTACTTTGCTGAATAAAATATATGTAATGAATTAGTTCACTAACCTTAGCTATATAGCTTGCAGGTTTATTGCTCTTTGGTCAGCTAGGCTACTATCTATCTGATCAGCCCAAAATAAATAATTTAGGTTGTTTAGATGAGTATATATTCAATCACATTAATGTTTAATTTATGTTTAAGTCCACAAATCCCTGCAGATATTTTGGAGCAGATGAGAACATTTGTAAGGGAACTGACCCAATCATTCACTCATCCGCATTTGGCAGAAAACCTGGATATGTTTGTGAGCTTGCATCTGGTCCACCTTGGACATGAGGCTGAAAACATTTTTTCCTCTTCTCACATAGATACTGTGACAAAAAGTAGCCGAACGTCACATGCAAAGGTGGAGAGGGCAATTAAAAAATGGCTGTGCAATTCATGGGACAGAGATGGTGGGAGCAGTGGCGGAGCCAGACCATTTTCATAGGGGTGGCAGGGCTGAGACCATTACTCACATTGGGGTGGCAAATTGCTGTAGGCCAAATAGTCAATTTTTTGGGTCACTCACTCTTATCATTTGCTTATGCAGGCAACAGTGACTGCCATGTAGAAATACACAATGAGGACTTCATATATAATAAGCTTTATGTACCCCTCAATAAAATAAAAAAAATCTGGAATGGTTCTCTATGCTTTTTTTAATTGAAAAGATTTTACAACTTTTACAATTACATAAGACACATTACATGTGTACATTACAGACACACATTACATTAGTGATTCTACAAAAGACGAATTCTGCGGTTGCTGTGATTTAAGGCAAACTTGTTAACAAAATCATCTAAATCAAGAGACTTGGCTCGTCTAGACTCCACACTCAAAACACCCAGGTTGCTCAATCTGTCATCATCCATGGTTGATCTCAAGTAAGTTTTAATGAGTTTGAGTACTGAAAAGCTCCTTTCACACCCAGCTGTAGTCACAGGTATGGTGACAGCTATTTTACACAATCTAAAGAGTTCGTGAAACACCTCACGATGTGGCTCAATGAATTTTGTGAAGTCAACTATGCTAGAGGGTTTCGCTATGCCTGCTTGGACTTTCCTCTCTAGGATTCTTTTTAACTGGTGTAATTCATGTCTGAGGTATTCAATGTTGCATTCATAAAAAGACGCAAAGGAAAACAGAGCTTCCTCATCACAAAATGTAGCATGTGTGGAATTTAAGGCTTGAATACTCTTCATTACTTCACAGTTTTGTTTACAGAACCTTCTGTTGATCTCAGTGAGCATTTTATCAAGGACAGGGTAAAATATACCTGTGCGAAAAATGTCCTTGTTCTGCTCAGGACATCACACTATGTCCATCCAGCCTTTTGTTTTGCATTTTCTTTCTTTTGGATGCAGGTTCTGTGTCAATATTGCATTGTTCAGCAGTTTGTATCACTTGTCTCCAGAGCTCTTCAAAGTAGGTTTCCTCCCTACAGTCTTTAAGAGTCTGTACAAGAGCTTCAGCTAAATCCACAGCTAAACCTAAATCAAGGTTTGGAGACTGGAGAGCATCAGAAAGGCATCTTGCCTCACCAAAAAGCCCAGCCAGAGTGACCAGGAGTCCTATGAACTGCAGGTCCATCTGAGCTAGCAGTCCTCGTGCTTCAACTGACCTATCACCACTCTTTTCTTCAGCTATTTCTTCAAGGACAGATAACAACAGGCAGTCTATCAAGAATAGTACGACAAGCCTTGTGTTGACAGGCCCACCTTGTGTCACTTCTTCTCTTGGTGCCTCATCATACATTTCTTTTTGCTTGTTGAGCCACTTTGTATGAACATAAGACCCAGACATAAATATGTAGTTTTTGCACGAGAGAAAAGAAGCATTCAACTTCTGGGACTGTTTTGGAAGTGTCAACAAGAACCAGGTTTAGACAATGAGCATTAAAAGGCCTGCTTTGCCACCTCCTTAACACGAGCCTGAACGCCAGAGTTCTTACCGCTCATTACTGATGCTCCGTCGTATGCTTGTCCAACCAAATTGTGTCTATATTCCAGTCCGTATCGCTCAAGGATATATATTATTTTGTCTGCCAACCCTGCAGCATTAAGATGCTCAGCAGCTTCAAAGTGCAAGAAGCTCTCTTTTACAGCTCCCCTGTAATAATACGTGAGAACAAGAGAAATCTGTTCTTTCTTTTTTACATCCTTAGTTTCATCTGCCATAAGGGCAAAAACTTCACTTTCCTTGACCTCACTGATAATAGTGGAGCGCACCATTTCAGCTAAAGTGTACAACATTTCATTTTGGATCTGGTGGCTTGTGTATGTAGCATTACGAGCTCCTTTCAATTTCTTTTTAACAACTGTGCTGTGGTTACCAAGAACCTCTAATATACTAAGGACGTTTCCCTTGTTGTCTGAATCCATTGTCTCCCTATGACCCCTTTGAGCTATGTTCTGTGTAGTAGTTAACAGTAAAACCTCAGTTACAATTTTAATATAATCATGGTTTTCCTGTACCAGTTTTGTGTGCTCTTGTGACAGTTTATCCATCAAATATGTCTTGTTTTTTTCATCTTTCTCAAAGGTTTTCCAAGCTAGCATAGCATTGATGTGTGCTTCAGACTTGGCATGGGAAGCAAAGCCTCCATCTTTGTAGGTAGCCTTTTTCCAGTTTTTATAGCCTACATCTGAAGTGAAAACTGAGTCAGTGTTCGGAAGGCCAAAGTGCCTGCAGGCATAACAATAAACAGCATCCTTGCACTGAGAGTATTCAATCCATGTGTTATGGGAATACCATGAGGCCTTAAATCGTCTTTGGCTGTCCCCCGATGACTGTCCTTGGAAATACTTTGAGCTGTGGCTGGACTGGTGCTTCGGCTCGAGAACTGGATATGTCTAAAACAAGAAAAAGAAAAATATAAGTCATTTCAATTATGCTACTCAATATATCTATATGTACTGTATGTGAGTGTATGAATGCGAGTCATACCTGGTGTCCCACTCTGGTCAGGGCATCTCACTGAAGGCCCTGGGTTGCTGTGCCCTTGGTGCACATGACGCCTTTCATCTGTCAGTTGAGATACACAAGTTAAAATAATAATAGTAACATGTTTTGATGTCACAAGTGGAAACCACATTTTTGTAATTGGTTTATTGAAATGTCTTAATTTAAGGCAACCATATACAGTACAAACAGTAGCACTGCAGTAACTAGTGGCTTGTGGTTGGCATACTGTAGCATACCTTGACATCCACTTTGGTGAGCAGACTCTGGGGGCTGTGCTCTGCCATCACTGTCACTGTCTGAATGTCCATCATCTGTTGGTAAAGACACGCATGTTAAAATCATCATGCCAGGTTTTAAGGTAATGATTTTTTAAAACTTGGATTGGCTTTCAAAAGTATATTCTACATCATCTGTTGAAGGCAGAATCTTAAGAGGTACTGTAGCTAAATGCATAAGTGTGCTGTACCTGTAACTCCACTTTCCCGAGTGCTGACTGGTTGCTCTTCTACTCTACTGTCTGACTCTGTCTCACTGTCATGCTGCACCTCACTCTCCGCACCACTCTCCCTTCTCTCATTACTTGGCGTCTTACTACACTGGCTGAAGTAGGAAGTTATCTTTCTCTTCATTGTTCCTGACAGGTACAGAATAAAAATATAGCAACCTTAACATCATGGGAAGTACTAGCAAAGTTAACCATTTGCATTGCATATTAGCATTCAATGCCAACTCTCACGCAGACACGCATTGAATGTCAGACTCGCACATTTGAGCCCCAACAAAGGTCCCCACTCTTTACCTCAGCTTCACATGCCACTTCTCTGGCCTTGTAGGCTTTGCCAACTCCAACATTGGCTAGGCTAGCTAACGTTAGTAGTACTAAACCTTTTGAGCTAACTGTGTATCATGCAACTACGAAATTAGCTGAAACACAGCACTGGCAAACGTTAGCTGGTGAGGTAACTAGACATAGCAGTCTAACGTTAGCTACAGTTAAACAGGGGTGTTCCATAGAATGTTAGCTAGCTCCCTTGCTGGTGTTAGCTAGCTAGCTAGCATTCACGTAACATTGATGTATTAACGTTAGCTAATAGCTATTGATCTAGATCAGCACGTCTCATGTCTGTTTGAATACAACTAGCTGGGCTATGTATTCAAATGAAAACGTAATATTTGGGAGACGCGTTTTGGAAGATTTTTACTGATTTGGCGCGCAGGGTTGGCAGCCTTGCTTGAAATGGGCTGTTTTACAACTGGCTAGCAACATTTCCTTTTATCATTCAACTCGTGTAAGTTAGCTATGCCAGCTATACAATAAACTAAACAAAAAAAAAACATAGTGAATACACTTATTTCTACTTGTTAAAGTTTACCTGTGATTACATTGCCGATTCGCAGAGATCTCTTCCTCCTGCAGGCAGCGGGCTGTGGCTGGCTAGAGCCAAGAAACCGCGCAAATGACTATTAACGTACCAACCAAGGGGCCAAGACTGGGCTTTCGTTTTGAAGCTCACTTCCTGGTGCCGTTGCTCACTAGCGCCACTGCGGTTGGCTGCAGTATAGGTCTTTCCCATGTAAGTCAATGGCAGCAATGTGGTCAAAATACTCAGTCAATAAATTTTTTACACAAAAAAATGTAATTGCAATAGGTGCCTTTCCTTCATCTAATGCCTGTGCATGTGCTGATTTTTTAAAATATTGTGTCGTTTGGACAGGGTATTAACATTTGTTCAGGACCAATCAGAGGGACAGGTTGAGTCCTGGGATTACTGGCATAGATAGGGTCTATATGGTTCTCACTGCCCTCACTCAGAGGGGCGGGCCCAGAAGGGGAAGACAACAATCATTGGTCTAAAACGGGAGACACGCTGTATTTTTGAGTGGAAGTCGATGGAGAACATCCCTTAGTAGCCTACCGTGAACACGCCGTTGTTTTGTGGACACAGTAGTGTTGTCACGATACCAAAATTTTGACTTCGATACCAGGTTTAGTATCATGATACTCGATACTGAAACGGTACTTGAAACTGAAACGATACTGATTCGATACTCGGTACCTCTACTGAAATGACCTTAACCCTATTTACTTTGGCCCTTCAGAGGCAATTTCCTCCTGGTTTCTACTAGTTTTATGTAAATGTCAATATCTAAAAAAATATTCCCTGCACATCCATGGTTTTAAGTTCGAACTGAAGAAGAAGCTGTATCATTCAGAAATTTGCTACAGAATACATTTATTTCAGAATAGTCACCGTATTTCAGCCCTAAGTGAGAGGGGTGGTCACTGCGTAAATGTCGACTGTACAGGACTTTGGCGAAATATAACAAGATAAACTCTTCAGGGTTCATCAGAAAACAGCTGTAGCTGAATATACTGGTAAGTACTTGGTTTCTTAAACATATTTATACGAGAGATTTTGGAGAAAAAAATGAGGTGTCTTCTAAACCGAAAGTGCATCAGGTACTGTATATAGTACAGTAAGCAAGGGAAAACGGCGAATACTCATTTGTACAACGTTTAAAAAATATATTATTGTTTCTATACGTGACATGATAAAATACGACGACAGTCTATCGGGGTTATTTTCAGTGATTATACCATCATTTTTCAAGTCAAACTATCGTTAAATCCTTTACTTTGTGCTCACCTAAATTCTCCGTGGAAGTAAGGCGTTAGTTTAGTAGGTAACGTAAAGTAGCCTATAGCTCTGCCGGCCAAAAAAAATATCGCGCGTGTGAAAAAATCAGACTCGTAGTATTGTTAGCTAACGTTCACCTTTCATCCTCTCAATCAGTAATGCAGACGCATAACAGCAGAGCACACATTTGACCTAAAAGTACCGAACGTCGGAAAATTCTAATACTGAACGTTTTGTTTTTTTTAAGTATCGAAAAAAGTACCGAAGTTTCGGTGTACCGTGCAACACGAGGACACAGTTCGTACTAGCATAATAAATTGAGTGCCTTACCCGCTCATCTTCAACATGTTTGTCATCACATATTAATTTTGGTTGGAGTGAGCTATGTGTCTACTACGAAAAAAAATACTGTTTCGTAAGATGAGGCAGAAGGGGATGTTGCAGCTACACTACAGGCCCAGTGTCTTGGAGCAAGCAGCCAAACTGTGGGTTAAGTATCTCAAATCAATTGCTCCATACCTGTATTAACTTATCAATTTAGATATTAATTTAGCTATTCCACCCCCTCCCGTACGCAATCGCCGTACTCCCCCTGTCATGCACGTTACCATTGCTTAGCAATGCTGGGTTAGCTAGCTAGCAAGCTAACGATAGCTTATGGCAAGCCATTTTAATTTAAGTTATTCGACTTCCTTAAAGTCATCCTTGCTGGCTGGCCATATAAGTTGGCTAGCTACCGTGATTGCCTAGCTAACGTTACTAACGTTAGCCAGCTGCTGTAGCTAGAATTCTAACCGGACATTTCTACACCTGGATCATTTTTTAGGTCCCAGAAATTACGAAAATGTGCGGGGAATAGAGCCAAAGTGTTAGCGGTATGTTTGTACTGACTCAATACGGGATGTTTAAAATAAAACCAATAATTTATCGGAAAAGAATACGGAGTCTGCGTTTGTAAATGTTTGTGATTAGGTTACAGGATGCAGATGAAAGTTAATGCCAGCTACGATGTCGCTAATGTAGCTACTGTGCTTTAGCTAGCGTGTGAACACAATCCCCACTTTATCTGGAAGTTTTCAGAACGGGGTTTCATGCTGCGGCAAACCGTGACAGACTGCTCTGACACAGTCGAGTTAATTCGCGGTTAGCCAAAAAGACGGTGGTGGTTTGCTCATTTAAGACTATGGGGTCAGCGTGCTACCTTTCTAGCGGCGCTAGGGACATTTATAATAAAAGTAGTCTAACAAAATAACATATGTGATGAATTGACCGTCAATATAGTTGATGGCAATAGCGTTACCCTGTTCTGTCCATGTGTGGTGGTGAGCTTAGCTACCAAGCTTAGCTGGTATGCTATCTAGCTAATCAAATTAGCTGATGTTAGCTGAATATAAATTGAAGATAACTGAATGAACGTTAATGATGTGATGAATACCACACATTCAATGCGAATAAATGACAGTAAAATCGAGGATGAAAATGAAATGTTATATTATAATACATTAGCAACATAAGGAAGTTTACCGCAAGTTCGTTTTGCAAAATGGTGGGTTTGGTCAGGTTATGGGCTTTATAGTTCTGTGGCTTCTCCCCCCCGAACTGTCAATCATACTGTGCCCGGGCCATATCCGGTTGACCCTGCTCCAAGCCAAGGTCACTTCGGCTCCACGGAGCAGGCGCAGTTTGTACAAACCGGCGGCGAAAAAGACTTCCGAGCTTCAATTCAGTTTTTACGAGGCCGTGGAAAGGCAATAGGTGACGTCACAGTGGCTTTGTCTATATTTTTATCTGGTACCAACGCACGCAGCGCTCACTTGGTTGCACGCGCGCGCTGTCAAAATGTGTCAGTATGGGATCAACAGTCGTAGAGAAAGGGTTCCGCAAAAACGTTCTGCCTGAATTTATGTGGGGGGGGCAAGACATTAGTCTGTGGTGGCCGTTGCCCCCCCGTAGATCTTTTTGTTATCTTATGTAGTGCATGTCTATTGGGAATCAAACCGCATTTATGTCACCCTGGACTGCAATCTTTGTCCTAACACCTAACCCATTAGAAACGGATAGGGGCCTGGGATTTAGCTAGACGTAGCTAAATTTCTATAGCCTCAATACACGCCAGGTTTCAGGCCACGTCAGCTTCATGCTAAAGCTAGATTTGTATTTCCACCTCAAGGTACGGTCTTGTGATGTCTGAACACCACGTGTCTGGCGCACATACAGAAATAGAACTGTGAATTCTATATGCCTCATTCTTTGTCTACACTTCATTTCACTTTCCATATCATTCACTGTTTTTAGGTTGTTAGTTTAGATGTTTGTTGTTTAATAAATTGTATTTTATCAAACCTTGTCGTCAATCTGATTGTTGTTTGGATAAGCATTTGGATAAGCATTTGAGCCTGTCCTCCAACATTGAAATTCATAATCATGATGATTTAATAATTAATTTTATGACCTAGTGTGAAGCAATATATAATTAAGCAATAAGGTACGAGACGCAGTACTATATCGTCAATATAGTCACAGTTAAAGGGTGTCGTTAGGCCCAACGCGAAGCAGAGGGCCGGCAACCCTTTAACTGTGACTATATTGACGATATTGTACAGCGTCGAGTTACCTTATTGCTTTTATAAAACGGTTGCCAGTTATATTGTAAATAATATATAAGGACAAGGCACACTTTCAATAAAACTATTTTTAATTAACGTCATGAATTTAATTTCAGCAGCAGAGAAAATAGTTATTTAATTTATTTAGAATTAATATAAATAAAGGCGTGGTCAGAATTACCCGTTTTATAAATTTATAAAACGGGTAATTCTGACCACGCATTATCATTGGTTGAGAGGCGTTCAAAGCTGTGTCTATATTCGCGATATAGTACTACTATGTAAGCAATAATCAACGACGAGGTGTGCATTACACGGTTTTAACCGCACGACGTTGAGGCGAAGACGTTGAGGTTGCCTCAGCGGAGTGCGGTTAAAACCGTGTAATGCACACCTCGGAGTTGATTATTGCGCTTATACCATGGTGTATATTAGCAAGCTAGCTAACGTTATATCGTTCAAACAAAGGAATTTTGTTGTCTTTCAACATTTCAGAATAATGTTAGCCAAACGCTGACATTTAGGGCACTGAGCTGGCTGAATTTCTCACTGCCACAGTTTAAAACAGGAAGTAGTCCTGAGATCACAATTAAGCTTGCAAATGGGTTTAACTCACTCACTGCCGAGGGCGTATATGCGCCCAAACTGCCAACGTTCTAGACTGCCAGGGGCGAATATATGCGCCCAACACGCACCACATGTTGAAGCTTCATTTTCTAACCAATTACAATGTTGTTTCTGGGTAAATATATCATGAAACGGTGAATAAACGTGATGCAGTATGTCAACCTGTGTTGTGATTGGTTTAAAATTCATATAAAGATATTACGGAGTTACAACTATGCTAAATAAATAACTAGCAAGTAGCACATTTGTAGGGAGCTAACAGTGATCGTGTATAGATCTGGGGATACAGGATATTTCAATAACACTGAACTGATTTTCTTTGGTTTAACGTTAGCTCAAGCTGTAGCAACTAACGCATAACGTTAGCTAGCTAGCTAGCTACCTAGTTTTACTAGTTTCCTATCTTTTATTTGGGCTTACCTTTCTGCCCAAACAATTAATCCTTAGTTTCGCTAACAAATGCGCTATAGTCAGTGTTTGACGTGAGTCCGGGACTCGTACGTTTTGCTCATATGCTATGAGTAGCCTCCCGACAATTTTGCAGAGCATTCCGCAACTTCCACAGACGTTCTGTGGCTACTTCTTATAAACTAATATTCTGATATTCTCTTTCTTTCATTCCCACAACAGTCACGGTTTTGTAGTCCATAACGATTTATTCAAGTGAGCCAACCCATTGACATGTCGTTCAAACGGACTTCATTGCCCAGACGGTACTGCTTTCTATATATATTTTTTTAAAAGTCTGCCTCTCACTTCTTTTCGACAAAGTTACCGCCACTACTACTTTACCACTTCAAACGCTGGCAAGATAGAAAAAAATGGAGCAAGCATTTCACTTCAATTGGGATAGTGACAGTGAAGATGAGTTTTTTGGATTTGAAGATGAGGAGATGAATGAAGTGCTGAGAGAGGTGTCTGACGATGAAGGAGCGGACGAAGAATTGATTGGGCCGGTGAGAGACGAGGAGGCGCCGAGGGACTGGCGAAGTGTGACGGGCAGGAGAGTGGCCATTGAGGATGAGAGGAGGGCTTCTGAGGGGAGGACACTTTTTGACGACAATAACCCAAGACCTGGCCCCCAAAGAGTATGGAGCTCCAATGACCCATATGATTTTTTAAAATCTATGTTCACCGATTCGGTTATTGATCTTATGGTTACCGAGACCAATCGGTATGCTGACCAAATACACAGCGCGAGCGAGATGGCTCCTCACGCTCGCCTGAGGGACTTCAAGCCCACCAACCGGGCAGAGATGGAGACCTATCTGGGTATTCAGGTGAGCATGGGTTTAATAAAGAAACCCCAGATTACTGATTACTGGAGCACAAATAAAAATAACCTAGGCTGGACCCCCAACTATTCAAGAACAATGAGCCGCAATAGGTTCCAAATGATAACTGCGTGCCTCCATTTCAACAACAACCGCGAAAGAGTTGAGCGAGACCAACCAGGTTACAATCCGCTGTTCAAAGTTCGCCCACTGTTGGACCAAGTGTCATCAAACTTCTCCTCTGAATATTATCCACATGAGCAACTTTCAATTGATGAATCCATGGTGTCTTTCAGAGGGAGGATATTTTTTCGTCAGTACATCCCCAGCAAGCGCCACTGGTTTGGGATAAAGAATTTTGTTTTGACAGACGCGAGTACGAATTACACCTATATCTGGGACGTCTACACCGGTGGCGCTTACACCTTCAACCGGGAGACAGGGATCGGCCACAGCACCGTGATGACCTTAATGAATCATGGCAATCTGTTGGGCAAGGGGCACACGGTGTACACCGACAACCTTTACACCTCCCCTGCCCTCTACAAGGCACTGCATGCCCAGAACACCGGAGCGTGTGGGACGGTGAGGGTAAATAGAAGAGGCATGCCACCTGGACTGCGCAACCTGAAACTCAAACCAACAGAGCCCCCGGTTTTCTTCGAAAGCTTCCCTCTGCTCGCAGCCTCATTCCGGGACGCAGGCATCGTAACAGGTACCGTACAACTTGTTATTGTTGTTTTTACTTTCACTGTTTTACTTGTTTTGCTTAATCCTAATAATAATAATATTGAAATGTGCTATATAAGTAACATTTATTATTATTATTATTATATTACTGTGCTCTGAAAGGTGCTTTATAAGTAACATTTATTATTATAATGCTGTGCTCTGAAAGTTGCTATATAAATAACATTTATTATTATATTACTGTGCTCTGAAAGGTGCTTTATAAATAACATTTATTATAATGCTGTGCTCTGAAAGTTGCTATATAAATAACATTTATTATAATGCTGTGCTCTGAAAGGTGCTTTATAAATAACATTTATTATTATAATGCTGTGCTCTGAAAGGTGCTTTATAAGTAACATTTATTATAATGCTGTGCTCTGAAAGTTGCTTTATAAATAACATTTATTATAATGCTGTGCTCTGAAAGTTGCTATATAAATAACATTTATTATAATGCTGTGCTCTGAAAGGTGCTTTATAAATAACATTTATTATTATAATGCTGTGCTCTGAAAGGTGCTTTATAAGTAACATTTATTATTATAATGCTGTGCTCTGAAAGGTGCTTTATAAATAACATTTATTATATTACAGTGCTATGAAAGGTGCTATATAAATAACACTGATTATTATTATTACTATTATTATTATTATTAGTAGTAGTATTATGTTGCAGTGGTGTGAAAGGTGCTATATAAATAACATTGATTATTATTACACTGCAGTGCTCTCCACGGTTAACGACAATGCTGTAATCAGCAAAGGTGTGCGCAGCAAGGGTCCAGATGGGCACCGGGTCCTCAAGAAGCCGAAAGCCGTTGATGACTACTACAGGTACATGGGAGGCGTAGACAGAGCAGACCAGCTGTGCTCCTACTATGCATACCAGCACCGTGTAATGAAGTGGTACCACCGGCTCTACCACCACATCAAGGAAGTGGCACTGGTCAATGCCTACATCCTGTACAAGGAGAGTGCCAGCAGCTGTCTTCCGGGACAAAGTTGTGGAGGGTCTGCTGAGGAAACAACGAGCCACCCAATCACCCCCACCGATGCCACTGGTGGAAATGACAGCTGTGCCAGCGCGTCTTGTGGGACGACACTTTCTGAGTCAGCAAAAGAAATCGAGGCCAGACTGTCTTGTATGCTCGTCCAGAAAACGAGGCCCAGAAGATGGAAGGAAAGGGAGAAAGCAGACACCCTACTTCTGCAAGACATACCCAGACCATCCAGCACTCTGCCCCACTGACTGTTTCGAGATCTACCACACCAAGCTTGTGTACAGACAGTGAGAAGCTTAATTGTTGCGCATACACACAGCTTCAATGTTGTTGTGATTTAATTTTGTTCTTAGCTATCTTATGCATTTTCACACATATTGTTCTTTGCTATCTTATGCATTTTCATATATCTTGTTCTTTGCTATCTTATGCATTTTCACATATCTTGTTCTTTGCTATCTTATGCAATCGTTCATGATCAGTGCTGATCTGTTCATTTTCAATACGTTTATCTTTACAAATGTCTATTTAGTATTAATTATTACTAATTTGTATTAGTACACATCATAACCAACCTACAAAGTTCCAGTTGATATTTATTTTATATCTTTGTCAATCTACAAATATTGTAGTTTATTTTATTGTTCATCATTACCAATCTACAAATGTCCACATTTGATTTGGGTGGGGTTTAGAAAGGAGGAGGAGACTTTTTTGATTGTAAACACAGGACTACAGCCAGGCTAAAAATCCTGCATAGTGCACCTTTAACAAGCCCCCAACTTTAGTTCTTTATTGGAGGGCTTTTAGGGGACTTTGGTCCCTTTTGAAGGGAAGCCTGCATGTGTGTGTATACTGTACGTGTGTGGGTGTCTGTGCAACTGTGTGTGTGTGTGTGTGTGTGTGTGTGTGTGTGTGTGTGTGTGTACATGTGTGCTGGCCCAGCATTTGAGCCCTGTGTGATGGACACTGCTCTATGTAGTTTGTTTCACTCATGTCCAGCAGATCTGGAGCAGTAATCAGTTCCTCTAGCAGGACTGTGACACTGCCAGCACAGCTCTCGCGGGTGTCACAGCTCAGGTCAGACCCAGGCAAGGTGCAACTCTTTTGACTTTCAAATAATGCTGATAATGCAGGAGCAGGATGTCTTATAGTTGAGCCTTCATGGCAAATGTCTGGTAATCAGAGAGATGTAGTCTAGCACATAATTTTTTGCTGCCGGATTTTGTTGAGCTGATACAGCTAAACCCAACATATCAGTATAAATTGATTTTACATTTCAGTTTCTACATACATAATTGTGTTTCACTAATGTTCTACCTTAACTAATTTTGGTAAATACAAGCAGCATAATTTATCTATTATTGAAAGTCCCATTCAGATATAAAATTTACTTTGGTGTTTTTCAAGGGTGACCTGGCCATAAAGGTAGCATCAAAATTTCATTACATAAGGTTTTTGACAGTACAATAAATTCTAATAAAACAACAGCATACAGCACATACTTGGATATAATGACAGAAACAAGAGTATTATAGAAGAATAGATGAGGTCTTTAAAATCAGTCACAAGGGTATCAGCTTTCCTTTTCTCATTTTACTCCCATTTTCTCTCATTTGGGTTTGTGTGTGCACTCAACCCTCTCTGTCAGTTTAGGAGAGAGCAGACAAGCAGGCGCTATCCTCCTGAACATGTGATGTCAACCACTGCTTCCTTTCTCACTGCAGTCCACAAATTAAGCTCACAGATGCTGAGCCAGAGGACACCTCTAGCGCAGCCTTGACAGGCAGGCTGTTAGCACCTGATTGACCAGAAGGGGGCGTTGATGCATGATGCGACCGGATGTCTTGTCAACTGGGCATGTTATGCTACTTTTGAACATCCCTGCAGGGCCTCTGACCAGTCAACACTGGCTCAGTCTGGATTCAATGATCCGAATTCAAGGGTCCGTTTACTCACTTGAACAGTGCCTTATCAGAATGAGCCATCCAGCAGCCCCATGATAGACCTTTGAGTTGCTTTTGCAACACGTTCCAAGAACTGGGTGCATTATGTAAGATGTAAACCATGACATGCCGTGCATATACAAGAAAATATGGAGTGGTTTATACCTCTTATACCATGGCTACAACTAAAATGCATGAAAATCTTTTAATAAAATGGTATTTTAAAAACTTTTAATCAAACCATTGTCGGGGAAGTGAGGTTTAAGGAAAAATGTGTTTATTTTTCTGAATCCAGCAGTTCTAACACTCAACGCTCTTGTTATAATCCCCAGCACTCTGAATACTGAACACAAACGGTATCGTGTGCTAAAACCCCTCACTCAAACATACATTTAATTATATTTAATAAATTTAATTGAATAATTATTATTAAAAATGACAATCAATTAAATCGCCAAATTCGTTGATAGGTCAGTCGAACAGTAACCTGGTGGATCAACCAACAAGTCAAAACAAAGTCTAAATCAGGTCTTTAGATTAAATAATTCTATTACAGGATAAATCATCAATTAGAGTAATGAATTGGAATCGTACATTCATTAATGAACGTAGGCTCACTGCTTATACTTTACAAAAAGGAATACATTAAAACCAGATGTTAAATTGAAGTTACCAGAAAAGAGAGAGATCTCAACCAGAACTTGCCAGAATAATCCAATTTCAGCACAGGATGAATAAAAGAAATGTCAGCTATAAAACTCAGTGGTCACGAGTTTACAAAACCAAAGAAAAAACATCTCTGTCTGTAGACCCCAGGAATTCTGCAGCGCTCCACTCACAGAACTTTCCTGTCCCACAGCCCCCAACTTAGTTCGCCAACAAAACAATAAAAAGACCCCAGTAAGAAAAAGGTAAAGTTTCTCCTTTGGCTTCACCATAAATACCTTTTCTCTCCAAGCATTGAGGACCTGTGCCCTGATTGGGTGATGTGAGGTAAAGTTTGGAAGGAGGGGGGTAGGGTATCAGATAAATATTGCATCCATGTAACAAGATTCGTAGTAACACTCAAATCTCCGCTTTAATCTGGATATCTCTTTAAAAATATAAATTCCGAACTGGCACGTTTAATAAGTATTACCTATATTGACATTAAGACTTTCAATTGATGATTTCAATTGAATGTAACAGATTGGCATTCAAACTTAAAATGGAAAGGAAACCATGTGACCGGGTGGTATTCTCTGGCCACGCTGGGCTTTGACCTCAGGAATACTTTTGTGTCCTGGTCTTTCTCCTCAACAGGGAGAAAGACATCCTGGCCAATCTAAGATTTATATCCATAGATAAGCAGCACCTCAGCGTGACTTAATTGCCTTTTTGCCTGTAGAGTGGATGGGGCAGAGAGAAAGGCTGGTCAGGTCAGCAGACAAGGCCTCTTGATAACCAAGTACTATGGACTATGAGCAAGTTTTCCATGTCATATTATACATATCGAAGGCCGTAATTTCAAAGCTATATACCCGACACCATTATGTCCACTCTGCAAAACACAGATTCTGTGGGGGGGGGGGAGGAACACCACCACAGCTCAGCAGCCACCCGTGCCGGGACAGAGTGCACACACACTCAGATCAGGAACAGCGAATTCATGTTCCTTACGGTATTGGGGAGGAGAAGCTCCACAACACTCTCGGGTCGCCTTGGCCCGGTCCGCACTGACTGGTTCTGCAGTTCCCCACCGCCGCACTTTTGCCGAACCCAGAAGTAATGCTGTGTTCTTCTTTCTCTGTTGTTGTCACCGCAGGTCCGAGGACTCGCAGTCTCACAGGTAGGTGCTCCGCCGTTACACAAACCACTCTGACACTCACATACACACCAAACAAAAATAACCAAATTCCCCAACACAACTCAAAATCAAACAAAAAGAAAAACTGGCCAAGCAATGGAGAGTGCAGAGGAACAACCCTTTCTCGCTCACTCTCTCGCTCTCTCCCGCTCTCTCCCTTTTCCGGCTCAGGTGTGCAGTTCTTATTACCCCGTTGCCCCGGCCCCTTAATTCCAAACGTGTGCTCCGGTTCAGTATTCAATCATTCAACGAGTACCATCTAATCATTCAATGAGTATCGTCTAAAACAGCCCCGCTCAGCGTCCCAGGGACCGTCTCAAAACTCCTCTCCCAAGGAACCTGCAAAAACAGCCGTCATACACATCCGCCACTTAGCTAAATGTAGTTCCTCTGTTAACGGCAGATATCACTAGAGTTTGGATTCTACAGAGTTGTTCCACCATTAGCTAACGTTAGTTACTGTTCTTTTTATTAATATTTAGCCTAACTTTCCAACTTAAAAAAAAAAAAAACGTTAACATGTCCATAAAGTAAGATTTATATCGCATTTCTATTCAGTTTAAAAGCTGTACATTAACAAATTTAGCAAACCAATCAGCTAGCCAGCCAATACATTTTAAAAAGACATTTAAAAAAGAAAAGCTAAGCGTCTTACACTTTAGGCCAGGGCTGCCAACTTTCAGATTTGAGCAAGAGTGAGAAATCAGATTTTCAATGACCCATACCCCTGCCACCGTGCCATTGTGCCCACGCCCACCACCACACTATTTCCTCAATTTCAGACTGAATAGGCCTATTTATTACAGTTCGCAAATAGCAATAATGACAATTTTTTTTTTTACTTTGCATAATCACATGCATTTGGCAAATTACGTTTAAAGGGTACCCTACATCACTTTTTTTTCGCTGTAAACGGGTTTGTATCCCTACCTTATAATGGAACTTATTCATGCATTCCGTTAATTCAACAATTTTGAAATAAAATCATAAGAAACTGGTAGAAAGGTGTCTTTGTGCTGCCCTAATGGTTGAAATTTCCTTTCTGATCCCCACACTGCCACCGCCCCAATCGTGATGTCAGAGTACCTCTTTGGAGATACCTCTACGTCATATGGATAATTGTTGTCACCCACAATGGAAACAGCCGGCACCTGTGGCGGCCGGAACAATGTGGCGTCCTGTTCAACTCTCTTATTCCACCTAAATAGTCCACTAAAGGCGAAGGTTTGATCCCTCTGGCTTATCTGAGTCTCTCAGACTGGCCTGCAGTGCACAGCCTGCTCCCTCTGCTCGGTCAGCTCCTCCTTATTTCTGGTTCCAGTGGCATAGAGTACTCAAGTGAGTATGTCAGTCGTGGGCGGAGTCTGGTTTCGGAAGTAAATTCCCTATGGAAGATAGAATGGGCTTCGGAGACTATCGACTATTTCTTGAAATCAGATTTATAGAATGAGCCGAAACGTTCCTGGATTAGCCTGTGTGGTACAAGTATATATTCCATATATCGCATGTTCCAATTTTTATTTTTTAAAGTAATGCATTAATGAATGTAGTTCGACTTGTAGTCCACTTTAACAGACTGCATGTCCAGTACTGCAACGCACGGGTGGTTCTCGACCAATAAGATATCATCATCTCGTCTGTCTGCTCTGTGGCAGATGGGAGTAGACTACTGCCGCACAAGACAAGCTAACGATAGCTTGCTAAGTAGAGAAGCCCGCCCGACAAGGTCAGAAACTGCGCTACGGTTAACCACATAAAGCAATGCTAGCTTTTAGTCCTTCAAGCTAGCTAGCTAACATTAGAAAAAAGAGTTTAAAAACGGAGCCGTGTGCTACTGCTGGCTAACGTCTGGAGACAAGGCTGCACATTCGGAGGGAATTATGGGACGTGGAGATTTTAAACAGTGCCAGCGCTGGTATGTTCACAAAAAAAATACTAAAACGTAAAATATACTCTAAGCTGGTCCTGGAAAACAACATAGTTTGCGAACGGGCGTTATATTGAACAATCCGGGAAATTGACGGTAAGATATAATCAGTAGAAATGGTTTAAAAGTAAGCTTTAGTTAATGTCTACGCTCTAAATAAATGGGGAATTTACTTCCGAAAACCAGCGTGACGTAGTCACTTGAGTACTCTATTCTCTCTATGGCTCTGCTTATTGGATACAACCACAGTTCTATAGTTCTGTGGCTACAACCTTCGAGGATACAATGGTATCACTTGCGTACGTATGTCCTTATTCACGTAGCTAGCACATTTGTGCCCATTGCTAGCCTGCTGGCCGTCTTGGATCTCACGAGCAAAGCCAGGCTGTTGCTCGTGCTCTATGTGTCTGTGCGTGAAAAGTCCATAGGGACCATAGTTATTTCGTAGGTACACACAAGTGGCCACGGGAGTGCCCAACAAGGGATTTTATTGTTGCTAAATTGACTCTTTCGTTCCGGATACTGAACTGATGCTTGATATGTAATGGACATAACATGTACAGTGTAGTTAATAGACACAACTGCAATTTTAAAATGGAAACATATTTTTATGGGTGAGAAATGAACGTTTATAGTGAGAGCGTGAGAAATGACCGAATTGCGTGAGAGTTGGCAGCCCTGCTTTAGGCCAACTGTTACGTTAGCTCTATCCTACCTAGTGCTAGCTAGGTTCTAACGTAACTTACAGTGCCCTCCACAATTATTGGCACCCCTGGTAAAGATGAGAAAAAAGGGTTATAAAAAAATTCACCGTTTAATCCAACCTTTAATTGAAATAAATTTATTCTGAGAAAAAAATATCCCTCATCTCAGAAATAATTATTTTTAACAAAACCACGTGTGCCACAATTATTGGCACCCCTGCATTTAATACTTTGTACAACCTCCCTTTGCCATTAAAACAGCACCGAGTCTTCTCCCGTAACATCTAATAAGTTTGGAGAATGCAGAGCAAGGAATCTGAGACCATTCCTCTTTACAGAATCTCTCCAGATCATCCAAAGTCCTAAGTCCTGTCTTGTGCACGCTCCTCTTCAGCTCAACCCACAGGTTTTCAATGGGGTTTAGGCCATGGCTGACTACGTCATTGCTGAATTTCAGCCTCTTCCATCTGGTCGGAGATTTCAAGTACCTAGGTGTAGAACAAAGCGCTACAGGAACAGCTTTGTTCCAGCTGCAGTTGTTCACTTAAATAAATCCTAGCAATGTTTTGCACATATTTATGAAAGTTTATTTATTTGTTTTTTGTACTGTGATTTTATCCTGATATTCCAGTGGTTTTATATTGTTCTTGTGCCCTTCTTTCTGCTGAGTCCTGTTTTTAGTAAGCCTTTAAGTACTTGTTGTTTATGTCTCTGTTGCGTTTGTCTTCTGTCAGTGCTCCATTCTTTAATATTTGTCAATATGGATGCCCTCCTCTATGTTTGGCTGCAAAACAAATCTACCTACGGGTACAAATAAAGTAACCTGAACCTGATGGCAGAAGCTTGATTTTGTGTTCAGTTAACCGTTTTTGTGTTGATTTTGAAGATCCAACGACCACCCGGTTTTAGTTTCCTGGCAGAGGCAGCCAGATTCAGATTTAAAATTTCCTGGTATTTCATGGAGTTCATGATGCCATGTACCCTAACAAGGTTCCCAGGGCCTTTGGAGGAAAAACAGCCCCACAACATCATGGAACCTCCACCATACTTAACAGTGGGGATCATGTTATTTTCGATATAGCCATCCTTCTTTTTCCGCCAAACCCACCTTGTGTTGGTTGCCGAAAACCTCAATTTTCGTTTCAGCTGACCATAGACACGGTTCCAGTCAAAGTTCCAGTAGCGTTTAGCAAACTCCAGGTGCTTACGTTTGTGGTGAAATGACAGGAAAGGCTTTTTTCTGGCATGCCTTCAAAATAATTTGTTGGCGTGGAGGTGACGTCTAATGGTAGTTTTGGAGACTTGATGTGACCCCAAGATGCTACTTTCCTCTGTAATTCTCCTACAGTGATCCTTGGGGATTTTTTTTGCCTCTCTTACCGTCCTCCTCACTGTGTGAAATAAACTTGGGTCCTCTTCCAGGCAAGTTTGTAGCAGTTCCAGTTGCTTTGAACTTTTTAAGTATTGCCCTAATGGTATATATGGGCATTCTCAGGTGAGTAGCTATTTTTTATCATCATTCCCTAGCTTATGAAGCTCAACACACTTTTCCCTCATTTGATTTGTGTGTTCTCTCATCTTTCCCATGTTGATGTATGAATAAGGGAATATGGCCTCTGTGTCACCTCATATTTATACCCCAGTGAAACAGGAAGTCATGGATTACTGCTTGAAGGTTCCTAAACACTCTGATCAACTTTAAAAGTAAAGTAAAATATAAATGGAAAAAATGCTTCAGTTACATTTTGTTTATAAGAATTTCTAGGGGTGCCAATAATTGTGTAATTGCAAATAATTATTTCTCGATGAGGGATTTTTTTCTATATAAATTTAGGATAAATTCACTTCAATTAAAGGTTGGATTCTTCCCATTTTTTCAGTGTGAGATTAAGCTAATTCAACAAAAAGGGAATTTTTAATAACCATTTTTACTCATCTTTACCAGGGGTGCCAATAATTGTGGAGGGCACTGTATAACTAACATTAGCTAACATTATTTATGACTTCCACTACTTAACGTTAGCTAGCTATCTGACAAACTGGTCATTTTTACTTTAAAAAATTAAATGGAACATTGTCGTTCATTGTAAAATGTGACATTGAAAAGGGTAATTCCTTATTGTTGACACAAGTGGCGTTGACGATTGGGATTTAACTTACGTTAATGTTAGATGGGGGTCTTGTGGGATTGAGCATAGGGGTAGACTATTTCACAAAACAGGATTACTGAGTTACGTTAGCTGGATATCTGCACTGAGTAAAAACCGGAACAGCTCTTTTTACTTCAGTCCATGTTCCAGATTTGGGAGGATTTCCGGGTTTTACTCTGTGTAGTTATCCAGCTAGCTAATCCAGTAACGTTAATGGTGCTTTGTGAAATACCCCCAAGGTTGAGGACGCAGAAGCGGAATTAATGTTTCTAGCAATAACGTTATCTAGCGGATCTGATAGTATCCAGCTCCAAGTTTTGTTGGTGAGAGATGGTGACCGTAGCTTTGCAAGCTGCTTTCTGACCAATGTCCAGTGACTGACATGATCTCCCTGGACTCCAAGACAGATTTTGAGAGGAGATGAACCACTGTACTTTGCAAGCTGTGCAGGGCCCCAGAGTGCGACCATTTTGGTCGCACATGCGACCAAAAATCTGTCAAGTGCAACTAAACACTTTCATTGGTCGCACCGGTGCGCCTGACATTTAGCAGGTCTGTAGCGTTTTTTTGTTTTTTTTCCACCCGCATTCTGCGAAGACCCGCTCCTACTCTGCCTCTGATTGGCTCTGACCCTGATATTCTTCTTCTCTGAATGCGGGTGGGGGGAAAAAATAAGGCACGTGTGTATGTGTGAAACCCACAGAACTCTATAAGAACTAGAAGGCAACTGCCTTCTCAAAACGGCACATTTTCCACGGCCCAAAGTTTTTTCTCTGATTGGCCAATGTGACATGTCACGTGAAGGTGGTCATTTTGTCCCTTATGCAGAGAGTAATGGCTGCCACTGCAAATCTAGAGACACCGCGGAGTGGGTTTTGTGAGAACATTCGATGTTATGTGAAAATCAAAAGAATAAATACATCGATAAATTATTGAATACGTCTGTGCTATGATTACATTCACATACTTAAATAATGATTGTTGCACCTGTTTGTTTATTTAACGTCTGTGGCATTGCAGTCGGTGATCCCTACCGCTTCTTCAAGCTTTCTGTGAACCAGCGGTCCTTGCCCGGCTAATAATAGCGTGAAGTGTTGCCTGAATGATGAGAAATCGTGATGGAAATGACCACAGTGATAACCGTAGCCTATTTTACAGGTAGACAATAGCCTCCCCGGAATGTCCATGTTAGACTGATAGAATGAACTATGGTGATTTTTGCAATGTAACGTTGTGTTAGACAGATTAATGTCGAAGGCTAACGTAGAGGCTATCTTGTTAAAATCGCCTCACAGCCTAACGTTACTGCAAATTCATATAAATGAGCCGCGAATAGTTAACGTTACTAAAAATGTTTAATATCTATGTCGTTAGCTAACTACATTATTAACAAGCTGTTTGGATAGTGTTAACTATAACGTTACTCGTCGTTATGTTGTTCGATACTGGGTTGAACAAAGCAGGCTCATTAGCCAACATAGTAGCCCACCCTCCCAGAAAGCAGGAACCTCCATGTATAACGTTAGCTAGCGACGACTGCTAAGTTATCTCTCAGAACTGTATACAGTTCTGTGGTTATGCTAAATGAAAGGTAACTTTGTTAGCTCGCAGTAGCAGTCAGAGGCATATAAATGACAGGCTATCACAAAAGCCTGTTGATAATATCCCAATAGTAGCTCGATGCACATTTAAAAGAAAAGCCAGACATAGTTATAGCTACTTTAGAACATATTTGGCTAACCTTAACGTAACCCCATCGATGTATTCAGCTGAATTCCAATCTGAACGTTGTTTTGAAAGAAAGCCGTGTTAAGCCATTTTTTCTGACGTTAGTTTATGGTTAAGCCTAACTGCATTGGACGTAACGTTATTTATGCTAACCTTCCAATATCCAGTAGGTTATCTGATCGGCTGACCAGACATCCTGGCTTTACCCGGATATTTAGTCTTTTTGCACCGAAAATATTTGTTCTGACAGACGGACACTTGTGCCCCGTTTCTGCGGTCTTAAAGTGCAGTAGCTATAACGTTATCTGGCTTTGATGCTCAACTTCAGTTCCTTAATGCGTTTGATTTCTTTTGAGCGATGAGAGAGTGCTGCACACATCGACATAGCTACAAGAGCAACATGAAATGGTAAACGCAGCCACAATAACTTTCCACGTTATGTAGGCCTAAAGCTACAATGTCCTATATAGCCTACAATAAACGGGAGGACTCGCTCTTCTTCGCACACATTTATCGCATAATACTAAACAGATAAAGTAGTAGGCCTAATCTTAGTTGGAAAGGAATCCCAAACAAGCCTTGTCAATGTTGAGGGTTCAGTGAAGAATTTAGCCTGGGCTGAATCATTTTCTTTTCATGGCCAGTCATGTTTGATGGCATATGGAACCCAGTGTTCTGAGCTTGTTAGTTGGGCTATATGGCAATTGAAGGGACTCATAACATACTTTTTATTTTATGTTGTTTACATCTCTCCTGATTTCATAGAGTTAATTAGTTGAGACTACACTGTACAGCAAATATATGTTTACTTATATCACACAATGCATTTTATGCTAGAATGAGTATTGCTACAAGGTTCTTGTGGTAGCAGACAACAAGATTAGATAGCAACAAGATTGCAGACAACAAGACTGATCAGACAACAAGATTAGATAGCAACAAGATAGCAGACAACAAGACTGATCAGACAACAAGATTAGATAGCAACAAGATAGCAGACAACAAGACTGATCAGACAATACAGATGACAGCACACACTTTTGTTTGAGTTATTGAGTTTGATTTATTTATTTGAGTTTGTCAAGCACTTTAAACATCAGCACTTTTATTTTTTAAACAATTGCGATTTCTTGTTTGTGCTGTGTTTTAAATAAATAAAAAACATTTATCTGCACCTTTATTCCTGTTTACAATCATTTACATAATGTGTTAAGAAATTACCAATGTGTATGGGAACTGACAAAAAAGGTAACACTTAAAATGTATTATTGCTGCGCCAAAAGGCACGGTGAAAAATTTTGGGTGCACCTAAATGAAAAAGTTAGGTGCACCAGTGCAACCAATGGAAAAAGTTAGTCTGGAGCCCTGCTGTGGTTTGTGTAGCGTGCTGTGTTGTGATAGACCTGTCTTGTTTTGACAGGCAGTCAACATGTAACGTTGCGTGAACGTCATTTACTGGTATTTTTCCTTTGTTTTTGACAGTAGGAGTGTCGTCAAAGAACTGGACATCATACCAAGTTTTTGCATCCATATCCCCACATACATCAAAGCAAACGTTGAATGTGTCAACAACTTTTGAGATTTATTTGATTTCCAATCCGTTAATTATTCTCGTTATTCATAATATAACTTTTAATACAATTTTTTAAAGTTTTTGCGTAGTGATTTCCAACCGTAATGAGGCAAATGCAAGGCTGTCAACCAATCAGAATCAAGTATTTATCCAAGTTATGGTATAATGAGGCAAAGTACCCGAATGACCTTGCATATACAAACATTTAAAGCATAGCTGTCAACCAATCAGAATCAAGTTTTTACCCAAGCCATGGTATACCAGATGGTGCATGCATATGATGTATGGCTGATCAGAATCAAGTATTTGTAAATGTAATGGATATTAAATCTTTCCAAGTTCAAAACAACTCATCCAGCATGATTGAGGTATTTTTGAAAGTAACATTGAGTTTAAAGGCCCACACGCATCTGCATTCTCTTCCTGGTTTTAGTATCTGAAATGCCCACAAAGCGTTAGCAAAGAGCAGTGACGTAGCTCTTTTGAAAAGTCCTAAACCCTGTCCCCTGTCTGTACACATTCAGACTTTTTATGCAAAAACATACGTCATATCAGATGGGAAATTGTTTTACTAAGAACTCTGAAAAATCACATTTAAATCCTAAAATATGCATACTTTGACGAAAATTGCAATTTTTTGACTTGAACCAGTATGGAACACAATTGAAAAGCTCCAGGATGATATGAAAAGCTCAACAACACGAAAAACATGCGTGAGCGCCTTTAAATGCTGATTATAATTGTTATTGATTAGACAGTGCCTTAAATTAAAATGTAGCAGTGAATCAGTATGAATGTTTTAAAATGAGCCAACCTCTGATAAAGAAGGTATATCTTGTGCAATCAAGGTATTTTAGAATAAACCTTTATACTTCAATAATCAAAGGCCATAGGCTCTTTGAAATCGGTGCAAAACTATCCAAGGAACGCATCACATGCTATAAATCACCAGTTTCACTCAGGCAGTTGCTCCTCGCACTGGCTGAAAAGCTAAAATAAACATACTGAAACCCAACACTGCAAGAACAGAATCCAATGGCGAATCTGGTCTGGAAGTTAACCAATATTCTCAGAGATACAGCTGTTAAATCCAAATTAACAAGAACTCTCCCAACTCAGCAGTGAAACTGAACTCCAGCCACAACGGAAAGCCTCACTCAAGTTTCCCATGTTCAATGTAGTCGACTTCCAAAAAGGATATACAAGTCATAACGGCCACCTTCTGAGCAAACATTACCAAGCAGACACAAAAAGTGGGAGCCTGTGACTTTCTCCACAGGAAGGTCAATTAAATAGACAAATGGATAACATTTTTGCCCCCAATTTGTGCTTCCTAGAGTATAGAGGTTCCTAATATGTGGCGCCTTGATGCTGTCTGAGGGAAGAACAGATGGGATCCTTTATTTTTAGATCCCATTATCACAGTCCATCAGACACGCATTTAGGCAACATGTAACATAATAACGTAACAATGCCACATCTAGCCCTATCTCTCGCCCCTGCTTTCACACAGGGCCTCTCGGCTCTGTAGGGAGCCAAACTATTTAATGAAAAAAAAATCTTTACAGGTCATCCGCAACGCTGTTTTATCACTCAGCGGACAAAGATAAAAAAATATTTCATATGCTGCAGTGGAACCGCTTCTGCTGCAGTTGTTTTATTTTCTTATCCTCCGCCCTCCTCTCTCTGGAGAAAACACAGAGGCGGTGAAATGGCTTGCTGACATTTACCCATGGATCGCACGCTGGCGCGTACGCTTTGCTGTTGTTAAATGAGGTTAAAACCCATTGACATTTCCGTAGCCCGCAGATCTGCCGCAGTGGCCAAGCTCTCCCTGGGTTAAAAGCATGGTGACATTTGCCTGACATGTCAAAAGCCGATTGTGCCCCACACATCACCCCCCCCCCCCCCTTTGCTTGACAACCCCCCCTTTGCATGACAACCCTCACAAACATCTCGGACAGGAAGTGCTGCCCCCCACACATACACATACAAGCAAACACACATATGCTACAAAATTATTAAGATATTTTGAGGATATTACAGTTGGCTTCTACAGTTTTCTTCTACAGAATGTAGAAAACAAATAAACCTTTAAACACAATAAAGTGTGGTATATGTGGCTCTACTGTTAAAGGTGGAGTAAGGTATATTACATTACATCTGGAAAGTTCAGGTCAACTTAAAGGGAGAGTTCATTTTTGTTTTTCTGTTTTACTGCATGTTTTGGATTGCCCCAATTTCTGTGTGCGATGAAGGATATTTTAGGTGCTTGCATTAGTTTCTTATGACCTGACATTTGTAGAATGGCTGGTACAGGATCATTCAGGGCTTTCTGGTTTAAAGCAACTCCAAAGCAGCTTGTGCGATGTAACATTAAAAAAAAGACTAATCTAACATTATTTTTGGTTATAACCAATTCTTACGATGCATGCAGCCTGACACCACTGTGCTCAGTCAAAGAAGTGGCATGGCTTCCTCTATCAACAGTACTATGTCAGAGAGATGCAAATAACCACATGAGAGAGAATACCTCAAGGCAGCAACAAATTTACAGGACTGAAAATGGTTTGTGCTTGTGCAATTCCAACTAAATATGGAAAATATAGGCTAGGGTTACTCAAAAACAAATTTGTCGTCTGTGTTTTCAACACTGCGTTGTGTATTGGAATGAATGATGCATCTATTATACAGATAATATTAGTTGGCAACAGGGGGTGGTGTTTATTGTATTGTTTTAAATACAGTCAAGCCGGAAAGTCTCCCCACCCCTTTCACCTTCTCCACGTTTTATTATGTTACAGACATATTCTACAATAGATTGAGTTCATTTTTTGTCTCAAAATTCTACACAAAATAGCCCATAATGACAAAGTGAAAACAGGTTTTTAGACATTTGTGCTAATTTATAAAAAATCTAAATGTAAAATATCATATGTACACAAGTGTGCACACCCTTTGATATGACACCCAAAAGTGAGCTGAGGTGCATTTTGTTTCCACTGATACTGCTTGAGATGTTTCTACAACTTAATTGGAGTCCACCTGTGATAAATTCAATTGATTGGACATGATTGGGGATTGCCAACACCTGCCTATATAAGGTCCCACAGTTGACAGTGCATGTCAGAGCAAACTCCAAGCCATGGGGTCAAAGGAATTATCTGCAGACCTCAGAAACAGGATTGTGTCAAGGCATAGATCTGGAGAAGGGTACGGAAAAATCTCTGCAGCTTTACAGGTCCCAAAGAGCACAGTGGCCACCATCATTCGTAAATGCAAGAAGTTTGGAACCACCAAGAATCTTCCTAGACCTGGCCGTCCGGCCAAACTGAGCAATCGGGGAAGACGGGCCTTGGCCAGGGAGGTGAGCAGGAACCCAAGGGTCACTCTGACAGAGCTCCAGCGTATCCTTGTGGAGATGGGAGAACCTTTCAGAAGACGGAAGCCCCTCCTTAGTAAAAGGCACATCACAGCCCGCTTGGAGTTTGTCAAAAGGCACCTAGAGGACTCTCAAACCATGAGAATCAAGATTCTCTGGTCTGATGAAACCAAAATGGAACTTTTTGGCCTGAATACCAAGCATCACGTCTGGAGGAAACCAGGCACCGCTCATCACCTGGCTAATACCATCCCTACAGTGAAGCATGGCGGTGGCAGCATCATGATGTGGGGATGTTTTTCAGCAGCGGGAACGGGGCGACTAGTCCTGATAGAGGGAAAGATGAATGCACCTAAGTACACCGAGATCCTTGAAGAAAACCTGCTCCAGAGCGCTCTGGACCTCAGACTGGGGCGAAGGTTTACCTTCCAACATGACAACGACCCGAAGCACACAGCCAAGAGAACAAAGGAGTGGCTTCGGAGAAAGTCTGTGCATGTCCTTGAGTGGCCCAGCCAGAGCCCAGACCTGAATCCAATTGAACATCTGTGGAAAGAGCTGAAAATGGCTGTGTACCGACGCTCCCCATCCAACCTGACGGAGCTTGCAAGGATATGCCAAGAGGAATGGGCAAAAATGTCCAGAAACAAGTGTGCCAAGCTCGTAGCTTCTTTCCCAAGACGCCTTGAAGCTGTAATCGCTGCCAAAGGTGCAGCAACCAAGTATTAGGCTAAGGGTGTGTACAGATATGTAACCCCTAAATAACCTATTTTTGTCAGTAAAATAAAATTGCATATTTTCTAAAAACCTGTTTTCACTTCGTCATTATTGGCTATTGTGTGTAGATGTTTGAGGCAAAAAATGAACTCAATCTATTGTAGTATAAGTCTGTAACGTAATAAAACGTGGAGAAGGTGAAAGGGGTGGGGAGACTTTCCGGCTTGACTGTATATGTATACAGATTACTAGGGGTGTCACGATACCGATTCGAAATCGAAAATCGATCGAAATGAGCGTTCGATTTCGAACTTCGAAATCACAAGCTGGTTCGCGATTCTCCAAGTTTTTTTTTTCTCTCCACCCCCGCCCACCGCGCGCTCTTCTTTGCCTTTCATGTGATGGGTAAAATGTAAAAAAAAGTAGCCTACTTGGCCATCTCTAATGTAAGCGTTTCCGACAAAACGAAACTTGACGCCTTCCACTGCATTTTGTTCGTCCACGCAGGCGTGTGTCCGAAGAAAAAAAAACAACGATATTTCAAAGAACACACAGCTGCTAGTTAACGTTAGCTTACCGGTAGCCTGCATTACTTTTCGACACATGGCCACTGCCGGAGTCGGAGATGGAGAAACAGAACTGCAAAATCCTCCTGCTTCCCTCAAGTCACCGGGTGTGGCAACAGTTTGCCTTCCCCGTGAGTTATATAAACAACGAACGCGTCATTGACAAAAAAAACGACAGTTTGTCGGCTATGCTACACGCGAGTACCATACGCCACCTCAGGCAACACGTCAAATATGGCAGGACACATTCGCAGGCATCACAAATAAATAGATTTGACTGGGAAAAAAACATTGACACAGGCAACTCTTCCATTCTCATTTAGAGCCAAGCTTCCACAAAATTCAACTTGCGCTAAAGAAATAACTAGCGCAATAGGAGTGTTTGTAGCATCAGACATGCGACCCTATTCGGTGGTGGAGAACGCTGGATTTAAGCATTTAATGCAGAATTAATTGCCTTGACGACAATGTAAATGTAAATGACCGTTGTCAGGGCATAAAACCAATGTGTAAATTGTTAATAGTGTGGTAAATGTTCAACTGTTTATTATTCTAGTCTAGTTTTGATAAAGCTCTTAACTGTTTAGGTGTGTTTAAATATTCTCATATTTTTGTTATTATTTATAGTTGTTAATATTCAAATAAAAGTTACTTATTGAGAAACAAGTATTTTTCTTTACAAATCAAGACTCGATAGTCTAACAATGGCATAGCCATTAGTTAGACTATAGTGCAGGAAAAAAAAATAGTGCTGAAAAAAAATCGAAAATCGAATCGTGACCTTAAAATCAAAAGTCAAATCGAATCGCGGATTTGGAGAATCGTGACACCCCTACAGATTACATACATATCTACAAACTGATATTTTACAGTACAATTGTATCGGTAATAGGAGAGATGTTCTCATTCTTGTCAGGAGATGGCGTTATGGTTATGTGAATGCCTGATTAGTAGGAGATTAGAGTAGCTTTTCAAAGTTTTAGCTAACCAGCTGACATTACAGTGTTTATGATCAGGGTATTGTCAAAGTGAACCAGGTTCACATAGTTCAACAGTAACCATTTTATTTTCGGGCTTGTGTTCAAAAAAGATGGTGCTACCGAAGGGGTTAAACACCCATGATCATCCCTACACCTTAGTTAGTAGAAATAATATCAGATACAAATTAATGATCCCTTAACCTCTTAATGCCAAACGCCCCCTAGCGGTAACGCGGGCGTGACGGAAATTATTAAATTATACATTTCATTAATTTAATAATATATAATAAACTGCTCACCTCAATATTTTGATTAAATATCCTTATGATATATCCATTCCTTCTGGGAAAGTGGTTTTTAAGCCCAAAACGTTGAGATAAAACTTTGTAAATAACGTTGGAAACTCTGACCTAATTCTCAAACATGTATTGCAGCTTGATGTCACACCATAAACAATGTGCTGGTAAACTGTTCTGCTTAATTGTATTTCACAAAACTTTGGTTTAAAAAATCATTATACCTTTAGGCTTCAAGAAAAAATACTTTAAAACTTTCATAAGGCTGTACATGATTTTTTTCCAATTTTAAACCGACTTGTGCTTTTTTGCACTTGATTACGACTCGTTCGGCTGTGTTCACTTTGGCGTTGTGAAACTCAGCCAGTTTCTGGAGTACCAATCCAACGGCTTAGTATATGTTAGCCAGAGTGGTTTTTAACTTGTTTGCAGAGAATTATGCAAAACCGTCGTCAATTGGGTGTATTTCTTTGACTGATAGCACAATAGGCCTATCTGAAGTGGGGAAAAACTGTCTTCGACCTGCCTCCACTCCGAGTATTATTTGCTTTCCATTGGGTTTTAAAACTGTCTGTGAAATATTCCAGCCAATAGCCAAGACTCTTATCTTTCAAACGAGCCCTCATTGAACACTGTAGCCATCGTATATCAAGGAGATTCTGCCGTGCGTATAAGGAAGTAGCACCCACGCGTAATTATCGAACCAAGATGGCCAGTGTTTTTACCTTGTAGCGTAGCTCGCTACATTCTGTTTATCAAAGCACAATTAATTAGGTAAGGCCCGCAGTTACATTTTTTTACTTTAGAGTATTTTTGATACAGTTTTTGTGTAGTTATGTCGAGATTTTTGAGGCGTTTATCTGTGCACCAAGTGCTAGACGAACTGGATAAGCCAGAAGATGTTTTTGCCGAGGGAGACTCATCCTGTCTCAGTGACGCTGAATCCACTGATGACCGAGATGATGTTGCTGACATGTAAGTTGTTTTATCATACCAACAGTGTTATGCTATAAATGCATTGAATTTCGCCATGGCAGGTAACGTCGTTAGGGCTGGTGGTATTACCGATTTTTCGATATACCAGTGTGAATTCACGCAATGCCATGCGGGTTCGTAATTACATTGTCAACTGTATTTTATTGTTTTTCATACAATTAATATTACAAATTGCACATTCCAACGGTATGATAAATAATTTATGAAGTAAACTTAGGGTGTATTGTCTGTGTTGACAAACTCGCACGTGTTACGTGGCGTTGCCAACAACACAGATGTTGTAAGTTTGGTGTAAGCATCGAAGGAAATGTGCAATTTAGCTGCAATGCGTGAATCCCTGTGTTTCTTCTGTGAAGCTAACTAACCTTATATACTTATGCATAAAATCGGTCCCTCTCAGCTAAATTAATATAGATAGTATTACCTTTACAGTGGCAAGCTAGCAAGCAAAATTACAGGTAACAAGCAGCTAGCTATCTATTTGTGTCTGAGATGAGCTACTAAATCGATTTTTTTGAGTGTGAAATGGCTTCTGGAAGTGTTTAGTAAAGTCATTGTTCCACATGAGTAAATTGTTCTGTATGCAGTACAGAAGGCTGTGCAGGTAAACAAAATGGCAATTTATGCATGGTATGAGGGAGAGAACATGATAACATGAGGGAGTACTTGTTTATTATTATTGTTGATTGTTGTTGTATAAGGGGGACTAATGGGTATATCAACATGGTGGACAGTTCCATGGACAGTGTTAGTGGGGTTTGTAATGATGCAGATTGCTCTCCTGAGGGAATGTGTAGTCTAAATGGCTTCTGTATGAATGGTTAAATAATCTCTCCTCACCCTCCACCCCCATGTTTTGATCCTTTGCCTTTTTTTGTTTTTAGTTCATTTTTTTTAGCTTTTTGGACCCTGCCATTTTGTACTTTCTTTGTGTAAATACGGTAACTTCAGCAATTAGAGGGCAAGGATCTTTTTATTTGTTACAGCAGGGGTGTTTTGATTTTTTATCTAGGAAACTGGTGGACTTTTGATTTTTTATCCACTGCACTTTTAGTAGTACACCTTAGTGCACTTGTATATAGTTGATATGTTTGTCATGTATAAAGTTTTGCCTCCTAAAACCCAACCCCAACATCCCTGTCATAGGAGGTGGCAACAGAATAAAGGACAGGACTGGCTAGCAGTAATGTGTAGGGAAGTTTCATACTATTCCCATTATTCATTTGAAAACCTGTTTGCACATTCCTGGACTCATTTCTGGCTAATGGGGCTCTGGTGAAATACACAAGATTCACTGTGCTGCTACATGGGTTTTGACAGCTTTTTGTGACCTCGGGTAGTTAGTTGTGTAATATGAAGAGCAACAAGAACACGTCTAAAAATGAACTTTTATTGCCAATATTGACAAATTATCTCATTTTTTTGTAAAAACCTAAAAAATAAATCATATTGAGACCTTTCTGGAACATTGCCATTTTTGGCACATTTGGCACCATTTGGATAACGAAAAAGGTTCACCTGAAAAAAAACCTGTAAAATTTGAATGGTTTGAGATATTGATACCAGATTGTTACCAGAGGTAGGCAGCATATTGATGAATCAGATAGAGGAGTAATTTCCTTGATTGCATTTGTAGCTCCCCAGGTAAAAATTATTAATCTTAAACTTGAATGTAGGTACCCGTTTTTTAGTTTTTTATATTTTCTGTACATAAATTGTTGTAGTTAAGTATCAAAAACTGGATTTCTATGAGTTCTCACTGCTTAGTCGTAATACTGCAGGTGTCTTCTTTAATAAAAGCCATGAACCATATTTGTACCATTTATAGTTTTTGAGATAACCACCTTTGTTTGTCACTAGTGAAAACAGGCGAAAATTGGCCTATTTTGCCCTCGGTAGGAAGATGTTAAAACAAAAGGACACAAACGTGTTCTACAGCGGTGCTAGAAAGTTTGTGAACCCTTTAGAATTATCTGCATAAATTTGATCTAAAATGTGATCACATCTTCATCTAAGTCCTAAAACTTGATAAAGTAAACCCAGCTCAACAAAAAACACAATAAACATTATTCTTTTATTATTTATTTATTGAGCAAAATTATCCAAAATTAAATGCTTTGTTGGAAAAAGTATGTGAACCCCAAGGATTATCAGTTCATTTAAAGGCTGTAATTGGAGTCCGGTGTTTCAATCAATGGGATGACAATCAGGTGTGAGTTAAGTGGTCCCTGCCCTATTGAAAAAACATAAATCTGGGTCTTCACTATCAAAGTCTGGTCTTCACCACACAGCTTTGTGGAAGTGCGCCATGGCTCGATCAAAGGAGATTCCTGAGGAGCTCAGAAAACAAGTTGGAAAAGGTTACAAAACCATCTCTAAACACGCTCCACCAATCCACTGTCAGGCAGATAGTCTACAAATGGAGGAAATTCAACACCATTGTTACTCTACTCAGGAGTGGTCGTCCAGCAAAAATCACTCCAAGAGCAAGGCGTATAGTATATTAGGAGGTCACAAAGAACTCCAGGGTAACATCAAAGGATCTACAGGCCTCTCTTGCGTTGGCTAATGTCAGTGTTCATGAGTCCACCATCAGGCAAACACTGAGCAAGCATGGTGTGCATGCCAGGATAGCAAGGAGGAAGCCACTACTCTCCAAGAAGAACATTGCTGCCCGTCTAAAGTTTGCTAAGGACCACGTGGATGAGCCAGAAGGCTATTGGAAGAATGTACTGTGGATGGATGAGTCCAAAATAGAACTTTTTGGTTTAAATGAGAAGCGTTATGTTTGGCGAAAAAATAACACTGCATTCCAACATAAGAACCTCATCCCAACAGTGAAGCACGGTGGTGGCAGTCTCATGGTTTGGGGCTGCTTTGCTGTCTCTGGACCAGGACAGCTTGCCATCATCGATGGAACTATGAATTCTACAGGTGAATGTCAGGGTATCCGTTCGTGAACTGAAGCTCAATAGAAGATGGGTCATGCAGCAAGATAACACACAAGTAAATCCACCAAAGTGGAGCTTGGACCTTCCTCCCAGGTTTCTTTAACGAGGTCCAAGACTCCCCGGGGCTTTCGCCCGAATAATAGTTCAAAGGGAGAAAATCCCGTGGAGGCCTGGGGAACCTCCCGCACTGCAAATAGTAAAGGGACTAGCCATTTATCCCAATTCCGACTATCCTCGTGCACAAACTTCAGAATCATTGACTTCAAAGTCCTATTAAAGCGCTCAACGAGCCCATCCGTTTGGGGATGGTACACGCTGGTTTTAATTGACTGAATGCCCAATAATGCGTACAGTTTGTTTAGTGTTCGTGACATAAACGTGACATGTGCCCTGGTCCGTCAGAATCTCTTTCGGGATTCCGACGCGGGAGATGATTTGAAACAGTGCCTGCGCAACACTCTTAGCCGAGATATTTCGCATCGGAACTGCTTCGGGATACCGGGTCGCATAATCCACCAGAACTAATACGAATCGGTATCCCTGAGTGCTCTGTTCAAATGGCCCGATGAGGTCCATAGCCACTCTATCAAACAGGACCTCTATTAATGGAAGTGGCTGCAACGGCGCTTTTGGGATGGCCGGGGAATTCACTAATTGACACTCCGGCCAGGACGCACACCACCGACGTACATCTGCCCAAATGCCCGGCCAATAAAATCGGGCCATTATACGGTTGAGTGTTTTTTCATATCCTAAGTGTCCTGCCATGGGGTTATAATGAGCCGCTTGGAAAACCATTTCCCTGCGGCTTTTAGGTACCAACAACTGGGTATTTTCTTCCCCTGTCTGAGCGTCCCGACACACTTGATATAATCTATCTCTAATAATCGAGAAATACGGGTGAGAAAGAGCTGTCTCAGGTCGCACCTGTTGACCATCAATACGCATCACCTGATCGGAGGCAAAGCGTA
Source organism: Synaphobranchus kaupii (assembly GCA_029718625.1). Taxonomy (NCBI): domain Eukaryota; kingdom Metazoa; phylum Chordata; class Actinopteri; order Anguilliformes; family Synaphobranchidae; genus Synaphobranchus; species Synaphobranchus kaupii. Next base: position 45,182,009 of record CM056383.1, on the reverse strand, counting down.
AGGTGTCATCCCGAGACTGTTCGAGTGGGAAATCCTCCGTGGGGTGAAACACCGAAACCAGGGGAGTCTCCCTTTGAGGCTCCCTCGGCTCCGTCCCCCCCTCGACCGCGTCGGCTGACCCTGCGTCATCACCGTCAGCAGCACATACCTCACCTGTCCCTACCGGGATCGCACCTCCCACAGCTTCCCTGATACTTTACGAAACCCCGCCCAATCAATGCCCAAAATTAAGGGGTGCGACACCCGGGAGCTAACCGCGGCTTTAACTATATGAAATTTTCCGTTATCATAAATTTTGACCACTACTACCGGATATTTGTGCACATCACCATGCACGCACCTAATCAACACCCATGGTGCCTCCACCAAAGCCTCGGGCCGAACCAGGCTTTACCGAATCATGGACTGCATAGCCCCCGAATCCAACAACGCCCGGTGTTCACTCCCTTGCACCCTTACCGGGATGCAGTACGCCCCCTCTGGATCGTGAGCGAGAGAGGGCGGTCCGACAACCCGGACCACCTGCCCCACTTCCATCATTGTACAGTCGCGGCGCAGGTGACCGAGCTGACCGCACCGCCAACACCCTGGTCCAGACGCCTGCGGAGCCCTCTGTGGGTCGGACCTCCCCGCCACCGAGCCTGAGCCTGTAGAGGGAGGGACAGAAAAAGGAGAGTTAATTCGGGGTTCTCGGGAAAAAAGGGGCTGGGCCCGTGCGAGGAGGGGGTCTCCTCCTGGGAGCCGGTTCCGGCGGCCCTTGCAGCGGGCTGCTGGGCACAGTGGCCAGATGGTCTTCGGCCAGGACAACGGCCAGCTCCAGGCTGGTGGGTCGGTGGCAGCGAACCCAGCTAGCTGTCGCCTCTGGCAGCCCGCCCATGAACGCCTCCAGTACGACCTGCTCCACTACCCCCGCGGCGGACCGGATGTCCGGCTGCAGCCACCGCCGTGCCATGTCGGTGAGCCGCTGGGCAAATGCGAACGGCCGATCCCCCCGGCCCAGGGATGCTTCCCGGAACCGACGCCGTTGGTCCTCGGGGCTATAGCCCAGCCGATCCAAAATGGCCTTCCGGACGTTTTCGTAGTCCGCCCGGGCCACAGCCGGCAATCCATGCGCCGCGTGCTGGGCTTCCCCCGTTAAAAGGGGCAGGAGGCGGACTACCCACTCCTCGGCGGGCCACTGATACGCCTCTGCGGCCACCTCAAAACTGTCCAGGAAGGCCTGGGCGTCGTCATCCGCGGTCATCTTTGGCAGTTGGATCTTTATCTGGGCCCGTAAGGGCTGATCCCGGGATCCTGTCCCCCCAACGGCGGCTAGCTGTCGCAGCGTTTCCGTCTGGAGGGTGGCCTGTACACGCAGAGCCTCCATCTGCTCTGCGTGTACTGCAGCTTGTCGCTCCTGCATAAGCGCCATTGCCTCCAGCATACGGGCGAGTGCTACGACCGGCTGCCCCGCTTCTGATCGTTCCTGCTCAAGATTAATTTTTACTTTCTTTTTTTTTTTTTGCCTGTTCTGCCTTTTTTAATGCGTCCTCGTACGGGCCACCACTGTGGCAAGCTCGAGTGCCACCCTCGTGGAAGAACAGACAAGACACAGGTTGCTTCGTTTTCACGGACACTTTATTTGTCCTATTTCGTTATTTTAGCTGGCAACGGTGCTCGCGGACCTTCTCTCTGCACCTCTCCCGTCAATTGCCAGCCACGTGATCTTCCGCCTCCCTCCTTTAAAGCCCAGGCTCACTGCCAATGTAATCAGGAAACAATCAAACAATCATTCAATTGCTAATTATCTAGTTGTCCTGATTAACTCCTGACAGCTGTGGTTCCGGGTCCGAGAGCCGCTCTGCTCACTCTCTCTCTGCAAGCAGAGGCTAACCACGCCCACCCTGCCACAGCATCATTTAGAGGTCTGCATCAGGCTAGGAATGAGGCCAGAGCCCGCCTAACCCCAACATCTTTACCACCCGACCACAAGTAGCCCAACAAGCTCTAGATTAATTTTAAGCCTCAACCCGATAGAGCCCGATCGCTGAAATAACAAGCCAATAACACCATACAGCACAATAGACAATTATACAGTGTTTCTCGCAGGAAAGCTACTCAATAAGGTGCTTGCGATCACAGAACAGGGGAAGCAACTCTTCCAACTGTGAACAACGATTTACAACAATAGTGCAAATTTTCTAGTTACATTACATTACAAATATTTGGCAGACTTTTATCCAAAGCAACGTACAATAAGTACATACTGAAGGTCATTGAAACAACTACAACAGATCAAACAAAGCACATCCTCCTCATAACGTAGTAGCAGCTATCCGTAGTAATGAACATTGAATATTGTACACACAGTAAACTATGGGTAAGTCAGCTATACCGTCTAAACTAATATCAAAAAAGAGTCACAGGAAACTAGCAAAGAACTGGGAACAAGTACTTTTAGTACTTTTGTAATGTACTGTTATGCTCAACTAGCAAATTAATAGCCAAGTAGTTTTAGTGCCGTTTTTCCTTCAATTTAATGTTACGGTAATAAGTTTTTATCACTTGTGTGTTGTCAAATAGGGCTGTTTTAATTTGGTAGTTTGGCAGTGTTTTTTTTAATTTAAATAAATTTGGCGCCCAACACAGGGCTGTCTATATCCAATTCCCACCCCAATTTGGAATATCCAATTATCTCCCCAAACCGCGTTCATGAAGCAACCCCATTGCAACTGGACACACAGGTTTTTTTTTTTTTTTACCTCAATGCAAACCCACGGCTTTCTTTCTAAACATGTGGCTCCCACACGGGCAGGTCCAACCACCTGTTGGTAGAGTGGTACACTACAAAAAACTAGAAGCTTTGCATCATTGTTGTCAATTGTTGTTAACAGCTAGCAGAAGTGTTGCTATGTTACTACTTGTTCACTTCCAGGTTGGCAGCGAGCCTGTACCTGATCTGACCCGACGTCACGGAGCTAAAAATAGGCCCAATCACAGCATACCTTCGGGCCCTGTCGGGTTCTGTTCAGGATGCACACCTCTAGCATCATTCACTCTTTTTTAATGTTATACACAAAAATATGATTTTGTAGTGCAGGTTATCAAACTGAAAGTGGTGCAGTAGAGCCAGATTGTAGGTATCCAGAAGGGGGGCTCCTGCTGCTGTAACATTAAAACCTCCAGCCAAAAGGGCCACTTACTGCACACACACCCCACCCCCCCACCCCTTCAGAGCTGTGACACACGGATGAATAAACACGGCTGTGAATGATACCCAGGGCCGCACAATGTGGACCTCTCAGCTCTTCTGGATCGATATTGTGCCTGGGGCATGCTGCTCGCTTCTCACATCGCCGCCATAATGTTAGCACATCTCAGCCTCCTTAATAAGTGCCGCACAGCACAACGGGATTGTGCTGGCCAGGCTGTGTTTACACCGCAAACTGATGGTTTGGGTTCAAGAAGATGTGGATGATTCTGAGAGAGGCTGAAAATGTGAGCCGGATGTGCACTCCCAGTGTTTGCTTTGGGCTCTGGGCAGCAGTCTGGGGGCAGGGTCGTGACAGGAGCTCAGTGAAATACAGGTCTTAGCCATACTCTGCATCACTCTTAAGGTCCAGTGGTTTATAAATCCGGAGAGTGTTCATTTTCATCACTTACACTATTCATTTCCAAGTGGAGATAAATATACCAGGCAGCAGAGAGAAGTGGGGGAGTCAGAGCCTTAGACTCAGCTCTGAGGTAGTATGTGTTGATCATTGAGACAATTAACCCCAGGGCTGCATAGTGTGTTATTGGTGCATAGAGCCAAACAGATTCATTTGGAAATGAATGACCAACTTGAAATAAAGGTAAAATCCAATATCAAGCGCATAAACCTGGCTATAATGCTGGAATCATACCCATTTTACATTAAATGTCAATTTACACTAATTACATTCTAACTTGAGAAATGTTACTATTATTTAGCATAGGTTGAGGGGTTGGTGATATGGTTATGGCTAGTGTTAGAGAGTTACTCTTTTTTTCTTGTTTATAAATGTAATTGCTCCAGACAAAGCTGCACGTATATAGTTCTGTGGTTAGTAGCATTAAAAGGTTATGGTGCCTTTATATTAAAAGGTTAACAGTGTTTTCCTGGGAATGTTCAATATGCCAACAAACAGTGACATGTAGGCAGAAATATTTCTCATCTGGGCCTACGTTCCTCTACAGAGAATCAATTCAGAAAGAATATATATATTTTTCATACTATTGCCAACTTAGCTTAACACGCCATGGTATGGATCATCCTCGCCGAGAGTAACCTCGCCTACGTAGCCATTGGTTCCATTTCATATCGGTCAACATGCCACGGACTGGGTCAACAGTATACCAAATAAAATCATGCGAGGGATGTAGTGGGGTAACACCACATGTGTTACGTATGTCTGTCTCTCCCTTGCTGTGCTGTTGGTCTGTCTTGTATTAAACTAAGCTAAATAAACTAGCTCTATTCCAAAGCAATGCTATCCAAACTTTCCTAAATTATTTAATGCAACTTGGTCCTGTGTTTCTTCATCTTAGCATGTGAAGAGATTCACATGGAACAACATATGATTTCAATGAATGTTTTTAACAGTTGATGAATAATTACACTCCAGAAAGGATATGGTTATACTTTGTTGGCAAGTTTACTTTAGAAAATGTACAGGTTTTAAAATGTTAACTGCTACTACAGATTTTTTTACAATTCACAAACAGACATTTATATTTAGAAACATCACGTGCAATAGAGAAAAGGGGGATGAATAAATAAATAATAAGTAATATTTTTACATAGAAAACAGCGTACATATAGCATTTTTACAAACGTATCCAGACATGTTTGTGGGTCAGATGATGGCAAATAAGTAATAGTACAAATTTTCTTAACATAATAATAGTTGTGATATTTGCGAACAGAATTTTGTGAACACAAGGATATCTATGCTCTGTAGGACCACACATGTTTTTGATAGAAATCCAAATATTCCAAATAAATAAATCAATAAATACATAAAATGTATTAATTCTCTGCTTTTCATAGACCCAAAGCAGTGGATGCAGATAATTGTTCAAACATGCCCTATAGTGAAGTTTAATTTATAAGTGCAACACATCTGAATCAGAGTATTTCCACAATAAATTATTCTCATTTAGCAGTTTGATGTTTCATTGACCACATGATCTTGAGATGGTAAGATGAAGAAACACAGGGCCAAGTTGCATTAAATAATTTAGGAAAGTTTGGATCGCATTGTTTTAGAATAGAGCTAGTTTATTTAGTGTGAGCTACGATAGGCAATATTGCTAGATGTAACTTGGCCACATTTTGATATCAATACTTTTAAAGGCCGGCCTAGTTTTTGCAAGTTGGAATTAAGGACTTATAGACAGTGCTCTGTAGGCTATGCGTGAGTAACTTGTCTTTTTTATGTTGAAAACCTTTTCAGATATCACTTATTTTTGGTAGCTAAGTAATGATGAATAATGCATGAAGATAATGACATTGAGAGAGACATGCATTCCAAATAAATGCATGCAGACATTTGCGTAACCATAACCCCTCTACTGACGAGAATGAGAACATTTCTCTTATTACCGATAGCCCACAATTACATTAAAAGAGTTTGTAGATGAGCTGTGTTTAATGTCTAATAAAATACAATGAACAGCACCACCTGAGCTATGGATCATGAAGAAGCATATAAATTAATTAACCAAGTCTATATGGAGACATGCATGCACAATAGGCTAGACGCAAAACACATTCTAGCTGAAAGACATACTGCCTAAATAGTTAGTACAGCCTAAATAGTTTGCATAATTAAAATATGGAAATACCCATTTTAAAATAGGCCTATTAGTATTCTATAGAAATACATTTAGCGCTAGGCTATTCAATACTGGCTTGCTGAATGCGTAACTCCAAGCTTCCATGTGTGGGCTCTGAGCTTCCGAGTTCATAATGAGCACAGCATAAATTTCCGGTAGTGTGACGTTACCTGTGGGAAATCTTTTGTTACCGGACCATGTAGCTAGATTTAGTTTAGTTTTCTGTACTGCAATGGACGTATAAGGCATGTTGATTCGCTCCGTTAGCCTAGCTTGTACCTGCTTCCTGACTAGCAGCTGACTGACGTTTCTCTGGCAAAACTAACGTTGGCTAACAAACCTAATTGGACAACGCATATTTCCCAGGAATCTTTGCCAGAAAGAAGACAATAGCTAGGCCTACTACTAAGAAAGTGGCCTACCAGAGATTATTATTCTGATTATTATTATAATTAAAAGTGTGTGCAGTAAGCTACATTGTCTGCAGAGTAGCGTAGACTAGAGCCCTGTTCGGAGGCTATTGTAATTTTTTTAAGTGACTAACCATGAAACCAATATGTTTGGGGAATGGACTGTTTATAAATCTGATCTCTTAAGGGATTTCACCTTATAGTAAGCTATCATAAATTCTTAATGTATTATCGTAACTTCTTAATTTTCCTAGTAGGCCTACGTAATTGTTATGGACACATTGTGTTATGTGTGAAAAGCATAAAGTGAACAGAGCTGAAGTGCACTTTTTTTTGTCACACAAATGAATAAAGAAATGACAACATAGGTAGGCCTACACTACACATGGATGTTTTTCCCAGTACCCTACTGTAAGGGTCATTCCGTGTCAAATCAAATAAGGTTGTTGCAGCACCATCTCAGATTTTGTTCAAACCTTGTCTATATCATGAATGGGTCCCAAAACCAAGGCCTGTACAATATTTCTGTTCAAATCCTATGTTTTCATATTTCAGCCCTTGATATTATTTCATTTTTATAGCCTCAAAAACACCTTATCTGGGAAACCATGTTTGGGCATTGTAATATCTTGACAAGTACTGTTCCTAGCCTCACCAAACTTTGTAGGATGGAAGACAAGCATGTTTTCTGTATGCCATTAAAAAAACATTAAAAGCCTGTACTACATGCCATTTTATTTTTATAAGGTCCTAGATTTGGAAAAAAGCGCAAAATTCATAAACGAGAGTGATATTGAGGGTACTACAAACCCACATTTTTGCAATAATATGATGTCAATCATTATTATTTCTGCAAATACAGTATTTTATTAATTTTGTGCCAATATTTGAGGTCTACCACCAATGGACATGAAGATACTATGAATAAAACAAGGCGTGGTAGCATATTTTGGTCATTTTCATAGGACCAAAATGGTATGTGGGGTAACTAGTAGAAACATAAAAATGTACATGTAATTTTACAGTGTGCATGTTAGAAAGCTATATATGGAAATTGTACTGATACGCATGTTGAAACAGTGACACAGTGAAATCATCAGTATACACCCTTATATATTCACCAATCAGTGAATAATGCAACATAGGGATTCCACTTATCAGGAAAACACCAAGCATGTACCCAATTCAGTCCTGTTATTCAAGTTATATAGTTAAAGGGTAATACTTTTCATCACATGTAATTTCTAGTACATAATTTGCTATTGAATTTTTTATTGAGTATCTTATTCTTTTTTAAATATGGGATATTAAATTTAACCACCCCATCGAATATAGCATCTATTAGAGTTAATGCCTTTTTCCAAAATGAGGCCTTGATAGTAATAATAAATAATAATAATAATACCTGGCATTTAATACCGCCTTTCTCACTACTCAAAGCGCTTTACAATGATGAGGGGGAAACTCGTCTGAACCACCCACCAATGTGTAGCACCCACCTGGGTGATGCAACGGCAGCCATTTTGCGCCAGAATAATTTAAAAAAAATTTTTTTAGCCAATTAAACTGGGGGATGATTAGGTGGCAGATTGAAAGAGCCTGGGTTGGGAGTTTAGCCAGGACACCAGGGAAACCCCTACTCTTTACGATAAGTGTCATGGGATCTTTAATGACCACAGTAAGTCAGGACCTCGGTTTAACGTCTCATCCGAAAGACGGCATTTCCTACAGCACAGTGTCCCCATCACTGCACTGGGGCATTGGGGTTTATTTGACCAGAGGGAAGACTGCCCCCTACTGGCCCACCAACACCACTTCCAGCAGCAACTTAGTTTTCCTCAGAGGTCTCACATCTAAGTACTAACCAAGCCCACACCTGCTTAGCTTCAGCCATTCAGCAGGCGCAGATTGCATGGTGGTATGGCTGCTGGCAAAAGTAGTAAAAAATAGTAAAGAATATAGCTTGCATTAATGACCTATAGTAAAATGAGCCTACAGAAAACATGTATTTCTTTACTCCAATCAATATTTCAGAGGCTGGGACACACATAAGTAGTGATAATAAGGGAAGACCCTGCTTCATTATGGATGTTTTTTTCCTAGAGGTAAAACAATGCCTTTAACTATGTGTATTTATCTATAAAGGGAACATGGAAGGACATTGGCACTTTGTACACTAAATGACCATACATTAAGCTATTTCCACATACATTTTCATGTTCCTACTAGCTACCCCACATACCATTTTGGTCTTATGAAAATGACTGAAAAATGCTACCACGCCTTGTTTTATTCTTAATATCTTCATGTCCATTAGTGGTAGAGACCTCAAACATTGGCACAAAATTAATAAAAGATTGTATCTGAAGAAATAATAATGATTGATACCATGATGGGTGCACAAAAATGGGTTTATAATACCCTCAATATCACTCTTTAGGAGAATTTTGCACTTTTTTTCCAAATCTAGGGCCTTATAAAAATAAAATGGCATGCAGTACAGGCTTTTAATGGTTTTTTAATGGCATACAGAAAACATGTTTGTTTTCCATCCTACAAAGTTTGGTGAGGCTAGGAACAATACTTTTCAAGATATTAATGCCCAAAAATGGCTTCCCAGATAAGGCGTTTTTGAGAGTGTAAAAATAAAAAAAATATCAAGGGCCAAAAAAATATTAAAACATTGTAATTGAACAAAAATATTTTACAGGCCTTAGTTTTGGGACCCAAACATTACATAGACAAACTTTGAACAAAATCTGAGACGGTGCTGCAACCACTTTCCTGGATTCTGTCTGATTTGACACGGAATGACCCGTATAACTGCAGTGGTAGCGATCGCTTTCACCATTTTGCTGTAGTACAAGTGAAACATTAAACAGTTAATATTGGAAATGTCTTTTGCCTTTCCAATAAAAATATCTATGTTAATGTGAAAATAAATGTCTAATAAATGAATAGTATAAGCTGCAAATTGGGCAAATAGCCCTGTTGGGCTCAAACCCCGAATCCTCTGTTGAGAGGCAGCAACTCCAACCAGTAGGCCACAGTAGCTTCATGGAAAACACCAAGCCATATAGCGGTTTTGTCTGTGATTCTGTGATGTGTCCACATTAGTTTGAAGCGTTTTTATTGGGCGATAAGCTTGGGATGTGATGTTGTTATCTAATGGGGAGAATTATTCTTTGAGGGTATGGTAGGAAAAATAAGAAGAAGAAGCAGAAGAGGAAGGAGAAAAACCAGCAAAATAACTCAAGTTTGGGGCTTTATTTTGGGGATTTGTGAAGTTGTATCTGAATGCTGTGTGGTTACATGAGTTCAGAACATACAGAAGTTAATGTTTTTAAGGGCTGAGAGTCTTTGGTCAGTGTGGTTACTTCTGTAGGAAACCCTGAAAAGTGCCAAACTGTCTGTGCTGTATAGGTATGGGGCATGCCCCGCTGAGCCGTAACTTGGCGGATGGAAAGCGGGGGAGGGGAAAGGTGGTTCAGAGATAGCGGAAGCATGGACAAAAGAGTAGCCTAGACCTCAAAACTGATCTACAAATCACGATCATTCCGCATCAAATAAAAACTAATAAAATGTGTGCAATTGTATTTGTTTGTGTCAATAAAATTATATGTATTGGATCATAATGGTTTTACTTAGACTGTCTGCTTACGAAACAAAAATGAAAAATCTCCGCTGCAGGTGCCATTTGCAGGCAGCCTACCCAGCCAATGCATGGCAGCCTACCCAGCCAATGCATAACAAGGTGTGAATCTAGCCTTGCTACTGTTAGGTTGTTGAGTTATGCACTCCCTGCTCTTGTTGGGCTGTTACACAAAGTGGACCTAGGCCTAATAAGTAGGAAAGAAATTAAAAAGTAGTGGAAAATAATAGTGGTGGGTTTAATTTAAAAGGTTTTATTTGTATGAACTAGCCAAGAGAAAGAAAATGTGTGATGACGAAATGACAATATGAATAGCCTAGCTTTTAGAGAGGAAAACAAAAAAATAGCATTATATTGTTGTTAGTATGACTTTCACAATATTACTTCGAGTTGTATGCTGTATTTCATAAAAACGGTAAATTTCAGCAACAGTATGACACTATTAATAGCACAGTAACTGGTTGGCCACCATGCTGCCAGCTCTTTACTGTTTACAGGAAAACATTTTAACAGCGTAGGCACCAAAGCAACATAAAAATTGGTCACTGACAAATTGTAGGCTATCATACATTCCTGTTATATTTTTATAGGGTGCTTGTGCTGTTACACGGCAACAGAAGATAAAGTAATGAATGATTTACTGAGAGCGGGTGCATGTGTGCTGCTGTAAAATAACAAAAATCTATTTAAAATGCAAAAACTATTTTAAGTCAGTCGACAGTCGAATTCACAACGTATTAAAAAGCGTGGAAATGTACACAGGCCTCATTTTAGCCGTCTTAACTATAGCCCAGCAACAGGCTAAATGTAGCCTCTATACAATACAAATGATTTTTGAACACTTGAAACATGTTGACCCCATTGCAATGTTTTACAATTTACAGTAAGCAGTACCAAACACGTTTATGGCAACTGAAATGTAGCTTCTTCATTTCTACTGTATATATTTAAACAAACGCGTTATATAAGATCTTTGCAGTCTCTTTTTTTCAGTAAAGCATGCCTCTCACAATTCCACAAATAATGACTATACATGGCAAACTATTGTCGTAGAATTTTGGCTACAAAATATATTTTTGACACCAGTTTTATTGGCTTGGTGGTCCGGGTGATTAGTGCACGTTTTTAAGTCTACCCCCTGGACATGTTCATACCAGTCAGTGACACCACACCTGTTGCACGGAATAATTTCATATCTTGACTCATCCTGCCGCCAGGCAGAAGGATATACCATTCGCATATAGTTCATATATGAGATGGAACTACATTTCCACGTTGTGACAATGTCCTCGGCACATAACTGACAACATTGTGGGCACCAAAGCAATAGGTTGTCACAACGTCTCGTATTTGTTTTGTATGGTTATTTGTTTTGCAGTACACTCACTGCAACGAAGTTGTATTTTTATCCATTTTATTACGTGTTCAGTAGGCCTAACTAATGTCTAGGCCTACCAACTAGCTGGCAAAGCAACTTATGACCTTAGGCAAATTATTTAGGCTACAGAACTGACATTATCGGCTACTAACTAGTTCAGTTAGCTAATGGAGTGAGTCAGTGATGGCGACAGACGTTAGCTAAAATTTGTGTGGGGAAATTTAATTGTAGCCTACTTTAACTCACTCACTGCCGAGGGCGCATATATGCGCCCAAACTGCCAACGTTCTAGACTGCCAGGGGCGAATATATGCGCCCAACACGCATCAAATGTTGAAGCTTCATTTTCTAGCCAATTACAATATTGTTGCTGGGTAAATATATCATGAAACATTGAATAAACGTGATGTGGTATGTCAACATGTGTTGTGATTGGTTGAAATATCATATAATGATATTATGGAGCTACAAGTAAGCTAGCTAACTTGCTAGCAAATTTGAAGAGAGCCACTTAGCGGTCGTGTCTATATAGGATAAAGGAGATTTCAAGAAGTGGTGCCCTAACCTATGACCACATTTGTTAGCCAAACTAAGGGTAAATCGTTTGGAAACTATAACCCAAGGTAACATTGAAGCTTAAAATCCCCTTTGATTTAACGTTACGTTATATGCTTAACTTCAACAAGCTGTAACGTTAACGTTAGTCAACTATCGGTAGGCGCCTAACATTAGACAGCTAACTAGCAAACTAGCTAACGTTACCTAGGGTCTCCAGTTTCCCAACTTTTATTTGGACTTAACTTTTTGTCCAAACGATTTATCCTTCGTTTGGCTAACTTACTGCGCTATAGCCAGTGCTTGATGTGAGCCAGAACGAACCACTACACTGGCAAATAAAAATGTTAACCTACCGGCAAATGTTCTCGCATTCGCTATGCTACTTCTCATAAACTGTACATTCGCCCGTGAGATTCTCTTTCTCAAGTTTCATTCCCACAGCAGTCACTGTACGTAAATCCATAACGATTAATTCAAGTGAGCCAATCCATTGACATGCCATTCAAACGGTACATGCTTTCTAAAACGTATCTTTCCTGTTTTTTCACTGCTTTTCGACAACGTGAATTGTCTTTCCCACTTCGAACACTGGCTATAGCAAGCAAGATAGAAAGAGATGGGAGCAAGCTTTCAATTTGAATTTGGATATTGTGAGGAGTAGTTTTTGGGATTTGAAGATGAGGAAATAAATGAAGTGCTGAGAGAGGTGATCTGAAGAGGAGGGAGCGGACGATAAATTGATTGGGCCGTTGAGAGATCTTATCAATCCTTATCTTATGCAATCCGTTCATGATCAGTGCTGACCTGTTCATTTTGAATATGCTTATATTTTCAAATGTCTAACGTTATTTAGTGTTCATTATTATTATTATTATATAACTTTACCAATCTACACATGTCTATAATTTATATTTACTGTTCATCATTACCAAATAAAAATATGTACAGATAGGCTACAATGTGCATTTTAACTCTCTATCTTTACTAATATTCAATTTAGTCTCTCTGCTAATATGTTAATTGTATCAATTAATCTCATGTTTAATTGAATGGCATACATTTTACATTAAATAATAAATTTAACTGTTATTGGTCTTAACATTGTTATTGGTCTTGATGTTGTCAATAGTTGTCCTTCACAAAAAAAAAAAAAAAAAACCTTATTACTGGCATCTCTGTGATGGTGTTGTATGTGTAGCTATGAGGGCCAAGGAGTGGCAACACATTTACTAATGTCTACTAATCAACTAATTCCTAATAAAAATAAATGTCTAAAGCTAAAACAAGGTCCATGTGAAGTTTTAAACATTTGTCATGTCAGTTTAATCATTTAGAATGTTGGGCGGCCATATTGGCTTGGCAGTCTGAGTGCCCAGTGTTCCAGAATTCCATGGCAGTTAGTGAGTTAATGTGTGTTTCAGGTGCACTCATGGAAGTCTCCCCTGGGGGGAGGCGCAACCCATTCTTCTTTGTGGTTAAAAGATCGCTGCTATGCCACCGACAGAGACGGAACTTTGATTGTTCCTGAACGTTTCTTCTATAGCCTGTTTATTTTAATGTATGCATACTATTATTGTAGAACTGAAATTTGTTGTTTTTAGCTTGTTTCTTCACATGTTTTTCTTATCTTGTTTCTCTTTTTTATTGCTTTGTAAAATAAATATTCATAATAGTCTATTCCATATACGGTATGTTTGATCTTTTCCAGGATGTATATAACTAATGTTGGGTAGCCTACTTTACTCATCTTTACCAGGGGTGCCAATAATAGTGGAGGGCACTGTATGTTTATAATTTTCTAGCAACAGTTAACGTTGTTAAAGACTAGTTAGCCATGAATTGATTTACAATGAAACTTATAGTAATTTTGCTAAATTGAGGCCACCACATTAAAACGCAACGAAACATTATCTCATTTCGGTCAAAATTGCAAAAACATGAACATTACAGTCATAACCATTTTGGCTAACTGTTCGCTAGGTTAACTAATGTTAGATAGGCTACCTAACAACTAGCTATCTTGTGGGCTACTGGCTACAATGTCTTTGTGGTTCGTTGTCATAAAGCGCATTTTTAGATCATAACTTCAGTCCTCCCATGACCTCAGAAATCGAGAGAATATCAGAGAGAGGGAGAAAGAAAATGTGATTGCAGCGATTAAATTAATTATGTTGGAAAATATAATTTTTGTAGCGTTTAAAAAAAAAAAAAAAGTGTTAGACTAGATTTCCTGTATCATAACCTTATACGCCTGTATACCTTCGAAAAGGTGGAAAAATCATATTTTATATGGGCAAACTTGACACCTATGACAAAATAAAATCAAACTAATGGAAAACTTTAACTGGCTAGCATTAGCGATACACATACACTGAATTGGCTTTGTTTATGTTTATTTCCTGGTCATGTCAGCCCACGTTAATCGAGCGTAGCGTCAGTTCAGGCAGGCCACGAGAGTGAAACCCGGCCATAGGTGAATCAGCTGACAGCTCAGCTGAGTAGTGACGCTACTTGAATGGATTGATTGGTGAATCAAGGCGGTCTATTTAACTCCCTCGCCCTAACATGGTGGATCCTCTGATGCACGCCCGCTGCACACAAAAAACATCTCTGCGCCGCACATCCTGCATGTTCTACTACACGCCGCAGGGAAAAAGAATTGGAATCCTGCAATATCTACGTAAAAGCTAAGTAGTCAAGCTCTGTGTTCTAAAGTTTTATGGTCCGCTAGACAAAAGAAAAGGGCGATATATTCATTAACATTCGGTTATTCGAAACGTGCTTCCCTTGCATGCATGACTGCACACTGTCAGTGAAAACGAACAGAATTCCTGAAATTGTTGCTAAAGCTAAGTGACTGCAAGTTCGTTTAAGCTTATGGTCTGCTATGGAAACTGGCGACGTATTTAATAACATTCTGCTGTTTTAAAAACGTGCTTCCTTCTACATGCGTGGCGCATACTGCACACTGCCGGTGAAAAATAACTGGATTCCTGAAATTGTTGCTAAATCTAAGCGACTGTAGTACGGTTAAGCTTGTGGTCCGCTATGGAAGGGGCGATGTATTCAAATAACATGCTTCTTTCTGCATGCATACTGCACACTACCAGACTAAATTACCTGCGCTGATCTCATATATTCCACTATCCCTTTCAATTCGTATGCTTTTCCCACATCAAGCAAGCTAGCAAATAGCCGTCGCCCGTCCCGGATAAGGAAGGGCGATATATTCACGTTGCATAGGCTGGCTATTTAAAGCATGCGTCCTGTCGCGTAACCCGGACCTTATTGCTTGTTATTCGAAACCTTCCAACTGTGATTGCTAGCTAACATTAACAGACTATATGGGCTTTAGAGGTATAAAACGCACGGTAACTTTTATATGATCTTTGGGCTAACCTAAACGGTACGCATACACCCTGCCCTGGAATATTGGTTGGTCATGTTCGCATACTCGCTGCCTTGTTCTGGAAGTGGGAGACCAAAGAGATCTTGATACATTGTGGATGCGGTCCGACTAGGCTATTGAGCTGGCTTCTGATATGAGAGGTTCGTGGCCGTTCACGGATGCTGATACGTTAGTTGGGGAGAATTTGTAGGCTGTTTTAATTCATTCACACCGATAAGGGTAGCCTAGAAGTTTCTATTTCCCTTAAATGGTTAATTTAGCTTCGGAAATTGCCTTTAGGTGGGTGGTACATATATACATATACTACAAATACAACTTCAGTAGTTAGAATGGCCCTAGGCATACGGGCGCCATGAAGCCAATATTATGCACAGCATCCTCCACCACCCCTAGGGAGAAGACCAACAGGCGTTGGTATGGTATTAATTGGCATGGACCTGAAGGGATGAAGAGCTTCTCCCCCATAGGCATGTCAGGCTTCATCCGTAGCCAAAAGGTCACACATAGTTATTCATCACTACACATAGAACTCCCTTGATTAGTTTTGCTCTCATGGAAGTCCAACAGGCATTGGTACACATAGCTACTGATCCATGTAATGTTAGAAGGACCGAGAGCTGGAAGGTCACACATAGTTCTTCATCACTACACATAGAACTCCCCTGATTAGTTGTTTCCCATGGAAGTCCAACAGGCATTGGTACACATAGCTACTGTTTCATGTAATGTTAAAAAGGGCCTTGAGTTGAAGGATAGGATGGCTACATCGGTAGCTGTAAGGTCACACATAGTTCTTTATCACTACACATAGAACTCCCCTGATTAGTTGTTTCCCATGGAAGTCCAACAGGCGTTGGTACACATAGCACTGACCCACGTAAATGTTAAAGGGGCCTTGAGTTGAAGGACAGGATGGCTACATCGGTAGCGGAAAGGTCACACATTGTTCTTCATCACTACATATAGAACTTCCTGGGGTTAGTTCACACTACACCTGGCACACAGGGGGGTCCAACAAGCGTTGGTACACATAGCCACTGATCCATGTAATGTTAAAAGGACCTTGAGCTGACAGACAGGATACATTACATTACATTACATTTATTTAGCAGACGCTTTTATCCAAAGCGACGTACAGTAAGTGCGTACAGAGACATCATCATCATTACAGAACAGACAAGGCAAAGCACATCCTTTGCATAATGTAGCAGCTATCCCTAGCAATGAACGTTGACTGTAGTTCACAGTAAGCTGTGGGCAAATCAGCAACACCACACTTTCATTCCAAATACTATTATAAACTATACTGTTATAAACCATTCCAAATACTATTATAAACTATGCTATTATAAACCATTCCAAATACTATTATAAACTATAATAAACAGACAGGAAAACACAGGGAACAGGGAACTGATATTCAACATTTTTTCTATTCTGTAATCAGCTATTCAGTTAACCCGGTGCCAGTCAGCGGCGGATAGACTCCCCCCCCAGAGTCAGGTTCTGCCCAAGATTTCTTCCTGCTAACAGCAGGGAGTTTTTCCTTGCCACTGTCGCCCTAGGCATGCTCTACGGGGGTTCAGGCCCGGTTCCTTGTAAATTGTTGTGATAATGACACTTAAAAGTGCCATATACATACAACTGATTGAATGGAATCTGTAAAAAAAAAACATTCTCAGTGCTGCCGGTTCTGTTCTAAGTGCAACCCTATTGGGGGGTTGTTGCTGCTGCCCTCACTGCCATACCCCTGCTTGCTCGCGTTGATTGGCAGGAGGGTTTTTGAACAGAACCATACCGCCAAACCTAAAATGTATTGTTTTAAGAATGTTAATAAAGCTTTTACTTGAACAACAGTGGTCCTGACTGAAATGACGTTAACTTAACGTTTATTATTTTTTCGCCACCTGTTGCTAGGCAGAATTAGTAGGGGCAGAACACAGCCCCACAGCAGAGACATAGGACAGGGAGCGCAATCCGCAGCGTGAACACACACATACATACAAAGGAAACTACTCAAAAACAGCACTATAAGGAGTGTGAGTCAAGTTTATTATATTTATACCCCCTATGGAAAAAGAATATGCCGCAGTATAATGTAAATATATAAAAATTATCTTCACAATATATTTTAAATATACTGCAGTATATTACATTTCCATAAGGGACACGCCAATTTCACGATTTATTCACTTTTCTAAATATAAAATACATTTTGCCACAACGTTCAGATGTTACAAGTATCTTGCACAACAGCACCACGTCTGGTGGGGCACTGCCCTACATGCCTCTAATGTAAAAACGCGCCTGCCGATGTGAAGCTATATACATTTTATATTTATATATTCCGCACATTCATTGGCGCTTCCATGTAATGACTGTTAAGATGTAGATGTTTTAACTATCTGTCCTCACTACCAAATTATAAATGTAAACTACACTACACAATACACTGTAACGTACCAGAGACTTGCTTGATTAGCAAGAGGGTAGTCTGTGTTCAATTTCATAAATGTACATACAAATGCAGGTTCATATAATGACGGGTTGACGGGTCCTCAATGGGTTTTATATGGAAACTTGCTTTCCGAAGAAAAATCTTGACAGAATTAGCAACAGCAACTAAGGATTGCTGGACTTGGGCAGGGCTTGACAAAGAGTCAATTCTTCTTCAGACTATTATGCTACACAGAATTTTCTTTAGTTGAGTTATGCCTTTGTATATTAACATAATATACTTAACATTGCTGAATTTGGCTTTTGTTGGATTATATTTTCTAATATTCTTCTTAGAAAATTTAAGAATAATGGCAGGCTGTGAATCTTCCGGTACTTCTTTGAGTGTGGTCCCCCTTTATTTTTCACTCACTTGAAAATTTAAAACGTGTAGAGGCATGTCACAATGTAACAGGACCTTACGACCATGGGAAGTGGCAGGAATGGACAGGGGTAAAAAAAAATAAAAAATAGGGTGAATGGGTAGATTTATTTACAGCCGTGCGAAAGTGAGTGCAAAGAAGGTATATACAGTGAAAGTGGGGGGGGGGGGGGGGGGGGGGAATCTAGAATGCAAAAATAAAAGAATCTGCCACAATAATCAGGGCTTTTAAGGACTATTTACAAAATTGTTTTGAATTAAAATGGCTCATACAACTGAGTCACACAATACCCTTCTCCCTTGGCTGCCTCCACAAAATTCCTCCAGAGCCTGCAGCTACCTGGATTATCAAGTAAGTAAGTACAAAAAGTAAGTACACCCCCAGATAAGTTGTCTCTTTGACATATTTGGACATATGGATATTTGATCCTTATTCCAATGCTTTTTACTGTTAAATGTCTAATTTAACAAAGGACACAAAGAAATTATGCTTTTAAATGATTTATTTATCATAAATCAACAGAAGTGCAATTATCCTGTGATGAAAAAGTAAGTACACCCCTGGCTTCAATAATTGGTGTTGCCCCCTTTGGCAGCAATAACCTCTTCTAGGCGTTTCTTCTAATTGACTACATCGACTGACATTGACTGGGAGGAATTTTAAGCCATTCTTCTTTGCAGTACTGCTTTAATTGTGTGATGTTAGAGGGCTTCCTTGAATGCACAGCCCGCTTCAAGTCCCCCCAAAGCATTTTGATAGGATTGAAGTCTGGACTTTGACTTAGCCATTCCATAACCCTCCATTTTTTCTTTCTGAGCCATTCTGTACTAGATTTGCTTGTATGTTTAGGATCATTATCCTGTTGGAGGATCCAGGACCTTTTCAGCTTCAGCATCTGAACTGATGGCCTTACATTCTCCTCAAGAATGGTCTGGTATAAAGTTGAATTCATGGTTGGAATCTATTATGGTAAGTTTACCAGGCCCTGAGGCAGCAAACCAGCCCCAAACCATAACGCCCCCTCCACCATGTTTCACCGTTGGAATGAGGTGCTTCTGTTCAAAGGCAGTGTTGCATGACGTTTTGCAACACTGTTGTCTTCCAAACAACTCTGACTCAACGTTTTTTACTGTGCAAGAATGGGAATTACAGATGAATGCCGCCCAGCCAGTTTCCACGGGTGAGCTCTCCATACAGCGTGGATGCCATCGGCATCCACCACTTGGCTTGACCTTCTGTTTTGCAGATTAGGATGTGAGGAAATGCAGGCCACGTAGAGTAGGAATCAAGGGAGTCCGAGGCTCGGGCAAGACCAGCTCTGGCTGTGGATGGAGCTGCGGGGGAGAGAGAGAAGGGAAAAAATGGAGGCAGGCTCGGACTCAAGTGCTGACAGATCGGCTCTGGGAGATGGAGCCATCCAACTGGATGCAGGCCATCCGGAAGGAAAAGAAAAAACCATGTTCCCACATCCACTCGCTTAAGATTGGAGAAAGCAGTGGGCGTATGTGGGCGGCCATTTGGAGCAGTCCTCCTTGCGCTGCGCTCATAACCAAAGCGTTGTAGGTTCAAAACTCAATCGCTGCAGCTGCAGCAGTCGGCTCATACTCATGTGCTGACAAACACTAACATTTACCAAAGCAACAGGAAGAAATTGCTGATTACTTTACTTGGCATAAAAAAGTCCAAACAAAGGGCTTCATCCAATTTAACCCCTTCGTGCAGATAACACATTTAGTCAATTCTTTGGTCTATTCAGGGGGTGTTCTATTTAAGGCTTTATAACTCCAGATTTGAGCATCGCAGATACTTAAAATACTAACTTAGATTAGTTTATTTTCATAATGTAGGTCAAAATAAAGTCACAAATGCAAAGACATTTTGGCAAAAATACAAACAAAAAAAGTTTTTTTTAGTTTGCAATGAAATACTGAGAGCTACATATGTGAACAGGTAAACTACATTTCCTGGATCATAAACTCTGTGTCCACAAGTGTGCAAAATCTGAGGGTGATATGCAGAACTACTACAGACCTATGATGTAAAATATAGGCATAAAATATAATGCTGTCCCTTAGTGTCTCAAAATGTATCCAAAATGGCTAAACTGTGCACTGCTGTAAATCATACAATAATGATATGCTTCACTACAAATCAACTGTCTTGGCTCTTAAAACTCACTTTTGCATCATTTTCAAGTGGGTATTACTTCCTGGATCTTTTCATCAGTATAAGGTGATAAATATCAGTGGGTCTAAACACCTATCCAAAACCTGTCATTAAACAAATAAAATATTTTTTGTCCATTATAAAGCATATACACATTCACACTAACTACTTTACATTAATCTAGCATGTATGCACAGTAAATTTGAATGAGTATGTTTCATTCCAAGTATTGCCCAGGGAGATACTAATACATCATACAGTGTATATTATGTAAGATACAATTACAATAAAATTATATCCCACCATCAGAAAAACTCTGGGAAATGTTCTAGCTTCAGGGCAAATAAAACATGACCTATGAACACTTATATTACAGTATGTGAAATACACTCAAAATGCCAAAATAACAATATCGAACATATGGCACAACACTGTGGTGGAGTGGAAAAACGAATGTACATATTTTAAATATCACAAGCAGTAACATTAATACTTACATTTCAAAGAGGGAATGTCCCTCATGCATATCGCTCAGGCATATTCTCTGACAGAATCAATGCTATGGTATCTTGGTAACTATGGAATGTTCTGACCCGCTCCCAAAATCCATGTAAGCAGGCGAGTATTTTCTCTTAACTTGCTGACGAGTTAGTAAATTACAAAAAACTTGCAAAAATAACAGGAAACAACTATTACGCCTCGGCGAGCGAATGCACATTTTAAGTTGCTTGCGTAAAACTAAATAAAATTCTGTTACACTCAGCCGTAATTTATTGTTCAAAGCATCCAGTAACACATAGCAAACACCGTTACTCAGGTTACAATGTCCTATATTGGATAAGAGTCGTCAATGAAACCAGAATTAACTGGAATGAATGAGACAGGTTTTCAGAGTGTGGGGGGTATTACTTGTCAATGTTTCACATGAATAGTGTTATAAAGTTGTGTGTATTTCTCAAACGGATTGTCCCAGACAATAAATGACCACTGTATTTTGAAAGGGACATCTCTATGTGTAAAACCAATGGTAGGATTGGATATTGCTTTCATTTTTAGAACAGATATTTGTAGTAGAATGACGTGGTATAAGAATTTTGCATGTTTATTTAGCATTTGAGTGAGTTTCACGGCTTTTTCTTATACAATCGGGCTATTGTTGGATTTATCTTGTTGCTATGACGAAATTAGAATTTTTGGTTCTGAAAACATACTTTTATGAACTCACACATAGACGCTATTGTCCACTGTGTCACGCATGGGTAGGTATAGTTTTAGGCGAGACTGGGTGGGGGGTTGCTTGTTAAATGGACTAGCTACATAACATAGTGACTCCGTATTCATCAGAGTTGTCATGAATCATGTACTAATAAAGCTATTGTTAGGTGTCGGAGGGGGAAGGACCCAAACGCAGGCAGGAATACGAAAAACCGAAGTTTTAATATGGGCAAGGCAGCAATCCGTGGTATAACAGGCAGGGTCAAAAGCCGGGGAGACAGGCAAAGAAACAAAACACAGTCCAAAGAATGGTCAAGGAACAGGCAGGGGTCGTAACCGGGAAGGCACAGCAAAGGTACAAAAGCGGAATCCAAAAACAGGGTCGCGAGAACACAGGCAGGGGTCCAAACCAGGGAGTCGAAGAAGGAACACAAAGAAAACAAAACAGACTGGATACAAAACAAAACAACAGGCAAAGAACTCGGGAAACAAAAACTAGAAAACAGATGTACAGAATAAACAAACAGCTCGGGCAGAATCTCGGAAAAAACAGGCAACACAGAAGCAAAATATTTAGTACAAGGAACTCGCGAAGAAACACTGAAATGACAAGGTATATATACACACAGAGGGAGACAGACATAATGAGAATCAGGTGTGTAGAAGCAGGGAGGGGAGATTTGTTAGTAGGTTAGCTGGTTAGTATTATATACATGTTAGTTTGTTAGCAGGTTAGTATTAAATCTAATCTAACAGTTAGTATGATTAGTACATTAGTATTATATACAAATATAAATAAAGCCAGAAGGAAGAAAACGAGATATACGAAATACAGAGGAAACCCGAATGTTCCCAAAATCACCCGAATAGTGCAATGACAAAGACAGGGAGTGGAATCTCAGAAAACATGGAACGCGGACTGACAATCGCGAGGGAAAAGAAATCAGGAAAATAATAACAAATAAAGAATAAACAGACAGAATTACAGGATCCTAACAGCTATAACACTGAGTTTGTTGTTTCCACTCATAGTTTGGTTGCAGGAGAAATTAATATCTGAGTTCAGCAAAATCTTGGTGCCGGGGCCCTGGCCACTATGGGGTCTGCGCGAAGGGGTTAATGGAAGATGTGGCAAAGCGCAATCCATCCAGTGCAAGAAATAATTCTGAACAGCATTGCTGCACCATTATGAAACTTGCATTTGTGGGTCTTGTATGGAATCAAAGAGGGCTGTGGAAATAACCACAAAGGCTTATAAAATAATTATAGCAACAACAAAACAAATGAGAGTGGCTAAAATGTTGATATGCTGATTTTAGTACAGCACACTCAGTCAGCAAGTCCTGTCTGTAACCTCCTTGACTGCAAAAATGAAGCTGCTTCATAAACTGCAGTAACATTTCAGTGGGAATCACATTCTAAAAGAAACAGCTAATGAAATTAGCTAGTAATAGATTACTAATACAACATTTCTGCCACATTATGATATTTTAATTGCCCTACTGAAATATTGTTAAATAAATTCAGCTTGTTCAGTTTTTTTCCCTCCGGACAGCTGTCACATAAATATGTATTAAATTATTTCTGAGAGTATGCTTTAGTTTTCTGTTAAAATCATTCTTATGGTATCTGCTGATCGCAGATGGACAGTGCACCAGTAAAGGCTGAACTGTCTGACTGTTGTAAGTTTTGCTGTCTTTGAGCCTGTAATCTCTCCGAAATATCAAACTTTAAAAGAAACCCTGGCAGTGGAGCAACCTTAATGTTATTTCACCGCCTACTCAGCACCTCGCTCTCCTCTGTATCAGAAGGAAGCCGAGACAAGAGTGAAAAACACTGGATGTGGGATTACAAGTTTTTTGGAATTTCATCAACTAGAAAATTATACTGTGTGTGAATAAAGGTGCTTCTAAAGATTTGACTGGTACACCTCACACGGTACAGTGGTGTAGTGATTAGCCCTGTCGCCTCGCAAGAAAGAGGTTCCTCGTTCAGGTCCCGGTCCGGGTCCTCTCTGCATGGAATTTCCATGTTCTCCCCGTGTTTGTGTGGGATTCCTCCATGTACTCCAGTTTCTTCTCCTCCCACACCAAAGACATGTATGTCATGTAAAGTATATTCCTGCAATTGCCAATGACCAAGGCACTGGCCTCAGAACTGGAGTTGGTCAGCTGCACTGTGGCTGCCCACTGTTCCTAAGTAGTTAGGATGGGTCAAATGCAGAGGACAAATTACCTTAAACTTAAACAGTATTGGCATGATGCCAGTTCCAAAAGGAACAGACCTCCATCACTACTACCCTATTCCTCTGAATGTGTGTGGTGTTGGACTTCTTGGTATGCTTCAGTACATGTAACAATTTCTGGTCATCTCAAGTATGCAATAATACATCCAGGGAATTTTATGTACTTGAGTCTTGGAATGATATTTCAGCCACAGTACTGCCATGCATTCAAGGTAGTGTGCATTCTAAGGACAGCTTCCCAAAACCCGCAAATGCCAAGGCACACATCTCCTGATTAAGGACACTAAGGTTGAGAGCAGTGTTTGTTTTGAACTGAGCGGTGCCATCAATGGTAAAACGTGATGTGGAATATGTGCTCCAAAAACCCACAATTCTAAGAGCCCCTTTCAGCACAGATGAGAGCACTTACAAAACAATAACAAGGACCATTTGCCGCAACAGGTTTAGCTGAAGCGCTGAAACATCTGTGGTAACATTACTGGGCAGAGAGAGAGAGACATCAGAGAGAGAAAGAGAAACTTAGACTCCAAAGGAAATAAAGCAGTGTTTCAGACATTCCCCTCCTTGCCAATCTGTTGATGTCCCTGGAGGCTTACAAACCTCTGGCCCATTTAAAAGCTAATGATGCCTTTGCAGATCCCCTGAGCAAACAACTGTGTATTAATTAATTAATGGATCGAAAAAGAAATGTTGGAATTTTGATGCCAAATTCATTCATTTTATTGGAGACAGCTGTGTACATTTAGTCCACAGCCCACACAACAATAAGCCAAATTAGAGACTCGGGCAAAACTGTGGTATATGTATACAATCTATGCCATCTTACTTTCACTGTTCTGTTTAAAGCTTTATAACTCCAGATGTCGACATTACACAGGCACTAATAATGGGTTAACCCCTTTGTACAGACCCCCCTAGTGGCCATGGCGTTGGCGCCAAGATTTTTCTCAACTCACATATTAATTTCTCCTTTGTTTTATTACATTACATTACAGGCATTTAGCAGACGCTCTTATCCAGAGCGACCTACACAACTTCTTATTACATTTATCCATTTATACAGCTGGATATATACTGAAGCAATTCAGGTTAAGTACCTTGCTCAAGGGTACAACGGCAGTGTCCAACCTGGGAATCGAACCTGCAACCTTTCGGTTACAAGTCCAGTTCCTTAACCATTATACTACACTGACACTACACTTTTATCTTTACTAGTACACAATTTGTGACAACTGCAGAATACAGAGTTTCTAAGTGTCACTATTGTCACGTAGCAATTCCATTTAACAAGCAACTCCCCACCAAGTCTCGCCTGGAACTATACCGACCCATGCATGACACAGTGGACAACAGCGTCTATCTGTGAGTTCATAAAAATA
The DNA here is from genome assembly GCA_029718625.1 of Synaphobranchus kaupii. NCBI lineage: Eukaryota > Metazoa > Chordata > Actinopteri > Anguilliformes > Synaphobranchidae > Synaphobranchus > Synaphobranchus kaupii. The sequence continues at coordinate 45,156,880 of CM056383.1, read as the reverse complement.
TTTTTTCACCACCAAAAAATTGTATTCCGTCATAGCAATAAGATAAATCCAACAATAGCCCGATCTTATCCAAAAACAGCTGTGAAAAGCCCTGCTCACTCAAATGCAAAATAAACATGTGGAATTATTGTGTAATTATACAATGTCATTCTACTATCAATATCGGCTACTAAATATGAAATAAGTATCCAATCGTACCATTGGTTTTATGAAATACACAACACTTTATAACGCTATTACACTATCTGCAGTTACATATTGAGTAGACCGACTGCTTCAAAGAACTTTTGAAAAACACCACAATGTAGCCCAGTCTTTGGCCTGCTGTCGCATCGAACCACCAAGCACCAAAAGTGTCGCTTGAAATGTTTCCTCATTGATTGAACTTGCAACATAACTACCGACAAGAGTTAATCTACAACTCTTGACTACTAAATACAATCATACACCAGGCTAACCGAAAAATGAATAGACAACACATTAATACAATGTTCACTAGCAGATCATTCGCATCACATAAACAGTCGAGTATAATGGGGAGTATACTACAAAGCAAGACTACCGAGTTAGCTGGATAACTGAGTTATGGGTTTTATCTGCATTGTGTATTTTAAAATGATGACACGACGGCGACTGCTGCACTGGATCTGTATTTATTTTCTGCACGGAGAGTTAAAAAGATAGTTGGAAACAGGCTCAATACTTTCATTCACGACAGCGCCTTCGCGTAAAATGGCGGGCAAATGCACCAAAATACATACAGTATAATATAATAAAATTTTAAAAAAATACATCCGTAACATTACGCATGAATGTGAAAATGATTATCACTATTCATTAATAAAAGTACATGTATTACACACAGAACATACCTGCACGGAGAGTTAAAAAGATAGTTGGAAACAGGCTCATTCACAGCAGCGCCTGACATCCAAAATATCCGTCGCAATATTGGTATCTAAAACGCGTATACTTTTACTATGCAATACAAAACACATTGTCAAAATAAAATAGTACATTGTTGAGAATGACATGGTATTACAACTTGACTAAGACAGGAGTTTGCTAGCACGGTACACTTTAGCAAGAAGTGAAACAAGCTATTATTTTTAACAAATGCATGTCAGGATCCTGTACCTGGTCTGTCTGTTTATTCTGTGTATTTATGTTTCCTGATTTCTTTTGCTTATTTCCCTGATCTTTGTTTTAATGTGCTTATTATTTCCCCGCATTACCCTCGCTATTGTCTGTTTATTTTCTCCCATTAATTCTCGGTGTTTATTATTTTCCTGACTTTGTGTATTGTGTTTAGTATTTTACCATCACTCTAGTTTCCTTGTCAGTCCACGTTCCATGTTTCCCGAGATTCCACTCCCTGTCTTTGTCATTGCACTATTCAGGTGATACTGGGTACATTCGGGTTTCCTCTGTATTTCGTATCTCGTTTTCTTACTTCTGGCTTTCTTAATATTTGTATCTAATACTAATGTACTAATCATACTAACTGTTAGATTAGATTTAATATTAACCTGCTAACAAACTAACGTGTATATAATACTAACCAGCTAACCTACTAACATTAGGGTTTTAGAGTTCGCTACTAACATTACTAATTACTAATTCATCTTGAGTTTCTACCTGCAGCTGTCATTTCCCTCCTCGTTATCCTATCCCCGTATCTATCTGTGATTTTGCATTCTCTGCACGTGTGTCCACTTCCGCGTTCCTCCCCTCCGAGCTGTGCACGTGTCTACCTGCTAACCCCAGGCCGTTTGTTATCATTGTGTCTATGTGTATTCCAGTCCGTGTCTTACTTTCACCCCCGTCATTGTATTATTGGTCCTTGTTAACCCTCATTGTGCTCACCTGTGAGTAATTTCCCCTCCCCGCCTCTGCACACCTGATTCCCATTGTGTCTTTCTCCCTCAGTGTATATAACCATGTTATTTCAGTCTTTCTTCGCGAGTTCGTCACCGTTGGTTTGCTTCTGTGGTCTAAATGATTTTTCAGAGTATCTGTTTCCTAGTTTTTGTTATCCCGAGTCTTTCTCCTGTCTTTGTTTTATTTTTGTATTCTGTCTTTGTTTTCTTTTCTTTTTGTTTCTCTTTACACCTCCCTGGTTTTTGACTTCTGCCTGTGTTCTCGCGACCCTGATTTTGGACTGTGATTTTGTACTTCTGCTGTGCCTTCCCGGTTCTGACCCCAGCCTGTTCTGTGACTACTCTTTGGACTCTGTTTTGTACCGTTGCCCTGTCTTCCCGGATTTCGACCCTGCCTGTTTTGTACCACGGATTGCTGCCTTGCCCCAATATTAAACTTCGGTTTTTCTACTTCCCGTCTGCTATTGGGTCCTGTTTCCCACCTACCCTAACAATCAGTCAAAGAAATACACCCAATTGATGATGGTTTTGCATAAAACTCTGCAATAAAGTACAAAACCCCTTTGGCTAAAATATACTAAGCCACGGGATTGGTACTCCAGAAACTGGCTGAGTTTCACAACGCCAAACTGAACACTGCCGAACTACTTGTGATGAAGTGTAGAAAAGCACAAGTCGGTTTAAAAATGTAAAAAAATCATGTAGACGTATGAAAGTTCTAAAGTACTTTTTCTTGAAGTTTAAAGGCATAACGATTTTTCAAACCAAAGTTTTGTGAAATACAATTAAGCATTAAGCAAAACAGTTTACCAGCACATTGTTTATGGTGTGACATCAAGCTGCAATACATGTTAGGGAATTAGGTCGGAGTTTCCAACGTAATTTACGAAGTTTTAACTCGGCGTTTTTGGCTTAATTCTATAGACTTCACCCCTAGTGGTTGAGACGTATCCGTCTCAATTACAGTATTCATGTTTGTCTGAAATTATAAACTACAGCTTTAAGAAAACCCCGTAAATTTTGATGCAGTATCTTTTAAAAGGGTAGCCTCTTGCGAAAACCTCAGCTTCTCCAGTTACACTGCAGGGCAATAAAGTAGGAGGTTGCTATTAATAGCCCAAAGCACTTACGACCCTCCTCTGGCTACAGCCACAGACTGTAAAATGCACCGTTTATACACGCTAAGAAAATCATGTTCACGTATAGAAACAATAATATTTTTTTAAAACGTTGTACAAATGAGCATTCGCCGTTTTCCCTTGCTTACTGTACTATATACAGTACCTGATGCACTTTCGGTTTAGAAGACACCTCATTTTTTTCTCCAAAATCTCTCGTAACCAAGTACTTACCAGTATATTCAGCTACAGCTGTTTTCTGATGAATCCTGAAAAGTTTATCTTGTTACATTTCGCCAAGGTTCCGTACAGTCGGCATTTCAACAGCGACCACCCGTCGGGCTGAAATACGTTGCTGTTCTTGTGTAAATACACACGCGCTTTCGTACGTTCTTTTTTAAATGTATTTAAATATATTCGGCGATGTATGTTATGGTTATTATATATATACTGTATGTGACTATTCTGAAATAAATGTATTCTGTATTCTTATTTATACAGCTTCTTCTTCAGTTCGAACTTAAAACCATGGATATGCAGGGAATATTTTTTTAGATATTTACATTTAAATAAAACTAGTAGAAACCAGGTGGAAATTGCCTCTGAAGGGCCAAAGTAAATAGAGTTAAAAACCACTTTCCCAGAAGGAATGGATATATCTTAAGGATATTTAATCAAAATATTGTGGTGAGCAGATTATTATATATCTTTAAATTAATAAAATGTATAATTTAATAATTTCCGTAACGCCCGCATTACCGCTAGGGGGCGTTTGGCAGCAAGAGGTTAAAATCACTAGCCACCACAGTTATTTGTGTGTTTCAAGTTTATTTAAAATATTCCTGTATTTAGCTTTTCACATAATAATAACTGTGTAAATTCAGTTAAAACAGTTAAACAGTCACAGAGACACCCCACAAGATTTACCCCACACACAACTCAGTGCAGGAGAGATACATATCACAATTTCATAAATCATGCATGAGTCGTGTTGCATGAGCTTGTGGCACTTTTTTTGCAGTTTTCCTATCTTACTAGCCTACATAACAGCTTTGATAGCCTAGACGCTACTGCATCTTTGTGGTTTGTGCATTTTTGGATCATACAGTTCTGATGCAGCTACTTGCTTTTCCCACGGCCGAATAGCAGAGAGAGAGAAAATGTGATTTATGCCATTTAATTATGTTGGAAACATTTGGGGGGGAAAACGTATTAGACTAGATTTCCCATAGGCTATCATTAACCTTATATGCCCGCATAGGCTACCTTCGAAAAGGTGAAAAAGCCGTATTTTATACGGACAAACTGTATGCGTTGACAGATGTGAAACTTGCGGGGGAGCCCCAACAAACTGCGCTATACCATCTGGCTAAGATAAGTAAACTGGCAGATGTTAAACAAACACATTTTAACCCGGTAATTCTCAACTAGGCTACAATGCATTTCACTGGCTTACAACCATACTAATAAAGGGGTAATAAACACCTGCTAGCTAGCTAATGCCTCTTTTTTGACACAAAATGCGGTGGCACGGCTTAATTACATTTTTGTTATTTTAAGCAATAGGATATATGTGATTTATGAAATGGAGGCAAGATACTCGGCTTTATAATTAAAAATATTTGATTTAGTGTTTATTACCCCTTTAAATGTAACCATAGTTAGGCTAGTTTATGCTAAAACTATGACTGACAAGAAACACTGTCGTGAACACAACAGGTTGCGTTTTGCGATAGATTTTCATCGCAAATCTGTATACGTTAGATACTAGCTACAATATAGGCTAAATAAAACTAGCTATATTTTAATAAAATAAAATTATTTTGGGGATTCCTTGTCGGCTCAAGTTTCAATCGTAGGCCTACTGACAGCGAATTTCGGGTTGGTAGTCTAAGCCTTTGTTGTTGACCCCTCAACCTCACTTTCGATGGCCGCCACGTGAATAAGGTCCATTGAATTTGGGCTTGAACCAAAGATTTTAGATGTATGACAAGATACGCAACTGGCCCTTTTCCCCATTGGATTTCTTTGTCTGCACAAGAGGAAGTGATCAGGCATGCGCAGTAGTATTTTCAGTTAGCAGAAATGCATATCATTGATTGACACCACTCAGAACCAATGAGAACTGGGTGGGCAAACTGTGGGCCAATCAGATCACAGGGTGGGCGAGTGATGTTCTTAACTATTTCACTACGTTATGCCAGCCGGCTGATGACCGACCGTACAAAATGTAACAAGTAACGAAAATAGAAATGTATTGGAGTAAAAACGACAATTTCTTTATAGGTGTAGTCGGGTAAAAAGTAAAAGATGCTAATATTTTTGATACTCAGTACAAAGTCGCTAATATACTACTTAAGTACAGTAACAAAGCACATGTACTTTGTTACTTACCACCATTGCTCATCAATACCGTGAAACCGCAATATTTTTCAGGATGGTTATCATACCGTCACAAACTCATCCCCAATTGCGACACATACGATATGCCAAAATTATATTTTGTGCAAGAAATATTGTATATCTATATAATATCGTGTGCGATATATCGCCCATTCCTACGCTAGCATATAGCATAGCTTGTTACTCCCTTCCGTCTTCTGTGGTGGCACACTCCACTCGGGGAGATGCAACCTCTTGGGCACTGCTTAAAGGAATCCCTTTATCTGATGTACTGTATGTGCTACTAGATGCATGTTGCTGCACCCCACTAAGTGGGCTCTGCTGTACTTAGCACTGCCCTCCTATCCCCAAGTTTTTGGTTAGGGGTTTATTATAAAATACAGACGTTTTCTGTTTTCTTTATTTCATAACATGTTCTAAGGCAGGGGTCACCAACCTTTTTAAACCTGAGGGCTACCTTAAGATTCCCAAATGGCTTGAGGGCTACCAGCTCAAAACATATGTATAAACAAATCAAAAAATCAAAAAAGCGTGCAATATTCACACAAAAAACTATATTCATAACTTTTTGACAAGTATTTGTAAATGAATGTATTTATGTTTCATTGTCAGTGACATTTATTTTGTGCAAATGAACATGTCACAATTTCATTCAACAAAAAACAGAACTCAAATTGTTTTTTCCCAATACATGAGATTGTGTCAACTCCAACTTTGAATCTGATTTAATCAATGAACAATGATCAATTGACCAGGTAACATGGTGTTTTACTAAAACACTGTTCAGTCTTGTCTGTCAGTTAGTGAGAAACCTGGCATTCCATTTTGTCCACTAGTTTGCTGTATTCTGGTGTATAGTTTGACACTGCCACTCTCAGTGACTCCTGCAGATGTGAATCAGTTAGGCATGTTCGGTGTTTATTTTTTATAAAGTTCATATTGGAAAAGGCTGATTCACAGAGATAAGTGGATCCGAAGAGACAAGCAACCTTCATAGCTGCTGTGCAGATAGATTTGTACTTTTCCATGTCCACTAGGTTCCAAAAGTTTGGGTTACTCAGATGTGCTTTAAGGTACAGGTCATTTTGCAAAGTTATTATTTCCATTTCCACCTTCCCTGCATCCAAGGTGAAGGTTGTACTTAGGTTCTCAGCTGTGCCTGTAATGTCCACTGACATAAAGGGATTTGAAATGAATGACACACATGGCTCAATTTGCTCAAAATCACAAAATCTGTTCTCAAACTCTTTCTTCAGTCTGTTAATCACTTGGCAGTATTTTTCTACAGCTTTATCAAAAGCCACAGATGCAGAAACATTGTCACTAAGAACTTTTTGCACAGAGGGGAAGTGCACAACACTTTTTCTTTGCAAATGCGCAGAGAAAATGTTCATTTTAGCTTTAAAAGCTTTTACAGCACTTATCATATTTGTGACAGTCTTACCTGTGCCTTGCAGCTCACAGTTCAAATTGTTCAGTTTTTCTGTGACGTCTGTTAAAAAGGCAAGGTCAAGCAACCACTCAGTGTTGTCCAAGAGGGAGGTGTCCTCTTCTCTGCTCTGCATAAACTCCTTTATTTCACCCAAAAGTGCCAAGAAACGTTTCAAAATCCGCCCTCTGCTGAGCCATCGGATTTCTGTATGCAGCAACAGGTCTCCATATTCTGCGGAAAGCTCCTCCAAAAGCACCTTAAATGTCCGGTGTTGTTTGGCTTTAGCGCGAATGCTATTGATGATTTTTACAACGGGGGTCATTACATGGTCAAACCCGGTCACTTTCGCGCATATCGCCTGCTGGTGGATGATACAGTGGTAGTGTAGGAAAGGTGGAAAGTCTGGGTCATTCTTGCAATGCGCAATGAAGCCCACGGCATCCTACCATTGCCGGTGCACCATCGGTAGTTACCGACACGAGCTTCTCCAGCGGCACTTTTTTCTCCACGAAGAAAGTTTTTATCGCGTTGTAGATGTCCACTCCTCGTGTAGTTGTCCTCAGCGGTATCAGCGTGAGGAGCTCTTCTTTAGTGGATAAATCGTCAAATACCATGCGAATAAACACCATTAGTTGAGCTGTACTGCTGCTGTCCACAGACTCATCACATTGGATGCTGAACCATCGGCATGTACTTAAGTCCTTGTCCAGCTGCTCATTCAAGTTTTCGGACATAGCAGACACTCTTCTGGTCACTGTACTTGCCCCAAGTTGTACTTCAGCCAGACTTGAGATAACATCGGACCCATTTTTATCGTCTTTAAAAACAGTCTCTGCGATTATCATCAGAGCCCCCTTAACAATCTCTCCATCAGAAAACGTCTTCTTGTTTTTAATCAAATAATGTGTAGCTCTGAATGAAGCTTCGGTTGCCTTTTTGGCCTTCTTCAGCGGTCTTGTGAAAAAGGTCTGCTGCTTGGTCAAAGCGGCCTTTAACTCACGCGCTTTCTCCGCCCGAAGCGCAGTCTTGGGGGGAAAGTTTGTGTTTAAGCTGCCGTGAGTGTTTTGATAGTGTCTCTCCACATTGTGCCGCTTTGAAATCGCCACCGTAGCTCCACAAATAAGGCACACACACTTATCTCGTATTGATGTAAAAAAGAACTCCTCTTCCCAGTCTTTGTTAAAAACATACGTTTTTTTTCTCTTCTCAGCCATGTTTTTTAGCGCGGTATAATCTTGATGTATTAGCTAGCAAAAGCGGGGTTAATTGTCATGCGCAGGTGACTGGTGAACTATGACCTCGAACTATACAGATGCATATTGTTTTGATATCTATATATATATATTTTTTAGATTAGCACCTAAAAATTCGCATATGTGAAACTTTCAATAGAATTTACATAAGGCGCAGCATTTGTTTTTTGCGAACCATAAGGGCGACTTGCTATTTTTAGAACAAGTCCCACGGGCGACTGAGAAGGAGCCAACGGGCGACCGGGTGCCCGCGGGCATAGGGTTGGTGACCCCTGTTCTAAGGGAACCAGCATACTCTGGTATTGTCATCCCATTAGTATGTGACTATCATAGTACCTATATGAAATAGAATAACGGTTACTATGAACTGAGGGACTATGCTAGTCCCTAATCCAGCTGTCGATTTTCTTGTAGCCTTGTAATGTGGTGTGTCCAGGTATGTATAGGGGGTGGGACTGGGGACACACCTACTCCTGGGATATCCCATTAGTATGTGACTAACATAGTCCCTCAGTTCATAGAACCGTAACCTTCCTTATGATCAGCCCTGTCTTACTGGCATGTTTTGTGCATCAACGTGGCTCAGATGTTCCAGTATACTTTGTGGACATGTCTTGTTTCTGGATAGTCGAACAGGTCAAGTGGGCCAAGCCTTCACCTTTCCAAGCAACCTTTGGAGGTTGAGGTAGAGGTATTCCAAACATGATAGCCAAATGTAGTGCTCAGATAGATTGCTGAAAGTTAATAAAAAGCTTTTGTAAGCACAGGGCACAGCTTTATGGGCAGCTTTTTATTCAAATTTTGCTGTGCAAGGGGCACAGAAAGGAAATCTACCGTCATTCTGAAGCAATTAATTTGTTCATGTTTATTGTGGGCCAGCATGTCCCAAAATTCTAGACAGAGCTAAATGAACGTACCATTGATAACATAGCAACAATGATCTTGGTCAGTCCTCGAGATTGATTGGTGATAAAAAAAAACTTTACGACACATTATATAGTTTATTGATTCTAATGTCAATCTGCACTTCATGTCAATGAGAGAGCCTACAACCAAATAAGTGGAGGCTCAGCTAAATGGATGAAGCCCCCAGCATATGGCCCAAATCATTACCAATAAAATAAAAATAGTATACCCAAAAAACTAAATATTTTCTTCAGCGAAACAATCGTACCATAGGTAGAATTGCTATTTTACATTGTTTTGTTACCTCAACATGTTTTCTGTCGGCAGATTTTCCTGCCGTATAAGCAGTTTCAGGGGTGTGTTGTGTGACAGGAACTGGGGGATTAATTCAGAGTCATGCGTGCTCGCCGTGTCATTTCACGCGCACCTGCCTTCATCTGCCGTGCTTCAGTGAGCAATTGGAGGGGAATTCTCACCTTAACAAACTCCGATGAGGGACAGCACTGCCGTGAGCTGTTAATCACTCACCAGCACATGGGGCAGAGGCTCATATTCTGGGCTTCAAATTGCCCACGCTCTGCATTTACTTCCAAATGGCCACTTTTATGGGAGTGAAAAATTCCCTTGCATCTCCGTGGCGATTTATATGGTGCTGATGGCCCCAGTGTGCAGAGGAGCACCCAGCATGTAGGAGCTGGAGGCAGCTGAGATTCATCTTGTGACTGGCCTGGCATTTTTGACACACATTGGGGATAAATTACCACTGCGATTTCATGTGAGGAACGCCCAGCCCTTTGCACAAATATGAACCGCGGGTGTGCATGAATGAACAAGCAATAACACATTCGTTAAACAATATCCTGGGTCTTAACCAAGTGATAAGGTACAAATCTCTCTTAACCTTAGACTGCTCGAGATGGGCATTAACATGAAAAATATAATTATATTATACAACGCACAAATGAGGTTGGCTATTAAAGTACAAACTGTTTATACCGTGCAGTCCAGGAGTATTTGGATAGTGACATATTTTTGTTGTTTTGGGTCTACTCCAGCACATTGGATTTGAAATGGAATAGTGACTATGACGTTAAAGTGCATACGCAGTCCTCGGATTTAAGGAGACCAAAAGTAATTACACAAATTAACAGAAACTTAAATGGAGTGTAGATATATTGCATATACTTTGCATGCCATGACGTCCTGATGTCTGTGACCAAAGAAAATGAAAAGATATCTTATATCTTGATATCTTATTTTCTGGTGCTCTTACAAGCGATACTATAGCCTCTCTGCATTTGAATGGATCTCTATGGGAATTGGGGGGTGGGACTAGATTTAGCTGTAAATTATGCTGGAACCGTAAGGAATACATGATTGGTAAAATGGCTGTAAGTCATCAAGGGTCTGAGGTATCAAACGAGCCTCAAACCATCACTCTGCTGCCAGATATGCAGTAGATCTGGAGGGATCACTTTAAGAGTGATCCTGACTATATATAGAATAGAATAACTTTTATTTTCCCGTTTGGGAATTTCAGTTGTAGCCCCAGCAACAACAAAAAGACAGAGACAGTGGGGCAGACCCACAGCACACAAACAAACATATCAAATAAAGACATTCAATAGAATCATTTCATTAATCAAGTGAATTAAAGTGGAATACAGCCATGCTGCCATGATTAAAAATAGCCCCCGCTGTCCCGAGATGTCCAGTGGCATTAAGCAGTCCAACCCACAAACTGCGCCTCCGCGACTTTCCTCCATACACACAGTGTTGCGGTCTCTGTACACCGTCGAAACGGATCCACCGAACTGCGTCAACCTTCCCAGTCGTCGCCTCACTCCTCCCCCGCATTATCTTCTCCTTCTCCATTCCCTGGTTGCCTTTTGAAGATTTCCTGCACTCCTGGATCAGTCCATCTTCAACTCCGGTGAAGAGCGATGGTAATCTTTGTTGCTGCAGATCCAACGGACATTCCCGAGCATATTTTGCAAATGCGTCTCCATGGTGACGACCACAAACAAAATTATATTGACTAGACAATTCGTCAATATTATAAAAACGAGCAGCAGGAGTGCCCTGAAAAATCTCCAGCCCGCTTCCCCATCCCACAACAGACACACAGCGCATGAAAAAAACAAAAGACAAAAGCCAGACACAACAAAATACATTAAAATGAACAAACACAAACACGAGAGACAGCTGGATTACGTCACCATTACAGCGCCACATGACGTCATATATATACACAGTATACAGTGCATCCGGAAAGTATTCACAGCGCTTCACTTTTTCCACATTTTGTTCTGTTACAGCCTTATTCCAAAATTGATTAAATTCATTTTTTCCCTCAAAATTCTACACACAACAGCCCATAATGACAATGTGAAAAAAGTTTTTTTGAGATTTTTGCAAATTTATTAAATAAAAAAATAAAATTTCTCATTTACATAAGTATTCATACCCTTTGCTTTAACGTATTTTTAAAGTATCATATTTCATATTTGGTCGCATATCCTTTACATACTGTTACTTCCTGAAGTCTGTGACCATCAACATCAAAAAACTGTCGATATCTTATTTTCAGGTACTGTTACAAGCGATACTATAACCTCTCTGCATTTGAATGGATCTCTATGGAAATTGGGGGGTGAGACTAGATTCAGCTGTAAATTACACTGGTACAGTATGGAACACATGGCTGGCTAAATGGCTGTAAGTTATCAAGGGTCTGAGCTATCAAACGAGCCCCAAACCATCACTCTGTTGCCAGATATGGAGTAGATGTGGATGGATCACTGCAAGGGTTATTTCTCCGGACTCTTTTTCCTATAGAACTCTATGGGGAAAAAAGTCAGGAGAAACAACCCTTAAAGTGATCCATCCACATCTACTCCATATCTGGCAACAGAGTGATGGTTTGGGGCTCGTTTGATAGCTCAGACCCTTGATAACTTACAGCCATTTAGCCAGCCATGTGTTCCATACTGTACTAGTGTATGACTTAACTGCGAGTTAATGTTCATTAATTGATGATACATTAAGTGTATAGTAATCACATGAACTAACAATGCCTTGATCATTTATTAATATTGAGCCATACAGAGTTCATGATACATCATGCATTACTTCATGCATTAAATCATGATGAAAGAAAGATGAAAGAAAAGAGTCATGCATTAGTTGAGGCATGAGGTGTGTTCCCTTATTGTAAAGTGTTACCAATATATGTATACATACAGTCAGGTCCATAAGTATTTGGACAGTGACACCAGCACATTGGATTTGAAATGGAACAGTGACTATGAGGTTAAAGTGCAGACTTTCAGCTTTAATTTGAGGGTTTTTACGTCCATATTGGGTGAACAGTGTAGCAATTGTAGCTATTTTTATACATAGTCCCCCCCCCATTCTAGGGGACCAAAAGTAATTGTACAAATTAACATAAAGTTATCATATTTAATATTTGGTTGCATATCCTTTGCATGTCATGACTTCCTAGTGGCTCCAACAACATCAAAAGACTCTTGATATCTTATTTTCAGGCACTCTTACAAGCGATACTATAATCTCTCTGCATTTGAATGGATCTGTATGGGAATTGGGGGGTGGGACTAGATTAAGCTGTAAATTACACAGGAATGGTATGGAACACATGGTTGGCTAAATGTCTGTAATTCATCAAGGGTCTGAGGTATCAAACAGTATATTTGCAATGTAAACTTAAGGTGAATTGTCTGTTTCGAATGAAAGTCACAGCATTTCATTAAAAAAATGTGACGTGACATAGCAAACAACACGTGCAGAGAAGTTTATGAAAAAGCATGATGGGGTTGGAGCCAAGTGACAGCAGCAGCGAAACCTCTCTGCCTCGTCCTACCCAGTAAAATGAGGACTTAGTCCCGATAAATGGGGGCACATTGACATTGTGGAAATGGTTTGGTTTCTGAAAATTAGGCATTGCACAGAAAAATGTAATATGCAAGCGGTGCAAATGGTATGTTACTGCAAAGGGTGGAAATGTGAGTAACCTTGTTCAATCAGTTTAAAAAAACTTATTTAATTTTGCTGGAATATTTTGTATAGTAACATTTTCAGGTTGCACATTACAGTTTTTTAGTGTTTGCTACCCAATTTTTGAATGCAATTCAATTTTTCACACCGTTTTGTTTAATAAAAATAATTAAATGTATTTCTGCATTTTGATTGATCCTTATTTTTCTACAGTTACAGTATATTTCAGTTCTACACATCAAAATAATGTCATACCGTCAATAATATGAAAAGAAATCATAATATGATATTTTGGCCATATTGCCCAGCCCTAGTTCTCGGCAGAAAAGTTAACATTAAATACTATTCATACCCAACAACTGTTTTTGAGTCTACTCTGCCGTATCCTTTTCAGAGATCCCAATTGGGAGCTATCCTTCATGACAGGGATACATAATTTATGCACCTTACCATCAATGACCTTCTATTTATTTATTTATTTCCCTTAGAGCTACTAACAGACAGGCTGCAGCTTGGGCTGAGTTGTTCAGCTCTCGTCGTTAGCCACTGACAGCCTGAGGCTGGAGGGGTTAGGCAGCCCTGAATCTGCATGAGTCTGGGCAGAGATGGATCGATAATGGGAGTGACGGGCCTTCTCAGCAGATTAAGGCTTTAGCACATCGTGTTCTCGATGCTTCCAACGACAGGCCATTTGAAATACCATGAAACCAACTTTTATTTGATAGTTCTGTAAGTGGTGAAATTGTGAGCGTGCCATGATTTTAGGCCCTTCCGAATACAGACAGTCCACACATAAAGCTATAGTAATATAGCAGTGTTCATTTTAGAATGCATGCAAGCCAGTCAATAGGAGAAGCACACTTCACTGTGTATAATACAATCAATTTGATTAAAATAGTGGCAGTTGCTCATTACTTATAATTCCATATTTACCTGTAAATATAATGGCATTATAACCTGCCAGGGTCTGAAAAATTAAACAGTGCCCTCTTATGAAAAGGAGAATGTCCCTCAGTAGTATGATGGTTAGGGAACAAGTTAGCTTGTAACTCAAAGGTTGCAGGTTTGATTCCCAGCTGTGGTACTGGACTGTACCCTTAAGCAAGGCACTTAACCTGAATTGCTTCAGATAAACATCCAGCCGTATAAATGGAATGTATGTAAAAATGCAATGCCAAAATGTACATATAGGGCTCTATTTTCAAACCGGCGCAAGGGGACGGTATAGTCAAACGCAAGCTTGTTGACAGCATCAACGTCTTAAAACTGGCGCTATGGCGTTTCTCAGCAATACCGCTAGGATCAACAAATTCTCAACATAACATCCTTTCGCTTGCGCTGCAGTGGGATGGGTGGCGCTGTCTGGGGCGTGTTCTAAAATACTTTTGGCGCAGTGACAATTTGAACCAACGAAAACCCATTGCGTTATGATCATCTAGAACCACCTCTTAGCGGCAACACAATAGACTCTGGCAATTTGGCAACGTAGTTCTATGTAGTGTCTATAGGTGATGCCAACATTACACTTCCATTTAATGAACAAATAGCCTATAATTATTATTATTATTATTATTATTATTATTATTATTATTAATTAATTTTAATTTAAACTACTAGAATAAAACAGGACAGCTTACAAGAAACTTGCGATCATGTAGGCCAATAGCCTATAATATATAAATTACACATTGGCACAGTTGAATCATAAGCCTACCACTACACAATACACAGAAAGGATATCCCAGATAGCAAGCGAACGTTGAATCGACTTAGATTCAATGTGGAATGCCGACGTTGATTCAACATCAATTTGCTCATCGAGATCACGTTGAATCAACGTCAGAATACTGACAAATATTGAATAATCAAGGTTAAATATAGCTAAACGTGATGTTTACAAGTTGTAACGTTTGTCGCCATCACTGACTCACTCCATTAGCTAACTGAACTAGTTAGTAGCCGATAATGTCAGTAACTGTAGCCTAAATAATTCGCCTAACGTCATATTGCTTTGCCAGCTATTTGGTAGGCCTAGACATTAATTACTGAACACGTAATAAAATTGATAAAAATACAACTTAATTGCAGTGAGTGTACTGTGGGCGAAAAAATAATCAATTTAGATTATTATTCAATATTTGTCGGTATTCTGACGTTGATTAAACGTGACCTCGATGAGCAAATTGATGTTGAATCAACGTCGGAATTCCACATTGAATCTACGTCGATTCAACGTTCGCTTGCTATCTGGGATACTTTCAGCGGGTGTCCTTCCTCAACTATACGGACAATGAATGCAGTAAAAAGTCAAAACTCACATTTTTTCTCAAGTGTGGGTTCCCCGGGGTGCTTGGTGCTATCGACTGCACGCACATACAAATCCGCGCACCACCCGAGCATGCAATAGTTTTCGTCAATCGCAAAGGAACACATTCCATCAATGTCCAGGTGACATGCGACAAAATTAGCTTGCCCCACCTGCACCAGTGGTCGCGGTCCCCATCACAGCCAGAGCAAAGAGAAATCAACTGGCTGAGCGGTTTAATAGGGCTAGATAAATGGTAAGTATCGGATCAGCTTTTAAAATGAACATTTCAATGCATGTTCCCACGTAGAATCATACACACATCCAAGTTGACGGTCCAGTGCGTTTGGGTTGCTCATTATGAAATTGCATGGAGCGATTGTGTTCCAACTGGCTTTTTTTTTAAAGCATGAGAACAACAATTTGATTGGCTACCATAGAGACACACCTTGGACATTTAAACCCAGCCTTTTAGCAATACCGCCATAAGGTGCGCCAAGATTGCCGTCATGAAATTACCAAATTTCTCGCCGACACGCCCTCAGAGCGATACCGCCAAGCGATTACTCTTGCGTTCACCATTGCGTTTGGTTTATTAAAATAGAGCCCATAATGTAAATGACCAGTTTAGGTTACTATTATCACCTATTTACTAAAGCAGACTGAAAAGATAATTTCCCTCTGCCCTTTCAGTAGAGGGAAATAGAAGAAAGATTTATTTGGGGTGGCATTGTTGTTTGTATTTGATGTATTTTACACTTACCTTTATTTTCAGTTATAACAAGCTTGGTGACTAGTTTGTTAGCCAGATTTACCTAACGCCACTAATAGAACTAGTGTGGTAGATGTAATTTAATTGAAGCCATTTTGTTTGTTTGACAACCGGGAAATTGTAACATTAAATCAGGAAGAAAACTAACACCCACCAGAAAGAGTATTGAAGGAGGGGATAAAATACAGATGGCTGACTGGTAATTTAACATAGCTTGCAGATAAAACATCTCTACTGTTGGCCTTGTCTGATACTTGGATAAACACAAGCTTCTGTGACCTTAATACTATTAACTGGGCTAGAAAGCAACAGACTAAATCCAAAGAGCACATAAATCCGGACGTTAAATTGAGGACGCTAGAATAGACCAAAACTGAAAATGGGATGTTTCTAAATGAAGGTGACTGCATACAAGTGGTACAACACTGTGAAGTCAGGGCTATTCTTAAGGTACTCACATATAATATGGAATTTTTAAGGCCACAATATCTTTGGACTAACTACAACAGTGATCTTCATTCCTGGTCCTAGAGGGTCGCAGGGTCTACTGGGTTTTGTTGTTACTTGCAGGCTTGGGACAAATTCTGAATTGAATTGTGAATTTCATAGTAAATTCGCATTCAATTAATGAATTTGGATTTTAATTGGCTCCGCTCACAGGAAACAGAATCTGAATTTGAGTTTCAGGAAGTAGAATTGTAATTCATGAAATTCATATATTGTACTCATGTATGAACTCATGATGATCAGATGCAACCAGTTTGAATGAATGACAGGGTCCTCACAGTCATGCAAAAGCTGGGAAATGTCATTTGGAATTGTGTTTTCCAGACCTGGCAATGTATTAACCCTTGGGTTGTGTTCATTCCATCTTTCTATTGTTTGTGTTCCCGTCCTAAATCGGGCGGTCAATTTTAACTGTTTATAAAGCCATCATAACCCCTATGGAAAAAGAATATGCTGCAGTATATTGTAAATATATCAAAATTATCTTCACAATATATTTATAATATACTGCAGTATATTACATTTCCATAAGGGAAAGCATAAATTAGCACCTAAATTATGTGTTACACCTTTTAACCAACTTCATTCCCAGTCATTATGGCAAGTCTTACATTTCTTTTAGGAATTTATGGTCAATAGACCTCATTTACCTAAAATTATACTGCACGTTTTTTAATAAAATAACAATTTATGTTATATTTGGACTTTAGTGAAGACCAGTGGAAAACAAATTGAGTGATTATCACAGACTGGTCTCTGTCAAAGTTTAGCCAAGACACTTGATTTGAAACCATTTGATTTTTTTTTTTTATAATCCCACATAAGGACTTCTGTTGTGTTTCTGGTCAAAACTGACCGATGCAATTATTTTGAGAAAGAACAGTCATAACATCAAAACTTATGTCTAAATGAACATTTCTGACCCAACATGGGTTGAGATTCATGTCTCTCACTCGAACATTTCATGTGAAAGGTTGCAAAATCGCTATCCGGTCAAAATGGACTTAATACCAGAATCAAATTCCTGAAGAACAAATCTAGTATTCACCTCAATTAAAAAATTCTAATTCTGCTTAAATCTTTTTTTTTAAAATATTGGGACTATGTGGTCATCCAGTGTCCAACAGATTTATAAAATATCTTATGCCTGGTGCACACTACATGACTTAAAATCCTCACCGATACTGAAAATGTGGCGGACAGATTTCACAGATTTTTTTTGTCTTTCAGTCATCAGAATGCGCACACTAGACAATTTGGCCAAGACAGAGCATCACACACTTAGCGTTTATACTCATGATCACAAGTCCTGGGGGGTATTGCACAAAGCAGGATTACGGAGTTAGCTGGTTAACTGCACTGAATAAAATCGGGAAAATTTAAGTAAAAAGAGCTGATTCGGATTTTACTCAGTGCAGTTATCCAGCTAACTCAGTAATCCTACTTTGTGAATAACCCCCCTGAGCACCTACGATCTCCCTGAAACTTGTGTGATCCAACGTGACCTTCGAGCAAAACAAACATTCTGCTTCACATTCAGCCCAGCTCTCATTGGCTATTGTGGGTTTCTGTTTGAGATTCCATAGCTGTTTCCCTCACACTACAGGTTTTTGAGTTGTAAATATGAGACGTTTGGAAAATAATTTTGGAAAGCATGTACATTTTGATCAATGGTCAAACTGTAGTGTATTTTGGCCCGGATTCACTGCTGGCCAACTTAAATTATGCGCTTAAGTGCCACTCCTGCACGGATTTAATGCCGGATGAGGTACGCCATATTCTAACCTGCGCTACGCGGGTGCGTTTCTCAAAATGTGGGTGGCACAGGGCATGATATTCTAATGACCTGTTTATTGTACCTGCCCCCTGGGTTGCCAGCTTTCTACAAAAACAATGTGTGTGCGGTTATACATTTTCAACATGTCAGTGACATTGCCTTTAATAACCACATTTGCCTTTGTAAAATCCTGCATCGTAGTTGCTCTTGCGTAATGGGGAAGGCAGTGAATGTATTAATCCGCTGCACTGATAAAATGATCATAGCTCCTATTGATGACTTGGATATACCCATCACTCAATCAAAAGATATAATCACTGGACAGTGGTTGTATGCAATATTATTAAGTAAACAAATACATCATTGGATTTGCTGGAAAAAAAAAGATGTAGCCCTATAAACTTTGCCCCTAGTGGTTGAGACGTATCCGTCTCAATTACAGTATTCATGTTTGTCTGAAATTATAAACTACAGCTTTAAGAAAATGCTGTAAATTTTGACGCAGTATTTTTTAAAAGGGTAGCCTGTACAGTAAACATTTCCACAGCGACCACCCGTCGCACTTAGGGCTGAAATATGTTGCTGTTCTTGTGTAAATACACACACGCTTTTGTACGTTTAAAAAAAAAAAAAGTATTTAAATACATTTGGCGACATATGTTATGGTTATTATGTATATACTGTATGTAACTATTCTGAAATAAATGTATTATGTTCAAATTTCTGAATGATACAGCTTCTTCTTCAATTCGAACATTAAACCATGGATGTGCAAGGAATATTTTTTGAGATATTGACATTTAAATAAACAGTAGAGAATAAATAAATAGTAGAGACCAGGTGGAAATTGCCTCTGGAGGGCCAAAGTAAATAGGGTGAAAAAAAAAAAAAAAAATTCTAATCTTTTTAAAACTATTTAACGTAATAAAGTCATGTAGCCTACGGTGGTGTAACACAATAGCCTATACAGTATGTGATGTCTTCAACTTAATTTCAACAATAATTTTGGTGAAGCTTTGCTGATACAAATTGTCTCTCTATGAAAGCAAATATAATCTAGACACTGTCTACCAATTAATCCATCTAGTGGATCTGGTCTGATATACCAGATGGTCAATCATAGCCTACTTGTACATATTTTTCTTTTTATGACAGCTCTTTGATAATAGTAAGTAGGCTAGGCAAAGCAAAATAAGACAAATATTATTTTCAAATAACATGCACTCATTCTAATATCGATTTTTGCGAAAGATACTGTATTTTTCATAATCATCTATTGGCGGTTCTAGACATACACTACCTTTTTTCCCAAACAAAGTTGCGTGGAAAAAAAATTATTAAGTGGAAACTCTGAATACGCGTATCTTTGCAGACGCCTAATTTTTTATCAAATCTCCACCCCGCACGTGTAATGCTACTGCAGAGATGCTTAAAACAGCTGATAAGTCTAATGTCTGAATCACAAATAGCTTAAGCTACATGGAATTTCGGGAGTAAGTCCCATTTGTGAGTGCTTATCTCAACTCTGAATCTGGCCCTTGGTACTTAACCCCTACGCGCATGCCCCCTAGTGGCCATGTCGACGGGCCAGGATTTTGCTCAACTCGGATATTAATTTCTCCTGCAACCAAAACTATGAGTGGAAACAACTCCGGGCCAGATTTACTAAAGGATTGAGACTGCTTTTCTGACGCAAAGCAGTCTTTTAAAAGTCGCAACATCTACATCAGATTTACTAAACGGTCGCAATGGGTAAAAATCGCTATTAGGATGTAATTTGCGGGGGTAAAGTCACTCTGCGACTTTCCTTTTGATGCATAGTTAAATGTGTTCATGCATATGTATACCTGGAGTGAAAGCCCTAAAACAAGGTGGAGATTACGTAAATTAGGCCAATTAAAGGAGAAGTTCGGTATTTAGCATGTTAAGCCCTGTTATAAGGTTATTTACGATCATATACAACAGTCCATATCAACATTTTGACAAACTGTGCAGTCTTGAGATATATTGCTTTTTGCTCATGTCACAGCTAACTTGCACAATGGATCTGGATGGGCATATAAAAAATCCTTCAAAAAACACCATAAACTCTCATTTTCAAAGACGGGAAACTCACCGAGTGGTCACTGGTGTCCGTTGATGTTCTGACAGAAATCGTTGCAAAGTATGCTTCGTATCGGGTTTTATTTATCATTTCATTAAATCCATTGACTTGGATAGACACCAAAGGAGGTTTAGATAAATACTTCCAGAAATACTTCTGAATTGTTTTGGAAAGTTTCTAGTTTTCTGTTGCTCACTAGCGGTCTTGTGCGCTCGCAGTGAAGGAATCAGTCGCATAAACGTACACTAATTTAGCAAAATGGATCCTTTTGAAGAGTTCGTACTAGCAAAGCAAACCCTGACCTGGTGACCCGGAAGCGACTCTTCTTCTTCTACGGTAGCCTTCAAACTCAGACAAGACCTCCCAAAATTGAAAATGAGACTATGGTGTTTTTTGAAGAATTTTCTATATGCCCATCCAGATCCATTGTGTAAGTTAGCTGTGACATCAGCAAAAACAATATATCTCAAGACTGCACAGTTTTTCAAAATGTTGATATGGACCATTGTATATGATTGTAAATAACCTTATAACAGAGCTTAACATGCTAAATACTGAACATCTCCTTTAAGTATTCCGTCTGATTTACTAAAACAGGCAATAATAGCGACTCTCCTCTTTGTGTGAGAGTTTTTAGGTCTCCTGAAAGCAGGCTGATATAGCCTAGCTCACAATGCATGAGAAGGCTGTCGGGCTGTAGGATGAATGCATCCTCTAATGCATAGCACTCGAAAGGAGACAGGATTTAAAACATGTTTCACACATGTTTCTATTAATCACTTCTCACTTTCAGATAAAGACTAATATGACATTATATTTGTATTATTGAAAGGACGCAAGACTTCTATTGAAGTCATCAGTCTTCTTCTTCTTCAGTTCACCCGTGTCTATTCCTCCCACTCCCACGACTTGCTGATTTTGCATATCTTCCACCTTTTGTTCTATCGGTGTTAACATGCTAATATTTCTTTAGTTGGGCCACCGCCTGCCACCGTCATTTTCCCGCATTATGTTGTAGAAAAGTTTTTCTAAAATCACGCCATCTTTTCTTTACATCCTCTACTGCTCATGAATAAATTTTGTATGTGATGTCATTCCAAAATTTTCTCCTATCCGCTATTGTTGTATATGCTGTAATACAGCGTTGTGTACCACATAAATTTAAGTTTTATTTTTCTTGTGCTTATATTGCGACTTGTGCCTACATGGTTTCTCCATATCCATTTATTAGTGCATTGTTATAGATGTCTCCTACCACATATTTATAGGTGTCTCCTACCACAAAAATTGCAAATGGGGGCGTTTCATTTCTTTGATTGCGTAATTAGGACCAGTGATAGTAAATTGGCTGGTTAATGTGGCGGTATCTGCAACCGCAAAAGGGTCGCAATATAGGTTACAGTTTTGCGCTGCGACTCTGTCCTCAATAAATCTGTTTATAGCCTGACAGGGCACAGAGTTCACGTTTTCCCCCTCATTTTCGTGCGCGGGTGCGATTTGTGCAGGTGAAGATTGGGACTTCACTGCGGACATTTGTGTCCAAAAACGCGGTTGTGTGCGGTGCACGTTTTAGGGAGGAGGATTATGTCCCTGGAGATATGATGGAGTATGAGGGGGAGACTGAAATGTGAAATATTTATGGAAGCTAAGTGATTGCTACTAGCTATCAATTAATGGAATAACGTTGCTTGCTGTGAGGCTATGTAGCTAGTTAGCTAAACCGAACGATCGATCTGGCATCATACCGATTGTTAGCATCAAGCAATATTTCCTCATACGTTTGGGGGTAATATGTGGCGGCATGACGTGTTGTATACATCTTATTAGGCAGCTCGAGTAACGTAACGTTAATTTAAATGGCGATCATGGACCGGGGAGGGGGCGATAAAACGTGTTACTTTATCATTTATAAAATGTGTCATATGGTACGTCTATGTTTTTCATTATACGTGTCTAAATTGTGTCTAAGTGTAGACCGGATTTCGCTTGTCAAAGCAATGACTTCTAGTGAAATAGATCCATTATCAACACACTGTTTCTCTTTGAACTTACAAATTAATCACGTATGAAAATGGTTAAATAAAATGTGTCATATCGCACGTCTATGTTGTAGCCTAGACGCCTTTTAGCCTGGCTAAAAAAGAGCTAAAAGAGATCTTAGATGCTTAGATGATGCTTACACAGATGACCAACACAGCCGATGTCGCCCGACATTATTAGGGACGACGAATGGACGCCATTTTGCTCAGTGGGATTGGACAGTCTCTACCGGGTTAGTTTGCCCGCTGTCACGTTAGATAGCTAACGCAAGCGCATTGGAAAGCGGATTTTCCAGCTCATCTGTCTCAACGATGCCGACATTACGATCCATTTTGCTACTAATGTTGCTTACTTTACCATTCACTGTAACGCCCGCTCTGTTCTCACTACATGATGTGACGTCACCGTTCGATTTGCCAGATTTGAGGTGCGCGTGGCCGATTTCATTACTAAAATAAGCATAGATAGAATTCTAAGTGTATTTAAAAAAAACAAAAAACATTTTAAATCCCATTGCTACATCATTTTCCCACATATTAATTCACTGTTGATAACCTAAAAGTTGCCCTTTAAAGTGTAAACGAAGCATGCTCAAGTTATATAGGCTAGCTACTGCAGCTTTAATGTGAAGTTGTTAATTAGTTGTTGTCACTGCACAATGAACACCCCTATACAGTTATTTAAAAATAAAGAATCTGTTCAGAAGAAGCAAGCTTTGCCTTACCATTTTTGAAGACAGTTTAATCTTTGGTCCAGGACGTCTTGAATTTTGGCATCAAGATGACTGCTAGTAGTTCTGGGTCTGCAAGGAGCTGATGCGGTTCTTCAAACCCTGTTGAATGGCATCAGCAGTGACTTGGAAAACTTTTTGAACTTTGGAGACCGCAAGCTAGCTAGCTATCTAACGTGCATGATTCCAATTCGGACCAGCAAATTAGCTAAAGCTCACACCGTTTGACTAATGGGGTGTCAGCTGAAATGAGCGTGAACTTTTTAGCCGATTTGAAATCACGCACTCTCGGGGTTAGCTAACGTTTACAGGGAAACTTTGCTAGCAATAACGTTAACTTACCTTGCCATGTTTTCTCAAATTTGAAGGTGTTTTTGAATTCCGAAATGCCATTCTTCCGCAGCAGACATTTCAGGCGATAAGAATGTCCTCTTACTCCAATATAATCGAACATATACCTTTTATATGGCCATGGGTAACGTTAAACATGCGATAAACCACCGACAGTTGAATTGCCGAACGGCATCTGGCGCCCTTTTGTTTTCAAAATAATTATTTTCTTCTTTGTTTTTTATTGGCGGTTTACATATCAGCTTTTGGTGCATTACCGCCACCTACTGGGCAGGAGTGTGGTCCTAAGATTTTATCTTCTTTCCCCAAAATGTACTAGCTACTATTAATATTGTAAGAGAAGTAATAAATATTATATATACATGTATATACATAATGCACATAAAACCTAATAATAACAATAATAATAATAAATAAATAAGTAAAACTCTAAATTAACTTAGAGCTAGTACTAAATTTATGTTGTGCAATTATAATATTGATAAAATACCAGTTAAACTGTTGAATTTTGACAGATTATTCTCGCTTGGTCTTTGGCTTACAAGCAAATTTCTCACCCCACAAATACTTCATTTGGAATAATATGGATATTTTGTACAAAATTAAGTAATTGTTTATTAAGACGTGGTATGATGAGAATATTATTTTGGTATGTCAATTATTGGATAACAAAGGTTAAATATCCATGTTACTCCAAAAGTATTTGCAACAGTATTTGATACTATTCCTTCTGGTGCGCTTGTGCTTTTAAGAAGTGACAACTTATGTCTCTTTTTGATAGCCTGTTGGTAGGAAAGGTCTTTCTCCTCTTTACATTATAATAATAACATACAAATCAGAGCCCTGTTTAAAAAAGATTTGGTTTCAATGACTTCTGTTACCTGTTAATGGAACTGTGGTTTTGACGGTATCAATTGGAGAAAATTATGGTTATCAAGACCCTTGATATCTTATTTTCTAGGGGTGTCACGATACCGATTCGAAATCGAAAATCGATCGAAATGAGCGTTCGATTCCGAACTTCGAAATCACAAGCTGGTTCGCGATTCTCCAAGTTTTTTTTTTTCTCTCCACCCCCGCCCCCCGCGCGCTCTTCTTAGCCATTCATGTGATGGGTAAAATGTAAAAAAAAGTAGCCTACTTGGCCATCTCTAATGTAAGCGTTTCCGACAAAACGAAACTTGACGCCTTCCACTGCATTTTGTTCGTCCACGCAGGCGTGCGTCCGAAGAAAAAAAAACAACGATATTTCAAAGAAGACACAGCTGCTAGTTAACGTTAGCTTACCGGTAGCCTGCTTTACTTTTCGACACACCATGGCCACTGCCGGAGTCGGAGATGGAGAAACAGAACTGGAAAATCCTCCTGCTTCCCTCAAGTCACCGGTGTGGCAACATTTTGCCTTCCCCGTGAGTTATATAAACAACGAACGCGTCAGTGACAAAAAAACGACAGTTTGTCGGCTATGCTACACGCGAGTACCATACACCATCTCAGGCAACACATCAAATATGGCAGGACACATTCGCAGGCATCACAAATAAATAGATTTGACTGGGAAAAAAACATTGACGCAGGCAACTCAAATGACAACCCAAATGACAGTTGTCAGGGCATGAAAAAAAACGTGTAAATAGTTAACAGCGTGGTACATGTTCAACTGTTTATTATTTCAGATATTAGTTTGTTAAAGCTCTTAACTGTTCAAAGAATGTGAACACGCTCATCTTTTTAAAGAAGAATTTGAAAATGTAAATGACCGTTGTCAGGGCATAAAACCAATGTGTAAATTGTTAATAGCGTGGTAAATGTTCAACTGTTTATTCTAGAGTCTAGTTTTGATAAAGCTCTTAACTGTTTAGGTGTGTTTAAATATTCTCATATTTTTGTTATAATTTATAATTGTTATTATTCAAATAAAAATTACTTATTGAGAAACAAGTATTTTTCTTTACAAATCAAGACTCAATAGTCTAACAATGGCATAGCCATTAGCTAGACTATAGTGCTGGAAAAAAAAAAAGTGCTGGAAAAAAATCGAAAATCGAATCAAATCGTGACCTTAAAATCGAAAGTCAAATCGAATCGCGGATTTGGAGAATCGTGACACCCCTATTATTTTCTGGTACTCTCACAAGCGATACTATAACGTCTCTGCATTTGAATGGATCTCTATGGGAATTTGGGGGTGGGACTAGATTTAGCTGTAAATTACACTGGAACAGTATGGAACACATGGTTGGCTAAATGGCTCTAAGTTATCAAGGGTCTGATGTATAAAACAAGCCTTAAACCATCACTCTGCTGCCAGAAATACAGTAGATATGGATGGATAACTTGAAGGGTTTCTTCTCCTGACTTATTTTTCCATAGAGTTCAATAGGAAAATTTGTCAGGAGAAACAACCCTTCAAGTGCTCCATCCATATCTACTGCATATCTGGCAGCAGAGTGATGGTTTAAGGCTTGTTTGGTACATCAGACCCTTGATGACTTAGAGCCATTTAGCCAACCATGTGTTCCACAGTTTCAGTGTAATTTAAAGCTAAATCTAGTCCCACCCGCTAATTCCCATAGAGATCCATTCAAATGCAGAGGTTATAGTATCGCTTCTAAGAGTACCTGGAAATAAGATATCAGGAGTCTTTTGATATCCTTTTATACAGTCATGATGGCATCACCTTTTTACCTGTGGCATACCTGTTTACCACAGAAGTTGTTTGAGAGAATGGCAAGAATGTGCAAAGCCGTTATCAAGGCAAAGGGTGGCTACTTTGAAGAATCAAAAATATAAGACTTTTTAAAAATTTGTTTAACCCTTTTTTGATTTTTGCATAATTGAATTTGTGTTATCTCATAGTTTTGATGTCTTTACTATTCCAAAATGTGGAAAACTAAAAATAATGGGAAAAAAACCTTCTATGAGTAGGTGTGTCCAAACTTTTGACTGGTACTGTATACAGAGGCATGTTCCTTACATTTATTGGCGCCCTGTCTGAGGATATTCTCTATATATTTGGTGCCCGTGTGAGGACTCTGATGATTCAGAAATCATATTACTAATCATCTTGCTCACTGCTACCAGATTTGTACGTATTCTCTACATTTATGGTGCCCGGGTGAAGACTGGTAAGATGAACATGTTTTATATCACCATTACTGCTAAATGTATATGTAAACACCTTGCATGAGTAATACTCTACATGTAGGAATATAGAGGCATGTTCCCTACATAAGCCAATTTCTGTGATGCCTACACCTGGAGTTATAAAGCCTTAAATAGAGCACCCCCTAAATAAGTGAGAATAGACCAAATCTGGCATCTGTGCGAAAGGGTTAATTGATCAATTAAAGCAGCCTATAACACAGTTAATTCACCACACCTGGTTTCTTGGGTCTGAATTGGTTGTTCATATTAAGGCGAAAACAAAAACTAGCATACCCTGCAGCCCTCCAGGACCAGGAATGAATATCACTGAACTACAGTGACTCATTTGCTAATTATATTGATTACACTGTGTTTACTAGTACACTACTCACAAAAAGTTAGGGATATTCGGCTTTCTGGTGAAATTTCAGGATGAACCTAAAATGCACTATAACCTTTACAGGTGAAATTAATTTGACCTTCTCTAAACTTTTGAATGCACATGTCCAACTATTCAATGTTTCAGTACTTTTTGCACAACTTGCTGTTCTCTAACAAGGAGCTGAACGGCAAAATTCACAACAGGTGTTTGATCCATGAATCGACCAATAAATTTCCTGGTTCAATTAGAATTGGTATTTAAACAGTCCTCTTCATCATGCTGTTCACATTTTGACATCATGAGACCAAGACGACACCTAACAATTGATCAACAGTACCTCGCCATTGCGAGGCTTCAAACAGGATGTTCTCAGAGGGAAGTGGCCACTGAGCTTAGAGTGTCACAGAGTGTCATCAGCAGGTTGCAACAGAGATACAGAGAGACTGGAAGAGTCACAGAAAGGCATAGAAGTGGACATCCTTTGGCCACATCCCACACTGATGACCGCTTCATTGTGAACAGTGCCCTGCGGAACCGGATGATGAATGCCACTCAACTCCAGGCACATTTAAGGGAGGTGAGAGGCACCCAAGTGTCACGTCAGACCATTCGAAACCGTTTACATCAGCGTGGTCTGCGTGCTAGACGACCTGCAAGGGTACCTGACCACACCACCAGGCACAGGCGTCATCGTCTTGCATGGGCCAGGGAGCATTTACGCTGGACGAGGGACCAGTGGACCTCAGTGCTGTTCTCTGATGAAAGTCGATTCACGTTGAGCAGAAATGATGGCCGCCAACGATGTTGGAGACGTCAAGGAGAGCGCTATGCATCAGCCACTGTTGTCACCAGACGACCCTTTGGTGGTGGCGGTGTTACAGTGTGGGCAGGTGTGTCTAGTCAATACAGAACTGCCCTACACTTTGTGAATGGTACAGTGACAAGCCCATACTACCTGAATAACATCATTAATCCAGTCATTGTGCCCCTGCATGAACAACACTGGCCTAATTTCATCTTCACGACAATGCTCCAGCTCATCGAGGTCGCATCATTAGGGAAAGGCTGCTGGAGACTGGGGTACCTCAAATGGAGTGGCCTGCACTTTCTCCAGACCTGAATCCCATAGAAAACCTATGGGATCAGCTGACTCACCGTGTAGAGCCTCGTAACTCTGTACCCCAGAACCTCAATGACCTGAGGGCCGCCCTTCAAGAAGAGTGGGATGCCATGCCTCAGCAGACAATAAGTCGACTTGTGAACAGCATGAGACGTTGTTGTCAAGCTGTAATTGATGCTCAAGGGCACATGACAAGTTATTGAGACATTGACATTTTTGTTGTGGTATACCCACCACTGTTGTTGGCTTTTGTTTCAATAAATTGTTTGAGATGAGGAAATCACCATTGCATGCTTCTACTTAAATGCCCTACTTTCATGATACGTATAATATCATTGTAGCGTGAACTTACATTTTCCATAAATTTCACCCGAAAGCCAAATATCCCTAACTTTTTGTGAGTAGTGTATGTCAAAAACAGACAGAACTACTTAATTTATTTTATTGCCATCAATGGTGATCATTAGTAAGATCAAATCAGAAATTCATGTAGCCCTCTTTGCATGGCAGATGGATAACACTTCAGACATAAGCTATCATTTACAGCTTTCTGTCATTGTTTGGTATGGGAGAATGTATAGGGAGGTGCAACTGTAGACCCAAAGATATTTGACCTTATATTTGAAATATTATTATTGGTGACCTTTTTCACATTCTGTAAGCCATTACATTTGTGGTTTACTTTTGTGGTTCCTGAGCTTAACATAGCTAAGCATTGGACAGCTGTTTTAAGAATATATGAATGTTTTTGGTGTGTTAATATTTTTTATTTAAAACTTTGTTGAAAGGATCAAAGAAAACTTTGACAGATCAGAAGCGCGTAAAACAACAGGTAAGTGTAAACAAAACAGCCAGTTCAGAGCTTCCCCCCCTCGATGAGCATGCAGCCCCTCCCCCCTCCTCAATACCCCCCAGCTGTGAAGCAGTTTTCTAATTCCACCAGTGAATCAGAACCAAGGGCCCTCCTCCCCAGCCCATCCTGAATGCAGAGGCTATGCTTTTGCCTTTTTGATGAATTATGACATCTCTGCGGATTTTTTACAGCGGAGAGCTTAAAGGGAGGCGGAGCTGCATATGTTTTCAAGGATGCCTTCTCTGACCCTTTAGAGCCCCTTCCTATTCACCATCTTCCCACACCACGCATTACCTGTCAGGGACTCTGTGGCCAGTCTGGTTCCCTAATGGCTCCTTTAGAAATCGCAGAACCTGCCTCCCCCTAGCGCCCAAAACACCAGAGTGCGCCCTGCCCCATCTGTCATTCTGCACCAGCACTATCTTCTCTGGAATCTCTGCAGCTATCATGGGTCAGAAGGTAGTGTGTTGTTTAAATCCATTTATTTTTAATGTTGCATATCAGCACTGCAGAAGGGGAGTTTTGTGGGCCCCCAGGGACAAAACACAAGTTCACAAGTTTATCGTTGTCACTGTTCATCTTTTTTTTATTCATGTACCTTGGTTCATCATCTGTCATTGTGAGTCATGGGACATTAAGACTTCATACAAAGGTGCTGAGAAGATGTGGGATCAGTGAGTTGTTATTAGGCTAACAAAGCTGCAGATATGCCTCTTCTCTTCCTTGCTGAGAAGCTTTGAAGACAGTCAGGCATACCACTGTCATACAGGTACATCAGGAACAAATCAAGACTATGATGTCATAAAATCAAGACCATTTACTGCTGGTTCAGAATTAACATTTGTAAAGGATCTCAACAGGAAAGAGCAATACAGCTCCATTATTTAATGGCAACAAAAGGAATGGAAGAATTGTTCTCCCTAGCTACTGTGAGCAGGTGATGTCATGCGATCAAAACAAGGTTAATCTAACACCCGAATAGCATTATGCAGTTCTATTTCAGTGAAGTGTCGTAGTTTTCTTTTTCATTTTTGAGAGCTATACTATCTTGTGGTCTTGGATGATTGATTCACTAGGCGTATTAAAATTCTATTTACACTCATGCTAAAGGAGCTTCCCCCGGATATGTTACAATGACAAATGTAGATTCCTCTGTGTTTAGCAGGAACAAGGCAAAACGAACTGAATAGAGCTGAAAGTAGCTTGTGTGGTTGTTTGTCGGGGGAGACATTGCTTAAAAGCTATTTGAGTCAGACTTTCCTTGCTGCAGTAATGGAAGTGTTCATAAGCCATATAAATAAGCATTATCACACACAAGTGCTCTACCAATCAGTACTTCCGTTATCAGGCAAGAAATGTGGAAAAAAAGGCAAGGGTGCCCACAGAGGTTATTACATCTTTTCAAAGTCTGAAACTGAGAATGCAGATTTTCACATCTGAAAAGAAAGGTTTTTGTGATTTACACACCGTTGTATCACTTTACTGCAAGACTGAGGGAAAAAGAAAAGGAAGAAAATGCCGCAGCAACAGTGCACCCAATAAAACAAATTTCCACCAGGTTTGTTGGTCGTAAAGGCCTATTTGGCTTCATAATCCCCAGCACCACAGTGTGCAATATGGTGGCACGCACATAAAATATGTACCTTTTTTCTTCTTTTCTTGTCGGGCTGTAAATTGACCAGAGTGGCAGAGCAGGAGCGCATGACTCCCACTAGCATGAGATCATTAAAGGGAAGCATTTGGGGAAGGATCCCATCTGTCCGCTCTGCTGCGCCCTGCCCCCATCATCAGTGATTCGCTGCATCATGCGCAACACGCTCCTCTCAGGTCTCCCGCATGTCACATATTGTCTGTAGGAGGAAACGCAAGCCGGAGCCTCATTACAGGTTATGAGCATGCTGGCCTGCGTCAGTCGCTGGCAATTTCAGCTCATTAGGTTTACCCGCCCATACTGAGGACGGGCATGATTGCTGTTACCACAGTAAAGTGCAGACGCACCCTCCTTCAGCTCACGAAAGAGGCAAAGGTGCACCCGCGATCATTACTGACTGGCTAAATTACAGTGGAGTGGCATGCTCAGGGCCCTAGAAAAGGCACGGTTTCCGTGGAGACTGGCACACATCGATCAGTCTCATCGCCAGGGTCTCTGGCTATCACTTAAGATATCGCTTGCATCGCAGATGGTGCGCGGTTTCCTTTTTTCCTCTCTCCCTTTCTTTGAGATTTCCTTCATCGATTTTCCTTTTGTCTTTCCTTCATCCTTCTATTGGTTCCTTCTGCTGCTGGGATTTCTGCACACCGGAGCTCACTCTGGCATTGTACAGAGGAGAGCAAAAGAGAGACCCTTCCCAAGAGGGCCCCTGCCCCCCTGTTAACTTCACATTCACTGGCCAGACAGCCACAAGCAACGGCAATTTTAACGCCACATGTGTATAAATGCATTATGCCCCAGTGGTTTCTGCT
The DNA here is from genome assembly GCA_029718625.1 of Synaphobranchus kaupii. Classification (NCBI taxonomy): domain Eukaryota; kingdom Metazoa; phylum Chordata; class Actinopteri; order Anguilliformes; family Synaphobranchidae; genus Synaphobranchus; species Synaphobranchus kaupii. Next base: position 45,125,320 of record CM056383.1, on the reverse strand, counting down.
TTTCCACCACTGCTGGTCGATCAGCTGTCAATATGTTCAGATCTCACAAGCTGGAGTTGACTGGAAACAGCTGGCATTACTCTCTTGCCAGCACTCATGGTTGCCCTTTCCCCCACAGTCACTGCATTACCACTGACCTCCAAATGACTCACAGTGTATCCCTTTTTAATAAGCCCCTCGTCTCAAAATCCTTTCAGCAGACATAGTCAAAAACAATCAGAGGACCAGAATAGGGTTTGCCTCGAAGTGGTGAATTAGAAACAGTCACATCAGGAAATTGTACAACAACAGCATAGACACAATATGCACACTACGTTAATTGTCCATTGGTATGTAAACTGTCCTATTACAGCTGTGTGTAGATTAATTTGCTTTTTAAAATATAATTTAAAGAAAAGTATTTCCACAATCTTATCATGTGCAGTGTGACAGTATTATTGTGAATACACTGAGTGACTGAATTATATTAATTAAAGAGAAGCTTCCCAGTATATTAGCATTATCTCGGCTCTCGGCAGAGTGATTAACCTTGTCCTATCAATGGAATACAAATGCATTTTTTGTCAAGATAATTTCCTTGTCATCTGTGTAATTGTTATGCAAATTGTCATAATGACAAGGGCTTTATTGATTCCGTATGTTATAAGTACCAATGCACCAATGTATTTCCATGTGGCTTATCAGGATTTGGCCGAGTTTGGTTTTATTACAATATCTCGTTGTATCTACAAGAGTTTTTCCTTATGTTGACTTCACTGGATTTATTTCCTGCAATGTAAAGGTCTTTGGTATAAATATCCAAGTCCACTAACAGAATACACACACTGATTTGGATCATCAACCTGACACTAGCAATTATGCTCCAGAGTGCGACTGTTAGAATAGAATAGAATAGAATAACTTATATTTTCCCGTTAGGGAACTTCAGTTGTAGCCACCAGCAACAACAAAAAAGACAGACAGTGGGGCAGACCCACAACACACAAACAAACATATCAAATAAAGACATTCAATAGAATCATTGCATTAATCAAACTAATTAAGTGAATTAAAGTGGAATAGCCTACAGCCAAACGTCATGATTAAAAATAGCCCCCGCTGTCCCAAGATGTCCAGTGTTATCAAGCAGTCCAACACACAAACTCCGCCTCCACGACTTTCCTCCATACACGCAGTGTTGCGGTCTCTGTCCACTGTCAACACGGACCACCGAACTGCGTCAGCCTTCCCACTCGTCGCCTCACTCCTCCCCCGCATTATCTTCTCCTTCACACTCTGTTGGCCTTTTGAAGATTGCCTGCAGTAGATCAGTCCCGACATCTTCAACTCCAGTGAAGAGCGATGGTAAACTTTGTAGCTGCAGATCCAACGGACATTCCCGAGCATATGTTGCGAATGCGTCTCCATGGTGACGACAACAAACAAAATTATCCCGAATAGACAATTCATCAATATTATCAAAACAAGCAGCAGTAGTGCCCTGAACAATCTCCAGCCTGCCTCCCCGTCCCACAGCAGACACACAGCGCATGAAAAAACTAAAGACAAAAGCCCGACACAACAAAATGCATTCAAATTAACAAACACGAACACGAGAGACAGCTGGACTACATGTCGCCATTACAGCGCCACTGACGCCCTGCATGTATTGTTGTGTTATGTAACGTGTTGCATGTATACTGATATAAACTGATGTTGAAAAAGTGTGCAGCCTTCTCATGTCACAGCTAATCTGTACACTTGAGTTTATTTAATAAAGCACAATTAAACTGGGTGTGATATGTATTATGTTAATCCATACCAGAGCTTGCAGGGAGGAACCCAAGTAATTTTTTTACACATCGGACTTTCCTAAGTGCTTCTGCTCACAGAACTATGTACTATATGTAAAGCAGTTCATGTCAATATACAGATTCCCTCGGGTATAATTGAAATGATGACTAATTTCATCTCTCATCCAAAATGTAGAGAAAGTCCTCATTTAGTGTCATATTGCTATCAGTGTAAGTCATTGTCCTATGTAGGCAGAGATATTCTGAGTTTTTCGTACCTTATAGCAATGGAATAAAATAAATTATTACTTGACCTTATTAGTCAGAAGTGCCCTTTATCACAATATTTATGCCAACAGTGCACAGCAATGCCTGAATACAACCTGAAGCACTGTTCCAGTTTCAACAAAGCCCTCGCTTGTTGAAGCTTAGAATCCAGAAGTCATACCGGAACATTATAACAGTGCAACAAAGGGGAAAACGCATTTCACAAACCAAGAATAATCTCTCAGATGCTGTTTTTATTATTTAAGCAAATTTAGGCACAAGCTTTTCAATTTAACTGCAGCAATATCTAATTACAACGGTCACTCCCAGCATGGGTGACAGCTGTACAAGTTTGCAGGTGGATTACAAAATCGTCAAAGTGCACTGATAAAATAAACACTCTTTTTTTTTCTCGAGTCAGGGGCCATTTATTATAAATTAGGTTGTTTGCATACCCAGAGAAGTGATTCCTCGTCCGTGCCTCTGGAGGTGGTATGTTATAGGCTGATGTTACCAACCTGGAACGGTGTTATTTGTACTCCAGAGTGCATCTCATTAGCTCTACCTTCCCTGTGGCTTGGCCCATGATGCATAACTCACAAGGTTGGGCACAGAACAGGAATGTTATGCAAATGGCCAGTTTGTTTTGGGATTTGATTGAATAATTCAGCAGGTTTTTGGGGTCTGTAAGCCTCTTGTCTCCCACAGCTGTGCCCAGCACTTTCGTCACCAGATCCAAAGAAGCTAGTCTTAGGGAAAAAAATCACACCCAGGTGGTGAAGTAAGCGGTGCAGGTTTATGAGCAATCATATTAAATAAAAGGACAGCCATTGGTATTTCAGAAGAAACAGGAAAGATTACAGTTATTACTTGAACAATAACAATGGAATTCCAAACTCAACAAGAGGGTACATGGATTGTTGGGCCGTTCCATAACTGACTGGGTCCAGCAGAACACTGGTGGTAGATTTTGTATTGATTTTGCTTCGGGTGTTGCTACGGCGACTCACCTTGCTAACAGGTGGAATGTTCAAAACTCCACTCTAGTGGTTGGTAATTTCAATTTCAAACCCATTTTCTAACTTGTGACGACGACTACAGTTTTTAAGGTACACAGACATAACAATGTTCATGTGGTTCCCAGGATTCCTACGGTGTAAATATCTAAGCTGTGACATTTTTAGTTTGTAAAATATTCAGTGTTGTTTGAAAACCATACTCCCCATTCACACAAATGGTGGAATGTTCAAAACTCCACTCTAGCGGCAGCTGGTAATTTCAATTTCAAACCCATTTTCTAACTTGTGACCACGACTACAGTTTTTAAGCTACACAAGACATATTATATACAGATGTGCATCTGGTTCCCAGGATTCCCACGGTGGGAATATCTAAGCTGTGACATGTATATTTTTTGAGATAGAGCTGTCTGAAGCTGGGCATGCTTTTCTCAAGCTACTATTGTATTGACGGGCATGTGACGCATAGGCGACTCCTGATTGGTTTAAATCTCATGCTACGAACAGACGGACGGACACACATGTCACATATAGAAGCGGCTGCACCGCTTAAATATTTAGATGAGCCTACCTTTGGCCCAGAGACTACTGCAAGGGGGACTCATCCATTTTACAAGCTCCATCTTGCGACTCCCATCAGTTCTGTCTGTACTGGAATGTTTAAGCAAGTCCTGCCAAAATACCTAGATAAGCACCTTCAAAACCATCTTCTTGGCCTGATAGTAAATGTTTATTTACATCAATGGCTACAAACTGTGTATGGATGGCATTGACCGTAATTTGTCTTAAATGATAATTACGACGTACCACATCGAAAACAAAGGATATGCTTAGCGAACTGCTATATTTCTCTACCTTTTTCAGCATACTTGTGGAATGGAACATGCCACAGCATACACTACAGTATGAAGAATTTTCCTTCAGAGACCCAAGCAGGTGGTCAGTGGTTAGGTGGGGTCTGGAATTATTATTGGTCTGCAAAAATGTACTGTAATTCGTATCAGAAAATAACTTTTACAGCCACACAGAACCTGCTGTTCAATATCGCTATCTGGGTTTATATGCTGTCAGATATCTAAGGCCAGATGTACATACATAAAACTCACAGCGCAAATTGTTGCCTGACCAGTGTATGTTGGTTCATACGCAATATGCATGAAATCAAGTCTTATCTATGGCTACAGCTAATTATGCAATCAGTGAATGGAACTGCCTACTAATCGCATTTTGCGTGTGAAACAGCTTTAAAGGCACAGTTAAAAAGAAAACCCATGTAGTGTGTTGAATATCTTCATTGGATGTGGGGAAATGTATGTACACTAAAACATTCAGGGTCTAAAATGACCAAAATTAGGTCATTTCAATAACCCTGCGCTGGTTCAATATAGCACCTACACAGCACTGGGTTATTTTGACCCGGCGCAGTTAGGTTGCGTGAATGACCCAACATGTTGGGTTAAGTTTTTACCAAAATAAATGGCCATTTTGAACCAGCTGTAGGCCCCTTATTACACTTTTTTTTATCATCGATGAGAAAAAAACAAAAGCACCTGACACCTGGAGCTCAGTTCTCTCTGAAAAACCAGCCTTTACAACCATTTAATGTCCAAAATGAAGTTTGTATCTTTTGAACAAATATCAAGACAGATTGTTTTCTGTTTAAAAGATACATGCATTTTTGTGATGGGTGGAAAAATGTTTCTAAGCCACTTTGGAATCTTAATGTCATTAACATTGCCACCACTCAATCAAAGAACAACTACTAGAAATTACTGATTATATTGTGCCATTAAAAAGACACATACTCTGAAATATGCATTGTATGTGTGCAATAGCACACACTTTATTTGAATAAAGATAGACCTCTTCCTCCTACACAATCCAGTCGGCAATGAGCTAGCTCATTCAGCTGTCACCTCCTCTTGAGGGACCACATTAGGTCGCTGAACTGGTCTCCATCCATCACTGCAAAAAAGATCTGTATAAACACAGCATAATGTGGTGTAATTAGATGTGTAGTGTAATTAGGTGTGTCACAATATCACTTGTTGGATCACTTTGGTGCTGGAGACTAGATTGAAAAAAGTCAGCAATGAATGTTCAAGAGATGTTTTGAATGAACGGACCTAGATAATCAGTGACAATGGCTAAAATGTATCATATCTTTATTTATGTATTTAGTTACTTTTTTATTTGTCCAAATAACAAATAAGATGCAAGTACACAGTCTTACAGAATAAAGATGTGCTGGAGAGGTAAGAAACCCTACAGGGCTTTTACTAGGACCTCACCTTACAAAACACATTAAGTAAATAAATAAAATAAATAATGTAAATAATAATAATTGTATGTACAGTATTTAGAAAAAATAACAAAAAGATGACATTTTAAAATAAGAAAAATTAATACAATATTAATTATGAAATTAGAAGAGAGTCAGAACAAAGGAAGAAATACTGCTATTCCATTGTAAGATTTAATAAATAACACTTATACCTGTATTTAAACACTGATAAGCAGGGGGATAGTACAAGAAAAAATGTACTAACATTCCATAGAGAAGGACCCTTGTATTTGATTAATAACTGACTGTGTGTCGTAGTGCAGGAGATGAAAATGTTTTAATTGGTTTTATATGCATGAATATCCAAGTTAACCCCTTTGTGCAAACCCCCTAGTAGCAAAGATTTTGCTCAAGTCAGATATTAATTTGTCCTGCAACCAATCTATGAGTGGAAACAAAAAACGCAGTGTTTTAGCTTCATTAGTACAGGGTTCGTGACAACTCCACCAAATACGGAGTTCCTTAGTGTCACTATTATCCTGTAGCAAGTCCATTTAACAAGCAACCCCCCACCCAGTCTCGCCTGCAACTATACCTACCCATGCGTGACACAGTGGACAATAGCATCTATGTGTGAGTTCATAAGTACAGTTGAGGTCGGAAGTTTACATACACTTAGGTTGAAGTCATTAAAACTCATTTTTAACCACTCCACAGATTTCATGTTAGCAAACTATAGTGTTGGCAAGTCAGTTAGGACATCTACTTTGTGCATGACACATGTAATTTCCAATAATTGTTTACAGACAGATGATTTCACTTTTAATTCACTAGATCACAATTCCTCCAGTGGGTCAGAAGTTTACATACACTAAGTTGACTGTGCCTTTAGATTTTTAATATTTGGTTGCATATCCTTTGCATGCCATGATGTCCTGATGTCTGTGACCCAACAACATCAAAAGACTCTTGATATCTTATTTTCTGGTACTCTTACAAGCGATACTATAATGTCTCTGCATTTGAATGGATCTCTGTGGGAATTGGGGGGTGGGACTAGATTTAGCTGTAAATTACACTGGAACAGTATGGAACACATAGTTGACTAAATGGCTCTAAGTCATCAAGGGTCTGATGTATCAAACAAGCCTTAAACCATCACTCTGCTGCCAGAAATAAAGTAGATATGGATAGATAACTTGAAGGGCTTCTTCTCCTGACTTTAGGAAAATTTGTCAGGAGAAACAACGCTTAAAGTGATCCATCCATATCTGGCAGCAGAGTGATGGTTTGAGGCTCATTTGATACCTCAGACCCTTGATGACTTGATGACCAACCATGTACCCCTTTTTACTCATCTTTACCAGGGGTGCCAATAATAGTGGAGGGCACTGTAGCACAATGTGAACTTAGCTACAAAACTCAATTCCAAAAAAATTGCGACAGTATGTAAAATGCAAATAAAAGCAGAAAGCAGTGATTTTTAAATTCTCTTTTACATATATTTTATTGAAAACAGGACTAAGAAAAGATATTTATCCCCTTTACGCAGAGGCTTAATTTTATCCATTTTCGTCCGTTTTGTAACATTCTGTTTAAAGCTTTACAACTCCAGATATCAATGTAACACAAACACCAATAATGGCTTAAATTCAATAAGACCCTGGTACCATTTATTATCATGCCTTAAATTAAATAATTTTCATAACTCATGTAAAATATGGGCAGTGAATGCACAACCCCCAGTGAAAAACAAAGTTCCACCACTCTAGCCCTGTGCAGCGTCTTTGTGACAGTTCTCTGTAAAAAAACGCTATACAAATAAAATTTAATTGAATTGAATAGTTTACAGTGAACACCTGAGAGTCAAATATGTGAATAAGGTTAAACTTTACATTTTTCGGTTTGCAAACCTCCTGTCTGTATGTGTACAAAATATGAAAGTGATATGTATTCCTGCTCAAATCCTATGAGGCAATTTGAAACTGTGTACCTTGGTGTCAAAAAATCTACCCAAAATGGATAATTGTGCATCACAGTAATTCAGGAGATAATCCAAAAAATTTTAACAGGTCATGCTATCATGACTGGGTATAAAAGGACATCAAAAGACTCTTGATATCTTATTTTCAGGTACTTTTACAAGCGATTAATGAGGGGAATGACCCTTAGATAATCAATTTCTTTGTCTCAGTTTAGTTTCCAGTGCCAAAAATGTCCAACACAGCCCTGTTCTCATCATTAAAGGTAATTTATTACCAACCAGTCAGTCTAAAAATGTATGAGAACATGCACACAATTTACAGCGTCATATGAATTACTACAACTATTACTATTACAACTACTATTATTATCTCTTATATAAACATATGCCAGCCCATGGACTACTGTACGGGACAACTAGCTACCATGTAATCCATTTATGTCCCTATATTAGCTATGCTGTTTCACCCAACGTAATGAATGGCTAGGCCACACATGAAAGCTTCTACTATAGTGTAGTCTGCTGACCCTGCCACGTCCCCCAATCCTCAGGCTGGAATAAACATCACAGCTAACCAGGTGAAAAGAGAGCTGAATAGACTTCACCAGGGCAAAGCTGCAGGACCAGATGGCATCGGCCCTCGAGTTCTGAAGGCTTGTGCTGATCAGTTATGTGGAGCACTCCAACATCTGTTCAGCATGAGCCTGTACCTTGAGAGAGTTCCTGTGCTATGGAAAACATCATGCCTGGTGCCAGTGTCTAAGAAGGGGCATCCCACTGTCCTTAACAACTACAGGCTGATAGCACTAACCTCTCACATAAAGGTCATAGAAAGACTGGTCCTAGCACACCTCAGATCACTGGTGGGTTCTTCATTATAATCAAAATCACACATACCTTCACTATAATGTGAAACATCTGATTCAATTGAATGTCTTTATTTAACATGTTTGTTTGTGTTTATGGGTCTGCCCCACTGTCTGTCTTTTTTACTGCTGGAAACTACAACTGAAGTTCCCTAAGGGGAAAATAAGTTACTCTATTCTATCACTTATGCCTTCTGTGTTTTAATTTGATGCTGTTTGTTGCTGTGTTCTAATGTCCTTGTGTAAGGGGTCGGGTTCGGAGGACCAGACGCGACTGAAAGGGGATCTTAAAGTTGTCCCACGAAGCGTGAAAACAACCACTAAAAGGGTGAGGGAAATCCGTGAACGGAGCAGAGAGAATTACACAGAAAGGGAAAATAACTCCCGGTGTACAGCCAAAATATAGCAACCCAGAAAAGTGAGCGAGAACTCGTAGATTCAAGCAGAGAAAATAATCCTGGCATAAGCCGAACAAATAACAACCCAAAAAACAGGGCGAAGCTTGTAGACTCGAGCAGAGAATAGCAACGTAAAGAAAATAAATGCCTCTAGCTCAAAAATAATAATAATAAAATAATAATACCTTGCATTTATATAGCGCCTTTCTCAATACTCAAAGCGCTTACAGTGATGAGGGGGAAACTCGCCTCTACCACCACCAATGTGTAGCACCCACCTGGGTGATGCAGCGGCAGCCATTTTTAGCCAATTAAACTGGGGGATGATTAGGTGGCAGATTGAAAGAGCCAGGTTGGGAATTTAGCCAGGGGAAACCCCTAGTCTTTGCAATAATCTTTAATGACCACAGTGAGTCAGGACCGCGGTTTAACGTCTCATCCGAAAGATGACATCTCCTACAGCACAGTGTCCCCATCACTGCGTTGGGGCATTGGGATTTATTGGACCAGAGGGAAGATTGCCCCCTACTGGTCTACCAACACCACTTCCAGCAGCAACTTAGTTTTCCCAGGAGGTCTACCATCCAAGTACTAACCAAGCCACACCTGCTTAGCTTCAGTAATTAAGCAGGAGCAGATTGCATGGTGGTATGGCTGCTGACAATAACTATCAAAGAGCTAAAATAAAAGGCAAATGAAAACAAGGTGAAACTGAGGTACTATCTCAATAGATAGGAGAAAGAAAACCAAGGAAGGAAAAGAGTGAGAAAGGAAAATTAAATCTCTAAAAGGAAAGAGAACTCTTAACTCACGAAGGCAGACCCCACTTGTACTTTTAGCAAAAGAACAAGTGGTCGCCAAATCCTATACCATCGTTACCTGGCTTAACTTGGCAAGAATGACACAAAAGCACAGAGCCACGAGGAAACGGAGCTTACATAGGGCGGAGCGCACCTGTAGGAAATAATTAATTTGTCCCGGAGAATGGGAAATAAAGACGGGAGCGCCCACTCGCGGCCCCGAGAGGCAACGCCCGAAAACAGAACCCAGCTGTAAGGGGGGTCGGGATGGATGCGACAGAAAGGGATTGAGAAAGTTATCCACGAACTGTGGACAACCAATAGAGGGAAGGAGAAAGAATAAAAGACGGGAAAGAAACTCCCGTCTAAAACCCAAAAGAAATAAAAACTACCCAAATAAAATAAGGTGAGACTCGCGACCAGAGTTGAGAAATTAAACAGAGGGACGTAATCCCGGTGTAAGCCAAAAATAATAACAACCCAAATTATTTGGGCGAAGCGCGCAGGTTCGAGCAGAGAAAAGAAACAGAACAGAACAGCCTCTAGCTCTGAAACTATCAGAGCTAAAATAAAGGCAAACGGAAATGAGGCGAAGCCGAGGTTACTGTCTAGTTGCAAGACAGAGAAACAAAAACCAAGGCAGTAAAATAAAGAGTAAGGAGAACAAAAACCTAAGAACTAAATGCTCTAAATTCTACATGCAAGTCCCACGTATACTTTTGAAGCTCAAAAGCACAAGTGGTCGCCTGAAATTCCTATACCGAGTTACCTGGCTAGAGTGGCAAGAATGATACACAAGCACCGGAAGAAGGGAGCAGCACACTTATAAAGCTAACAGGAAACTAATCACCTGGCAGCGGAAAAACATGGCCCGTGGAAAAGTAAACCCAGAGCGCCCTCTCGCGGCCCAGAGGAGCCAGGTCCGCAGAGATGAAAGGAAGGCTGCCAAACCGTGACAGGACCCCACCTCTAAGAGACGACCCCAGAGGATCCCTCAGGACCATCTCTACGGAAGGCCCTAATAAGTTTTGGGTCCAGGATGTTCCTAGAGGGAACCCAGCAGCGCTCCTCAGTGCCATAGCCCTCCCAGTCAACAAGAAACTGGGCTCCCCTACCCACACATCTCTTGGCCAGAACCGCTGAACCGTGTACACTGGACCTCCCTCCACGAACCGGGGAGGAGGCAGTGGTTTCTCCGCTGGAGCTAGGGCACTACGAGCACAGGTTTCAACCTGGAGACGTGGTAGGGTGAATGCGCATAGAGAGCAGAGGTTGCAAGCGCAAGGTTGATTCTGCGCGGGATCTTAAAAGGACCCACAAAACGCGGCGCGAGTTTACGGGACTCCACCCATAATGGAAGATCCCGAGTGGAGAGCCAAACCCGTTGACCAACCCGGTAGGAAGGAGCCGGACAATGGTGTTTGTCAGACGAAACCTTTTGTCTCACCGACGCACTAACGCACTTCCAAACCGCACGGCACCTCCGAACAAAAGAACCTGCGGTGGGACCTCTACATTTGTACATTTCTTTCGAGCTCGGGGAACAAAGGAGGTTGGTACCCCAGCTGAGCCTCGAAAGCAGAGAGACCTGTGGACACATTGCGCAGAGTGTTGTGCGCATACTCCGCTCAGGCGAGGTGGCGACTCCAAAAGGTAGGCTTGGAGGTGGCCAGACATCGGAGAGTGTTCTCCAACATCCGGTTGGTACGCTCCGTCCGGTCGCCCCTAGCTGGGCGCAAAAGGAGCACCAAAACCGAGCGGCAAATTGTGGACCCCGATCCAACACCATGTCCTGCGGAAGGCCATAGGCCCTAAAGACGTAGTCTACCACCAGCTGAGCGGTCTCGGGAGCTGAGGGTAGTTTAGGGAGAGCGATGAAGTGTGCCGCCTTAGAGAACCTGTCCACAATAACAAGAATCACCGTGTTGCCCTGGGACGCAGGCAACCCGGTGATAAAATCGAAAGCAATGTGGCTCCAAGGACGGCTAGGAATGGGTAACGGGTGTAAAAGACCCGAGGGTGGGAGTCGTGAGCCCTTGTTGCGGGCGCAGACTGAACAGGCAGAGATAAACTCCCGCACATCTCTCTCCATGCTGGGCCACCAAAAGCGCAGAGACAGGAAGTCTCTAGTCCAATGGACGCCTGGATGGGCCGCCAGCTGGGACGAATGGCCCCATTGAAGAACCCCCTCATCCGCAGGGGAATGAAGAGACAGTGGGGAGAACCCCCACCAGGGCCCTCTGGACGGCCGCCTCGATCTTCCACATAACTGGGGCCAAGATCTGAGCAGCGGGCACAATGGGTTCGGGGACGGGGTCCCTGTCAGCGCGAGATAGTACGTCCGGTATAATATTCTTAGAGCCAGGTCGATAAGTGAGTAAAAAATTAAACCGGGTAAAAAACAGTGCCCAACGGGCTTGCGGGGAGTTATGCCTCTTGGCTTGCTGAACATATTCTAAATTCTTATGGTCAGTCCACACGGTAAATGGGCGTTCGGCATCCTCTAGCCAATTGTGCCACTCGTCTAATGCCAACTTAACTGCCAGCAGCTCCGGGTCCAATAATTTTTCTCGGAAGGTGTTAAGGCACGAGAGAAAAACGCACACGGATGCATCTTGCGGTCCAGCGGAGAATGCTGACATAAAATAGCCCCTACCCCTAACTCCAAGGCATCCACCTCTACCACAAAGGGGAGGGAGGGATTGGGAGTAATGAGAATAGGTTTGGAGCTAAACCTTTATAGCTCTGTGAAGGCCGCCTCAGCCCTCGAGTTCCACCGAAATCGCGAAGGTGACGTTTTTTTTGTGAGAGCTGTAATGGGAGCAGCTACTGCGCTAAAATTCCGAATGCAAAATTTGCAAAGCCCAGAAAGCGTTGCACCTGTTTTACTGAAAGCGGAGTGGGCCGGTTCTTAACAGCAGAAACCTTCTCGGGATCCATCTGGACCCTCCCCTTGGCTACAATAAATCCCAGGAAAGAGACCGAGTTGGCATGAAACAGGCATTTCTCGGCCTCCAAAAGGCTTTTTAAAACCTGTCTGACATGGCTGATATGCTCCGAAAGATTGGCAGAGAAAATCAAGATATCGTTAAAATAAACAAATACAAATTTCTCTAGTATCTCTCTGAGCACATCGTTAACTAGCGCCTGAAAAACAGAGCCAGTAAGCCCGAATGGTATGACCCGGTACTCATAGTGTCCGTTATTAGTATTAAATGCCTTATTAAATTCCACTCGTCCCCCTCACACATACGCACCAAGTTGTAGGCGTTCCGGAGGTCAAGTTTGGTAAAAACCAATGCCCCCTGGAGACGCTCAATTGCAGAGTTCATGAGCGGAAGAGAATAACGGTTCTTTATGGTGATGTAATTTAAATCACAATAACCGATACACAGCCTCAGACTCCCATCCTTCTTTTTAACAAATCAGAAACCAGCCCTTGCCGGTGACGTAGAGGGTCAAATAAAGCCATTGGCTAGGGCCTCCTCGATGTAATCTCTCATAGCCGCACTCTCGGGGGCAGACAAGGAATAAAGGGAGCCCCTGGGAGGAATCGTGCTTGGGTACAAATCGATGGCGCAGTCATATGGTCTGTGAGGCGGTAATGTGGTGGCGCGCGGTTTACTAAAAACCTCGGCGAGATCTGTGTACTCGACCGGTACCTTAGAAGGCAAGAGAAATTTAAGCGCCCCTCCTACTCTAGTATTCTCCAAACCAGAAGGAGAGTCAGGTAATGGTTCCCATCTGATCTCCGAATCAGAAAGCTCCTCCAGCGAGCGCTCATCCCAGAGGGAGTTACCGTCAGCTAGAGAGTCCCAAGCTAAACTCTCCTCTCTATCCTCTGAGAGAGGAATGGAGCCGTCCTGATCAGAGAGCGAATCAGCCTGCTCCAGGTCACTGTTGGAGGAGAGCTCGGACTGGTAACCACGCCCACCCGAGACGAAGGATACCGCTGACCGACAATGAGACCTGCAATAGGACCCCCATCGGAGGATGACAGCCCTGTCTCCATCCCAATCAATATGAGGGCTGTGCTGAACCAGTCAAGAGTGTCCCAGCACAAGGGGATAAGCCGGGGAGTTGACTAAAAAGAACTGAATACGTTCAAAATTGGATTTGTGGGAAGCGCACATGTTTAAAGAACCCGTAATCTCATTAATGGTCCCGGTACGAACGGTTATTCCAGAGCAGTCGAACCTGCAATAACGTCCGAGAGGGGGTAACATTATGTCTCGCTAAGGTCCCCGGTTCCCCTAGTGAGACCCCTCGTTTCTCCCCAACTTAGGGCAGTGATCCTTTAAATGCCCCGTGCGCCGGCAGTAACGACACCACCCCTCCCGTGGCTTAGGTAGTTTGGGCTCACGCAGTGAGGTGCCGTCCACCTGCATGGGCTCCTCCCTGTTAGAGGAGAATTGGCCGGAAGAGGGATGTGAGGATGCTATCGAAGGAGAAGGAAGATAGCGAGTCGACCAGTCTCACCTGTCAACTCTCTCTCTCTCTCGCTGTCGTTCCCGGACACGGTTATCGATGCGGATAGCTGTGGTTACCAGGGCATCAAATGAAGCAGGCAGTTCGAGCACTGCCAGGGCGTCCTTAATGGGGTCTGCGCGTTAGAGAATAGCGATATCAAAGGACCCTCAGACCACCCTGTCTCTCCTGCCAGTGCTCGAAACGTGATCGAAAAGCCTGCTACAGTGTCGCTGCCCTGGCAGAGATGGGTTAGTTGCATGGCGGCCTCCTGACCGAACACGTCATGGTCGAAGACTAACGCCATCTCCTCCATCAGCTTGTCCGCATCTCTCATCACAGGAGTGTTAGCCCTAATCAGGGGACTAGCCCACTCGAGGGCGGTTTCAGTAAGTAGCGATAATATGAACGCTACCCGGGACTCCTGTGATGAGAACCGAGAGGGTTGAGCTTTAAAAAATATAAGGCATTGTGTCAGGAAGCCCCGACACTTGCCCACCTCTCCGTAATAACGGAGGGGCAGCTGGAGTTTAGGCTCTCTTGTGGTGGGTGGAACGAGCAAAGGAGGGGGAGCCTCCAGAACGGGTGCCTGAAGGGTAACTTGAAGGGTTTCTTCTCCTGACTTATTTTTACATAGAGTTCAATAGGAAAATTTGTCAAGAGAAACAACCCTTAAAGTGATCCATCCATATCTACTGCAGAATGATGAATTGTCATCCGACGTCCGCAGCAAATAATTTGGGAGATGAACACTTGCACTGTTATGTCATTGATTTAGTCAGTCTCGCAAATGTGACGTTTTTTGTTGTTGTTCCAACGCGCATGTGGCTCATGTGTGTTATGTTATTTGTTGCATGTGGGGCGTTTCAGGGCAGAGATCCGTTCACACGGATGTCAGATATGGGTCACTTACAAACATGAATGTGAACAGTCAAGGCAGAAAGATCGGATCTGGGGAAAAAATCGGAATTAAGTAATAAGCCCTGTAATGTGAACGGAGCAGTGTTGTAAAGTCATGAAGTACAAATACTTCATTACTGTAAAGTAGTTTTTTGATGACTTTGTACTTTACTCAAGTAGTTATCTTTCTGTTTACTTTTACTTTTAGTTCACTACATTTTCAAAGTAAAATTGATACTTTTACTCCGCTACAATTTCCAAGACTGGGTTCATTACTCAGTAAAGAAAATAATGCCAAATGGAAGAGAACAGCGCACATGACTAGCTATCGGTCCGTACTTTATTTAAAGTAATACTACACCCAAAAGTGATCAAAATGATCAAACAAAATATAGCATTATTTTTTTTACATTTTTAAGTGTTTTTTTGTGTTCATTTTAACTGGTGGGCGTCAAGATTTGTTTTGTATTTTATTAATCAAAGTTTTTTTTTGTTTTGTTATTTTTACTGTTTTCCACATTTTAGAATAGTAAAGACATCAACACTATCAGATAACACAAATGGAATTATGCAAAACAAATGCATATGCAAAACAGTGTAAAACAAATAAAAAACGTCTTCTATTTTAGATTCTTCAAAGTAGCCACCCTTTGCCTTGATAACAGCTTTGCACATTCTACCTGGAAATGAGGTATCAAGAGTCTTTCGATATCCTTTTATACAGAGTCATGATAGCATCACCTGTTTACCTGTGGAATACCTGTTTAATACCTGAGAGAATGGCAAGAATGTGCAAAGCCGTTATCAAGGCAAAGGGTGGCTACTTTGAAGAATCTAAAACACTTTTTTTTATTTGTTTGCATAATTTAATGTGTTATCTCATTGTTTTGATGACTTTACTATTCTAAAATGTGGAAAACAGTAAAAAAAACTTTAAAAAACCTATAAGTAGGTGGCATAGAAAGATGGTAATAGTGTGAGGTGGAAATGGTATGAACTGGTAATGCAGTATAAAGGGATCTAATGAAGGTGAAAGTGTTAAAATATGGTGATGTAACCTATTTTGTGGTAAGTAGTCTAAAGAACCTGGAAGTGATATAAAGAAGTAATGAATTGTGATAAAAGCACAAAAAGCAAAAAAAAAGTCAAATCATCTGGGATAGTATTGTTGTGTCATAACAGTGTTGTAGAGGAAGGCATTGTGAATGCCCAATTTACTGCGTCCTGTGTACTAGCATACTGCTTACTGTAGGTTATACTGCAGTGACATGCAGTATGCAAAATATCCTCCATATAAACCTGGACATAAGTAGACTATATCAGTTGCCTTTACACTCTTTGGCTATATCATCTGGGGATATTGAGAACACTGAATTTGGCCACGCAGGTAAGGCTAGCCTAATTTAACTCAACTGGCATACTAAAATAGTAGTGTGTGCTGATTCGGACTATTCGGACACAGACTGTGGTCGTAATAGACTGTAGAAAAATATGGGTTAATACAATTTTTCCTAGGTTTTACCCAAATGCTAATCTACTGATTTCTCCACTTTATTAACTCTGATTCCGATTACAGATCTCACCATTTTGTGAAGTCCAAACCACATGTTGTGTGCTGAATTCAGTGTTCTATTCATCTAGCCTACCTAGCATGCAGCTATTGTAAAGCAATAATTAAACATCGTTTGGCTAATAGTAACATAGTTTAACTTTGTTGACTCACATAAACTTGAGATTATAACCCAATCATTTATAGTGAATAGTTTATTTGCTGTAGCTAAGTCATAATCGATTGCATTTAGATTTGCTAACGTAGGCTACTGGCACCTGTCACCTTGGCATTTTCATGCAGAGTGAAAGGTTTGTTTTTCCTGGTTGCTTAATCACAGTAGCCTAGCTGGCTTATGCTTTTGTTATGTTTTGTTAGGAAGTTGTCTGTGCTAAAGTTATTAAGACGTAAATCAGAATTCGTTGAATAATGTTGAATGGAGTGATTAGTAGATGAACATTTAGCTAAAGCATAGGCCAAAATTGCAACAGTGCTAAAAATATTTTTTGTTAACAATTGTATTTTGTAACTTAGACAACATGACGGTACGTGACAGCATTTGATGCGTTGTGATGGTGCTGATGTTCTCATCAGAAACCATAGCTGCATTTAATGGATTAGCCTATCGATTTTTTAAGTTCTTGTGACATAAATTAGGCTAGTCAGTTTTCCCACATGGTTTTCATAGCTAACATTCTTAAACCCTATTCTCAAACATCTAAAATACTGACTTTAGAGATATACCAGTCACAACTATAATATTGTAGGTCTCCAAATAATTACATATTATGATTTTAAAACCATAAGATTCACTCGGTAGTTACCAAACAGGCAGGGGCAAGGTTAGGATGATTCTAAGGGCCCCTGACTGACAGGGGTCCTAAAAAATTATTAGAACATTAGGTAATTTTTTTTCAATATTAAATTATTAACCTATCATCATTAATACAATATTTTATTTACAATGTAATAATAAAACTAACGGTTTCTTTTTCTTTTCTTGTTTTTGGCAAAAAGTAAACATCCATAGAGCCTCCAAGAAATTGTAGGTGTATTTGCTTCACAGTGGTATTAATTGCTGGGAATTGTAAAGAAAGATGGTACAGGAGCCTATAGTGTGAGGTGGAAATGCGGTATAATGGAATCAAAATAAGGCGAAAGTGTTAAAATATGGTGATGCATTTTGCGGTAAGTAATGTTAGTCTAAACAACCTGGAAGTGATACAAGTAGCCTAATGAATTGTGATGAAAGCACAAAAAGGTAAGGCGTTAAGTAGGCGAACTGAGCAGCGTTAAGTAGGCGAACTGAGCGAAGAATGCACTTTATGGGTTGCTCAGTTTCGATCACTCTAAACGTTGCTGAGCACTTTTGGATTTGGATCAGACAGAAGCAAGCTACGTCGTCGACATTTTTCCAAACTCAGACGGTTGTTGACAGTTGCTCAGCGCTCACGTAGAGCAGAATGTTAAGTGATTCAAAAATCCACTCAGTGATCACACTGAGCATTCTCACCGTGAGCTAGCCTACTCCACGTGCCCGTTGACTCCCATTCATTTTTTGGCGATAAAAGGACAATTATCTGAAAAAGTGTATATGCTATAAAGGTAAAAAGTATTAGCAACTTGGAGGGTGTATGAAGGTATAATATGAGGTATGAATGGTGTCGATGGTGTGAATGGTGTAGGAGGACATAGGTTCTCAAAAATCGGCAGAATAATAATTATGAGGAATAACAATAGGTGTGGTCAGTGTTGTGCATGAACGCACTAAAAGATCGCTCATGCTCATGTTTTTGGTGAACGGTGAACTGAACGTATCCGTTTGCAACTAATGAACGTGAGCATCGTTAACTCCCGCGAGAGTTAACGACACTCACGTACTGTGTTTTACGGCACCCGTAAGTGATGGGCAGTTCAGCTCTTTTTTCTGAGTCGGCTCTTTCCGGACCGTTCGGTTTGAAGAGTCGCGAGTTTTTGGTACTTCCGGTTAATACAGTCCCGTTTGTTTGTTTGATTCTTTCAAACTACCCGAGCCGCATTTCTTTCTCTCAGTGGCGCGAGCTGGAATTTGAAGCTGTTTCAGACAGCAGAGTCTAGCTGGTAGCAAATCAAGTTAGTAAACTAGCTTTGATATTTTATTCAGACCCAAATCACCTGATTGATGCTCATTTTTAATAGCCTATGCTCAATGTTTTCTGTTCACTCTCCCTTAGGCTAATTTTCAAGCTAGTTTGCAATCGCATCCAGTTTACATTTAATTATGACTTTCCCATCTCCGATATTCTAGCAGAAGTTTAACGTTAGCCCTATAGCCTAAAATAATGCTGTCAGTCATTGATTGTAACGTTAGATATTACGTGGCCTAAGAATAGACATTGAATGGTTATATTTGCATATAGCTATTTTATTATATTTTACTATTTTGCTATTTTACTATGCAAATATAAATCTTATTTTTTCTCAGATCCTAGAATCCAGTAGCCTACTGAAAATGTGGTGGATGGATGGCTGTATAGGAGCGATAGCCAGCCAAATCCGACAAACAAGCCAGATCTTGATACGTGTGTGTGTGTGTAGCTACAGGAGCCTGTTTCGTTTATTAGTTTTAAATAGTATTTGGTAAAGATTTATTTGGACACCATAAAATATGTTTATTTGAACCATTAGGCTATTTATTTCTTCTATTATACAAAATTGTATTTATCTGTTCACTGCTGTTGAGTTCTAAAATAAAAATGTCACCACTTTAAATAAGAAATAGGCTAGCCTATTTGCTGTCATTAGCTGAACACAATCGCATATTAATTATGTTTGCAACCGGATTTCAGTATAAAACAGCCACATGTAATAATTTTGTAATAAAAAGTAGGCTATTAAAGTGTTGGCGTCTCGGAATATCCTTTGCAGAATACCTTTGTCAAGGTTTCTGGTTGATCCACGCTGAGTAGCAAGGCTAAACCTGATTATTAATGGTGTAGGCTACAGCATTTGCTCTCTGTAAAAACTCGAAAGAACTTTGGTTTGTGTCACGGCTCTGGAGCCGTGGAATATTGCCGCAGCTCAGGGCTCTCAGTCGAGTTGATTTCGTGCTGATGAGAGTTGGGTAGTAGGCGACTGCAGGTACATATTTTAACTGTTAGCAGTAGTAGTAATAATCACTTTGGAATGAGCTGGGGCGATTATCTAATTCACAAAAATGTGTGCAATATTTTTAGATCGGAGCAGCTCATTTTTAAAAAAACCCCGAAGAAATGAACGTGAACTAGTTAATTTTTTGGGACTGTGAACTTAGTTCGAAATTCAAAATTGTTAACTGAACTTTGAGCTAGCTCTTGTGAAGTGTGAACTTGCACAACACTGGGTGTGGTTTCACAACCACACCTAATTAAACT
Source organism: Synaphobranchus kaupii (assembly GCA_029718625.1). NCBI lineage: Eukaryota > Metazoa > Chordata > Actinopteri > Anguilliformes > Synaphobranchidae > Synaphobranchus > Synaphobranchus kaupii. The sequence continues at coordinate 45,105,622 of CM056383.1, read as the reverse complement.
CAAACCCCACGCAGAATTAAACATCACGTCTGTGTTAAATGATTCTGAGGAAAGTAACGTGAGCAGCACAGTTTCAACATCTGCCTCCCAGTGAACATATTTACGTTGAAAAGTCGGTCAAAATGCCATCTTGCATTCAGGTGAATCCTATGCAATTCCCCCCTGTAGCAACCGCTAGAGAATCACCACTAGAGCCCCATTGTCCGGTAGCAGGAAAGAGGGCGCCACGTCCTCTTCAGGGCGTGACTCCACGAGCTCCCAACCGTGATTCCAGCTCACCCAGGGCTGTCTTATGTGTGACGATTCTCTCCGAGTCCGTCCCCCCACCCCGGGAGCAGCCGCCAATTGCCACTCCCTCCAGGCACCAGCCGGCACGCACTTTTACAGATTCTTGCCAGTTAGTAGCCTGCCTGCCAGATAAATAGGTTTATATAACACTGCAGGCAAAATAAATCCAACATTTCGGCAATATGAAAAAACACTGAACAAATAGTCTGCTTTATTTAGTTTTTTTGTTAGCGCATGTACTTTTACTTATACTTTTAATACTTAAGTAATTATTTTTAAATAAATGTACTTTTGATACTTAAGTAATACCAGATACTTTAATACTTTTACTTAAGTAGTATTTTAATGGGTGACTTTCACCTTTACTTGAATAATTTCCAGCAAGGTATCTTTACTTTTACTTAAGTATGAATTTTCATTACTTTTCAAGACTGGAATGTAGCCATACTGACAGATACTCGAGTGGTTGGGGGTGGGGTTAGCCAGCAATTGTTCACGACCATTACGTTTGCTAGCCTGGGGTGTGAATCTTTGCAAATCTTTGAGAGCCTTTTTCTCAGTAAAGTGTTTTAAGGTGTGCCAACATTCAAAGAAGCATATCTTCTTAAACTATATGCATATTGCAGTATATGATACATAATTTGAAAGCTCAGGATCTGTACTTTCATAAACTATAAAAAGCAGACAAATGTCCCTGTGCTACTTGTGGACCATTTTGCCTGCACCTGTCACAGATTTGTCAGCTTTTAGATCATTTTTATTATGTAAATAATAAACTGAATGTTCCAAAATATTTTTTTTAAATAAATTTTAACTGTTTAATATTTTAATACACGTACAGCATTTAGGAGTTTTCCATTGCTTGTTACCTTGGGTTATCTTTCTGTTTAGAGGGGATAATTGATAGTAGACAGAGCTGGATTTTGAGCTGCCACACCCTAAACTGTGACAAAATCCTACTTACCTGACAATGCAGATCAGAACATATTATAGTCTGCATATGAGCCCAGAACATGAGATTCTGCAGCATGACCCAGCCTCCATTCACTGAAAATATTGGTGCGATTTAGGCAAAATGTTTCAGTCACACTCACTGCTGAAGAGCCTTGGTGCATTCTCTGCTTTTATGCATGCTAATACTGTATGCACTTTAAATTTTCATCTTTCAGTAATTCTGCACTGTTGTCTGTTAATTTTGTTGACCATCATCTTCATTTATGAATCACTGGTGTATGTGATATCTGTTCTCAAGTCTTTTTGATGCATCATCTATCCAAATCTGGATATTTAAATATTCACATCAAAGATCCAGAAGAAATCTGTAGTTCTTTCACTTTGTTTCCTCTGTGAAAACCATTTAACCCCTGTGGAATACTTCCTGTGATCCAGTTGTTCACTTGTGATCAACAACAGACTCCTGATGTAAGGTTCTTGTATCTGATTATTTTATAATAATGCGTTCCTTGCATCTTGTGCCAATGCTGCCTTTTTATTTGACATATACTGAAGCAGACTCTCAACTGTAGGCTGCTGTGCTCCCAGTATTGGGAGGGAAAATTCTATCTTCAGCAAATGCATCCATGTTGGCTCTCCTTGGAGGCATAGAGGGGTAGCACAATATATATGCTAATGTAGTTTGTATCTGTGGATGAAAACGATTATATGTGGATGGGTGGGAGGTAGGCTGAGAAATGTCTTCTAAATCCTGACACAGCTGTTTCCCTATTGGAATCCTGCATTAAGAGCCTTTTCTTATGTTCCCTGATTGCCTGTATTTACCCTTGTACTGCGGGTACTTGCTTATGCCTTACTCAGGCAGTACCATGCAGCACTATTGCCCCAATGTCATACAAATCTGTTTTCTCAAAAAAAGAAAGATTTTCAACACTGTTTAATATGCTATGAGTACTTTAAAGTAGAATTCCCTCCCCAATCACCCTACAAATATAATTTTGTGCATATTCTAGCAGTCGGGTCAGCCTGTTTATCAAAGTTGTCCAATCATCTCTCTATTTTCTGTTCTTACAAATGCTAACAAAAAAGAATGGGTACGATGACAGAAACATGTAGGTCTTTTAAAAAAATGCCTCCTTTATTTCTCTGAACCAAAAGGTCACTAAGGTGTGGAAATGGAAGCCAATTTGTGTGTGTGTGTGTGTGCGTGTGTGCGTGCGTGCGTGTTTAATTTGTCAAAACAACAGGTGGACCCTTGGCACTGTTCTTGTGTATGGATGGGCCCAGTCTGTTGAATCCGGTCTTTGGCTGGCAGCCCCAAAGGGTGGCGCATAATTGGCCATGGCATTGCCTGTGGAGGGAGTTTCAGCCTGTGGACGCCCATGCCACATTAAGCACTAGCGACCGCTTCTGGTCAATCAGGCACCCACAGTCTGCCTGCACAAGCTGCACGTGTGTACTCCTACCATTCAATGCCTGTGTGAGCTTAACTTGTGGCCTGCATGAAAAAGGAGTAATGGCTCACATCATGTGTTTTGGAGGAGAGTACATGCTTACCTGTACTCTCCTGAATTCACAGTGAGGGGGTTGCAGTGATGAGCATGAGTATGCAAAAACACAATTAGGCATTCCAAACGAAAAGCAAATGGGGTAGATTTAAAAAAAATTTTAACACGTGTTTGAAGGAGAACACATCCCGCATCATTATCACTGTCATTTTAGGCTAACAAAAAAAGTGAGCCAAACCTTTAAGTGTTGGGTTGTATCTGAGCATCAACTGTAACGTCGGCATGTTGGCAAGGACACTGGTGAGAGTAAATCGAATGCCACAGCCAGTACCAACCATGAATGGATTTCTCCGCAGGAAACAGTCACAAGAGCCATAACAAAGGAGCTCGACCCCCACGGATTGTATTCATGTCATCAACCTGCCAGCCCTCAGCTGAGGGGAATCTCGTACGATGTCTTTTTTCATTGAATTTCTTACAGGCAGTGAGGGAGCACTTTGTGCCGTATGGCACAAGTATTTTTAGCATTCACCTTTGTATATGCCGCAGAAACTGCACTGATGAAACACTTCAATGAAACAACATAATTATAGGGTCAGAAAAACACAACAACATGAGCAGCAGCTCACAGATCCAAAAGGAAATCTTTCTTGAAAGGAGTTGCACGGAGAATGTATCCTGATCGATAATTTTTGAAAGGGTAAAGTGATTACAGCTCTGTTATTGAATTGTAGAAGTGACTATAACACAAGAGTCCATTTATGTGTTGGCCATAAAACTGGTTTAAGAATGGCAACTTTCCAATAAGTGGGAGCTCTCCAAATGGACCTGTCCATTTAGATAATTGGTTAATCTTGGTGTATTTCCATTTGACTAATGTATAATATATAATATTAAAGTTAAATGCTGATATGTAGATTAATGGAAGCTATCTGGGCAAACAACAGTGCAGTGTTATTTTGTCCTGTTAAGGAAATGATAATCACATGCTGATTTTATTGGAAAGGGAGCTCAGATGTGGAGGGATGATGGAAAACAAAGTCCAAAAATATGCTAAATGCAATTCATGTATATGTTAATCTCAGCAACGTATCTTCCTTTGCCATTCATTTCTGTCCTTTCCTTACTCCTTTATTTGCATTGTCCTGTATCAGTTGTGATTTTACCTGAGTGAGGACTGATTTTCTTGCAAGATGGCCACAGCAACTGTTTCCAAATCGTTTTTCTGCCATGGCCTAGCAGGCAAAAAGTGGCCCTGGAGTTTCAGCCACAGTGGCCCAGCCTACTCTCACGGAAAATTTTCCAAACCTTCAAAATGCAAATCATTAATTAAATCCAAAGAACGCAACTGTGTTTTTATGTTAAATACTTTTCATTTTAAAAAGTTAAGTCTCAACAAAAACAATTTAAGAATGTCCATTCAAATCTTACAATCCATCTTAATATACAGTTGAATTATAACATGGTCTGGGTGAATACTAGATTTTGATCGAGGCTGGAAGGTGTGCATTAAAAATCACTCTGCTGCCAGATATGCAGTAGATATGGATGGATCATTTGAAGGGTTGTTTCTCCTGACAAATTTTCCTATTGAACTCTATGGAAAAATAAGTCAGGAGAAGAAACCCTTCAAGTTATCCATCCATATCTACTGTATTTCTGGCAGCAGAGTGATGTTTTGAGGCTTGTTTGATACCTCAGACCCTTGTTGACTTACAGCCATTTAGCCAACCACGTGTTCCATACTATTCCCGTGTAATTTACAGCTTAATCTAGTCCCACCCCCCAATTCCGATAGAGATCCATTCAAATGCAGAGACGTTATAGTATTGCTTCTAAGAGTACCTGGAAATAAGATATCAGGAGTCTTTTGATATCCTTTTATACAGAATCATGATGGCATCACCTGTTTACCTGTGGAATACCTGTTTGACCTGTTTTTTTCACAGAATGAATTAATTCTCTAATTAAACTCCACACTGCTATTATTTTGAACACGGCCCTTTCAATGAATGAGTCAATTACTCAGAACAAGCAGCGTGCATGTCATGACAGTTGGGTCTGTTGTTTTTCTATTACACTACTACATCTACAAGTAAATTATTTGCCATGCAGAAATATCACTACTACTAATAACAGTGGTTCATCAGGTTACCGATGTTGTACTGCTATTTTTTTTAACACCACTGTATAATAACCATAACATACGTTGCCTAATGTATTTAAATACGTTTAAAAAAGAACCAACGAAAGCGTGTGTGTATTTACACAAGAACAGCAACATATTTCAGCCTTAAAGGGATAGAATTTAGGTGAGCACAAAGTAAAGGATTCAACGATAGTTTGACTTGAAAAATGATGGTATAATCACTGAAAATAACCCCGATAGACTGTCGTCGTATTTTATTTGCTTTGGGTGCACCTTGGAGTGTTTAAGTGCATTTGGTAGTGGATGCTACTACTTTCCTACGAGTTGCGCTAGCATTAGCAATGTGTGTATGTCCAAAAGAAGGTACAGCATGGAATGATCTGAAAATGGTTTCCATCAATCAACTACATCATGGGTAAGTCGTAATTGAGACATTATGTCCAAAATTCCGAACTATCCCTTTAAGTGCGACGGGTGGTCGCTGTGGAAATGTCGACTGTACGGGACTTTGGTGAAATATAACAAGATAAACTCTTCAGGGTTCATCAGAAAACAGCTGTAGCTGAATATACTGGTAAGTAGGGGTGTCACGATACCGATTCGAAATCGAAAATCGATCGAAATGAGCGTTCGATTTCGAACTTCGAAATCACAAGCTGGTTCGCGATTCTCCAAGTTTTTTTTTTCTCTCCACCTCCGCCCCCCGCGCGCTCTTCTTAGCCTTTCATGTGATGGGTAAAATGTAAAAAAAAGTAGCCTACTTGGCCATCTCTAATGTAAGCGTTTCCGACAAAACGAAACTTGACGCCTTCCACTGCATTTTGTTCGTCCACGCAGGCGTGCGTCCGAAGAAAAAAAACAACGATATTCAGTGTTTCCCCTAGTTTTTTTTTCAGGCCGGGCGGTGAAAGTGCGCCATTTTGCGTAGAGGCGGAAACTATAATTACACCCTCATAATATCAGCGCTGCCATTGAAAATTTTAATTAGGCCTAACGGGAAACCGAAGCTGTTTTGGGTTTTTCCAGATGCTATTTTGATCATTCCCGCATTCTGCGGTAAGGGAAATATTGCAGCTACATTAAAAAAAAGATTATATAAAAAAAAAAATAATAATAATATAAATTATTTTTTTTTTCATTAAAATTATTTATTTTCCATCTTGTCCAAGCCGGGCGGCAGGTGAGCGCCCGGCCAAGATAATGGTAGGGGAAACACTGATATTTCAAAGAAGACACAGCTGCTAGTTAACGTTAGCTTACCGGTAGCCTGCATTACTTTTCGACACACCATGGCCACTGCCGGAGTCGGAGATGGAGAAACAGAACTGGAAAATCCTCCTGCTTCCCTCAAGTCACCGGTGTGGCAACAGTTTGCCTTCCCCGTGAGTTATATAAACAACGAACGCGTCATTGACAAAATAACGACAGTTTGTCGGCTATGCTACACGCGAGTACCATACGCCACCTCAGGCAACACGTCAAATATGGCAGGACACATTCGCAGGCATCACAAAGAAATAGATTTGACTGGGAAAAAAACATTGACACAGGCAACTCAAATGACAACCCAAATGACAGTCAGGGCATGAAAAAAAATGTGTAAATAGTTAATAGCGTGGTACATGTTCAACTGTTTATTATTTCAGATATTAGTTTGTTAAAGCTCTCAACTGTTCAAAGAATGTGAACACGCTCATCTTTTTAAAGAAGAAATTGAAAATGTAAATGACCGTTGTCAGGGCATAAAACCAGTGTAAATTGTTAATAGCGTGGTAAATGTTCAACTGTTTATTCTAGAGTCTAGTTTTGATAAAGCTCTTAACTGTTTAGGTGTGTTTAAATATTCTCATATTTTTGTTATTATTTATAATTGTTATTATTCAAGTAAAAGTTACTTATTGAGAAACAAGTATTTTTCTTTACAAATCAAGACTCGATAGTCTAACAATGGCATAGCCATTAGTTAGACTATAGTGCTGGAAAAGAAATTGTGCTGAAAAAAAATCGAAAATCGAATCGTGACCTTAAAATCGAAAGTCAAATCGAATCGCGGATTTGGAGAATCGTGACACCCCTACTGGTAAGTACTTGGTTACGAGAGATTTTGGAGAAAAAAACGAGGTGTCTTCTAAACCGAAAGTGCATCAGGTACTGTGTATAGTACAGTAAGCAAGGGAAAACGGCGAATGCTCATTTGTACAACGTTTTAAAAAAATATTGTTTCTATACGTGAACATGATTTATAAACGTTTATAAATGGGTGGGACTAGATCATTTGAAGGGTTTCTTCTCCTGGTTTATTTTTCCATAGAGTTCAATATGAAAATTTCTCAGGAGAAACAATCCTTAAAGTGATCCATCTATATCTACTGCATACCTGGCACCAGAGTGATGGTTTGAGGCTCGTTTGATACCTCAGATGCTTGATGACTTACAGCCATTTTACCAATCTTGTACTCCATACGATTTCAGCATAATTTACAGCTAAATCGAGTCCCACCCCCCAATTCCCGTAGAGATCCATTCTTTAAAAAAAAAATTTGTTTCTGATTTTTCCCCTTTTTCTCCTAATTTAGTAACCAATTGAACCCTATTCTAATTAAATTACCCCGTGTAGCAACCGCTAGAGAATCACCGCAACGCAACCCCGTCAGCCGGTGGTAGGACGGGAGGGCGCCATGTCCTCTTCAGGGCGCGACTCCTCCTAGCTCCTGACCGTGATTCCAGCCCGCCCAGGGCCGCTATGCGTGCAGCGATTCTCTCCGAGCCCCTCCCCCCACCCGGAAGCAGCCGCCAATTCATATTTTTCACGTGATGTCACAGCCCTATGGGAACGCCCACCTGGCGGGCAAAAAGCCACCTTCCACTGCCCGCCAACGACAACTTTTCCCAAAAGTTTGCCAAAATGCCGGATAGTTGTTGTTCAATTGGATGCACTAACCGAAGAGGAGACAAGCCTGGATTGTGTTTGTACAGAATCCCGTCTGACACGGAAAACCCAGAGAGGAGGATGTTGTGAATCCCTCCTTCTCTACAGCTACCCAGGCTGTCAATGGCGGGTCATTTAAGCTGTAGGAATGGTTTACCTGACAATGGAAAAAAGTTTATATTACATGTATGTCACAATATGTTGTGTTATCTTAACCAAAATATTACTGCCCTAGAAAAGCTAACTGCAGTAACGTTAGCTGACTAACGTTACACTGACCACCCATGCAAGCAACGTTAGGTAGCTCACGTTAGCTAATTAGCACTCACCTTCGCTTTGACGATGAAGAATTTATTGTCCTTCACCTCCCAAACAACAGCATTATTGACCCATCCAGATCGAAAGTACAGATAACTGTCTGTACTTTTGTACGCTTTCATCTTCGCGGCAGTGTAAGGGGATGGATTCTCCACAAGATAAATGTAAACGTCACCGAAGTACAGCTCCGACAGCGACTTCGCGGTTTTTAATAATTGAAATAAAGCAGCGGGTGCTGTATATGGGTCACACGTACCTAAGACACTTAGTTTGTTTGCGTGTCTTTGTTTTTCGTCTTTTGATAAGTGATCTAAACACACGTGTGTTGCAAAAGAAGGAAATTTGACAGGCTTCTGCGGTAGCTCTATGGGGTTTCCAGTGTCCGTCCGCATTCTGGAATGTTGTTTTGCCCGCCAGGGCTCCGCAGCAGTCACGTGACTGAAAACTATGAATTGCTGCTCCCACAGGGCGCCGGCCATGCTCGAATCTGGGAGGACCGGGGCGCGAACCCCGATCCTCGGAGCACAACTGCACCGACAAAGTCGGCGCTCTTACCGTTGTACCACCGCAGCGCCCCCATAGAGATCCATTCTAATGCAAAGACGTTATAGTATCGCTTGTAAGAGATGTAAGCGTACCAGAAAATAAGGGCGCTTTCACAAGCCAGCATTTAGTCCATTTTAATCAAACCCTGGTGCGGTTCAACTGATGGTACGGTTCATTTGGGCGGTTGTGAAAGCAGTAATCGTACTCTGGTGCGGACCAAATCAACTGGTCCGAGACCACCTCTCGCAAGCGGTCTCGGACCGTTTCCAAGCGAACCCTAGTGCGGTTCAATTGCAGTGAGAACATAATTCGACCCAATTGCAGGAAGTGAACCAAAACGCAGTTTTGTTGAGAACCTAGCAACTAAATAGATACTATACCTTGATCTTCCTTGAAATGCCAATCTGAACAGGTCGTGGTAGCGCCGCTTCAAGGCTCGCCTTCTCTGGTTATACCGTTGTCGGATTGCAACACGTCTTCTTTTGAAATAGTGTATCAACATCATATTGTTGACAACCCGGAGCCTTAACAGGCGTTCGTTCTGAGCAATACTCTCTTGTGTTTGGTTGGAACACCAAAGCAGGATTACTGCCAGTATCACCCAACGCATCCGTGGCTGCATGTTGTTCGGTTAGTGTTCTTCTCCGCGCTTGTTGATTTCCATGTTTACATTTTCCACCACCAAATGTCTGACCAATGAGAAAGACTTCTGCGAGTACATTTTCGGCCCTGCTCCTTTCTGCTTTCATTTGTGCAGTGTGAAACCGAACCAGACTAAATAGAAAACGAACCAAAAGTATCAATTTCACTCTGATTCGGACTAGCCAAACGGACTATACTTGTGAAAGCGCCCTAAGATAGATGTTGTTGGGTCACAGACATCAGGAAGTCATGGCATGCAAAGCCAAAGGATATGCGACCAAATATTAAAAATTTAAAGGCACAGTCAACTTAGTGTATGTACATTTCTGACCCACTGGAATTGTGATATAGTGAATTAAAAGTGAAATAATCTGTCTGTAAACAATTGTTGGAAAAATTACTTGTGTCATGCACAAAGTAGATGCCAACACTATAGTTTGCGAACATGAAATCTGTGGAGTGGTTAAAAATGAGTTTTAATGACTTCAACCTAAGTGTATGTAAACATCCAACCTCAACTGTATACAGCACTTTTCAGGGTTTCCTACAGAAATAACTACAATGACCAAAGACATTAAAAACATTAACTTCTGTACGTTCTTACCTCATGTAACCATACAGAATTCAGATACAACTTCACACATCCACACAATAAAGCCCCAAACTACTTCCAATTCTTCTTATTTTTCCTGCTGAATTTGTCATCAAAATGATCTATACTCTGAAACAATAATTCTCCCTATTCTACCTAATTCTCTCACTCTGCTGCCAGATATGCAGTAGATATGGATGGATCACTTAAGGGTTGTTTCTCCTGACTCATTTTCCTATTGAATTCTATGGAAAAATAAGTCAAGAGAAACGACCCTTCAAGTTTTCCATCTATATCTACTGCATATCTGGCAGCAGAGTGATGGTTTGAGGCTTGTTTGATACCGCAGACCCTTGAGGACTTACAGCCATTTAGCCAACCATGTGTTCCATACTATTCCTGTGTAATTTACAGCTAAATCTAGTCCCACCCCCACACTGCTTTATTTTAAGATTTATTTATTTTTCTTCACGTTACTTTTACTAGGCTACTGCAGCTACGTAAAACCAATTATTTTGTTACATAGGGGAGGGTGAACCAACTGCAGGGTAGGGCTAAGTTAGGGCAGGGGAGGTATTTTGCATTAATTTCACTGTAAATACAGTTTTTTGAGTACAACAGCCCATGTAGGCTTTGGTTATAAAGTAGCGTGTATTTGGAGACATAAAACCATCCACGAAAATGACAAGCAACAAGTCTATAACGATAGATAATAATTCTGTGCGAGATTTTCTAAAACAACAGTTTTTTGTGTGTATTTTTTTTTACTATGACACGTTGATAAAAATCTATGACAAAATATAGTCAGTAAAAAAATAATTAGTTCACTAAAATAAGAAAATAACTATTCTAATGGTCTGTGTCTCTTAGCCTTGTAACTCTAGTAGATTGTAAGCCTTACAATCTCCTACAGTTTCTCTTAGCCTTGTAACTGTAAAGATTTTAGGCTACACTTAACTGTGGTTAACGTTATTGTTATAGCAGCACCTAGTGGTAAAAGTTGGTACCTAGGAATTTTAGCTTCTTGGTTCCGTTCAGATTTGTGTAGTATTCGCCTGGCCCGACCCACCAAACCCGACCAGACAATGCAAAAAGCCATGTCTAAGCATTACACATTGGTGAAAGATAGATAGAAAATATAGATTAATTTCAACTGAATTGACCACCAGGGCAACAACTGGGCTATCAGCCAACTATTTCCAATTGGGCCTAACCAATGCACAATTAATAAAATAAAGCAAGAGCGTCAACAAAAAAAATAAACAATGGTCTTGCTCTTAGAAGTGCTTTCATCTCATCTTGTTTTCCTGGCGAGGAAAACGAGATAAGTCCTTGATTATGTCCGTAAAATCCAGTTCACAGAGGAAACTAACGTTAGCTGCTGCTGGACTAGCCGTCATTGGTGGCTTTTGTGTGCTGCTAGCAGTCTCTATGGTTCCCTTTTCCACAGGTTGAATGGAAGAAGGTTTGACAAACGCAGTTAGCTTGGGAATTGTTTGTAGCAACTCCTGGTCACAAATGTCTTTTTTTCTTTCTCGTTTCGTTTTTGCGATCCGCTGGCGTGCTTTCGTAACTCCGACATTTTAGCTTCTGACAACAACAAGCAAAATCAGCACATGTAAGTAGGCGTATAGCCACCAAAGATGTAGCCTAAATATGACTTTGCTAACCCATTGCATGAATCTGACCAAACAACCGGTAGCCTATGTATGTTTTTTGCTTTTTGTTAATAAATGAATGGATGAATGAATTAATAAATACAATTAATCTCACCAGACAACCAATTAACAACAAAAACATTATTTCAAGTGAATTAGTCACTTACTGGCAAAGTACAACATTATATTCTGGCCAATCGAGGCCCCGGGTTTCAGCCCATGTAAGTCTGTGCATTAAAGCACCCGATCACATTTTCACGTCATATTGATAGGCTAATTATTTAAGCGAAGATAGCCTATGCGTGATTTGTTTTTTCCTATCAGCATGGCAGCCAACACACACATCATTTATAACATTTTTAATTTACATTAACAGAGAGTGTGAGGGTGTGTCCAGAAATGCTCTGTGAGTCCGTGATGATCCTTCAGCTTGACTGCCACTTCACTGACAGGACAACACATTGATAATGACCAACTAACTAACTTAGTACAGGTAGTCTTACGATACAGCAATCAGTTACACGCTGCTGACCAGTTACCTCCTTCGCAATAGGCAGTAGCCTAGTGGATTGAATGAGCTAACTCAACCTCAAATCTTCTATCGCTAGCATTTGTATTTATATTTAATAGCCTATATTGTTTTAATTGCCATGTCCGACCAGGGGAAGGCAATGCCTTACACACCCTCCGCCTATGTTTTGTTAGCTACAAAATAGTGCTTCATAGTCTATGCATGAGTTACTAGGCTATGTTTACAGTGTAGGCGATACAACCCTTTAAAATAGGCTACGTATGGTCATGCAGTGAAAATGACTGCAAACACTTTAATTTGTTTGTAGTTCATGGTAGGCTAAAGCACAGAATTCCCACCTATGTCTTTCTTTGAGTGACAATGCATGCATGTGTCTGCATATATTCTGTATGCATGACTTTCTTGATGTCATTATCTTTATGCATTATCATCATTAGTTAGCTACCAAACACATTACAAAAAGAAGTGATATCTCAACAAAAAACACATTTTCAACGTAAAAAAATGTCAAGTTACTCACGCATAGCCTACAAATCACGTCCTTAATTCCAACTTGCAAAAACTAGGCCTGCCTTTTTAAAAGTATTGATATCAAAATGTGGCCAAGTTACAACGAACAATATTGCAATATATCGTAGCTCACAATAATTAAACTAGCTCTATTCCAAAGCAATGCTATCCTAACTTTCCTAAATTATTTAATGCAACTTGGTCCTGTGTTTTTTCATCTTACCATCTCAAGAGAATATGGTCAATGAAACTGTATGTGCCACATCAAACTGTGAAAGAAGAATAATTTATAGTGGAAATAATCTGTGATTCAGATGAGTTGCACTTAAAAATTAAAAAGAAAAATTATGACACTATGGGCCCTATCTTACACCCGGCGCAAAGCGGCGCTAACCCAAACGCAAGTGTCTTTGCTATCTTACACCCGGTGCTAGGTTCATAACGCCTAACGCTTACGTTCTTTAACTAGCATTTATTCTTGCGCCCATTACAAGTGAACTGGGCATGTTGGTCTTAAGATGAGGAGTGGCCAGGATTCTTTTTGGCGTATTGCTATCTTGAGCCAGCAGAAAGCACTTGCGCTAGAACCACCACAAACCTGGTCTAAAGTCATGTCGCAGTTGTTTACATGTTATTTTAACGGCGCATATAAGTGCGTCTACATAGGCGTGTGCACAACGCGCGTACCCTCCTGTCTGTTACACACAGGGGCGCGCACAAGCATGACTAAAATATCTAGATCACAATGTGAAATATTATTATTGTGTAGGCTATATCAAAAATGCATAATAATAAAAGGTTCCATAGGTCCACATACCTTTCCCTCGGCGAAGGGAAACGATGCCACATTACATTGCTCTCAGCCCACTCCATCAACATCCAGGCGATGTGCGATGGTACGGGACAATGGCTATCCATTAAAAAGGAGCTGCCTAATGCGCGAATTGTCATTTGCACCTAATGCGTGAATTGTCATTCAATGGAAAACCCGCGTAGCTACTGCAATAGACGGACATTTGCGTTCTGAAAATGCGCTTCAGATGTCAGATGAAGGATGAAGCTTGAACATGAGTTCATTGTATAATCAAACGAAATTTGTTAAACAAGCAGGCTAATTTGGCGTTTTCTAAGGTGAGAAGGAAGAAATTGGTCGCTTATTCTCAGCTGTTGCGGGTGCTTTTAACAAAATTTAACAGCATATATTTCGTAAACAGCACTGTCAGGAATTACCGGGAACTCATAATACTACTACTGCTGCTGCTACTGATCCATATAGCCGATTCCTTGATCGCACTAAACACGCACGAGCATGTCTGTTTCGCCATCATAAGCAATCCGCCAAGGTGGAAAAGCAGGCTTTTAAAGGGAATGGGATATGACATTTTGATTGGTTTATTGCATGTCACGCCCAAGACACACCTATAATTAATGAAGAGACTAGGTTCAGCCCAGTTGCACCTTGCGCCGTGCTTAGCGCCCAAAAAACACGCCGTTAAAATAGCAAAAGTAGACTTGGACACGCCCTAAATGGACTTAGCGCCATGCGCTTAGACTAAGCGCCAAGATAGGGCCCCAGATCTTTAGCAGAGATAGGCAGCATATTGAGGAATCACAAAGAGGAGTTATTTCCTCCATAGCTATTGTAGCTCATCAGGTAAAAATTCTGAAATTTGAATTTAGGTACCCGTTTTTTGTTTTTTCACAATTTCTGTACATAAATTGTTGTAGTTAAGTAGCAAGAAGTGTATGTATATGAATTATGACTACTTAGTCATAATAGTGCAGTTCTCTGTTTTAATAAAAATATAACCTTGTTCTAACCCAAAAAAATTGATGTAAGTCACTTGTTATGACCTGATTTTTTAAAGTTGATGTAAACCATATTTCAGCAGTTGAACCAAACTTATTTCTTTACATTGAACCAAATTAATTCCTTCACGTTTTTTAAGTTGATGTTAATCATATTTCAGCAGGTGAACCCACCTTATTTCTTTGCATTGAACCAAATTAATTTCTTTACATTGAACCAAATTAATTTCTTCACGTTTTTTTAAGTTGATGTAAATCATATTTCAGCAGGTGAACCCACCTTATTTCTTTGCATTGAACCAAATTAATTTCTTTACTTTGAACCAAATTATATCTTTCACATTTTCACAATATTCATTCTTGGCATAGGCTACTTGAAAATAATACACTTGGTCAACACATTTTGTAACACAAATTTTATTTGTGGAGCTAAAATAACATCCAATTCGGCGGACCGAATGAAACAAGCTTGTAAACATGAACATCCACCCCCCAAGATCACAATTACAATTACATGTCTCCGTACATTACAGAGGACCTCAATAAGTGACTCAAGGGCAATTCAAAAACAAAAAATTACATTAGTAAACAAATTTGGTATAGCAACCCAAATCATATAATTCTAATAGATTTCTTCCAGTTCAAAAGGGTTGAGGGATAAAAAAATAAAATAAAAAACTCAGTTTGTAAAGTGGTATGACCAAGGAAACTCCACCTTTGGACTTCAACGTTATTGAAGGGCAAGGGTTTTTGAAGAGTGCAAGCTATTTCAACTAGTAGCTGAAATTATATCCGGAAGAGACATATAAGCAATTTCTTAATACACTGTGCAAATATTCAATTATTTCCCACATTCTTTGCGTGAAAAGTAAACTACTCTTATGACCAACATTGTGTAGATCAATTAAGGAAGCAGCAGAGTAATTTTAAATCAGAGAAGCAACATAAACATGTATGTACCTTGAGTAAACAGATCATCAGGAAATTCTCAACTTTACTGTTCAGTTTTTGTGGGGGAAATCATTGTTTAACAATAGAAATAATAAATGAATTTTAATTGTCACTCAACCACGCGAATGCTTGGGTGTCGATAAACAGGGAATGAGCATGTATCGCACTGACAGCCCAAGGCTTAGATGGGATTTACTGTTCGCTAAGATTAAATTTAGTTTGTGATAAGAACTTGCCATGTATTCATGAGAGCACCAGATGATTGAAATGGGACAATGTATAGTGAGTGTGTCTGACAACATGACTCATCAAGAATGTTGTGTTCAAAAATCTAAACGTAAGAGACATTTTCTTCAACTCTAGTTTAAATGGCTGTTTCAAGTGTGAATGTTGACTCTTTCAAACCTTATTTCCAGTCGTGGAGCTCACTACTCAGTCGATTAATCTTGGAGGACATCTTGTTGGAACAAAGCTCCATCAGGATCTTCTGGATGGCCTCAAAGGTGAATTTGAATCCCTTTGGATATTCCATATTTAGTGCATAAATGAGTCCAAAGAGCATGGCCACGGCTGCTGGCACAGACGGCAACTCGTTCAGGACTTCCACCCCATCGATGGCGATCCCAATGTCTTTGGGCTTATGAAGAAGGCTCTCGTCCTCTCGAATGATGAAGATCGCCATGATGGTACTCTGCAGCTCTTGCTCAGCTTGATCTCCCTGTGAAACCTGAGGAAAAAGATATATGTATAAGTGTTTTGAAGAATGAGTTTAAGCCGTGCTGTATTTACCTTAAGGTTGACAAAGTTTATAGAAATTTCTATTAGAAACAGAGGGATATCTAGACCAAGCTATGCCAATTCATGAAGAACAGATAATCTGGACATACCAGGAATTCTTTTATCAGGTCCTCAACACGTTCTCCCAGGATGGCAAGAGATTTGAGGACACACTCCCTTTTGATGTCGACATTGGCAGCCTGCAGAGACAAGTCATAAGGGTTACCATTGTGAAGCCAGCAAAATTTTATATTTATTAGTCACTAAATCAGATGTCCATGGAGTAGCCATGAATAGTGGTTTTATGCAATCAGATATATGTTTTGATAAAAAAGAAAAAAAAAAAAAAAGAAAAGGTAGAACTGCTCCATTTAGATAAAAATAGTCCATTAGTGATTGAAATGGAACTCCATGTGGAGGGGTGGAGGAGCGGAGGACAGGGCTGGGGGAGAGGAGGAGAGGGGTGGGGGAGAGGAGGAGAGGGGTGGGGGAGAGGAGGAGAGGGGTGGAGGAGAGGGGGACAGGGCTGGAGGAGATAGAGGGTGGAGGAGAGGGGTGGAGAAGAGGAGGAGAGGGGTGGAGGAGAGGGCTGGATGAGAGGAGAGGGATCGTCAAATATAGTCACCGGTCCGTGTATAACAGGGGCAGCCAGGAGGAGAGGAGATGACTGGAGAGGAGAGGAGAGACCTGTAGAGGAGAGGAGATGACTGGAGAGGAGAGGAGTGACTGGAGAGGAGAGGAGAGACCTGGAGAGAATAGGAGAAGAGATTAGATGACTGGAGAGGCAAACGAGAGACCTGGAGAGAAGAGAGGAGAGACCTGGAGAGGAGAAGAGAGACCAGGAGAGGAGATGACTGGAGAGGAGAGACCTGTAGAGGAGAGAAGATGACTGGAGAGGAAGAGAGACCAGGAGAGGAGATGACTGGAGAGGAGAGGAGTGACTGGAGAGGAGAGGAGAGACCTGGAGAGAACAGGAGAGGAGATTAGATGACTGGAGAGGCAAACGAGAGACCTAGAGAGAAGAGAGGAGAGACCTGGAGAGGAGAAGAGATGACTGGAGAGGAGAGGAGAGACCTGGAGAGGAGAAGAGATGACTGGAGAGGAGAGGAGAGACCTGGAGATGAGAGACCAGGAGAGGAGAGAGCTAAACAAAATAAAATAGAGCGATGTAATACAATGCACTATTAGACATTATGGAAAAAAATTTAAAAAGTTTGGTCCCCCCCAATGTTGACTCCATGATTTCGGCCTTGATTTCAGGTAATGCCTGCCGGCAGGCTAGCCGTCTGGCTGCACTTGGCAGCATATCGAATGAGCCTAGACTCTAAACCACGCCCAACGACGTCTATGTGTTTTGCCAAGTGAAGTCGGTATTTGAAAAACGAATCGTGCTCAGTGATAGTGCTTTTAGCGTCCTTCACTCACACAATGAAAAAACAAACTTGCGTATTTTCCTTATGCGACTACGAATTAAAAAGACAAATATATACTTTATACACGGACCGTCACCCCTAGTGTGTTGTGGATATCCATACCTGATCCAGAAACTGCAGGATCTTTGCGGTCTTCTCCCGGGTTGCTCCTCCCTTTTTTCTGATGACCTGCAGCAGCTGTGTGGAGTATCTGTCCAGCTGGGCCATGAATCTGGCCTGCAGGGGAACTGCAGGGACCCGCAGAAACTCTGCATTGATCTGTGGAATGAATAAACTGCACAATACATTTTTAAATGATGAATAACATTTGCTATCAAGCAAAAGCTTATCATGCAGTACTTCATTTAGAACCACATCCGATTCCCCATTCCTAGGCTATGCCTTGGTTTTGAAACACTGGGACTAGCTAGACATTTGTATGTAAGAAAGGTGGTATACCTCTTCCATCTGAAAAAGAGCTGGACATCTTGCCATGATGTCCTCAGTGACGGGCTTCTGATCCACAACCTCTTGCCTCCTGTATCCAAACGTCTTGGCCGTTTTCTCCCTTATCGATTTCTCATTGTTTCTCTTCTTGATTTCTGTCAGTAGGGATGTTCGGTCTTGTTCCAGGCTTTCTGGTGTCTCACTGCTGGGCTGAGAAGGATAGTGATTGGCCTCACCTCTTCTTGCTTTTTTGATGTTCTTTGCTGGGTGGGTATCTTCTGGGGATTTGTGTTTGAAAGAATTCACCATGACCTCAGATGCAAGTCCATGTGACTTGAGCTGATTGCGGTAGTTGCTCATCTTCTGCTTCAGTCTCAGTTTCCATCCATAGCTCTCATTGAAAGAGTCTTGTTGTCTCAGGCAGGGGTGTTTCTGTGTCAGAGCCTCTGCAACTTCACTCACGTCTGCATCATTGGGGTATGCCTTGTATGAGTAAATCTTCTCTGCCAATTTTTCCAGTATGTCTGACAGCATTTTTGAGCTGGGTGTCAGTCTTTCCTTGCTCTTCATGTATTCAACGTTCCCCTTCTCTAGTTGACCTTCTGTGTCATAGGAGAAGATTGGGATGGGGAACACCTTTGGCTATGGCTCTGTTCTGAATCCCTCTGATGAGCTGCTGCTGCTGAGTAGGACTGTGTCATCTGAATCAGAACGTTCTGAATGGCTTGTATTGGCTTGGCCAGACGAAGACCAATCATCTGGCAAGTTATCATTTGAGACATCAACTAGCCGCAGAACTATCGGAGCGTCAAGATCTAACTGTACGACCTTGATGGTTGTAAGATCCTTGATAGCAGAGGTTGAGCCCAAGTTTACAAACATCCCAAAATCATCATCCTTGTATTGCAGCCTTATGCCTCCACATAGTCCACAGGAATGTCTGACCTGCTCAATGAGCTCTTCAACAGTGTCAGGCACAGTGGTCAGCTCCATACGGTAGGAGCTGTCTTCACTCACAGTGACTAGCAGTCTCACAGGTTTTGCATTCGCCATGGTGACCTGAGAGAGAGAAAGAGAGAGAGGGAGAAAGAGAGAGAGAAATATAGCCTGTTAGAATCTGCTACAAATTACAAATGAAAACTACCACTGCTCAATTTGCCCACTCAACATTTTTGGATAACTTGAATCACATGCAAATAGGATGCTTTAATGAAAATGCAGACCTTAAACTTGAATATATCTTTTCAGGGTTATCAAACGCATTCCCCCAACAGTGTAATCCACCAATGGATATGGATCAGCCAGTTCATCTGGAGCCACAAGTTCAATTTCTTTGGTGGGGGTCATTTGAATTTGAAAGGCGCTGAAGTGTTCCCAGTGCCATGCACTCAGCTTCCGAACAATGAAAAAAAGCTTGTCCTTCAGGACATGTGGACGATTTCAGTGAATTCAGGAATCCCTGCCAGAGATCCATGTGCAAGGATCATTCCAGTCCTGTAGTTGAAACCATCGTAAGTGACATTCTTTGCCAGACACACATATTCCACATCCGGGTGTTTCTGTCGAATAGCTTGTGCAATTTCCTCTTTTAGTATATCGATAGAAAGAGTTGAAACATTTGTCACTTCCAGGAGAGGTTTAGGAAAGCTAGATAAAGACACCTGCTGTGCCATGTGAAATTGGTGACGCTCTGCCAACGACAATAACACATTCTTGAAACATCTACAATGTCGAACAACTCTTTTAAAAAAACTGTGCTTTGCTTCGAATCTCAAAGTCCAAAGACAAACTAGTGGTCCAAACTGACAAATCAGTTGAGGATAATGTTCTAGGAAATGATGCTTGGGCAGCAACCTATAGTCTGGGAAAACCTCTTGAAGCTGTACTCTGTACTCAGAGATCTTGAAATTCAAATAGGCAATCGTTTCCTTCGTATGAACAGGTGAGACGACAAGGTCCACAATTTCCTTTAGATCAGTGAGTATTTTCCAGGCAGGTTCATCAGTAGGCACCTTCTGTCCTACGAGAAGGGGGAAGAACCTCAGTAAACTCCAGTTTTCGTGTGAATTTCCGCCAACTGTCTTTCGAGATGCAAAGGTCAATGGCACTGGATGGGGACGATTCGTTTTATCTGTCCACTTGAAGGGGAAACTTCCTATAGCCTCATTTAAATATGCTAATGTGAAGTACTTTTTTGAAGTGAAAACAGAAAGACATAGAGCTATCTCTGCAGGAACTATGCCCTCAAATAAATCATGGACCAGCTCTGGTGGGAAACCAGCAGTTAGTTTGAAATGACTTAGTTTTTCAGAGAGGACACATCTCCTCTTGACGCCACAAAAGTTGGGCAGTGATTGTTCCTCGATGATTTTGAGATGATCTGAGTGAATCTCCTCTGTTCTCAACGTAAAAGCTCCACTCCCCACTTCCTTACTTTGAATTTCTGATCTGTCAGCTGTGCAAAATCTGCATACCGGACCTCTTGAAAAACTTTCCACAAACCCAGCAATGCTGTGGGCTCCAAGGTTGTCAGCTACAACACACTGTACTGTTCCCTTAATACATTTCCCTAACTTGGGCAAAAACACACCACCCTGTTCCAAGATAATCAAGTCACTAATTAGAGGCTTGAGTACTGCTTCATAGCCACAAAACTTCACATCATCACTTTTGATCAATGCAGCTAAGTATATAGATGACAATGAAGACTGACAACTAGGGGGCAGATTACCTAAAGTCCAATATAGGGCACAGATTTTATGTTTTCTACGTGATGTGCCGAGGGGATTACATATTTCAAAATCATCAATATACAAAATTAATGAAATTGCACAGGCATCAGAGAGAAGTGTATTGTTTTTGTAAAATGCACCATCAAAGGGACAACTATAAACTTGTTTATCACTCTCCGGTGATCGATATCTCTCTTTCAAATTGGCAGTTTTGATCAAGATAGTTTCTTGTTTTCAAAGTCAAGAAAATAAAGAATCACTGCAAAGTATGCTTCCTATCTTACTATATAATGACGAAAAGTTTGTGTGTCTGTCTGTCTGTATCCATTTTTCTCCTCAATGGGCTGGCCAATCCATCTGAAACTGCACAGACTGACAGAGCAGATTTTTCAAATTTCCCAAATTAAACACCGTTTATGAGCATTTTTTGGCAAGATCTGAGCAAGTCTGTTGGACACTCCGGCACAGTAGGTGGCGGTATGCACCTGTTCATGTTGGTTTACGATCATTAAGAAGTAAGAAGAAAAAGAAGAGGAAGAGAGAGAATTCCACTGAGTGACTGACACACTAGCAAACTCCCATGTAAAAATCATGCTGATTTCAATGGTGGAATCAGTTTCCTGCTCATTTGCTCGGTTGCTGAGAAAAAAGTGTTTTCCCGCATTAGCAAGCTAATTCTATCAAACAATTCGTTGACCAAACAATCTCAACTACGGAGTTTAACCTATTAGCCCAGGGGTCTTCAAACGGGGGTCCGCGGAGGTACTGCAGGGGGCCTGAGCTGGATTTGAACCCAGACTGCTGCGGGAAGGACTGAGCCTTAATGTTATGCGCCTTACCCGGTGAGCCACCGGGGGCGCCCCTATACAAAAATAATAATATTCAGTAAACCCCGAGCATTAATAGGTAATAAGCTACTTTTGACAAAAACAATTTACAAAATGAATGATTCCCATCATGCAACCACGGTAGGCTACGTAACGTAAAGCACGTAAACACGTGCTTAAAATGCAACAAAAACATTTTTAGGGGGTCCCTGCTCTGATTCTCTATCGACCAAGGGGTCCTTGACTGAAAAAGTTTGAAGACCCCTGTATTAGCCTATATGCTAGGCAGTGACCAACAACCATTCATCTCAATTGGTTGGCCAATCAATCTCATCCATGGGAGAATAACGGTGATATGAATATGTACAGTATGCAAGGTTTTAACCCATTATGCTTAGCCAGTGACTGACAAAGTCAAAGTTTGTCTGCATCCATTTATCTTCTCAATTGGTTTGCCAATCAATCTAATCTACGGGAGAATGACAGTACAAATAAATATACAAGGTTTTAACCCATTATGCTTAGGCAGTGACTGACGAAGCAGATTTTTTTATTTTTTTATTATTTTTTTTAATTTTTTTACAGGCATTTAGCAGACGCTCTTATCCAGAGCGACTTACACAACTTTATTTTAGCATTTTTTTTAACATATTAACCATTTATACAGCTGGATATATACTGAAGCAATTCAGGTTAAGTACCTTGCTCAAGGGTACAACGGCAGTGTCCTACCTGGGAATTGAACCTGCAACCTTTCGGTTACAAGGCCAGTACCTTAACCATTATACTACACTGCCGCCCCATTTTCCCAAAATGAAGTATATTAGCATTTTTGGCAAGTCTACCGAGTTGCGGTGCAAGGTAGTTGTGGCGCATGCATCCCTGGGTTTGGACTAATAAAATAAAGAGATTCAACTTTCAAACAAAGGATTCGTATAGCCTTCTCTGCAAATCATCAATTCCGTCGTAGTGCCTACGTGCATGTGGTTGAAAATCGTTCGCCCTTCCGCTCCCCATGAACACCTGTTCACCTGTCTTAAACATCCAATCAAGGGCACACCACGCCTACAGATCACACTACTACTGTAGCAGAGCTTAATCATAATTAACATCATCACAATAATAGCCATAACAAAAATCGAAACCTCAACACAGGACATTCCAACGCGTGATCAACATAATTCACAACAGAAAATGATTGATGTCGCAACATAATTATAAATCAATAAAGCTAATTTTACAAAATGGCTACGTGAATAGGATCTGAGGCGCGTTGAATGGCGAGCTGCGGTTTCAGGACGGAGGTCGGGGGTGTCAAGGTCAGAGGTGAAAGCTCACTGACGTTGTGGAGGTGGGAAAACTCAATGTCCAGCGGTGTGGACAGGCCCTCCGGCGTGGGCTTGATGGTGACCGAGATCACCTTGGAATTGAGCACCGTGCTGTTTCTGCAGAGAGAGCAGAGACACATTATCACTTTAGTCACAGAGAAAAGATAGCTAGCACTACTAAGTAACGTTACAAAAATCTTTGCACACTTTTGTTTAATGCTAAAATCGGACTAATTAGCTAGAAAAGATTAGCATTTGTATATGGTAGTGGCTTACAATTTGTTAGCTAGCTACAATCATGGGAACCACCTCAGCTAATAATGTGCGGTGACTAGCCAACTAACGAACGTCTCCTCCATTCCCAAAATGAACATATCGCACATGGCAAGCCCAGACCCCCGGGTTGCTGTTAACATTAGCTAGTCATTTTATACTCTAATCATTTGCATTCTAAACTCTACCCAACAGTTAGTTGTGCCAATGCTGACCGAGTGTATTCAGAAAAACACAAGTGTTAAGGGCCGTTCACACTACGACGATAACTATAACGATAACGATAACTATTAAAAAAATGTAAATCGTTCAAAGCAAAGTAAATGGATGTGTCCACACTACAACGACAACTATAAAACCAGCCAGAACGATAAATATTCCTATCGTTGTGATCACTCCCAGAGCGATTTTTCATGACGCTGTAAAACGATAGACAATTTCCAGCCAATCAAAAATCACATTCTGTTGAAGTTTAAAAAAGCACGGGACAAGACTAGTTTGTCTGTTCGTTATAGAGGAGCAACTAATACAAGCTGTAGAGAAGAACCCAGTGTTGTATAATCTAAATCACCCAGGCTACAAACAAAAGAAGATGAAAGGAGGACATCTGGGCAGCGATTGGGGAGAAGTTTAGCTTGAGTGGTAAGTAACGTTACCTGTGACAAAGCCACAGCAGCGAACGAACTAGCTAGCGTTAGCTAGCTGCTAGCTAGTAGGAGTGTGAGGGTGTGTGTGGGGAAAAGTAGGAGCTGTGCAATGGCTGTAGGTTATATGCATCTAGCTTGGCAGTTGAGAGATGCGATTGAGGGATTCGCTGTCTGTCAGTGAGGACGAGTCATTCACCAGACTGATGCTGCGTTCACGTCATGTGGGAGAGATGGTAAATAACTTACGAACTACAAAGTTTCCAACTTGGAAATACCGGGTGCGTCTCAATACTCGAAAAAGGCATCCTCCTTTCTTCTACTACCACCTCCTCGAAACCATGCCCCGAAAACGGATCTTTCTGTCCTAATCAAATGTTGATTACGTATTACTTGCATATTAATTAATGTCTCGACGCAAACGCAATGTCACGTAATAATAATAATAAACTTTTTGTTTATTTGTATAGCACCTTTCATACATAAAATGCAGCCCAAAGTGCTTCACAACAATAAAAAACAATAGAGACATATAAAAAGTAAATTAAAATTTAACAATGTTAATAAAAAGTTAGGCTAATCCTTGTTATCCTCCGAAGGCTATTTTCTTCAGGACTTCCGCTATTTTCTTTCTTTAACGGCAAATATGCAGGACGCCCGCCCGCCGTAGCATTAGCCGGGTGGGGACCTATTCTCGACCGCCCCTCGCGATTAGTGCCATGGTCTTTAGTTCTCTAATTTTATGAAAGTGGAGCCACTAGAAGTCATAAAGTAAGCACGCATTCAACTCTATGGTATTTTATCTTCTCAAAAATACGTCAATGGTCCCATGTACTCGCCAATTTATTTTGTAAGACAACATCTTCACCTGTGCCTTGTGGAAACACTGGAAGCTGTGAGACGGGTGTGTGCGGGTTGGACCCGTAATGCACGACTCAGAACACAAACGTAGTAATAAATGTCCGCAAGGACTTTATTATAGGGAAATCCAGAAATCGTAGTCACACAAGCGAAGTCCAAAAACCAATAAATCCAGCCAATAACCAAAAATACAGTACCAAAGGAAAAAGCAGTCTCGTAATCAGTATCCATGCACAAGTTCAAAACCAGAGTAGCTGTCAGCGGAGCAGAAGTACAATCCAGGGGTAAAGCAGAGTTTGTTGGTCGTGGGGCGTTGCAGGAGTCAGACCGAAGTCCTATCCGCGGGGCAGAGGTACAAAACAGACAGCAGGCAAAACTCGTGGTCAAAAAACAGGCAGTAGATACCATAGGCTGGCAGTAACGATGGTCAGTAAACAGTAGTGATGTTACGGATGACACCGAAGCTCCGAGCTGTGTGTCGAGCAGGTAGGGCAGTTTCTGGAGAAGCCTCGCACCGAAGCTTGTATCACTTTCAGAGAAGCACGTGATCGATGACAAACGAGGCCTTGGGTGCTGTAGAACCACGTGATCGGTTTGTTTTGCGCTTTGGGCGGGATTGGGGGTTTTGAATTGTAGATATAAAGGAGTGATACCCACCCCTATTTTGAGGGTTGTTGTCGTTGGTTGGTTGTTGCGGAGATTTAGTTATTATTGGTATCATTGCTATTGAAAGTTTTTTGTGAGTTTTTGGAGGATTTTTGTGAATTTTTTGAGGAGTTTTTTGAGGATTTTTGTGAGTTTTTTGAGGAGTTTTTTGAGTTTTTGGAGGATTTTTGAGATTTTTTTGAGGAGTTTTTTTTTTTTTTTTTGTACAGTTTTTGTACACAATTGGCTAATGGAACCTGCACGGAAGCGAAAATCTTCTCCTGCTTGGGAATATTTTGACCTGATATCTCCCAATAAGGTAGGCCTAAGTGGCGTAGATATAAAAACACACTGAAACGCTATTCGAACATTGGGCTAGCAATCGACTGTGCATGTAGTTCGTTGGTTGTTATTTTAACGTAACTACAGCAGATTATTACGATTTGTGTAATATTATTATGATTTGATTGTTAATTCTTATTCTTTCTTATTATCATCTGCATTCCTTCTCAAATGGCATATTATTTAATTTTGAAGGTAAAGTGCTTGCTGTGCCTGAAGGAGCTGGCTTACAGCAATAATACCTCATCCATGCTGAGGCATTATCGGGCCATGCATGAAAATGCACCTGCCAATGAGCCAGAATCCAGCAGAGGTTATTTATTTATTTATTTTACTTTTTAATAACAGTTATGGTTGCTTTATCATAATCATACTGACATACATGTTGATAAAAATACATTTGCATATTGTTATTTTGCTATAGGTTCCAGAAAGAAAGAACTTGATGAGGCCGTGGTCAACATGGTTATCAAAGACACTCAGCCTTTCACAGTGGTGGAAGATGAGGGGTTTAGGGAGTTAGTCCAAAAGCTGGACCCTACCTACATTCTCCCTACAAGGCAGGTGTGTATGTGTGTAGCCTATAGATGAAACAGAGGACAAATTAACCATTTCTGTTGGACAATTAAGCACTCTTCTTCTCTTCTTCAGGCTTTAAAAAACATGGTGGCTGCCAAATACCAGGAGACCAAGGAGAAGGGCAAGGCAGAGATGCAGAAGGTGGTGGCAGTCAGCCTCACATCTGATATGTGGACATCCATTAATATGGATGCCTACCTTGCTGTGACCTGCCACTTCATTGACGACCATGACAAGCTTGGCACTGTATTGTTGGGAGTGGAGAAATTTCCTAATAGCCACACTGCAGCAAACATCGCACAGGTGAAGACCACCCTTATGTTGGAGTGGGGCATAACAGATAAGGTTGGATGCCTTGTAACTGATGCCGCTCCAAACATGATAGCCTGTGCCAGAAACCTGAAAATTAGGCATGCAGTGTGTATAGCACATAATCTTAATTTAATTGTGCTCAAGTCCTTTGAACACACCCCAGGACTCAATGACATGCGCACAAAAAGCAGGAAGATTGTGACATATTTTAGGACCAGTACCACTGCTAAGGAGAGGCTGACCCAGGTGCAAGAGCGGATGGGGGGACCCTCTCTGAAGATGATCCAGGAGGTAGACACGCGCTGGAACAGCACATTCCACATGCTTGACCGCCTGTATCAGCAAAGAGAGCCAGTGGGGGCAGCCCTGGCTTCTCTAAACACAGACCTCACCCCACTTACTTCCCAGGAGTATGAGGCCATAGGGGAGTGTCTGCGCGTACTGTCTCCATTCCAGCAGGCCACAGTGGAACTCTCGGAGGAGAAACGGGTGTCTGGCTCCAAAGTCATCCCACTCATGAATATGCTGCAACGTGCTGTGGATTCCGAAGGCACCAACATGACCACTTCGATGGCTGGCAAACTGGCTGAAAATCTGGTCAGACGGCTCAGGGACACTTTATCAAACCTAGAGTCCTTGAGTGTAATGACCATGGCAACAATGTTGGACCCAAGATTCAGAACCCATGGGTTCTTCAGCCAGTCAAAGGCCAGTGAGGCAGTCACGCGGCTGAAAGCTGAGTGTGCCACTGTAATCAGGACCACAGCCGTTACCCCATCACCCTCAGATGCCCCCTCTCCACCACCTCAACCTGCCCAAGCTGCAGGACCTGCAACTACCTCCGGTAAGATAAAAAATTTTACTGCTTATTTTGTGAATTGTTTACATATAATTACTAGTATATACAGACTGGACACATGTCATGTGAAGTACAATAACTGCTAATAAAGTATTTGTCAACATTTCTTAGGTACAAACCTGTGGCTACCGCTGGACAGCCTTGTGGACCAGCCTAGGACTTCAAATGCCACTGCTGACGCTACTGTAGAGGTCCAACGCTACCTCAGGGAGTCAAACCTCCCAAGACAGATGGATCCCCTAGAATTTTGGCATGCCCAAAAACTTGCATATCCCCACCTCTACCAGCTGGCACTACGTTTTTTGTGCACGCCAGCCTCCTCTGTTCCTTGTGAAAGGGTCTTTTCCAAGGCAGGGGAAATTGTTTCAAAAAAGAGGAACCGTCTCAGCCCCAACACTGTGAAACAACTATTATTTCTTAATAAAAATCAATAAAAAGTTCCCCTTCTCAGTCACAAAAGCACCTTCCCTTTCACTGCCTGGTTACAGAAGCACTCCCAGT
This sequence comes from Synaphobranchus kaupii, assembly GCA_029718625.1. NCBI lineage: Eukaryota > Metazoa > Chordata > Actinopteri > Anguilliformes > Synaphobranchidae > Synaphobranchus > Synaphobranchus kaupii. The sequence continues at coordinate 45,077,697 of CM056383.1, read as the reverse complement.
CCCCAGTTCCAGAAACACTCCCAGTCCCCAGTTCCAGAAACACTCCCAGTCCCCAGTTCCAGAAGCACTCCCAGTCCCCAGTTCCAGAAACACTCCCAGTCCCCAGTTCTGAAACACTCCCAGTCCTGAAACACTCCCAGTCCCAGACCAGAAACACTTTTACTGCTCAATAGAACCCCACGCAAATGTTGTCCCCCTTTATATCAATCTTCCTGTTTTATTTTTCATTTTCAAAGTTAATATAATATTATTACATATATTATTTTATAATATATCTTAGTAGAAAACAAATCTAGCCTAATGACAGTTACAAATATAAATTATTTTATAAATATTAAGTACGCTAGAATGTGTATTGCCTGAGCGGGGTTTCGAACTTGTACTCTCTCTTATACCAACGGCTCTGAAGTCCGACGCGTTATCAGTGAGCTAAAGGGCTGTTTGTTGTTAGCTCGCGGCAACTTCGTTATTTTGAACCTGAGGTGGAATTTGTAATGATTTCGTTGCTCTACATTATTTTTACCAGCAGGTGTCACTAGTGTACACTGTTGAATGAGGCTCCGAGTAATGAATCTATTTGCGATACAATTGGCTGCAAGGCCTCAGTGCTTCAGGAAGCCTCATTTCGCCATCACTAGTAAACAGGCTTGATCTTAAACGGTAGTCAGACAAAGTAAACGCTCAAAAGTGACAGTAGTAAACTAACAGGCAACAATTTCGCGAAGACATGACATGAACACTGAGTTTATATGCAGGTGTAGACAGGTGCAGACACTTAGCTTGAGAGCAGCATGCGAAGGGGAATCAGGTGTGGAAGGCTGACGAGGTAACAAGATAATTAGTAATCGCTAGTAATAAACCTATCCTGACCTAGCGTTAGTAAATTAGTAAATGACATGCACAAGAAACGTAAGGTAAACATGAACACATGGTTAGAGAGTTAGTATTACCCAATCCTGATCTAATGTTAGTAGATTAGTAAATAGACACGGGAAAATGAAACAATTAGGGAAGGCTGAGTGACAGCAAGAGAGAGAGGGAAAACAGCATGAATGCAAGGCTGCGGAAAAACATGGAAATGTGTATGCTACCAATGAACTGCATCGTAATATAAACAGAACACAAGCATGACATAAACCGAAAATAAACTGTGACAAACTAAACATGAAACGTGGCATAAACATGACAGAAACGTAACAAGCTGACTACAATATACATGACAAAAATTCCTTATGACAACACTCTGCGGCCTATTGTTTCTTCTCAAACACCTTAATTAAATGGGTTGAACAATTAATATACATGTTAAAATACATTGAAACATAATTCAATAATTGCATTTCAGCATTGTAATGGTAAACAGGTAGCATGGTAGATAGCACGATCATCAATGGGACGTTATTTTAGATCAAGTTGTAGAAGCGCCTTTCTACAAAAACGGCAGCATTCCCTTTTTAGAACAAGAAAAATATCTCCTATTTAAAAAATGGTGACACATAATACATATCTTGCATTAATTCAAAATGTTCTTTTGTTAAAAAAAACGTGTCCTTTAGGTGTATTCGTTTGTTTACCATTAATATAAAAGTTAAACAAAATCACGTCCTATCGTGATTGGAGGTTTAGTGACACATTTTAAGTTGAAACTTGTACTTCTTCTTGTTTTAATACGATTAAACTTACAAATAAACACAGATAAAATCGCTATACTTAATAGCTAAATATCCTATTTAAGTAGGCTAGATGTAAAAAGATGAAGTCATATTTTATATTTTCATTTAAACATTGTTTTTCAGTGTTGTTTTTGTTCGTGGAAAATCTGTAGGCTACATTGCATTTCAGGACATAAAACCTGCCAAGGCTACATTGTGTTATGTCCTGCATTGCAAATTTCACCAGAAGAGGGGACCGTTTACAAAAATATACCAGCAATACTTACACAGCTATGCTCCCCTTTATTCCTCTGAAGAGCATATTTTGTGACATTAAATACAAACCATGCCTTGTGCACACTCCTTAACTGGACAACAAAAAGGTGTGACAAATATCCTATTTGTAAATACATCCAGCCAGTTATTTCTTCTGAACCCCCCCCCCCTCCTAATTAAATGTAGTTATCAGAACAAACGTTAAAAGGTATGTGAAAAAAACATTTAGTAATTCAGCCATTGTATACCTTTATTATAAATCACATTTTGTCATTGTGATGGTGATTGCATGATCATTACAATGGAGTTATTTGCTGGTACATTTGTCACATGAAAAAAATAATACTTCCACCAAAGTACATAGAAAATAATAATTGTACTTCATAAAAGTGATTGACTTAAATTTTACTTAAACAAATGAATAAATATAAAATGTATTTAAATGTAGAAATATGAAATCTAAAAGTTATTAAACAACGGTATATCATGTTAAAGAAGTTAAAACTCAGGGCAGTTAATACATAAGAATTGGCCATCCTCCTCACTCAACTTCAAGACATGAGGAGTGGAACCACTGCTCGCGGGATTCACAGGAAACCCATAATACCACCATGTCTTCTTCTTTGGGAGGGTCCACCTCGCCACATGCAGAGCATAGGCTGAGGCCTTCCCTCAAATGTCTGATGATGATGTGCCATCTAGAGAAAAGGAAGGGAAATATAAATTTTTTTCAGTACTTCATTCGTAAAAACGACAACAAAAAAGTTGTGAAACCACTTAGGTGCTGAAAAAATATTTATTTAGGGCTCTTCAATGTACAAAACGTATATATCTTGCCATTGAGCAAGGAAGGCTATCTGCACTGCTGTTTATGTACTGGCGACACATTTAGAAACGAGCCTCTCTTCCTCAGGCAGCATAATCAATGCTGCCTGAGGAAGAGATTCGTTTCGAAACATGAGTTGGCATCTGTTATTGAAGAAGAAAAAAAAAACAAAGAAAGCATGCATGAACTCACTGAGCTAAGCTTTCTACTTTTGTTGATTGCACATGATAGCATATAAGAGGGCAGTGGGATAGACAGTATAATAAACCAATGAGATAAACAATGGAGTGGTGGAGAGAAGAGGGGCTGTGGAGGGAGGAAGGGCTGCAGTTATATGTGCTACAAAGTAAAATCAGAAAGGTAACCGAATGAGTACTAAAATGTCAAAGCAAATACATTTGCTATGATGCATATTACTAACTTATGCCTCATTTAGGATACAGATCAAACACTGTTATTACCTTTTGCTGCTAGCAGGAGGGTGGCAATGGAGGCAGGCAGCCTAGTGGAGGGATGCCGGACTTGGGAAGTCGTAGAGCACATGTGGCTAGGGGCTAAAGATTTGGTGGATGGACTGGTGATGACAGGGCCAGAGATGAGAGAAAAAATTCTTGTCAGGGGAGGTGGATATCCAAAGCGTCTTACTCTTCAGCAAACTCTGCTTTGAGTGGTGCAAAGAACCCCCTGTCCAACAGCTGAAATATATGGGAGAGATGTGGTGGAAGACAGAGGAGCACGACACCTTCCCTAATTGGCCAGGTCCGTGGTCTCCCTGTCGATGTGGCTGTTGTGGCCATCGAACACCAGGAGCAGGGGGTGCTCCTTCATCGCATACAGGAAGAAGTGTTTCTGGAACCACTTCAGGAAAAGGGTGGTGTCTATGTAGCCAGATGTAACAAGGTGTTAAGCTCTCCCAGGGTAGTCACCTCCCAGGTACCCCTTCCCGTAGATTATCATTGGTGGGATGTCTTCCTCAGATGCTTTCAGGGCAGGCATGCCAGCACTGTGATGTGGTGCCTGGTGGCGGGTGCTTGAAGGTAGGGATGTTTCCACCCCTTGCTGACCAGCATCTTGCAGCGAAGTATTCCCATCTGAAACCCTGACTCATCACCGTTGTAGATTTGTCTGGGTTTCTCCATTAGCACATTCTCCTCTACCATGGCCTTCGGCATGTTAAAGTAAAGGGCAATGTTCCTCTCCCTGGCACACCTGATTCTCCCTATTGTTGCTAATGTTGTTTTCTACTTTTTTGAGCCTGACTGCCTGCCACATGGTCATACCCTACTTGCATGCTTGTATTGCCCTCAGCATTGCCTCCTCCCTCCACAGACATCTCTTTTTGCCCTTGTTCATCTGTAAAAATGTTCAAAAATAAATTTCTGCACTCTTCCCTCCATTATTCCAATAATCTTATTATGTAATCTATGTGTTCTATGAGAATGGCTAAATTATAAGTAGAAATGAAGTTTACTTAACATTTTAAATGTAACTATTTCTCAATTTGTCAAAAAATGCAAACTTGAGGATTCCTACATTATTGATTGCAAGGAATAAAAATGTGAATCTAATTAAAGCCTACTAATATCTTAATTATATCTAATTATTATCCATTAAATGGATCTGAGCATTAAAGTACATATTCATTCATTCTATTAAATTAAGTTGCTGCCTAATTATATGTATTTTATATGTGTTTCACAAATGTTTTCACATGGCACATCTTTTTTTTTTTAAGCAGACTCATGATCACAACATTAACTTTAGTCTTGTTAATCCAACATCAGCATGTCACTAATAATTTAAATATAAGATAAGGAACTAAGTAAATATCTATGCATTATCTCAAATTCAATAATGAAATGAATAGATAGCCCATTTCATTTAATGAGCGAGAAACTTTCATAAGCGAGTCAAAAACTGAATGTCACTGTCCACAATTCTAGCCGTCGTGCACTGTCTGAACAGCTTCTGTGCCGTCCGCTAGGATACTCATTTTCTGAGGCGCATTTCTTTGTGTATTTAAGGTTAATATCGGAAAGGGTGGTCCTTATAAGCATTTCTAGCAATCCGTACATATTCACTGCTGTTAGCCAAGTGGTTTCGAGCTAAATAGCCGTTGGAAAGCTACGTTTGAAACTGTAAAGCGATATTAGGACTGTTTCATTTAATCGTCGCGATTAAGGAATTCGAAGCGTGCTCGAAGTATATAAGTTAGCGTTGTAAAAGAGGTTGTATTAATATAACTAAATATATATCTATTAAGTTGAAAACTGTCAGTTAGACAGGTTATTATGTGTATTTTTACGGGACATACGTTTAATTGGTCACAGTGTTCAGTCCTCGCAAATAAATATGAAATAAATACGTTGGCGCCTGAGGTGGTCGGTGATTGGTGACCCCTCCCCCCCGGTCGAGAATAGGTGCTCGAACGCTATTGTGGACGCGTGAGAAATTTTCGATCGTTATAGTTATAGTTCGTTTTTTATAGTTATCATCGTAGTGTGAACGGCCCTTTAACTATAACGATAACGATAACTATTTAAAAAATGTAAATCATTCAAAGCAAAGTGAATGGATGTGTCCACACTACAACGACAACTATAAAACCAGCCAGAACGATAAATATTCCTATCGTTGTGATCACTCCCAGAGCGATTTTTCATGACGTTGTAAAACGATAGACAATTTCCAGCCAATCAAAAATCACATTCTGTTGAAGTTTAAAAAAGCACGGGACAAGACTAGTTTGTCTGTTCGTTATAGAGGAGCAACTAATACAAGCTGTACAGAAGAACCCAGTGTTGTATAATCTAAATCACCAAGACTACAAACAAAAGAAGATGAAAGGAGGACATCTGGGCAGCGATTGGGGAGAAGTTTAGCTTGAGTGGTAAGTAACCTTACCTGTGACAAAGCCACAGCAGCGAACGAACTAGCTAACGTTAGCTAGCTGCTAGCTAGGAGTGTGAGGGTGTGTGTGGGGAAAAGTAGGAGCTGTGCAATGGCTGTAGGTTATATGCATCTAGCTTGGCAGTTGAGAGATGAGATTGAGGGATTCGCTGTCTGTCAGTGAGGACGAGTCATTCACCAGACTGATGCTGCGTTCACGTCATGTGGGAGAGATGGTAAATAACTTACGAACTACAAAGTTTCCAACTTGGAAATACCGGGTGCGTCTCAATACTCGAAAAAGGCATCCTCCTTTCTTCTACTACCACCTCCTCGAAACCATGCCCCGAAAACGGATCTTTCTGTCCTAATCAAATGTTGCTGATTACGTATTACTTGCATATTAATTAATGTCTCGACGCAAACGCAATGTCACGTAATAATAATAATAAACTTTATTTGTATAGCACCTTTCATACATAAAATGCAGCCCAAAGTGCTTCACAACAATAAAAAACAATACAGAGACATATAAAAAGTAAATTAAAATTGAACAATGTTAATAAAAAGTTAGGCTACATTGTATATTGTAGACTATATGCAACTACTTGTACCTGAAACGTATAGACTGTTTTGCACACTTCTCGGTAGGAGACGAGTGGAGGAAAGGAGGTTTTTCGAGTATTGGGACGCATCATCTATTCAGTGATCGTGGTGTTAAACGATTCATTGAAGTATGTTACGAGTTGTTGTTACGAGAAAGCAAGTCGTTCAAAACATGTATTTAGAACATGTACTATTCAATGCAAATTTTTAATGTAGGCTACAAACCCCAATTCCCAAAAAGTTGGGACAGTATGCAAAATGCACATAAAAGCAGAAAACAGTGATTTGTAAATTCTCTTTTACATATATTTAATTGAAAACAGTACAAAGAAAATATATTTAATGTTTTACCATATCAACTTTATAAATAGGCTATACAATAATTCAGAATTTGATGCCTGCAACACATTCCAAAATGTGAATATCAAATTCAGAATTATTGTATATTTATAAAGCTTGTATGTGCATTTTACATACTGTCCCAACTTTTTTTTCCGATGCCTATTTGCCTAAAGCATAAATGAGGACGATGTCTGTCAGCTCTTCGTTTTTGCGTTGTTTTAATTCGCGGGAAATTAGGAACGATAAAAAGTTGTAGTGTGGACGCGTGAGAAATTTTCCATCGTTATAGTTATAGTTCGTTTTTTATAGTTATCGTCGTAGTGTGAACGGGCCCTTTAACGTTAGCTAACGTTAGTCTAGTTTCTTATGCCATGAGACATTTTCCCCCAGAGTAACGTAAATAGTTCGAACCTTGCAGCTAAAATTGCATGTAGCCTAATGGGTGTTAAAACATCAGCCGAGGTTTTAGTATCTGCTGAAGAACAACCCGCTTAACGTTATAAAGGTAATGATTAGAATTCATACTTTGCTACTTACGTTTAAATCCCCAAAAATGGCGAGGTAAAAGGAGCGATCTTCTCCGTCTTCCTCTCGCAAAAAAGAAGCGGTCTTCTTGCAGGCTGTGGTTCATTTGTGAGCAAGCACGAATCATGTGCAACTTCAAATTATATCTTGAGACAAATCAAAAACGTTACATTTGCCCTTTCAGTTCTATACAACTTAAATGTTATGTATCAAGCTGTAGTCTCAAATAAAGAAAAACGGGTTTCATAATCAAATCAATATTTTTGTACTGTTTAAAACTACAATTATTGTATTGGATGAATGACTGCACTGTTACACTTTTTTGAGTGCATATTTGTAGCCTTTACAGTTTTTGAGATAAACAGCTTTGTTTGTCACTAGTAAAAACAGGCGAGAATTGGTATATTTTGCCCTTGGTATTAAGAGGTTAATAATAGCCTAGAGGCTAGCCTATATCGGAACAAACGTTTTTGTAGTGTGTATAAATGGTACATTTTATGCATGTTATTGTCTGACTGTGGCAAGATGGTTGTAAACGGGTTTGGGCTATTTAATCATGCAGTGTAACTTGAGAGGTTGATGTATGCACAAGCGGCGACTCTGCAGAAATCCTGCATTGGAATTTGTTTACAATTTCAGAGAAATATGAATAGGCTACTATAATTGGGACATTGACGACTAGGCTAGCACCGTAGATAAGGCCGATCGGCGGAAGAATAATAATGGTCAGTCTGAGCGATAACAGTAGGTGTGGTTTTTAAACCACACCTAATAAAGAAAACCACTTTTTGGAAATCCCTTTAAAATATGTTGGTTTTGGTTAAAAATATATTTTTGGCTAGTTTTGAGTCGCCATTTGGCTGGAAACTCTTGCAAGATCTGGCAACCCTGCATCCGCTCCGGTCATAACGTTATTCAGTGTGATGTTGTCTGACACCGCCCATAAACTGTAAGCGCTCTTGGCCATTGCAGTTCACAGTAAAGCAGTGTATATGCACAGTAGTTTGGGGCTATATCTCTGCTCTCACTGCAGGTAGAAAGTTTGTTGGGAGCTCATGTTAATCAGGAGGAGAGCTACTCTTCTACAAATCAAACATCATGTTTCAGTGAGGTGGTCACCCCTTTAAAATAGCATTTCATTGTTAAGGTACAGAATGTACTTCAGTCTTTCTTGGAGGATGATGATAGGAGTGCTATGTGTACATCCAGGGCTTTTGCACAGAAATTGAGAAAGTCAGGACCTTTTCTGTTGTCACCCAATTTAGGTTCCAGTGTCTACAACGTATTTGGGTGCGGTTTCGGTTGGCACAGACAAAATGGCATGGGGTGAATTTCCACAGTCCTTCATCAGATTGCCTTAGCCATCTCCCTGAAGCGTAGCCTTAATGAGCTTCCCTTTTAATTAGCCACTCTTGTCAAAGCATCTAATGGACACGTTATGTCTTTCTTGCAGCACACACGAGAGGCTGGTGCAGTATCATAGAAAGCACTTATTGACTTGAGGGAGCCAAGTAAATACTGTATCCCTTTCTGAAATGATTTATCAAAGCAGTAATTCATTTATATGCTGATTGAGAAGCAGATCTGTGCAGCATGATGGCCATATGGTGGGTGTTCAGGCTGCTGAAGGAGGAAAGAAGAAGGGGGAGATGTGGAAAAGGAGCTTAATCCATCCTCCAAGCCCTCGGCCAGCTGGATTTTTTCTCTGCTGTTTCCTTTTATATGTGACTTTCTTGGCCACTGGAGGAATGGAAGAAGACCTTTTATTAACTTTCTGGAAATTTAGTCTGAGGTGAAAGAACATGCCAGAATGCCTGTGGACAGGCCCAGGGGGCATCACTGATCTGTTCACACTGCTCTGCTGACTCCAACAGACTCAAACACCTAAGAACATTCCAGCTGCACTACTACTTCTAGCAATAATAATAATTGAGGGTCCAAGCAGCAAAAGGACCCATTAAGTCCACCTTACTGGATTTTTTTGTAAAATGCTCAAATGGCATCTCCTCCAAGAACGTTTGAATTGTTGACATGCACATTTTACTCTTTTTTTAAAAAGTTTTTAAAAAAATTTGAATAAAAATAACTGAGACCAAAAAAAGTGGCTTACGTTGATTTAAAGGGCAACTTTTAGGTTAACATCAACAGAGAATTAATATGTGGGAAAATGATGTAGCAATGGGCAGTGGCGTCGCCAGACCTATTTTAGGGGGCTTTAGCCCCCCTAAAATTTACTGTAGCCCCCCTAAATATTTTTTAAGCCACTAGTTTTAATCATTTTTAAGTCACTTTCAGATCGATCTAACAAAATGCGCCATCGACACTCCAGAATCATAACGCACTCAGAAAAGTCTGGTGCTAGGACCCTGGGGAGGCTTAATCTCGTGCAGCCATTGGTTAGAGTGCAGTGTGGTGCGTGCACTGAGCTGCATGACCGCTCAATTCTATTCCGCTACAGACTGCAAGTGAGTTGTAGTATGAACGTTCCAATGCTGCTGTAAAAAAATACTAGTCTATTAGCCTCGCTCAGTTCGGTAACAACATAAACTACTTAAAGGAATTTAAAACAAACAGTTAACGTTAGCTACAAAAGCTTTCGTAGGTCTGCTCTCAAATGCTACTGCTAGGCTGGATCCATACAATGTAGAAAAAAATAAGTAAGTTCAAACTAACTACTTATCAATTGTAGACTACACTTTCCACAATGTAGAGTCATATGTTGACCAGTCTACAAACTATAATGTTGTTTGTATCAAGTAAAATCATGCTTTGATTCTTATTCTTATATTGTATGTATTATGGGTATAATTGGATTGAAAATATGACTGTAAACCCCTTAGTTTGGTAGAAAAAGGCAGGAGTTTCTTCATTATAGCCTATGGGAACTATATTAAAGGAGCTATATGTAACATTGACAACAAGTGTTTAAAATGGGTACTGAAATCCAAATTCACAATATTGGAGAGAGTCGAGACACTGAATGAACACGAGCGCAAGACGAGCTGAGTGCAACATTACATTTTGAGACGAGCTTATTCTATTTTGACAATGACAAGCGACGACGAGTCCTACACTGTAAGTTGATCAGCTAATGTATACATTTGCAATTTGTTTATTATTTATTGTTTGCAGATTATAAACCAGCTCATGTGGATTTTTTATAACTCTGTCAATGTTAGCTAGATGCATGGCTGGCTATGTTTATGGTCACACAGATATAAGCTAACGTAAATGGTATGTTTAGCGAGTAACTATATACATATATATATTTAAATCTTTTGCTAGCTAGCTAAATGGAAACAATGTTGAACTTAGCTTAGGCATTCATAAATCGGCTGTCTGAGTGCCGGAGTACATCTGATTGTTCGTAATGGGCAGTGGACTTGGAGTCAACTCTGAGAATAGTGAATCACACAGACCAAAACAAATACAGACGTTCCGACCCGGAATGGAAATTTCAAAGGAGAACATACTGGCTGTAGCATTGTTGTCGGAAAAGCCAGTATTTCGACTTAGCATGTTTCCTTAATCTCTGATGTCATATCATGGTCATTTTATGATTTAGTACAGTAAATTTGTTACATATAGCTCCTTTAACGTTAGTTGCTGAAACTCCTGGCCTCTCCATATGGCCTCTCTAGCCTAACAGTTACTGGTTCAAGTTATAGGTTTATATGAGATAGCTACAGTTGTTCAACTAAAATACCTCAACAGAATTTGTGAAGCTTGCCTGTTACTATTATAGCAGCTAAATAAATTTAATAACGGAACTCACTTGCTGCATCTGCAACGTGGAGTAGCTAGCCTTTCTGGTTTTAAGTTCGGAGTTGGCTACTGCGATAGCCTGAATAATACAGACATATAGTTTACAGTTAGATAGCTACGTAGGTAACTTATTTGACTCATAAAGGTAGGATGCTTTGATAAAGCTACAAAACTGCAAAGTAAAAAAAGTGCAAAATCACGTCCATTCGTCGTCCGTAATAATGTCGGGCGACATCGGCTGTGTTGGTCACCTGTGCATGTTGTTTAGATTACTTTTAATCATGATTTAGGGTTGAGTTAGAAGACATCATTTGACATTTAACAATATTTTTCTAAAGTTCTTCTATTGTTTCGGTCAAGATCGGCTGGTAGCTAGCGAGATAATTAGCCTACACTTTGAATTAATCCGTAGCCTGTATTGAGCTGCAATTGTGACCATTATACTAGCCTATGAAATGTGCAGAATACACAGTTCATGATCATGTAGCTATTGTTAAAATAGCTCAATACTCCCACTGAGCACTAGACCAAATTAGATCTAAGCATCTAATATCTCTTTTAGCTCTTTTTTAGCCCGGCTAAAAGGCGTCTACAACATAGATGTGCCATATGACACATTGAATTAACCATTTTCATACGTGATTAATTTGTAAGTTCAAAAAGAAACAATGGATCTCTTTCACTAGAAGTCATTGCTTTGACAAGCGAAATCCGGTCTACACTTAGACACAATTTAGACACGTATAATGAAAAACATCGACGTGCCACATGACACATTTTATAAATGATAAAGTAACAAGTTTTATCTCCCCCTCCCCGGTCCACGATCGCCATTTAAATTAACGTTATGTTACACCCTCAACGAAGCATAATTTCTGCCGTTACCCCAGCTGCCTACAACACGTCATGCCGCCACATATTACCCCCAAATGTATGGGGAAATATTGCTTGATGCTAACACAGTAGGTATGATGCCAGATCGAAAGCTAACTAGCTACCTAGGCTCATAGCAAGCAACGTTATTTTATTAACTGATAGCTAGTAGCAATCACTTAACATACATTTTTCACATTTCAGTCTCTAGTTGAATCAGTGTTGGCTCTGTGAGAAGTGTTTCCGCCAAGGCCAGTGGCAGAGGCTGCTAATGTCGATGGAACTGAAGGAGAGTGAATGGATAGGACAGCACCAGGTAGGCCTATCAGTCTCACGCGGTGGTGTTTTCGAAATCCCATCCTGAACTCCATCATATCTCCGGGGACATAATCCTCCTCCCTAAAATGCCGTGTTTTTGGACACAGATGCCGCAGTGAAGTCCCGATCCTCACCTGCACAAATCGTACCCACGCGCAAAAATGAGGGGAAAAACGTGAACTCTGTGCCCTGTCAGGCTAAAAACACAAAAGTTCACCATCCTAAATCGCTGTGAAACAACTAAAACAGAAACAAACTAAATGACTAAGCAACAGACCGACTGACCTCACTAACTAACTACTAACTACCAACCAAGTAGGCTACTGCATTGTGTGGCTCATTACAAACTATGGACCATGATGATGACGGGATAGCTCAGAGCTTCTACTCTTTTCTATCCATTGCTGAATTTTATTGGCTGAGGTGGGGTGGAGGACAAGGGAGGAGTAATGTTACAGTTTTACTTAGGGCATTCTAGTTGTGCATGCAAGTGATGCCCATTCCAGTGTTGTTCATTTGGCAGATTATTTCATTAAAATTTTTTTTTTGATCTTTAGTAATAATAGAAAATAAAATATATAGAAAATAAAATAGAATTGATAAAAATATTAAATATAATAAGTTAAACAATTAACTGTATTAACTCAGTCACTGCACTGTGGCAAGGTCAGGCAAAGACTATATACCTGCTGTGACGTCACTGGGCATGTAAATAAGGAACGTTTTTAGGGGGCGTGGCTTACAATGGCAATTTTTCCTCTGTATTTCTGCCCTTGTGGCCTCTAAAAATTTTTTTTTTTTTTAAGATTCATTTTTCAAATCACCCTCTCCATGACCCCAAAATTGTAAATCCATTAAGAAATTTAACCTGCATGTTGCCCTTTAATGTATCTACGTCTTATGCACTTACCCAGCAAACAAGCCCCCGTGGGTCCACTGTGGGTTTATTGTCAGAAAGGGCAAACCTGAACTAATCCTACTTGGGCCCACTGTGGATTTGCCCATGCAAGGCCCTATACAACATTTCCCCTCTGGGATCCCAATGAGTTTTTCTGTGGGCAGTCCGCACATGGGCTTGCCCACAGTTACCCCATATGAGCCCATTGCTGGTCAGCCCATGTTGGGCCCACAGTGTTTTTTACCTATGGGCCCTCGTGGGTTTTCTGCGGGCAGCCCGCACTTGGGCTTGCCCACAGAAAACCCCATAGAATACCCCATGCTGGGCACCACAGCATTTTCTTACGGGTACGAAAATAATCAAGAATAATCAATACACAATAAGTTCTCAGATGTGTTTGGCATAATGGCTGATATGGTCTAGCCATGGAATGACATTACAAAAAACAAAAACAATAAATAAATAAAAATCACAAACATTGTTTAACAATATGAATCTATTTAATTTGGTAAATCAATGAAGAGGATGGGGCTACAATTCAAAACCTGTGTTTCATTCACACAAGCAGACTATTTTTCCTTGCAGGATTTTTATTGGAGAAAAAATCTATGACACTTTCACAGTAAAATAGGTTGTTATAATAGCATTTTGAGCATTCCACTTTCAGTTGTAGCAAGACTTTTATTGTCATTCATATTTAGCATATTTTTAAATAGCTAATCAAAGAATATGATTGTCACCTTTCCAGAGATAACAAATATGCTTATGTGTGGGGTGTGTTAAATCTTTTCGATATATGGCTTCAACATGACATGATATATGGTCTCAACTCTTTGAAGGTTTTGGTCCACGAGGGCTGCCGTCTTCTAGCCGAGGAAAGAGCTCGCTCACCCACTTCCTCTCGGCTAGTTTAACGTGTCAATATGGTTTCTTGTTGTGTTGTTTTTGGATGTACAAACAGGACAAACAACGGCATTACAAAGTTGCTTAGAATACCAAAACAAATCTCAAACAATAGGGTGCCGACACGATAGCGTGTAGAACCATTTCATTAAAGGTAGCTAACTAGTTGGCTAGCTATCTGTTATTTAAAGCAAGTTAAAGCTTGTTGACTGCAGGCTCATTGTAGGCTGTGGTAGGCTGTTTTAAAATAAAAAAAACAATGTGAAAAAAGTAAGCAACACTGCTTGTATGACTTTCATAAATCATGGGTCTAATCAGATCAGAACAACATCACTTGTCATGGCATCGGAAGTGAGCTAATATAAGCACTGTGTATAGCTGAAATTTGATTTTTTTAAAACACAAACAGGCTATACACAGCTAGTAGACCTACACAAAACTATAACCAGCTAGCTAGATACATAACAATATTGTCATTCATAATAACACTAACTAATGTTAGCTCAATTCAGATGCCATAGCAAGTGATGGTGTAGGATATTATAAGAAAAGTCCACCATATACTGAAACTAGCGTATTTGTATTTTTAAATGACCAGCTAAACAACCGTTAACAAATGATCCCACCTTGCAACATTATGCATTGATAATACCAGTTAATCCATCTGTCCATGCTTGTCAAGGGTGTATGTTTTTATTCATAAGCACCATCAATCTCTACAATGATACAACACAATTTATTTAATTCAAATTAATTTTCAGAACACTGTCAAAGTCAAGTAGAATAATGGCAATAACTCATTATTTAACGGCGATCCCGTAAAATAACAGGATTTATACGTTCATTAAATGGTTTTTAATTGGCAACATTGCTGCCAGTCTTTTCACCGTTTTCTTACAAGATATTTTTTACAGTGCAGAATCTTGATAATCATAATTAGGACTGAGCCTAGCCTACTATCAGGGCGAGGAAGGGGTCGGAGGACCAGACGCGACCAGAGGGGAATCCAAAAGCAACCCACAAGCGTGGGAGCCACTAATACAGGAATCCCCAATAGAACAGGGAAAAATAGAAAAACACAGGCAGGAGCGCCGTCCCGTGGCTCCAAAAGAAAACATAGCAGAGTAGAGCAGGCCAGCTGCAAAACCATGACAGCCTACTATTTGCAGTTTTGTAGCCTACAGTGAGTAAACGGGCTGTAGAACACAGGTTTGATTCGGGAGACATGGAAGGTGGGGTGAACACATCTCAGGGTGCTGGGGAGGCGTAAGCGCACAGCAGTAGGGCTGATGACCTTCGAAATAAGGAATGGCCCCACAAAATGAGGAGCCAGCTTATGGGACTCCACTCTCAGAGGAAGGTCATGGGTGGAGAGCCAGACTCGCTGTCCCGGCCGGTATCTTGGTGCTGAGGAGCAGTGATGATCAGCCTGAACCTTAAACTTGGCAGCAGCACGGAGCAGCATAGACTTCTTCCAGGTTCGTCAGCAGCGAAAACCTGGGCTGAGGGTACATTGACCACCTCCTCCTGGGCAGAAAACAAAAGTGGTTGATAACTAAGGCAGCACTTGAAAGGAGACATACCAGTAGCAGAGGTTGGAAGCGAGTTATGCGCATATTCCACCCAGGGCAGCTGCTGGCTCCAGGAGGCAGGGAGTTGACTGACCAGGCATCGAAGGGAGGTCTCCAGCTGTTGGTTTAATCATTCAGTTTGGCCATTAGACTGTGGGTGAAAGCCAGAAGACAGGCTGACTGAAGCGCCAATAAGCTTACAGAATGCCCTCCAAAATTGGGGGCTGAACTGAGGGCCCCTATCAGAAACAATGTCAGTAGGTAATCCATGCAGTTTAAAGACATGATTGACTATCAACTGGGCGATTTTCTTAGCTGAGGCTTGGAAAGTGGAATGAAATGGCCCGATTTAAAGAAACTGTCTACAACAGTGAGGATAGCAGTGTTACCATCAGAAGGGATGAGTCCGGTGACAATGTCCATGGCTACGTGGGACCAGGGGCGTCTGGGAACCGGTAGAGGTTGCAGCAAGAGGTTGCTGATTAGATACCTTATTTTGTGAACAGATGGGGCAGGCAGCCACAAACTCTGAGTATCCTCCATTATAGTAGGTCACCAGAATCATTGACGGAGGAAGGTGAGAGTACGTCATACCCCAGGGTGGCAGGAGAGCTGAGACGTGTCTCCACTGCAGGACCTGAGAACGAACAGAATCAGAAACATAAAGTCTGTTAGGTGGACCATTAACTGGGTCAGGATGGTGTTGAAGGGCAGCCTGGACCGTAGCTTCCATGTCCAACTGAGTGGTGGCGAGAAGACACTGGGCAGAAATAATGGTGTCTGGAACTTCAGGTGTTTCAGGAGCAGAGAATTGATATGATAGGGCATCTGGCTTGCCGTTCTTGGACCCTGGGCGGTATGATAGGGTGAAGTGGAAACGTGAAAAGAATAATGCCTATTGAGCTTGGCAGGAGTTGAGCCGTTTGGCCGTATGGATATATGCCAGATTTCTGTGATCGGTCCAGACCAGTAAGGGTTTCTCGGATCCCTCTAGCCAGTGGCGCCACTCCTCCAGAGCTAGTTTTACGGCCAGGAGCTCACGGTTGCCAGTGTCGTAATTACGTTCCGGGGGGGTTAGACAATGAGAATAGAAGAAGCAAGGATGCAGTTTATTGTCAGTAGGTGATCGTTGGGAAAGGACTGCCCCTACCTCGGTATCAGAAGCGTCCACCTCCACAATGAACTGGCAGCTGGGATCAGGAAACGTGAGTATTGGCACAGACGTGAAGCGTTGCTTAAGTTCTTGGAAGGCCTGCTCTGCAGCTGGAGGCCAGAAGAAGGGAATGGAGGTAGAAGTCAGAGCTGTGAGAGGGGCCGCTAGGCTGCTGTAGTGGCGGATGAAGTGCTGATAAAAGTTAGCGAATCCGAGGAAATGCTAGAGCTCTCTCCGGTTGGAGGGTTGTGGCCATTCCAACACTGCATGCTCTCACCTTCTCCTTGTCCATCTGGACACTGCCTACAGAAATTACGAAACCCAGAAAAGAGACAGATGACTGGTGAAAATCACTTTTCTCCACTTTGACGAACAGCTGATTTTCCAGGAGATGCTGGAGCATGTCCACTAGGAGTATTAAAAGCAGTCTTCCACTCATCCCCTTCCCTTATACGCACGAAGTGGTAGGCATTCCGAAGATCTAGCTTGGTGACTATAGTGGTTCCTTGGAGCTGCTCAAAGGCAGAGGAGAGGAGAGGAAGGGGGTACCTGTTCTTAATAGTGATCTCATTCAGGGGCCGATAGTCGATACATGGGAGGACTGTTTTATCTTTCTTGTCTACAAAACAAAATCCAGCACTGGCAGGGGATGAAGACGGGCGGATGATGCCAGCAGCCAAGCCCTCGTTAATGTAGGAGTTCATAGCTTCGGTCTCAGGATCGCTAAGGGAGTAGATGTGTCCCCTAGGAGGCGTGGTTCCAAGGAGAAGGTCAATGGCACAATCGTAAGCTCAATGAGGGGGCAACGAGGATGCTTTAGTCTTACTGAACACGGTTTTCAAGTCCAGGTATTCAGGAGGAACAGCAGACAGGTCAGGGAACTCCTCCTTGGTAGGAGGCCCAGGAAGTGTAGAACAGTGGGCTGACCACAGACAATTAGACAAACAAAATGGGCCCAGCCCATAATAGTGTTACGAACCCAGTTAATGTGGGGATTGTGTTTATGTAACCATGGGAAGCCCAGAACAACAGGTACTTGTGGCAAGGCAAGGAGGTGAAAATGTATCCTCTCCTGGTTATTTCCTGAGATCTGGAGGTTGACAGAGGTTAACCTGTGAGAGCGTTAGCATGAAGGGGAGTTTGCAGAGCAGAGGTAGAAATCCCCAACTGGTTGGCCAGGGAGATGTTCATGAAATTAGCATCAGCACCAGAGTCAATCATTACCCCCATACTGTGTTGCTGGTCATTCCACTGCAGGACAGCAGGAAGAAGAGTCCGGGTAGCAGGAGAGTTAGCAATAGGAGTGACACTCACCAGAACCTCCCGAACTAATGGTGAGCATTGGCTTTTACTGGACATGTGGAGCAGAAATGGCCTGACTGGCCACAATAAAGATCCTCAATAGGTGATCCTCCTTTGACGTTCCTCAGGAGTCAGATGAGTATGATCCTCAGTGTTCCATAAACAGGTAGCCACCAAGGTGTGAAACTCTATGGCATAGTCGGACACCGTGCGGTTACCTTAGTGTATGCGTAGTAGCAGTCATGCAGCCTCCTTTCCCAACACGGACTTGTCGAAAACTTTCTTCATCTCTCTGATGAATAGGTCAAAGCTTGAGCAGACAGGAGCTTGAGCGTCCCACAGTGCTGTTCCCCACTCTTCCCCCTTCCAGTCAGAAAGGTTATAATATAGGCGACCCGTGAGCGGTCAGAGGCGAAGGAGGATGGCTGTTTCAAAGTGTACAGCACATTGGGACAAAAATGACCGACAGGTGCCGGGTTCTCCATCGTATGGCGAGGGAGGATTTAACCGAGGCTCAGGTCCTGAGTGCGTTGGAGCCGATGGTCTGCTGGGCCGACAGGAGATGGAGGAGCTGGAGCCGGCTGCCTGGCAGATTTTAACTGCTGTATTTGGGCTGATAAATTGCACATGCTATTAGCCATGGCCTGTAGGGTCTGATTTACATTCTGAATGTCCTGATGGTAGACGCCCAGGAATGCTCCATGTTTCTCAACTGTAGAACGTATCTGTTGCATGTCCGCTGAATCCATACTGGCCAGTTCATACTGTGAGGGCTCGGGGTGGACTCAATTGCAGACACTCAGACAGAGGCAGAAGGAATATTCAAGCAGTTTACTTGGAGGGTAGGCAGAGATACGGAGGTCAGGTACAGGCGGCAGTTCATACACATGAGGACAATCCAAGAAGGCAGAGGTACTAAAGCAAAAGGCAGAGGCAAAATCCAATAAACAGAGCACGGGTGGTAACAGGTAATCCAAATATATAGTACAGAAAAATAATGGTGGAACAACTAGAAAAAGCTAGACGAACTGGCACAGAGCAGAAAAACTGACAGGTACTTATACTGTGGGAGTAACTGAATAAACTAGAAACAGCTGGGCAGACAAGTAGGCAGGCTTGATTAAAGAATGTGAATCAGCTGCGGATGTGGATCGCAGGCAAGATTATTATTATTATTACAGAGTCCAACAGACAGAAGAGCTGGTAGACCGGAGGTCAACTAGGTATGCAGGTGGAAGAGTTTGCAGGTGTCGTGACAACTGTAGCCTACCCCCGGGACCACAATGCACAGTATAATAACAGCCATAAACAATTAAAAGCAGAAGTACATACAGGAATAAGCCTAATATAAAAAAATTAAAAAGACAATGTACAAAAATACAAAGTATGGTTTTTAACAGACGTCAAACATCGAATTAGGTCAAATTGACCCAGAACATAATATGAGGGTTAAATTTAATTGCAATGCAGGATTCCATCCATATTATTATAAAGAATCATCATCACATAAATTACTTGAATTACTTTTTATTTTGCACGTTTGCATTTCTTCATGAATATGGTAATATTATTCATAAGTCCAAGTGATTAATCAACCGTGGTGCATCCTACAATATAAGCACTGAAAGTAGAGATATGGGAGATTTTTCTCCGGGCAGGGGGGTGGGGATGATGAGTGATTTGGGTGGACCCTGAACTGTCTAGGGGTGTCCGGGGGCATGCAGAAACATGGTCTGATGAAAAATATTCATCAACTTTTTGTCAGTGGACAAGACTATACAGAAACCATCACAATGCGTGTTATCCTGTTTTGCCCAAAAGCTCAGCTCTGTCTTAAGTGGGATTGAACTTGTTTATTTACTTGTTTGTTTATTGACAATAAAGCCTCTGAATCTGATTGGCTTGCTATTAAATGTTTGCTACCTCTGTTAATTCTTCCTCTTTGTCTTTTCTGTTTTTTCTTAGTAAATTACATTAACAAGACGAGGTCAACCTAGTGCATGCCGGACGCTGGTGGTCTTGCCCCGGAGATCGCTTTCTCAACTGTGCTGTACTGGTAATCTGGCATACCGGGCATTTTCCTGGTGGGCCGACGCAGCTTGGGACCGATATAATAAAATGTAAATAAAAAATAAAAAAACATTTTTTTGGGCAACGACTGACCCATAAAGCAGGGACAGCGGCCTATTGGTTAATTTTCTATACTGACACTGGGCTAGCCCAATAACATCTCTTACTAGGCCCCACCCCTCCCCCTCTGTCCTCTGTTTCTCGTGTCAGATGCCATGGCTGGTGGCTCAGAGCCGAAAATCTGTGGGTGGATGGATGAGAGCGTTAAAATGGATAAACAAAAGCGCAAGGAGGGTGCGGAGAAGTTGCGGGCCAAAGAAAATTTAATCTAGAGGCGGATGTCGCCAAATGTGCAAAAATAACAGACATGTTTGCTGCAGGGCATAGGCGGCGGGTGATTTTTTCGTTAGGGAAGGCTAGGACGTTATGGGGGGGCTGTGCTCCTCCTTCCGTTTCAGCGATTTTTTTACAGAACAGCTTTGAAATAAGTGAATTCTAATTACTTTTTAAAGGGAAACTGCGTGAGAGGGGGGCCAGTGAGACGGGATTAAAAATTTTTTTTTTATCGCGGGTTCATGTGTCATAAAATTACAGCACTTCATGCTGACGCTGTAGGTATGTGCTGGAAAAAGTGCTCAGAAAACTATGATTTAGCATGACAGTGAGTCGCTTGCAAGGAGAGTTTCAGTGGTAATTTTGCGCTTGAATTGGGAGAGCGATACAATGTTGCAGTTTTGGAATGCGAGCGTGGACGTGGCGCTGCTACATTTGTATCCGAAATGTATCACTTTCCCTCTATTGAGAGGCGTAGGAGCGTAGCGGAAGTGTAGTGGGTTTTCTGCCTTGAAACTGGTATAAATTAGGGCATATAGAAACGATCAAATATGCACAAATATAATAGCAACCTATAAGGCGATCTAAAGTACTTTAGTTAATAAACAGATTATGTTAAACATTGGAATTTACAATGATTCAGTTATTCCATTGATTTACACACTGAGAGTAGTCCATTACATCAACACACACACATCACAGATTACGGACAGACTGCGACTGAACAACTGCCATCAAAAGCTGAGTGGGAACGGTCTACTTATGATATGCAACATTCCATTTTAGACCAACCACACCAGTGAGTGATCAATCAAAAGTAGCCTAGTTACACCAACTCAAAACTGACAATCAGCCATAAAACACACAGATCACAAGATCATTGTCGCTAGTAGTAGCTAGGCCTGCTCGTAGTCTAAGCAAAAAAAACAGGAACGATCGTTTGACTGCACTGCCAAACACACCCACAACCCCCTCCCCCTTCCCAACGCACACACGCGCGCACACACACACACACACACACACACACACAACGCGCATCCAACTGCTGGCTGTATAATGCACCCATTAGTTTCCGAGGTACAGGGCAAAGTGGCATGGCAGCCAACCTGAGCATTAATTAATAATACCAACAACCTTCCCAGGTCGGAGGGGACTTTAGCAGCGGTGCAGTCCGTTGAGGGTGTGCATGCAGGCGGCGGCGGTCTCCCCTCGTCCTCGGACACAGTCTCCGTGTAGCATGTGGGTAACGGCGGCGGCAGGTTTAAAACTCTCCCCTCGTCCTTCTCGGACACAATCTCTGGCGATTGCAAAACTGCCCCGGCCACTTCCCCGGTCTTCTCCGGTGAAACATAATTTTCCGTTTTGTTCGCGACCGAGAAAAACTTCCTAATATTAATGAAATAACTCCAGACACTGTGAGCTATGTGTAACCTATACTCAGTGCAGGTTGTGCTAAATAAAAAAAATTATCTAACAAAAGCTGAGCTTTAAGATCGTTTAATTTCCATTAATATTTTCGGAATTAAGAGTGCGGAGAACGAAGAGCACATGTATCCACAATTATAATGTTGATTAAAATGTGCACAATTTTGCGACGCAAGTTAAAATAATTTTATTACTTGCCTAATAGCCTAATTTAGGAGAACCGGCTACATTTGATGGCATTGAGTAATTGGTAAATTAAACGCTGATGTAGCCTATTGTTAATCAAGGAAACTTAAATAAAAAATTATTAAGACCAATAATCAGTTTAAAGGGAAGTTTTCCGCTACCCCAATTTTCAGCTCAGGAGCCGCCACTGCCTATACTGTAGCCTAGTAGGCTAAACAACGCGGTCGTGCAAGACACTCATTCTGCAGAAATCATGCATCTTGCATTAAACGTTTGTTTATTATAGCCTATGCATGCATTGATTTGTGCAGACCGATTGGTAGATACGCCTTAGCCTATTTCAGTTTCGTTATTGCTAGATGTGCAATTTGTAGGCTAGCCTATGCATTGGCGAAAAGTAGCAAATCACATACACACTCATGTATAGACAAGATTACATTTTATTGTATTTCAGAGATCTAGACGGCACGTCACCGCAGGGGGCTGGTGGCACGTGCTACGGTTGGATCAAAATGATACATTTGTTACATTGTAACAGCTGTTTGCTGTGCTTGTTGGCTCTATCGGCCAGACCCAAAAGTCCGTTCGTCAATGAATACTCGGCCAATTTTAATGTATTTAATTAATTTATTAGGCATTTGGGGAGGCTAAGCCTCTCCAAGCCTTATACATTCGCCGCCTATGCTGCAGGGGCTGCAGTAGCTTCAACATCTACAGTACCCGACATTGTGCAGCAACAGGTGAAACTTGAAGGAGGAGAGGTGGCTGGCTATGGCCACTGCAGGCAGAGGAGCAGGCGTGTGACAGGGGAGCCAAGGAGGGACAGAGTGAGCATGACAGGGCTGAGGGACAGAGTGAGCAGGGGGAGAGTGTAGTTGAAGCGGCAAGCATGGTAGCTTCATGATTAACGGACTCGCAGGGAGGTAGTGCGTGTGCGCCATGCCATGATGACAATGATGATAATTAATTCAATTAATGTCGATGATAATAAGATAACATAATTGTAACGCTATCATAAAGTGAGACAGTGACCTACTGCTGGTGTCAAATAGCGCAGCATAAGCTATTGGCATTGTTTTTGTAGGTAGCATAGTTCCCTAATGCAGTCGCAACTTTGGCTGACTATTCTAACGTTCAATTCAATTCAATTTTATTTGTATAGCGCTTTTTACAGAGAACTGTCACAAAGACGCTGCACAGGGAAACAGAAGGAAAATTGAGCAAAAAACCAGGCCATAGCCCCCAACCAGCAAAATGAGGTAAAAAACTCCCCGGTAGGGGAGAAAAAAAAACACTGAGCAGTGGCGAGAAAAAACTCCCCAGTGGGAAGAAATCTCGGGAGGAACCTGGCTAGAGAGGGGGTGCCCATCCTTCGCTGGCCGGCCCGGTTTAGACTAAAGGTGGACTGAATGGTAATAGTCAATTCAATAATCAGTTCAATCATCAGTTCAAAGGGGGCGGGGTGATGCATCTGGGACTCCGGTTGCGTGAAGTCGGGAGGATAAACCAAAGGAGGGACGGGTCCGAAGCATTCTGCAAACTCAGGGTGAGGGGCATAACTGGAGCAGTCTGCAAACTCAGGGTGAGAGGGGGACGGGCCGGAGTAATCTGCAGCTCAGGGTGAGAGAGGAAAAGAGAAGGTTAGCCCCCCGCCCCCCACCCCCCCCCCCCCCCCGACATCCTTAACTATAGGATTGACTAAAGAGGTACGTTTTTAGCCTACACTTAAACACAGAAAGTGTGTCTGCAGCCCGTACATACATGGGAAGATTATTCCATAAAAAAGGGGCTCTGTAAGAGAAGGCTCTGCCACCCATTGTAATTTTAGATATAATAGGAATTTTCAAATAGCCAGCATTTTGAGAGCGAAGTAATCTAGGAGGACAGTAAGGAATGAGTAAGTCACTCAGATATTCAGGGGCCAAGCCATTTAAAGCTTTAAACGCTAGAAGTAAAATCTTGTAGTCAATTCTGAATTTGACAGGCAGCCAATGAAGAGTTTTGAGCACCGGGCTGATATGCTCCCATTTCTTGGTTCTAGTAAGAACCCTAGCAGCTGCATTCTGTACAAGTTGGAGGCGATTCAGGGCTGAGCCAGTGCAACCAGACAGTAATGCATTGCAGTAATCTAGTCGAGAGGTTACAAAGGCATGAACCATTTTTTCAGCATCCTCCAGGGACAACACCTTCCTTAATTTAGATATATTCCTCAGGTGGAAGAAGGCCATTCTTGTGATATTGTTAATATGGGGCTGAAAGGAGAGATCTGAATCAATAATTACACCAAGGTTTTTAACAACCTTGTTAGGGGAGACAGAGAAGCAATCTAAATTTAAGGGAAGCTGTAAGAATTTATCTCGAAGGGATTTGGGACCTAATACTAATATCTCAGTCTTATCTGAGTTCAATAAGAGGAAACTAGTTAACGTTATTTTGTCAGCATCGCGTTGGCTAAGCCCACGTTGCTGTGAGTGACCTAGGTCCATATCATATCATCATAATCTTATTAAAATTATTAGGCTAAGGGTTCCCTTGATAAAGATGTGTGAAACAGCTATATAATATACAACACCTGTAGCTCTACTGTGCTAAAATGTATGCGTGCCAACAACAGGCAACAAAGTTGTCGTATATGTTTATTTTCAGCCAGGTATGGTGGTAACTATTAGGATATATATGGTATGGATTACTGTTGTTACTATCTGTGGGGTAGCTCTCCACCTACAGTAAGTTAAAATTGTTTGGTGCTGCGGTGCATTGAGCATGCACCTTCACGTGGTAGGCGCATGAACGGTAGGTCAAACTCCCCAAACAAACAAGCACACCATTGATTTAATTGCCCTATCACATACAAAGATCTAACTATTACTCCTGTCTGAACATTAATATAAAACAAAAAGGTGATCTATTAACTGTGTAAACCTTATCCAAGTAGTATATATTAAAGAGTGCTCCTGCAAAATCCCTGAAATTCACAAGCATAAACATGTTATTACAACTTGCAATGGATACATTCCAGCCTCTTTCTATGATGATAAACAAATAACCTCCGAAGCATGATTAGCCTTGGTGTGAGTGGAAGTGTCAT
The DNA here is from genome assembly GCA_029718625.1 of Synaphobranchus kaupii. Taxonomy (NCBI): domain Eukaryota; kingdom Metazoa; phylum Chordata; class Actinopteri; order Anguilliformes; family Synaphobranchidae; genus Synaphobranchus; species Synaphobranchus kaupii. The sequence continues at coordinate 45,052,696 of CM056383.1, read as the reverse complement.
CTGGGTCTCAACATCCACCTTGGTTGCAATCACCTATATCGACACACAAAATGAAGAAGAGGTTCCACATCAAAGCATAGTACTGAAATCACATTGACAAGTGTTTCACAGGTGTTTAAAGGAATGGTTCACTTTAAGGTGAAATCTTACAAAAATTCTAAAGGTTCTACTCAAAATAGAATCACAAGAACATTTTAATATCTTCATTTGAACATAAAATGAAACACTACTTACATCTGTTAAGATGAAGACGGAGTCCTCTTTCTCGTGAAGCGCTTCATGATCAATAGAATGGCTGCAATAGATGCTGGCCACTCTCTAACTCCAACAGCAAGTTCAGGATCTCTTTGTCCCAATTAGTCTTTTGGCTTTGGAAAAATTGACAATTGACAATTCTTTTGCCCTTAATCAGGAGAGCTTCGCTAAGGCGATGGTTAACCTCTTCATACCAAGGGCAAAATATACCAATTCTCGCCTGTTTTTACTAGTGACCAACAATGTTGTTTATCTCAAAAACTGTAAAGGCTACAAATATGGTTCATAGCTTTTATTAAAAAAGAGAACTGCACTAATATGACTAAGCAGTCATAATTCATATACATACACTTTTTGCTTAATACATACATGCTTAATACATACACTTAATTACAACAATTTATGTATAGAAATTGTGAAGAAACTAAAAAACGGGTACCTACATTCAAATTTCTGATTTTTTTACCTGATGAGTTACAAGAGCTACGGAGGAAATAACTCCTCTTTGTGATTCCGCAATATGCTGCCTGTCTTTGCTAAAAATATGGTGTCAATATCTCAAACCATTCAATTTCTACAGAGCTTTATTTCAGGTGAACCATTTCGGTTACCAAAGTTGGCACAAATTGTGCAAAATGGCAAGGTTCCAGAAAAGTCTTAATATGATTTATTTTTTAAGTTTTACAATAAAATTTGATAATTGGCAATAAAAGTTCATTTTTAGATGTGTTTTTGCTCTCTAAACCCATGTAGCAGCACAGTGAATCTTGTATTCCACCAGAGCCCCATTAGCCAGAAATGAGTCCAGGTATATGCAAACGGAATCAAATGTCCACCAGTTTCCTAGATAAAATCAACCCCTGCATAATAATCAACAACAAACTCGTCCTCATGTTATCTCTCCCTCATGTTACGTCATGCATAAATTTCTCATTTGTTTACCTGTACAGCCTGCTGTACTGCATACAGAACAATTTACTCATGTGGAACAATAACTACTAAACAAACACTTCAGATGCCATTTCATTCAAAAGAAACTCGGAACAGCTCGTCTCAGACACAAATAGATAGCCAGCTGCTTGCCATTGTTACAATATAGTAATGTTAGCTATATTCATTTAATTCAGAGGGATTCGTTGTATACATAATAGTGAATTCACACTGGTATACCGGCAAAAAAATATGTTACCTTACACCACTCAGCGTCACTGAGACAAGATCGCAAAAACATCTTCAGGCTAGGACCTGCTGCACGGAGAAACGCCTGAATAACCTAGATATAACTAACAAAAAACTGTATGAAAGAGACTGTAAAGTAAAAAGTTGAACAGCCGCCGTTACCTAATGAATTATGCTTTCCTAAACGGAATGTAGCTAGCTGCTACAAGGTAAAAACTCTGCACCATCTTGGTATGAACATTACACCTGGATGCCTCCTCCTATTACGCAGAGCTGTATCTACGTGACTTCCGAAGCCATTGTGTTGAATGAGGGCTTGTCTGAAAGATAAGAGTCTTCCTTATTGGTTGGAATATTTGACAGACAGTTTAAAAACCCAATGGAAAGCAAATAATACTCGCAGTGGAGGCGGGTCGATGCGAGTTTTTCCCACTTCAGATTGGCCTATTGTGCTATCAGTCAAAGAAATACACCCAATTGACGACGCTTTTGCATAAAACTCTGCAATAAAGTACAAAACCCCTTTGGCTAAAATATACTAAGCCACGGGATTGGTACTGGCTGAGTTTCACAACGCCAAACTGAACACAGCCGAACTACTCGTGATGAAGTGCAGAAAAGCACAAGTCGGTTTAAATTAGAAAAAAATCATGTACAGCCGTATGAAATTTTTAAAGCATTTTTTAAAAAGTATAACGTCTAAAAGTATAACGATTTTTCAAACCAAAGTTTTGTGAAATACAATTAAGCAGAACAGTTTACCAGCACATTGTTTATGGTGTGACATCAAGCTGCAATACATGTTTGGGAATTTGGTCGGAGTTTCCACCGTAATTTACGAAGTTTTAACTTGACGTTTTGGGCTTAAAAACCACTTTCCCAGAAGGAATGGATATATCTTAAGGATATTTAATCAAAATATTGAGGTGAGCCGTTTATTATATATTATTAAATTAATGAAATGTATAATTTAATAACTTCCGTAAGACCCGCGTTACCACTAGGGGGCGTTTGGCAGCAAGACGTTAAAGATACACAGAAACTTCCTTAGATTTAGAGTTTAGGATTAGTTCTCTAGGACTTTATTTTTCCTGTTTCTTTCTCCAAGTAAATCTGTCCTTGGTTTTCTTTCAGTCCTCTTTAAGGCTGTAACCTTTCTTACCTTTCTTACCTTTCTTACCTTTTCTCCTTTTCCTCCTTGTTTTACACTGGTTCCATACTGTTACAGTGTAATTTACAGCTAAATCTAGTCCCACCCCCCAATTCCCATAGAGATCCATTCAAATGCAGAGAGGTTATAGTATCACTTTTATAATGTTATAATGCTCCAAAGCTGTGTATCATTGTTGATGGAGTAGAACAGAAGATGTTACCGGGGGTTCCTCCAAGCCCTGTCCCCTATGGAGCTGCGCACACAGACCCAACTAGCCCACCCCAGGACTTTACAAGAGGCCTTGGAGATGGCTGTGGAGAGAGAGCTAGTGTGGGCGGGAGCTACAGGTGGCGCATGACACAGCTACACACCCACAGTGAGGGTTATGAGGGAGAGCGGTGTGGACTCAGAGAAGCCTGTCTGGGTGGAGGAGCTAACTGAGCTCGTCCAGGCAGTCTCCCTGCAGGCGGAACACCATTCCTCTCCTCAGCCAGGTCCCAGGGTCTGCTGGGGGTGTGGTCAGTCTGGCCACTTGGTCAGACAGTGCCCTAAAGCCACAAAGACCCAGGGAAATGGCTCAGGGTCCGCGTAGAAGGGACAGTGCGGACCCCTGGCTCTATATCCCGACCGTCATCGCCTGGAGGAGCCCAGCAGCATGGTCAGGGGGGTGGGGCTCCACCCCCCCAGAGGCAGATGACAACATTCCAGAGCCTGTTGTGGTTGTGGTGGTGGGTCGGACTTGTGGGGGATTTTTGTCACATCCCTGCTACCGTTGAAGGGGTGGCTTGTCCTGCCTTGGTGGACACGGGATCTACGGTGACCCTGGTGAGGCCAGACATTGTGCCAAGCTGGAAAGAACTGCAGCCTACAACTGCGCAGCTCTGCACAGTCACAGGTGAGCTGGTTCCCATGAATGGGAAGGGGTTGTTGTTGATCTTTGTCGGGGGTGAGTAATTCTCCATCTGGTGTGGGTTGCAGCTGTGCAGGACCCCTGTATCCTGGGATTGGATTTCCTGCGGTGCAGAGGCTGCCAGCTGGATCTGGAGAGAGGTTCTCTTAGCTTCCGGGGAGGGCCAGCAGTCACCATGACCCCACCCACACCCAGCCCCCCACCAGCACTGTTTAGGTGTTGAGGCACACACGTCGCCTGGTCCCCTCACCCCTGTGCAGAGCCCTTTTTCCCACCCCCCTCTGCACCCAAGATGGAGGTTCTGTGTGGATTTCAGGCCGCTGAACGCGGTAACCAAGAAGGACTCCTACCCCCTACCACGCATTGACGAAGCACAAGATGTGGTGGCTGGATCGTCCTGGTTTTCCTCCCTAGACCTCCGTTCCGGCTACTGGCAGTGTTCTCTCTCTCCGGAGGCCAGACCGAAGACGACTTTCTGCACTAGCAGAGGACTGTGGCAGTTTTGGGTCCTCCTTAATGGTCTCTGCACTGCTCCCGCCACATTTGAGATCCCCGACACAAGTGTATTGTGTATCTGGATGACATTCTGGCACATGGGGGCTCCTTCCAGACAGCCCTTGACTCACTGCGGCGGGTGCTGGAGAGAGTGGCTGCAGCAGGCCTGACGCTCCACCCTGAAAAGTGCCATTTCATGAGGAGAGAGGTGACATTCTTGGGGCACAAGCTGAGAGGGGAGGGCATCAGCACTGTGGAGGACAAGGTGCAGATTGGCCTACCCCCACAGACACCCAGCAGCTGAAGAGCTTCCTTGACCTGGCCTCTTACTACAGGAGGTTCATGAGTGGTTTCTCCTATGTGGCCGCTCCCCTGTTCCACCTGCTGTAGAGGGACAGGGAGTTTGTATGGAGAGGAGTGCCAGGCTACCTTCCACACCCTCCAGAGAGCTCTCACCGAGGCCCCAGTGCTTTCCCCCCCTGACCCCTCCCTACCCTTCATCCTGGACACAGACGCCAGTAACATGTGCACGGGTGCGATGCTGGCGCAGGTGGAGCCGGAGGGGGAGAGGGTGGTGGCGTATTACAGCAGGACATTCAACAAGGCTGAACGCTGCTACTGCATCACCCGCCGAGAGCTGTTAGCTGTGGTGAGGGCCATCTGCCACTTCAAATATTACCTTTGTGGCCTGCACTTCACTGTAAGGACTTACCATTCTGCTCTCCAGTGGCTCATGTCATTCAAAGAGCCAGAGGGGCAGGTTGCACGCTGGACGGAGGAGCTACAGGCCTACAGCTTCACTGTGGTGCACAGGGCAGGACCACGTCATTCCAATGCAGACGCCCTTTCCCGACACCCCTGCAGTGAGGACAGCTGCTGCTACTGTGAGCGGAGGGAGAGCCACGAGGAGGAGCTGCGCGTGCAGGAGGAGAGGTGTGCTGCAGTGGAGGTGGTGCTACCAATCCGCCGTGAGCTTCGGGAGGTCGACGCCACGACGTGGAGACAGCAGCAGGAGGAGGACATAGACCTTCGACCAGTGCTCCAGTGCTCCAGTGGGTGAAGAGACAGTATCGGCCACCATGGGAAGAGGTGGCCATTCTCTCCCCGTTTACCAAAGGTCTGTGGGCCAAGTTTGGAGCTTTGCGGCTGTGTGATGGTGTGCTTCAGCGGGCCTGGAAGAAGTCCGCCACAGGAGAGGTGAGGTGGCAGGTTATGGTGCCTCAAGCTCTGTGGGAGGAGGTGCTCCAGTCGGTCCACGAGGCTGTGGACTCTGGGCACTTTGGGGTAACTAAGACCGTCTGCCGCCTCCACCAGGGCTTCTACTGGGGACAACATAAGAGAGACGTCGAGGACTTCTGCTGTCGCTGTGACAGCTGCACTGCCCGCAAAGGCCCCCCGGGTAGGTCTCATGCCCAGCTGCAGCAGTTCCCAATGGGTTTCCCCATGGAGAGGGTGGGGGTGGATGTGGTAGGTCCGCTCCCCTGTACAGACAAGGAGAACAGATACGTCCCCACAGCCATGGACTGTTTCACTAAGTGGCCGGAGGCGTATGCTCTGCCTGACCAGGAGGCAGAGACCATAGTAGATGCTTTGGTGGGGGGGATGTTTAGCTGCTTTGGGGCAGCGGAATCCATCCACAGTGACCAGGGCAGAAACTTTGAGTCCCATGTGTTTGCCACTATGTGTGACTGGCTGGGGATACACAAAACCTGCACCACCCCCCTCCACCCCGAGTCAGACAGCTTGGTAGAGCGGTTCCACCGCTGTATGGAGCAATAGCTGGGCTTCTAGCTGCTGCAAATTCTATTATCATGGACATTGGCTGTTTTGACCATGCTGGTCTTTAACTCTATAAACTTCACCCCTAGTGGTTGAGATGCATGCGTCTCAATTACAGTATTCATGTTTGTCTGAAATTATAAACTACAGCTTTAAGAAAACCCTGTAAATTTTGACGCAGTATTTTTTAAAAGGGTAGCCTCTTGCGAAAACCTCAGCTTCTCCAGTTACACTGCAGTGCAAGAAATTAGGAGGACGCTATTAATAGCCCAAAGCACTTACGATCCTCCTCTGGCTACAGCCACAGACTGTAAAATGCATGAAATGCACCGTTTATAAACGCTAAGAAAATCATGTTCACGTATAGAAACAATAATATTTTTTAAAAACGTCCAAATAAGCATTCGCCGTTTTCCCTTGCTTACTGTACTATATACAGTACCTGATGCACTTTCGGTTTAGAAGACACCTAATTTTTTTCTCCAAAATCTCTCGTATAAATATGTTTAAGAAACCAAGTACTTACCAGTATATTCAGCTACAGCTGTTTTCTGATGAACCCTGAAGAGTTTATCTTGTTATATTTCACCAAGGTCCGGTACAGTCGACATTTCCACAGTCAGAGCACGTCAGAGTCTACTGACAGTTTGCGCGGGACAGAGCTTTGAGCTTTAAATAATCACCACGATTTTGGCATTTTATCATTATTTTATTATTTTATCGTTTTATTATTTTATTGTTTTATTATTTTAGCACGATTTTAGATTTTTATTATGAGCACTGCTTGGGGAAAAATGTACTGCGCTGAACGTACCATATTGGAATGAGACTTTGAACGGAGACGCAGACGGAGACTGCATCTGAATTCGGCGTGGAAAAACTCAGAACAGTGGGACCCGTTCTGGAGGATTAAGCTTAACAATAAGGTTAAGCGGATTACAACAAAATGGCTCTACTCACCTCCCCTCCCGACTGTTCCAGCTGCCACCGCCTCTCCCAAAAGATCGCTGAACTTGTAGGAAGGATATCAACACTTTATCAAATAAAAGAAGACGAGGAACACTTCAATTCCCTGATGGCGGCGTCCTGGGTAGCTGAAAGCTCCACCATTCCCTGCCCCGGCGCTGACGCCACCAACGTTCTCTCAGCCCCGGTGGAGGATCCTTGGCTGAAGATGGGAACCAAACCAAAATCCATCGCCTGCTCGACACCCTGTGCTCCAAACCCCTGGACCCTTGTTCCAGAAAATAAGCAGCAAGGGAGGGATTTTCCCAGTGCCTCTCCACGGGAGCCTCTCCAATCTCTCCAGCTCAGAAATCGCTTTCAGATTCTGGATGAGCCGGTAAAGCAGTCCTCCTTCAATGAAGACTTGCAGCCTGGCCCTTCTCGCTTATCCAAAGTGCCAGGAGTGGCCGATGTCCAGAGCCGGGGGCTCGGCATCAGGCCAAATTCCACCGCCGCCTTACTGGATTGCCGATAGCCCTTGAAACTGCCGTCCACTCACGCCACCCCCAGAAGCCGGAGCCGACCCCCTGTCCTTCAACACTCATTATTGGTGACTCGATAGTCAGAAATGTGAGAGTAAATGGAGCTCATACCCTCACTTTCCCAGGTGCTACTGTGCAGGACATAGCTAATAAAATCCCAGGTATTTTAAAATCCTACCCTGAAGTGGACAGGATCATTTTGCACGTCGGCACAAACAACATTTCTAAACAGCTTGATAGACATTTTCTCTTCTCATTCAGCTACAGAACTGTTAATTATGGGTGATTTTAATCTTGACTGGGAAAAACCAACGTCTGACAGTTTTAATTTAAATTTGAGTCAATTAATTACTAAACCAACACGTCCTAATGCAAAAAATAACTTAAAATCTTCTTTGATTGACATCATACTTACTAATATGCCTCAGAGGTATGCATCCAGTGGAGTCTTTCCTCAAGATTTTAGTGATCACTGTCCCATTGCATGTATTCGGAATGTGAAATTACCCAGGATAAAGCCGTGTATCATAGCGAAAAGGAATTTTAGGAATTTTAACAACCAGGATTTCCTGCATGATTTAAATTTATGTGAATTAGACAAGGTGCTCCTTATATCTGATCCAGAATTGGCCCTTGCTTATTTTTCCAATGCGTTTAATACCATAGCTGATAAACATGCTCCGTTTAGGAGACTACGGATTAAGGACAGACATAGTTTGTGGTTTACACACGATTTATCTTAAGTATTTATTGAGGGAAATTCAGCATGGTCAAAAGCTAGAAAATCTGGGGCTGCATCGGATTGGATCTTGTTTAGGCAGTTGCAAAACAGGTGTACTGTTATGATCCGGAAAGCAAAATCTGCCTATTATCTAAACTCATTACATATGAGTGCTGGTAACCCAGCTAAATTCTGGAAAACCATTAAAGCCATGAAAAACAATTCTGCTCCAGCACTTCCTCAGCAGTTACTATCTGACACTGGTCCTATAAGTGACAGGGTAGAAATGTGTAATGCTTTTAATGATCACTTCATTTAGGCAGGACATATATTTGATAGAATCAACCAGATAGATCTTGCCAAATGGGTAGGACAGGACAACCAAAATGAACTATGCAAGTCAGGACTGGGGCTCTCAAATGACATGAACCCATATAGTTTCTCTTTTTGCTCACTGTCTGTAATAGAAGTGGGTGACGCCTTATTGAAGATAGACCCAAAAAAGGCTACGGGTGCTGATCTACTGGACCCTGGTCTGCTGAGGTTGGCTGCTTCAGTTATAGTTGGGCCTTTAACTCATATTTTTAACCTTTCACTTAGCTTGGGAATTGTGCCAAAGATTTGGAAAACTACTCATGTGCTTCCACTTCATAAGGGTGGAGATTGTAGAGAACGTAATAATTACCGCCCAATTTCCAAGTCACCCTGTTTAGCCAAGACCTTTGAGTTTTTGGTTAAATACCAGCTTAATTTATTCCTGAGCAGAAATTACATTTTAAATACTTTTCAATCAGGTTTTAGACCTGGTCACAGTACCTTATCAGCTGCATCACTTGTTTTAAATGATATTGTACTTGCTCTTGACAATGGACAACACTGTGCTGCCTTATTTATTGACCTGTCCAAAGCATTTGGTACAGTTGACCACTTAATTTTAATAGATAGATTAGCCTCTGTTGGCTTCGATCAGAATGCCTGCCAATGGTTTGCAAGCTATCTTTCAAATAGAACACGATGCATTGTTGCTGACTCAATTCAATCTACTCCACTAGACATCACTAAAGGTGGACCGCAGGGCTCAATTTTAGGACCTTTACTTTTTACACTATACAGATCCTTTCCAAAAAATTAGAATATCATGGAAAAGTTTTTTTTTTCCATAATTCCATTCAAAAAGTGAAACTTTCATAGATTATAGATTCATTACACACAAAGTGAAATATTTCTAGCCTTTATTTGTTTCATTTTTCATAATTTTGGCTTACAGCTCCAGAAAACCCCCAAAACAGTATTTCAAGAAATTAGAATAGTGTGTCGAAAATCAGCATGTACTTCAGTTATTTCAGAGAATGAATGTTTTAGACTGAGTGTCACACTATCATCTAATTTACTCAAAACACCTGCAAAGTTTATCTCAGTTTGGTTCAGTATGGGGAAGACTGCAGACTTGACAATTGGCCAGAAGACCATCATTGACACCCTCCAGAAGATGGGTAAGCCACAAAAGGTCATCGCTAAGGAGGCTGGCTGTTCACAGAGTGCAGTGTCCAAGCATATCAATAGAAAGTTTAGTGGAAGAGAAAAATGTGGCAGGAGAAGGTGCACAAGCAAAAGAGATGACCGTAGGCTTCAGCGGATTGTCAAGCAAAGACGATTCCAAAATTTGGCGGAGATGCAGAGGGAGTGGACTGAGGCTGGAGTCAGTGCTTCAAAAACCACCACGTACAGACGTATGGGCTACAACTGTCGGATTCCTCGAGTCAAGCCATTCCACTCATTCTCTGAAATAACTGAAGTAAATGCTGATTTTCGACACACTATTCTAATTTCTTGAAGTTTTCTGGAGCTGTAAGCCAAAATTATGAAAAATGAAACAAATAAAGGCTAGAAATATTTCACTTTGTGTGTAATGAATCTATAATCTATGAAAGTTTCACTTTTTGAATGGAATTATGGAAAAAAAAACTTTTCCATGATATTCTAATTTTTTGGAAAGGATCTGTATATATATACGTATATATATATATATATATATATATATACAGTACCAGTCAAAAGTTTGGACACACCTACTCATAGGTTTTTTAAAGTTTTTTTTAACTGTTTTCCACATTTTAGAATAGTTAAGTCATCAAAACAATGAGATAACACATTAAATTATGCAAGCAAATTTAAAAAAAGTGTCATTTTTAGATTCTTCAAAGTAGCCACCCTTTGCCTTGATAACGGCTTTGCACATTCTTGCCATTCTCTCAACCAACTGCTGTGGTAAACAGGTATTCCACAGGTAAACAGGTGATGCTATCATGACTCTGTATAAAGGATATCGAAAGACTGTTGATACCTTATTTCCAGGTAGAATGTGTTATCAAGGCAAAGGGTGGCTACTTTGAAGAATCTAAAATATAAGACGTTTATTATTTGTTTTACACTTTTTTTTGGGTCTTTGCATAATTACATTTGTGTTATCTGATAGTGTTGATGTCTTTACTATTCTAAAATGTGGAAAACAGTAAAAATAACGGGGGGGAAAAACTACGAGTAGGTGTGTCCAAACTTTTGACTGGTACTGTATATATATATATAGTATATTGTGTATAATCAAATATAGTGGTCATATATTATTTTAGGCCTCATCATTCCCCCTCATGCATTTACCTGTAAGAATACCTGGGTGGAAGATGAGGGGCACTCCCTCAATCCCCCTTCCCTTACACCCTGAACAGTGCAAACAAGGATTACGTAAATACTGATTATACCAATAATATTCAGACACATTCTGGATGATTAATTTTCATACCTGAATTTTCTTCCACAATGGCTACAATTCACACTTGACATAACGGGATAAATATTAAAGCGGTATAAGAACTTGTGGTATATCATGAATATTGGCAGGGATATTCCGCTGGACATGAAGCAGAGTGCTGGCAATATTTGCTTTTATCAGAATAGAGAAAATCTGCACACCCATCTAGTCCTATAGCAGGTGCAGCAGAGAATAAAAAATGCAGAATATAAAGAAATCCACGCAACGCTGCGTTACAAAAAATTTAACTTTTATTAATTTACGTTTCGACACAAGGGGCCTTCATCAGAACAAACATAACAAAAGAGGAAACACCAACACCATGGGTTCATTCCAATCGCTTATTTTTACTCCTTGAATCCTTTCCTCGGGTCCTAGCTCCTTAGCTCCGCTCAACAGAGGACGCAAGAAAAGGATGCAAGGATCAGACACGAGGATGGAGGAAACGAGGCAATGTATTTGGCAAATGGAACGTCCTCAAGCGTCAGCGTCATTTTATGCTCACGTGCCTAACTATAATGCTTTTTACCTTATTTTTTCCATGAATAAACAGTGCTTTTGTTAGTTATAAACAATGAATGTCATTACGGATTAGCGCTTTATAATAAATGGAAAGGAACGGGAAAATTGCATTTTTGTAGAGGTGTGCCTGCAATATGGCAGATGTGGAGAGCGGTGGATAATTCATGCACATCACATGTTCAGAGAAAAGGCTTCCGCAAAGGCTACACTTGTGTTTCCTCATTGAAGCATCCTCCGGGAGCCTCGTTCCCCACTCCTCGCTCCTCCGAAGAGCATTTAGTGGTTTGGAATGTCCTTAAAGATGGCGAACCTCGATCGATTTCCGGGTCAGGCGAGGACAGAGGAGAAGAGGACGGATAAAATAAGCGATTGGAATCCACCCCATGTAGGATTCAAACAGTCAACGGCTTCAGCCAAAAAAGGCGTCATAAAGACTAGCCAATAAATAAGTACATTAGTAAGTCAAATAGGAAAACCAACATTTACAGTTTTTATAACATTATATGAAACAGCAATTCATCGTTCAATCCCCTAGCAGTGAGTGTTTTTAATGTGAAAATCCAAAAGGTCTCCCTCTGTTTTAATAGTAAATCAATATTCCCTCCCCTGTTGGGCATTTTTATTTTTTCAATACCAAATATTTTTTAATTCAAAGATGGAATGTTTATGGTTGCAGCAACTGGATAATCCCTATCATTTCATTTCATCATTTATTTCAAATACTTTTCTTGTGGTAGGGTGCATAAAAGTTTGTGGTGGCATTGCACACAATTGCCACAGCGGTAGTTGCCGTTTGGGATAGGGCTTTGTCTGGGAATCGCAGGCTGTGGTCTTAGGTTAGCATGAACCAAATAGTCAGAAATGTTTTTTCCACATTTAAAAACAAACATTAGCTGATCTTTAAACACAAAGTGGAGGGAGGGATCGGATGAAAGGATGTGCCACATCTTCATTACCCACATATCCAGAAAGTACACTTTGTTACAATCGTATTCTGCAGTGAATCTGAGATTAGGGTTTAGACCATTCAAATAGTTGGTAAAGTCATTCAATTAATTTTCACAGCCTAAGAAAATACAAAATATGTCATCCAAATATCTAAACCATGTAAAAATGTGTTCATGGAAAGGATGCAGCCAGAGGTAAATACATTTCTCTTCAAAGAGGCCAACATATAGGTTTGCGTAGTTTGGTGTAAAAGTTGATCACATTGCAGTACCCTTAATCTGAAGATATACATCTGTGGTAGGGGGGTGTGGTTTTAGGCGCTGCCGGCAAGAGGGAGAGTGAACACGTGTGGTTTGTGGAGCCAACACAGCTCTCGGGAATCATGCAATTGGTAACGATTGATTGTGTTATTGATTGTATCAATTAACCAATTGCCTTGATTGTTCGACAGTGAGCCTGAGTGCATAAAAGCCGGCCGGAACATCTGCGGGGAGAAGGGCGGAAGATGTATATGAATGTTAACTAATGTACAAGAGAGAAGCGAATAAAAACCGTGTTCTCAATACAACCGTCTGGTTACTGTCTCTGCACGAGAGCGGTGGTGCTCACTTCGCCACAACATCATTTTCAAAGCTGAAGTAGTTATATTTCAAAACAAATGAAGCTAGGTCAATAAGAAAATCTGAAGGAAGGGGGCCTCGATTAGCCAGATGTTTCCTCTTTGTTATGTTTGTTCTGATGAAGGCCCCTTGGGTCGAAACATAAATTAATAAAATATTTTTTGTAACGCAATATTCGCTTTTATAAAACAGTGTGGGCCTAGATATCTTATAATAATTCACCAAAGAAAGAAAACAACTGTAAAAGTAATGTTTTAATAGATTGCACGGTGTGCTTTTTCTGAATCATTAGGTTAGCCTACTAAGCAACAATAATGGATAACGAAGGTTGCGACAGTAACCACGGTTTTATGAGTTCCGGATGACAATTAGGGTTGTCAACTTATGAATGATCTTCTTGTTGCGGGATGCATCGAGACTCTTATACCAACCATTTGTCATGGACATGACCTCTGCGTGACCAATGCGAATGTCCTACAATCTTTGGGCACCCGCTGCAAGCCAGGGTGTGCCCAACACAACCAGTAAAAAAATCGGTAGACGCCAGCATGGCAAACAGCGCCCCCTGGGGAGCACGGCGGTGAAACCTAGATGTCTCCTTTGTACCAGCCTGAGGCACATCGCAGTTCAGGTGTGCTAAGGCTGAGCGAAGAATCGTTTTTAGAGAGGCCGAGTCATCCGCTGAATCCTCAGTGAACCCCGAACCTACCACCGGCCCTCTGTCAGATTGGTCAAATGTGCAGGACCAACTCTGAGAAAATAGGGTGTTAGAGGCCAATGTGGAAAGCGCATCAAACCCCTCAAAGTTCGGATCCTCCTCCGCTGGAGGCCCCTCAGGGGGACCAGGCTGGGGAGCCGTTTCAACTTTAGTACGGTCTTCCAGCATCTCAGGTAGCTGCTGCACTGCAGAGCACAGCTGCGTGACTTCTGTGGAGCCTTGAAGTGCCATCGGTGGCAGTAACACCCTTGCGATTAGATGCAAACTATACCGTGGGTGGCGTCCTGCCAGAGGGAGGCATATGACACATAAACGCCTCCAATCTGGCCTGCTTGGTTACCAAAGACATGCCCATGCAGCATGGGCAGGGGTCTGAGAACTCATCCTGCAGGTGCCCTAACCCAAGGCGCAGGCAGCACCTGGTGTGACCATCAGCTATATCCATGGCTCCCCCACATTCCGTGCACAAGGCACTCATGGTTGGAGCAAAATGAAGGACACCCGAGGAAGCAAACATGCCGGGTGAACTTGAGTAAGGGAAAGCCGAAGCAGAAAACAGCGCACATGCTCACAATCTGCCACACAAACCAATCAATGTAGCGCACACACTCACCGATTGGGAAAAACCTCGCTGGGCTGCGACCACACCCAGGGTAGACTCAGTCACTTCTTGCAGCACTTAGTCAATCAACGGAGCGCATACGCTCACAGATTGTGAAAAAAACTCAATCTCACTGGGGTGCGACCACACTAGGATAGACTGTAATCAGCACTGGGGTAAAAACTACTTCCCCAAGTACAAAATAATCAGAAAAAGGAATGTGAATATTTCTAAGCTGTAAGAAACGCGGCAGCACCAAGTGCCTAACCGCACTATATGCTTTACGAAAACGATTAGCCAAGTTTAGCATTAGCAATGACAAACAAAAAAAACGATGCCCAGTATCTTGGTAGCAATGCTACCAGCGGTTTACCGCTTTTGGAGGACGGAAAAGAACCGTAGTCCCGAGTGTAGTCACAAGGCACAGGGGATAGCACAATATACTAACAAATTTCACTTCTCCACTCTAGCATCTGCAAGAAGAGGACTTACGCATTGACACGCCTCCCTTTATAGGGAGGAATTACGTCGTCACGTAGAGGTCATGTCCATGACAAATGGTTGGTATAAGAGTGTTGTCGATGCATCCCACAACAAGACGATCATTCATAAGTTGACGACCCTAATGGTCGGAGGAAGGAAATAAAACCTAGAAATCCGTACGCAAAAACTGAGTGTATGGATTGCAAAACAGAGAGTACGGATTTCCACGTTGAGCAACTATATTGAGCAGATACGATACAAATACACAGCACGTGGACCACTTAGAAAATGAATAATGTAGCTATATCGATGTTGTTTTGGGGGGCTTCGTAGGATGCAGTTCAACATGATGTCACAATTTGTTTCCCTTAGGCCGCACACAGACAGAATTTTCAATTTTTTGCATTTGGCTGACAAAAATCAGTGAGGTTTCAGTCTTGCTCTTGCTATGTCCAACCATCGACATTACAACTGCTAGCTAATTAAAAGATAATACCAGTAGCGTTAAGCTTGTTTACAGACTATAACACCAAGTTACTCACGCATAGCCTACAAAGCACTGTCTGTAAATTCTTAATTTCAATTAGCAAAAACTAGGCCTGCCTTTAACCCTTTCGCGCATACCATCACAAATATGTGATTAGAACATATCATTGGAATGCTCTGTTGAGAATGCGGTCACAATGGTTTACTGCCGTCTAAACACAGTCTAGACACGTCACAGAGGTGCGCACCTATGCAAACCTGGGGCAGCATATTCAATATGGAAAATAAACCATCAACTTGCGATTTCAGAAGCTGAAATTATGAACGATAAATGACACATTGCTGTGCATCGAATATCTTAGTTACATCAACATTGAGCTAGCTTAGCAGTTTGGTGGTTTTTAACCTCCTTAACACAAGCTAACAATTGCATCCTAATGTAAAAGTGCAAACATGATTCCAGTGCGGTACCTACAAGTCCTTTATTGTTGTACTGAAATGCAAATGTTAGTATGTTAATGTTAGTTGTTATCCGAATAGTCATCAAGTTTCATTTACAGTGTATGCATATGGGTTACTACGTAGCTAGTTGTATTACCGACAATCTCACTTACATGCATTCACAAACCTTTATAGGCTATACATTTGCATCTTGTCCAGTACGGTCAAGTATCCGAGTACATATTTGCTAATGCAGCGCTACACATTTTCAAATAGCCTATGGGTACATGTTCACAAATCTGAGTAGGCTACGTGTTAGCATCTTGTCCTGCACGTTAAAATATCTACGTACATATTTAGAAATGTTACGCTACACATTTGCGATAATAAAGTCTTGGTTTTATTTCCATATTCGTGTACTCGTATATCGTAATGTGATTTTATCCAAACATTTATTGAAGCAAGTAACAAAGACAGTTTTTTGATCTTGGCTTGTCTGGGGTGCATTTAGTTATGACGTTTGTTCCCATGGCCCTGCCCGATGACGAGTGTAAACAAACATGGCTGGGTACATGACCAAACTTTATTTTTAGTATTAGGTTTTTTTTATCGAGAACAAGATCATAATGTTGTATTAAAACATAATTCTCAAAACAAATCTACCAATATCAGAATCGGAATGTCAGACTAGCATGATATAAGATGAGCAAATAAAATATTTTTACCAGAGATGCTCTTTGCTTGCATTGATTTCTATCTAAGTGTTAGAATATGGGGTTACATGCATCCATCTCGTGCACCCATCACCTCAGTCTGAACACCAGTATAAGAGTCAGCGAGCTAGAGTAGCTACAGAAGCAGAAGAAAACAACAGGCGAAGAGAACTCACTGATGAAGAAATTAGGGAAATTTTCTTTAATTCAGATGATGAGGGTGATTACAATAGTGAATCAAGTGGGAGTGATTATAGCGATTCTGAGGAGACCCCCCAATTTAGTTGCCCTTGAGAGGAACCCTGAGCTCGGGGAGGGAGATGACAATGTGGAGGAAAATCCTGAGGAGGGTCCATCCGTAGTCCCCTGTAGCCGCCCTGAAGGTCCGGTGCCAGTTGAGGAGGTGAGGTCCAGTGATTGAAGGGCTGCCGTTGACTTCACTCCCTCTAGGCCAGGAATTGAGTTGGACAACTCAGTTCCTGGGGTCCAAAATCCTCCAGAGACTCCCAGTGCAGTAAACTGCTTCAAGATGTTTCTCTCTGTAGACAGTGGGAGAGATTGGGGAGGAGATCAACCGATACGCCAGTGAGCAGCAGGGAAAAAAACAGCTGTTGGCGTAATTGGAAAGCTTTCCAAATGGGTACCTACCTGTATAAATGAAGTGTACACATTCCTCGCCATTGCCGTTCTGATGGGACTGGTCAGGAAATCCACCCTGAGGGAGTACTGGAGTACTGACCCGGTTCTCCTCACTCCATTTTTTGCCTCTGTTTTTTCCCAAGACCGTTTTCTAAATCTCCTGCGGTGTTTACATTTTGTTAACCCTGCCCATGCAGACACCAGAGACCCCTTCAATAAAATCCGAAACATTTTCAATGCCCTCACCTCAGCCTTCAAGCGGTCCTTCATCCGATACAAAGACCTGTGAGTAGACGAATCCCTGATGTTGTGGAAGGGTCGACTGGGATTTAGGGGTGTGTGTGTGTGTGTGTCAGTGTTCAGTTAATATTGTTCAGGTATTCTTGTTCTGCTTTTGTCTGACCTATTATTATTTACTCATTTAGTATCATTTGGTCAATACAAAATCAAAAATATAACATAGCTCATACTAACCTTAGACATTCTGTGTGTTTTTACTAATATAAATTCAGTAAATGACAATATAACCCCTACCCTCACAGTAATCACAGTTTTGAAGTCATAGCAGCTACGGAGCACGCTGAGGCATGAGTGAACTGAACAACATGAGTGAACTGAACTCCACGGTATCGTGGCATGTAAAATAAATACTTCTTTACAACTGCAATAGCCTGCTACATGTCTCAGATACAATGCTAATGTGTATATATATATACATATACATATACATATACGTAGACCTATATATTTAAAAATCTATTTCTACTTGAACTCCGAAGGTAATGCAGACGGAACAGCGACTCCAAACAGTTCGGTAAACAGGTAAAAATTGCTTCTGCACCGGAGCATTATCACCACCTAGTTCACTGAGTAAAAGTAGACTACTTATGTGTATTAACCCAGTTTGTTGTAAAATTGAGGATAATAGGCGTAGTGTAGATGTTATTTCCTGATTTATGACAGAAAACTTATTTGAACTCCACATCCTTAATTTTCTTGAAGGGTCTGTCTTTCTTGTGAGTATCCTGGCCATTTAAAAAGACACATAGGCTACTATTATCTCCTTTTGATAACATTTGTATATGATGTTTCTTTATTAGCTGTAGTGTATCATTCAGGTGTGTATGCCCAACTCTCAAATATAATACAAACGAGAATCATTACATTTATATACAGTAAGTGTTTTACAAATAAATATAGTTGGCCTCATAGATAGCCAATTATTAACTAGATAATGAATAACAAGGAAATAAGCAGGGGATTTTAGAGGCAGATCTGTTTGTTGCGTCATAATGACGTTATAGAACGTCACATATTCTGAGAACATAATGCGCAAAAAATAACTCACGCTGGAGGGCCAGTGCCTGGAATCTGGAATTTACGTGCGAAAGGGTTAAAAGTATTGATATCAAAATGTGGCCAGGTTACAACTTACAATATTGCTTATTCCAAAGCTATCCAATCTTTCCTCAATTGTTTAATGTAACTTGGCCCTGTGTTTTTTCATCTTACCATCTCAAGAGAATGTGGTCAATTAAACTGTTTGTGCCTAATCAAATTGTGAAAGGAGAATAATTTACAGTGGAAAAAATATTTGATTCAGATGTAAGAAAAATTACTACACTATAGGGTATGTTTGAACAGTTGTCTGCATCCAGTGCTTTGGGTCTATGAAAAGCAAAGCATGAATAAAATGCATGATTATTATTATTTGGTGTCATCTGACCCACAAACATACAGTAGGCTACGTTAATGGGGCAAACATGTCTGGATAGGTTTGTAAAAATGCAATATGTAGGCTATTTTCTAGATCCAATTTATCTGTATTCATTTATTCGTCCCCCCTTTCTCTATTGTAAATTATGTTTCTTGGTATACATGTCTGTTGGTATACATGTCTGTCAATTGTAGAGAAATTTGTAGCAGCAGGGAACATTTTAAAACCTGTACATTTTCTAACGTCAACTTGACAACAAAGTATAAACATACCCTTTCTGGAGTGTAATTATTCCTCAACTGTTTAAAACATTAATTGAAATTATTTGTTGTTCCAAGAGGCTATTTTTGTTCTTTGAAAAAACACAGGGCCATGTTACATTAAATAATTGAGGAAGGATTGGATAGCACTGCTTTGGAATAGAGCTAGTGTAATTAGTGTGAGCTACGATAGGCAATATTGTTAGCTGTAACTTGGCCACATTTTGATATCAATACTTTTAAAGGCAGGCCTAGTTTTTGCAAGTTGGAATATGGAATGGATTTTTATCTTAAATACAGGACAATTCCATATTATAAGGGACAGTTGGCAACCATACCGGACCATGCAGGTTTAGTTTAGTTTTCTGTACTGCAATGGACGTATAATAAGGTACTTTGATTTGCTTCGTAGTAGCTTGTTCCACCACTCTAGTTTACAGCGACAGGAGGTTTGCAAACCCGAAAATGTAAAGTTTAACCTTATTCAGTAAAATATGTGAATAAGGTTAAACTTTACATTTTCGGGTTTGCAAACCTCCTGTCTTCATGTGTACAAAATATGAAAGTGATACTGCTCAAATCCTATGAGGCAATTTGAAACAGTGTACCTCAGTGTCCAAAAACCTACCCAAAATGGATAATTGTGCATCACAGTAATTCAGGAGATAATCAAAATTTTTGACTCATTGGAAGTATATTTGCATCTATATCATTCGATAATTTCCTACCAAAACCTTTCCAAATCCATGAAAACATATGCAAAGTATCCAAGCTGTCCAAAGCTATCCAAACCTGAACACAGCTTTAGTGTGCATTGGAAGCACATTATTATGTCCTATGAGGAGGCAATTAATGAGAGGAATGACCCTTAGATAATCAATTTCTTTGTCTCAGTTTAGTTTCCAGTGCCAAAAATGTCCAACACAGCCTCGTTCTCGTCATAAAAGGTAATTTATTACCAACCAGTCAGACTAACAATATATGAGAACATGCACACAATTTATAGCGTCATATAAATGAATACAACTCTTACTATTACAACTAATATAATTACACTGCCCGGCCAAAAAAAAAGTCGCACACTCTAATATTTCGTTGGACCGCCTTTAGCTTTGATTACGGCGCACATTTGTTGTGGCATTGTTTCGACAACCTTATGCAATATCACAACATTTATTTCCATCCAGAGTTGCATGAATTTTTGGCTGAGATCTTGTATTGATGACGGGAGAGTCAAACCACTCCGTAAAGTGTTCTCCAGCACATCCCAAAGACTTTCAATCGGGTTAAGGTCAGGAATCTGGTGGCTAATTCATGTGTGAAAATGATTCCTCATGCTCCCTGAACCATTCTTTCACAATTTGCACCTGATGAATCTTGGCATTGTCGTCCTGGAAAATGCCCATTGATGGGATAACCTGGTCATTCAGTGCATTCAGGTACTTGGCTGACTTCATTTTATTGCTGCATAATGTTGCTGAGCCTAGACCTGACCAACTGAAGCAACCCCAGATCATAACACTGCCTCCAGAGGCTTGTACAGTGGACACTATGCATGACGGGTGCAATGGCGACTTTTTTTTTGGCCGGGCAGTGTATCTCCGGTATAAACATATGCCAGCCCACGGATTACTGAACGGAACAACTAGCTGCCGTGTCATCCATTTATGTCCCTATATTAGCTATGCTGTTTCTCCCAACATAATGAATGGCTAGGCCACCCATGAAAGCTTCTACTATAGTGTAGTATAAATTCCCAGTAAAGTTACAGTCTAGTCGTAATAGATTGCTCACCACCATTGTCATTACTTATGATATACAAATCCAAGTCGCCTCAGGCAAGGACCTTTTTCCACAGACTCCCCATACTTTATCATTGAGCTTATAGTCAATACCTAATAGGTTTCTAGCTAACTAGGTATAAACTAAATTAAACCAGAATAAGAGAGACTACAGGTCCTTTAATTCTGAATTCAGTACCACTAACGTAAAACTATGTGACATCATAAACAATAATAACACAACCTAGCTAGCCTTTCTGTGCCTAGCTATCTTACAACACCATAAAACACACATGCACACCTTGTACAACACTTAGCTATGGAATCCATGCTGTCTGCTTTAGGTGAAGAGTCATGGATGTAAATCTCATCTGAATCCGGAGGACGGCTACAGCATCCAGCAGTTTCAAGCACTGAAAATGTTTTTGTCACTTCATCTTCGCCATTGTACAAATAAAACGATTTCTCACCAGAGTTCACTAGCGATGCGTATGCGCTCTCTTGCGCAAAACCACAGAGACGCATAGCTGTTGTTTTGAAATACACTCGTGACACGCACAGCTCTGAGAATCGCTCCCAACTGTCTAATGACTAATGATTATACCTCTTTGGAAAGCTTAAGTTAGAATGCGTTCTTTTTGGATATTAAGGCTGTCAATCAATTACAATTAGTTCCAAGACATTACTACTCCCAATTTGAATTGCGTAATGTTCTGCAGACAAATTCTGAGATTTTGCCCCTGTTGAAACTTACACTGTACACCGCATATAGGCAGAAAATGCAGAAAATAACTACATAATCTTAGAAAGGACATATCTGGCTTTAATAATGCAGGTAAGGTGATGACTTTATTCCATACCTTATGAAAGATTTTCAGAGCAGAAGGAAATTATGTTATGATGACATAAATTCACTCTAATAAGTGAGCAGGGAAAATAAGTTTAATTTACCTATATCCTGGGCCTTAAGTGTTTTTATTGTTGCTGTAATAGTATAAAATGTTTTGGTGGTTAAAGAAGAACTGTAACCAACTCCTAAATACGTATATGTAAATGTCCAGTATCTTCAACCTGATTCGCTCTCATGTTGATCACACTGTAGAGTGGTCGATATACTTTTATGAAATGCCCGATAATAGCCCGACTTGTGCTGATGAAGACGATATGCAGGTTTCCATGGTACCTCGCTTTCTGACGTGGTACAGTAGGATGTTTGTGATATAGACCCCAGGGTCTATGCCACTAGGGTCACTGCACAAAGGGGTTAAATCGATTGTGTTGTATCATTGTAGCAATCGATGGTGCTTATGAATAAAGACATACAGTGCCCTCCACTATTATTGGCACCCCTGATAAAGATTCACCATTTGGTGAATTAGCTTAATCTCACACTGAAAAAATTAGAAAAACCCAACCTTAATTTAATTGAAGTAAATTTATTATGAGAAAAAAAAAATCCCTCATCAATAATTATTTTTAACAAAACCATGTGTGTCACAATTATTGGCACCCCTGCATTTATATACAGCATAAAGTAATACGTTTTTAATATTTAGTCACATATCCTTTGCATGCCATGACCTCCTGATCTCTGTGACCCAACACCATCAAAAGACTCTTGATATCTTATTTTCTGGTACTCTTACAAGCGATACTATAACGTCTCTGCATTTGAATGGATCTCTATGGAAATTGGGGGGGTGGGACTTAGATTTAGCTGTAAATTATGCTGGAACAGTATGGAATACATGGTTTGTAAAATGGCTGTAAGTCATCAAGGGTCTGAGGTATCAAACGAGCCTCAAACCATCACTTTGCTGCCAGATATGCAGTAGATATGGATGGATCACTTTAGGGGTTGTTTCTCCTGACAAATTTTCCTATTGAACTCTATGTAAAAATAAGCCAGGAGAAGAAACCCTTCAAGTATCTACTGTATTTAAACGGGTACTGTTCCTCTTAGGGGTTCTCTGTATTCCTTGTTGATTCTGGAGAGCGCAGCCATGAAAGAATACATTGAGGAGTCTCTGGCTAACGGTTTCATCAGACCTTCCACTTCGCCAACCGGGGCTGGATTTTTTTTTTGTTAAAAAAAAAAAGACGGAGGTCTGAGGCCCTGTATAGACTATCGGGGTCTCAATGACATCACCGTTAAGAACAGGTATCCTCTCCCACTCATGAACTCTGCATTTGAGTGCCTACAGGGGGCGTCCGTCTTTTCCAAACTCGACCTTCGCAACGCCTACAATCTGGTGCGCATGCACGAGGGAGATGAGTGGAAGACGGTTTTTAATACTCATAACTGACACTATGAGTACCTGGTCATGCCGTTCAGGCTCACTAGCGCCCCCTTCGTCTTTCAAGCGTTGGTTAATGATGTGCTCAGAGAGATGCTGGAGAAATTCGTATTCGTTTATCTTGACGATATTCAGATTTTCTCTTCTAGCCTTTCTGTACACATCATTCACGTCAGACAGGTTCTCAAGAGCCTTTTACAAGCCAAATTGTTTGTGAAGGCAGAGAAATGCCTGTTCCACGCCAGCTCAGCTTCCTTTCTGGGGTTTATTTTTGCTGAGGGTAAGGTCCAAATGGATCCGGAGAAGGTTTCTTCATTGCTCTGCCTAAGCTGCCATCAGCCCCGGAGAGCTTATGGTGGACCATGTATTCAGAGTGCATGGCCTCCCCCTAGACGTTGTTTCAGATCGTGGTCTCCAATTCGCCGCAAGGTTCTGGCGCTCCTTTTGTTCCCTGCTTGGGCCGTTTGTCAGCTTGTCTTCCGGTTTTCATCCAGAGACCAATGGACAGATGGAGTGCACTAACCAGACCTTGGAGAGCACCCTTCGCTGCTTGGCTGCCTCCAACCCCACATCCTGGAGTCGTCATCTCGCCTGGGTGGAGAACACCCATAACACGCTGCGTAATGCGTCCACAGGTCTCTCTCCTTTTGAGGTTCAGCTGGGGTATCAACCTCTGTTATTTCCTGAGTTGGAGAGGGAGGTGGAGGTACGCTCCGCTGGTTCTTTCGGGCGGAGGTGCCGATCCGTTTGGAGGCGCGTGCATGCATCTCTCTTACGCGCCACAGCTAAGCAAAAGGTTGCGGCCGACAGGCGTCATCGCCCAGCTCCTTTTTACCGGGTAGGGCAACGAGTGTGGCTTTATTTTTCCGTTGTCCGTTCAGGGTTTTTGTTTTCTCCAGGCACTTATTCTTTTTGATTGATTGAGTTTATTTGATAAATTAAAATACAATACACAAATATGCATATGGCACTTAATCTATCAGGATATCGCAATAAAGTCACATGACTTATTTCCATTGCGATCCTGAAGACTTGGCTAGGAGGCAGGCTGGAAAAATGTGTGGCATGTAGGCTACTCATTACATTATAAAATCACACATATACAACACATATACACATTAAAAGTTTTCCTAAAATAAGAAATTCCCTAATATCTTACTCAGCACCAATTTTTCAACTGTTTCAAGTGCCAATTTTTTTCACCTGTCTTAGGTTACCTGCTGGCTATGAAAGCTCTGAGCTTCCGTTTTCCGGTGCTTTGGTGTTTTCTTCATGTGACACGTAGCCAGTAAACGGTATAGGATTTAGGCATCAAATGGTGACCACTTTTCTCCATTGCTTTGCTTTGGAGTAACGCGGAACTGAGCCTTTGTTGCGTTAGAGTTTCCTTTTAGGATCCTTTTTTCGCTTTTGTCTCTCGCTTTTGTCTTTCGCTCTGTCTCTCGGTTCTATCCGCCTTTGCTGTTCTCTCTGAGACAGCTCCTGCTGTCCCGTTTCCTTTCCAACTCTCTGTGTGTACTACTCTCTCGTATTGAGGGTGAGAGGTAATTTCCTTTTCTTGCTTTGACTACGCTCAGAGCTACGAGCCTATTTCGGCCTGTTTCCCGGGCTGCCTCACTTTTCTATTCTTTTGTCTTTCTGTTTTTCTACACTCCGGTATCGAGAGTGAGAGGTATTTTCTTTTTTGTTACCTATACTCAAGCCTACAAGTTTTTTCACCCACTATTTTATGGGTTGTTATTATTTCTCCTCCATTTCTGTTACCTCTGTTTTGTTACTACTAGTAAGAGTGAGAGGTACTTTATTTCTTTCATTTATTCCTTCTCTACGCAGATTATTTCTGCACTTGTGGTTGATTCCTTTCCAGGAATTAACTTTCTGACTCCCTCTCTGTCGCATGTATAAGAACACGCAAATCAAATGAGGGAAAAGTGTGTTGAGCTTCATAAGTCAGGGAATGGCTATAAAAAAATAGCTACTCACCTGAAAATACCCATATTTACCGTTAGGGCAGTACTTAAAAAGTTCAAAGCAACTGGAACTGTTATAAACTTGCCTGGAAGAGGCCCCCACGCACAGTGAGGAGGATGGTAAGAGAGGCAAAAAAATCCTTAAGGATCACTGTTGGAGAATTACAGAGGAAAGTAGCATCTTGGGGTCGCATCAAGTCTCCAAAACTACCATTAGACGTCACCTCCATGCCAAAAAATTATTTGGAAGCCATGCCAGAAAAAAGTTTCCTGTCATTTCACCACAAACGTAAGCACCTGGAGTTTGCTAAACACTACTGGAACCGTGTTCTATGGTCAGATGAAATGAAAATTGAGCTTTTCGGCAACCAACACTCAAGGTGGGTTTGGCGTAAAAAGAAGGATGGCTATACCGAAAATAACCTGATCCCCACTGTTAAGTATGGTGGAGGTTCTGTGATGTTGTGGGGCTGGGAACCTTGTTCGGGTACATGGCATCATGAACTCCATGAAATACCAGGAAATTTTAAATATGACTCTGGCTGCCTCTGCCAGGAAACTAAAACTGGGTCGTCGTTGGATCTTCCAGCAGGACAATGATCCAAAACATACGTCAGAATCAACACAAAAATAGTAAACTGAACACAAAATCAAGCTTCTGCCATGGCCATCTCAGTCCCTTGACCTAAACCACCATTGAAAACCTGTGGGCTGAGCTGAAGAAGAGGGTACACAAGAGAGGACCTAGGACTCTGGATGATCTGGAGAGATTCTGTGGAGAGATTCTGTAAAGAGGAATGGTCTCAGATTCCTTGCTCTGCATTCTCCAAAATTATTAGATGTACGGGAGAAGATTCAGTGCTGTTTTATTGGCAAAGGGAGGTTGTAAAAAGTATTAAATGCAGGGGTGCCAATAATTGTGGCACACATGCTTTTGTTAAAAATAATTATTTCTTGATGAAGGATTTTTTTTCTCAGAATAAATTTACTTCAATTGAAGGTTGAAGGTTTCTCATTTTTTTAGTGTGAGATTAAGCTATTTCACCAAACAGTGAATTTTGTATAACCCTTTTTACTCATCTTTACCAGAGATGCCAATAATTGTGGAGGCACTGTATATTCAGCTGCATTGATCATGATCACATGGCACTGTGCCTTAGTCTCTTCCTTTCAATAGAGCTATTGGGAGTAGCTTCTTCAGGTACTCTCCACCATAAGCTTTTTAGCGACTGGGCCACTCCAATGAGAGATGGGTGACAAGACTGGGATATCCCAGCTGTAAATCAGCCACACACTCCACAGTGTGTTGGGTGGCATTATTTGTCTGATGCCAGAGCACATACAATTTCCTATACTCTATCACATAACAGACAATGTTAAAGAGGGAATTTATGTTATTGCTGGACTGAGCTACTGTATAGATTGTACTGACATGCACATCACATCGTTCACTCATTATTTGCAGAATCACATGGGAAAGTGAAAAAGTGCTCAGTGCATTAAAAGGGAGCAGCATCAACTCTATCAACGAGCAGATAATATCCAATGCCTGTTGTTATTTCCAGTCTGCCATGTGGTAGTGGTACACATAACTTCTGTTACGGAACAGTTCGTTGTTCAATAATTTAGAATAACTGATGGAGACGGCTCGGTTATTGGTGAGTAGTGCTGTTCAGAACTTTCATTCATTTGGCGATAGGGTTTTTCCCTGAATTCAGCTGATGACAAGGCATGAACCCGCATTCACTATGGGAGATTTCCCACAACCAGATACACTTGCCCAGAAATAGAACGCGTCATAGGTGTCCTTCAAAGCAGGCGGATGTATTTGGGTACAGCAGGTCCTTTACAACTACTTCTGACTCGTTTTGAAAATGTGATGACATGAATGTGAAGTGAGCTCTTGTTCACTGAGAGCTTTTCTCAATGGGGGTGGGCTTGACAAAAAGTTAATTTGAGCCAGGGATTCATTGATTACCCAAGAGAACAAATCAGGCATTTCTCCTTATTGTGTGGGACATATCCATTGCCAAAGGTGCTCCATTACGCCTATGTTGCAATCCAATCTATGTATTATTGTTCACTCATATTTACCGTAATTGAGAATACCACCATTATTTATTAATTTATACATTTAATGAGCATCCTATGAGAACTAAGCATGTAGCTCTGCTTCATGAGCGTGGTTTTGTGAACAAACAGTGCATTGCTTAGCAACATTAACACAGTGTTTACATACTTTATCACTGCATTGCTTGTTACCTGCTTGGTCCATCACATGCCCTCTATACCAATTACCTGAAGGTATTTTTAGGACTGAGGGTAGGTGTAGTCTGGTCTGCTCAAGAAAGGTCCAAGGACAGTAATATTTGCACTGATGCATTTTGAGCATGGTTTTCCACCAATGTGAGTGAATAAAACTTGTTTTAATTGCATTTACATACATCTGTAGTGTGTAGGTGCTTTTGCAGTAGAGCTAATAATTTCTGCTGGCCTACGCACCTGTCTACACTGGAATTTCATAAGGTCTGGTGAGTTTAGCAATTTCAACTATATTCCCAATACAAACTAAATTATACAGTACAACACAAGCATAGTACAGCATTTATTTATATTGCAACCCTTTCAGTGTCATGCTGATTTCAAACAGCGATCTACTTATTTATTTTAAAGTTTCTGACATATATAGATATTTCCACTATTGGCTGTTGTATTTGGGACAGATTTTTCATAACTGCAGCCATGACAACTTGGTTGGGAAGTTAATGCACAACTGAACTTTGGTTGAACTTTGGGATGTGTAGTTACCTGGTCATGCTAGAGCAACCAACCACGTTAAATTAAATTAATCACGTCATGGTAAAACATTTTTGCTGCTTATTAACCTCTTAATGCCAAACGCCCCCTAGCGGTAACGCGGGCGTGACGGAAATTATTAAATTATACATTTCATTAATTTAATAATATATAATAAACTGCTCACCTCAATATTTTGATTAAATATCCTTATGATATATCCATTCCTTCTGGGAAAGTGGTTTTTAAGCCCAAAACGTCGAGATAAAACTTTGTAAATAACGTTGGAAACTCTGACCTAATTCTCAAACATGTATTGCAGCTTGATGTCACACCATAAACAATGTGCTGGTAAACTGTTCTGCTTAATTGTATTTCACAAAACTTTGGTTTAAAAAATCATTATACCTTTAGGCTTCAAGAAAAAATACTTTAAAACTTTCATAAGGCTGTACATGATTTTTTTCCAATTTTAAACCGACTTGTGCTTTTTTGCACTTGATTACGACTCGTTCGGCTGTGTTCACTTTGGCGTTGTGAAACTCAGCCAGTTTCTGGAGTACCAATCCAACGGCTTAGTATATGTTAGCCAGAGTGGTTTTGAACTTGTTTGCAGAGAATTATGCAAAACCGTCGTCAATTGGGTGTATTTCTTTGACTGATAGCACAATAGGCCAATCTGAAGTGGGAAAAACTGTCTTCGACCTGCCTCCACTCCGAGTATTATTTGCTTTCCATTGGGTTTTAAAACTGTCTGTCAAATATTCCAGCCAATAGCCAAGACTCTTATCTTTAAAACGAGCCCTCATTGAACACATTGACGTCGTTAATCATGGAAATCCTGCCCTGCGTATGAGGAAGTTCCAACCACGCGTAATTATCGAACCAAGATGGCGCAGTGTTTTTACCTTGTAGCGTAGCTCGCTACATTCCGTTTAGCAAAGCACAATTAATTAGGTAAGGCCCGCAGTTACATTTTTTACTTTAGAGTATTTTTGATACAGTTTTTGTGTAGTTATGTCGAGATTTTTGAGGCGTTTATCCGAGCACCAAGTGCTAGACGAACTGGATAAGCCAGAAGATGTTTTTGCCGAGGGAGACTCATCCTGTCTCAGTGACGCTGAATCCACTGATGACCGAGATGATGTTGCTGACATGTAAGTTGTTTTATCATACTAACAGTGTTATGCTATAAACGCATTGAATTTCGCCATGGCAGGTAACGTCGTTAGGGCTGGTGGTATTACAGATTTTTCGATATACCAGTGTGAATTCACGCAATGCCATGCGGGTTCGTAATTACATTGTCAACTGTATTTTATTGTTTTTCATACAATTAATATTACAAATTGCACATTCCAACGGTATGATAAATAATTTATGAAGTAAACTTAGGGTGTATTGTCTGTGTTGACAAACTCGCACGTGTTACGTGGCGTTGCCAACAACACAGATGTTGTAAGTTTGGTGTAAGCATCGAAGGAAATGTGCAATTTAGCTGCAATGCGTGAATCCCTGTGTTTCTTCTGTGAAGCTAACTAACCTTATATACTTATGCATAAAATCGGTCCCTCTCAGCTAAATTAATATAGATAGTATTACCTTTACAGTGGCAAGCTAGCAAGCAAAATTACAGGTAACAAGCAGCTAGCTATCTATTTGTGTCTGAGATGAGCTACTAAATCGATTTTTTTGAGTGTGAAATGGCTTCTGGAAGTGTTTAGTAAAGTCACTGTTCCACATGAGTAAATTGTTCTGTATGCAGTACAGAAGGCTGTGCAGGTAAACAAAATGGCAATTTATGCATGGTATGAGGGAGAGAACATGATAACATGAGGGAGTACTTGTTTATTATTATTATTGTTGATTGTTGTTATATAAGGGGGACTAATGGGTATATCAACATGGTGGACAATTCCATGGACAGGGTTAGTGGGGTTTGTAATGATGCAGATTGCTCTCCTGAGGGAATGTGTAGTCTAAATGGCTTCTGTATGAATGGTTAAATAATCTCTCCTCACCCTCCACCCCCATGTTTTGATCCTTTGCCTTTTTTTGTTTTTAGTTAATTTTTTTTAGCTTTTTGGACCCTGCCACTTTGTACTTTCTTTGTGTAAATACGGTAACTTCAGCAATTAGAGGGCAGGGATCTTTTTATTTGTTACTACAGGGGTGTTTTTATTTTTTATCTAGGAAACTGGTGGACTTTTGATTTTTTATCCACTGCACTTTTAGTAGTACACCTTAGTGCACTTGTATATAGTTGATATATGTTTGTCATGTATAAAGTTTTGCCTCCTAAAACCCAACCCCAACGTCCCTGTCATAGGAGGTGGCAACAGAATAAAGGACAGGACTGGCTAGCAGTAATGTGTAGGGAAGTTTCATACTATTCCCATTATTCATTTGAAAACCTGTTTGCACATTCCTGGACTCATTTCTGGCTAATGGGGCTCTGGTGAAATACACAAGATTCACTGTGCTGCTACATGGGTTTTGACAGCTTTTTGTGACCTCGGGTAGTTAGTTGTGTAATATGAAGAGCAACAAGAACACGTCTAAAAATGAACTTTCATTGCCAATATTGACAAATTATCTCATTGTTTTGTAAAAACCTAAAAAATAAATCGTATTGAGACCTTTCTGGAACATTGCCATTTTTGGCACATTTGGCACCATTTGGCACCATTTGGATAACGAAAAAGGTTCACCTGAAAAAAACCCTGTAAAATTTGAATGGTTTGAGATATTGACACCAGATTGTTACCAGAGGTAGGCAGCATATTGATGAATCAGATAGAGGAGTCATTTCCTTGATTGCATTTGTAGCTCCCCAGGTAAAAATTCTTAAACTTGAATGTAGGTACCCGTTTTTTAGTTTTTTTATATTTTCTGTACATAAATTGTTGTAGTTAAGTATCAAAAACTGGATTTCTATGAGTTCTCACTGCTTAATCGTAATACTGCAGGTGTCTTCTTTAATAAAAGCCATGACCCATATTTGTACCATTTATAGTTTTTGAGATAACCACCTTTGTTTGTCACTAGTGAAAACAGGTGAAAATTGGCCTATTTTGCCCTCGGTAGGAAGAGGTTAATGCAAATTAAATCAATCACGTCATGCTAAAACTTTTTTTGCTGCTTGACACAAAACGAAAACTCGCAAAGTTTGCATTTTCCATGACTAATCTAGAAGAAATCCATCTGATATGACATAATTTAGTCTGATTTAAGGTTTCTTGGATACACAAGCGCTTATGCTGCGGTCACGCATGTTCTGCGTGCACAGCGAACCAATTGCCCTAATTCTTATATATTTTTTCTGAGGTCGATTTGTTTACCATAGATATACAGCGCCCTCCACTATTATTGACACCCCTGGTACAGATGAGTAAAAAGGGTTATAAAAAAATTCACCGTTTAGTGAATTAGCTTAATCACGAACTGAAAAAATGAGAAAAATCCAACCTTTAATTGAAGTTAATTTATTATGAGAAAAAAATCCCTCATCAAGAAATAATTATTTCTAACAAAACCATGTGTGCCACAATTATTGGTACCCCTGCATTTAATACTTTGTATAACCTCCCTTTGCCAATAAAACAGCACTGAGTCTTCTCCCATACATCTAATAAGGTTGGAGAATACAGAGCAAGGAATCTGAGACCATTCCTCTTTACAGAATCTCTCCAGATCATCCAGAGTCCTAGGTCCTCTCTTGTGCACTCTCCTCTTCAGCTCAGCCCACAGGTTTCCAATGGAGTTTAGGTGAAGTAAACATCAGAGATGCTTTGCTACAAGCAGAAACTGCAGGAGCTACTCAAAATGGTGTTGCAAGTTACTCCTAATGGTGGTATTCCTTGGTGGAAGGGTGGTCGGAGCATCCACATTGTTGGAAACCCTTCTGCATCATCAGCAGGTATCTCAGGGTCACAAGCGTTTCGCCCCCCATCCTGTACGCCTCGCCTGAATGGGGCAGCGAAGATCGATTACCCTTCCCCTGCAGAAGGGTTCCAACTGTGGGCTCTCATCAACCACAACCATCTCGAGCTGGTGTCGACTGCCGAGGCTATCTTCAGATGTTTGGGCTCCAGGCCGAACTTCTGTAGAAAATAGCGCACCGATGTTGCTGGGAAACCACGACAGCCGACTTCAATGGGAAAGACGGTTGCGTGCCATCCTTTGATAAGAGCCTCATCAATCAAATCCTGGTACTTGGCTTTCTTCAGTTGGTGAGAGATGGCTAGCCTGCCCTCCCAGGGCACAGTAAGTTCGGCTACTAAGATGGTTTTTGTGCTCCTGGACAGTAAAACCATGTCTGGCCGGAGAGAGGTTACTGCCACATCTTGCGGGAAGACAAGCTTCCTCTTTAGGTCCACTTGCATCTCCCAGTCGGAAGCGCGCTGCAAAATGGAAGGCAGGTTCTTGGCAGTTGTTCTTGCCCTAGGAGCCTTGTCGCCTTCGCTTAGGAAATTGACAACTTCGGGTCATGATGCCTGGTTCTTATTGGCTTTGACCCTCTGCTGGTCCACCCATTTGGCGACTTCTGTAAGGACCTTATCGTGCCTCCACCTATATCGGCCTTCTCCCAATGCTTTGGGGCATCCAGTCAAGATGTGATTCAGTGTGCAAAGGGTTGCTCCACACTGCTTGCATGATGGGTCTTCCTCCTTGCCCCAGATCTTTAGATTGTTTGGGGTTGGCAATAGATCAGCCACAGCACGCAGGAGGAAGGTCAACTTGCTTTGGTCGGTACCTTCCAGGAGTTCCTTCCAGGACAGCGATCGCTCGAGTGCCTGGTCCCACTGCATCCACTGTCCCTGGCAGGTGAGCCCCACCGCTTTTACATGGCGGTCTTCTACTGTCTCTCGGACCCTCTGCACCACGAGCCCTCTCTTGCCTTTGGCATTAGCCTTGCTGCAACTCTTGGCGTTATAGTTTCCAAGTCCTAGACGACCTTGACAGACCACACCGACAATCTCCTGATGTTTCCAGTGTGCTTCTGCATCCATCACTGCTTCCTGGGGCTTCCACTTCCTGCCACTCTTGATAGTCTTATTAGCATGTCGGGCTTTCCCATCCTCGGACAGAAGCAGTGTGCTGACTGCTCTTGCCTTGGTGGCTTTGAATTCTTCAACCACCAATGAAACTGGTAAGCGGAGCTTGGAGGTCTTACTGTACAGGTTAACCGAGCTGAAGGATGGGGGAACACCCAACCATTTTCGCACAAATTTACTGCACAGCCTCTCCAATTCTTCCACTTGAGTCATGGGAAAGTCGTACAGCAGGAATGGCCATTGCAGTCTGGGTATGATGCCATACTGAAAGCATCGTACCTTAAACCTCCCAAGCAGCTGGCTGTTGTCAATTGCCTTGAACCAGGTATTTAGTCGGTATTTAGTCGAGCTTTGGTGGTAGAGGCAATCTCCCATTACCCGGTTCCATCCGACCGAAAAGGGTTACGCCGTTTCCTCGGGATGGTCGGTTACTACCGTGGATTCTGCAGGAACTTTTCGGCAGTAGCTGCTCCTCTAACTGACCTCCTTAGCCCAAAAGTGGACTATCTTTGGTCTGCGGAGTGTCAGCGGGCTTTTGAGAACATTAAAGCCTTTCTCTCCCACGCTCCTGTGCTGTCCGCTCCTGATTTCGCATGTCCTTTTTCCTTAGCTGTGGACGCAAGTGACTCGGGTGCAGGTGCTGTCCTTCTACAGGAGACCCCCGATGGTGTGCAACATCCCGTGTGCTATTTTTCAAAAAAGTTTAATGTCCATCAGCGCCGGTATTCCACCATCGAGAAGGAGGCCCTCGCTTTAGTCCTTGCGCTCCAGCATTTCGAGGTTTATGTCGGTTCCTCCTCGTTACCCCTGGTCATCTACACTGACCATAACCCGTTGGTGTTCCTCAATCGAATGAGGAACTCCAATCAGCGGTTAATGCGGTGGAGTTTGTTCCTGCAGGGTTTTGAGATCTTGATTAAGCACATCAAAGGGAACGACAATAAGCCAGCCTTGCTACCTAGCCACAATCAGCGTAAGTAGTTTTGTTTTTTTTCTTTCCCGTGAGTATTCGGCCGTTCACGTCCTCATGAGCGGACAGAGCCGTGTGCTGCGTGGCCAGTACTTGATCTATCCCCTGCGGGGTTGCTGGTTCCTCCATAATGGCTTTTGTGTACTGTGAGGTGGCTGGGTCAGAAGACCAGAGGGAATAGAACTCCGCGAACGGAGCAGAGAAAAATAAACAAAGCGGGAAAATAAATCCCGGCATACAGCCAAAAAATAGCAACCCATAAAAGTGGGTGAAAAGCTTGTAAAAAAAAAAATCCAACATGAGGGTATCGTTCTGGGAACCTTACTCTTGTGCTCCACGAACACTTTATATAACATCAGGGGAACATTCTAGGAGCATTCCATGTAACATCAAAGGGGAACATTCTCTGGGCATTCCATAAAACATCAGGGCAATGTTCTATGTTACATGAGGGTATCATTCTGGGAACCTTCCTCTTGCTCTCCACAAACAGTTTATATAACATCAGGGGAACATTCTAGGAGCATACCATGTAACATCAGAGGGGAACATTCTCTAGGCATTTCATAAAACATCAGGTCAACATTCTATGTAACAAGAAGGCATCGTTCTGGGAACCTTCCCCTTGCGCTCTACAAACATCTTATATAACATCAGAGGAACATTCTAGGAGAATTCCATGGAACATCAGAGGAATGTTCTATGTAACATTAGGGTATCTTTCTGGGAACCTTCCTCTTTCGCTCTATGAACAGTTTATATAACATCAGGGTAACATTCTAAGAGCATTCCATGTAACATCAGAGGGGAACATTCTCTGGGCATTCCATAAAACATCAGGGCAACGTTCTATGTAACATGAGGGTAACGTTCTGGGAACCTTCCTCTGGCGTTCTAAGAGTATTCTATATAATATGAGGGGAATATTCTCTGGGCATTCCATAAAACATCAGGGCAACATTCTACGTAACATGAGGGTAACATTCCAGGAACCTTCCTCTTGTGCTCTACGAACATTTTCAATAACATCAGGGGAACATTCTAAGAGCATTTCATGAAACATCAGAGGAACGTTCTATGTAACACGAGAGTATCGTTCTGGGATCTTTCCTCTTGCGCTCTACGAACAGTTTATATAACATCAGGGGAGCATTCTAGGAGCATTCCATGAAACACCGGGGGAACATTCTGGGATCTTTCCTCTTGCGCTCTACGAACAGTTTATATAACATCAGGGGACCATTCTAGGAGCATTCCATGAAACATCAGAGGAACATTCTATGTAACATGAGGGTAACGTTCTGGGAACCTTCCTCTGGCATTCTAAGAGTATTCTATATAATATGCGGGGAACATTCTCTGGACATTCCATAAAACATCAGGGCAACGTTCTACGTAACATGAGGGTAACGTTCTGGGAACCTTCCTCTTGCGCTCTACAAACATTGTATATAACATCAGTGCAACAGTCTAGGTGCATTCCATGTAACGTAGGGGGAATGTTCTGTGAACCTTTTTTTTGTGCTCTTCAAACATTCAATATGACGTTCCAGGAACGTGCCACTGAACATTCTATATTACATTAGGGGGACGCTCATTTAAAAGGTTTAAATGCAGGGTCTAAGTGCCTAACACAAGGGCTCACCATCAGTAATTTTTTAGATTTTGCCTTTATTAGACAGTATTTAGTGATGACTGATAGGAAAGCAAGGTTGGGAACCATTGAGAATCATAGCAGAGGAGATATAGGCTGAATGCAAGTACACAGCTTTCAGGTTATGGTACACAGTGCAATGCAATGAAACGAGGGTTTAAGGACACTCCATGGGCAGTTCGATAACAATTTCCATAGAACATTTACACTTACTCAATTTAGATCCTGCCGATGCTGGGTCTCGAACTTGTGATCCTGTCATCAAGAGCCTGCGCCTCTGCCCATTACACCATGGTCTTGTGATGATAGAGTTCGACTCCGAAAACACACTACCAACCTATAACGTAGGACTTTGGTTGTACCAGACCTGTGCCAAAGAATACTTGTATTTTCAATTGTATTCATAAATATTACATTACCAAATAGGAGAACTAATGAGGAATGAAATCTCAAACGTTTGTGACTATGTCATTTTCTGTAGCTAGTGGGTTAACACATTTTATAGGGTAGAAAATGTTCAAATCATAATGACATATATCTGTGCAAAAGAAATATTTCAAGTATCTTATAAGTGACTTTTTAAAGGATGTTGTAGCTGTCCCTTTTAGAGGAAATTTCAAAATTTGTTTTGTGGGGAAATATAGGTTGAGAGACGTTTTGACATAAACTGACCCTATTAGCATTCACCTGAACGCTACACGGCGTTTCGCCGACTTTTCAACACAAAAATGTTCACTGGGTGACAGAAAAAAGCTATGGTTATTTAGTCTTCAAATGCCCATGTTGTAATCATATAACCTCAAGATCCGCGTATTTTGCTAGTGTATTGACAAATGCAGACTTCCCCTGATAAAATATGCTAGGCCTAACTCGTTGCATTCTGAACTAATTTTCGTGTTATAAATGTGAGAAATATCTGCATAACGCTTATTTACAAATTTCCCAGAAAAGCTAGCCTATTTGTAAAACGTCCTTTAATAGCCCACAAGAGTTGTCAAAATGTTGCCAGAGCTGATTATGATATAAGCTAAGCATTAAATATCTACGTGGAGGGTTAATAATGCTAGAGTGCATGACATGATAGCCTATACAAATGTATTTCACAGATAACTGAGCAGTTATTGCTCCAAACTTTAATAATAATGTTCATTTTTATTGCATTATATAGCACGTCGCAGTTCAATATAGCCTCGCTATATGACTTGGTGCACATCTAATTCTATAACGGTGGATCACACTATATTCTCAGTCAAGCTGATCTCCTGGATAATGAAGCTATTTTTTCCCCTGCTACGAGTAGGTTAATCCCAGTAAAATTGCATAGCCTACTTTGAAAAGTAGGCAACCAGTTGGTAAGAAAAACGGAGGTATCTAAACGTGTAAAAAGCCACGTGGAATAGACTACTGCAACTTGCTCTAAGAATTCCAGCTCATTTTGTACGCTAATTATAACTGGTTATATTTCTGCAGAATGCGATGTCCTGGAGTAAGAAACTGGGTGTGCGTTCATTATTAGGCTACCCCTTGTTAATGACGCTTACCCTATGCACGGTGCCCCCCTAGTGGTAGTTGTTGACGTCCCAATTATAGCAGCCTATTCATATTTCTCTGAAATTATAAATAAATTTACAACAAATAACCTCGACATTTTGACAACTCCTATAGGCTATAATCGTTAAAAGGCCTTTTGCAAATATGCTAGCTGCTCTGGGAAATTTGGCAATACGGTAACCTGTGTTATGCAGATATTTCTGACGTTTATAACACGAAAATTAGTTCAGCATTAAGGGAGTTATAGACCTAGCATATTTTCTCAGGGGAAGTCTGCATATGTCAATACACTACCAAAATACGCTGATCTTTATGTGACTTATATATGTATTATATTAGCCTATATGTAACCTATAAAACTACACATAAGTAAGCGGTAGGCCTATTTAGTTTTTTATATTTAAGGACTGAGCAACCAATGATCATAGCTGAACATACCCCTTTCATGCTGACTTGAAATAAATAGGCCTACACCTTGAAATACATGCGAGTGCAAATAAATAGGCTACCCACTGAAATAAAAGAGACGTAAAATAATTAATATTTATTTTGACACACGCCACACGCCAGTAACAGCTTGTTTAGCCTGATCTTCCGAGAAAAAAATCCAAGCGTGATTTTGAGGTTATATGATTACAAAATGGGCATTTGAAGACTAAATAACCATTGTTTCTTTCTGTTACCCAGTGAGCATTTTTGTGTTGAAAAGTCAGCGGAACTACAATGGTGGTGTCATCTGCATATACCCACTGAGCACAAACCCATATAAACGTTAAAATGTTGGTGAAATATAGAATACCATCCAAGCTCTCATTTGGCCATTTTTAGACTGGCTAAAATCTACAATATAAATGTACACATTTTATGTTATAATTTTCATACGTGATTCTCAAAATGTCATTGCTTTGGCAAGCGAAATCCGGCCTACATGTAGATGCAATTTCACCGCATGAAGTGTATCACTTAAAATGTCAAAACATTTAGCCACAAAGCTTGGGCAAACAACATGGCACAAGTTTCTATCCTAGGCAGACAGAGTTTGTACCCAAAAATAATGTTGCATAAATTTCTGCTATGCGCATGTGTGTGGACTTGTACATGAGAGTCAACAACTTGCCTGTCCATGCTCGTTTGTGATATCATTCATGAAACACTACAACAGAGCGGCAAACATGCGGCCTTGATGGCTCCGTGGAAAAGCACTAGTCTTCAGATTCAAGGATTGTGAGTTTGATTCCTGCTTGCTGTGTTGTTTTTTTACATGAAAAAATGTGGTTGAAACGTGGTATAAACAAGAACTCTTGAAAGAGGACAGAGGTCTATACAAATAGATGAAGAAAAAAATTCACTTTGGAACCATTTTAAGAGGTCTTTTCACTGACTGCAATAGACGTTTATTTTAGGGCTTTTAGCCTGAAGATTGCTCACTGCAAGGGACAAGGTGATCTAGTAGCTCAACCAGGTAAATCACGTCATCAGCGATTCCTGTTTTCCACAACATGGGTTCAAATCCGGCTCAAGATAAACCTCAAAGGCCATTCTCTTTCTCCCTTTGATTTTCTAGTCTCTCATTAATTACTGTCCAATAAAGCCAAAATGCCGCAACAATATATTTAAATGGGACTACATATCACCATCTACTCGGCAGCTGAAGAACAGGCCTAAGATCTAATAATAGTTACACAATCAAGGAATGTTCTGAGGACTTGAGAGGAACTCAACATTATGACATCCAAGTAACATATTGCAACGTTTGTGACTTTTATGGGATGTTCCTGGAATGTTCTTTTGTTATTTTGGAGTAACATTCCCCTCTACACCACAGAATATTCCCAAAGTAATGTTTTGTAATGAGGTGGCAAGAATGTATGGGAAATGTTAACAATGTACTCCAGTCTCACAGTAATGGGAATGTTAAATCCAAGCATTAGATAAACCCAAAGGGAACGTTTCTACTAACATTACGAGAATATTCCCTTAATGTTACATAGAATGTTCCTGTAATGTGAAGGGGAAGTTCCACAAACAAGTTGAAGGATTGTTCTGAGGACTTGAGAGGAACACAACATTATGACATCCAGGGAACGCATTGCAACATTTGTGACATTTATGGGATGTTCCTGGAATGTGCTTTTGTTATCTTGGAGTAACATTCCCCTATATATACATTCCAGAATGTTCCCAAAATAACATTTTGTAATGACATGGCAAGAATGTATGGGGAATGTTACCAATGTACTCCAGTCTCAGAGTAAGGGAACGTTAAATCCAAGCGTTAGATAAACCTACTAACATTACGAGAATATTCCCTTAATGTTACATAGAATGTTCCTGTAATGTGAAGGAGAAGTTCCACAAACAAGTTGAAGGAATGTTCTGAGGACTTGAAAGGAACTCAACATTATGACATCCAGGGAACGCATTGCAACATTTGTGACATTTATGGGATGTTCCTGGAATGTTCTTCTGTTATCTTGGAGTAACATTCCCCTATATACCCAGAATGTTTCCAAAATAACATTTTGTAATGACGTGGCAAGAATGTATGGGGAATGTTAGAAATGTACTCCAGTCTCACAGTAAGGGAAAGTTAAATCCAAGAATTAGAGAAACCCAAAGGGAACGTTTCTGCTAACATTCCTAGAATATTCCCCTAATGTTACATAGAATGTTACTCTAATGTGAAGGAGAAGTTCCACAAACAAGTTGAAGGAATATTCTGAGGACTTGAGAGGAACACAACATTATGACATCCAGGGAATGCAATGCAATGTTTGTGACATTTATGGGATGGTCCTTGAATATTATTTTGTTATCTTGGAGTAACATTCCCCTATACACCCCAGAATGTACCCAAAATAACATTTTGTGATGACGTGGCAAAAATGTATGGGGAATGTTAGCAATATACTCCGGTCTAACAGTAAGGGAACGTTAAATCCAAGCGTTCGAGAAACCCAAAGGGAACGTTTCGACTAACATTCCTAGAATATTCCACTTATTTTACATAGAATCTTCCTGTAATGTGAAGGGGAATGTGAAGGGGAAGTTCCACAATCAAGTTTTAGGAATGTTCTGAGGACTTGAAGGGAACTAAACATTATGACATCCAGGGAACGCATTGCAACGTCTGTGACATTTATGGGATGTTCCTGGAATGTTCTTTTGTGATCTTGGAGTAACATTCCCCTATACACCCCAGAATGTTCCCAATGTAATGTTCTGCAATGACATTACAGGGCTGTATAGGGAACATTCTTTAAAGATCCCAAACGTTCCCCGCTACCTGGGAAAGGGCCATTTCATAAAATAAAAAAAATACGTAGGACTGGTTATTGTTTGTATTACTTAGTTCGCATTCGTATACGTGCTAGAAGTGTCATTTTGAGACCGTTTTAGCTGCCTTATAGAAGTGAATGCCTCGTGAAAGCACATTTATAAGTGCAGAAGTACATGAGCACACATGAGTGAACACATGCTAGTTTTTGCTCATAACCTACATGTGCTCATTACCCTTACGCTGAATGACCTTTGTGTTTTATCTCCAATATGAATGCATTTATGTTTATTCTGTTCCGGAATTTTTCTGTTTATAATGTAAAAAAGAATTTAAATAATGCCCCTAACAAATTAATAAATAAATGCAAATGTTCAGCATCCGAAAGGCACATTAGAAGTATATGTAGTTAGTCTGATTTAGTAATTACTCTATGGAATTTTTCACTACATTATAAATGTTTATCAAACTATTAAATAAATTTTATATTACAAACTATTAAATTTTGTGAATAAAAAGGCCACAATCTCATTGATAATCAAATGAAATAAACCACCTTGACATTTGAAGTGCTAGAAGAGAGTTATGCTACTTCCAAAATCCCATTATAATCCTTCTTTTCAGTGGACGTGCAGTTACAAAGTCTTCCATGGCGATTTCTATTCCACTGTTAATAATACAGCTCATTGACATTGTTGCTAGCGAGCTGGGAGCTTTTCTTAGATGTTCTGTTCTTCAACTCTTGCCCGTTAGGTTCCATTAGAGTTCCAG
This sequence comes from Synaphobranchus kaupii, assembly GCA_029718625.1. Taxonomy (NCBI): domain Eukaryota; kingdom Metazoa; phylum Chordata; class Actinopteri; order Anguilliformes; family Synaphobranchidae; genus Synaphobranchus; species Synaphobranchus kaupii. The sequence continues at coordinate 45,011,636 of CM056383.1, read as the reverse complement.
TCTAAATAAGTCATATTTTATTAACAGTACTGGTGCCGAGTAATAAATAAGGCCACAAGAAAAGAGAATATTTTCTCTTCTGACTTCTTCCTACTGGCCCTTCCCTGCAATTGATTTGAAAATTTTGTTGCTTGGTTACAAGGCATTATTGCTTCCTTTTCATCCTGGGGGGCTTGCTCTTTACTGTCTCTACCCAGGCCCGGCTAGTGTGTTGATGGTGTTACTCTTAAGGTAACTCTGAACTACTCCAGACTGCTGCATTTTATGTTTTCCACTCTCCTTTCTGAGTGTTGTGACTGACAGGTTCTTGACTGACAGGCCTCCCTTGAAGGCTAAGAATCTAAGTTGCTCTTTTATCTAGCTTTTAGTACCATATTATTTCTGTGCTGTAGCTGCTGAAATGTGTTTATGTACATATGTTTTACGTAAATAATGAAGCTCTTTTAATCATCCTTTTATTCCGTGAATTGATAGACTTATTTATCCTGACAAGCCCAGCTTTTCATTGAGATGATCTGGAGACAGAAGGCGAATGCGCACACACATGCGCAAATGCACACACACACACACACACGCGCCCTCTTGCAGCACAGCTTGAGTGTTTCCAGCGCACAACCCCTGCGACATGTCAGCGCAATAAAAGATAAATGAGAGGGGGCATGCAGTGTCTTCAGAAAGCACACTCTCGATCTTGCGCTAGCAGCAGACTCTGTTTTACAGTATCTGCTCCTCGTGTGAGTCTGGGAGCAGCTCTGCCACAGTGCCTTGAAGAGAGCCAAAGGGAGGGAGTAAGAGAGTAGACAGACAGAGAGAGAGAGGGAGGTGCTGCTGCCTCCTGGTTGGCTGAAGAGCAGGGGCTGACTCAGTGGATCTGGAGAGGCAGCGTGTGACAGATGCACTTCTCTCCCCAGCCCTCGCCATCAGACCAGCGGCTCCCTGCCATTGGCTCCGCGCAGTGGACCGGCAACGCATAGAGCGCTATAACAGCATGCCCGCCCCGGCGAGCACCGCGTTCCCTACTTCAGCCGAGGACGGCCACGGCGAGAGCGGGAGCGCCCACACTTCAAGCAGAGTGGAGTGAGCCAGCGGCAGAGCGGCACGGAGAGACTGCGCTGAGAAACGCCAGAGAGGGGAACAAAGCGTCGCAGAGCCCCGAGCCTATCGCCACTCCAGCTTTCCCCCCTGTGATGCAACGCACTCTCTGAAGCCCCTCACCCCCTCCTCCCCTCCCCTCCGCATTCTGAAATGAGAAACTCCCCACTAATTGAGCAAGAGGACTGACCCATGGCTTCGGCCACAGAAAGGGGAGTGCACTTCTGTTAATAAGTAGAGTTGTGGACCTCCCCTCTCTCCCTTCACTCGGGACAAAGCTCGCTCTCTCCCATCTGTCCGGACTGTGTGCACTCAGTGCGTGGAAGCAGCGGATCTCCCATGGCTTGTTACTACATTGTCATCAGTTCCACGCACCTCAGCAATGGCCACTTTCGGAACATCAAAGGAGTTTTCCGAGGCCCACTCTGCAAGAATGGAAACAAGAACTTGGTAACTACTGCATCTTTCTCCTTAACACGCAGTGTGTACTGTCACTATGCCTGAACCTCCTGTCTGCTCTGTCTTGAGGGACAGCAAATTGAGATGAAGGGGATAAAAGTCTCAGCACATACATCCCAGAAAGTTCAGTGCGAAGGCATGTGGTAGTGCTAAAGTTTCTGTGCGTGTGTGTGTGTGTGTGTGTGTGTGTGTGTGTGTGGGCAGGTGGTGTGAGTGTGAATGTATGCGTGTGTGTGTGTGGACAGGTGGGTGGGAGTGTGTGTGTACATGCCTGTGTAGGTAGGTAGGTAGGTGAATGCATGTCCGTAGTGGCATATGCGTGTGAGTACACAATTGCATGCGTGTTTGTGATATTAGGATGCCGTTTGCAGCTTGCGTGGGTTAATTCATTTTAAAATTCATCATGACAATGTGTCAAGAGTGTTACAGAGGGAAAGAATGAGAAATGTTCTGATCAGTGACCGTGTCATAATGCCTGACAGATGGATGGGGATGACTTTAATCCAAACACAGGCAGTCATAACTGATGTCCTGGGATTGAGCCCTAATAGTTCCTGTTGAGGTTTAGCCCCATGGTTGGGTTTAGCCCCAGGATAATCTGTCCCAACCAGTGGCACTTCCATTGTCCCTAGACACATATTATGTATTAGAACACTTTACATTTAGAGTCAATTAAAAATTTTGACATAGAATCAATATACTATATATATATATATGTGTACAATTTTGCAGGTATAGTTCACTCAAAGTAAATAAGAAACAAGGTTGTTTTCCTTTGCTTGGTATAACAACAGGGAGTCTGTTGAAATGAAAGTGGTGCATTCCTCAATGGTAATTTCATGCTTTGCTCCTGAAGCATTGCTTTTGCGTCTTTAAAGAGCGATTAAAATTCACGCCTTTGCTAATTGCTTTTCTTCGCCCCGCACTCTATATCACCAGGAGCAGGGCGCTTTACTGACAGGGGAGTCATGCATTTAAGAGAAATGATTCTCATTGGCAAAATGAGTCCAGATTCTACATTCTGACAAAGAGAAAGCCGCTGCTTTTCTGGTGAAAACAGCAGGAGTGTTGGGTGGCACCATGGTGGAGCAGCAACAGATTGTTTTCAGTCAACAGGAAGGAGAAGGAGAAGGAGAAGGAGAAGGGCTTCCAGTTCCCCCCCAGGCTACTGAGCACAGTGAAATTATCCAACTCAATCTAGCTCTCTACCACAATGGCTTCACTACATTTCTCTACTGCCCGGGAGTCGTGTCATTTAATCTAGAATCATGGGGGCTGGGAGCAGCGGGGGGGTTGTGGGTGGTGGTGTTCCCACCTGCCACCGCGTGCAGCCACGGTAAATATACATCTCCACTCCCGCCGTCGTATATTGCGGCTGTAAATCTGACGGCTCCGAAGCACGGACGAATCGGAGCACGTGCAGCTCTGTAAGAGTTACGCTTATCTCTCTCTCTTTCTCTTTTTTAATGCACTGCCATCTGGCTCCTAGAGCACGGGGAGGCTTGTGGAGGAAGAAAATCATTATGCGGGGGAATGCTTGTGCGGTGAGCATTGTCTGTAAAGTTTTTCGCTTTCTGGTAAGGCGCGAGGCAGGTGGACTCAGGAAGCGTGCTCCGGTGGTCACCCTGTGGTACGGCCGACTCGTATTTGCAATAATGGAGAGACACTTAGCGAAACCTATCCCCTGTAATTAGAGGCACTCACAGAATCGCTGTGATTCAGTGTGCTTGACATGGCAGAGTGGAGACTGGGGAAACCTGTTGATATAAAAATGCACACGTTTCTCTAGAACAAGAAGGCTGGGACGGGGGGATTTCAGAAAACCCCACGACACACCGGCAGTGACCAACAAAAGGCGCACATCAAAACACAGTCTGTTACTACCAGTGTAGAATCTCACAGTGCAGAATCTGGGCACAATTTTACCTTATTGTCTAAACGTGAGGCTACAGCTGTGCTGGGGGCTTTGATGCTGCTGACTGCGACAGGCTGATGGATAAACAAAAAAGGCAGGCTTGGTAGGCTTGTGGGGAAAGCTGAGCCTGCCCCTCCTCAGTGCAACACCACACTAAAGGTCTCAAACTGTTATCATTAGCGCAAGATTTAATTTCACGTTGCGCGGCTGCTGAGCGCGCTAGACCGAAATTAGACCCCCAACAGCCACGGAGCTGATGTTGCAGCAGCAGGAAGTGAAGAGACCCCCTGTCACTTGCTTCTATTGAGTAGCGCTCCCCTCACCTCCACAAAGAATGTACCACATTCCTACTTCATTCAACTGCCTTGATTTGAGCTCTTTTTTAATGAGGTTGGATAAGATGGGGAAATTATTTTAAATGGCCCATTAACAACACATATTCCACCCTTTCCCTTGTGTATCATTTGTTGTTAAATGAACCCAGGGGCTGGTATAGTTTGCCACTTTCTGCAATTGCTAGTTGTAAAAAATAAATCAATAAATGAGCAGAAATAAAAGAGGAAGAAGAGTCGAATCAACACTGGAATTCTGGAATTTTTACAGGACATTGTGTTAGCACTGTTGGTCCTGTGACTGAACTCAACGGTTAAAAAGGAAAAAAAATAAAAGCTTCGTACTTGTTAAGAGGGAGCCGCAAAAGCACAAGCCTTTGCAATGATCTCCAGCCGCCGTTAGTTTGCGAATGAGTGATGGGGCGCGAGGGGTATTTTTCTCCTGAGCTGTCGCGAATATGTATATTGCCGGGGTTATCTTTGCTGCCTTTATCGATTTCCCTTCTGAGTCATGCTCAGACTACACAGCTCCTGCCAAAGTGCAACTTTATTCCCTTTGGGAGCAATGTGATCTGTGATTCGCATGACACACAGGTTGTCCTATTACAATTTCACTGCGCATTTCTCCACTCTGTTTCTGTACCATAGTTTACAACATCCAAAATAAAATAAGAAAATAAAACGGTGACACAAGGGCATGCGGTAAAAGTGTAAGAGGCTGTCACAAGCAGACATGCCTCATGCCATTCTTCTTTTGAACGTGGAAGTGAATGTGAGAGTCATTAAAGGAAGTTTGGTGGCTGTGGGTTTTTTCACAGCAGGGACACTGTGAGCTGTCTTGCAGACATGCGACAAGTGGACAGTGGGTGTGGGGAGGGGTGTGGAAATGGTGGGGGCGATGATGCCTCTCAACCTCTGTAACCTCGCTGTCTTGCCACGGTGATGTCTGACATGAAGCAGGGGTGAAAGAATGCCCTACCTCTCCCTCCTCTCTCATTTGCTGGCTTGTCTGGGCCAAAAATCTGCCACCGTAATTTGGAAATGAGGCAGCTTGCTTTCAAAAACAGAATTAGGCCTTATTTTTATTCCTGAAGGCTCGAACTGACCCCATATAGCTGTTGCAACAGCCACCACCCATATTGATATTGATATAAAAGCAGTGATTTATATTTGTCAGCTCTGTACGCTGTCGGGAGAATTAGTATTTAATTTCCGCCTCCTTGAAAGAACATTCTTAACACTGTTGTGATAGAAATTTGAATGATGGCTCCAAACAAGTCATAGGAACTCCCCTTTCGGTAAGTGATTTTATTTTTAGTCTGCTGTGGCTATGATTGAACCTAACATCAGTATTAAGAATTTTCAGAATACTTGAGATGACACCAGGAAACAAAATGGGTGTTCTTGGCTAAAGGGGTTAATTATAATACAAACCCCTCCCCTCCTGTCGAGCGACGTGCGCATTTCTGTTCTCTGAGTCCGTCAGCTTCACAGCTGCTTCTTCAGAATTCGCCCCTGAATGTGCTAATTGCAGGGGCTGTTGTTAAAGGAATGCTGAGTTTGAGGTGTGAACATGGCCCTATCACCATGGAAGACTGTGAAAGCCCTCCTTCTGCTACTCCCTTGAGGCTGAACAGACAGAGGCTCCATAATCTTTGGAAGGGAACACTATGAAGCCGCTATAGCTGCAGTCACAGATTTGTTCTGTTTTTTTACAGAAACCACTTCCCATCAGAAGTGGCTGAATTCCAGCGAGTTCAGGACCTCTGTGATGAATTTGGTCCTAATTAATGACAAAATGAACTATGCCGATGCTTCAGAAATTAGCCTCTGTTGATTTGCTGTGCTCTGTAATTAATGTAGAAGCCTTCTGTGAGTTCAGCATATCACCCAGGTGTAAATCAGTCAACCTCTTGCATTTTAAGCACAGTTATTAACATGTAAAATCACACTTTCATCATTACAGTAGAATTCAGACACCATAGCTGACCATTTTCTCCCAAGCTAATTTACTTCCCCCTCTTAACTGTAGATAAACGGCGGTTATTTGATTTTGGTAGCCCCACATTGTAGCATCCTGTACAAGCCAAGAGGCTGCTTGTCCTGTCTTACGTTCTTTTTCGACAAAAAATTGTTTGTGTACATATGACTGTATGTATACGTTAAAGGACACTCAGAAGAAACTCCGCACAAAGAGTACAGCAGAACCTCTGAGATATGAACCTCAGAATTATGAAAGGACATTCATGAATAAGCTAAACATTAAACTGAAATGAGTCTCACTTTTCTATTAATAAAGGAAAAAAATACAATCACAAGTAGCCAAACGGGTGTGCTTTAACACCATTGCCCAATAATTCAATGTGGTAACATTTTATTTAAGGACAATAACAAAATAAGAGGCTAAAGACAGCAGGGTCACTGAAAAGATGTATCGTCCAGACAGCTGACTTAGGAAACAAACATTAATGTTATAATGCGCTCCAGATTTTTTTATTACTGCCTGATTTAAACCTAGCATAATATTAATGGAAGCAACAATCCTAATAAGTAAAGAGTTTAGATTTATAAAATTGGTGTTTTTGGCTTCAAAGTTAGAAACAATTCAGAGGTCCAGATGACTTCCATTCTTAATGTGTTTGCACCTCAAACATTCTAGTGTATTAGTTTCACAGGCACCCTAATGATGATTTAAAATCACTACCTTTAGGATCCTTCTGTAACAATTTCCCAAACAAAAGCTGCTTAGGAATCAATTCATAACCTAATAAATGTGAAATCTTCAACCAGAGGTGAACACATTTGCACACTACCTGCCTCCCCCCCAAAAAACCCTCCCCAAGATAAACAAAGTATTTCTGAGTTAGAAAAGCACAGCATGGTTTTATTGTTGGGCTGATGATATGTCATAATACCAAAATTACACAGTATCGGGATACATTACAATTAAATAGTTCACACTCATATCTCACACTGAAATTTAAAAGTGAAATCCTTCACGCCGTACTGTACACGAGAGCCCTGGCTCATCTATAGGTTGTTGTTTGCCGGAATAAATAAATAGTGAAACTGCTCCAAATGATGGTGGATCCTCTCTGAATAGGTGTAATTTTTCCCCTCCACTTTTTGGCTTCAGACCTTTCACAAATTGTCTTGGGGATCTAACATAAAATGCTGAATAAAACACTTGCAGCTTTAAAGCTCTAAAACATTTAGTGAACACAAAACATTTCTTTAGATTTTTTTAAAATTACAACACACACAACAGTAATAATAATAATAATATTAATAATATAGCACCTTTCAAAATTGCAGCTTCACAAATAGGAGAAGGAAAAAAATGTACAAACACAAATCAGTAAAACAGAATAAAAAAACATATATTCAAACAGCTAAAAGAAGCAAATGGAAAAACAAAGGTAAAAGTGCAATCATCTAAATGCCATCTTAAAAAAGTAGGTTTTCAGATGGCTCTTAAAATGTGCTACAGTAAGTGACTGATCTGCCTGGGTAGGGTATTCCAATGTGCAGGGACGTAGAAATGAAAGGAAACTTCTCCACTTTCAGTTACTTTAGGTATACATAGGAGACTGTCTCCAGAAGATCTGAGAGCACATTTGGGCTGATATGAAATTAAAATGACAAATATGTAGCCGGGTGCTTTAAAATGCTTTAAAAACCAAGTTGATTCTTTAAAAACCATTAAAACTATTTAATTAAATTCTGAATGACAGGCAACCAATACAAAGAATAAAGTACAGGGGTCATGTGTGCTTTCTTCTTGATTCATGTCAGGATTCTTGCAACTGCTCTATATTTGTTTTGGAAGACAAGAGTAGACAGCATTATAGTAGTCTAGTAGTAATAAAAGCGTGCATTAACCTTTCAGCATCCGCTTGCAAGAGGAGAGGCTTTAATTTGGTAATGTTTCTGAAATGGAAAAAGGCCGCTTTGGTAACATTCCTCATTTGAGGGTGAAAGCTTAAATCATAATCCATACACACGTACATGCTCGTGTGTGTGTGTGTGTGTTTATGTGTGTGCGTGTGTCCTTTTTTAAATGTGCAAACAGCCCATATCTTTTGATGTCTACCTTTCCTCCTCCCCTCCAGCAGTTGCTTACTTCTCCATGAGCTCTTCCACGACATGTCCTCTGACCCCTGGGGCCTAAACCTCCATCAAGGTTAATAATACAGGAAAACTAACGTGGAGAGGGGTCTGAAAGTTGCAGCAATGTGAATATTGAGAATACTGAGCGAGAACCCTGTGGATATGGCTATAATTGAGCAAGTTCATTTCTCTGTCATCTCACCATTTTCTCCAAGCCGCTCCCAACAAGTTTCTGGAAGCTTATTAATTCTCATGTTTCTCATGCGCTGTGGCGCAGCAGTAAAAGCACCGACTTTGAGTCGATGCAGTTGCACACCGAGGATCAGGGGTTCGTGCCTTGGTCCTGCCAGATCCGAGTATGGCCGGTGCCCTGAGGGAGCTGCAAATTGGGAGACCACTCCCGGGGTGGAGGGAGAAACTCTGCAGGGGAGAATTGTCGCACACACAACGGCTCTGTGCTGAGTTGGAATCACAGTCAGGAGCTTGAGGAGTCATGCCCTGAAGAGGTTGTACAGCGGCGAAGTCTAAAGCAGTTGCTACATGGGGGTAATTGAATCGTTCTAGGGTACAATTGGCTTCCAAATTGGGAGAAATCTGAAAAAAATGTTTAAAAAAAAAAAGAATAGCTTTTGTGTTTTTATCCCACATTTGACCTGACACAATCTGATCCAATAAGACTTTTATCTCTCAGAGGTTTAGGAGAAATTGGCAAACCAGAAAATGTTTTTTACCCTATGTTATACAGTATGCACTATGTAACCTTTTGTAATATTTTATCACTAGCCACCCCTTTAACAGCATGTTATAGAAACAATATACTTAAGTGATGTATAAAGCCATTTTAATAATTTATTGAGCATTGTTGCACTATAATGTAAAGTGTTGCCAAAATTGTGACCACCAACACTATCTTATCCTATAACTCCTGTTTGAATCTGCTATGTGCAGTCAGTGTTGTCTGGGTAAAAATGGCTCAATTAAAATAGTTCAATTTGTTTAATACAGTTACACTACAAATTACATTTTGAATATTTTTTTAAATCTTCTTTTAAAATAAGGAATCTATCCTCATCCCTCTCACTCAGAGTGGCTTTTATCAGGCAATTCTGACCACAATTGTGTGATACCCGCAGAAGCAGAATACAGAGCATTTTCACACTGTATTACTGTAAGGCTGTAATTGGAAATGCAGGATCAGTAGTATAGTGTTTAGGCATCTTTTGTCTATATGACAGACTTTATGTGCTCAAATTTGTTCAGAGGCATTACATGGAAAGTGAGGGTTGACATCAGTAGAAGGCATTGATTGTTCATTGCATGCAAAAATGGCCTCTTTCCTTCTTTCAAAGAAATCAATTCCATTACAGGTTTAGAGAGCGGATACATCATGCCGTGCATTTATAATTACATTTATTGTGCATTTATATAATTTGAATTTAAACCTTGAGGAAAATCTAAATATAAATTGCCTCAGAAATTCTACATTCCAGGGTACATTGGAATTGATCATTGTCATTTTGAATAGTGTTTTTTTTAATTGGCTGTTACTATCAGTCATTTATAGCAAATACAAACAAATAACTGACAAACGAATAATAACCATATAATAAACCCAATAATCTTTGTATTCAAATAATATTAACGCATAACAAAGTTGTATTTTATTAGTATTTGGATCAACACATACTATTTTTCAATGATATTATGACCATTTAATCCCATAATTAATAAGATGCTCTCTTTTAGACAGCTAACTATTAGTCAGTGCTGTACATCCAAGAATCAGGTGGTTATATTTGTAATTAGGTAATACAGATTTTGTAGGAAAGCATGATTAATACAGATAATTCTATGCATAAAAATCCAAAGGTTGTGGAAATTATTCAAAGCAATATTTATATGTTTAAGGGTTCTTTTATAAATGTAGTCTACTGCTCAGAAAGAGAAACAGAACAGGCATATAACAAAATGTTTTCTTCTGCTAATGAACATTTATTTTGCATGATTTTTAAAATTCATTTTCATGGATTTCCTAACTTTCACTCAGTCTGACATTGTTGTGCCATGCTCAGTTCTTCCTGATTCTATTAGAGCACTTTGCCAGATGTGCACTCCAACTATTATATTCTATTAGAGCACTTTGCCAGATGTGCACTCCAACATACCTGCCTGTTATGAAGGTATGTTTATGCCTGGCATTTCTTGAAAAAACTACAATAGAAAGAAACCTTTAAGAGGTGAAAGACAAATGGCACACCCTTGAGAACAGACAGATGATGTGCATCTCGTTGCTTCTGAGAAGTTGCTGCGTATCGTGAAAACAGCTCCTTGGTAACATGTTCTGAAGAAGACCATACGGATATGTGTTGAGTGAGTAGGCGTTCGCATGCCTCCCACTGATTTCAAACTAGAAGAATTTTAAAGAGGACAGTGACAGATTTGTGACTGCTGTACGAATCAATTAATTTCAACAGAGCTTTTTCTTGCAAGCACGACACCTGGCTTAATTATGTAAGGTTGCCACGCACTACATTCTGTTCCTGGGCCACATTCGTCTCACCTTTCTTTTCGTAGTAGAACAGGTGACTGTGCAGGCACTCCTCTCTCTTTCAGAAGGAAGCTTTTGAAATATTCATTGAAGGCTGTTAATATTTCAAGTGTCCTCTGCTACATTTCTTTTTTATTTTTCTATAGTATGGATCTGGATATCTTCTGCCATTCAAACAGGTTAAGGTTCAGTAACAGGCTATGCTAACTTTTGACTGTTTTATATATCCAGAAGAACAAACTGGCTTATTCTCCACAATTAATGCTACACATACAGTATGTTACATTGATTATTGAAGACGTTAATTGAAAATATTTCTGGCTTGGTGCTGGAGTTGCTATTGGGGATCAATATTGTTTAATAGCTGTCAGAGAGCTACTCTTAAACCACAAAGTTCTGTTTTCAATGCATTGAAATGGATGAGGGCAAAGAACTAATTTCATGCTATACTCTGAAGCTATGCTCTCATTCTGATTCCATTACATCACCATGTTAGGTGTGTATGTATGTTCTTGTGTGTACAGTATGTATGTATGTGCACATACAGTAGGGGTATATCAACATGCATGACATTTGTGTATACTGTATACCATATTTGTATGCACATATAATTATATTTGTGTGTATTTGTGTTTAGGGCAGCATGGTGGTGCAGTGGTTAGCACTGTCGCCTTACAGCCAAGTTTGAATCCCGAGTCTCGAAGGTAGCGAGTTTGAATCCCAGCCGAGGGCCTTTCTATGTGTAGTTTGCATGTTCTCCCCGTGTCTACATGGGTTTCCTCTGGGTAGTCCAAAGACGTGCATGTTAGGCTAATTTGAGACTCTAAATTACTCTAAATGGATGGATGTATTTGTGTTTATGTGTGCATTATGTGTACATAGGGCATGTGCACATATTTGTATGTATTGTGCATGTGCGTGCTTACATGTTGTGCACACATATTTCTGGGCATGTGTGTGCACAAACTTGTGTGTAAAGCGAGTTTTGGGCGTGGGCGGTTAGCAGGGTTAGGTTAAGGCTGAGGTCATCAGGTGGCAGTTCAGTGGCTTGTGAGTCTCGGTACAGTAAGTGGATGATGACAGATTGAGATCTGTAAAGCGACAGGTGAATTTAACACCGTCTGTTAAATTCACCTGTCGCTTCACTGCCATGGACGAAAAAGAGGCACACCTCCCTTCCTGACATTTAGGACAGACATATTTAAGGCACTTCTTCCCCGCAAAGTCACCCCTGCCTACCTTGATATTTCAGGGATGTTATTTTTAAAGAATGTGTCTGCTTGGGGTCAGGATGCGAGACTAAACCAGCTCCGGGTTTTATCATTAAAGTGGGTTCCATAATCCTTTGTTCGGGGAGCAGCTGTATTGAGTTCCTGTTGATTGATTTTCTTTATTTACTGAGAATGATATTGAACAAAGTGTGGAGGATCCTTAGAGGTTGTTTTGCCCTTGGGTTTGAATTGTGTAGAAATCACTGGGGGAAATTTTCAAGATACAAGAGAACAGGATTTTTCTGAGAGACGGTTCACCTGCACAAGCAAAGCTTTCGTACGCATGGAACACAAAGCCGCAGTGTCCGCTGGCCTAGGCAATAGCCTGAGTTTGAGGGCTGTTAGCAGCCACCACACACCCACACGTGTGCTTCTGTGATCCTGTAGCAAGTAGATTTTGTTATGCAGCAGTGGGAAAGCACCAGCGAGAGACACAAAGTGCAGCAGTTGACTCCTGACTCTCAAATCCGTAGCTTGTCACATTTTTTGTGAACATTAAAATCCTGTAGTGTTTACCTTCCCACATTACTGGAAGTGACCGTGATTGGACCAATTTCATGCTGTGGTGGTTCAGTGCCTCTGAGCCAGAGTCCTTTCATAATCTGGGGGAGAAAGCTAATGCGTAGAAAGGGAGAAAAAAACCTGAAAAATAACCATCAGCTCAATATGACATAGTGGGAATATCACAGTGTTCACATGGGCTGCAGCATTGTGGGTTTTTATAGAGAATCAGCTGTGCAACTTTATTGCCCTACAGCATGCATTGTGTAGCGGCCATGTGCAAAACAATGGGGAGTGGAATAAACAGAGCAAGAATCTTTGTGTGCTTATGCTTGTATGTGTGTACTTTATGTATGAGCATGCATGGTCTTTTGTGTGTGCATGCGTCTTTTCTTGTGTCCCGTTCCTGCCCATTTCTACCCATGCCTCATCGCGAAAAGTCACACTCACCGTCTGCTTGCTGCTTACTGTCTGCAGATTACGAATGTCGGTCCGGTAGCTTGGTTCTGGCTGGAGATTGGGAGCCCTCCTGAATAATTCAAAGTATATTTCCCCGTATCTCGCTCCTACTGCGGGTTCAGGCTAAACCCTTCTTGTGCACCTTTTGGTAACCCTCCTAATCTCCTCCCTGTGATCCGATTACCACAGCTGATGTTCCTCTTTTATTATTTTGTTTATTTTTAAGCCTCTCTGTGGCTGTGGACAGTGGGTGGGGGGGATGGGTGCAAACGGGTGTGCCAACCGCAATAATTCCATTCCAGTCGGATCTGGGATCGGAGCGGTAAATCGGCAGACTCAGTAAATCACAGCACAGCTGCCCAACTTTACTGACGAGGAAATGTAAATAAATTATACACATCCACAAATTCTATGTAAAGGCAGTCAAATTTTCAAAATTGTTCGCAGGTTTTTATGATCACACTGAAGTAACCAAACTATACTCTTCAAAAAAACAAAACTATAAAAAAAAAACATAAATACATAGGTATAGAAAACACCTTAATAAGGAAAGACTGTGTTCACTCAATAATATTTGGATTACACATGGGAACAAACTCAATATTTAGATTTTTTTTTTTTTGAAGAATAAAAGCACCACCTTTGACTTAATTAAGAAAGCGTGCTTCTTTCTACACATACTTGAGTTAGTTCCCCATTTATTTCAACACAAAGGGCCCTTTGTGTTGTAATAACATGAGCATCAAAGGGGCTAAACCTGCTGGTGATTTGTAAGGCTAGCCCCGCGGTGCCTTCATTAGAATGCTCACATTGATAAAACATTGATTTTTCTGGCCCTCAGCCGAGCAGATCCCAGGAATTTATCTTCCTCTCGCCTCTCATTTAATCTCTATTTGAAACAACAGCAGCAGTAATAGCTGTAGAAGGATCTTCAGAAATATGCATGGTCAGCTCGTCAGGTCTGTGGTGCTTGTGTAAATTGAAGAGCTCTTGTGCTGGGAGAAACTGCTTGTTGCAGGTTCTTTCTATCTAGTGTGTGTGTGTGTGTGTGTGTGTGTGTGTGCTTGTGGGTTTGTCTATTACATTCATATTCGTACTGTAGATGTATGTGCATTTGCGTGTAATTGTGTGCATGTTTGTGTGATTGTGTACATGATGCAACTGCCTGTGATGTTATTCCTCATTGCCTCATACGTGCTCTCTATTACTGCTTTCCCACTTTATGACTCATTTGATCAGATGATTTGTTGAGTTTATGTTCTCAGGCTGCATAGACTCAATTCAATTTTAAATGCTGAACTGATGTGTTGAAGAGCAATGCTGTAATCTGAGCCTAAAGTGTTAAATGGGCAATGTAGACATTATTGATGATCATTTGTTTGGTTATACCTTATTTGTATGATAATTAATGTACTTTACGTGAACAATTAGAATGTATTGGTGCTAGAGTGTCCTTGCTGGGTCTGTTTGTTTAGCTGCGAGTATCTCTGCACACACAGTGCCTGGAGCCTTGCTGCTGTTGTTTGATGGAACTGGGGCAGTACATGGCAGGAGATGTCAGATGGGTTAAGCCCAGGGGAGGGATGGGGCTCGGACCTGGGCTCAGGCAGAGTTTCACTGCAGGCTGTGCCAGGAGCCCAGGCAGTCCCAGAGAGAGAGGTGGCTGCTGCGAACCTGACCATCAGAGGTACCCTAGTCGGGCTCATCCACCTCTCCTTACTGCACAGCCCCCAGTCACAACCTAGTCTAGTTCTGACTGAATACTGGAGGAAGAAGAGATTGAGTACAGTATATATAACAGCTTAATCTAATATTAATGACCGATTCTGATGACCATCTGATTTAAAATGAGGATTTTAATATTCAATTACTATCATCTTTATTTAACTGTCTCCTCCCGTCTCCTCCCACTCTCACTTCTGTCTCCTCCCATTCTCACTTCTGTCTCCTCCCATTCTCACTTCTGTCTCTTCCCATCATCACTTCTGTCTCCTCCCACTATCACTTCTGTCTTCTCCCACTATCACTTCTGTCTTCTCTCACTATCACTTCTGTCTCCTCCCACTCTCACTTCTGTCTCCTCCCATTCTCACTTCTGTCTCTTCCCATCATCACTTCTGTCTCCTCCCACTATCACTTCTGTCTTCTCTCACTATCACTTCTGTCCCCTCCCATTCTCACTTGTCTTCTCCCGTTCTCACTTTTGTTTCCTCCCATTCTCACTTCTGTTTCCTCCCATTCTCACTTCTGTTTCCTCCCATTCTCACTTCGGTCTCCTCCTACTCTCACTTCTGTCTCTTCCCACCATCAATTCTGTCTCTTCCCATCATCACTTTTGTCTCTTCCCACCATCAATTCTGTCTCTTCCCATCATCACTTTTGTCTCTTCCCACTATCACTTCTGTCTCTTCCCACCATCAATTCTGTCTCTTCCCATCATCACTTCGGTCTCCTCTCACACTCATTTCCCTCCCACTCACCACTGTCTCTTCCCACTCAGCTTTATGTCCTCCCTCTCTCACCTATGTTTCCTTTCCTCACTACCCTTTCTTCTTGAGTATCACCACAGTGTATCAGGATGCTCAACTACTTAATCAAATGCATTAGGTACTCCACCTTAAGTACTGGGAAGCTAAATTAAGTTGTTGAACTGTGTGTCAAATTAAGTATGTTAAGGCATTTTTCTCGAGGTACTGGAGGGGGTACTTTTGTGATTCTTTTCTTTTAAGGTCAACGGTAGAGTTCTCAGTTTCAGCCCGAGCCCGACGGGGCCCAAAAAAGCCCATTGGATAGGGCCGGGTTCGAGCCGACAATTTATGCTAATTGGTCGGGTCGGGTAGGGCTCGGGCTGCGCAAAAAAAAAAAGGAAAGAATGTCTCTGTGTGTGTATTTACAGTAGGCTAATTTGCATTTTTACATGTGGTGCTGATTGCTCATTTTGGAGTCAATCAATTGTCAAGACTTTCTCTACTTGTTAAAATGTAGCTATTTATTTTATTCATCCAACATCTCCCGTTTGCTGTAACTATACGGCGAATGTAGGCGTTTGAGTTGAAGTTGAAGTATCGTCTGCTGTGTGATAAATGATAATAGGGCAATAATAATGAAGCAAGAACATGCAAACTACACAACAATAAAAAAGTTGAATCCCGTTCTAACGAAAAAACATTAGCCTACTAAATTATATTACAGCATGGCAAACATTAAAACATTAGTACAAATCTAATTGCTTGCTCTCGGGCTCAGTATTGTATGTGATGATCTTGGGTGAGCCGGGCTCGGGCTTCAACTCACTCGGGTCGGTTCAGTTCGGGTTTGAATTTTCAGGCCCGTTGAGAACTCTAGTCAACGGGCATTTTCTCAATGACTTCTCACTGTTGACTGAATGGAAACCCTCTTTGATATCTTTTATAGTCCACAGCTTTTAAGAATCATGGCCAGTCTGAATATAATGAAAGCAGAACAAAAACAAACAACTTTTATACCATAATTAAACAAAATGCTCTACAGCACTGAGAAGATTAGTTCAGGACCAATTTATTTATAGGATTTTCTGTGATCCTGTAGGATGAGTATGTAGGGCTGTGATAGCATCTCTGCTTTCCTGTAGAGTTTTTTCCTTATCATCTGCAGTTCCCAGTAATGAGTCAGTGCTTCGCTTGCTTAATAATTAATGTGCGGTCAGTGTGTTCCTGTAGCACTGACGGCGGAGAGTAAAAGGTGGTTTGATTTGCTGCTTAGGATCACCTCAATCGGTGCTGGAGATCAGCAATCACAGAGCAGCTCTGACATACGGAAAGCAGAGCAAATGTCAGAACGTTTTTTTTTTTGTGTGCAGCGTCTGGCTTGTAGCCAGATAGGCCTTGGTATTATATGGGAATGTATGTGGTGTAGTATATTGTGGAGCCTGCAATAATGCAGTACATCTTTGAGGGATGGTAACAATGAACAGCAACAGCAAGGCTATCAAACCTGCAGCCAACATAAACTTGCAGATAAAGAAAGAGCTCAGGCATTAAAAGAACCAATTTGAACATGTCCTGGTAGGTTTTACTGCACCACAGTTCTGAATGTCAGACTGCAGCTGTTCTTTATTCACAGACAATAAGGTCGACAATGCAGAATAAATCTTGGCAACATCATGATCAGGTTATTCCAGGGATAAAGCACACTCACAAATCACATTTGGGCAAATGCATTCTTTTCCTATTTCTGTTTGAACAGTTTGTACAAACCGGTTTCAAATCACTTTAAAAAGAGAAAGCATCCGTTCAACTGAAATGAGAATGCAACATAGCTTTGACCACTCTGATCGAGTATGAGGTAACCTTTGTTGTCTTTTTCCTTTCAACTGCACAGAGAAAATCCTCATTTGCCAAAAAGGAATATGAAACATCCTGTACATCTTGTATTCGAACAGACCTGTCAAGCCTATTGTAGTATCTATCCAACTTTGAATTTATTTAAAAATAGTCTTTAGTTTCATTTTTTTTATACTGCAATCTCTTCCTGAACAAATGTCTAGTGTATACATACAAAGATCAGATAAACGAGGAGTAGCAACCACTGAACTCGTCACATCTGTATTTTCTCTCTGGTGTTGCAACGTTATCAAAGCTTCTCGGCCTCTCCGAAATCGGTGGGTCCAACCGTCCTTTTCCTCCCCCCACCCCCTGGTTGTCTGAACACGGGGGTTTGCCTTGCAACTCGTCAGACAGCATTTCGCTCAGGGGAGTTAATTAATACGGGATGCTTCTGTAACTGACAGCACAAT
Source organism: Synaphobranchus kaupii (assembly GCA_029718625.1). Classification (NCBI taxonomy): domain Eukaryota; kingdom Metazoa; phylum Chordata; class Actinopteri; order Anguilliformes; family Synaphobranchidae; genus Synaphobranchus; species Synaphobranchus kaupii. The sequence goes on along the minus strand of CM056383.1, from coordinate 44,994,175 downwards.
ACATTATTGATCAAAGTGGTTATTACTGTTGATTTTGGGTCCAGTGACATTTACGACCATAGCAGTTTTTTTTCTCTTTCTGCTGCCATCAGTGACATTTGGTGCTCATTTTAGAGGAAGAAGCACTTAGCTGATTGCTGATTGTCTATTTACTACAAGCTGGTCTGGCCTCACGGTTCCGTGATAAAAAAATGAAAAGCACAGTAAAGCAAATTACCCTAGGAAGGCCCTGTGCACACACAAACACACAATGACCAGGTCCAGTTAGTTAATACAACCTGAGAGTATGGACTTTACAGTCACACCATGGAAACAGTCAATCACCAGGGAAACACAGACACAGGAAATCGGGTATGCATTTGCTGAAATATTACTCCGTGAGGAATATCCATGATATTAATTTCCTGTCATAACAAAAAAACCTACTCACTGTTTACAGATATGTAGAGAGGGAGCCTGGCCATTTTTAATAACTGGGCGTTCCTTCTTTCAGTGTCAGCTGAAGGCTTGATATCGCCAAAAAGGAAATGGGCTTTGCGGGAAGCAGACCAGAGCCCAAAACCTATCAATTCAGATGCTCTGGCCTGTTTGCGGTGCTATATCTAAGTAATGTGTATTATGTCGTTCCCTTTACTTGAGAAGGGAAAGCAATCCTCTTCTAGTTGATAGATTTTCAGAGGACAATGTTATCGCTCTGCTTCTTTCCACTGGGATACAGAGAAGCCATAATTTACTGTTTAAATATAACCCACAGTGGTAACACAAGTGCAAAGACATCCTTGGGATTTAAGGAGTGGTGCTATCGTCTTTTTTGACCCACTGGAAGTGACAGCATTCTGTTTAAAAGACAAATGACTGTGGAAGAGGAAGGAGGGTACAATGAGTATTGATTTCTTTTTGTGATGGGAATTTGTTTTGCCAGACTGGTAACAGGGCAAGTATTGTCTCCGACGACTCGGCTTTCCATTAAGAATCACCTTGTCTGCCCTTTGGCTCGTCCGTCATACTTTGAGCGCCTCCCCGTGGGCCGGTTGCGACCGGGCATTATTTCCCTCCTATCTTAACAGACTCAGAATGGCGCCGTTCTGTGAGGGGATGTCTTTCTGTTTAGATCCATCTGGTTGCCATGCCGCCAGGCCACACCACTCCGCTGTTTTACAGCCTCATTTCATAGGAACGTTCGCATATAAAAAAGATGACTCATTTTCTTTCCTCTCAGTATGTGTTTTTTATTGCACAAAGCAATTTAATAGGAAAGAGACAGAGAAAGTCAGTAAGTGTCTCTGGGCATCAGTGTTCAAATAGCTCAGAAAAGGGCAGAAAAGGTTTAAGAAGAAGAGGCAGACATATCCACATCTACAGCCCTGCTTCATCAGGAATCAAAAGTATCTTAACCATACAACTGTACCCGCTCCCCACCCCCATAGTCAGATGACAAGAACCGTTTCTATTGGAGCAATGCACATTTGTGAGCATTTTCTTCAAAGTGTTATTAAATCGGGCCTCGTGGTTCTGTCACTACCTCTTTGCGAGCATTATTTATATTTGAATGTCATCAAGCATATTACGGACGTCCAGCAGGAACCACTTTAGATCACTCAGAATTCTGCAGCAAACCTTTCACTGTATTATTTTGGCAGTCAGGAGAAGGGTATTCATTTTTTTGAAATTCAGACTCTGGGCCCTTTGTGGCTTGGCTATGGTGATCTCAGAGTGTAGCACATTAAAGTGCCTCCATCACACAGGCAGAGCTTTAGGGAACAGATCAGTCTCCATTACAGACTGACAGCCTAAGGATGACGAAGTCTCTCTAATCACACATCCTCAGTCAGAAATAAGTACTCTCCACATATGCTTGCCTGTATGGAATAATGCTTTCTGACCTGAACTGCAATATAATTTTGAAGCCTTTCCTGAGATTAATGTGGGCAGTGCATTTTGAATCACAGGACAGTAATGATAACGCCACACATTGCTGTGACTGCTGTGTGGAAGCATGGTTTCAGGGGGAGAGAATTGAGGTTATGGACTGGGCACTGCAGTCACATGACTTTAATCTCATTGCAAGCATTTGAAACAAAATTTCAATAAGGGTACAATGCACAACATAACATGAGACAACCACAACAACTCTGGTCTGCTGCAAACAGTAAATGCAGCCACAGGATCACCAGGAATAACTCAAAATTATTTTAACTCATTCAATGGCAGAGTGTTCTGAAACTCTAAAGCCTGTTTTATACTTCATCGCACAACCCTTTTGTCGAGTGACAAAAATTACGTATTTTCCAACTGAAAAAAGTGTCGCGCACCTCTAGAATTATGTTGCGGACAACGTAATATTTTGTTGCGCAGTCTGATTGGACAGCCAGATAAAAGCCTAAATTAATTGTCACGGATACGATTTTTGCTCACTTCATCATTTTGGTTTTTACTAATGTTGGTAATTTTTCTACGGTCTATGGTTGGTAAACATGGAGGGGATAGAGATAAATATAATAAAATATTTAAAATGCATGTCTTCATCCACCATTTCACGCATTTATTTAACGAGAACAACTTTTCGCCCTGGTTTCCCCCCGTTTTGTTTATGGGACGAACGGACCACCTTCTTTTTTCCGTTCACGTTGTCTTTTAGCAAAAGTAGATTTAAAAGTTCTTCCTCCATAATTTTACCGAGCACTGCCATGTTTTAAGAAATGTAAAGAAACGGTCAGAAGTTGTCATCTCGTTACCATAGAGACAACCTTCGCCCGAGGTATAAATGCCAAACATCTTGTGATGCCTTCATTTTTGTCGCTCGACACTTGGGGCGTGCGACGAAGTATACATCAGGCTTAAGCCTCAGCAGTGTCACAGTGTTATAGAACACTAGAGTCCCTGCAGTGCCAAGCCAATATGGCTGCCAACATTCTAAATTTCTAGATTGATTCTGTCAATGTGCAAACCTCCAATAAGACACATTATTTTTCCTGTTGAACAGAATTATTTGTTAATGAGGATAGATGGCATACCTGCTGGTTCAGTTGTAAACACACTATTAGAACAAAGTCAAACAATATTGATGCTAATATAAATCATTGAGAGGGCGGCACGGTGGTGCAGTGGTTAGCACTGTCGCCTCACAGCAAGAAGGTACTGAGTTCGAATCCCGGCCGAGGACCTTTCTGTGTGGAGTTTGCATGTTCTCCCCCGTTTCCTCCGGGTACTCCGGTTTCCTCCCACAGTCCAAAGACATGCAGGTTAGGCTAATTGGAGACTCTAAAATTGCCCATAGGTATGAGTGTGTGAGTGAATGGTGTGTGTGCCCTGCGATGGATTGGCGGCCTGTCCAGGGTGTATTCCTGCCTCTCGCCCAATGCATGCTGGGATAGGCTCCAGCACCCCCTGCAACCCTGACCAGGAATAAGCGGGTTTGATAATGGATGGATGGATGGATAAATCATTGAATTACAGTGCTTTTCAGTTTGGTTAACAGGACTTTTACATTGGTGATGTATTATAGTGAAAACAGTTTTACATAAAAATCAGCTCTTGCGTATGTACGTATAGATCAGGGGCCAAAGTGCGGCCCGGGGGCCAATGGCGGCCCTCAAAAACATTTTCACACAAGTCCACGTGAATGGAAATACATATTATATTAGAAATCACTCATGATCCATTTTAATACAGTACTGTCCCTTTAAATGTTTTACCGGTGGCACAGCGACTGGCAGCTTCTACCAACTAAAGTGGGCATTACACTGTTATCTAGTTATCGAGAAGGTTTGATAGACTTCTACAGTATCTTATCTTCATGAATATTTACAGTATAATTGCTAGCTAGCTTTGATCAGTGTTGCTATTTTTGTGAGAACTAAAGTTAGTTGGTTTTGGACTTAATTTAGATTTCATGAGTGTATTTTTTTCTTGTGCTGCCCTCCATCCAATGTAGGCTCCTTTAATTGGCCCTCAGTCACCACAACTTTGAGAACCCCTGGTATAGATGAATACCCCTTAGGCATTTTTTCCAATACAACCATCAATATAACGTTGTTCTCTGGTTGTTTGATTGTTTATCAGTCATGACCAAAAATAACTGGTTTCCACAACGTCTGAATCTTGACAATGTATGAACGTGAACAAAAAGACGTAGTTGTGTTGTCACTTGGTAAAGGTATCAGGACGGTTGAAAAATTAATGCAATACAATGTAGAAACTGGACATCATACTGCCATTATTAAAAGTATGTGGTAGTTTCCTTTGAATTGTAATTGGATCATTGTGTAATAGTAAAAAATGAGACAGTGGATCAATGTGTTTTACCAAATGTTGGGAATCTTTCTCAAAAGTGCAGACGCTTAAATATTATTATTTGACCGGCTCAGAAACGAAGGTACTCAACTCAACGTAGGAAACATGACGTAGCCTAGCCTATGTTAAATAACATTATTATAGAGTCTCACAAAAGTTGTATCAGGATAACTGCTTAATGGTTTAAAAAGAACACTGCAACGTGACGTCTTTCTCCTTCTCAAAAGTGGAGCATTATTGTAACATAACAAATGTAACATAACACCCCGATTATATAAAATTACAGAAGATTGCGCAAATCATCATTCTTTGAAAAAAGTACATTTTCAAGCTAGTGTTGTGTGTTTTCTCTGGCACAACGTCATAAGACGTGGCTGCTAGAAACATTTAGTAGGCCCACTTCCAGCGTTAAAGGGGTAATAAACAGTAAATCATATATTTTGAGTTATGAGGGTGAGCATCTTGTCTCCATTTCATAAATCACATATATCCTATTGTTTAAAACACAAAAATTTAATTAAGCCGCGCCACCGCATTTTGTTTCAAAAAGAGGCATTAGCTGTAATCCAAACTGAAAAGTTTTGTTTGAGCCATGCCCCTATCCGTGATGTGAAAAAAGGTAAAAACCAAGCAAGAAAGTCAACGCCCCATCTCTCCCTCTTCTTGATTGATGGGTATTCAAACTGCGCAAATTAACGTTAGGCCTTTCATTTCAAAAGTTTTTCCCCTTGCTGGCTTCGCCTACATGCCTGTTATGCATTACTGAAGGGATCTATCGCTCCTCCCCCTAACTGAAACTCCTCCCTCCTCCCCCCTCCCGTCTGTGCTTTCTCACTCGGGCCCAATTCGCGTCTTTTGATATTGTGAAGTGGGCGGAGACAAAAAAAAAGCCGGTGTTTATTACCCCTTTAAGGGTTAAAATCCCTCTCGGCAGCATATGATTCCTTTTTTTTATAAATTATTATTCTTGAGAAGAGGAAAACACTTTCCATTAGAATATATCAACATAAGCTGATAAGTTTACAGAGGGAAATTTTATAAGAACTGTGGCAGGCCTGGCAAAAAAGATTTTTGCAAAGGTGAGATTCAAACTTGCATCACCACAAAAGGGAGAAACATAATCATAATAAGTCGTTATCTGTTTCATTCTAGCTACAGCCAGGTGTCGACCCGGGGACTCATTAAGCAACGGCTAGAAAACATTTTAATTCGTAGTAGGCCTAGTTAAATCAAGTTACACTACATGCAACATATAATCAAATCAATAAATTAAAGTAGCCTAGGCCTATATAGAACTCCCACAGAAGATGCACATCTTAACAATTTATGAACTTCAACAAGCATAGGCAGATATTCAGGTTCAGATATTCAAATCAAATGATTCCATAGAAGCAATTATCAGAGAGCGACCTACGGAGGAATGCAAATGTAACAAATACACCCCGGTTTTATAAAAAAAGAAGATTGCGCATCATTCAAAGTGTATGCCTATTTTCTTGCTAGTGGCGTGTGTGTTCTGTGACACAAACGTGATCATCTGTGGCTCTGGAAACATTTAGGCTACTTCCAGCGTTTAACGTTCGAATCCCACTCTGCAGCATGTGTTTCTTTTTGTCTTTTATAAATTCTTATTCTCGTGAAGAGGATAATGCTTTCTATCAGAAGATATTAAAAACCTAAATTGATCAGTGAACTGAGGGCGATTTTATAAGAACTGCGGCAGGCACGGCGAAAAAGATTGCATCACCACAAAAGGGAGAACCTATAGCGGGAGAAGCAACTGCTTAAACCAATGCGCCACCAGAGTATTCTGAAAAATAGCGTATCCTCAGGCTTTAAGAGGCAAGTTTTTGTGAGCGCAAGAAGTTTCGTGCTCTATATTTGCACAGTACCAGAAAAAATATAACATTTCTCGGGCAGAGAAAATAAAGTTAAAACACAAAGGAAGCATTTTCTAGCGCTCTGTCACATTCCGCAGTAGCTTATATAGCTTCCTCCTTTATAGCTAACAGAAGTCATACAGTAGCTTAATAAATAATGATTCTTTACAAGGCAACACAATCACGTGTGGCAACCTTGTCATTTCGCGACAACTTTACTGATCAACATCATCAATTATACAGGCAAGATAAATGATGGTCAGTTTCACCGTTCATGGCCATTTAAGTAAGTGTTTATAACTTTATTTCCTTATGCAATATTAATGTTTAAATTATATCAGAATGTTCAATACATAGCCTACGTTTAGGAAAAGTCACAAAGGGATAGCTATATGGATTCCATGACAGCAGATTTATTGAATTTCTTTGTGACAACAGTCATTGACCGCTGAGGCGTTCCTAGTGTTATATTTTAACAACTGTATAGGCTACTGTAGCTACCTTGCAAAAGGCACGTTTGTAGAATTATGTTAGCTAGATAATCTACTGACATACACACCATAGGTCTATCATGTAGGCTACAATAACCCATTATAAACAAGTGCGGTAATCCATTTAAAAATATGACTAAAACTTTAATTAATTTTTATACCATGGTATTGATGAATACTCGATTCTGATTGGTCAATGAGTGATGGTTATTATGTATAACCTTCAGTCATCCGGGTCACAGGTTTGTTCACCGTTCTAAATTAATGCGCTGCCTGCCTGGCCAGCTAATACACAACCTGGGAATGGCAAACTATGTTCCATGCCCGGTCAATTCAAGTCCAAGACGTTCTAGATTCTAGAACGTCTTGGACTTGAATTGACCGGGCATGGAACATAGTTTGAATCTAGAAAATAAGTGAAATAAATAAAGTGAATTAATAAAATAAAATGAGCAGAATGTAGCCTACCTACTTTCTTTCCCTCAGTGACTAACGTTACTGGATGGCAGATGGCTACTTTGCCTTGTAGGCTAACTTAGGCTAGGCTACGATACACTTTTGTCATTGTTTTTAAGATAATGCAAATGCAATACGTGGCAATGTAACTATTGCTAGGTATAGTTACATTATCACGGAGTTAGCAAAGCGCATGGTGTTTATGTGCAATGTGTAATATTTTTTTACTGCAAGCCATAGATCCGTCTCTAAGGTCACTTATAAGTTAACGTTGCCGTAGGAACAGCATACATCTGATTTATAAAAAATTGCTAAATAGCATTAATCTACAGATAAGATAAAAAAGTTTGTATTCGGCAAATATCTTAGTTACTTATTAATAACTACTTTAATCTAGCAAAACATTCTTGTGGTTAGAAGTGCAGTATTTATTCAGTTTGGAAATACAAATTTATCATAGTAGGAATTTGCATGTAAATTAACATCAGCAACATGCTGACTGCTTGTGAATGCAAGCTGCGCATGTTAATCTGTAGTCTATACGCTATAGAAAACTTTTTATCCAGCAAAAATTCTTTGATAAGTTACATCTAACAAACTCCGTAGTATTTTTCAGAAGGTCCCATGCATAGGCCATCATGATGCAAATCTGAAATGTAGCCTATGTTATTTCCTCAGCTTAGACTATTTAAAATAGGCTAGCTACACACTGCGTGACCAAACCATTTTTAAAAAGCAAGACAGAGAGACGGAGGCAAGTTAACGTTGAATCTTCAGTTATATGATTTCATACAATTTTCTTAAATAATGTGATGACAAAAATAACCAAAATTGGTGCCAATTGTGTGTTATAAAAACGAGAAGGAACTATTTTTTTTCCTGATAGAATCAATTGTTTTCAGAACTAAAGACAGAGGGTTTTGCATAGCAACGCACTTAAATAGAACTAGTAACCAGAAATAGAATTAGCAACGAGGGGTTTTCAGTTCAAAAAGAACTAGCAACGAGTAGTTTTGCTTGACAACGGGAAAACAACATACCCAAAGGACATAACAAACACAGTACAAAAAGAAATTATATTTCAACAAAAAACGTTTTCAACGTACAAAAATGCCAAGCTACTCACGCATACAAAGCACTGTCTATAATAAAACTAGCAAAATCTAGGCCTGCCATTAAAATTATTCATATCAAAATTAGGCCAAGCTACAACAAACAATATTGGCTATTTTACCTCGCACAAATGAACAAATTCTATTCCAAAGCAATGCTACCCAATGTTTCCTAAATTATTTAATGCAACTTGGCCCTGTGCTTTTTCATCTTACCATCTGAAAGATGGTCATTCAAACTTTGTGCGTCACATCAGTGTCAACTAACAAAAAATGCTTCATGGAAGAAGACATAATTTAAATGAATGTTGTAAACAGCTGAGGAAAAATCACACTCAGAAGGGATATGTTTATACTTGGTTGTCAAGTACAAAATGTTTTAACATTGCAACTAGATCGATAGATAAAGAGATAGATAGATAGACATGCTACTTTATCCACATGGAGATATTTTTTCTAGCAGCATATAACATTCACATTTACAAACAGACATTTATACCAAGAAACATTCATCTACACTAGAGAAAGGGGGGATGAATAAATAAATACAGATAAAAACTACTATGTGTATGTGCATGTTTGTGGGTCAGATAAAGTTTAGTCAAATAAGTAGTAAGATTATAGTATAGTATTTCTTTAGAAATGTAAAACAATAAAAACAATCTTATTTGTGAACACAATTTTAAAATTGTGTAAACTTTTAACAATAATAATATAATGCATTTTACTCATGATGTGGTTTTCATACACCCAAAGCACTGCATACAGACAATTATTAAAGATATTGTTATTTGTACATTTTTTAAGTGTAACAGCTGAATTGTTATTTACACTATAAATCATTGACATTTGACACTTTCACGTGACACATAGGGCTCTATCTTGGTGATCTTGGCACTTGGTCTAAGCGCATGGCGTAAAGTCAATTTAGGGCATGTCCAAGTGCACTTTTGCTATTTTAACGGCGTGTTTTTTGGGTGTTAAGCACGGTGCAACGTGCAAATGGGCTGAACCTAGTCTCTTCATTAATTATAGGTGTGTCTTGGGCGTGACATGCAATAAACCAATCAAAATGTCATATCCCATTCCCTTTAAAAGCCTGCTTTTTCACCTTGGCGGATTGCTTGATGGCAAAACAGACATGCTCGCACGTGTTTAGTGCGATCAAGGAATAGGCTAAATGGATCAATAGTATGATCAATATCACTGGCGGACTCGGGGGGGGGGCAACCCCCTGGTGCCCCCCCCGGTTGAAAACGTCGCGCTTAAGTGCCCTCTTGAGTGGCGAAAACGAGAGTATGTGCCCTATTGGCTGCCCTTCACATAGGAAAACATAGCAAGAAAATACAATAACATGTCTTAATGAGTGCTCTATTAGTGGATAAAATGTGATGCAGTGCCCTATTGGTGCCCTTCCAATTGTCTAAACTTGACAATCCCTATGGATGCCCTTCCAAAGGTAAACAGTGCCGTGATAAAGTGCCCTCTATGCTGCCACTACATAACAGTGTCCCAAAGGGTGCCCTTTCTGGATTGCCTACATAATGTTAATCAAGGACGAAGACTATTTCAGCCCCTGCCCTTCAAACAGCCTGAGTCCGCCATTGATCAATATTATTCGGACTAACCATTAGCCTATGAGTTCCCGGTAATTCCTGACAGGGTTGTTATTTTACAAAATATATGTGGTTAAATTTTGTTAAAAGGACCTGCAACAGCTCAGAATAAGCTATCAATGGCTTCAGTCTCACCTTAGAAAACGCCACATTAGCCTGCTTGTTCAAAGAAAATTTTTGTCGTTTGATTATGCAATGAAAGTGTCAAACATCAATTCCATGAGGCTGTTCTCATGGAGTTCTCGAAGTTCAAGCTTCATCCAAAGTTCATTAGGCTACCTGCATAGTAATATTGATTAATAATCACCGTTAAATACCGTTATTTTGCCTTAATGATGACACTAAATACAATGAAGCTGTCAGGTTGGCAACCCATATGTTCACGCATATTTCAATTTGTTTTATAATGTTCTGTTTATGGAAATGTGACCAACCTGTTTTACTCGTAGCGTAATGCTTTAAAACAATCCACTTTCCCTGGAAGACCGTGAAACGTGCGACTTACAGCAGGGGAAACAGAGAACATGCAGCGCACATGTAGAGAATGGCATTAAAATGAATTGTGAATTAATTGTGTAACGTGCTGCAAATTTGTTTTCGTTTCTAATTAGACGCTTAGTTCGCTTTAAAATCGTTTTGTTCAGTTCTGGAATAACAGGTTAAATCAGCTGGGTTTTAATAAGCTGAGAGTATGGAAACCTGGTCACTGTAAATTAAAAATCAGATCAAAAACGTCTACGACGTAAAAAAAGCCAAGTTACTCACGCATAGCCTACATAGCGCTGTCTATAAGTTCTTAATTCCAACTTGCAAAAACTAGGCCTGCCTTTAAAAGTCTTGATATCAAAATGTGGCCAAGTTACAACTAACAACATTGCCTATCATAGCTCACACTAAATAAACTAAACAATGCTATCCAAACTTTCCTAAATTATTTAATGCAACTTGCCACATTTTGATATCAAGACTTTTAAAGGCAGGCCTAGTTTTTGCAAGTTGGAATTAAGAACTTATAGACAGCGCTATGTAGGCTATGCATGAGTAACTTGGCTTTTTTTACGTCGTAGACGTTTTTGATCTGATATCACTTATTTTTTATAGCTAACTAATGATGAATAATGCATGAAGATAAACACGGAGAGAGACATGCATTCCAAAGAAATGTATGCAGACATTCGCTTAACCATAACGCCCTCTATTGACAAGAATGAGAACAGTTATCCTATTACAGACAGCACACAATTACATTAAAAGAGTTTGTAGATGAGCAGTATTTAATGTGTAATGAAATACAATGAAAAGCACCACCTGAGCTATGGATCATGAAGAAGCATGTAAATTAATGAACCAAGTGTATATGGAGACATGCATGCACAATGGGCTAGATGCAAACACATTCTAGCTGAAAGACATACAGCCTAAATAGCTAGTACAGCCTAAATAGTTTGCATCAGTAAAATATGGAAATACAGTTTTAAAATAGGGCTAATAGTATTCTATGAAATACATTTAACGTTAGGCTATTCAACACTGGATTGCCGGATGCGTAACTCCAACCTTCCATGTGTGGGCTACGAGCTAGCGAGCGAGCTAGTGAGTTTCTGCACAGTAGAGTTTTTTTTCCGGTAGTGTAGAACGTTACCTGTGGGAAATGTTTTGGTACCGGACAGCTAGGTTTAGTTTAGTTTTCTGTAGTGCAATGAATGTAGGCTATAATGCATGTTGATTCGTTCGTAGTAGCCTAGCTTGTATCTGCTTCCTGACGAGAAGGAGGAAGTAACGTTGGCGAACAAGCTTAATTGGAGAACGCATATTTCCCAGGAATCTTAGCCAGAAAGAAAACAAGAGATACTACTAAGAAAGTACATACCAGAAATTCTTCTCCTTATTATTATTATTATAATTAAAAGTGTTTGCAGTAAGCTACATTATCAGCAGAGTAGCGTAGACTAGAGCCACATTCGGAGGCTATCTACTTATTTATAAGTGACTAACCATGAATCAGATATGTTTGGGGAATTGGCGGTTTATAAATCCGATCGCTTAAAGGCTTGCAGCTTAAAAGAGTTAAAAGAGTTATCCTCAATTCTTAATGTAGGCTATTATCGTAAATTCTTAATTTTCCTAGTAGTTCATTTTATGGTGACCTTGTGTTATGTGTGAAAAGGATAAAGTGAACAGAGCTGAAGTGAAGAAATTAATGAATAAAGAAATGTTGGCCGAGGCCAGGGGTTTCCACAGTCAGTCAGTCATGACCGCAAGAGCAGAGCGTAACACCCTCACCAAACCAGACAAAAGCGAGCATATATAGTACAAGTGAAATACAAGTGAAACATTGAACAGTTAATATTGGAAACCTCTTTTGCCTTTGCAATAAAAATACATTGTGTCAATGTGAAAATAATAACAGTCTAAGAAATGAAAAGTACTTAACAGTTGCACATTGTTTTTGTGGAAAATACACATGTGCCCTGCTGGGCTCAAACCCACAATCCACTGTGTGAGAGACAGCAGTTCTAACTAGCTATCTAACCACAAGACCACAGTAGCTTCTTGGAAAGCATGAAGCCATTAGCTACATTAACATTAAAAAACATGAAGCGTTTTTATTGGACGATAAGCTTGATGAGCAGGTATACGGACCATACCCTCAAATAATAATTCTCCCCATTGGATAACATCGCGACGGAGGCAGGCAGTTTGGCAGGAAAATGGGAAGAAGAAGAAGAAGAAGCGGAAGAGGTAGGAGAAAAACGGCAAAATAACCCAAGTTTGGGGCTTTATTGTGTGAAGTTGTATCTGAATGCTGTGTGGTTACATGAGGTCAGAACATACAGAAGTTAATGTTTTTAAGGGCTGAGAGGTGGTCATTGTGGTTACTTCTGTAGGAAACCCTGAAAAGTGCCAAACTCTCGGTGCTGTATAGGTATGGGGCATGCCCCACCAAGCCGTAACTTGGCGGACGGCATACCTGCCATCCCAATATGAAGGACGAAGAATACTAAGGTTCAAAGGGCCAAGTTTCATTAAATTATTTACGAAACATTGGGTAGCATTGCTTAGGAATAGAGCTTGTTTAATTTGTGTGAACTAAGATAGCCAATATTGTTTGTTGTAACTTGGCCTCATTTTGATATCAATAGGCCTACTTTTATTGGCAGGCCTCGGTTTTACTAGTTGTATTATAGACAGTTCTTTGTCTGCGTATATAGCTTCCCCTGTATAGCTAGCATAAGTCATACAGAAGCCTAATAACTGTAATAATGATTCTTTACTAAGCAACACAATCACATATGGCAGCCTTGTCATTTCGCAACAACATTACTTATCAAACGTCAACATTAAAAGAGCAACATTATCAATTATACAGGCAAGATAAATGATGTCAGTTTCACCATTCATGGCCATTTAAGTGTTTATAACTTTATTTCCTTATGCATTATTAATATTCAAATTATATCAGAATGTTCAATACATACATTTAGGAAAAGTCACGAAGGGAGAGCTATATGGATTCCATGGCAGCAGATTCGATTTTCTTTGTGACAATGGTTATTGACTGCTGTAGCGTTACTCTTGTTATATTTTAACGACTTTAACTAGGCTACTGTAGCTACCTTGCAAAAGGAAGTTTTTAAAAATTTATGTTAGCTAGATCATCTACCAACATACACACCATTAGTAGTCTATTATGTAGTCTACAATAACCCAATAAAACAAGTAAAACTGTAATCCATTTAAAAATATGACTAAAACTTTAATTTATTTGTGTGTTTACATCAACGTGTCAACTAATAAAAATTGCCTTGTGGAAGAAGACATCATTTAAATGAATGTTGTAAGCAGCTGAGGAAAAATTACACTCCAGAAAGGATATGTTTATACTTGGTTGTCAATTACAAAATGTTTTAAATTACAATTAGATAAATAGATAGACAAACATACAGGCTACTTTATTATCTCCATGGATATATTTTTCTAGCAGTATATAACATTGACATTTACACTACAGAAAAGGCGGGGGGGTAAAATAGTATAATTTATTTAAAAATGTAAAACAATACAAAATCTTATTTGTGAACACGTAAAATTTTAACAATAATAATATACTGCATTTTACTCATGATGTGCTTTTCATACGCTCAATGCACTGGATGCAGGCAATTGTTCAAACATATAGTGTAGTCATTTGTAAAAATGTTAGGTGTAACAGCTGAATTGCACATTATTTACACTATAAAGTATTTGACACTTTCATGTGACACAAAGTTTGAATGACCATATTCACTTCAGGTGATAAGATGAAAAAACACAGGGCCAAGTTACATATAATAATTTACAAAACATTGGGTAGCATTGCTTTGGAATAAAGCTTGTTTAATTTGTGTGAGCTAAGATAGCCAATATTGTTTGTTGCAACTTGGCCTCATTTTGATACCAACAAGCCTACTTTTAATGGCAGGCTGATATTTTGCAAGTTTTATTATAGACTTTTTTATTATAGTGCTTTGTATGTGATGTGGAGTAACTTGGCATTTTTGTACGTTGAAAATGTTTTTTGTTGAGTTTTCTGTTATAGGCTTATTATGAAGTTACATAAAAAATTTAATATAATTGACCTATATAATTGAAATACATGTGTCCAAGTGTTAGTTGTAGCCTATACTTTTACAGAAGTGTGTCAACTTTTTAAATCACATTCAGAACACTAGGCATTAACACAATATCAAGTCAAATTATTTAAGAAGCTTTCAAACACCCAATGCACAGTGGTTTGCGAGTGCTTTCCCATTGATGGAATTGGCTGGAACAGCTAGACCTAGACACTCAGATCACCAGCATGACATAATGCAATCTTATGGGGCTTGCCAAAAATGACACGTCGATTACCAGACGATAATCAGACCATAACTTAAAAGGAAGGGTACAGCAGCTGTGTCTTTACATGCATTAATGATGGCGCAGCGGTAATACTCTAATCGCGTGTTGAAAAAAAAGTTTGAAGGGAAGTTTGAATCGTGTTGAAGGCAAGCACATCAATCAATAATAGTAATAATAATAACAAGTGCACTATAGCAGTGTATTATTGATGGTGAAACAAGATGTGACTGGTAAAATTATGTGCTGTTCATCAAAAAGAAACAATGTATTGACGTTGTCTATGTAATGTTGTGATTTGGATGTTATGCGATCACATAACATTAGAAAATGACCGTCAATCTGCAACATTATTCTGATCATTATTTCTCACGTAGCTGCAACCATATTATTATTGTAGTGTACTGCATTAAAAAGTAGTAATGTTGTATGCACGTGAAGAGTGCATGATGTAAGGTCATAGGTTAAAAGTAAAAGACTCCCCAGACTCGAAGCTCACGCGGGTTGCCTGGTTGAGGACACTGAACGAACACGAGCGCAACATTATATTTTGAGATGAGCTTATTCTATTTTGACAATGACAAGCGACGACGAGTCCTACACTGTAAGTTGATCAGCTAATGTATAATGTATATAATTTATTTATTGTTTGCTAATTATAAACCAGCTCATGTGGATTTTTTATAACTCTGTCGATGTTAGCTAGATGCATGGCTGGCTATGTTTACGGTCACACAGATATAAGCTAACGTTAGTGGTATGTTTAGCTAGTAACTGTATACATATATATATATCAGTGGCGGCTCCTGAGCTGAAAATTGAGGAGGCAGAAAACTTCCCTTTAAACTGATTATTGGTCCTAATCTTTTTTCAATAATTTTCCTTGATTAACACGTGTGCCAATGATCTGAATAATCCAATTGCAGGTGAAGACACAGCTTCATTCTTCACATCATGTTAGGGAGATTAAACGGAAAAGTACACTTTACGAAAAAAGCACAACCTGCAATAAAAATAATCTAACAAAAGCTGAGCTTTAAGATAATTTAATTTCCATAAATATTTTCGGAATTAGAGTGCGGAGAACGAAGAGCATATGTATCCACAATTATAATGTTGATTAAAATGTGCACAATTTTGCAATGCAAGTTAAAAGAATTTCATTACTTGCCTAATAGCATAATTGAGGAGAACTGGCTACATTTGATGGCAATGAGTAATTTGTGAATTAAACGCTGATGTAGCCTATTGTTAATCAAGGAAACTGATTGAAAAATGATTGAGACCAATAATCAGTTTAAGGGGAAGTTTTCTGCCTCCTCAATTTTCAGCTCAGGAGCCGCCACTGATATATATATATTAAAATTTTTAGCTAGCTAAATTAAAACGATGTTGAACTTAGCTTAGGCATTCGTAAATCGGCTGTCGGAGTGCCGGATTACATCTGATTGTTCGTAATGGGCAGTGGGCGGAGTCAACTCGGAGAATAGTAAATCACACAGGCCAAAAAAAATACAGACGTTCCGACCCGGAATGGAAATTTCAAAGGAGAACATACTTGCTGTAGCATTGTTGTCGGAGAAGCCAGTATTTCGACTTAGCATGTTTCCTTAATCTCTGATGACATATCATGGTAATTTTATGATTTAGTACAGTAAATTTGTTACATATAGCTCCTTTAAAAGTGCAGAACTGTGAGATAGATTACTTAATGCAGCTCACACAAAAGAATTAAAGGTATACTATGTAGTTTCAGAACACTAGATGGCGATATTGAGCACGGAGGAGAAAAGGGCTCCCCGAAAATTGCTTATCACGTGTTCTTCTCAGACGCGCACGACGCACGAGCATGACGTTTGACACATATTTTCTCTGACCGTGGACTCAATTCAATTCGCTTTATTGGCATGACAAGACATTGAACCTGTATTGTCAAAGTATACTGCATTAAAACAGTAGAAATTATAATAATGATGATGAGAACGACACATATGATCTTATAAAGTGAATATAATAAATATAAAAAATTAAAATTGGTTTATAATGATCTCTGTCACTCACTGTCCCTAAGACGATGGCAGGCAGTTATATATTGTGCTGCCAGGTCACAGCACGTCCTCTTCTCTCCTAAGAGGATGGGGAGTTTTTGGATGTCTGTAAAAATTTTTAATTGAGGGTATCTCTGATTTATTTTGGGAAAAATATTTATATATAAATACAGTGCCTTGCGAAAGTATTCACCCCCTTGGCGTTTTTCCTATTTTGTTGCATTACAACCTGTAATTGAAATGGATATTTATTTGGATTTTATGTAATGGACCTACACAAAATAGTCCAAATTGGTGAAGTGAAATTTAAAAAAAACTTGTTTTAAAAAATTCTAAAAAAAAACAAAAAGGCAAAAGTGGTGCGTGCATATGTATTCACCCCCTTTGCTTTAATGTATTTTTAAAGTATCATATTTAATATTTGGTGGCATATCCTTTGCATGCTGCTACTTCCTGAAGTCCGTGACCCATCAATATCAAAAGACTCTTGATATATTATTTTCTGGTACTCTTACAAGCGATACTATAACGTCTTTGCATTTGAATGGATCTCTATGGGAATTAGGGGGTGGGACTAGATTTAGCTGTAAATAACACTTGAACTGTATAGAATACATGGTTGGTAAAATGGCTGTAAGTCATCAAGGGTCTGAGGTATCAAACGGGCCTCAAACCATCACACTGCTGCCAGATATGCAGTAGATATGGATGGATCACTTTAAGGGTTGTTTCTCCTGACAAATTTTCCTATTGAACTCTATGGAAAAATAAGTCAGGAGGAGAAGAAACCCTTCAAGTTATCCATCCATATCTACTGTATTTCTGGCAGCAGAGTGATGGTTTGAGGCTTGTTTGATAGGATA
This sequence comes from Synaphobranchus kaupii, assembly GCA_029718625.1. Taxonomy (NCBI): domain Eukaryota; kingdom Metazoa; phylum Chordata; class Actinopteri; order Anguilliformes; family Synaphobranchidae; genus Synaphobranchus; species Synaphobranchus kaupii. The sequence continues at coordinate 44,976,538 of CM056383.1, read as the reverse complement.
GACCCTTGATGACTTAGAGCCATTTAGCTTTCAGCTGTTGTTAGTTAATTGAACAGATTGGAGTCACTCGGTAGCTTAGTTTATTTTGAATTGTTTGCAGTTAGTCCGTAGCTTGCTCGCTGTAGTTGCACCAGCTACCCATCTTTTGTGTTGCTAATTTAGTTGGAACCAGTTTCACCTGTGTGTATATTAAGCCTGTTTGCAGCTCATCACCTCAGAGTGAGTTCTAATTCAACTAGTTCTAATTAGCAACACAAAAGACAGGTAGCCGGCCCAAATATAGTGAGCAAGCTGCGGACTAACTGCAAACAATTCAAAATAAACTAAGCTACCGAGTGACTCCAATCTGTTCAATTAACTAACAACAGCTGAAAGCAATGAAAAAAGATACGCTTATCTGAGTCCGAGTGTAGCCTAGCCGATCCACGACACAGCAATTATGCACTGTTACCGAAGTGTGACTTCAAAACCGAAGTATGTACCGAACCGTGACTTTTGTGTACCGTTACACCCCTAATAAATATTTTATATACATATTAGGAAAATAGTTCACGTAGTTCGAAGCGTCCACGTTCGCGTATTTGCGTGAGTAATGTTTCGGTCCTAAGCTAAAATAAGAGATTACCTGGAAGCCTGCCCACATGGCCTGACCATGTCAATCAAATGAGCAGGAACCGCCCATTCATGACGTTTACACCATTTTAGCTGTTTCTGGCTTTAAAAATGGCGGCGGGATGTCAACAGTGTAACATTCAAAACATTAACAAAAAAACACTTTGCGAATGACTTACGAGGTAGGAAATACATTCAACATGTTTATTAGACCACAAGGATACATACAATGTTTTTTTGGGAGAAAATTTGAATGTAAACAAAGAACGAGTTGTTTACAATGAAACTACATAGTATACCATTAGCAATTGCATTTGACATGGGACTGTCATTTGAAGTAACTAAGCGAAATGCACAGCAGTTTTTGCAAAAGACATTCAAAACTAACATTGTTCAGAAAAGAAGCGCTGCAAAGCAAAATGAAAACCATGCAACCAAGCCATGGTATCGATGCAAAGGAACAGGGCATAAACCGGACGAGTGTCGCTACAAGGAGTTGGAGTGTCATGCGTGTGGGAAACGGGGACAGAGCATGCCGTTCGAGACCAGAAGGGAAGCCGCCGGATAGGAATCCCGCGAAATGGAGGAAGCACTTGGATGCTACAGAAACGTTGCAGCAGGACGTGAGTGAGCCGCCGCTGCCAGATGTTCCGTGCAATTCAGCACGGGAGCACAAGTGGAGCGTCGATGCGATTCATAAAGCACCATCAGTTTGACCAAGGAAAGGGTAATGTGAAAGGAACTGAACTGTATGCTTTAGAGACTATTAAAGACATCACAAAACCGTACTACGTTTATCTAAGGATAAATGATACGAGAGTCAAAATGGAAGTTGACACGGGTGCTGCAGTCTCAGTAATATCCGATAATTTGTACAAGCGCAGATTTAAAAAGGTGAAAATGTGCCCTGCAAACTGTGTATTTAAAACGTATACAAAAGTGTCACTTGAATTATTGTGTAAATTACAACTAAGGTTCAGTGTAATGGTAACATTAAAACTTTAGACTTACTGGTGGTGAAAGGAAACGGGCCTGCTCTACTAGGTAGGGATTGGATTGCACAATTAAACCTAGACTGGTCACGTGTTCACAGTGTGGCAAAAGCAGCAGACGTAGAAGGTTTGTGTGACAGGTACTCCTCTGTTTTTAAAGCAGAGCTATGATTGCTAAAAGGCATCAAAGCTAAACTAAATGTGACACAAGGTGCAGTACCAAAATTCTGCAAACCCCACACTGTGCCTTATGCCCTTATGCAGCAGTGGAGGAGGAATTAGCGAGATTAGAGTCAGAAGGTGCAATCTCACCTGTCAGTTATAGTGAATGGCCTTCGCCTACTGTGTGTATTCCCAAAAATGACAAAAGTGTCAGAATATGTGGAGATTATAAAGTAACCATTAATCCGTGGCTTGAGGTAGATCAATACCCGATACCCAGAACCCAAGATTTATTTACAAAATTATCAGGGGGAGAACGATTCACCAAGCTTGATTTGTCACAGGCTTACCAACAGGTACAGCTAGAAAAAGCTTCAAAAGCCTACCTTACCATTAATACACACAAAGGTTTGTTTAAATACCATCGTTTACCATATGGGGTCGCTAGTGCGCCCGCTTTGTTTCAAAAAGTCATGGATCAGCTGTTACAAGGTATTGATGGTGTAATATGTTATCTTGATGATATATTAATTACTGGACGTAATACAGAAGAGCACATGCAAAACCTAGAAGAGGTGTTAAAGAGACTAGAAGGTCACAATCTGAGATTGAAAAAAGGCGTGTGTGCATTTTTTCAAAATAATGCGTCTTACCTAGGACATGTAATTAATGCACAAGGGACTCATCCACTAAAAGAGAAAACCGAAGCTATTGAGAAAGAAGCTGTTCCTACCAATGTCACTGAGCTTAGGTCTTTTCTAGCTCTTTTGAATTACTATGGCAAATTCATACCAAACTTACCCACAGTGATCCAGCCCATGACTGTCTTATTGCAGAAAAATGAGAAATGGGAGGGGACAGTGAATAGCCAAAAGGCATTTGAGGAAGCCAAGAGACATTTACTGTTTTCAAAAGTTTGGTGCATTACAACCCAGAATTACCACTAATTTTAGCATGTGACACTTCGCCTGTAGGAGTGGGAGCTGTCATGGCTGATGGTAATGAAAAACCCATTGCATTTGCATCTAGAATGCTTACCAAAGCTGAATGTAATTATTCTCAAATAGAGAAAGAAGCATTGGGGATTGTGTTTGGGGTCATGAAATTTCACAAATATCTTTATGGAGCTAGAGAACTAACTAGGTCAGTCGTGATACAGCCAGGCTGTAGGCTGGAGCGTCTCAATTACTGTAAAGCAAGAGTTTGTAATAAAGCTACCTTCAATATTCTTCCATAACAGTATCATCTCTCCTGTCATATATCTTGTTTTATGCCATTATATTTACTTGCTGTTGGGTACACAACAATTATAATGTTTAGGAAACCTTAATTTCCAACCATAATGGAATGCAAAATCAATGTCAGAGTTTGCCTGTGGAATTGCAAAATTATTCTGACATTTGATATTGTATGGTGCCACAACATTGTAAGAAAAAAATAGGCTAAATATAACTTCAAATATTGGCATCTATAACCATGTAAAAAAAAAAAAAGAAAAAAAAAAAAAAGGTAATCCAGGGAAAGGCAGAAAAGAATGTCAGTGTAAATTGGCCACTGTTTCATTTTTCCTGACTCAGATCCATAATTCTTTACTGGTATAGCAGTGTAAGGACAGCTGTGGTACACATACAGTGCCCTCGACTATTATTGGCACCCCTGGTAAAGATGAGCAAAAAGGGTAATAAAGAATTCACCGTTTGGTGAATTAGCTTAATCTCACACTGAAAAAATGAGAAAAATCCAACCTTTAATTGTAGTAAATTTATAATGAGAAAAAAAATCCCTCATCAAGAAATAATTATTTTTAACAAAACCATGTGTGCCACAATGATTGGCACCCCTGCATTTATATATAGAATAAAGTAATAATTTTTAATATTTGCTCGCATATCCTTTACATGCCATGACCTCCTGATGTCTGTGACCCAACAACATCAAAAGACTCTTGATATCTTATTTTCTGGTACTCTTACAAGCGATACTATAACGTCTCTGCATTTGAATGGATCTCTATGGGAATTGGGGAATGGGACTAGATTTAGCTGTAAATTATGCTGGAACAGTACGGATTACATGGTTGGTAAAATGGCTGTAAGTCATCAATGGTCTGAGGTATCAAACGAGCCTCAAACCATCACTCTGCTGCCAGATATGCAGTAGATATGGATAGATCACTTTAAGGGTTGTTTCTCCTGACAAATTTTCCTTTTGAACTCTATGGAAAAATACAGTCAAGCCGGAAAGTCTGCACACCCCTTTCACCTTCTCCACGTTTTATTACGTTAAAGACTTATACTACAATAGATTGAGTTCATTTTTTGCCTCAAACATCTACACACAATAGCCAATAATGACAAAGTGAAAACAGGTTTTTAGAAAATATGCAATTTTATTTTACTGACAAAAATAGGTTATTTAGGGGTTACATATCTGTACACACCCTTAGCCTAATACTTGGTTGCTGCACCTTTGGCAGCGATTACAGCTTCAAGGCGTCTTGGGAAAGAAGCTACGAGCTTGGCACACTTGTTTCTGGACATTTTTGCCCATTCCTCTTGGCATATCCTTGCAAGCTCCGTCAGGTTGGATGGGGAGCGTCGGTACACAGCCATTTTCAGCTCTTTCCACAGATGTTCAATTGGATTCAGGTCTGGGCTCTGGCTGGGCCACTCAAGGACATGCACAGGCTTTCTCCGAAGCCACTCCTTTGTTCTCTTGGCTGTGTGCTTCGGGTCGTTGTCATGTTGGAAGGTAAACCTTCCAGAGCGCTCTGGATCAGGTTTTCTTCAAGGATCTCGGTGTACTTAGCTGCATTCATCTTTCCCTCAATCAGGACTAGTCGCCCCGTTCCCGCTGCTGAAAAACATCCCCACATCATGATGCTGCCACCGTCATGCTTCACTGTAGGGATGGTATTAGCCAGGTGATGAGCGGTGCCTGGTTTCCTCCAGACGTGACGCTTGGTATTCAGGCCAAAAAGTTCAATTTTGGTTTCATCAGACCAGAGAATCTTGATTCTCATGGTTTGAGAGTCCTCTAGGTGCCTTTTGGCAAACTCCAAGCGGGCTGTGATGTGCCTTTTACTAAGGAGGGGCTTCCGTCTGGCCACTCTACCATAAAGGCCTGATTGGTGGAGTGCTGCCTGGATGGTTGATCTTCTGAAAAGTTCTCCCATCTCCACAAGGATATGCTGGAGCTCTGTCAGAGTGACCCTCGGGTTCCTGCTCACCTCCCTGGCCAATGCCCGTCTTCCCCGATTGCTCAGTTTGGCCGGGCAGCCAGGTCTAGGAAGATTCTTGGTGGTTCCAAACTTCTTCCATTTACGAATGATGGTGGCCACTGTGCTCTTTGGGACCTGTAAAGCTGCAGAGATTTTTCCGTACCCTTCTCCAGATATATGCCTTGACACAATCCTGTTTCTGAGGTCTGCAGATAATTCCTTTGACCTCATGGCTTGGAGTTTGCTCTGACATGCACTATCAACTGTGGGACCATATATAGGCAGGTGTTGGCAAGTTGTAGAAACATCTCAAGCAGTATCAGTGGAAACAAAATGCACCTCAGCTCACTTTTGGGTGTCATATCAAAGGGTGTGCACACTTGTGTACATATATTTAACATTTTGATTTTTAATAAATTAGCACAAATGTCTAAAAGCATATTTTCACTTTGTCATTATGGGTTATTTTGTGTAGAATTTTGAGACACAAAATGAACTCAATCTATTGTAGAATATGTCTGTAACGTAATAAAACGTGGAGAAGGTGAAGTCAGATGAAGAAACGCTTCAAGTTATCCATCCATATCTACTGTATTTCTGGCAGCAGAGTGATGGTTTAAGGCTTGTTTGATACATCAGACCCTTGATGACTTAGAGCCATTTAGCCAACCATGTGTTTCCATACTGTTCCAGTGTAATTTACAGCTAAATCTAGTCCCACCCTCCAGAGGTTATAGCATCGCTTGTAGGAGTACCAGAAAATAAGATATCAAGAGTCTTTTGATATTGTTCGGTTACAGACATCAGGAAGTCATGGCATGCAAAGGATATGCGACCAAATATAAAAAAATTATTACTTTATTCTATATATAAATACAGGGGTGCCAATAATTGTGGCACACATGGTTTTGTTAAAAATTATTATTTCTTGATGAGGGAATTTTTTTTCTCATAATAAATTTACTTCAATAAAAGGTTGGATTTTTCTCATTTTTTCAGTGTGAGATTAAAGGATAAGTTCGCTATTTTGGACCTTGGACCCTATTTGCGGTCTGTCTTCCATGAACCTGACACATTGAGTCCATATTTTCGCTGATCGGTCCAGTATTGAGCTAGCTACAGATTTCCTGTAGGCTCTCACTGGGCTACAATAGAAGTCAACGGGGCAATTAGAAATGTTATGGAAAAACAACGATAAATGTGCTTTCATGTACAATAAATGAGACGGGAAGCTCAGGGTGTATTGTTACCGGTCTCAGTATGCTCTCCTGTGAAATGTATCTCAATCCGAACATTTTTACGTGCTTGGCATGGCTTGGAAGTAAGCATTTCTCTGTTGCTTGTTTTCGCTGCTCCCGCGGAGTACTATGTGTCGGGGGTGGGGGAGCGGGAAGGTGTGCCGGCCGTTTACGAAACTATCTATGTGAGCAGTCTGCGTTTGTTTACCTGCAGCAACGTAGGCTACAATTTCCACAAAAAAACTTGGATGATGGATGACTATAATGTTTACGAAGACGAAGAATTCGATTTTGACTTTGACGTTACTGGCTACAGATTTGAGCCAGAATACACGGACACGGAACTACAAGAGATGGATGATAAGAGAGCAAGAGAAGAGAGAGAGGCTGAAGTTGCGCAGGTAATGTAAATTATTACAAATGATGATTACAAACACTGCGTTACAAATAGTTCTGCTGTAGGCTACTAGCTAGTAAACTCCAACGGGAGGTCAGGATTTGTGATCAACTGCTTTTCAAGCGGCCTCTCTACAACGTAGCTAGACTGCGGAAGTTTACAGTGCGAGGTAGTGCGGTCGGAGAAATAGTTCTGTTTCAAATGGAACTGTTGTTTCAACGTTCGGTTTGCATTTGCGATAGTATGCTCTCCTGTGAAATGTAGGCTGAGACCGTAAGAATACACACTGAGCTATAAAAGCACATTTATCGTTGTTTTTCCATAACATTTCTAATTGCCCCGTTGACTTCTATTGTAGCCCAGTGAGAGCCTACAGGAAATCTGTAGCTAGCTCAATACTGGACCGATCAGCGAAAATATGGACTCAATGTGTCAGGTTCATGGAAGACAGACCGCAAATAGGGTCCAAGGTCCAAAATAGCGAACTTATCCTTTAAGCTAATTCACCAAACGGTGAATTTCTTATAACACTTTTTACCAGGGGTGCCAATAATAGTGTAAGTCTGTAAGTCACCCTCTGCACCAAAGTAAAGTCGCTGAACACTGTGTCATGCCACCACCACCTGTGGCCAGTGCCTGTATGCACCTTGGCATAGTCTAAAGACACGTGGAATCTGAAGGAATAGTACACCACTCTTCCACAAGAAAGTTAGTTCACACTATTTATAGCAGTGGCTGTTGCAAGTACTGTTCCAAAATGTTCCATAAATTCCAGACTGGGATCAGGTCTGGTGACTATAGATCCATAATATGGATACCATAATGCTCCACAAACCACTGGGCTGTGTGAATGGGGGCATTTTCATATTGAACAACAGCCCCCTCTGCCTGAAAAAATGCTTTAATATGGGGTGAAAAGTATAAGAATGTATCCAGTGCAGTCATCACCGTTATCCTGACAGTATTCTTTAATGCTATGTTCTGTTCCCTGTTTTTGTCTCTGTAGATAGAGTAGGGTAGGGCATTACCATGTTTCTGGCTTCAAGCATCCTCCATCGTCCCCAAAACCACTGTTAAACCTTGTGCCTACCATTGCTGCAATTGATTTTAAATTATTTCTTTGACTGCTATCTTTTTTCCAGCAAAGCTCTTCTATGGTATTCCCAGCTGGTTTGCACCAGAGCACAGAGCGTTCATCACACAAACATAAGTATATTTTTAGTTACTCAGCCCTCAAGCATTTACTTTTTCCCCCCCAACTGCTGTGTATTTGAAATTGGTTTGTGACACTTTTTATTCCTGTTGTGTTCAGTAGAGAGAGAACAGGATCACTATTGTTCAGATTCACCTACAGCTTTCTAAATGTGTTTTTGTTTTCCTGCTTGTCTGTCTGTTGTTTAATTTGTTTCTGTGTGCCAAGTCTGTATGCATTTGTGTGCGCGTGTGTGTGTGTGTGTGTGTGTGTGTGTGTGCGTGCGTGCGTGCGTGTGTGTGTTTCCATTTGTTGATATGGTCATGTGTGGGTGCATGTGCATATGTCACCTGAGTGTGCATGTGTGTGTTTATGCATGTGTGTGTATGTGCGTGTGTGTGCGTGTGTATTCCACTAGGGATGAAGCTCTACTTGCAAAGATCTTGGGTACTGGGATACTGGGTCAATGAAGACAGGGTGACCTTTCAGATGAAGGGTGTTGGAGAAGGACTGAGGACAAGGGGACAGGAGAGAGCAGTCATCTCCAGGGAGTATTTACACTTCGCTTAGCAGAGCCAAGAACATTAAACAGGAAGGTTCAGAGAATAGATCTCCATGTTTAACAGAACTGAGCACAGACCAAGCTTAATACAAGAAAACTAAAGTCTAGGGGGCCAGAGCCACATACTTCTCTACAGAAGGCTGGAAACAGAAGGGTTCTGAATGGAAAGAAAATGCAATATGAATGTCAAAGGGGTAGGCGACAACTGAGCCTCATCAGTCATCAGGTGCCTTACATCAGGCCGCCGCGGTGGTACAACGGTAAGAGCGTCGACTTTCAATCGGTGCAGTTGTCCTCCGAGGATCGGGGTTCGCGCCCCGGTCCTGCCAGATCCGAGCATGGCCGGTGCCCTGTGGGAGCGGTAACTGGCGGCTGCTTCCGGGTGGGGGGAGGGGCTCGGAGAGAATCGCTGTGCACAGAAAGGCCCTGGGCGAGTTGGAATCACGGTCAGGAGCTTGAGGAGTCGCGCCCTGTAGAGGATGTGGCGCCCTCCTTCCTACCACCGGCTGACAGGGTTGTATAGTGGTGGTTCTCTAGCGGTTGCTACACGGGGGGAATTGAATTAGGGGAATAGGGGTTCAATTGGCTATTAAATTGGGAGAAAAATTTATAATAAAAATAAAAATAAAAATCAGGTGCCTTACCCCAACCATGCCATCATGGCTTCTCATTAATATGCCACAGTGGTCAATACTTTGCATGTATGTACTATGCCAGCTTATGATATGACATGCAAAAGATTGATTTAGAGTCCAATAGATTTTTAATTAGTGTGTAAGACTGATTGACTGCACTAAGATTCCTGCACCTTGATACTGTGTTGCATTATTCTACACCCGGTCTTTTGAAAATGTTAAGTGTGGTAGGTTAGTGATATAATAATATAATATTGTTCCAGGCCCGACCTGCAAGATAATTAGATAAGCCGTACAGTAGTAGGGAGGGAGCAGAAGGAATGTCATAAAAAACCTATTATGTGTGCTAGATTTAAATTACTTGGAGCATCTTGTAAAGACTGCTATCACTATAGGAACTGAATGTGAGTAGTGTTTTTAGATGAAAAAGTCTGCTTATTGATGCTGAGAAATATATGTAAATATCTGGCACCAAAATCAAATGCAGTCCAAAAAGAAAAGCAATTCACTTATTCCTCCGGCACCTCTAAAAAACACCACGCTCAGAAAACACATTAGAGGATATGGCCGTGCCAGGGCACTCTTAGATCACACAGCCATCTCTGAAAGGTAACACAACAAACTCAAAAAATGGGCAGGGCGCCGAAAGTTATTATTTCATTCTGGCCTAACTTATAAATAATACACAGGGGCATCACATTCTGACAAATTTCCTATGAATAGTTCCACATCCTAGGCCTTGGTGACCTTTTCGTTAATGGCACGGGTTCAGCTGATAAGCCGAGTGCCACTGTCTTGCCGTAACTTCTGTCCTCAGCCAGAGAGCACAGTGCCCATGTTAAATTAGGCAGAAAATCTGGCTCCTTTTGGTCAGTTTGGTTGGATGTATGACTAGGATACTGTAAACCTGATTGCTTTTTAGGATGTCTGCTTTATTAATATTTTATCATTGAACAAGGAACAGTTTATATTTGGGAATTGTGTTGCTTGCAGTGAAAAGAAGTCCACTGTGATGCGTAATTTCTAAGGCAGGTTATCGTGTGTGACAGTGTAGTTTCTTAGTGGATGATTTTTATCCATGGTGTAACGCTTTGTCTGGTAAAGTCTCAATCAATCAGCTCAGAGCTCATATTGGTCTATAAGCATCTTTGTATTTACGGTTTATGATATTTCCTGTGTATTTAGTGATCTTTATGAAACAGTCAGTGTATTATTAACATTATAGTAACAAAGATTATAAAGTGTTTATTAATTAGAAAATTCATCAAAAATATGTGGATCATCTTCAAATTAAATTAGCATTATGCATGGTATTTTTCCATCTGTTTTTGAAAGGATTCTCACTTTCCAATTAAGTAAAAAAGAATAAACTAAGTTTAAAGAATTTATAATCTGACAGCTTTGGTAGCATATTGAAATTCCTGTCAAGAGCCCTTTGTTGACATGTTGAAGGTGCCGAACAGTCATTTGCAGTTTCAAAGCATCAAACATGGACCTTAAGGAAACATGGAAAATCAATAGTTTTTAATCTTTAATTAACTCTAGATATACAGTACATACCACATTTTTTCCAGAACTCATAAATTATTTCATAAAATCCCACAACTAGAGAGGGTGTAAAACTAAAATCTCTAAATCCTTCTCTGAATTAAAATCTAAGAAAGTAGTGTACAATATGCTTAGTGTACAATATGTCCAATTGCTTTGGAAAAGAGATTACAGGGCTTCCATATAAATATATACTGTATATTATATATTCCATATAAATTGGTAGATGAGGATGAGTAACATATGTATGTGTTGCAAGGCCTGGTATTTTGTTGCTTAGCTTCCTCATATCTCCTCCTGAATGCAGATTAGTCTGTCATGGTTATGGGACTGTCTCCTAATTTTATTGGAATTTTATTGTATGTACAAAAACCCAAAATGTCCACTCTTGGTCAAGATTATTAAAATAAAAGATAAATGATCTATTACACTATGGTTTTGGACTTCATGATGTGAAATATAACAAAGACCTATACCCCATTTGTAAGGAATTTTGCTAATGTCATAACCATTTGGTTGATCTAACCTGTCTCAGCATGTCTGGATGTTGATTCGAACTAGGATAGACTTGCTGGAAACATGAATTGATCAAACACAAAGGGGGTGGTCGATAGCCTACTAGAACCAAAAGGGAGGCATACACACACAGAGGTGACAATGACCAGGTTAATCTAATCTGCCTCAGTATGCGTGAATGTCAAATTGAACCAGAATAGACCTGCGGAGATGGGGAAGTACAGAGGGGCGGGGGGTGTTTTGATAGTCTGTCAGAAGGCACATGCATACAGAGGTAACAATGACCTTGTTATCTCCCACCTGATTTTGTTTTGGGTACAGGATATACGTAGTGCTGGTGCTCGAACAACACTGCATTGTAACTGACCCGCTTTGCTTTTACCCTATATGTTTCATATTGTAAAGGAGACTATTTACTTTATTAATAAATTGTTATTGATCTGAACTTTGAAACTACAAGTTTTACTTTGTATAGACCAAATTCCTATACCAGTCATAATGTTAAGCATGACAGCCCCCAGCTGTCAATTCAGTGAAATATATGTGGTTAGACATATGCCCATATTGAAATCTTAAAATTGACATTATCTTGTACTGGACCAAATGGATTGGATTCATAGCTATACAGAAGATTATATGAAACGTGGGATGGATAATGAACTGCAATGCGGTATAATGAGGTATCTTGAATTATACCAGTAAGTTATTGTACTGTACCCTTGGAATTTCATATGGTAGTTGCTGTAATATTGAAGATTTGTAGATTTGATTTGAAGACATCCATAATTGCAAACCATAATACAACCATAGGATACATCAATTTCTCTGTGACATTTCTATTGGCCTGAACACCCCCAACCCAATTGCACCCTTGTCCTGGTTACATCACCAATTAGGTGGAGTCCTATGGTCTGCAACATAATGAGGTGATGGTCTACTTTAATTTCATTCATATTTACTCACTGTAGCCATGTTCCAAGTGATAAACTGTCAGATGGGTCCTTGAAAGAAATCGTTGGAAATTGACACCAGCCATCTTAAGGAGCATCACAATCTGAAAGTGGTTTAAGGTGACCATTTCAAAGGAGATAACAAAAGGTTACCTCAAACTGTATAAAAGAATTTTAAAAAACTATGTATACCCTGTAATGGATTTTCCATCATGCTACAGAACAATTGTGAAATTTGGACATCACAGATTCTGTTAGATTTAGATACTGGTACTTTGATTGACTAAATGCTGTATATTTGCTATAGAGGGCCACTTTGAAAGCCCTCTTCACAGGTACTTCTTCACACTACTCTGTAGTATCATTCTCACTCGCTTCTTCCTTTCTTTGTAATTTCAACTGACCACTGATTGACACAGTCTGTCATTGCTTTCACCTGTCCATGCTCTATAAATCAGATGACAGAAGGAAGGGAGCAAGCAGAGGCTCCCGGTCTCACACAGTTTTACCTCATTCCTCCTGCCTCATTCCTCCTTGTAAAGGCAAGGAATACACTAGGTTTACAGAGCAGACATCAGGTGTTTGACCAACAGATCTACAGAGCACCAACAGCCAGAGACAGGCCCAATTAAAATGTGCCAATTGGAAGGGGAAGTGGAAAGACAAACTAGATTTTCAACCCTATAATGCATGCATCCAGGAAGGGACTTTGACATTTAAATGATTACATTTGAATGTAAGTATTTTACTGTAAATATTTTCTACAGATTGGTCAACCAGGAGATTAGCAAAATAGTGAATTTTCAGGATTTGCACCACCACCACTCTGGAGTGCACTTGAGCGCTTCACCCCAGCTTGATACATGTCAGCATCAGGAGGATCTCACCTCTCCCTTGTCAGAGCAGAAGAGTTGCTTTTGCAGTGCGATTGTGGTTGCCAACACAGGGCTGACATTTCAAAATGAGCCAGAGACTAAAACCAATACAGTCACAAGGGGTCAGAGTCTAAAGCACAGCAGGCCAATGCTTTTAACAGATCAGCCCCTTCCCCCTCGACCACCCCCCCCCCCCCCCCCCCCCAACCCACACAGTACTCCCACCCACCTACATACACACGCATGTACACATGCACGCACGCATTATTATGTAAGGATTCAATTGCGAGTGGCGGTAGCAGTGGAATCAGCAGCATGCGGCAGGCAGTCGGGGGGGTAGTGGGGGGTGGGCTCAGCTGGATTATCATGCAGGGGGGCAGCTGAGTGCTGATCTGAGAACATCACTCCTGCGCTGCACCGTGGCTTGGCTGGACCGACCACCCTCCTCCTCTCCCTCTCCTCCATGCGGGGGCGGGCGAGCCGCACCTGGCAACAGGATAGCATGTGCCATATGTGAGCACAGACGCACTAATCTCCCCAGAGAGATCCTTCCCCAGATGTGTGCCCATCATGGGGGCCTCTGCCGTGCGGGCTCCTGCTCTCTCACGGAGAGCGACCCCGCTGCCGCTAATAGCTCGTGACAGGATCCCAAACAGCATACTGCGTTCCATGTGTGTTCCCACGCCGGGACGTTTATAGGTTCTGACACCTTACTCCCACTGTCCTTGGGACTTATCAGCAGAGGCTTATTTGTGCTGTTGTCGCCTATCTCACAACGAGAATGTAATATCAGCCAAATATTTCCTTTGATCTCGCCATATAAAAGTGTGTCACCTTAATTGAATTTCCCATAGCGGTATTTAATCTGGATGATAGGAGTACTCTCAACAAGCAGGCTTATTGTAGGCAAACAAGACAGTTGTAAATACTAATGAACGTCATTTTGATTGTAATGGATTTCGCAGGGCGGTTGGAGACTCTCCCAGCATCACTTTGGAGCTGTCTGCCAGAAGGCAGGTTGTTCCCTCAGATTAGATTTGCGTATAATTATGAAATGGATATTATTTTTTAACAGCACTAAAATGCAGGTGCTAGTGTCACTTCTTCAAGCTGACTTGAGCAGATGTCTCTGTTTTTTTCTGTCTCTAAAGAGCCTCTTTCTTGGCTAGGGGTTCCGATGAGGTGTGTTTGCATGTAATCCAATCAAAATTAATGGGCAGGTTTTCTGATGATGGACCTACCTTCTGCCTTTTTGTATGGCTGACAGTCAGTGAAGTACCTCTCTTCTCCCACTCATTAGTGTTTCACCTTTGATTCTCAAGACATTAGTGTATAAAATGCCTCTTGAAACCATCATCTTTTTATAAAATTTCCAATAACTTTTCCAATATGAAAGTAACTCATTCATATATGTGAAGTCACAGCTGCCTTTCAGAATATATCCAAAAGAACAGCCAATTAAAAATTGAACAGCAGTTGTTTTACAAGCAATTAGCCATCCATGCCCCATTTATCATTCATTTTGAGAGATTATGAGGGTTGGTATAGCATATCACAGGAACAAGGGAAGTAAAGAACATGGCACATGGAGAGCAGCCAGCTAGCGATGCAAGAAGAGATGAGATCTCATCATGATAATTTCCGTGTCATCTCAATGGCTCATATGATATGTCAACTCAGAAGTCATGCCAACAATTATTATATCGAGAAAATCCATGAAATGAACACTTATATATCTCTTATCAGAATTAATAATTTAATTTACATATTTATTATTTATTTTTATTGTTTTCTAGTACAACCAAGCAGACAGCCAGTCGCTGCAAAGAAGTGGAGAGGTTCGAGGAGACAGATGAGGAGGTTTTTGAAAAATATTTTTTTCTTCTCAATCAGAACTGCAATTGGCAGTGGTCTCTAATCAGTGATACAGTCTACAGAACAGCTTTAATTACCATGCAGAATTATCCAATCTCCTGCAATTTACATCAAACCGCTAAATTCTAAAAGGCAGCCGCTTGTTTAATTGCTCCTGCTCTTCAACAAAAGCAGCCTTTGTGAAAAAAGAGATGTGCCACCAAGAGAATTGACACGCTCCTGCTTCGTTAAGAAACACATTCAATGTCAGTTTGTTGGGAGAGAAGAGGGAAGTAGTAGAGAGTCTTTTAGTTGGCAAGCTGAGAGACCTGCTTGGCCAGGTGTGTAATTTTTTAAAAAGTCTACAGCTGCCTTTTTTTTGGTTCTGTCCAACTTCCAATAGATATTGATGAATTAATACACTACCATCATACCCCCCACAACCCCAAGACCACAAACATGTTAACATAGATATGTTATCACAATTGTGATTATTTAACTCAGTATTCAGTAAATTAACGTAAGATAGTAGGAATTTACCTTAATGTAGCGTTACCAACATGCCAACTGTTTGCGAATGCGAGTAAATTAAGTTACTTAACACAGCATGTTAATCTGTGTATAAAAAAACTTTTTATCCAGCAAAATTTCTTAGATATGAAAAGAACAACCTCTGTATCTATAGTACTTTTTCAGATGTTCCCATCTCATTATGCAAATCTGAAATCTCATTTCCTATACTGCATGACGAAGCCATTTTAAAAAAGCAAGACAAGAGGGAGGTAAATATGATATGAGTTATGGTCTCATGCAATTTTCTTAAATAATGTAATGACAAAAATAAGTTGGTGCTAATTGTATGGTATAAAACGAGAAGAAACTATTTTTTTCCTGATTGAATCAATAGTTTTCAGAATTAACGACGAGAGCTTTTTGTATAACAACAGTCAGAACTAGCAACTAGTAATAGAATTAACGCCGAAAGGTTTTTGCGTAACAAAACAATAAAAGGGCCACAGAAGAATATTTCCATTTCAGCAGATCAAGTCGATAAAAATAAATAAAGATAAATGTAACTAATATATAATCAGTTTTGGTAACTGTGGTATAAGTGGAATAAACCACTCCGGTCTGTCCCTGTAATGGTGGCGTGACGTGTGAGGTAGGAGGGGCCAAATGCAGCAAGGGGATTCATTAAGCACTAGGCCACTAGGACAGGAAACCCCGTAGTTAAGGGAAGGAGACAACACAAGGAAAACATGTACCAAAGCTACTAACCGGCTCACTGTCACACGCCAAAGAGTAGAAGCTCAAACACCAGGTTTTCTACGAGCTAAGTGACTAAAGAAAGAGCCAGAAATAATAAACACCCTGTCTCGGTAACATCATCCCATAACTTTAATATCAAAAATGACTAACGCAAGCTTAATAGAAAACACACGCCCTAGCCTCTATGTAAAGGAATGTAACGAGGAGGCGAAGGAACAGATATAACATTCCATGGCTGCTTTCATAGGCTCGCAGTCACATGCAAAGACCAGGAAGCAGGAACAGAAAAAAGCCAGGGGAGAAGAGTCCTAATAACTACATCTACATAGGCAAGTACGCCAGGGGGGAAGAGTCCGGATAACTACATCCACATAGGCAAGTACGCCAGGGGGGAAGAGTCCGGATAACTACATCCACATAGGCAAGTACGCCAGGGGGGAAGAGTCCGGAAAACTACATCCACATAGGCAAGTAAGCCAGGGGGGAAGAGTCCTAATAACTACATCTACATAGGCAAGTACGCCAGGGGGGGAAGAGTCTGGATAACTACATCCACATAGGCAAGTACGCCAGGGGGGAAGAGTCCGGATAACTACATCCACATAGGCAAGTACGCCAGGAGCGAAGAGTCCGGAAAACGACATCCACATAGGCAAGTAAGCCAGGGGGGAAGAGTCCGGATAACTACATCCACATAGGCAAGTACGCCAGGGGGGAAGAGTCCAGATAACTACATCCACATAGGCAAGTACGCCAGGGGGGAAGAGTCCTAATAACTACATCCACATAGGCAAGTCCCGCATTAATCCAGAAAACGTAAAGGGGTAAACGCCCGATCTCCCAGGAGAGAGAAACATTTTACAGACGAGCCGACAGAGCACCGTCGTCCCATAACTTTACTAGCAAAATGACTAACACAAGCTTAGTAGAAAATAAATGCCCTAGCCTCTAGGAAAATGTAACGAGGCGAAGGAACAGAGAGCTAACGTTCCAAGGCTACTTTCAGAAACGCGCAGTCACACACAAAAATCGTCCACAATATCGCCCAAGCTCCATATAAGGAGAGACATCCCCGGAGAACAGAACTACAGTTCCGAACAAAATCGTCCTGCAGGTAAAAAGGACGAACAGGACAGCTGCACCGGAATTACCGGCTAACAGACTAGCGCAAGCTCAATCGAAAATACACGCCCTGCCTCTAAGAATAAATAAAGCCCTAAAGTCAGTATGATAAAACGCCCTGTCTCTTAGTAAGAAACTACCATACAAATACACACAATCAAACAAAGACTCCTCTCATGAGAAAGAGACAGAAAAGGGCAAAAGATCTAGGCAACAGACAAAAAAGGAAAGACCAGAAAGCGGTGACAAACACGAGCACACAAAAACGGAATTCAACCTTAAAGCTCAAAGCACAAAGGCAAGTCCCGCAAAACTCCAATAAAGCCTTAAAAACCTAGTCCTAATTATACGGCTAAACATTAAAAGGGCAAAATAATACCGCACACAAAACAGCATAAATGATGCCAGACAATACACCACAATACGACCAACAAACAATCAAACAATCAATCAACAATCAATATCGAAGCCCCGAATGAAGGAATACTGAGGCTTAAATAGCTCACTGGCAAACACGCACAGCTGTGAACGCTGACGAGACTTCTTTGCGAAAAGCCGAGATGGAGCCAAAACCCCACTAACAGAGCAGCGCTCATGTGTGGCGACCAAGGAACACGACCGCAAGGGAAAAAGGGTTAAAAACCATGACAGTCCCGTTATTGGAAAATAATGTAGTATTATTTTCCAATAATGGGACAGCCCATTGTGGTTTAATCCTTACATAATGACCGCTGTTTCACACTTGATTATATCCCACCGCATAGCCAAGTAGTCCAGTAAAAATTAGTTATCTCCTGAGCTCTTTGTATAAATGTACAAATATACATAATAAAATCCATTTAAACATGGTTTTGTCACAGATAGCCTATATAATTTATTTTACAAGGCAGCCGTGGTATAAGCGGAATAATGTAGGCTACAGTTAACATTAACCTTCCCAAAGTTCCATTCTCCTTGTGTCACTTCACTATCAACGTAAATGTTTAGTTTATTATAATGCAAAGCTTTAATGACCAATCATCAACTTTTTAAGTGAGCAACCCAGTAACCTTTTCTTTTAAATACTAAACCCCTTTATATTGTAACAATAGCGCTTTCGTTTTTCCATGCTTTTTTAAATTTTGCTAATAGTTGACGTTACAAGAGACTGCTTCGCCTTTGTTGCTATGGAAGCAGCTCTAAACAGAATCGAATTGACTATTTTTTAGTGGATGCTTGTAGACTAATAAAATCACTTTAAATCAATATTTTGTGTGAAATAATTGATTGCTACTTTCGTAAGGTAATTGGCTGTGTACTAACGGGATGATACACTCCGAGGTCGTCAGCTATCGAGAAATAATGATAGCTGACCACCTCGTTGTGTATTATCCTTCACATATTCATTGACCACAGATTGAATACATCATTGCAAAAAGGGGCAATTTATCCAAAGTTCCAGTTCTTCTAACTTATGTAATGCTAGGTCATTAAAGCCTTATTTCTTCATAAACATAACATAACATGGTTTGGACTTTGGGCTTCACTTTAAAAAACCTGCAGTGCCAAGAAGATTGAAGGAAAATGACACCACAAATTGACTGAGGTACTTTATATTCCATTTAAAAACATAATGGTGCACCTTATAATCCTTGCATGCTTTTCTTGACACTGCTGAAATTTACCACAGGGAGAACAGAAGTAGGTCATTAGAATAATTTTTCTTTTCTAGACTGTATTCGGCTTGGGGAGGAGGTGCAGTAATTGAGCCGGAGGAAATGTGTACGCTAATCTATCCCTTCATCAAAGTGCAGTACTTTGTTTACCCCATTGAAGTGTTTTTTGGGTAATTTTGAGTGAGACTTTTCTGCTGTATGGAGAAGGTCTAAAGGTGACAGTACACCACCAAGTCAAACACCATGCAGCCTGATTTTGACAGAGAACTGTGCACATAACATGAAAGACTCATGGTTGAATATCACTGATTCACTGATTTTTGAAACAGTAGGGCCATATCAAACTGAATTCACAATGCACAAATGTGCAGTGGCAGTAACCAGCCTTCCAATTATAAGTTTCCTCTAAGACATCTAAGGTAGCAGGAAGCAGGGGCAATATATGGAGCTCCCAACAGAGAAATTTCAATCCATTTACTGGTGTGGGGATGTATCCATGGAGCTCTCCAATGGTTTTATGGATAGAAAGCCTGGAAACTGTCCCTGTAACACGGGTGTATCCCCTGAACATGTGTCCCTGTCATAGGGTGATGTATGTGGCTATCTTAACATGGGGTCAGAAGATAGGACGATGGGATTAGTAACACAGATGGGACGAAGGCAGCCGTTAGTGACACGGCAGCAGTCAGGAAAGGCATGGGATTAACTGCAATCTGCATCGATCAGCAGGATGTCCATCATTATTATTGATTGGTGCAACATTGATGGCGGCCCGATGGATTTTTTTTGCCATTTCATTCTAAACACTTTCACATTAAAGGGGTAATAAACACTAAATCAAATATTTTGAGTTATAAAGCCGAGTATCTTGTCTCAATTTCATAAATCACATATATATGAGCCACGCCCCTAACCGTGACATGATAAAAACGTAAAAACCTTCTTTATACGCAATCAAGTCAACGCCCCCTCTTCTTGATTGTTGGGTATTCAAACTGCGCAAATTAACGTTTAAAGCCCTTTAATTTCAAACGGGTTTACGTTTGAACAGTTTTCATGACGCGTTACCGACTGGATCTATCGCCCCTCCCCCCAACTGCAACTCCTCCCTCCTCCCCCCTCCCGTCTGTGTTCTCTCACTCGAGCCCAATTCGTGTCTTTTGAGCCGGTGTTTATTACTCTTTTAAGAGCAAGATGGGCCTGGGTCACTGCAGGAAGAGCCTGTTCACCGCAGCAGACTGGACAGCAGAGGCAGCGGTGAAAGAGCTAACGTTAGATGCTGCATGGGGCAACATGACCAATAATCCTCAGGCTTTAGATCTGAGGTTGGTGTTTTAGACAGGGACATAATTGAGGAAAACCTTGGAAATGGGTGTGCAAAGTTCAGTTTCATAGATTAAACTCAGCCTTGATTCAACCCTGAAAAATAAAAAACCTGGTCAGTGGTCACATGCTCCCTCGGATCCATGCTGAAGGTCAGTTCCTCAGGGACCTAATCAGCTTCAGTGAAATGGCTTGTCTCCTGCATTGAATTTGCATGTACAGGAGCGGTGGTCAAAACAGACAGTTAAGGGAATATATGGAGTTATCGGGAGTATATGGGTTGCATAACATTATTATCTCATTTAGAGATGACAGGTTCATGACAAGGTCATCTCCAAGAATAAAACAAGGTAGCATGGTAATTATCACAGAAACACATCAGACTTGATTCTAAAATGTGGATAATCACTTTACTATTCTTATACCAATGGAAAGAATTTCCACTTCCTTTTTTAATTAAAGGTTTTTATTTTTTTTACACAAAGTGAAGCTACTCAACCCCATAAAAATAAATAGAAATAAAAAGAAAAAGAAGCACAAAAACACCCATAAAAATAGAAAACAAATAAAGCAAAAAAAAAAAAACATTCATAGGGGAATGTTTATGAAGGTGAAAGCAAAATATTATGATTCTGATAACAGTGATAATAATAATTTCACTTCCAACAAGAATGCCATATATTTGTTAGATGGTCCATCTAATTTAGTTTCAGTTTATGTTACCTGCTGCTAGCTAACTAAATTGGGTGGTTGATTGGTTAGTTTTCTCACATTATGTATTGCAGTGATTATTCCCTGTATTTGAGTTTATGTGCACAAGTTAGCTTCCATAGCACTATGTTTCCCATTCCTAATAACTACATAGCTAGCTAGCAATAAGTTCTCTAGTCTTTTATCCTGCACCGATTAATTTGTATGCATGAATGGATGTATGGTCACATCAACAAAAGTGATGCCTTTTATACTTAGAATGTGGCGACTTTATTTTGAGGTATATCCAACCAGTGTCACACCAGATTTGATAACTATAACTGTGTATATTGACATAAATGATAAAATTTAAACCAGCTGCTATGGATCATTTCCCATTTTTTTATGTGATTTACCGTGATGGTTTTCAATGAGAATGGGTCAAACCAGAGGCAAGTATGCCAATAAAGGCTTTTTGTGATGCAACTGTAAGTAGCCAATTTTTACATGTTAGTAGCCAATTTACAGATACCTACCTGCGCTGAATCTGAGCCTGAGTACTCCCAAGTGTACTCTGCTAAAGTGTGAGGGAATTGATGTCACATACAGATATCTAAATATCTTCCACTTAGGCCATGTGTCATTTCGCATTTTAGTTACAATCAACGTAAATGCAACCATGGAAACCAGAGTGCTGTTGAACAAATGCTCACCCATAGAGGAATTTGGGCAGAGTATGAAGTACAGTGAGGTTTTCATTGTGTTTCACAAGAATGAAGTGATTGAATGTGAACTGCAGATAAATTCAATATGCCAACAACAGGTCGGCGTGGAACTCAGTATTGTGGCTTGGCAGCTAAATATAAACCTGTCCATTCAGAGGTTTGTTTACAAAGTTGCCTTGGCAACAACCTTTTTATTCTTAGTTATATATAGAACTGTGTGTGAATACATGTATATTGCATTTTGTGGTCAGCATTTCCCAGACTGAAATATGTTAAACAAGGAGAAGCATAATAACAAGTTCTGCAACCCAGCACAGGATATGGTTGGATATTTAGGTGTAAAAGTGCCTGATTATATGCTTGCATGCTTACTGATATAAAAAAAAGAGGCTACTGATAAAACAACACTGGTCATCACACATAAATAACTCACAATTAAATGTAATATTGCGGTTAAAAATGCGAGAGCAAAATATTTCTCCAATTTGATATCTGATAATAGCCACAAGTCCTTTTCAATACTGTTAATCCATCATCAAAATGCCATTTGGATCCTTCTTGGGAGTTATGTGAAAATAACATGAATAATAGAATAGAATAGAATAAATTTTATTTTCCCACAAGGGAACTTCAGTTGTAGCCCCAGCAACAACAAAAAAGACAGACAGTGGGGCAGACCCACAACACACAAACATATCAAACAAAGACATTCAATATCATCATTGCACTAATCAAACTAATTAAATTAATTAAAGTGTAATAGCCTACAGCCAAACGTCATGATTAAAAATAGCCCCCGCTGTACCGAGATGTCCAGTGTTATCAAGCAGTCCAACATGCAGTGTTGTGGTCTCTGTACAATGTTGAAAACGGAGCACCGAACTGCGTCAGCCTTCCCAGTCGTCGCCTCACTCCTCCCCCGCATTATCTTCTCCTTTTCTCTGGTGGCCTTTTGAAGATTGCCTGCAGTCCTAGATCAGTCCCGAGTCCCAACATCTTCAACCCCGGTGAAGAACGATGGTAAACTTTGTAGCTGCAGATCCAACGGACATTCCCGAGCATATGTTGTGAATGCGTCTCCATGGTGACGACCACAAACAAAATTATCCCGAATATACAATTCGTTAATATTATCAAAACAAGCAGCATGAGTGCCCTGAACAATCTCCAGCCCGCTTCCCCGTCCCACAACAGACACACAGCGCATGAAAAAAACAAAAGACAAAAGCCCGACACAACAAAATACATTCAAATTAACAGACACGAACACGAGAGACAGCTGGACTACATGTTGCCATTACAGCACCACGTGACGTGACATCACTATAATGTCTCATTTGAATGGATCTCTATGGGAATTGGGAGGTGGGACTAGATTCAGCTGTAAATTATGCTGGAACAGTTTGGAATACATGATTGGTAAAATGGCTGTAAGTCATCAAGGGTCTGCGGTATCAAACAAGCCTCTCAAACCATCACTCTGCTGCCAGATATGCAGTAGATACGGATGGATCACTTTAACTCTTTTGCATAGAAGGTCCTGCCGACGGGACCTTTTTGCTCAACTGAGACATTCGTTGCTACTGCAGTCAAACTATTAGTGGAAATCACAAAACTGTGTTTTAACTTTATTGGTAGACGGTTCGTGACGATTTCTGCTGAATACGGAGTTTCTAAGTGTCACTATTTCCCCATAGCAAGTCCATTTAACAAGCAACCCCCCACCTAGTCTATACCTACCCATGTGTGACATAGTGGACAATAGCGTCTGTGTTTGAGTTCATAAATATATTTATTCATTATATAAAATTAGAATAACGTCATAGCAACGAGATAAACCCAACAATAGCCTGATCGTATGCCAGAAAAGCCGTGAAAAGCCCTGCTCACTCAAATGCAAAATAAACTGTGAAAGTACTGTCTCATTCTACCATGTATTCTACTAGCAATATATGCTACTAAATATGAAATTAATATACAGTCCTACCATCGGTTTTACACATCGAGATGTTCCTTTCAAAATTCAGTGGTCATTTACTGTCTGGTACAATTGGTTTGAGAAATATACAACACTTTATACCGCTATTACACTATCTGAAACATCGACGCGTAATACCACCATGCCCTGTAAGCCTGTCTCATTCGTTAGTTCATTCTGGTTTAATTGTCGGCTTTTTTTATCCAATAGAGTACATTATAACCTTAGCAACGGTATATGTCACGTCTTTTTCGGTGCTTTGATGAATTTACTACAGCCCAGCGTAACGGCAGTTTTCATTTTAACGGTCTAGTATTACGCAAGCTCTACAGAATACGCATTACGGAGGGGAGTTTCCCTTTTCCGATATGTAAGTATTTTTGCGTCTAAAATACTGTTGGTCTCGCTGGCTACATATGTACGTTCGTGTTTCCACTCGAGCACTGTCTTTCCAATATGTTTGATAGCCCTATTGTTATTTTCGCATTTTGAGTGCATTTCACATACTGTAGTGCAATCGTCAAATGTATTTTTGATGTAGGCTACCGATGTTCATTGAAGATAGAACATTTGGCAGCATTTTGGAGATGGTGGAATACTATTTTATATTCATGTTATCGTACATAATATAGGCTATGGCGTATATACTTGTCTCTTAGGGCATGACAAATGCTCATTCCAATTTACTGTGCGCTGATATGTGGTAGATTAAGGGAAAAATTTCCTTGGAGTCATTATGAATAGGAAAATAAAAATACAGAAAAATGCAATCCCAGGACAAAAGTATACATACTGTAGAGTACAGGGACAAGTGATGTTTTATTGAGGTACAAGAGTGAATGATTAGGCAACATATTTAGGTGTATGTAACACTGTGATATCAATGTTTTTTTTCATCTTAAGCCATCAGAAGGAGCAAATGTATATGCTTTATAATACAATAATGAATAATTTTATTCATTTTATGACATGTTTTGCATAGGGGTTTTGGACCCATAGATATCTACCCCCCCTATACTGATGAAAATATAGTAATTCCCACTTGAAAATTATGCAAAAGTGAGTTTTATGAGCCAAAACTGTTGATTTGTAGTTAAATATATCATAATTCTTTTTATTTATAGCAGGGCACAATTTATCCATTTGGATAGATTTGGACACACTAATGGACAACAGGGTACACTGCTATATTTTGCATCATAGACCTTTAGTAGTTCTGCATATCATCCTCAGATTTTGCAAAACTTGTGGACATCCCACCCCCCAATTCCAATAGAGATCCATTCAAATGCAGAGACATAGTATCGCTTGTAAGAGTACTAGAAAATAAGATATCAAGAGTCTTTTGATGTTGTTGGGTCACAGACATCAGGAAGTCATGGCATGCAAAGGATATGCGACCAAATATTAAAAATTTAAAGACACAGTCAACGTAGTGTATTTAAACTTCTGACCCACTGGAATTGTGATATAGTGAATTAAAAGTGAAATAATCTGTCTGTAAACAATTGTTGTGTATGTAAACTTCCGATTTCAACTGCAGGCTCCAACTTGTTCAAAATTCAGCAGCAAGAGTTTTATCTAAGAGCAGTAAAAGGACTCACATCTCCCCAATCCTTGCCACACTCCACTGGCTTCCTGTCATTTTTAGAATAGATTTAAAAATTTTACTAATCACTTTTAAAGCTCTGCACGGCTTGGCCCCTGCCTATATTTCAGAGCTTTTAGTACCCTATAGTTCTGGGACAGTGCTGAGATCCTCACAGAGAGATCTCCTTACTGTTCCGTGTTCCAGGTTAAAATCAAAAGGTGATAGATCCTTCTCTGTGAGAGCTCCCAAGCTCTGGAATTCACTCCCTGTTAACATTAGAAAGGCAGTCGGTTTATAGTTTTAAGTCTCTTTTAAGAACATATTTTTTTAGATCAGCCTTTTGTTGAATGATTTTAAATTTCTGTTTTGACTGGTCTTATTTTACTGTGTATTTTATAGAATTTATTATTGTTTTGATTTTATCTATGTTCTGCTGGTCTAAAGTTACATGTTACTTTGTGTATTTTATCCTGTTTTTATTGTTCTGAAAAGTGCTATATAAATAAAGTTATTATTATATTAATTGCTGATCTCATTGGATCAAATTGAAATTTATTTGAGCATTATGGTGTCCCAGTATTAATTTATAAAACTTGAAATAATCTTTAAGTTCACTACCTTTAAAAACATAGCTCAAACTATTGTCTGAACGTAGTTCTATTTTAGTCATTCTTGTTTTAAACTTAGTATTTTTGACTTCTGACAGTGTTTCACTGCATGGTTCCAAACCATTGTCTTTTTTTTACACTGTACAAAAGATATCAGAGTATATTATATGCAAATAATTTGACAAATACATCCATGACCTCAATTCAAGTTACTTAATAATACAAAATGAATGTGAAAATGAATATAAATATATTTTGATGTCAATGATCCATTTCCCCATACATTGTATGTTCATTGATCTCTATGGGAACCCTACTGACAAGTCTGTGATAAAATCACAAAACACAATCCTGGTTGCAGTATCTTTCAATGTTGTGCTATGTTTAACAAACATGAAACCATGCTTGTGTCCCTTGGTTGGAAACCCCTTAGAGTATAGGTAAATACATAAATCAGTTTCTCTGAAAAGTTGTAGCTCTACTTGTAAATATTTGTGTGTGATGCCTACTGAAACTTAAACAACACTAGTTATCACTTTGCCTCTAAGCTTTTGCATCAAAAAAGATTCAGCTCTTTTTGTAAGAGTCACAGAATATATTTTTTCAAACAGTTAACTGGCATAATCTTCATTGTTAATTTGGCAATTGTTTGTGCTGTACATTGTTTTAAAATAAAAACATTTTTAAATGGCCAAATGTCCAATATCTTTTTCCATGTAGAAAATGATCACACTAAATTAGCATTGTGCATAAATTGCGCGAAGCAAGTTCTGTCAGGAAACAGACCAGCAGTCGGTCTCAGCAAACACATGTTCTCATACTCAACCAATCACATGCACACATGACTAATTGAGCTTATAATAATGCTACTAATTGTACCTCTTCAAAGCTCAAGTCAGATTGACAAGAGAAACAGCCAATAAGAAATTTCAGATGCTAGATGCTGTCAATCAACTTTGTTGGATGCAAGGTAAGCCAGAAGTTAAAGGGTAACAAAGCACTAAAACCACTTATTTTAGATGAGAACTGATACATTTGGTTTTTTCTAAGTGTTACTGATTGATCCTAGTCCAAATCTTGACATTTTACTGCAGTCAGTGCAAAACAGCATAAACCCAAAGGATCTGGCTCAAAAGTGTCTCTAGTGGTAAAACGTTAGGAACTGCACGTCCAGTTTGTCATTAGCCAGAAACTTCATCCAGCTGGCGTATTCCTCCCGGTGACAAAATTGAAACCTGTACAGCTACGTCCTGAAGTTTTGGAGCGAGGGCGGGCTGAATCTCAGCGGTTCATCTCACCGTTTTCTATATAGTTCAGTGGTTGGACGGAGAGGAGATAGGAGAGAGAGCACGCGAGCGATATATATATATAGCTAGCTTACAGTTTCGTTTTTTAAAAATATTCTAGTAAACTATAGTAACCATTTTTTTGTATATTTCTTATAGTTAGCTTCATAGTCCCTTGTTTTTTGATAGTTCGTTTTTCAGTCTAGCTTAGCAAGTAGCTAGCTAGTTTATTTTAAGAATATATACTTTATTAAAAATAAATATATAAAGCATAGTTGAGCCAGGAGTTGTATTGTATGCATGCTACATGTTTACCTTTTGCCTGCAACATCCCTACAACAACAGACATTCTCTCTTTGAGAGAGTTCAGTGCAGTGACCACATGTGCACCTGTTGAAATGGAAACCGATATTGTTGATATCTTGCAGGTAACGTTAGTGTGATTGCTTCCAGCCTGTGTAAAATGAGTAGCCTACATGACATGGATAACTATTTGTACAGCGTGTGATTTGTTGTTTGCTGGCCGCATCATTATAAGCCCAAACGAGGCTATGCGTGCAGCCGCCTACCACTCCAAAACATTGCCCATCCTCTCATTCTCCACCATTGCATCTGCCTCGGCTACTTGGGGCTCGGCAGCAGCTGGAGTTAGCGTGTTTGTTTGTGTGTGTATGAGTGAGATAGGTAGCGAGAGAGAGTGGAACAAAGCAGCCGCTGCGAGTGCTGTCCAGAGTAGAAATTAGTTTTTGGCTACTCGTGAAAAAAATAGCTGGGGCATGGTTTGATACCTGGAGCTCAGCCACTATATTATTACCTTATCACGTCCAGATTTTGGCATTTTTCGAATTTAAAAAGGAAGCGGGGTCTAGTGAAACTAGCGTGTTTTGTTACCCTTTAATGGGGACATGTGACAAGTAAAGAATGATTGAGTCATGTGATAGAGTAACGCACCACACTAGAAACATCTGCTGATATCATTTTAATTTTAGTGGTTAGGTTGATTGCTCCTCTTTAAGTGTAGCAAAAAAAATTGATCCACATGTTCAGTACCATTGTTCTCCTGAGTGGTGGCCAAGAGGCTAAGGGTCAATAGCAAGTGGAGGAGCTGAAGTTAATTTTTCCTTTTTATTGCTATCATACCATAAAACTAAGCTTAGCTTTTAAGTATGCATTTTAGCACACTTGAGGCATGAGATGATAAAATGAAATTATGTACCAAGCCTCAGCAATGCTGTAAAGAAGATGGAAATTCAGGGATGCCTTACATGCAGTATCTGCAGTTATGCACACCTCATTACGTCAATGAGGAGATAAGTGACTTAGACATCTTTCAATATGCTCGCTGCAATTTGTGGGAGTTTTTAATCCTGTTTGTCTCAGTTTACATCTGTTTGATGCCAAGCCGATAATGACATTGTGCAGTGTCATTTTGCACACAATGTTGTGTCCAGATTTTGGTTTTGGGACAATGAATATCTCCTACTTATCTCCAAATTTAATGCTTCTGGTAGTAGAACACCAGCAGTGAGGCTTTTTGAAACCAGGCAGGGGCAGCTATTTGGCTGCTAGTAAAATTTAAATCAAACTATTTTAATTCAGTCTCACCTGCTAAAGTAAGCACACTTCCTGAAATAAATAATTTACAGGTTTGACACCATGACTGACACAATAATGGGAAGTCACATTGTGACTCCACAGTTTACAAGATTACATTGGAAGATATTTGTCATTTCAGTTGAAGTAAAGGAATTGTGACCTGTAAATGTTATGAATAGTGTGCTACAAAACTGTGTGAACTTGTTCTCTAAAAATATTTACAAAAACCACCCCAAAGAATAAGTAAAGCATGCATTATCTTACCTAATGACTTGTTATTAATTACAGTCCCTAATTTAAATTAGACTGATTTAGATGCTCAGTAAAATAAACCATTTAAAAATATTATTTGTTATTGGTGAAATCATTGTATGTGCTTGCAGTGCTGTACAGTATCTTCGAAAGGGAGTGAGATTTCCAAAGCATAATAATGAAACTGTTTTCCTTTTTAAATTACCCTGATGCTTAGTGTGATTGAAGGAAGGAAAACTGGATCGCTCAATTACTCAAAGAAAATAAATGATAAATGAATATTTCCATACCTCTATGTTCAGTACAAAGTGTGCACAAAGTTCTCAAAAGCATCTCATAAGCTCAGAACTGGGATAGGAAGTGTACTGAAATCCTATCGGACATTTAAGGTAAATATCAAACATCCAAGATTAAAATGTGAAAAAAAAGTGTATTGGGCTTCTATTTTTGCCTATTTCTTTGTATTTGGAATTTAAACGACCAAAGCGAGATTAGTAGAAAATAAACACCCTACCTCTCCATGAAGAGGAATGTAACGAGGCGAACAGGAACAGAGAGCTAACGTTCCAAGGCTACTTTCAGAGTTTATGATCCAGGACATGTATATATATTACCGATTTTACTTATGTAGCTCTCAGCAAAATAAAAATAAAAAACAATTTAAAAGATTTTTTTCCCAAAGTTTCCTTTGTGGCACTTTATTTTGACTTAGATTTTTTAAGTTTGTATTGTAAATGGTATACCTGTCTTGTTTCATTTAAGCCATTTAGCAAGTTTATGTGATGCTCACACCTGGAGTTATAAAGCCTTAAACAGAGCACCCCCTAAATAGGTGAAATTTGCCATCTGCGCCAAGGGGTTAAAATGGCATAAAAAATCTACTAATTTTCCTATAGAACTCTATGGGGAAAAAAGTCAGGAGAAGAAACTCCTAAAGTGATCCATCCATATCTACTCCATATCTGGCTGTAGAGTGATGGTTTGGGGCTTGTTTGATACCTTAGACCCTTGATGACTTACAGCCATTTCGCCAGTCATGTGTTCCATACTGTACCAGCATAATTTACAGCTGAATCTAGTCTCACCCCGCAATTCCCATAGAGATCCATTCAAATGCAGAGAAGTTATAGTATCGCTTGTAACAGTACCTGAAAATAAGATATCGAGTCTTTTGATGTTGATGGGTCACAGACTTCAGGAAGTAACAGCATGCAAATATATGCGACCAAATATGAAATATGATACTTTAAAAATACATTAAAGCAAAGGGTATGAATACTTATGCACATGAGAGATTTCAGTTTTTGATTTTTAATACATTTGCAAAAAGTTCTAAAAACATGTTTTCACTTTGTCATTATGGGTTATTGAGTGTAGATTGATGGGCAAAAATGGCAATTTTATCCATTTAAAATGAAATCTACAACACAATAAAGTGTGCAAAAAGTGAAGGGGGTTGAATAATTTTGAGTGCAACTGTACACCTCTGTGACTTAAATAGGTATGTTTTGTGCCATTTTGTATAATTTTTTTTAATGATCTCTTTATTCAGCTCAAAGTGCATCAGAATGATTTGTTTACTTGTTGAAAAGCCCCCGGACCCCCCTGCCAGTGTAGAGTCCCCCCAGTAAATTTTTCCAGCACTGACCACAATTAACTGGAATATATCGCAGCTACAGGAACAGTTGGTGGGGTTTTACGCATGGGGTTTACAGAAGGTGTACTAGCGTTATAAATGGGTGTGTATTTCTCAAACAGATTGTCTAAGACAATAAATAAAGGGGCATCTATGCATAAAACCAATGGTAGGATTGCATGTTTATTTAATATTTAGTCACAGATATTGATAGTATTTTATTTTGATATTGATCAAGCAGGGCTTTTCACGGCTGAATTGGCGTACGTTCAGGCTATAGAGCTCGGAACGCACTTGGGTGGTTGCTATGGCAACCGCACCAGCCGCCATGTTGGGAGTACGTTATAGCGTTAGCCAAGTATAGTCTATATAATGTAGGCTATTACTAGAAAAGAAAGTGTAACTTTAGCTAACTAAAAAACACGCAAAATGAAAAAAAAAATGAAAAAGGAAGAGCGACAGATAAAATACCATATATAGAAAAATTGCTGGTTGATGCCAAAAAACGTTATATAGAAAAAATAAGCACAATCAACAGTGTCGATCCATATGAACTGCCGGCTAAGCACTGGACTAGGGATCCGCATTTCCTGCCTCCACTCACCTCCCTTGACATAGTGAACAATCTCGTTTATGGCCTGAGTGCCTCCACTGTGCAGGAATTTAAGAACTATAAGTCATTGGAAGCGCACAAACAGTTCACCAATGGCTGGGTCCAAGAGCTATCAATAAGTCGGCCAACTGTGACAACACAGTTGTTTCAGCGAAAGTTGCTTTTCTTTACTTTGCTGTCGTAACGTTACTTTACTCAACTATTGACGCATACCAACAATAGGTGTCAACCCATACAGTTTTCCCGTATAAAACGCGGTTTTTCAATGGTATACGGGCGTTTAAAGTTATTTTTCCCCAAACGTTTTCCAGCATAATTAATTCAATCGCAGCAATCACATTTTCTTTCTCCTTTTCTTTAGGGTCAGTCATGTGGGGTGTCTCTGTGACTGTTCAACTGTTTTTAAAATGAGCACCTTGCTGAATTTGTAGCCTATGTAGCTACACAGTCATTATTATGTGAGAAGCTAAATAGCCTACAAGAACATAACCTATTAAATAAACTTGAATCAGACAAATAACTGGTGGCTAGTGATTTTAATATAGGAATAGATAGATAATGTTCTATATGGTTTTTGGTGAATTTATACAGTTTTGTCCTATGCAAGTTGTCCTATGCATCACGTTTCCGGTGTCTGTGTAGCCTACTTAACGTAGCCTACTACTGCAGTAGATGAGTAGCTGTTGGACCCAGCCGTTCGTGAACTGTTTGTGCACTTCCGAGGTACCGCCCCCTGCGTCCAAAAGCATGTTTTACACGCAATATGGCTGATTTACCTGAAAATGTTGTAGCGATCCGTCAGAATTAATACACACACAGATAACGTTACAGATCTGCAAATAAACGGTTTATTTAACGCGTTTGTTTACTAAAGAAACCCGCTCTTTTTAAGATAAACGGGAAGAAGATTAGTAAATTACTTGATTCAGACACGGGTCCAGAGGGAGAGTATACTCCCAACATGGCGGCTGGTCTAGAATGCAACGCTTGTGACGTCAGCTTTCCGAGCTCGATTGCTGGCTTTATCTTGCTGCTATGACATAATACTAATTTTTGGTGTTGAAAAAATATTTTTATGAACTCACAGATAGATGCTATTGTCCACTGTGTCACTAGGGCGTCTAGGTTATAAAGGGCAAAATTATGTTTTTCTAAATATTTGCTGATTTTTCCGACTGCATTTTCTGTTATTTTGAAAACCACATTCCCCCATCTCCTCATATTTAAACATATTTAAATAATATGACAAAATTCTAAAATATTTTACACAGAAAGGCTCTTTCAGTTGCCATAGCAAAGAGGACTGCTGCTGAAATACATGCACTTTTGCACTCAATGCAGTCATCACAGGTCAATCGTACAAAGCAAGCTAGCGCTTGGAATGGGATATCTCTCACAGTCCAGGAATTGCCTCAGTCCTGGTGAGTTTATGCACCAAAAAACACCTGCAAGTTGCAGTTATACATTTTTCCAGATGAGTATGAAAAATGTCTACCAATAAGTGCATCCCTCTCCCATTATATTGGTTAAAAAAAATTATTGGTTAAAAAACACTGGTTTACATGCAGTAAATGGCAGTGTCATAGAAACTTCCTGATTACATTTTGAAATGCCCAAACAAAACCCCACACATTTCCTACCCAAAGGTCAAGTATGCAATTTCCACCCATGATTTAGTGATCACAGAAAAACAATGGACCTAATATTGTTAAACCTCGAGGCTTTCTGTGCTTCATCATTTTATATAACAAACCAAGAATGAAGGTGGGCGTGTTATGTCATTTTTCATTTTTTCCTATATGCTAGCCGGAGTACGACAGCCAGCCTTTTAAAAATGTTCCTGTTTTGTTTACTAATTTATTCTTGTCTTTCAATCCTTTGTTTTTCATAGAACATCCAGATGTGGGTGTATTTTAAGTAGATTAATTTTCAGAGGAAACTTGTGGAATTTAGGGAGGGTCATGTGAGCTCACTCTCATCAGGCAGAAGGATGTCTCTGTAATTACAGCCTGTTCCTCCTGATTTTCTGAGCTCCTGTGTCGTGTATTTAAAGAGATGAAGGAGGAAAATGAGAGCCGTTCCCATCATAACCTCAGTTGATTGCAGATGATAATTACCGCATCGCCACTTCCCTCTCGACGGGAGGGCAACCTTAAAAAAAAAAACACCTGTCATATGAAACCACATCCACTGCCGGGGCTGTCAAGAACATTTTATCTCTGGAGTATCCTTCCTTATTTCTCTCTTTATTCACTTTCTCTGACTATGTAGCAATTGGCGCTGTGTGACTAGCCAATGTGAAATATTAAGTTTTACGGTTGCGGATTTTATAAGCACCGTCATTACGGTTTCTTTAATTTCATTATACTTTGCTCTGAATACATCTGCACAGTGAGCATATAGCAAGTGAAGCCAGCTATTAACTGAGCCTCCTGTCTGGTTTCACCTCTATCCCTCTCTTAATTCTGCCATGTCTGCCTCTCTTCAGAAGGCAGGCCTCGGGCTAGGGAACTCACAGGTAGCGAAACATGGGAGTGAATTACATTCCTGGTTTTGAACACAACCGCGTATAACAAGAGCTGCAGCTCCTAGATGAATAAACCTCAGTACCATCTCCGCACTTCTCATCAGCACTCCCTTTCTGCGGCCACGGCTAGCATCGAGCCTTATCATTTATCCTCTGCTCTGTGACATCAGAGAAACAGCGCTGAGCCAATTGCTCTGTTCCCTGCAGTCAAAAGATCTACAAGGATGCCAATTATGCTCTTGTGTGAAGCTGTACTTACAGCCCCTCGACAGGCTTCTTTTTTATTAGGCCAAGAACCGCACTTTCGACAAAACTGCCCCATAGTCTTTCTGGATGTTGTGATGGGGTGAGAGCTGCGGTATGCAGAGGGAAGATCATACAGTTGCACAATCATGGCAAATAGACAGCTCTCTGGGCAGTCTGCCCTGCAGAATAAAAACGTATAAACACAGCGCCTGGTGGTCATTTTAAAGGCAGCCATATAGTCAGATCTCCTGAAACCTGTACTGCAGGTATTCTTTCTTGGAGAAGTCTTCAACACCCTCCCACCCTGCCAAGATTCCCTGAACTTGTAACATGAAATGCTCTTCAAAATGTGTTTCTATTCATTTTGTAGAAAAATCCATCTGTTTTTATGAAACAGTTGTGCAAAACAGGCTATTGTATTTCCACAGACAAAAGAAGGAATATGTTAAACAGGCCTATACAAAATAATCCCCTTGTCTTTCTTTCTTTTATTTTTTACAATAAGGGTTATTTTATTAAACTAAATGTTATTTAAATTTACAATGGAAGAAAATGTTCAATGGAAAAACCCTGGATGTGCTGGATGCTGCCCAGGCAGATTTTACATTATTTGTCCTCTTAGGTGTAAAGACATTAATAAGTCAAAATGAACTTTGAGGGAGTTGAAAATAGTTTTTTCCTTGCTCATTGGACCTATAATAAGAACTTTTTCCAGACTTTTTGGTTCCCTTTGCTGTAATATGGTTGACTACAGTAGATCATAGACAGAAAAAAACAGGAAGCATTAAGCTCAGATAAGGTTAATACATTGATCCAACAAGGAATCATGCATCTGTAAATGATACAGATGGCAAGTAAAATATGGTGTAAATTTTTAACAGTTAATGGGGTTTGATAACTTCAATAGCAAAAGAGAACATTAAAAACTAGTAGCAAAATATTTTAGTAATCGCATACTATATTGTTGCAAGCTAGATATAGCTGAAGTTGCCATAACTTAATGTAACCAGAACAGTATGGGTTATGTATACAATTGTGCTGTTGTTTTCTGAAGCTATTACAGAAGAGGAAAAATACTGGCATCCCAGGTGGACATCCAGCTAAAACACTAGTTGTTGCAGTGACATGTTCCATGGTCTAGAGTATAGATTTTTACCATTGGTACTTTTTCTACCGTTTTACCACTAGGCACCAAAAGGAAAGTATCATTTGATGTCTGGATATAGTGGAAGAATATAGTTATAGTCATATTTATTCATCATATAAAATTAGAATTTCATCATAGGAACAAGGTAAACCCAACAATAGCTTGATCGTATGCCAAAAACGCTGTGAAAAGCCCTGCTCACTCAAATGCAAAATAAACGTGAAATTATTGTCTCATTGTACCACGTATTCCACAATGAATATCCGCTACTAAATATGAAATAAATATATGTGAAAATATGATACTGGGACACATAAACGTGACATAGACACCAAAAAAAGTTATTGTTGCAAAAACCAATGCAAACACATTTATTTACAAGTTTGACAACTCTCTGACTAGTCTTTTCAGGTCATATAAAATATACCACAGTAGTGTTAACGTAGCCTATGTAACATGGTGTCTCAATGCAAAAGTATTTATTAACTTATTTTTTCTAATTCATTAAAGTGTAGATACATACCCCATCCGAGGCGGTCCACAATGAAACTGGACTTTGAAGCTCTAATCTATTTTTGGCTGTGTAATACCCGGTTGATTAGAGGACACCGTTACGTACGTAATCAATGCAAGAAAATATTAATTTTCTAAATTAAAAAATAAAAATAAAATCCTACCTTTCAATATGTGGACACGATTATAACACGATGGCTGTGTAAATGCTTTGATTTGGACGATTTTGATAAACTGGTGCGAGGTAAAACGTGAACGGCTTAGGTACGTAACCGCGTGAGGAAGCTTGGACACGCAAGGTTATCAGGCTCCTGTAGCGTCGGCAGCAAATGAAACAAAGCAATTCTTAGTAGTTTCGTACCAGACAGTAATGCTCTTTTTTTTTTTAGGTTGACCAAACCACTAGCCATGAAACACGTGGGTAAACGATTCATGCTTATGTACGTAATGATTGGGACACGGAAAGAAAGTCAGCACTATATATTCCCCTTGTTTTAAAGTATCATGGAGTGTATGAATTTGGGCACATATATTTTTTTACTTGGCTTATTCATGACAGAAACAAACAAAGATCGATCCGATATATATTTATTTTTCATGATTGCCGACGGCATCTTGTGTACGTAACTCTCAGGACACAATGAATTACGTACATGAGCCTGATTAATTTTGCTCTCCCATATGAATACGAGCGACAACTTTCACTAAGCAAAGTGGGGTTTGGAATGGCATATCAAACGTCTTCAAAAATATTTGGTTGAAAGAAATGTAGGCCATTAGGATAGGTATATACACTACTCACAAAAAGTTAGGGATATTTGGCTTTCGGGTGAAATTTATGGAAAATGTAAGTTCACGCTACAGTGATATTATACGTATCATGAAAGTAGGGCATTTAAGTAGAAGCATGCAATGGTGATTTCCTCATCTCAAACAATTTATTGAAACAAAAGCCAACAACAGTGGTGGGTATACCACAACAAAAATGTCAATGTCTCAATAACTTGTCATGTGCCCTTGAGCATCAATTACAGCTTGACAACGACGTCTCATGCTGTTCACAAGTGGACTTATTGTCTGCTGAGGCATGGCATCCCACTCTTCTTGAAGGGCGGCCCTCAGGTCATTGAGGTTCTGGGGTACAGAGTTACGAGCCTCTACACGGTGAGTCAGCTGATCCCATAGGTTTTCTATGGGATTCAGGTCTGGAGAAAGTGCAGGCCACTCCATTTGAGGTACCCCAGTCTCCAGCAGCCTTTCCCTAATGATGCGACCTCGATGAGCTGGAGCATTGTCGTCCATGAAGATGAAATTAGGCCTGTGTTGTTCATGCAGGGGCACAATGACTGGATTAATGATGTTATTCAGGTAGTATGGACTTGTCACTGTACCATTCACAAAGTGTAGGGCAGTTCTGTATTGACTAGACACACCTGCCCACACTGTAACACCGCCACCACCAAAGGGTCGTCTGGTGACAACAGTGGCTGATGCATAGCGCTCTCCTTGACGTCTCCAACATCGTTGGCGGCCATCATTTCTGCTCAACGTGAATCGACTTTCATCAGAGAACAGCACTGAGGCCCACTGGTCCCTCGTCCAGCGTAAATGCTCCCTGGCCCATGCAAGACGATGACGCCTGTGCCTGGTGGTGTGGTCAGGTACCCTTGCAGGTCGTCTAGCACGCAGACCACGCTGATGTAAACGGTTTCGAATGGTCTGACGTGACACTTGGGTGCCTCTCACCTCCCTTAAATGTGCCTGGAGTTGAGTGGCATTCATCATCCGGTTCCACAGGGCACTGTTCACAATGAAGCGGTCATCAGTGTGGGATGTGGCCAAAGGACGTCCACTTCTATGCCTTTCTGTGACTCTTCCAGTCTCTCTGTATCTCTGTTGCAACCTGCTGATGACACTCTGTGACATTCTAAGCTCAGTGGCCACTTCCCTCTGAGAACATCCTGTTTGAAGCCTCGCAATGGCGAGGTACTGTTGATCAATTGTTAGGTGTCGTCTTGGTCTCATGATGTCAAAATGTGAACAGCATGATGAAGAGGACTGTTTACATACCAATTCTAATTGAACCAGGAAATTTATTGGTCGATTCATGGATCAAACACCTGTTGTGAATTTTGCCGTTCAGCTCCTTGTTAGAGAACAGCAAGTTGTGCAAAAAGTACTGAAACATTGAATAGTTGGACATGTGCATTCAAAAGTTTAGAGAAGGTCAAATTAATTTCACCTGTAAAGGTTATAGTGCATTTTAGGTTCATCCTGAAATTTCACCCGAAAGCCGAATATCCCTAACTTTTTGTGAGTAGTGTATTTCCACATCAATTATGACAGTGTAAAAAATTTCACATTTTCGTGTCCTATTAATGGGTAAAAATCGAAAACAAAGTTTAAATTTACAACAGTTCAAGAAAGTGTGGCCCATGAGTTTATGTTATGTATTACATGGCTATATGAAGTACCACATACAAGTAAAACTTTCCCATAAAGTAAACACAAGACACTTTGGTAAACAAATGAAAATCACTTTAAAAAATCTCTCCAGTATCATATTTTTACCCATATACAATCCTACCATGTTCCTTTCAAAATTCAGTGGTCATTTATTATGAATTTATATTTATTTAATAAATTCATTGGTACAATCCGTTTGAGAAATATACAACACTTTATACCACTATTACACTATCTGAAACGTCGACTCGTAATACCCCCCATGCCCTGCAAGCCCGTCTCATTCATTACAGTTAATTCTGGTTTAATTGTCGGCTCTTTTATCCAATAGAGTACATTATAACCTTAGCAGTGGTTTATGCAACGTCTTATTTTGTGCTTTGAAAAATCTACTGCAGGCCAGCGTAATGGCATAACGGCAGATGGGAGTATTCCCTTTCCCGATATGTAAGTATTTTTGAGTCTAAAATGCTGTTGGTCTCGCTGGCTACATATGTACGTTCGTGTTTCCACTCGAGCACTGTCTTTCCTATATGTTTGATAGGCCTATTGTTATTTTCGCATTTTGAGTGCATTTCAAATACTGTAGTGCAATCGTTAAATTTATTTTTGATGTAGGCTATCGATGTTCATTGAAGATAGAACATTTGGCAGCATATTGCAGATTTTATTTTATTTTCATGTTATCGTACATAATATAAGCTATGGCATATATACTTGTCACTTAGGGCATGGCAAATGCTCATTCCAATTTACTGTGTGCTGATATGTGGTAGATTAATGTAAAATGTTTTACATTATGAGTCATTATGAATAGGAACATTAAAATAAAAAATAAAAAAACTACAGAAAAATGCAATCCCAGGGCAGAAGTATACATACTTTAGAGTACAGGGAAAAGTGATGTTTTATTGAGGTACAAGAGTGAATGATTAGGCAACATATTTAGGTGTATGTAACACTGTGATATAAATGTTTTATCTTAAGCCATCAGGAGCAAATGTATATGCTTTATAATGGACAAAACTAATTTTATTCATTTTATGACATGTTTTATCTATACTGATGACAATATTCCCACTTGAAAGTGTAAAAAGTGAGTTTTATGAGCCAAAACTGTTCATTTGTAGTTAAATATATCATAATTAGAGCAGTGGACAATTTAGCCATTTGGATAGATTTGGAGACACTAATGGACAACAGGGTACACTGCCTATATTTTGCATCATAGACCTTTAGTAGTTCTGCATATCATCCTCAGATGTTGCAGACTTGTGGACAAGGAGTTTATGATCCAGGAAATGTATATATATTACAGGTTTCACTTATGTAGCTCTCAGTATTTTGTTGCAAACTAACGAAAAACTTTTTGCATTTTTCCAAAGTTTCTTTGCATTAGTGCCACTTTATTTTGACTTAAATTATGAAAATAAACAAATCTAAGATTGTATTGTAAATGGTACACCTATCTTGTTTCATTTAAGCCATTTACCAAGTTTATGTGATGCTCACACCTGGAGTTATTAAGCCTTAAACAGTGCACCCGCTAAACAGGTGAGAAGGGGTTAGGGAAATATTCTAATCATGGAACCAAGCTGTTAATTGGTAATAGTGTGTTGTATTTTGTGTATCACAGTAGAGGTATCAAAATTAACTAAATAAAGTGTGTCCATTGGTTTGTTTTTCATAATTCTTTTGCATCATAATATTTAAAAAAAAAACAATGGATCAGGTGCAGATTCCATATAAGCAATGTTTTTGGCCCAGTTTGAGAGTTTGTTTCTTACACAGAATCGTTATTTTATTTCCATGACCACTGAGATCAATGTCATGAAATGAGAAGTCAGGAGATTTTATCAGGGCGTAAGATACAGTAATGCTTAGTAAACTCTCCAAAAAGCCCTATGTGTGCTGTGTAGTAATACCTGTGATTACCCTTGAATCCTGAATTGGGTCCTGCATTAATATGTGATATCAGGCCTTTTCCAACTCCTGACTCACTGCAGATAGAACAGATGGCAGCACTAGAAGGAAATAAGTCCCTCAGCGAAAGTGATATTGCTTCAGTATTGTTTTCAGGGATCAAAGTTTTGCTCAGCATCTGCTGGGGCTTTGCCGTTGCAGTTCTGGTGTTATGTCAGTATGCGCTGCATGAAACCTATCTGCTCCTTCGTATTTTTCTTCAGTTTTCTGGATCGGTGCTTGTGAGCACAGTTTATGTGAAAAAGAACAGATGTCTGTAGGGGGCAGGTTTTAGTTTTCATTTACAGGTTTTATCTTCAAGCTTTTCAGTGAGCTCAAAAAGCAACTACTATAAGTTTTTGGTTTGGTGGCTGTTTTCCTGTCTGTATTTGCACTGATTAGTCGGAATATCTTGTATAACATGTATATTTATACATAGCACTTGAGTTTTTCTATATCCCTACCTCATTCCTCCTTTGTATCTGTTTTTCTTTGACCCCCACGCCCTATATGAAAAGGTGGAAAACAGGCTGGATTAGGCTGAATATTTATCATTGGGTGGGTTCCAGCTGGAATCAATCATAGTCAATCAACTGACCTCTTTTCAATCCCTTTAAAGCCAAATGCAGACAGCATGCTTGTGATGTCGCACGACAGTGCAACACAAACCTTTCGAAGTCTGCAAAACGATCTCTTTGTGCTGACACAAAATCACGCAGAGACTATGTCCGCTTTTTGAAGCTGCAAACTTGTCATTTGGAATCGAGTAAGAATATTAATCCAGAAATTAGCCATAAATGCAGTTTCCAGTTTTTCTAATTTTACACAGT
Organism: Synaphobranchus kaupii; assembly: GCA_029718625.1. Classification (NCBI taxonomy): domain Eukaryota; kingdom Metazoa; phylum Chordata; class Actinopteri; order Anguilliformes; family Synaphobranchidae; genus Synaphobranchus; species Synaphobranchus kaupii. The sequence goes on along the minus strand of CM056383.1, from coordinate 44,935,750 downwards.
GTGCTGGCTTCACTTCGGGTGTCTCTTTTCTCATTTTCATTTGCAGATATGCTCTCTAAGGCCTCCCTTATTTTACAGTAGTTTTGCCAAAGAGCTTTAGTGGAGTCAGCTCGGCAGCTCCACCGAGTTTTTGATAGTGACTTTAATGTTAAGTCTATATGGATATCAGAGTTACGAATAACTTGCCCCCACCTATGTGTAGATGCAGAGCTGAATGTGTACAAGGATTGCAGTAAATCAAAATACTTTCCCACCTCTGGACTGCTGGCCTCTATGCTGTTTACACCTACTAAGTTTAGAGAATGGGCAGCACAAGGCACATAATGGATTAATGGGTTTCTTTGCTTCAAGTGCGCCTGCAGTCCGTTGTACCGCCCCGACATGTTGCTGGCATTATCAAATGGTTGGCCTCTACAATTAGATAAGTCCAGTCCAAGGCTGTCCACCATGGTAACCACACTGTCAGGATCCTGTACCTGTTCTGTCTGTTTATTCTGTGTATATGTTTCCTGATTTCTTTTGCTTATTTCCCTGATCTTTGTTTTATTGTGTTTATTATTTTCCTGACTTTGTGTATTGTGTTTAGTATGTTACCATCACTATAGTTTCCTTGTCATTCCGCGTTCCACGTTTTCCAAGATTCCACTCCCTGTCTTTGTCATTGCACTATTCGGGAACATTCAGGTTTTCCTCTGTATTATCTTGTTTTCTTCCTTCTGGCTTTCTTGATATTTGTATATAATACTAATGTACTAATCGTACTAACTGCTAGATTAGATTTAATACTAACCTGCTAACAAACTAACGTGTATATAATACTAACCAGCTAACCTACTAACATTAGGGTTTTAGAGTTTGCTACTAACATTACTAATTACTAATTCATCTTGAGCTTCTACCTGCAGCTGTCATTTCCCTCCTCGTTATCCTATCCCTGTATCTATCTGTGATTTTGCATTCTCTGCACGTGTGTCCACTTTTGCCTGTAGATTCTGTTTTGTTTGCCTTTGGTGTTTTTCTGGTTTTGACCTTTTATTGTTTTGTGACTTTGATTCTGCCTGCCGATTTTTGTACCTCTGCCTATCTGATTTCCTGGTTTCTGATTTTTGGACTGTTCGACTATTCTCCTGCTTTTTGATTTGGCACTTTCTCAGCATCTGATTACCTGGCTTCTGACCACGGACTGAATAAACCATTCTTTTGCCTTATCCTGGTCTGTGATTGGGTCCCTGTCCTGAACAGAACATAACACACACAATGTGCCAAACTCCTGTATGGCTCTGAATTGGCTCAAAAGCCAGAAAACATTCCACTGTCTTACCTTGCTTGTTAACAAATCTAAAGATAAATGTTAACTGATCTACATGAGATAGGTCGGGAGTTGAATCTACAATGACAGAGAAATATTTTGCATCACAAAGCTCTTCAGCAATTACTTGCCTGGTTTTTTTCTTCCATTAACTCAATTAACTCTTCACATGTTGTTGACGATAAGTACGAGATGCTCCCTCTACCTTTCTGACCGTATGTTTTAATGTGTTCTGCCAGAAACGGATCAAATTGGGATATTAACTCTAAAATACCCAAATAGTTTCCATTGTGTGGCGATTCCAGGAGCTCATCATTTCCTCTAAATGCCAGTCCTCTTTCTCCTAAAAACCTGATCACTGCCACAACACGTCGTAGAACATCCCTCCAATATTGCCTCACATCCAAAGTTTGCTTTATTAGGGCTAAATCAATTGCCCCAGTGCCACTCAACCTCTGTATCAGTATTAGCATATTGGACATATGGTCTGGGCTCCTCTCATGTTCAGAAATGCGGTGCAAATGTTTCCAGTCGCAAAAACCGTCCACAAATGCATAATTTTTTTGTCCCAAAAAGTTTGCAGGCGAAGCAGAATACATGTCCAGTTGATGGTGAATATAACAGCCATTCTCGTGGTGCTAGTTGTCCATTTGGCAATCGACTGCACAACATGTCATTTGTTAATGAACGAAATAGAGGGTATTTGTTGTACCAAAGCGGCATCTTTAGCTTCTTTTTCTTTTTTCAGTTTACGCTTTTCCGACCCGCTAAGCACGCATTTCTCCATGTTGACCGTGAAATTGACATTTGACCTATAGCCTACGTCATTACGACATTACGTGATTTATTCGGCTAATTTACAAAACATTCAATTTTATAATCATACTACATTTTCAAAATCACATTTACTCCAATACTAAAAAGAAATACTTTACACATTTAAAAAAAAGATAAATCTTAAGGCCAAGGGCCCCCATTGGCTCCAGGGCCCTGGGCACGTGCCCACTTTGCCCATGTGGTAATCCGTCATTGGTGAGAGAGTCTCCCCAGCTAAAGGCACTGAATTTATGTACATGTACGTCAAAGACAAGATAACAAACATTAGGACTGGCATATCTTCAAAAATGATATGCACTGACCCTGCTTCTCCACCAAATGTCTCCTTAGAACCATTTTCCACAATTGATGAGAATCTGCTTTGTAAAATTGTGAAAAAGCTCAACTCTTCAACTTGTACTCTTGATCCTATCCGTACCTTTAAAAAAAATTTAAAAAAGTATTCACCTGTTTGTCTGGGGAGGTGCTGAACCTTGTCAATTGTTTGCTACAAACTGGCTGTTTTCCATCTGTTCTTAAAACTGCTGTTGTACGACCCCTACTGAAAAAGTCTAATTTAGACCCTTCTATTCTTGACAATTATAGACCAATTTCCAATTTAATGTTTCTCAGAAAAATACTTGAGAAACTGTTTTTTTATGCAGCCGATTGAATTTTTAAACACTAACACAATTTTTGAGAAGTTCCAGTCCGGTTTTCGTGCTATGCATAGTACTGGAACGGCATTGGAAAGTCTGAAAGTCCTTACTGACATTAGAGTGAATCTTGACTCAAAGAAACCCTCAATTTTGTTGCTTCTTAACCGTAGTGCAGCATTCGATACTGTAGACCATGGGATCCTTTTAAACAAACTCCATACATGGGTTGGCATCTCTGGCACAGTTTTAAATTGGTTTAGGTCCTACCTCACGAACCGTGATTCCCTGGTCTGTCTCAGCGAGCATTCATCACAGAAAGTCACACTTACTTGTGGAGTTCCTCAAGGTTCAATATTAGGCTCCATCCTGTTTAGGTTGTACATGCTCCCACTAGGCAATATCATCTGAAAACATGGCATCAACTTCCATTTCTATGCCAATGATAACCAACTTTATGTCTCTGATATGCCCGATGATCCTTACCCCATTGATAGATTAACCAGCTGTATCACAGACATCAATGCTTGGATGGCATATAACGTCCTTCAGTTAAACAATAATAAAACTGAAATATTGGTATTTGGACCCAAGGCACACAGAGAGAAAATAATGACAAAATTGAGCCCATTATCCCAGAACATCAAAACTGAGCTTAAAAACCTAGGTGTTATCTTTGACAGTGATCTGAGCTTTGAGCCACATTTACGGAATGTAACAAAAACTGCCTACTGCCATTTGAGAAATTTTGCTAAAGTCAGACCTGTTCTCACTCAAGGAGACACAGAAAAACTGTATATACTTCATATCATATATCATCTTTTCATCAGAACATATTCCATTTTGTATTAATGTGTTGTAGACCTGGGTGAAATTTGTATTTAACCCATTAAGTGCCATGGGTGACTTATGTCGACCAAAACATGTAAACAGTAAAAACTTTAAAAATTCCAATCAAAATGCTGTTACTAGCTAAATTACAATGACATGATGCCAAAATGTTTTCTGTATGGCTGTATGAGTGGTCCAAGCTGATAGCAGAATATTTTCTGACTCCCGGCAGATGTGTGACCTGTCGAGAGCGACAAATAAATAAATAATCAGCCATCCAATTCAAAGCATTTACTCATGTTCGTCTAATGGTACATTGACAAGTTTAAAACACAAGGTACAAACCCAATGACATGGCAAAATTATGCACATAGTCCAAGATAATTAATAACTGACTATTAATGTTGAGTTATGTCTGAATGAATGTTCTGTAACAAACTTGACGGATCGCTACAGCTCTGATTTATAAATAATTATTATATAATAATGAATCAATCAAAAACACGGTTTGGTGACAGTCAAGATTTAAATGAGCATATCTCGCTTAATATTTGGAGTAGAAGGATAATATTGATATCACCAAAAGCTGAGTCCTCTTTTAAAGTATACAACTCAGAATGTGTTTCTGGGTCAAAGCGACTCAGGTCACATGTATTTGTTCCATTGTTTGTCTACTCAAGTAATACAAACCACTTATGGTGTGTCAAAACAGATACTGTGAAACTGTTCAGCTACATCCCACTTAAAATCTCTCAAGCAAGAGCTGATATTGATGGGAAAATCATTTTCACTATTACACATCACCAATGATTAAAGTAATTCTGTTCAATCGGTAAAATTATGTCTTTTATTAGAGGTTTGAACACTGACAGGTTCAATCTAAAAAATTTGAATATTGGCAGCCATATTGGCCTGGCACTGCAGGGAGTGTATTGTAACACTCTGGCATTGAATGAGTTAAAGTATTTCAATAAACAGATTTTAAAACATATTTGCAAAAACTATATTTTTGTTTAAAAATATAAAATATTTTAATGTTTTTGGAAATAAATGTACATATATACACATTTTTTGATCAAGTTGAGAGCTAAAACTGTTCTATGCGTTACTCACGCATAAAAACAAATGTCTATAATAAAATGAACAAAGGTAAGCCTGCCATTAAAAGTATTGATATCAAAATGAGATATCAAGTTACAGCAAACAATACTGGCTATCTTAGCTCACAGAAATTAAACTAGCTCTATTCCAAAGCAATGCTACCCAATGTTTCCTAAATTACTTCACTTAACTTGACACAAAGTTTGAATGACCACATTCTCTTCAGATGGTAAGATGAAAAAACCCAGGGCCAGGTTAAATGAAGTAATCTAGGAAACATTGGGTACCATTGCTTTGGAACACAGCTTTTTTAAATTTGTGATGGCTCACTGGTTGCCCGGGGCTACTGGGCTACCTGGCTACCGTTCATGTCGACCCCTGCTCCCAAATCTGGAACATGGGCTGAAGTAAAAAGAGCTGTTCCGGTTTATTCAGTGCAGTTATCCAGGTAACTCGGTAATCCTGCTTCGTGAAATACCCACCTGGACACCGCATTTCACAAGATAAAAAAATAAATAGGCTATGTTGCCCACAAACCAAGAAACTCTGTCTATGTAAGCCATATACAGAATTAAAAGGGATTTTCCGGGTGTTTACAGCTGTTGCATGTAGTATTAGCCAAGTTATGCCTTGAGAGAATGCTGATTAGCTAGCTAACGGTACACTAAAGTAACGTTAACTAGTTTCATTTTAACTGCTATCCCGGGAGGTAGGTAGACAGTCTGCTGTCTGGGGTTATCAGTTACAAATTGAGTCTGAGGTTTTCGTGGCCTAACTTTATAGTCATATAGCTATCCAAGTCATGAACCGATATTATGTGCATTATGTGTGTGCAGCGTTAATTTTGCCTGTGTATCCTGAAATTGGCTACTTTTTGACCAGATTACTTTGATCAGATGTTGTTATCCAATGGGGAGAATTATTCCTCGAGTGTATTGATAATCCTATATTCCTGTATATTTCACAGATCTTACAATGCTTTACCTGAACCTATAAATAGCCTTCACTATTGAGACACCAACACTGTTATCAATCTATTCACTCTAATCAGGGATAAAATAAAATACGTTTGTTATTGTCAGATTAATTAAAATCATACATAATCATTAAGCAATAAGAAAAGATGTATTGTTATTCTATATGGTTATTGGTGTTGATTACCAGCTATCTTGCTTGTCACATAACCAAGGAGGCTTGTTTGCTTAATAACTACTCAGCTTAGCCTTCACTTATATAAAATGAGTGAAGGAGAGGCTATACATATGCTTTTGAAATGGCTGCTAATAAAGAAATAGACAATTAACCTAATCTATATGACAGTACTGCATCATAATGGTACACTTTACCATTCAAGGTAAAGGACAAATTTGATCATTTGAACATTGGACCCCCTTACAAAGTACAAATTCTGCACATATGGGGAGCATACAAAAAAAGCCCTGCAGTGGCATTCTTTCCTCAAAAACTCCACATCAGCTTCATCAAGTTCATTGACATCAACACACCAATAATTTTAGGCATCATATTATTTATATGCATTTGCTATTCTATAACTGATGTTGGACAACCAGTCATAATAAATTACAGGTCTTATGGTTAATATGACCCATGGCACAATTACTTACAGTGAGCACCATAATTCATTGTACAGTGACACACTTTTTGTTATTTTGGTTCTGTACTCTAGCACTTTGAGTATGAAAGGATACAATGAGGTTGAAGTGCAGACTGTCAGCTTTAATTTGAGGGTATTTTCATCCATATTGGATGAACCGTTTATAAATTAATGAACCTTATGTACATAGTACCCCCCATTTTTGGGCATCAAAAAATATTGGACAGTTTAGTTTTTAATATTTGGTCACATATCCTTTAAGGGTTGTTTCTCCTGACAAATTTTCCTATTGAACTCTATGGAAAAATAAGTCAGGAGAAGAAACCCTTCAAGTTATTGATTGTTTGATATGTCAGACCCTTAGATGACTTAGAGCCATTTAGCCAACCATGTGTTCCATACTGTTCCAGTATAATTTACAGCTAAATCTAGTCACAGACATCAGGAAGTCATGGCATGCAAAGATATGCGACCAAATATTAAAAATGATTGCTTTATTCTACATTATGTTAAACTGTCCAATATTTTTTATGCCCGAAAATGGGGGGGGACTATGTACAAAAGGTTCTAGAATCTCTAACCGGTTCATCCGATAAGGATGAAAATACCCTCAACTTAAAGCTGACAGTCTGCACTTCAACCCCATTGTTTCCTTTCAAACTTAAAGGGCTAGAGTACAGAACCAAAATTACAACAAATGTGTCACTGTCCAATGAATTATGGTGCTCACTGTATATGTCAGGGTTACATAAAAGGAAGGATAAATAGTTAAAAGCAATGTATTTGTATATACTCATTATTGAGCCCTGCCAGTGCTCATGTTAGCACATTCACTAGAGCCAATCTGGAGCACATAAATCTGGGAATCATCTGAAAGCATGAGGCTTCAGCGGTTCAGGCACCAGTCACACAAAAGGACAAAATTAAAAAAACACCAACTTTTTGCCATACTGCCCTGTTGAGCTCTTTTAGAGAATTCAAGGAAATGGCTTGTATGCGTGTCAGCATTTTCAAACTAATATAGAAACCTTAACAGAAGGCAGACAATTAATCCTGAAAACCAAAAACGTGTGTGTACTCTCAAACTCTTCCAGGTCACTCTTTTCTCATCTGTGTAGAATAACATGTCGCCATTAAAGCTTTTTAGGTGCGTTTGTTTGTCATTCGAATTTCAAGCATGTAGCTTATTAGAGGGTTGCCTCCTCTGAAGCAACTGAACAGAACAGAAACGTTTAACAGTTGTTTGTCATGGAAACTACTTTACCCATTTTGTTCCAATCATTTCTATAGGCTACATGTCAACATTGACTCAGAAATCCTTTTTGAACTCTCACAATGAAGGCTATTTAAAATAACATGACCAAATCCTGCCTTTATAGTGTAGCAAATGTGTACAATTATGCAAAATGGGAAAACTCTTTATTTTTGGGATCTCTTCTGGTATTGTCACTTTTATGTTTTTGAAACCTTAATGGGAAGATCTATAGCTAATAAACACAGACAAGATCTACAGCCAACAATAGGGTTTATAGATACTGTAGGTAGCAAGCGCTTTATTCAACATTGTAAAATTTTCATTGTACCCCTGTATTCATATGTACAAACCCCAATTTCCAAAAAGTTGGGACAGGATGTAAAATGCACATAAAAGTGATTTGTATGTATGTGATTACATATATTTAATTGAATACAGTACAAAGAAAAGATATTTAATGTTTTACCTTATCAACTTTATTGATTTTTGTAAATATACGGTAATTCCAAATTTGATGCCTGTAACACGTTGGGACAGGGGCAAAAAAAAAAGACTGGGAAGTTCAAAAAACACCTGTTTGGAACATTCCACAGGGAAACAGGTGATGCTATCATGACTGGGTATAAAAGGATATCAAAAGACTCTTGGGGCCAGATTTACTAAGGACAGAGTCGCTGCGCAAAACTATAAGCTATATTGCGACTCTTTTGCGGTTGCAGATACCGTGCATTAGCGACCGATTTACTATCACTGGTCCTATTTACGCAATCAAAGAAACGTCCCCATTCACATTTGTTGCGGTAGGAGACATCTATAAATATGCGGTAGGTGACATCCATAACTATGCGCTACATGTTTTATTTTTCTTATGGCAAGAGTTGGAAGCAAACTTGAACAATGTGCCCTCAGTCAGTAATCTTCTGTTACAGGCAAGGGAACCTCTGCTAGTCAACTCAGATTCATGGAGGAAACCCCACAGCACTTTCTCAAAGCCATTGTCGAACTTTCCTGCTGCCAGCCGTGATTGTTTCTTTCTACTGTGTAAATGACTTCACAGCTCTACATCACTTCATCTGGAAATTTTTTTCATTCTGTTAATTGCTCACTTTACCTTGGTTCTGCTTTTTTTCTGTAGTACATTGTTAATTGATGTATGCGCCTGCCATTCAGAATGGCCAAACAAATCCTTTAGTTCTCACTAAAGAACAAATGTCTTTTTACAGCAGTGTTGTATTGATGATAATAAAATGAAATTAATTTTTGATTTATTTGTTCCTTCGTAGGAGCATATAATTTCATTTGGCAGGAGCCATTTTTTTATGTAATACAGTAGCATTTTATTTTTTGTAAACAAATTATTTTTTTGCAACGGTTCTTTATTTTTGCAGTGAATAATTTATTTTGTAAAAATTTGGAAATATCTTTTCTTTCTTTTTATTCCTTTATTTTTCAAAATTTTATCATATTTCAAATAGTTATTTATTGATTCATTTAGTTTTTCTTTTACCTCCAGACCAACGCAGATCTTCAGTGAGTATGATCTTTATATTACATAATGTGACAATGTGACCTAAAGCTGGCATCTTGCAAATGGTTTAATGCATTTTAAAATGCACTGTGCTGAAATCCACCCATCCGTGCATCACTTGCTACCTTGCTTGTATAAATGAGGAAGTTTGCAGCTTCATAATCTCTTTCATTAATCACATTTATATATCAAGTCTCCGGTTTCTGTTCTCCATATCATAACCAAGTCTTATACATTTAACTTCTACAGTAATTCCGCTCGCTAGCTGATACATTGTTCAGTCATTCTTAACTTCCAGGGAAATTACATTGTGCCATATGCAGTATCACAGAACTTTGTGTGCAGTAAAGGGAGCACGCCCGAGCAAATGCACACATTTAAAGGGTAATGCCATTCCCACATAAAGCTAAACGGGGATGTTTAGTGTTTTTTTTTGTCAAAATTAAGTTTTATATCTTTACTTATAGGTATTAGTTCAAATATTAGATTCTTCTAATATTTCTTTATCTTGATTATGTAATAATCAGTTATATTTTCTTATTTTCATGTGATCATCATCCTTTTATTGTAAATGGTGTGGTCCAAGCAGTGTAGTTGGGGCCTGGCTATTTAAGTAGCTCAGTTTGCATTGACAGGGAAAGCAAGAAGTTGCACAGCTAGTATGCTCACGAGTGAAAAGTATGTGAAAGTCTGTAAGTCTGTGGATAGTTAGACCACATTTTGCCTAGTTTGTTTTTCTCAGTTTTTGTTTTCCATTTTTTTACTTTGAACACTGTAAAATGCCTTCACGTTCCGTACTGTCTTGTAAATAAATGCACCTCAACGTCATTTGTTGGCTTAGTCTTCCGATATCACCTCCCTTGGCCGTGCGACATGTTACATCTTTCACACATAAAGAAATATAATAAATGACTTGCACACATATTTTAGCTTTCTGAATAGATGAATAATAAATAAATAAAAATACTGATAAAGAGGTGTATTCTGTGTGAAATTACAGATGGTTTAAAGTCCTACATTCTCACACTCTCATACAACTGGAGATAGAATGGGTTGTAACTAATTATCGAAAGAAGAAGAAATTCCAAAGATCTCTCTGTAAATGTGGTTTACATCATCTGCACACTTGGTAATAAAAGACACTCATTAAACACAATCATACTGTAATAGTTTCACAGCAGGGTGCCAAGGACGTGCGTCATTATCTGTGCCAATCACCCAGATTTATTTGGCAGTCCAATTTCCATGGCTGGTAGAATAATCTGGCAATTTAAAAAAATCAACTCCCCTGGATAGACACTTGTCGCTGAAACATTAGTTTCATTGGGGGGGGGGAGTATCATATATGAGTAGGCACCCTATTGTTATTAGTCATCTTTCCATCAAGCAATTTTATGTGCATTTTGAAGTTTCAAATAAGAAAAGCTGAATGTAAATGTCAAATTTTGAAAAATAAAATCCCAGATATCGCAAAAGAAAGAGGTTTTTATGCTCGCTTGAGGTGGATTTTGAGTAACGGAAACAGGATCTGCAAATAAATGATGAACTAAGGGATGAACTCATGTGTTTGACAATATGGTGCAAATTGGCTAAATGGTGGCACTATAGAAGATGAATGAAATTGCAAACTCTGAAAGGCCATACCAATTGACTTTTTCCAGGATTTTCCTCTCCCACTAAACATGTCTCAGGGATGTGTATCATAAACCATGGGAGTGACTGTTCTAGGTTGTTTTGAGAAAATATCAGAACTACTCAAATGAAGTTTAGCGAACAAATTTAGCGAGCTGGCATCGATACTGTGCTGATTTTCTATTTGTGGCCGTAGAAGCCTCTCAGCTCCACCTGCTGTGCTGGCATGGTGCGTATTTGCAGCATCAACTGTGGCTAGCGCTGACACACATTGATCTGAATTGAATTAATCAATTAATTTATTTTTAATTCAGACGGGGCTGCGTGGGCTGGATAAACCATCGGTTCGGGCCGTGTGTGGCCCGCGGGCCGCCGGTTGCCCATCTCTGAAATAGATAATCACTTTTTCAGTCCATGTTTCTGACCTTTTTCCCTTTTGTTGCTGTTTTTCATGTTGTATCTGATTACAGACTTGTCTAGTATTTGGAACATGTTACGCTGTAAATAGATTCAAATTATGAATGGGGCCGCTTTCCTTCAGCCCTGTAGGCCTTTAAGATGTAGTCCTTTTTAACGTCTTAACGTGCCTTTCTCATGCTGCGCTTGCATCTCCCAAGGATTTAAAAAAATTATATTTGAAATGTGATCTGCCTCTGGTAAAAATATTCTCATCCCCATTTTGCTGTAAATCAATATTTAATAATAATAAAAAAGAAAATTATAGCCCAATTGAACCAGCTGAGTTTTGTGTGTGTGTGTGTGTGTGTGTGTGTGTGTGTGTGTGTGTGTGTGTGTGTGTGTGTGTGTGTGTGTGTGTGTGTGTGTGTGTGTGTGTGTGTGTGTGTGTGTGTGTGTGTGTGTGTGTGTGTGTGTGTGTGTGTGTGTGTGTGTGTGTGTGGTGGGGGGGTGGGGGGGGGGGGTCTTTCAAAGTGCAGACCATACTGGAGATTCAATACATTCTCATGCCACAGTACAAATAAATCAAAGTAGCATAAATATCTGTATGCTGTTAAATCTCTTGGCACAAATAATCCCAAACCCTGTGTTTCTATATGTACTGTATGCCTTACAATGGAATACTGTGAGAGATAAACATGCAAAACATGTCCAAATGACCTAAGCTTCTTCCCGTACACACTTAAATGACACTACATAGAGCAGGCCTGTGGACACAGGCAGTACATTTCACATGAGAATTAGTAACAGAGAAGGATCGTCAGATATTTGCTCAGCAAATGTTCTGACCCTGCAACGTAAATGTGGGGTCAGGTAATTCTTTTGGGAATTTGCTGTGCCGTGTTTTTTTCATGCCGCGACATGACAGGTATGCTGTCAGACTCCCATGTTTCTGACCCCCCTCCTCAGACCACTCCTGCTGGGACCCACTTCCCACAGCATTTACCCTGTGCCATTACCGCAGAGATTCTCATTTCATTACATGGAAACGCAGCAGTTAACCTTCCTGATTGACGCCCCTTTATTTTGACAAAAAAGGTGTCAGAAATCCCAGTCAGTCTCTTGCATGCTGTGAAACTCAACTTTAAGTACTTTGATGGACTACAAGGTTATTTCCTTTAATTTTGTCAGGTAGGAATTCCTACCACTACAGAACTAGAGCACAGGGTGAAAAGACAGACAGGGGAAGAGTTGACAGGAGCTCAAAGCAGTGTTTCAATGCTGAGATGTTTCTGATTTCAAGGCATTGTTGTCAAATTTAATGTAGAGATGGATTAATCTGGATGTTTCTGATTTACATGTTTAATATAGGAAATTGACTATAAAAATCATACATTTTATTTAGATTAATTTAAATGATTTAACAAATATAACATTTATTTAAAATGCATTTATTAATAATTGATGAATAATACTGAAAACATACCTTATTTTCACTTTTTTTGCGAGGTTGAAGGGGTATTTTTATATTCTTAGTAAGTAAAGGGTTTATTGCTGAGCCTGTTCAAATGCCAACATAATCTCTGTGAGGGAATTATGTCCATCTCCAATGGTCAAATAGCATTTCATGTAGTTTGACAAGGTCTAATATCAAAGGCAACCCCACTGGGTGGTGCTTCTCATTAATACCAAGTTCTGTACTGTACATGGATTTGGTTTACGAAAACACCAGAGCCAGGGCACATAAATTATAAGACAGACTTACAAAATCAATAGAATTTTCTCTACCACAGCAAAGTACAACATTTTGCAAAGGTCAGGAACTTTTGTTTTTTCCTCATTGGTTTCAATCCCTTTCTGCAATGCAGGATTATGCAGAGAAGGAGAGGACGATGGCCAAAGCCCTTGAGGACTTGAAGGCCAACTTCTACTGTGAACTGTGTGACAAACAGTACTACAAACACCAGGAGTTTGACAACCATATCAACTCATATGATCACGCCCATACACAGGTAATGTTCTGTTTCTTACTTGACTGTTTCTTAAGGTGAGTGAAAATGCGGGAATGAGGAAATGTTAACTAAGGAAGACGACAAAGACAGTGCAGAACAGGTACATTGCAAGACAAAATGGGTTTATGGTAGCGTCCCATAGAATGGTAGAAATTGTGGCAGAGCGGTTTTATTTCTAGGGTCATGTATCATGGGAGACAGACAGACAAACTGGGGTTGACAAATCAATGTTGTTTTCCATCTCTAGCAGAGAGATGGAAAACAACCATCTAACTAAACTGTTTTCTTCCTCTGTTTTCTTCCTCCCAATATACACCACTGTACAACAATTATTCTGTTGTGTAGCCATTCACTTTATTGGTATAAGGATTGTTATCAGCTCTTACTGGTATCAGCTCTTCTCCAGGTTGTTTAGTTAAAATTATTCACTAGGTTCTCTGCAAGCAAACAAAGTAGGAGCAGTCATTTGACAGCTTTTGGAATTTTGATTTGATATCTCCTAGTAGGAGTCCTTTCATGACCTTTCCTAAATTTGTCATATATACCTGGTCATGTTTTAAATAAAAAAATTAATTTTTGGAAAAGAAATATCAAAAATACACCTAGAAAAGCGGAGTAAAAGCAGTCAAATGACAGCTAATGTGAGCCCCCCGCCCGCTACTCCTCTCCCCTTCACCCATTCACACCTAAGGATCACTGAATGTTTCAAGGTAGCAACTGCTTAGTCCCATTGAGAGGACAACTATCACATTTGCAAGTTGGAGGCGGACGTGCAAAACTCGAAAATGCAAGCTCAATTCCCAATATAATTCATAGCACCTGCTGTCTATTTAGCAACTAAAACATTTTGCACCATCATTCACAATGAAACATTTTTGCTGAAATTGTAAACAGCTGAAATGTACATTATTGTTGCTACTATTTACAGGAAACACCCATAAGATAATTAGATAGGCCTACAGCCAGTTACAATATGCTTAACAGTTTGTTACTGTTGTTTATACACTGTAAAAACGTTTTACGGTAAAATACTGCCAACAGGCTATATATCTAATTATATTATGGTGTCTCACCGTAAGTAATACCATCAATTGCAATTATTCACACTTCAGCTGTATAATATAATTTTATACACAGTAAGCTATGGCGCGCTGTGCTCCTCAGACTCCCGATACATCAGAGTCACCCTTGAAGAGAAGGCAGTGCCAAGTGGGCAAATATGCTGGAAACAAAATGTACAATGTATGTTCCATGACATGAGGAATGTATCGTCGGGACCAATGGGTTGTTTGCACTGAATCTCACTTAAGTTGTGAACTAAATTGGGAAGTTTTCATTAGTTTTTTTCTGGAAAGCTCTATTCTAAAATTGTTCATTTTGGGGAAACATGCAAGCTATGTGTGTCCAGCTTGCTGGCAGGTCAAACAGCTCCAAGAATCATTAGTCTTTTTTCCGATCCTAAGCTACTGTCCTATTTACACTTCTAATTGCAGAAGAAATGCAATCTATTGTCTCCTGTGTCTGTGGCCCCGTGAATAACTGGACCTGATGAACTATTGATTGCATAATTCTATGACCTTTGACCCTTTTACACACTAACAGCCTCTAGAATAAATATGTTAAGGCATGATAAGGCAAAACAATACAGACACATTGAATATGTAAGGAACGTTCATATTAACAGACAGGGGGGCTGTCCCAAATAAGGTGTGTTATTTTGTGTGCGCAGTCAAAGTATTTGTGCATGTTATCATTTCACACTTTACGGGTGAGCAACTAAGAGTTATCATGTAAATTACTCAACTATATTTAATCACTGTAAAAAAAATCTCGTAAGAAAACGGTGAAAAGACTGGCAGAAATGTTGCCAGTGAAAAAACATTTTATGAATGGAAATAAATTTAGAAATCCTGTTATTTTACGGGATGACCATTAAGTAATGAGTTATTCTACATGACTTTGACAGTATTTTGGAAATTAAAACAAAAAACCGTTTTACTTTACACTAAAACTGTTACAGGATTTCACTGTTTTTTTTTCTCCAAAACACAAAGTCATGTACTGTAGAATGACAGCAATAAAAAATTATTTAACCATCATCTCATAAAATAACAGGATTCATAGTTTTCCCCCTTCATTTAATGGTTTTTCACTAGCAACATTGCTGCCATTTTTTATGGTATTTGTTTTACAGTGTAGGTCAAGGCTACTGTTACGCTGAACAAGCTGGCGGTTTACTACAAACTTCAAAAAACTACAAAGTTGCACTGGATGTCTCTTAGTTTCTGCCGGGGGTTACAGATGTTTGCAAAATGATCATAGACTGAAATGATCATAGCCTAACTATACTTACTAGCACTACTCGTGCCGTTAGTTAGTGTCACATAAAATCACATTTCCATCTGATGATGGGTTTTATTTTGATAATTTTTTTAATTTGTTTTGTTTTTCACTGTTTGTTATAATAGCAAGATGTTGTATTGCTCCTTTGATTCAAATGCTAGTTACTCTTGTATTCTGTAACAAAATTTGCTTAATTATGAAAAATCTATTTATTCTTACTGTTCATGATGAACAGGTATGTATCTCTTTTTGTGTATTTTGAGCATTAGCTAGAAAGGGCCAGTTAATTAGCCCCCATTGTTATGCAATCATTCAGAACATTCAGTTATGGATATTCTAAACAACCATACCATGTCTTCCTACAATGACAGCCATCATTTTATCGATTGCGTGCCTTCAATTACCTTTCCCAAACTTGCTTTTGGGCTTAGTAAACCGCATTACACATGCTGAAGTAATCTATTTGCATGACCTCCCACTAATTCATGAAATAACGTAGTGACACCTAATTTAGGATATTAATTCATGCTAACCTGCAAAAATAAAAAAAAACTATGTATCTTTAAATATTAACACACGCAGTCCTCTTTGCACCCTGTTCATCATCTTTGACCATTTTTTTGCAGGTGTTCACAGTTTTACATGTGATTTTGTACATGCAAACGATTAGTAAATCTACCATACAAATGTTATACACAATATAAATACCACACACCAGTACCAAAAAAATATATACCACACAATACCACAAAAATGCCAAGGTAAGCAATGCTAAAAGGTTAAGGTTAAGCATAACATAACACATGAGTATCTGGATGTTCAGTGCCTTACAGACTCACTCATCACTGGTCCCTCTTAGCTCCCACTCTTCTGTTTTTTTTTTGCTTTGAACAAAATATAGAGAAATGAAGAGTAATGCCAAGAGAATATTTGCAGCTTGCTGAATACCGCATAGTATAAACCAAAAGCAGTAAATATAAAAATGTGAGATACAAAAAATAATAAAAACATTATATAATGCTCTGAATTCAAAGTAGATACTGTGAGGGGTTGGGTTTGGAGGACCAGACGCAACTGGAAGGGGATCTGAAAGTTATCCCACGAAGCGTGAGAATCAACCACTAAAAAGGGTGAAGGGAGTCCGTGAACGGAGCAGAGAGAAAGAAACAGAAAGGGAATATAACTCCTGGCGTACAGTCAAAATATAGCAACCCAGATAAGTGGGCGAAAACTCGTAGATTTCGAGCAGAGAAAATAAATAAGGGAAAAGAATCCCGGCATAAGCCAAGCCAGTAACAACCCGAAAAACAGGGCGAAGCTCGTAGACTCGAGCAGAGAATAAAAAGGAACAGAATTGTCTCTAGCTCAATGACTATCACAGAGCTAAAATAAAAGGCAAACGGAAACAAGGCGAAGCCGAGGTTACTGTCTAGTAGCGAGACAGAGAAAAGAAAACCAAGGCAGGAAATAAAGAGTAAGGAGAACAGAACCCTAAGAACCAAATTCTCTAATTCTCTACAGGCCCGCGTGTTCTTTCGAAGCTCAAAAGTACAAGTGGTCGTCTGAAATTCCTATACCGTGTTACCTGGCTTAGAGTGGCAAGAATGACACAAACGACAAGTCAACGGAGCTTAAGTAGGGCAGAGCGCACCTGAAGGAAATAATTAATTAGTCCCCGAGAACGAGAACTAAGAGCGGCAACGCCCGAAAACAGAACCTGAACAGGCAGGAAACCATGACAGATATAACTAAATAGGATATTATATTATAATAATTTAGTTCTCTTGCCAAGTTCTGTGTTCTAATCAAGTTACATAATGGGTGCTCAAAGCTCCTCCCTCTGCATTAACTTAAATTATATTTTCTGACTGATCTGGGGTTGCCATGACTTTATGTACCCTATTTTTGCAGTCAATTTGAAACTGGCAAACACTACTGGGAACTCAAACCGCTGGTGAATTAGGGCATGTCAATTTAGGTAATTTTGTGAGGCGCAGTTGTAAAGAGGTTGGTTCGATAAGAATATAGTAACTCTGGGTGTGGTAGGGGTTTGTTTGCAATATGTCCAATCAGATCATCCCCTTTCTTTCCCTTTTAAAACTAGCTAATTTCGTCATGGCCAAAGAGCTAGAGTGTATGAGAGGCTCTGTTACAAGCATTCCTAAGAACCATTACTCGTGATATCAAAAGAAAGACGAGGCTGCATATTTTAAATTTAAATATTTATTTTCCCCTATATTTTCCATAGTGTATGTTTCTCCATTTATATGGTGCTAAAAACGATCATAAATGGTTCCGTGAACAATTCCGCAGGGAGAATATTCCCAGACTGGCCAAGAGCAGGAGGCAGCTAGTAGAGACACCTTCCAGTTAGCCTCTTGCTGCTGCCGCGGAGGACGGGAAAGGATATTTAGTTTAGCATGTTTAGTTTGAATATACTGTAGGTTTTTTGTGTCCTTGCTGTCCATTTTTGTTTAATACCGCTATTTAAAATAAACAGAAAAATTTCAACTTAGTTTCATTCATGTCAGACATGCACTTGATAAGACGAATGTACACACTTCTTAGAGAAACATCTCCACAGCCAACCAGTCCCTCCTTTCTCATGCACTCTGTGCCTCTTAAATGCAATCCTGGGCAGGCCCTCTACATTCCACAATTCCCTTTGTTTGTCCAAATAAGGTCTGGCCAGGAAGAGTGCTGTAACACCTCACCACCAAGAGACCCCCCCTCTCCTCCAGGAAGAGAAACTGTATAGTCTACTCAAACCAAATCTAGTGATAGAAGCAAGACACTTTGTATGACGGCGCATGATCTTATGATTTTATCTATCATTTCTCTAGCTACTAGGTGAGGTCCAGATGATGGCCACACCACACACTCTATGATCCACACACTTATTTGGACATCCTTGACAACCTACAATCCTCCTTCCAAACACATTCTTTATTCCTTCCCACATAGGTTGCCCAGTCCACCACATTTATCATATTAGCCACAGTTATTTACATGCACATACATATGATGCTTTGTTTTAGTCCAGAATATTTTAGGGTGCCTGTGCAGGCTTCTTACGGCCTGTGAACAGGCCTGGGTTTCCAGCATCATTAGCAGGAACAAACATCGCAAAACTGCCCCATGTCCTGAAGAATGCCGTTTACTTCCAAATTCCAGTTATACTGTATGGCTACTGTTTATGACGCAGTGCTTTTTATGGCTCAAAGCAGAGTAGTGGGAAATCCAGCATGAATAGACAAAGACGCAAAGTGGTGGTTAGAACAGTAAAATTGGACCTTAAAACTATGTAGTGTAGAACACAACAGGGCTGTTTTGTAATGTACCACCTGATCCGTCCGAACATCTGAAACACATTTTTAACAACGGGTAGCAAACTGGTTTACTGCAGATCACAAAACCTGCCGCAGACGACAAATATTACATTTGCGTGGGACAAAACTAGCACTTGCACCCTGGTGTGTTTGCGCCTTTGTTTTCATAAATATAGAGCTCAATATCTCAGAACCAAAAATCTCTTCTCTTTTAAGCCCTATTCGGACGGGATAAGTTTTACAGGGGGAGGTGGGGTAATGTAATAATTACCGGAGGAGCTCCGCTATTTTAGTCCCGTCTGAATCTGCCATGTCCGTAACTTTTACGGACTATGCACTCTCGTGCCAGTAAAGTTTCCGGAGTCTTTTACCTACTGTTAAATGTCCGGTAAAAATTGCCCCAGGTTAAAGCAATCCCGTGCGAATTGACATGTCCGGTAAAGTTCTGTTATTTGGCCGACCTCTAAATTAATGTAACGTTACATAAAATAAGAAGACAAAGAGCAAAAAATAAAATAAATAAAAAACAGGCTCAAAAGTAGGCTACAGTGGGGCAACGCTTGTGGCAGCTTTAGGTAAGCTATTGTAGCCTAGCTACATACATGTTATGGCCTAACACTGTTTTTTTCAAGCGGTAATAAAACGGTAATAAAAACGTGTAATGCTTTTTGGCGCCTGCATCTTTTCAATTGCTCCCTGACAGTGATTTTCTACCAGAAGCAATCAGTTTGCAGTGAAGATAGGATGTGTAATGTTGTATGACTCGTGGGGAACATTTTCGGTGTGACAACATGGAGTAGACACTCCCATCTCTGTAATTCTGATTACGGAGATACTTTATCCCGTCCCAATCGGCCATTAACATTACAGACGTCCTGTGGTAATAATTACTTTACAGACATTGTCCTGAAAACTTATCCCGTCCGAATAGGGCTTTAGTCACAACAGACACGTTAGTCCACCTGAATACTAAGATTGGACAGGTAGGATACATCACATTAACAAATAAGGAGCAGCTGCTTGACAATGATGATTTCATCTGTTGGAAATTGATTGTGTAACTTTATTGTTCTGTTAATGGCAACGTTTGGCTGTGACGCTGCGGTACTTCAGGGTTGTGCTGGTATTTCAAAACAGTTCAAATATGGAAAAGGAAAACCAGCACTCACAAAAATGTTCTTAATTATTTTAGATAGGCAGCATGTTGGTTTGAGCGTATCAGCTTCATTAGCCATTGATGAAGGCTTTGTAGTCGAAACATTCAAATAAAGAAGATTTTTGTAAGTGAGCACTGACTTTCCTTTTCTATGTCTGTATATATATATAGCAGAGCTATTGACAGCAGCAGTTAAAGGGGCGTTATTTATCATTCATGTGTACAATCAAATCTGATCTTAAAGTGTATGGACAACCAAGATTTATCAAAATGAACGTGGGTGTACAGTACAATGAAATCTCACGACAGCTCTTGACTTTGCGTAAGCTTTTTCCCAGTGGTGAGGCAGCAGCATTTCATGCAATGAACAGCGAAGGAACAATAGTTGTGCAGCCTAAATAGCCTAATGAAAAAATAATTTCTCAACTGGTGATAAACTGTCGTGGTTTTTGACCCTTTTTCCCTTGCGGTCGGTTTCCTTGGTAGCCACCCGAGGGTGCTGCCCTTTTAGTGGATGTTTGCTCCACCCCGTCTTGATTGCAGATCTTCTCTCAGCATCACACCTGTGCGTGGTTACCCTGGAGCAATTTAAGCCCATGTTTTCCTCCATTCTGGGCTTTGATATTAATTTGTATTGTCTGGCATTATTTGCCCTATTTTGTGTGTGGTATTATTTTGCCCTTTGATTGCTTAGCCAGTACAATTAGGTCTAGGTTTTTTAGGAGACCATTTTTGCTCCAGAGTGTTTATTTGGAGTAATGCGGGACTTGCCTTTGTGGATATATTAGGACTTTTCCCCCCTGGCTCTTTTCTGTCTCCGCTTCCTGGTCTTTCCTTTCTTCTGTTGCCTAGATCCTTTTGCCTTTTCTGTCTCTTCCTCCTCTCTCTGTCTGCTTTCTTCCGTGAAAGCGAGAGGAGTCTTTGTTTGTTTGTGGGTGTATTTGTATAGTCATTTCGTACTAAGAGACCGGGCATTTTTATCGTACTGACAGGTAGGGCTTTATTCATTCTGAGAGGCAGGGCATGTATTTTCTATTAAGTTCGCGTTAGTCTTTTAGCCGGTAAATGTCCGGGCAACCTGTCCTGTTTGTCCTTCGGTACTTGTCTCCGTACATGGAGCTTTTGGTGATTTTGTTCGGAACTGTAGTTCTGTTTTGTCATTCGGTACATGTCTTCCTATAGGGAAGACTGGGCGATGTTGTGGACATGTTTGTGTGTGACTGCGAGTCTCTGAAAGTAGCCTTGGAACGTTAGCTCTCTGTTCCTTTCGCCTCGTTACATTCCCCTTTACTGAGAGGCTAGGGCGTGTATTTTCTACTACGCTTGTGTTAGTCATTTTGCTAGTAAAGGTATGGGATGGCGGTTTACCGGCGGCTCGCCTGTAAAATGTTTCTCTCTCCTGGGAGATTGGGAGATTTATGTTTTCTGCGTGTGACTACGAGCTTATGGAAGTAGCCGTGGAACGTTGGATCTCTGTTCCTGTCGCCTCCTGTTCCTCTTTACGGAGAGGTAGGGCGTTTATTTTCTACTAATCTCGCATTAGTCTTTTAGCCAGTAAATGTCCGGTGCAGCCTGTCCTGTTCGTTCCTTTCGGTACCTGTCTCCGTACATGGAGCTTTTGGCGATTTTGTTCGGAACTGTAGTTCTGTTTCGTCCTTCGGTACATGTCTTCCTATAGGGAAGACTGGGCGATGTTGTGGACATGTTTGTGTGTGTGACTGCGAGTCTGAGAGTAGCCTTGGAAAGTTAGATCTCTGTTCCTTTCGCCTCCTCGTATACTACCTCGTATTATTTTGCAGGGTTTGTTAGCTGTGTGTTTTATTTGTACCATTTATGCTACTCGCCTATTCTAACGCCTCATTACTGAGGCAGGGCGTTTATGATTGCTGGCTCTTTAGTTACTTAGCTCGTAGAGGTATGGGACCGCAGATCTCTGCTCTATTCATCTGTAAAATGTTTCTCTCTCCTGGGAGATCGGGCGTTCACGCTTTTACTGAGTTACTTAGCTCGTAGAAGTATAGGGTAGCAGTTCTTTGTTCCATTCGCCTTGTTTGGTTTTCTTACTGTGAAACCAGGCGTTGTGCTTCTACTCATTTGCGTGTTACAGTGACCCGGTTTGTAGCTTCGGTACGTTTGGTGTGTGTTATTTGTGCCATTATGCTACTCGCCTGTTCTTATGCGTCTGGTTACCGAGGCAGGGCGTTTATTATTGCTGGCTCTTTAGTTACTTAGCTCGTAGAGGTATGGGACCGCAGATCTCTGCTCTATTCACCTGTAAAATGTTTCTCTCTCCTGGGAGATCGGGCGTTCACAAGTTACTTAGCTCGTAGAAGTATAGGGTAGCAGTTCTTTGTTCCATTAGCCTTGTTTGGTTTTCTTACTGAGAAACCTGGCGTTTGCGCTTCTACTCATTGGTGTGTGTCAGTGAGCCGGTTAGTAGCTTTGGTATGTGTGTTCCCTGTCTTGTCTCCTTCCCTTAATTACGGGGTTTCCCGTCCTAGTGGCCTAGTGCTTAATGAATCCCCCTTGCTGCGTTTGGCCCCTCCTACCTCACACGTCACGTCACCATTACATAAACAAATAGGTGCTCTTTGGACAACATAGGTTATGTGAGCTTAAAAATCTGATTTCGAGTAGCTGATCATAAAAATGTCAAAATAACGTCCAAGGCATTCCATTTGTGAAATTATTGAAAGCCATGAATGAATCTGGGCAATATTTTAAAATGCAATTGACCTATGCGTTGCGGCTGTAGACGTACATTGTGTAGCCTCATTGGCAAAAATAATGTCAGAATAAGTTGATTTTAAATAAATTGATTTTTAATTTGACAACACTATTAGTTTCTCATCACATGCAGCCTAAATGGAATGAAGGCTATTTCCTGATATTAAATCATCACCAGTCATGTTGTATGCAAGATGCAAAAATGTAACCTTTTTCTATTTTTTCTAAGAATGGGCAATCTAGCTTTATTAGCCTAGAAGACCTAGCAAACGCCGCAACCTGACGTGAGAGAATCTTGAAGTCTTGACGAATCAAGTCGCAGTCACCGTATTCTATCAATCCTTTCACGGCCACTTTCCCAATGATATCCCCCATCCTCTCTTCTGCAGGTGAGAGGTCCGAGATGCCATTTCCTCCACCTGTACCAGCAGAACTTTTTTGTGAATGGTTTTTTCGTTTTTATTTTTTTAACTCAGCTGAGGACTGAGGACTGACAATGCAGGACTAGTGTGCATGTGTGCACTGTCCTATGTGTATCTGGATATATCTCTCTCTGAGCATATGCTTGTGGGCCTGTTTGCAAATGTTAAAGTACACAGTGTAGAGTATATTTAGGCTGCATGTGATGAGAAACTAATAATGTTGTCAAATTAAAAACCAACTACTTATTAACCAACCAACTTATTAATCAACTTATTGAGATGTTATTTTTGCCAATTAAGCTACACAATGTACAGTTGAAGTTGGAAGTTTACATACACTTAGGTTGAAGTCATTAAAACTAATTTTTAACCACTCCACAGATTTCATGTTAGCAAACTATAGTGTTGGCAAGTCAGTGCATTACACAAGTAATTTTTCCAACAATTGTTTACCGACAGATTATTTCACTTTTAATTCACTATATCACAATTCCAGTGGGTCAGAAGTTTACATACACTAAGTTGACTATGCCTTTAAATTTTTTATATTTGGTCGCATATCCTTTGCATGCCATGACTTCCTGATGTCTGTGACCGAACAACATCAAAAGACTCTTGATATCTTATATTCTGGTACTCTTACACGCGATACTATAACGTCTCTGCATTTGAATGGATCTCTATGGGAACTGGGGGGTGGGACTAGATTTAGCTGTAAATTATGCTGGAACAGTATGGAATACATGATTGGTAAAATGGCTGTAAGTCATCAAGGGTCTGAGGTATCAAATAAGCCTCAAACCATCACTCTGTTGCCAGATATGCAGTAGATATGGATGGATCACTTTAAGGGTTGTTTCTCCTGACAAATTTTCTTGTTGAACTCTGGAAAAATAAGTCAGGAGAAGATTGCTCACACTCACTCCCTCTAACAGGAAGAAGTGGGGAAGCCACCTTCTCAGGGACGTCATGCGCTCCCCCGTCACCAGAAGGCACCAGTGCCTGTCTGACTTCGGGTGCACCATTGAAATGGCTGGAGATGGAGGAGGCCCAGTGGAACCAAAAGCGAGGCTGCTGTCAGCAGGCTAGATAGCCGCTGACACTACAGGACAGAAACACTCCAGCCTAGCTGGAAAAGATTGAGGTGGGACATGATCTTCCCGGCTCTCCCCGAAGGAGCTGAGCCCTCATAAGAGCCGAGTTCAGGGACATACCTGTGAATGTCACCTCCTGCGAGGGGGTCAGCTGACTCTTCTCCTTGTTGAGGGTGAGACCAAGGCCCTGGATACGACTCAACAGGGACCTTGTGTTCATCATGACTTGTTCCCTGGATGTGGCACTAACTAGCCATTCGGTCAGGTAATTCAACCCTTGTGTGGTCAGCGGTGCCAAAACTGCGTCCATCAGCTTTGTGAATGTCCACGGCGCCAGGGAGAGCCTGAACGGTAGAAACATGAACTCGTAGGCCTCCCCTTCGAATGCAAACCGTAGATATTTCCTGTGTAATGGGTGAACTGGAACATGGAAATATGCGTCCCTCAGATCCAGTGTGGTGAACCACTGGTCTCTCACCTGCAACACCCGTGCCGGGGAGAGAATTTTGAACAACAGCTCTTTCAGGTATCGGTTTAGGTTTCGGAGGTCGAGGATCGGACGATAGCCACCGTCCTTCTTTGGCAGTATGAAATAATTGCAGTAGAACCATAGACCATAAAAAGATATGGACAAAGTCACTGTTACATCATCCATTGCCTTCCCACAGGCTCATAAAAACCATCATGATCAGGGCTGTCTTTTGGGGGGGGGCAACCGGTGCGACCGCCCCAGGCCCCGCACTTCACAGGGCCCCGCGGTGAGAGGGGAAATTAATTTAAATAACAACTATTTCTTTCTTCTTCTTTTTTTATAAAATAATATTTATCTAAAATAGCCTATATATCTTCGTGAAGTACACCCAGATACACGGAAATACATTTAGCCTAAATGGTGTTTTGGAAAGTTGACGTTATGTGGGAAGTAGCTATAGGCTTACGTCTCTACGCTGCATCGCTATGTGCAGCTATGATATGTTCAAGTTCGCTAAAAGTTGTTTTTTGTCCGAGTCAGGTGGCAACTGGCGAAGTGACAAGCTCAAACAGCAGAGACAGATACAGATTCAGAATGTAGCCTAACTTTATGTTACAGCTTGGGAGCATAAAAAAGAAACAAGAAAAAGAAGAGAGATTAATTAAATGTAAAATTGAAAGGTTCCTTCGATAGATTCGTAAAGAAAAACTTGGAGGAGGAAGAGCAGGTCAATGCTGCTGAGGCAAGTGTGCTGTTTTTCGACTGCTCTGCAGATTTCAACTCCCCTTCACGTGAATGCGCTCCAGCAAACATTACACAAAATGCACTTTGTTTTTCTTTTGCTCAATTTCTCCAGTTAACATTTAAAAACGATAATACTGTGGATAGTGGTACGACCATAGCTATGAACCACAAATTGTAGATTGTCCTATTGATTGTGGTGGAGCAAAAAATGATTGCAAAGAGTCACGATGTTGAAAACTATCTTTTTCATTGTAAAGAGAGGAAAAAGGCAGGCAGAGGGTGGGATATCATTCAAGTGTCACAAAGCGAAGTGCAACGTCTGACACTGCGATACAAGAAAATGCCTCTGCAATGTTAAAACGTTGAACACATATGTCTTCACAAACATTGTCATAAGCGTACGTAGGTCTACTATAATGGGAATAATGATTAGAAACATCCGGAGAAAAAAATGCTGAATCAAATTCTGGTAGGTGCGACTTGCTGCGATGCATCTCTTAATATGCTGTCAGTAATTAGAAACTTTTATTTATATACCCCACCCTCTGCCTGCTTTTTACCTCTCTTTACAATGAAAACGCTAGTGTTCAACATCGTAAACTTTTGCAATTATATTATGGTCCGCCTCAATCAATAGAACAATCTACAATTCATAGCTATGATCGTACCACAACCCACAGTATTATTTTAATTTTAATTTGAGAAATTAAGCAAAAGTGTGGCGTTGTTATCGTTAATTACAATATTTGAATTCAAGGGCAGAGTAATGGCATTGCCTACTAATTCTTCAATTTGTTGGTTGTATATGGTTGGTTTGTGTGATGTCATAGCCTGTAAATCCTTCGTTCATAGTGATATAATAGATACTATTTAAGCCCTGATGGGTTAGCTGTGATGTCATCGCGTTAACAGCTGGGCCCCACGTAGGTTAACTCGCCCCGGGCCCCACCCACCCTTGAGACGGCCCTGGTCATAATTTCCAGGAATTCATTCAGTTCCATGGTTTAGATGCATCCGAAACCGGGCCAGTTAACTAACTTTAGCTAGGTAGCATCGTAAACCCAAAGCAAAAGTTTAAAAAACATAATCCATTAGTAGAAAAGCCAAAAAGTGTAGGCACACTTAGTCTTAGTAATTATACGCTGGGTAACGCTAACACTAGGTTGACTCTCTTCCATGGACATTTTCTTAATTTTGGGACCGAAAAAAATCTGTCCAGGCATAGAAATGTCCGGTTAGGTTTTGCTCATTCCAGAGACATTATATAAACAACCAAACAACTTATTATAAAACCTAATATTTATGTTCATAGTGCCCGCCCGAACCTGTCCTCCTTTTTAAAAAAAATCCAATATATACACTAGACCTATTTTTAGACCTTTCTCTTATTTAGGAAAGCGTGTGCGACAGCAAAAGAGATAGAGAAAGCATGAACGCAAGGCTGCGGAAAAACACAGAAATGTGTATGCTAAACAATGAACGGAAAACGTAACATGAATCAAATATAAAACATGACATGACATGACTAGAAAACAAATCCTAACAGTAATCAAACATGAAACGTGACATGACATGAAAATGAAACGTAACAAGAAATAAACATAAAACGTGGCATGACTAGACTAAACATAATACGTTACATTAACAAGGAATCTAACTAAGACAAGAATGAAACATGAAACATGACATGACAGGCTAGAATCGTGACAACAAAATTGGCACAAAGCTAGTGAAAATGATCGAGGCGCTCTATAACAAGAGTAGCAATGCAGTGCTGTCAAGCAGTAATACACTGGAATGGTTTCAAACGTCGGTGGGAGTCCGCCAAGGATGCATTCTGTCACCATGCTTATTTAACATCTTTCTGGAGCAGATTATGATGGATGCACTGGAGGACTTCAATGGCACCATCAAAGTTGGCGGACGAGGCATAACAAATCTCAGATTCACGGATGACATAGATCTTGTAGCCGGATCCAAGGAGGAACTAGCGGACATTACCAAATGGCTGGACACAACAGCACGGAGATATGGTATGGAGATAAACAGTGAGAAAAGTAAAGTGATGGTAACATCTCAGGTGACTGATGAGGAACAGCAGGAAGTGATAGCTGATGGGAAAGTGCTGGAATCGGTAGACCATTTTGTATACCTCGGGTCTATGCTGAACAAGCAGTGCACCTCGGACTTGGAAGTGAGGAGAAGACTGGCCATTGCTACCGGTCAGCTTGCGAAACCAAGCCATTCATAGGCCTACTAACATATTATTTTAGGAAAATGTGTATTAACTAATTGTTTACATTGAAACATTTCCTCAGATGTGAATAACATATGCTTGTTTTTATAATAATTCCAGACAATCATTTTTAAAACACGTTTCATGTTTAAAAATAAAGTTTCAGAATATCATCAAGGCAACTTGACATTCCAGCATTCCAGCATCAAGATATTAAATAAATGTTGTTCATATTTTTCAGAAAAGAAAGCTTCAGTACTTAATGTGCAAATTGATATAAAATGTCAATTTCAAATGTATGTTATTTAATTTCCTAATAAAATAGATGTTTTGTGATGTGATGGAAATTACATTTTCCTGTGGCTGTTTGGGAAAAATGTCAAAATCTCTATAATCCTAAATAATACAATTGCAACCACTATTAGATATTATTTCCACACAGAGTGTAGTAAATAATAAGGCTGACAAAAATATTTCAAGAGGTTTCATTTTCTAAAAGTTTACATGGCCAAAAGAGACCCATAACCGGTGCCTTAATCGGCAATATGCATCATAAGCAAATCAAAAGATCCAAAAACCAGCATGGCTCATTTGGAAGTACTCATTGGTGTTTTATGTCATTTAGAAGTGCTTCGCCGACTTCGCCTATAGTTTCTAGCGGGCAGAGCAACGACGCCCGGCGGCTGCTTTTTGTGCAAAATGAGCCTCCCGCTTGCAGCAGTCCACCCAGTGATGATTGCGTTTCTTTGTTAATTTTCCCCTGGTGTGGAGGCAGCAGCTTAGCAGTAGGCGTAGTTATGTTATTTGTCCACTTGATTGTGTTGACAGGTCACCTGTCTGTTCTTCTCAGTGTAACGAGCAAACACTTGATACAATTACTGATGACTTCATGATGAACTGGAAGCCAGTTATCTACATGGAAGTGCTGCCATGACCTTTGTTCACAAACATTCTGATTTGTCATATTCCGCAAACGCGGAAGCAACAGACATTCCCAACATTCGATTTTGTTCAGCACTTCCAGTACCCAATATTGCCCCATATTAACTGGCTTGAAGGCAGCGGCTACGACTTTGCTAGAAAGACTAAATTTGATCCAAATGTCACGGAAATGGGAACGCACTACGACGGTCTGATGGATGTATGTATCTGGAGCATAAGGCTATTTAAAAACCTGAGGCTGACACAAGATAGGGGTTGTCCGTCAGTTACCGACAAAAGAATGGAAAGAGTGTGTTTTCTCTTTCCAGTTTTTATTGGTAGGTAAATCCCACCCCTTTTTGGATCCGGATATCTCAGCCTCTGTTTACCGGAGTAAGATGCTAAGATTTTAGATATGAGATGATACGCAAGATATGAGAAGATGGCGCTTTTTCCCATTGGATTTTTCGTCTGCACAAGGGATTAGTGATCAGCAGGGGCGCCATATGGGGGAGAAAGGTTAGGACGATTCTAAGGGCCCCTGACTGTCCTAAAAAATTATTAGAACATTAGGTAATAGAATAGAATATTTTATTTACAATGTACTAATAACACTAACGGTTTCTTTTTCTTTTCTTGTTTTTGGCAAAAAGTAAACATCCAGAGAGCCTCTTTACCCCCCGCCCCCCGGCAGGAAATGGTTTAGTCCTGCCGTCTCAAACCTGTGGCGGGTGGGCACTGTCTTAGTAGTCGGCGAATTTCAAGTTAATACTGCAGTTCTGTGGTTAATACAAACAGTGTCATCTTGTATCTTCCTAAAGTAAAAGTAGGGTTGAGAAAAGAGTGGGCGACAGTACCCAATAAATAACCCAATCACCCAATGTTTCACAAAGGACATCCGTGAGTGGTGCAAATGAACATGTTATCTAATTCCATAGTGAAGCGTGCTAGCCTACTTCATATCTTCACATAGAAAATTCAGAGTCTTTCCATTTTGCTCTTTTAGCCGAAATTTATTAAATGCCGGCTAGCGTTTAGCAAGCCATTCATAGGCCTATTAAATCAGTTGTCCCTGGTGCCAGGCCCAACAGATTCAACTTCAGGCTCAGAACCCCAGTCACTCCATACCCCACCCAATGAACCAGTTCTACTCCCAACTGAAGGAGGTGAGCAACATTATCTTGAATGACAAAACTATAATAAAACGTCTTCCATCTATTTTTCATTTGTTTACTGGTTTGACTGAACTCAGGATTTTTCATTTTGTCTGCTACAGGCCACATCCTTAAACAAATCGCGATTTTGAGGTTTTCTGTCATCCAACTGCTCAATGATTATTTATTTAAATACAGAATTTAAATTTGTCTCCTCATCGGACCAGAAGTGAGGTTTGCGTGCTTGCTGCAACATTTATTTATTTTTACCGTAAATTAGCTGGCTAACTTCAACACCCGAAACACATTCAGAATCTGTAGGCTACATGCACAGACTATGTCACTGTAAACCGAATAATGTGTTGTTAAGCCTACATGCTTTTCATTTTTAGGTTATTATGCATGTGCAACCTATTTATTTATTTTGCTTTTTGCATATTTTTGAGGATTTTCCAGCGGGTTTTGCTTTTCGGAATAAGGTCTTTACATAGGCTGCTGCTGTATCGTAACTAGAATACTTTTAATTTCCGAATAAGATCAATATGATGTGCATGCAATGTTTCCCATACCATTAAGGCTATTTTATATTTAATATAATTATAGCCAAGCCTAGAGTTGTTCATAATCAGACAATCAAAAAGATTTACAAAAGAAAGGAAAAGAAAGAAAAATAAAATGTAGTGATATAACATGCAACAAAAAGACCATGTGAGAGGCCAGTGGTCTAACCCTAACCTCTGAATAAAAATTTTTTTTTTCTGATCCATTGTTTTCTATCTTTTTTTAGTATAAAAAAGCAGAACTAGAGTTTAACTAATGGGCAAATTTTATTCATGTTCAACCTTTGGAGTTGGGTAAGCTTTAGGTCATTGGTATGAGAGTATACACATATGCATAGGCCTACTGTAGTTTATTTTCAGGTACAGCCTACATAGTACAGTAGCAGTGGCCAGATTCTTGGTGTGGTGGTGTGCCGCTATTGTTTACTGTTATGGGAAACACTGTTATATTATCTCTCAAGAGTCACAGAAATGCTATTTGATTGAGTGTAATTGACAGCCAAAGTGATAGCCATTGTAATGCTACTGTCGAAAAAGACAGGCAATGTTAAGGTGACTGCCAGTGCTAAATGATAGTCCATGTAATGTCATTGTAACTTCAGTGTTAAAATGACAGACAATAAAATGTTAGTATTTATTATTTATTATTGGCTTCTGGAGGTGTGGTTACAGTAATTGTGCAGGGGTGGCGGGGCCCATTGCGAGATCTTTTCATGGGGCCCAAAATCCCTGGAGGCACCCCTGGTGATCAGGCATGCGCAGTGTACTGTTGTCTGTCTAATAAGTTCCAAATGCGGACATTCCAGCTTCGAAGTTGGACCTCTTGCTCCGCCTACCCTCTTTGTAAGATGTGCAGTTCGCGAACGAATCGGTATTTTTCAACGACTCTCATCAGCACGAAATCAGAGCCGTGAACCACGGCAATATCCCACGGCTCCAGAGCCGTGACACAAACCAAACTCCTTTCGAGTTTTAACAGAAAGCAAATGCTGTAACCTACACCATTAATAATCGGGTGTACTCAGCGTGGATCAACCAGAAGCACTGACAAAGGTATTCTGTTATAGGCTATTTAATGATATTCCGAGACGCCTACTTTTTATTACGAAATTATTACATGTGGCTGTTTGCAACCGAATTGGAGTATAAAACAGAATTAATATGCGATTGTATTCAGCTAATGACAGCAAATGGGCTACTTCTTATTTAAAGTGGTGGTATTTTTATTTTAGAACTTAGTCTTGACCAACAGTGAACAGATAAATACAATGTTGTTTAATAGAATAAATAAACAGCCTAATGGTTCAAATAAACATAATTTATTGGTGTCCAAATAAATCTTTACCAAATACTATTTAAAACTAATAAACAAAACAGGCTCCTGTGCACACACACACACACACACACACACACACACACACACACACACACACACACACACACACACACACACACACACACATCAAGATCTGGCTTGTTTGTCGGACTTGGCTGGCTATCTCTCCTATACAGCCATACATCCACCACATTTTCAGTATGCTACTGGATTCTAGGATCTGATAAAAAAATAAGATTTATATTTGCATAGACAAATAGAATAGCTACAGCCTATGCAAATATAACCATTTGATGTCTATTCTTACATGTAATATCTAATAACGAAGATAGAGATGGGAAAGTCATAAATAAATGTAAACTGGATGTGATTGCAAACTAGCTTGAAAATTAGCCTAAGGGAGAGTGAACAGAAAACATTGAGCATAGGCTATTAGAAAATGAGTATCAATCAGGTGATTTAGGTCTAAATAAAATATCAAAGCTAGTTTACTAACTTCATTTGCTACCAGCTAGACTCTGCTGTCTGAAACAGCTTCAAATTCCAGCTCGTGCTGCTGGGAGAAAAAGATGTGGCTCGGGTAGTTCGAAAGAATCAAACAAACGAACGGTACTGTATTAACCGGAAGTACCAAAAACGTGCAACTCTGACTCTTCAAACTGAACAGTACAGAAAGAGCCGACTCAGACAAAAGAGCCGAACTGCCCATCACTGTGACAGCATGAAACACACGGTCATATTAACAGATTTTGTACAGGTTCCAATAGGGACAAAATACTAAACTGGAAAAATAAAATAAAATGTTAGCGAACTTGAAACAAGTCTTCAGCTGCTAACTCCAAATGCAGTTAGAATAAGATGGGAATATAAAGTTTAAGTAAATAAACCACTGTCTCGGGACAGGGGGCATATGCTTCAGCATATGTTGGTGTCTATTTGTGCACGTGCCTGCACCCAACGCATGGTATATTGACATTTGCAGTTTGTGTGTTTCCAGCGAACATAGTCACTTTCATGGGGAAAATATACACAATATAGAATCTGTGTCAGAACATGTTCAAAGAACTATATCATCAAGTACCATGGAGGTTTTCATTCCAAGCTACGATAAGTCAAACAACAGTCCGCACACTGCAAGGCTCCCATTTAATAATTTAACGTACCAAAGTGAGTGACGTTTCGCGCACACAGACCCTTCATCAGGCCCGTGTGCTCGAATTGTCACTCACTATTGTGCATTAAATTATTGAATGGGAACATTGCACTGTTAAGACTGTTGTTTTGACTCATCATATAATGTCTCTTTAACCGCAATAGGTTATAATAGGTATCTGAAATACAAACATTATTAGTTTGAATCATACCATGCCAAACCTATCACTTGAACCTAATGCAAAGACCATGATATGAGGACATTTTTTAATTCTTGCAGCATGTATCAGGTGTGCTGTGTGTATCCTGTTCTTACTGCCTTGTAAGTCAAATTTATAAAATAATAGCCTAAATCAAATGTCTAATTACATTTAAATAATGGATGTCTCTTTTTTGGATGACCAGGGAATGTGATGAAAATTATAGCAAATCTGCCATAAAATAAACAGATATGTTCAACAGATGCATCATGTTCTAATATTTCATCAAATATTAATTGCTTTCTTATAGATTCTCCCTAATATTTTTTTTCACAATATAGCCACATCTCTTACTTATAGCTGAACTGTTCACTATCATTTTGCCACATCTTTGTGCCACAAGATCAATATGTGAGTCAAAATGAAAAACTGCAGCAGATCTTACACATATAATTTCTGCAGGATTGTGTAAAACCTGCAGTGACTCAAGTAGTTTGCCCAGAGCCTGTATTTTAGTAGGGGAATTAAACAGATGTAGATAGCCAGCTATTTTCTGCTGGATTGGCAGACAAAGACCAGTGTATTAAAGAGGGACTCAGTCTGCCCACACAGAAGCAACAGAGTGTGAACCCTATCTGGAGGGGATCAAATCAGTTACCCCTGTGCACTGACTCTGAGAGGGGAGGCCATTAACATGACAAAATTATATCTGATGTGAACGCATGATTTCCTCGACAATGAAACCCATCCACTATAACTGCAATCATCTGTGCTACTTGAAATAAGAAAGGTTACAATGGTGTTGAACTATGTGTAACATCACAGTGCCCAAGTGGAATGCTTAATGTTGAAGTGGACTCTCTAGCAGCCTTTTGCGATTTTGGCTGCAGTTTCGCACAGCTATGACTACTTTGACTGTGATTACTAAAATGTAGGTGTGTTCATATAGCTGAAAAAAAACAAAGAAGCTGCCTGTTTGAATACGTGTCTATTTGAGCCAGTGTTTTCCCTACAGCAAATGTGCAAAATGTGTTCAAACCTCAACAGTAAAACAATCATATTGAAGCTCACTAATTATTTATTTAAAGCTCATTGTTTTATGTCACTCTTATTGATTTATTACCATAAAACAAAAAAATTCATAATTACCTATGAATCCATAAGACATGCTGCTATCATGCCATTTCCACAATTAAAATTTGAACTTTATAAGCCTGGAAAATCCATCATCGAGTGTGAACCATTTAATTTTTTCAATTGAGCATGTTTTATTGGTTTTGACGCATCAAACAAAGCAAGGGTGAGCGTTGTGATTCCTGCTATATAGATCACATTACATTTCATACTTTCAGAGGTATGCTCACATTCACTTTCATGTGATGTTTACAATGTAATTTAATTTTAGATTAATATATGGATTTTGGGTACCAGCCCTTTTTAGCTTTATCTTTATCTATCTGGGGAGTGATACTTTACATTACCTACGAATGTATCGCCGGCACTGGTCGACTACAACAACAAACAAGTTGCAATGGCCACGTTCGCTCCGCCGCCGTACTTCCACAGAGAATATAGGTACAAAGTAAAGGATTCAACGATAGTTTGACTTCAAAAATGATGGTATAAACACTCAAAATAACCTAGATAGACTGTCGTCGTATTTTATTTGCTTTGGGTGCACTGTGGAGTGTTTAAGTGCGTTTGGTAGTGGATGCTACCGATTACCTTAGAGTTGTGCTAGCATTAGCAACGTGTGTATGTCCAAAAGAAGGGACAGCATGGAATTATCTGAAAATGGTTTCTATCAATCAACTACATCATGAGTAAGTCGTAATTGAGACATTATGTCCAAAATTCCGAACTATCCCTTTAATTCAACTCTAATAGAGTACATATGAGTCCAATAGAGACCAAGGGCCCTATCTTACACCCGGCGCAAAGCGGCGCTAACCCAAACGCAAGTGTCTTTGCTATCTTACACCCGGCGGTAGGCTCATTATAACGCCTAACGCTCACGCCGTTTAACTAGCATGTACTCTTGCGCCGTTTGGGCGTGTTGGTCTTAAGATGAGGAGTGGCCAGGATTCTTTTTGGCGTATTGCTATCTTGAGCCAGCAGAAAGCGCTTGCGCTAGAACCACCACTAACCTGGTCTAAAGTCATGTTGCAGTTGTATACATGTTATTTTAACGGCGCATATAAGTGCGTCTACAAAGGCGTGTGCACAATGCGCGTACCCTCCTGTCTGTTACACACAGGGGCGCGCACAAGCATGATTAAAATATCAAGATTACAATGTGAAATAGTATTATTGTGTAGCCTAAAAATACATAATAATAAAAGGGTCCATAGCCTACCTTTCCCTCAGCGAAGGGGAATGCCATGCACAATAAATTGCTTTCAGCCCACTCCATCAACATCCAGGCGATGTGCGATGGTATGGGACAATGGCTATCCATTAAAAAGCAGCTGATAAAACCTACAGTGCATCTGGAAAGTATTCACAGCGCTTCACTTTTTCCACATTTTGTTCTGTTACAGCCTTATTCCAAAATTGATTAAATTCACTTTTTCCCTCAAAATTCTACACACAACACCCCATAATGACAATGTGAAAAAAGTTTTTTTATTATTTATTAAAAATAAAAAACTAAAATTTCTCATTTACATAAGTATTCATACCCTTTGCTTTAACGTATTTTTAAAGTATCATATTTCATATTTGGTCGCATATCCTTTACATGCTGTTACTTCCTGAAGTCTGTGACCATCAACATCAAAAAACTGTCGATATCTTATTTTCAGGTACTGTTACAAGCGATAATATAACTTCTCTGCATTTGAATGGATCTCTATGGAAATTGGGGGGTGAGACTAGATTCAGCTGTAAATTACACTGGTACAGTATGGAACACATGGCTGGCTAAATGGCTGTAAGTTATCAAGGGTCTGAGCTATCAAACGAGCCCCAAACCATCACTCTGTTGCCAGATATGGAGTAGATGTGGATGGATCACTGCAAGGGTTATTTCTCCGGACTCATTTTCCTATAGAACTCTATGGGGAAAAAAGTCAGGAGAAACAACCCTTAAAGTGATCCATCCACATCTACTCCATATCTGGCAACAGAGTGATGGTTTGGGGCTCGTTTGATAGCTAAATTGTAACCTTAGCTATTCTTCGTCCTTCATATTTTTTAAATTACAGTGACCAGGTTTCCATACTCTCACCGTTTAAAACCCAGCTGATTTCACTCGTTATTCCATAACTGAACAAAACGATTTTAAAGAGAACTAAGCATCTAATTAGAAACTAAAACAAATTTGCAGCACGTTACACAATTAATTCACAATTAATTTTAATGCCATTCTCTGCACGTGCGCTGCATGTTCTCTGTTTCCCCTGCTGTAAGTCGCACGTTTCACGGTCTTCCTGGGAAAGTGAATTGTTTTAAAGGATTACGCTACGAGTAAAACAGGTTGGTCACATTTCCATAAACAGGACATTATTAAACAAGGGGAAATATGCGTGAACATATGGGTTGCGAACCTGACAGCTTTATTGTAGGCTATTTAGTGTCATCATTAAGGCAAAATAACGGTATGTAAATATTAATCAATATTAGCCTACTATGCAGGTAGCCTAATGAACTTTGGATGAAGCTTGAACTTCGAGAACTCCATGAGAACAGCCTCTTGGAATTGATGTTTGACACTTTCATTGCATAATCAAACGAAATTCGCTGAACAAGCAGGCTAATTTGGCGTTTTGTAAGGTGAGACTGAAGCCATTGATAGCTTATTCTCAGCTGTTGCAGGTCCTTTTAACGAAATTTAACTGCATATATTTTGTAAAATAACAGCCCTGTCTGGAATTACCGGGAACTCATAGGCTAATGGTTAGTCCGAATAATATTGATCATACTCCATTTAGCCTATTCCTTGATCACACTAAACACGCACGAGCATGTCTGTTTCGCCATCAAGCAATCCGCCAAGGTGGAAAAGCAGGCTTTTAAAGGGAATGGGATATGACATTTTGATTGGTTTATTGCATGTCACGCCCAAGACACATCTATAATTAATGAAGCGACTAGGTTCAGCCCAGTTGCACCTTGCGCCGTGCTTAGCGCTAAAAAAACACGCCGTTAAAATAGCAAAAGTGGACTTGGACACGCCCAAAATTGACTTTACGCCATGCGCTTAGACTAAGCGCCAAGATAGGGCCCCATATGTACTCTTCTTTTAAGTGTTTTTAACAGTGCTTGACTATTTTTGTGTGCCTAGGGTTCCACTGCACAAGGTCAATAGATTCAAATGAAAAAGACCTTGCGCAATATACTTTTTTCTGTAATGTGTTTATTAAGCCAGAAGAGGAAGACGTATACTTACTTTTTTCAAATTTATAAACATAAAAATAACATTTATTTTTGAAGTAGGTCCTATGTAATTAAAAAAAAAAAATTTTGTGTAGGCCTGATGAGTTGTGTTCATTCTGTATGGATCCTCACTTCAGTTCAGATTGGCAGCCCACCAAATTGTTGTACTGCTTTAAATCTAAAGCTATAATTAGATTAGGCATGGGACGATATGAAAATTTCATGTCACGATTATCCTGGCCAAAATAATTGCGATTCACGATATTATCCGATAATCATCAAAATATGCTTAAAACTCTTAAAATGTCACTAAAACATACTGAAATCACTTTACCTTACATTTTGTTAAGAAACATATTATTATTGCATCATGGGACACATATCTTTTTTTTGTGAACATCCTTTTTAGTGAAAAACAAACAAGGACAGATTCAGACTCTCGCCAACACCCAGCAGGTAATCACAATGAGAGAAAGAAATCCATTAATAAAAATAATCTACCTATCAACCTGATATCCAAGCATTCACATGGTTCAATTAGTTATGTGTCGTGAATGCACAGTAAATGAATAACCTGTTTTGTTTTCAGATCACACAGACAAAGGTACAGCAAGGACAGCAGAATGAATGCACCAAAAAAAGAAAATAAAACAATCTTAAAGATAATCATAAATTATAAGGTCCCCCTGCATAAATAAAGGATAAATAAAAATAGAAACATCGTATGAGTCTGTTCTGTAAATAAAATAAAGTCCAACATAGAGTTTTCAAGTCACTCGTGAGGGTATTCACGTTCATGTGAGGATATTCACGATTATCCCGATAATGGAAATTCACAACGATAAAATTATCTTGAGTGTTTTTTAAAAGATGAAATATTATATCCTCCCATCCCTAAATTAGATATTACAGTACTATTAATTTTTGTTCTTTTTCTTAATTCAGCAATTACTGTGATTGTTGTGAAGGATTCAGTAATTATTAGGAGGCATACTATTCTTAAAAATGTACAGAATATTTTACATATTTTCTAACTATTTATTCACTGCAAATGATCTTAACATCTTAAAATCAAGCAACTTTAATTACTTACTCCAGATTATAATAAGTAATTGTTAAGTTTGACAATAAGTCTTTTGTCGATGGTGAGGAAGAGATTACTTGTGTATTTCGATTTGAAATTCAAAACATATATGCAGTCAGACCAGTAAGTGAAGTGTAAATTATCATCAGGCAGTTTTATTTTGGATAAATATGACAATTTCATGCAATTGAACAACCTCATGTGGAACTATTTTTCATTTATGTAGAAAATAGGTTTGATGAAGCAGAACATTGGTATGTAAACACCTTCATTATCTCCTTTAGTTATGAGGAGACTCTTAATCGCTGACTGTGTGCCTTTGAATGTCTGATACCCAATCTTATCATGAAAGGATTCTTCACAGAAAACAAAAACTTCTCAAAGAGTATTATTATTCTGAATTATTTTTAAGACCAATTGAGAGATTTTATGAATATTCATCATGCAATTATCCTGCAGCTGTCTTCTAAGGCAAAAATTCATCAAATAACCATTTTAAATAAACAAATATAAGGTGAAAATACGGCGCCGCGGTGATGCAGTGGTAAAAGCATTGGCCTTTGAGTCAATGCAGTTGCACACCAAGATCCTGGCTTCGCGCCTGGGTCCTGCCAGATGTGAGCATGGCCGGTGCTTTGAGGGAGCGGCAAAATTGGGCGGCCGCTCCCGAGGAGGGTGGGTTGGTCTCAGCGGGGAGATTTGTTGTGCACATAGCTGACCCGTGTAGTGCTGGAATCAGGATCAGGGGCACGAGGACTCAAGGAGTTACGCCTTGGCGAAGATGTGGCGACCTCCTTCCTACCGCCGGCCAACGGGGTTGCGTAGCACCGAATTACATTACATTACATTATAGTCATTTAGCAGACGCTTTTATCCAAAGCGACATACAATAAGTGCATACAGAAATGTCATCGAAGTAACTACAGAACAGATAAGACAAAGCACATCCTTTCCATAATGTAGCAGCTATCCCTAGTAATGAACATTGAATGTAGTT
The DNA here is from genome assembly GCA_029718625.1 of Synaphobranchus kaupii. NCBI lineage: Eukaryota > Metazoa > Chordata > Actinopteri > Anguilliformes > Synaphobranchidae > Synaphobranchus > Synaphobranchus kaupii. The sequence goes on along the minus strand of CM056383.1, from coordinate 44,896,295 downwards.
TACAGTAAGCTGTGGGTAAATCAGCTATACTACAATTCTATTCTAAATACTATTATAAACTATAACAAAAAGAAAACACAGGGAACAAGTATAATGAGAGGTCCTAGATTAGTATATCAGTCAAGGTGGAGTCTGAAGAGGTGTGTCTTCAGGCCACGACGGAATGGGGAGTTCGTTCCACCACTGAGGAGCTAGGGTGGAAAAGCTCTGCAGTCGGGACGAGCGAGAGCCGTTGACACGGAGGGGGGGAAGTGCGAGTCGCCCTGCTGTAGAGGAGCGAAGTGGTCGAGCAGGAAAATAGTTCTGGATTAAGTCCTGCAGTTAGGCAGGGCCTGTCCTATTGGCTGCAGTGTAGGCCAGGGTCAGAACTTTGAACCTGATCCTGGCTGCAACCAGCAGGGGGGTGACATGCGAAAATTTCGGGAGGTTGAACACAAGCCGGGCAGCTGCGTTCTGGATCAGTTGAAGAGGCAGAATGGTGCAGGCTGGTAGGCTTGCGAGCAGGGAGTTGCAGTAGTCCGGATCTCAGCCACTACACAACCCCTTTGTTTTTTGGGGTGAAAATACAAAAAATATTTCTTCTCATTTATGTGGAGAGATAAAGATGTGTGACTCAAATGCATTAAACACATTTAAACATATGGAACGCACTATTTTTGTGGTTTTGGGAAAAGCCTAAACCAATGTCAATATAAATGAAAGCAGATTCTAAGAGAAAACCAAGGTGTATCTTTTTTCCTCAGAGGCTAAAAGAGCTGAAGCAGAGAGAGTTTGCCCGGAACGTGTCGTCAAAATCCAGGAAGGATGAGAGGAAACAGGAGAGAGCCCTCAGACGTCTGCACGAGCTGGCAGAGCAGCGCAGGGAAGTGCAATGGTGGGTGCACTCCTGTAACTGCCATTTAATCTACAGTGATCAGCATGAGCACTGATCAATAAACTGATCAATAAAATTGTGTTCAGTCAGAGCAGACTTTATATAAATATGCCACACAGGTCTGACTGATATTGTAGCACAATTATGATTTTGAACCACTTGCTTTTCAAATATGTTGACATTTGATCACGTCACTGACCCTGTTGTTATGGTTACATTCCAGCAGCGGGGAAATTAGCTCAATTAAAATTTTCTAGCTAGGTGGATATTGATTTCTGTGAAAATAAAATTGAGACTGCACCTTAAACTGGATATACCGATTTGATGTGCATAGTGGCATAACTCAAATTATTTCAATGTACGTATTGTTCAGGGACAGAATACATTTGTAATAGCAATACAAATACTGTGAAACCTGTTTGCTGCATTAAATGTTCTCACGTGCAGATTAAAAGTGCCCCTGCCTGTTTCTGTCCTGTTTTTAAGCAGGCTAACTTGTTTAATGTTTAAGTTTTAGTGTACATAATCCTACATTGCATAAATCCATTATTTATTATTATATCTTATTTAATATTTTATTGCATTGATTAATAATAAATACTTTTTTACCGAAACCAAAGCCATTATTTATTATTCAAGAAATAACTGTCAGGAGTGCATCTCATTTAACCCTCATATTATGTTCACATTTTATGAGGGCTTTTATGTTTGGGGTCAAATTGACCCCAAAAGTTTAAACTGATGCAAAACTATTGTAATAGAAAGATTTTGACACTTTCTGTGTCACCTTTTGTATGTCTCCCGAATGAATATCCTTTTATCCCTAAATATTAAAAAACTGTGATGAAACATCTCATTTTAGAGCCTGAGGTAAGTGGAAGTTTGTGAAGTTTAAAACCTATGTGGGAAAGTGCCACCAGAATTACCCACAAAAAAACAGAGATTAAAAACTAAGATAGGTTGTATATTTTCTTACATTTTATACAGCTACCCAACAAATTACCCCACACAACACCTTTCCATCCAAACTTGGTATAGGACTTAGCAAAATATAGCATTCTCTTTTTTGTGTGTTTACAGTTTAATCCCAACAAATTAGGAAAAATCACATAGTGGCAAGATGAAAAAATAAGGATAACTGGTGTCAAATATTGAATCAGGTCAAATTGACCCGGAACATAATATGAGGGTAAAATCAATTCTAACATTTCCCTGTTATGCATATTTAAATACATCTATACTCTAATCCTTCAGAAGCCATTTTAAGCACAATATGGGATGTAATTGTACTTGTAATACAGCAAAGAAAAGGGTACTCTGCTTGTGCTGACTAGGCCCATCATACTGAAAAGCATTACTGCAGACAAGGTAGTCGAGCCCAAGTGTATATTCTGTTGCAGCCTGCAGTGCCTAACATTAGTGGTGTACTTGTCTGCAGTATGCTCTGGTGATTGGGTGTGGGTGCTGTTGCATATTGACTTGAGTATTTTGTGCTGTGTGTTGCAGCGCCCCTGGCAGCGGCCCCAAGTTTAGGTCCACCACAGTGGCAGTGGAGGGCGGCTCTAGAGAGGCCTGCTCTGAAGAGAACATAGTGGGATCTCAGCCTGCCACAGCACTGGACACGGGGGCTCAAAACGATGCCTCCAACACCAGCAGCAGCAAACAGGTCCAGTGGCCCTACACTGGCAAGGCCAAAAAACAGATGTACCGGCAAAAAATAGCTTTTTCCTTCTCCCTCCCGAAGAAGACATCCATCCGACTGGAGTCATCGGCTGCTGTGTTCTGTGAGAACACAGAGGAGGGGTTGGCGGAGCGAACTTCCAGGCAAAGGCTCCGAGCAGCTGCTGCCGATCTCAATCTCTTGTCCCCTCCCACTGGGGAAAAAGCACTAAATTACAGGGAGACGATTTATGGGGCCGTCACGCAGGAGGACCTGGTCAGGCAGGAAAATGGCTCTACACAGATTCACGCAACATCTGAGGTTTCTGCAAATCATGCCAGCCCAGAAGTAACTTCTGATTTGTGTGCTTTGCTTGTTTACTCAGCAGATGTAACCAGCCCTTGCATCTCCCCGTCCACTTTTCCCTTCCATTTAAACAATGCAGGCATTTTACTGCATATGGAAGACTCACAGGAATCTTTGAACCGTGAAACGACAGAAAAGAAATGTGAAACTATACAGGAAGTTGGTAGTGAGCCAAAAGCATTTAAAGGTGCCGTGGAACAGAGCCACCCCCTCTTTAGTGATTCCCTGCTCTCAAACGAGGCCACAGCAGCCACTGCTCCCTGTGTTGGGAATGAGGTGGGCATGGGTTCCAGGGCAGCATTTCCTTTTGCAAAGCCCAGCCAGCCTTTCTGCTCGGTGCTGAGCAAAGACGCGAGTACCGTGCTGCAGTGGCCCTCCGAGATGTTGTCCTTTACCAGGGCGGCGCCGTCCCTGTCCTTCAGCTGTAACCCCCTCCACTTCGACTTCCGGGCATCCAGGAGCCAAACTGAACAAGGGACTGGCGGGGCCAGGGTGAGTGAGGCGAACGACGTGACTCTGTCACAGAAGCCCCATGATGACGCAGCATCCAACAGCCCAGAAACCCCATTGCACTTTGATAAGCACATCGAGGAGCCAGCACATGTCTCGGACAGCAACCCTGCTCGGAGAGGCTCCCATTTACCAGGCTGTTCAGGCCATCAGGATATGAGTGCACCCATGGGAGGGAAGGATGACCATTATGAAAATGACAGGGCAGGCTGTCTGAGACAGCTAAAAAGGTATAGAAAGCAAAAACAAAAAAGTTTTAGGAAGCCATCAAAAGAGTGGACTCACTCCTGCAAAAGAGCCACAGACAAATCATGGGATAGAAACAGCAGGCAAGAATACAGGAGCCACAAAAGGAGGAGACGGAGGAGGGATATGTGCAGGGGTGCTGGCAGGTATGATAGCGATGCAGAAAAATCCACAAATTTCCACAAACAGCCTGAGTGCTGGGCTGGATTTGATAGCCAATTTTGCAGCAACACTTCACAACAAGTGCAGCCATTAGATGAGTCAAAGCAATCACCTCAAAATCAAGAAGAGACCAGCAGCGATGCTAGCAAAGTAGACACCACAGGAAGCGGGAGGTGGAAAGCTGCAGGTGGCATAAATGGCACAGCAGGCAGAAAACCGCCTTCCAGTGACAACCACAGCAACAGTGGATTGTTACAGGGCCATGGCAAAATAAACCTGCGAGATGCATCACAGAAGCAAGCGGATGTCATAGAAAGCTGCCCTCACCGCCTCCTCTTTCCTCAGATGGAAAAAAGCTCCACAATGGAGTCACAATCCCTGTGCTGCGGTCACAGTTCACACCAAAACTGCTCCCTGAAGAGGAAACGTGGATCTCTGAGCGATGAGGAAGAGGAGGGCTGTCAGCCTCCAATCGCATTTCGCTCATCAGCTGGAAGATCTGGTGGGCTAGAGTTATTTTCCAAGGTGGGTGTGTCTGAGGGTGATTCTAGGATCTGCTGCAGACTGGAAAGGATAAGGAAACGACAAAGGTCTTCCTTGGCTAACCCTAGCCCAGTTACTGACCGGGGGGCAGCTGATGATGAGAGAGGCATGCTGACAGTGGCAGCGGAAAATATCTCTGTATGTTCAGCCATTCAACACCCTGTGCTTCAGAAGGCTCTGACTAATGTGCTAGAGAAAGAAATGAATGAAAGGTCAAAAAGCCCAGACAAAGTTTTAGAGAAGTGTATTGAGTGGACTGGTGGCCCCTCTAGTGCTCAGAACAGGGCTGGATATCCCAGACCAAGTGTTAATGAATCTACGCTCATCAGAAACCTCAATCCAATAGAGAATATGAGCATCAGGAATGACATCAGGAGTGCCAACCGTTTTCACAACATTGAATCTAATGTAGAAACTAGCAACACACAGGACTATGATGAGCATTCTGTCAAGGCCAATAGTTGCCAACAGGAGGTGAGGGTAGCTATGCAGCAGATTTCAGAAAGCACGAGCAATGACAAATCATTTCAGCACAACTCTCGGAGCCAGCCTTCAAAAAGGCACCTTGGCCTTGCGTATCAGGAGGTGAAACCGAGTCACGAGGGCCTCAGGTTTGAAAACGTGGGCGGAGCCTTCCACTCAACTCAACAAGGTTTCCAGCATCCTTCAGACAAAATGGAGAAACACTGCCTCCTTCAGGCCCAGGTCCACAGGCGAGCGCTGCGGCCACATACTCGATTTCATGGCAAGCTAAAGCCGGTCCTGTCAGGTCCACCCATCCAGGTCCCCTCCCAAATTCTGCATCCTGTCCACCTCCCCCCGCCCATGTCCTCCACCTCCATCACTATCCGCCACACAATCCTCCAGCACCACGCCACCCTCCTGCAACCACAGCCCACCCTTTTCTCCCAGGTCTTCCCCATTACCCCTCCACCCCTGGCAGCAGAGATGTGCCCCCCAGGACCCCCTGCCTTCATGGCCCCGCCTGAGCTCTCTGTGGTGGCTCCAACCGGCCTGCACCCTGTGGCCATGACGTTCCACGCCCTGCCCCGCCCAGGGGTTTTCCCCACCATGCTCCCCCCACATCCAGCCCTCTTCCCCCTCCAGCCTCTATTCTGAGTATATGACATTACCTAAATTCATCAGCATCCATTATGTACAGTTGAAGTCGGACGTTTACATACACTTAGGTTGAAGTCATTAAAACTCATTTTTAACCACTCCACAGATTTCATGTTAGCAAACTATAGTGCTGGCAAGTCAGTTAGGAGATCTACTTTGTGTGTGACACAAGTAATTTTTCCAACAATTGTTTACAGACAGGTTATTTCACTTTTAATTCACTATATCACAATTCTAGTGGGTCAGAAGTTTACATACACTAAGTTGACTGTGCCATAAAAAATTTTATATTTGGTCACATATCCTTTGCATGCCATGACTTCCTGATGTCTGTTACCCAACATCAAAAGACTCTTGATATCTTATTTTCTGGTACTCTTACAAGCGATACTAGAACGTCTCTGCATTTGAATGTATCTCTATGGGAATTGGGGGGTGGGACTAGATTTAGCTGTAAATTACACTGGAACAGTATGGAACACATGGTTGGCTAAATGGCTCTACGTCATCAAGGGTCTGACGTATCAAACAAGCCTTAAATCATGACTCTGCTGCCAGAAATACAGTAGATATGGATGGATAACTTGAAGGGTTTTCTTCTCCTGAAGAGTTCAATAGGAAAATTTGTCAGGAGAAACAACCCTTAAAGTGATCCATCCATATCTACTGCATATCTGGCAACAGAGTGATGGTTTGAGGCTTATTTGATACCTCAGACCCTTGATGACTTACAGCTATTTTACCAATCATGTATTCCATACTGTTCCTGCATGTGTATGTAAACTTCTGACCCACTGTGATATAGTGAATTAAAAGTGAAATTATCTGTCTGTAAACAATTGTTGGAAATATGACTTGTGTCATGCACAAAGTAGATGTCCTAACTGACTTGCCAATACTATAGTTTTCTAACATGAAATCTGCGGAATGGTAAAAAATGAGTTTTAATGACTTCAACCTAAGTGTATGTAAATGTCCGACTTCAACTATACAAGCTCATTTTGTACATTGAAACCACACTAATAACACCATTTTGTTTTTGTACTTTGGAATTATTGTCTAGAAATTAACCACATTGCCCATCACATGAGACAGCATACATACTGTATTTTCATGGACCTTTTGTGTTTTTAGATAAAGCAGATGAATTTTGTTTGTTTTTATTAATTTCCATTGAGAAGACAATCATGCATTAAAGTAGACCATATAATACGTCTGACAGTTTACATACGTACACATGACCAGATGAATTAATGCCAATGTCCTATGTATTTTTACTTTTCATCAAGTGCTATGGCAAACTTGAGGACAACGCAATATTACTGTTATGGTTTTTGTACAACACCACAGCAAGTGCAACATGTTAACAAGCTATTTAATATATCATCAATACTATTTTCAGTTTCATAGGAGATGCATACGTTTTATGCCTTTGAACATGAAATAACAGACTTATTCATGTTCTTAAATGTGTCTTTGTCAAGGTTTGCCTGGTAGACTATAAAAGCACTTGACCACTGAAGCCATTGAAAGTCATGCAAATCCAGGTAACAAACCAGGAGAGGTTACTCCAGATTGGCCTGGAGTGCTCAGCAATGAGACACAGTGGGCTTCACTGGCAATGGGGCTGACCAGGGATCCATGGCTTACTACTGCATAAGCACCACTTAGTAACTAATTTCTTTCCCAGAAGTTATTGGTTAGTCTGTAATTTCTGTAGGGTGTAAAATAGTCACTGGTTTGTGAGGTATATTGGAGAAATTAAATTCACACAATTCAGCTGCAATCTGCTGGAGGCACAGTGATGAAACAACAATATAGTAGAATTATCAAAAACTGACAAAATTTTACAAAAAAGGGAAAGGGGGGTAGGGAAGTTTAAAAATAACCTTAGCATTTATTATTTTGTTCTGTTCTAATATTTTATGTCTGACAAGTTTGGATATAAGACTGAAGCCAGCGTAAAATCATAGGTCTAATTGTTCATAGGTTGCCATTGTTATTAGAGGAGAAACAAGTGGCCAAGTGTCTTTTATAATCTGTTTGTGAACCTGGTAACAAGTGCCAGCCTCTTAATGGATCCATGACCTTCTACTTGATACAGATAATTGTTTGAATGCACAATGTTAATGACTTCTTCTGCAACAAACTAAACCTGCTGTAATAAGAAAAACTGTACATGTTGTACATAAGCCATATTTATAATCCACTTGTAATATTTATTGTAAAATACGTTCCTGTTTCTATTGTGTAAGGTACCCAGTATGTATTAAATATTTAGATAAAATAAAACTATGTTTTTTACCCCAGTTTGCCAACAGACTAATAATAAAGTAAGAAAGAATAATAAAATCAATAATAAATGAAATTCACAAACGATGCGGTTCTGTTTTTCATTGTTTGATAGTTGTAAACAGTTTGGAAGGAAAATGTTCCCACTTTCTCTGAAATATAAAGTGCACTTGTCTGAAGGCCCCTACATCAATTGCAACCAGTTCCATCTAGTGATATGCGCTGAATAAGAGATATAGAGATATTACTAGGGAGCCATTTGCCTTCATGGCAAAGTTATTTTTTATTATTTAATTTTAAGTGTGCCTGAAGGAAGTTACAAAAAATATTTGTCAATTTTCCAAAAGAGAGGCTCTAAAACAAGCTAGAATATTCAAGTCTTGCAATGCTATTATTTTTATATTTTCACGTAGAGGTCATGAACAATTATATAAATGTCACCTGATATAAAAGTAACATAATATGCATGTTCCGAATCAGAATGTCACATTGATGGCACTTGTGATATAAAAGGTGGGTATAGCATTTCCAGTGAGTCTTTTGGCAGAAGTGTTTGTTAATGATAATGTAGTGCTTATGAAGGTGCTATGTAGTGCTGATGAATACTCTTATAGACTCAAAGCTCTTATGTAGGGCCCTTCAAGAATGTGTTGCTATTTGTGTCACTCAAAAAACCAAAACCTTGTACCTTCAGATATTGGAATTTTCAGGAACAGAAAATATTTATTCCTTGTACTTGACAAGACGTGTGGTGCAGTCCATAGGGCAGCTCTCAAGTCATGTACAAGCCCCCCTGCGTGTTTGTGGCTTTGATCCCCACCATGGCTTCTCCTGAGCTGTGATCCCTTCTCTATCTTTTACCCACTCTGCTTTCTCCTTCTGAATAAAGCAAAAAAATACAAAAGGAGGGAAGAATGTCTGCTTTCCTGTATAAAGAAAAACATTCCATGTTCTAATACATTTTTGTTTAGTTAGAACCTGCTTTGTTAGTTGGTGAGTAATGAGTCTTTTACAGTATGTAGAGCTGGAAGAGAACTTTCAATATGTAAAACCCAAACGTCAAAAAATGTACATGCAAGATTCTGACATGACAATGACAATGCCTTACTGAAAACACCGCCATTCAAAATCACAACATGAACTACAGTAGCCAAGGAACACAAGCCAATACTAGTAACAGGCTTTCTTCACACATGCATGTTAAGTGAGGACTGAGGCAGGGTGTTCCCTGTTCACAGTGAATCAGTGGCATTGTTTGCAGCATTTCCTGGACAGAATTATGCCATTTGTTTCCACTCTGCATAATTTCAGCAGCCAACAACTCGGCCAGCTCTCTGCATGAAGGTTTCATTCATTTAGACTTAGCTGCCCTCCATAGTATTAGTCACCGTTTGGGCAGTGACTTGTTGTTTTATTTTTCTTTTGTTTTTTCATTATTTCAGCCTATGAGGTATTGGCTGAAATTCTTGAGATTCCTCCACTAACACCACACAACCACACAAGCCGCCCCACTCTCTGGTGCACTCTAGGCAAGATTCATGGACCTGTGAAGCAGACCTGAGCTTCACCGCAGCTGTTGGGGTTAATGCCCTGTGTGATTTGTGTTTATGCATGGTATACTGTTGCTGAGTTCTGCAGTTGGTTTGCAACAGGTGCAGCATTCTCTCTTTTGCTTATCTAGAGTAAGAAATCCAACAACAGATTTGTAAATAGCATCTAATCATTTACATATTTTCTTGTTATATAAGGCAAATTAATATGCAACATTCTGTAAGTTGGCATTTCTTCGTACATCTTGCCTCCAGACTCTTGGACCATTTAATTTCAAACACCCACAGACAGCATTGTTCCCGACTGATAGCGTAATGGCAAAACAAATTAGTGACTGTATAGGTAAACAAAGAAATTAACATTTTTCCACATCTCTACCTGTAAAATGTAGATTAACCAGAGCTCCTTACATTATGCCATTTGTTCATTAAAATGTTCTATTTACTTCTTTAAATTTCATTTTGATTGTTTTGTGAGGTTTTTCCATTCCAACACAGAGGAAACATGAGAAACTGCTGAAATTCAAGCAAAAAAATCACACAAGGCTGTCAAGTTAATTCAGAGACTAGCCTAATTGTCACAGCTGAGGGCAAGATTGTATAACCAGACCATTACAGCACACAGGCCGTTGTCCAGTAATTAATTTTAAAAGTACAAAAATAACTTTGGTTTTGAATTACAATACAAACCAGATTTAGGCAACCACAGTTCAAAATACAAAGCAACTGCACCAGTTAGTCACAAGGGAAGGTATGAATAACACAAATCAGGCAACCAGCATCACTGTTCATAGAACTATGGTTGCCCACTTTGTAACCCGTGTTATATTATACATGATCCTCATACCAGATGCCTATATAAGGTTTAGAAAATACCAGAGAAATGATCAGGTATCTGCGGCATTATTTATAGCTATATACTCATCTAACCTCCTAAGAGGATTGTGTTCCAAACATTCAGGACTGCTAGTCTCACTATAGAGAAATAACTTTGCAAAGGTAATGAATGAAGCCCAGTAGAGGGTAATGAAAGTATCCTGAAGCATCATGCATGCCACTTGTGATGGCACTGGACACCCCAAACAGTGGTACACTCTTGGGATTGAGTCTGCTGTTCAGTGACTTAATATTTGATTTGAGAGGACCACACCTGTGGCTAGCACATTTTCACAAAAAATTGGTCCATACACTGGATATTATACTTCAATGCAAACACACAGGTTCAGGGAGCATGTGCAGGCTCTCCCTTGAGTTAAACACTGATGGGTGCTGGTGGAAAGCAGTGAACATTTCCCGGTTTGTTTGCATGATGATGGGTTAGATCTAAACATAGAGCTTGAGCAATCATGACTCAAGACAGCAGCGACTCAGTGAGGGAATCTAAGGATAGCTTCCAAAACAGAGACAAACGCTTCCAGAAATCTCATCCCAAGAGACAACTATTGTGAAAAGAGCTTCAGCGGGTTCAAAGGTGAGCTTAGAGGGGGCTTTAAAGAGCTTCAGCGGGTTCAAAGGTGGGCTTAGAGGGGGCTTTAAAGAGCTTCAGCGGGTTCAAAGGTGGGCTTAGAGGGGGCTTTAAAGAGAAAAATGGAGATCCCATCAGGGTACCCAGAGGAACCTCTCTGGGTGTAGAATTATTTCCTTCGAGCAGCATTTCTGAAATGGGGGTACTAGTACCCCTAAGGGTACTTTGGAGTACTGCAGGGGGTACTCAGAACATTTCTAAATGTTTTTTTTATATATTGGTTATGAACCATTCTAACACAACCCGATGTTAATAAAATCACTTAAATCTGGATACTAACATACCAGTTTGATAAATCTCTTCTAACCGTTTTTTATTAAAAAAAGCAATGAGCATATCACTTTCATGCCAATATACTGTATGTCAACCGCCAATGAAAAACAAGTAGAAGACTTTCAGGCCAGCCAGCTTGCTGCATAAATTTTTTTCACCTTGAGTGAGTTTTGATTCTGAAAGCCAGATGAAAATAATTTAGAAAATGGATAAGTGGTTGAAACATAAAAATGAAAACAAGGAGAAAGAAGGAGAACCCCATGAAAAATAAATCTTAGACAGAAACACCAAACCTTTGTCAGTATTTATTTTTTGTGCTGGTGAAGGGGGTACTCAGCTGAAAAAAATATCTTAGAGGGGGGACACTAGTAAAAAAAGGTTTTAGAACCACTGCCTTAGAGAAACAACTCATCCTGATGGCCCAAATTAAATATCTCCCATAGAGTGAAGCTGCAATGCCTGTGAACACACTGAAACTGCACTTGGGGACCATCATCTCTTAGGGAAGGTGTGCTATCACGGAGCCCAATCTCACATCCACTAACATCACTCACATCCACTAACATCTTTACAATATCAGAGCATGCAGCCTTCAGAAGAGTGAGGGTATTTGTGTCACATCCTCCCACAGTGAGATGGTGGCTTTGTGTACAATCATGTAAGACCTGTTTGGATTGAACTGCAATAACCGAAGGGGTACTTACGAAGGCATCCTTCACTTTTTAGTAGCACATCTGCTGAAATAATATCTTGTCCACAAGGTCACAATCAAACTGCACCAAGACTACAACATGGTCTTGGCCAAATATTATGCGTTGCGCATGAAGTGCGCAAAGCAGAGTTCTGTCAGCAAACTCTTGCTGCAGCTGACCAATGAGTCGGCCTCAGCAAACAAATGTTCTCATACTCAACCAATCACATGCACACATCACTAATTGAGCGCCCCTTTTAAAAAGTGAGAGTCAGACCCAGTGGCGGCTCCTGAGCTGAAAATTGTGGTAGCGGAAAACTTCCCTTTAAACTGATTATTGGTCTTTTTTTCAATCCGTTTCCTTGACTAACAATAGGCTACATCAGCGTTTAATTCACCAATTACTCAATGCCATCAAATGTAGCCGGTTCTCCTCAATTAGGCTATTAGGCAAGTAATAAAATTATTTTAACTTGTGTCGCAAAATTGTGCACATTTTAATCAACATTATAATTGTGGATACATGTGCTCTTCGTTCTCCGCACTCTTAATTCCGAAAATATTAATGGAAATTAAATGATCTTAAAGCTCAGCTTTTGTTAGATTATTTTTTTATTGCAGGTTGTGCTAAATAAAAAAAATAATCTAACAAAAGCTGAGCTTTAAGATCGTTTAATTTCCATTAATATTTTCGGAATTAAGAGTGCGGAGAACGAAGAGCACATGTATCCACAATTATAATGTTGATTAAAATGTGCACAATTTTGCGACGCAAGTTAAAATAATTTTATTACTTGCCTAATAGCCTAATTGAGGAGAACCGGCTACATTTGATGGCATTGAGTAATTGGTGAATTAAACGCTGATGTAGCCTATTGTTAATCAAGGAAACGGATTGAAAAATTATTAAGACCAATAATCAGTTTAAAGGGAAGTTTTCCGCTACCCCAATTTTCAGCTCAGGAGCCGCCACTGGTCAGACCTCACCTTTGCTCCTTATTGCCTGCGCTGCTGCTGCCACTGCTTTAAAAATCATTGCTGATCATCCTCCACCACCCCATCTTCCACCTATTGTTTGGATCTGCTCCATGTACTGGGGGGTTTTGGTATATCTCCTGTTTAGTAGGGGAGAAGTGTCGTGCTCCCTGGATGATAGGTAGTCCACGCTGGTGCTAAACCAAAATAATTTAATATTTATTATACTTAAATTCAATGTGAGTTGCCCTCTCAGAAATGTCATTCATCCAGTAGTGGGCCATGCATTTAAGACCTAGGCCTTCAATAAGGTGTGCAGATCTTCATACCACAATATAGGGTTATTAGGCTACAATCCAAGTCAATGCAACCACCTCATATCAGAGCCATTTTGTGGCAGAATACTCACCATTAACCCTCCCATTATGTTTGGGGACAATTTGACCCCATTCAGTGTCTGACATCTTTTAAAAACCAGTCAACCTTGTTTCTTCATCTTGATACTACATGACTTTTCCTAATTTGGTGGGACTAAATAGTAAACGCACAATAAACACAATGCTTCTGTGGTTCTGTGGGGTTATTTGTGGGTAGCTGTGTGAAATGTGAGAAAATATACAACCTTTTTTTATTTTTTATCTCTTATTCTGGTGAAACTTTCCCATACATGTTTTAACACTAGAATCGCCAGGCTTTTTTCAAGACCGAAAACTGCCAGAGCCAAAGCCAAAAGACGTCTGCATCCTTTTGTTCTCACTGATGAGCCATTAGTCCTCCATCCCTCATAGTGCACGAAGCGATAATGGCCGAAGACCAGCGCCGAACAAACCTTAGGGAACCTAAAATGCTATAGATCAACAATAAACAAGACAGATAGCTTCTTAAAATCTTACTGCTATTTACACTTTTAGAAGTTGGCAATAGACTATTTTCACACACTATCTATTTTCGGGAAAAAAAATCTTTCCAAAGTCGCGCTGCAGTAGTCCAAACACAATCAGATTGGAATAAAACCTAGATGAGTGGCTCTTTTGAAAATAAAATTTAATTAATTATTTTGTAGAATGTAACATCGGTACATCCGATGATATTAGGAGTTGTAAACAGCATATAGGCTGAAAATCATATATAATTGCTGCTAATGCCTGAAATTTCCCTCTTGAAAAATAAAACAACTGATTGTTATCAATTCAAACATTTTTTATTTGGGTAAATAACACAATTACAAAGGATAAACACGCAAATGAATTAGGCTACTGCGCTTTACAGACATAATAATACTGCTTTAGGCAACAAGTGTGTGGAGCAGAAAACAAATTTCTAAGAAAAAATACAAAAAAATACACGAGCCCTTTGTTCACTTTCCCATGTTATTCTGCAAATACATTGCTGTTAAAGCATATTTTGTTTTTGGTGTTTTAAAAATTTTATCAGTATGGAATATATTATTTCCAGACGCTATCTATTTTCAGAAAAAAAAATTCACACTGCCGTGAATTAAATTTGATGGCTCTCTACTGATAATATGAAAATATGCCGCGTGTTATTTCAACAATCTACGCACAAAAAAAATGAATTGTGTAGCCTACTTTTATAATTATAACATAGGCATTTGCAGTATTGCGATGTTGAAAAAGTCATGGCAGGACAGAATTACAGCATAAACAATGATGAAAATTTTGCAAAAAAAAAAAAAAAAATTAATTTAAATATTTTTTTATTTTGGGTAGACTATATAAAATAACAGTTTATATACATGATCACTGTCTCAGGATGCTAATGCAGTCATTATGTAAATCCATCGACTCCCGGAGGAGAGGAGTAGCGATTCACACTTGGGTACAAATGCCAAATAGCATTGAACGTGGCGGTTAGAGGGGGAAAAACTCATCTAACAAGAAAAACTAATCTAACTCAATTTTCTACGTAGAATCTTTTAATTATAACAATGTAGTCATTTGCAGTATAACTATTTAGGAAAAGTCAGAGCAGGACAGAAACATGCCATAAACACAAATTATGTTACGCTCTCCGTTTCCTCTCAGTCCCCATCCCTGTTTGTGCTCCGTGTTTTCCCCTTTTCCTTACGTCTTGTTTTTACATTTTCAGTAATGCAATTCATGAGTTTAACAAATAAAGCATTTTTAAAATTATTATTTCCCGCCACCAACCACCCCTCTTGGGAGGTCAGCTTTATTTTTATTTGCAATTATATTTCATAACAATGTTGTGCTAAAGCCTCTGAGAGGGAAGGGTATAACAACAACACAAAAAAAATAAAAATACAAAAATCAAACAAAGAAAATCAAAGAAAAGAAAAATAATAATAATAATAAATAAAGAACTTATTATGCCTCCTGGCATGTAGGGCAGCAACGAAGGTCTTCCACTCCTGTCTGTTCTGGGCTAACCTCTGGACATTTCCCCAGGTCAGGTCTATGTTTTTCATTTCTTCCTCCACAGTTCGACACCAGGTGGTTTTGGGTCTCCTTCTTTTCCTTTTTCCTTCTGGTGTCCAGTGCAGGGATACTTTTGGGATGCTCTCTGGTTCTCTTCTCAGTATATGGCCAATCCAGTTCCAGCACCTTCTCTTGAGGATGGTGTCCATGCTCTCTTGTTGGCATTGAGTAAGGAGATCTTCGTTGGATATGGTGTTTGGCCAAAATATTCTAAGGATTCTTCTCAGGTTCTTAGTGTGGAAGACTGATAGCTGGTTGATGTCGCTCACTGTCATTCTCCAGCATTCCAAGCCATACAGAAGGGTGGAGAGGACACAGCTTGGTATAACTTGAGCTTGGTCTTGGTGCTGTATTGCTGGGACCTCCATTCATTGTTGAGCATTCTGAATACATTCCTAGTCTTGTTTAGTCGGTTCTTGATGTCATTGTGTGCCCCGCCATCGTGTCTGACTGTGCTACCAAGATAAGTAAACTCCTCAGTTGTGGGAAGATTATTTTCATTCACTTGGATTGGCAAGGGGTTTGGGATGTTGAGTGTCATTACTTCAGATTTTTTCTGGTTTATCTTAAGGCCAACTTGTTGTGCAAAGTCACTGAGACGGGATGTTTTTTCTTGTATGTGTTTGTGAGTGTGGGAGACAAGAGCCAAGTCATCAGCAAAGTCAAGGTCTTCCAATGTTGAGAATGGGGTCCATCGTATGCCTCTTGCTTGGTCTTCGGTTGTCTGACGCATCACCCAGTCAATAGCAATATTGAAGAGCACCGCCGACATCACACATCCTTGTTTGACTCCTGTCTTCACCTGGAATGCGTGGTTACTGTTTCCCACTCTACAAGAGAAGTTAGCGTAGAAAGCCTTAATGAGGTCCACTATGTGGAGGCTGCCGAATGCCTTCTCAAAATAAACAAAGTTGATGTATATCTGTCTCTGCCATTCTGTACACTGTTCTATAATGTTACAAAGGGCAAATATCTGGTCAATGCATCCCCTTCCTCTACAAAACCCTGCCTGGTCATTCCTGAGTTGTTTGTCTACTGCATCTGAGATACGTTGTATGATGATCTTTGTCAGAATCTTGCTTGGAATTGATAAAAGAGTGATTCCTCGCCGATTGTTACATTCTCTTAGGTTGCCTTTCTTTGGTATCTTAATGATGACTCCTTCTGACCAGTCATCATGTATCTCCTTCCTTTCCCAAATAGCTGTGAATAGTGGCACAAGTACTTTAGCTGCAAGATTTGGGTCTGCTTTGAATAATTCTGCATTGAGGTTATCTTGGCCAGGGGCTTTTCCACCTTTGAGAGACTTTATGGCTGTAACAATTTCTAGGTCATCCTCTGCTTGCTGGATGTCAGCCTCTGTTGTGGGCGGTGGTCAATTCAGTACTTCGTTAAAGTGTTCCGCCCAGCGAGCTTCTTGTTCTGCCTCTGTTGTTAGGAGTCGTCCCTGTTTGTCTACAATTGGTGTCTCAGTGGTTCGACGATGTTTGCCACAGACTATCTTGGTGATCTTGTAGCTCTTCCCTTGCTCCCCTTTCCTAGCTGCTTCTTCTGCTTGATTAGCAAGATCTTCCAGGTATGCCCGTTTGTCAGCTCTGGCTTTTCTCTGAACTACTTTGTTTGCTTCTTTGTACTGCATTTTGTATCTATCTTGCAGTCATTCGGACTTTGTCTCATTTATCTGCTTCTTTAATGTTCTCCTGTTTTCAATGGTTTGCCATGTGTCTTTAGTTATCCATTCCTTCCTTCTCTTCTGCTTGTACCCCAGGCAGGCTTCACTGGTTTTTATATAGGCTATTTTAGTTTGTTCCCACGTAGTATTAATATCGTTTGCATTTGGCTCTGTGTGATCGTCCATACCTGCTAATGCCTGAAACCTGTTCCTTAATTGTAGTACGAAAGGGCCTTTCACCTTTGGGTCATGTAGTTTCTCAACATCAAACTGTTGCCTGCCCTTTTTTTTGTTTCGTTTTCCTCAGCTTCACTTTGAGAACAGCTAGGACCAGGTGGTGGTCGCTACCAACATCTGCCCCCCGTTTAACCTGAACATCAAGTAATGAGCGTCTCCACGTGCCGTTTATCATCAAATGGTCTATCTAGTTCTTATCCCTTCCATTTGGAGAGTACCATGTAAATTTGTGGATGTCTCTGTGTGTCTCCAATTACTAGGTCATAAGCGGTGCACAGTTCTACTAGTCTCTCTCCATTCTCATTCATAGTGCCACAGCCCTCTTTTACCATGGCCCTGTCATGGTCTGTGTTGTCGTTTCCAACCTTGGCATTTAAGTCCCCCATCACAATCTTCATGTCTTGTCTTGGTGTGTTTTCCAGCTCAGCCTGTAGTTGCTCGTATAATTCACCCTTAACAGTATTATCATTATCGTTTGTACGTATATATATATACAGTGCATCCGGAAAGTATTCACAGCGCTTCACTTTTTCCACATTTTGTTCTGTTACAGCCTTATTCCAAAATTGATTAAATTCATTTTTTCCCTCAAAATTCTACACACAACACCCCTGTAGGGGTTGCCCTAAAACACAGGGGTGTCTACTCCACTGATGGCCCACCATGTGTCCGGTAGGGACACTCGCCTCTCTGCAGAAGTCACGCAGCTTCGCTCCGTAGTTCAGCAACTGATGGCTATGCTGGAAACCCTCGCTGAAACTGAGCCGGCTCCCTAGCATGGTCTCCCTGATGGGCCTACAGCGTCTGGGTTGCGTCATGACCTCATAGGTCCACCTGCCCCTCCAGCTAGGGGGCAGCAGTCCATCCACCGCCCCCCCCCAGACCCCAAAACATACCGCCAAATGGGCATGATGGGCATTATGTTAAACTGTCCAAAAAATACTGGACAGTTTAGCATAATGTAGAATAAAGTAATCATTTTTAATATTTGGTCGCATATCCTTTGCATGCCATGACTTCCTGATGTCTGTGACCCAACAATATAAAAAGACTCTTGGGGCTCTATCTTGGCGATCTTAGCACTTTGTGTAAACACATGGCGTAAAGTGCATTTAGGGCGTGTTCAAGTCCACTTTTGCTAGTTTGACAGCGTGTTTTTTGAGCGCTAAGCACAGCGCAATGTCCAAATGGGCTGAACCTAGTCTCTTCATTAATTATAGGTGTGTCTTGGACGTGACATGCAATAAACCAATCAAAATGTCATATCCCATTTCCTTTAAAAGCCTGCGTTTCCACCTTGGCAGATTGCTTATATGATGACGAAACAGACATGCTCGTGCGTGTTTAGTGTGATCAAGGAATAGGCTATATGGATCAATAGTATGATCAATATTGTTCGGACTAACCATATGAGTTTCCGGTAATTCCCGACAGTGCTGTTATTTTACAAAATGTATGCAGTTCAATTTCATTAAAAGCACCTGCAACAGCTGAGAATAAGCTACCAATGGCTTCTGTCTGACCTTAGAAAACGCCAAATTAGCCTGCTTGTTTAACGAATTTCGTTTGATTATGCAATGAAGCATTGTCAAAAATCAATTCCATGAGGATGTTCTCATGGAGTTCTCAAAGTTCAAGCTTCATCCGAAGTTCATTACCTGCATTCTAATATTGATTAATAACATAAATACCGTTATTTTGCCTTAATGATGACACTAAATACAATAAAGCTTTCAGGTTGGCAACCCATAGGTTCATGCATATTTTCCTTTGTTTTATAATGTCCTGCTTATGGAAATGTGACCAACCTGTTTTACTGGTAATGCTTTAAAACAATCTGGTAATGCTTTAAAACAATCTTCTCCAGGATGACCGTGAAAAGTGCAATTTACAGCAGGGGAAACAGACCTGCTCCTGCATGAAGTTAAAGCGCACATGCAGAGAATGGCATTAAAATTAATTGTGAATTAATTGTGTAACGTGCTCCAAACAACTGTCTATTGCAGTGCGCGAGTTTTCCATTGAATGACAATTCACGCATTAGGTGTTAATGACAATTTGCGCATTAGGCTTGAAATAGGTGTTATCAGAAAAGTGTTTAATGGATAGCCATTGTCCCGTAACAGAAGATTGTCCCCCCAGAAGATTACAGGAATTATTGGCAAATATAGGCTAAGTCATAGGTTGATCCAGGATAATTGCGAATAGTCTATACATGTAACCTTACACGTACCATCGCACATCGCCTGGATGTTGATGGAGTGGGCTGAAAGCAATTTAATGCGGCATTCCCCTTCACTGAGGGACAGGTATGTGGTCTTTGACCTATGGACCCTTTTATTATTATGCATTTTTTGATATAGCCTACACAATAATAATATTTCACATTGTAATCTTGATATTTTTCGTCATGCTTGTGCGCACCCCTGTGTGTAACAGACAGGAGGGTGTAGGGGCGGCTGGTGAGGTCAAAAATAGGGGAGGCTGCAATTGTTGGTTGGCAGGGGCTGTAAATGAGGGGGGTCCGGGAGGCATGGCTCCTTGTAGAAAATGTTGATAAAAATAACCCTTAAATGGTGATACAGAATCACTATTAAAGGACCACTGCAATACAAAATTTTTGCTTTGTATTGGGATATATGTGAGCTCCCTCATCATGAAATCATCGATGCATTTTTGATTGAAAATTATAGCCAATTTTAAATGACTTCCGCACCTAACTACGCCCCACTCCCGAGGTTGTCAAGCTGTAGATCACATGACCTTCTGACGTCATCTAAAGAACGATTAGATCGGGCTTTCACTACTTTCTATAGATTTTACACATGTGGTTTCCTATTGTTAGCTTGTATTATATAAAGATTTTGGAGGTTTTAAAAGTTTGTAAGTTTGCTTGGGATAACTACAATGCCGACAAGATGCGTTGTAGCTGGTTGTAGTAATACAACAAAGGATGGAGTAAGCCTCCATTTGTTTCCCAAAGACGTGAATCTTCGCAAATTATGGACGACAAAAGTGAAGCTGACCAGGGGTAGGTGGAAGGCCCGAGCAATTCAAGTGTAGTGTGCAGTGCACACTTCGAAGGCCTGTATTCCCAGTTTGGAATGAAAAAATTGAAGCGCCTAAAGCCTGATGCCATTACAGTGATGATAAACAGCAAAGTTCAGACTGTTGCGCCTGGTGATGAGATGGCTAGGAAGAAAACTGGGACAACAGCTGCTGAAAAGCGGAACAAGATGAGGGTAAGTCGTATTGTTTTAACTACCTAGGCCCCAGTTGTGGCTTAGGACTGTTAGGCTGATATGGTACGCTACAGACAACTCGCTCAAAGGCGTCGTTTAATCACCCTTTTCCACAATTTAACATCGCTTTCTGACGATGCAGACACGGGCATAGGCGGAGGGTGAACCAACTGCAGGGTAAGGCTGGGTTAGGCAAACTTTTTTTGCATTAATTTCACCGTAAATACAGAGTACAAGAGCCCATGTAGGCTTTGGTTGTTAAGTAGTCACGTATCAGGAGACATAAAACCATCCATGAAAATGACAAGTAACAAGTCAACGTAATTCTGTGTGAGATTTTCTAAAACAACTTTTGTGTGTTTTTTTTTACCATGATACGTTGATAAAAGATGGTATCTATGACAAAATATAGTCAGTAAAAAAAAAAATTATAATTAGTTCACCAAAAAAAGAAAATAACTATTCTAATGGTCTGTGTCTCTTAGCCTTGCAACTGTAGGCTACACTAAACTGTGGTTAACGTTATTATAGTAGCACCTAGTGGTAAAAGTTGGTACCTAGGAATGTTAGATTCTAGGTTTGGTTCAGATTTGTGTAACATTCGATGAAAATGAATGGATGAAAATGGAGGATTATTCAGCCCAAAATTAAAATGAAAATTAAAAAATTTTCATTTTCGTTTGCGTTTTCATTTTCGAACTGTATCTATGTAAATGAGGGGGTATGGTCCTCCTATCAATCATAGCTCCTACCTCTTGGCTGAAGAAGTGTGATAATTAGCAAATCCAGGTGATTGGAACAAATGATTGGGGAGGACTTTCACTTTCTGAACCTGGATTTTCCACCTCGCAGGTTTGACCTATAGCTTACACAGCGTAGCGCTGGCTAGCTAGCTCCGTTTCTTTCATAAAACAAGAATACTTTATAACACTGCTCAGATTCTTCATCATTTCATCCATTAACTTATGAGTGCCCGGAGAGCATAGTATCAAGCATAGACTGTTACCCATCCCTATGCTATGCTCCCCCTAGTGTTCATTAAGTGCTACTGCACTAAACCTGTATGAGGCCCACCCTGCTTGCTTTGATTGATAGGAGGACCATACCCCTTCATTTACATAGATACAGTTCGAAAATGAAAATGAAAACGAAAATGAAAATGAAAACGAAAATGAAAATGAAACCGAAAACGAAAAGTTTTTAATTTTCATTTTAATTTTGGGCTGAATAATCCTCCATTTTCATTTTCCGTTTTCATTTTGGGCTGAATAATCCTCCATAAACCAATGCACAATTAATAAAATAAAGCAAGAGCGTCAACAAAAAAATAACAATGGTCTTACTCTTAGAAGTGCTTTCATCTTGTTTTCCTGGCAGAGAAATCCTTGATTATGTCCGTAAAATCCAGTTCACCATGGAAGCTAACATTAGCTGCTGATGGACTCAGTTGGTGGCTTTTGCTAACTTGCTGCTAACAGTAGGCTGTTTCCCTTTTCCACTGGTTGAATGGAAGAAGGTTTAAAAAACCCAGTTAAACCGGGCAAGAGCCACTTCACCTCCAGAGAGAGGGTTTTTTTGATAGCCTCAGCTGCCCAGGTTGAGCCACTGCACATGCGCCCATTACAACGGTGGTTGGCGGCCCACAGGGTGTGGCCACACAAGGACGGACTGAAAATCCTTCTCGGGCCAGTGTGTTCATAGGTGCGGGAAGATGTTTTGAACTCAGGGTGCTGAAAATCACAATGACAAATCATTTGCTATAACACAACAGAAATTTTAAGCTGTTCTGTATGTGTACCTGTATTTATACTACCATTGGTAGCCTATTAAATATATTGCATACAGACTTAATATATTGTAGCAATCGCGACAGGATTTTTCCTGGCAGAGAAATAGGTTTTGGCGCTATTTCCAATGCGGGTTTGATTTGTGTGTATTTGCCACAATACCAGTACACATCTGCTAGGGGATATGTGCCCTCAGATAAGTCTGGCACAGTAAACCTGAGCTGCAGTGTTGTCCCATTGTCTGTTTTACAGTTGGCAGTAAACCTAAAATTTCCAACTACTTCTCGACACTTAATTGGCGCTGCGTCTGTTGAGAGCATACTTGGTTGCCTTTACTGTCCCACTTCCGACAACTAATGTACGGACTTGAGGAGTTCCCGTAGTTTCGCACATATTCGTCAATTACTCTCTCCATCACCTTACCCCATACAATGCAGAACGGGAACTCGATATCGTCGGGTATCGCAGCAGCCGGTGCCACCTCAGCAGTCACCCCCTCTACTGAAATAAGTCTTTGCATTTACTTATCTCAATCATCTGCGCTCCTTTCACAGAATAAACATACCCATCACTCATGCTCATACAGTTCAGTGGTGATTTAAGCTTAGTGAGACTATACCCACCTCGTACACTAGATAAATGTTTACAAGGATGTTCACATTTAGCCATGTAATACAATATTTGGTTCCCTGTACATCTTGTCTCTGTGAACGGTAGTGGTCTCATTTGGGGATTTCTCTTTGCACCAGTGTTATAGCATGCTATACATGTTTATTCCAACCATCGGTAAAACATATTTGTTCACTTTTGTGAGGTACATTGCCCGCTCAGAGACGGGTTTGCCCATCGTTCAGTGTTTTCCCATCCACGTGGCTGGTGTCCTCGGCTATTGGTGAAGCAGGCATTACAGGGAGCAACTCCATCAACAGTAACAACACTCCCGTCACTGTGATCTATACTCCTCTTACCTGCCCTTGCCTCCTTCTACATCTCCCTTGCTTCCTCATCCTCCCTACTCTCTGAAGGTGCACCTTCCTCATTCGGTCTTTGTACTATTTCCTGCAAATTGTCTCTAACCTCGTCCTGTGTGCGTTCTGGTTCTTTCGCTCTGTAACAGTAATTAAGGTGAAACCACACAGTTTTTTTTACCTTCAACCTTAAGTGCAGTAGGAGTTGTTAGAACCACCTTATGGTCCCTCACGCCTGTGTTCACGCCACCTTCTTTTGAACACTTTAATATACATCCAGTCTCCTGGGCATATTCCACATAAATCCTCTGAGATGTCGCTTGTCCTTCCTTCAGTGGCTCCTTTTACCTGTTGGAAAATAGTCTTGTGTATTAAGGTTAGATGCTGCACATAATTTGACAACTCTCTTTCAAGCTGCTCAAGCGGAGGTCCATTGTATAGATCCTGTAGGTACGGTACTGGCATAGGTTTGCCTGTTAGCATTTCATGCGGGGTTAGATGCGTGTTTCTGTTAGTTTGCATTCTCATGCTCATTAGTGCCAGTGGTAGTGCCTCTATCCAGTTGATTCTTCCATCTGCGCATATTTTGGCTATTTTCGCTTTCAAAGAGCCATTCGCCCTTTCCACCATTCCTTGCGACTGTAGGTGATATACACACCCAAATCTTTGCCTTATTCCCAACATCTTGGTTATGACTTTCATCATTTCAGCTAGAAAATGTGGTCCAATGTCCGAACTAATCTTATCTGGAATCCCAAACCTGGGAAACACTTCTTTACACAAAGATTTTGCCACTGACTTGGCGTCTGGACTGCTTGTGGGTGTTGCCTCTCTCCATGTACTGAATCTATCCACCATTACTAACATGTACCTTTTATTCTGAACCCGCTCGATCATATCCACATAATCTATCATTAGGTGTCTAAATGGTCCGTCAGGTGGTGGAATGTGACCGATTGGCGCTGAAATGCCTTCCTGTTATTGTATGTCGCACAGACTTCACAATCGTTCAGTGTCTGATCCACCATACTTGTCAAATAGGGTGACCACCAAGCATTCTGAATCTGCTTAAGCACTTCCCCCATTGCGCAATGGTCCTGACCATGCGCATCCTTATTCAAGGTGTGAACTACTGACATAGGTGCTACAAAATGGCCTTTTGGCCCTCGCCACAATCCCTTGTTAGGGCCGTCTTCTTTTTCCACTGCCCCCCTTTTTAGCCAAATGCTGAGTTTGTACACACTTGCTTTGCTTTGTGGGACCGGGCTCTTCTGCTACTATCGCTCCCATCAGAGCTAGCCTTGTCTGCTAAATTGTTGCCCTTGGCCACCAAGGTGTGTGCCTTCTGATGTGCTGGGCATTTTATAATGTCCAATGCCTCAGGTAATATCATGGCTTCAAACAAGTCTGAAATTGCTTCCCTGTGTATAATAGGTGTGCCATCTGCCCTGTTAAACCCTCTTTGTTTCCAGATAGTACCATAAACACTACAAACACCATAGGCATAAGCCGGATCTGTGTAAATACTGACACACTTTCCAGCCGCCATTTGGCACGTTGCTGTTAGGGCTCTAATTTCCGCTAGTTGAGCCGAACACGTTTATGCAACCGTCTCAGTCTGCACTTCAGAGAAGGAAGTGCCATCAGCATTCAACTGTACTACGCCAAAGCCGGCATGAGTCCCTTTGTCATCTCTGAAGCAGGAGCCATCTACAAAGAGCGTGAGGTCTGCAGCAATGGGTTGGTTATACAAGTCATCAAGGGCCTTAAGAAAAACATCTGTACTTTGAACACAGTCATGGGAGTACCGTCAGTGGGTAAAACCATTCTAGTTGCTGGGTTAACAGTCGTGCATCGCTGGATGTTGATATCTGGTGTGGACAAAATTACTTCATAGCCGGGTTTCCTAGCTTGGGTTAAGACTAAATGCAGACTAGTTAACAACGCATGTAGTTGATGGGACGTGTACAGTGTCACTGGATTCCCCATTGCTAGGTGGAGGCTCTTTGATAGGCAAATACGGCTGCGGCCAATCCTTGGTAGCATGGTGGTAGTCCTTGTTCTACAGTGTCCAATTTTGTGCTATAATAAGCCAGTGGCTGTTTGGCTGTGGGCGTGTCCTGCATCAAAACTGCACAGGCAAATCCTGAGCGCTCAGCAACGCATAGGTGGAACGGTTTACTGTAGTCCAAATGATGGGGCTGTTTGCATGTGATGCTTTAGGGCTTGAAAAGCCCCGTCTGCCTCCTCGGTCCATAACAATAGGGCCGTACTATTGTTTGCCCTGTTGCTCTAATTAATGTGCGTAGCGGTGATGTAATGACAGCAGTGACAAATCCATGGCCTACTGTAACCTGCCATCTCCAGGAAGGAGAGCATTTGCTGTACGTCCTGTGACAACACTCTATTGAACACTGAGGGACTCTCACAATATCCTTGTGGCAGCCTAGTGTATGTGTATTGCTGACCTTGGTATGTGAATGCAAAAAGGTACTGTGATTCTGGACGTAGTGGTACACTGAAAAAGGCAGAACACAAGTCAATTACTGTATACCATCGTGTGTCTGGTGGTATGTTGGACAGTAATGTATGCGGGTCTGGGACTATAGGTGCTTCTGCTTCGACAAAAGAATTGATGGCTCTTAAATCCTGTACCAACCGATAGTCATTTGAATGTGGCTTTTTGATTGGAAAAATCGGGGTGTTGCACACAAATGGGCATTTGCGTTGGTAACCTATCATCTAACAGGACCCTGCTAGCCCATCGTTGTGCATTTTTATTGAGATTCTAATGAACTGTTTATCTGGAGAGATATGGACGTATTTGTTTGCCATTGGTGTCCATTCTAGCACTTGTAAAGCTGCTTTAACCATTGGTCCCAAGTCATGTGACTCCCAGCCTTCTGCTACTAACAACGTCACATGTGGGGTAGACTCTGAAACCTGGAACCATTGCTGTAAAAACGGTGGCAATGTTACTGCGGATGCTGCTCCTTGTGGCCCTACATAAATTTCATGACTTTCGATTGGAAAGAGGCGTTTGTTGATGACATCATCCCAGCATACTTCATAGTCTTTGTGTGTTTGTTGCTTGTCGTACATACACGCCATCTTGTGTACACATGATGTTGGCTTTTAACGAACATAAAATGTCTCTACCTAGTAGATTAACTGGAGTATGGGCTGAGTACAGTAGGAGGGCAATTATAGTTCTGTCAGCAATTCGCATCGGGACCTTGTAAGTGGGATTATCTGTGGTTTCCCAGAGAAGCCAATAGTCTTAACAGATGAACTGGAGAGGGGGAGGCCAGAGCCGGTTTTCCCAATGCATGAGTAGGTGGCACCTGTGTCCACCATGAACTGTATTCTTGTTGATTAATGATTACAGGTATGGTGGGTTCCTCTTGTGGTTGTGTAGAAACGATTGGTAACATTACTTCCCCCTCTGGCTTCTCTGGGCACCCCTAACTTTGCCAGTTTGCTGCTGGTCCTGTCCATGGGTTGGGTGGCACTGGCCCTGTCCATGGGTTAGTCGGACAGTCTTTCCTGCAATGTCCGACTTGGTTAGATCCCCAGCACATTTCCTCCCTGGGTTAGTTCCCTGGCAATTGTGGTCCTTGATTGGAGTAGTTAGGCAGCTGTCCGGTGGGCCTCTTCCCCCACCCTGTTGAAACGCTCCACCTCTCTGTCCCCCTCTTCCTCTCATTTGGCCCCTTCCCCTTTGGGGTTGAAACCCACTTCCAGATTGATTAACATACACAAGTATGGGTGGGACTTGCGGAGCTGGGGAAGCTATTGGAGCCCCTGAATTTAATGCAGCTGGAACTTGCATCTGTAACTGGGAGTTTTGCATCTGTGGCACTGCTGCAATCACTGGAGCCACAACAGCCAAAGCCGGTGCGGCTTGGTCAGCTAACACCACTGAGGCTTGTGTTTTACCTTTGTCTTTCTTGGATTTAGTCAGTTCCCCCAACTGTAGTTGAGTAAGCTTATTAGCCAGTTGCTTGTTTTGTTCGTCTGTGTCTTGCTTCTCTTTTCGATATTGCTCCACATGGTGTTCTGAGAACATAGGCCACTCCATTTTCCTACTACCCCATCCAGCCGTTTCCGCACTAGTTGCGGCAGGCTCTTTTTGACCATCAATTTGAACAAGTGTTGTGTGGTGGCATTTGCATTCCAGGGACTCCCTGTTTCCTCCCTCCATCTGCGCTGGAATGTGTGCAGGAACTTCTGTACGCTTTCTCCTTCCTTTAACTCTTCTCCTTCCAGCCTTGACGGATCCAATATGTTCGGATACACTCGTCGGAGCTCTGCCCACACGGCATTCCTGTATCCACCGAAGCCAATTTGATCCACTGTGTGACCCGCTGACACCAGGTATAATCCCACTGCCTGGAAGACCTCGTCGTTACATGTTTTCCGACCACATGCATCAGTAGGGCTTTCATGTCTCCCAGAGCCATTCTGATTCCTCCTGTGTTCTCTTCTAGAGCAGTAATCCATTTTCCATCTCCTTCTGTGAGATCTGGCAATTATCCCGCTAACTCCACCATGTCCATAAATTACTATGGTACATACTGTGTTCGACCTCCTTTTTCAACTAAGGGGCACTGGAGCACCATTTCTGTCACGTTCGGGCCTTCACCTTCCGCTAACTGCAGGTCCATTACTTCCGACTGCGTAGGAATCACTTTTCCATTTCTTAACTTCATACATTCCTGTGCTCGCCCTTCAAGGGCCTGCCTTTCTCCTTCTAGGACCCTGTTTGTTTCATCTATCAATCTCTGTGATTGTTCTAGGAGGTCCTGGACCTGTCTCTGACTGTTTTTCTGTCTTTCTCGTGCTGCTTTTCCACTCTCGATCCACACTTCTCCATGCATAAATCATCTCATGCCTTCTCTTGGGGCTTCTTCCTCTTCTTCACTCTCACTACTCACACTCACTCTCCTTTGGGGTGGAGGTGTACCGCACCTTGGATCTGACTGTGGGTGTGCTCTGCTCCTGTCCTTTCCTTAGTCTAGCTATTACGTCAGCATACCCCCATCGATCCTTTTCTGTTTCTGAACACTCGTCCACATGTTCTGCTCCTTTCCCCAGTCTGGAAGAGCATTCGCTCATCCTCCTTACCTCCTCCCTCAGCTGTGTGAGTATTGCAGCTCTTGATTCTGTGCTCTGCTCTGGCTGAACCGTCCCTCCAGCCTGGGTCTTGGAGTCCTCATTCGTCATTATCATCTTTACTGTTCCTTGCAGTGGCATCTCTACCACTCCTCCTTCTGCTCATGTAACTACATACTGACCCACCCTAAACTGATTTTTGTCACCTGGATAGGGCGGTGGATTTAACCTGGGATATAGCGCTATTTATTCGGGATCTCTTTTCTTCTCTTGTTCTTGCTCCTTGTCTGCACCCTTCACTACGCTTCTCATTGTTTTGATCTTTTATACTGTTTCCCTTCCTGCTGAAACCACCCTATCACCTCTTTTTACTTCGTTCTCATTCCTGCCTGTTTGTCACTCATATCTCTTGGCTTGTAATGTTTTATGACAGCCTCCACCTTGTTCCATTTTTCCATACACTTCTGAATCTGCTTTTTGCGTTCCGGGTGATGTTTTGCTATCATTTCCATGGGTGTTGTTACTCCCATCTCCACAACACTCCTACTCCTCTTCATTTTTCCTATTTTTGCCCTCATGTATCCTTGTCTGGCACAGCTGGCTAGGGATCTAGGAATTTCCGGCTCTTCGTCCGACTCTCTAGTCCTTATCAGCACTATTATCTTCTCTACCGTGACCCCCGCTTTATATTTTCCGTGTGAGTTTAACTCAAAGGTCAGTTCTTCTGAGTCATCAGAGTCTTTTACCCTTTTAATGTCTGCCCACTTGCCCGTTTCCCACCTGACTCTCCTTGGGTGACACACAGTCATGGATTCAGTAACAGTCTGTTACAGTAACAGAACAGCAAATGCTTTTGGTATCCTTAAAAACGATGCAAGTCGAGGATTGATTAAAACAACCTGGGTTTACATAAACAAAACCTGTATTTATATACTCATTTTACTTTGTCTCGTTCACTACCACAATCCTGTATGAGTTTGCATTATGTATTTCCTCCCACTGTTCTTTGTCCATGTTACACGTGCAACTCGGATTCAGTCTTTGTGTTTCAAACACCCACTCCTCTATATCCTCAAGACTGTCAGATTCTTTATCAAAGGTCAAGCACATTTTTCGAGAATCGAGCCATCAGCTTTTTCAGACAACAGATGAAATAGCATATCTTTCACAATTATCTTTTCCCGTATTTACAGAGTTATGTTATATTCCATTTATACAAGATTATAAGAGTACAAAGAAAAAGGTAGAATAGGTGCTCCATTCACACCGCATTGTAGCAATTTGTCGACGCTGTCGGGTGAAAAGCATGTATCTCCAAAACCGTTACTTTTCAGGAAATGAAAAAAACGTTATATTTTCAAAACGAATAAACACAGCATTGTGAAAGTGTGTATGTTTTCTACATACGAGGTCAGATACTCACGTGTCATTTTATCAGAAATCAAGTAAAATGGAGTTACGAGTTTTGTGACAATCAAATGTGTTTTTTCTGTCATTGATTAGAATGGCTGTATCTGCGAGTGAATGAATGTGCAGTGGCTGCGAGTCTATTATCAAGTGCACAGTTAATACTCACACATCTGTAAGCCAGTTAGCAGAAAAATGTCAGTCTATCCAGTGATTAAACATCTATATGTTTTGCAAAATAAATACAATTAGGAGACAAGCCCCTAGTTCACTGCATTAACAAGCTAAAATGAAAGATTCTGTTCTGCCGAGACGAGGGAGTTGCCTAACTAGGCACTCGTCTCCCAAAAATAAAAATATGTTTTTAAACACATAGGCTACTGATGATGTTTAATCACTGGATTGACTCTCTGAACCGAACAACAAGACACTGGCAGATTAAACAAAACATTTCCTTCAACAAACTTTTGCTATACAGTAGATAGGCTACAGATGTGTGAGTATTACTGTGCACTCGATGATAAGACTCACACGGTAGGCTACGCAAGTTGTTAGCGAAAGTCCACTATGAACAGGTTTTTGAAGAGGTGAAGCCTATGACTAAAGCCCAGCGATTGCTAGGCTATCGTTACTCCAACCTACCGTGATGTGCCAGCTCCTCTCTCCGCTCCCAATTTAACTTTCCGGTAGACATAGTTTCAGGTTATCCCACGTGTAGTTACGTCTAATGAGTGCAAAAAGAGCCCACATTTGTGAATAAAGATTTGTCTGACTAGTTCTTGCTTCGCTTGTCCTCCCATATTGTGTCTCGACTACGCTAATAAACACACAATCCACTTTGACTCATCGTAGGAATAGTTAAACCAATACTAGCCTACCAGCTGACCTTAAGTACACACACAGAATCAAACATATTTACCTAGGATTAATAACTCCGATCAATGGCTAGGCCCACCATGATTAGTTATTTTGTATGATAAAGGCTATTCAGTTTAATTCACTTGCTAAATGGTTTAGCTCTAGTCAAACAACAGTCAAACATTATGTTACTGGCAATCATGCAGTCAAAGATAGCCTACAATGTGATGTGTTTTATCACAATCTACCATAGTGTGCACTTGTTAGTTATTTTATTGCATAGGCTGGACAGATAATGTTTTCTGAAAACATGTATTTAAGCATGTATTTAAGAATTCATAGTGGCACTCCACCAGCCATTAAAAGATCAGGTGTTATGTTAGTAGTAGATGAGATCCGATGAACTCGCGCGACTTGCAATAAAGCTTTCCTCAGATTAAAAGTAGCTCCCGCACTTCATCCGAATGAGGCAGGATGGACATAGGAGGTTTTTGCCGACAAGTTGAAGAGCCAATGGAGATACGGGTTTTAATCACAAGCTATTTTGATTACTTTCTATTGGTCAAATCGTCTTGAAACCCACAGACAGACGCAAAGGATGAAAAATAGTAGTGATTTATGGAAAAAAATTAAATTTGAAAAAAATGGAGATACGAGGTTTTCACCCGACAGAAACATTATACTGTTTCAGAACGGTTCTGACTAGGGTGGGTTTGATCGTATGCTTCGCAGGTTTTATAATACATGTAAATAACTACACAGATGATCATAAAAACCTCATACATTCCACTAAACAGTTCTGGAACGCAGGAACAAGTACGCCTGTTGGAAAGCTAAATCACTTCAAACCACGTTTTTATATCCACCTGTGGCTTATTATCCACCAACTGATAACTGCTATCCACAATACCACGAACGCAACAGCCCAGAGAACTAAAAACACTTGTATGCCTTTGCGCATGTATTGTTTAATTATTGCTTCCTCTGGACCCTCCTCTACTCGCACTGGCTGGTTATTCAAAACAGGGCGGCCACCAATCCGTTCAATAAGGACATCCATCCACGACCATTTTACCACCCTTGTTACATCAACACAGAACGTCACAAGACTAGCTTTTATCACCCTCTTTATTTTATTTTTCGTCAGCGAGTGGCAGGTTGTCGTTATTTGTATTATTTTGATCCCGGAATAGAACTCTGTCTCGTCCGGCCTCATCTCTTTCCTCTATCCACTCTCTGCGGCTAACTCTTACAACTGCTTCTAATCCACCGGGCCCTATTTCTTCTATCAGGTACCAATGCTGATTTCGTCCTTCATCCGTAACAAAATGGATTTCAGCTACTCTACCGTCACTATGGTGAGACAAAACTATCTCATCTATGCCTGTTTTCTTGGACTAAGATGCTGGTTAGTCCTTTACTCTTATCCAATCACGCAAGTGAGGTTAAATTATATTTACTTGTATATTAAATTTTATCGCACGTATCTAATTACTCAGCTTGAATCACCACTCAGATTCACATGACACATTCTCCATTCATACCATTGCCGGCACGTTCACACGTTTCTTGATTCACCACTCAGATTCACACATTTCTGGCCAGTGTCACCGTCCCGTAGACCCCTTAGTGACTTTTCCATTTACCGTCCCGCAGGCCCCTTAGTAAACTGTTTGCCGTCCCGTAGGCCCCTTAGCAAACTTTATTCACCCAATCACACAACTATGACCAGTGTCACCGTCCCGTAGGCCCCTTAGCGACCACTTCGATTTGCTGTCCCGTAGGCCCCTTAGCAAACCTTAGTCTGGTCTGTAACCTGTTAGGCCCCCAGATGAACAGAGACATGCCCAAAGCAGGCGAGCCAAAACCAAACGGATGAGCAGACGCAGCCCCTAAAGAGACCCCGAACAAACAGACAGGTGAATGAACACCAGATGCATCAGAAAAACGACTGAATTGAACGACACCCACTGGGGCTTCCTCAAGAGGGCAAGCTGAACAGCAGGTCGGGCCAGAACATGAAGCCAAGCTCGTCCCGGGTGTCTGAACAGCCACCAACGTGGTCAAGACCAACGTGGCACTGAACCACCAGATGGCAGGCTATTGGGCAGGCTTACAGATCAACTCAGTGATCGTCCTGCACAGCGGCACAAACCATCAGGACGTAAAATGACAGCAAGCAGCCAATCTCGCCCCCAAATGGCCCGGACTACCGAACAGGCTGACAGATCAACTCATTGATCAGGCTGTTCGGCAGCATGAGCCCACCAGGACACGAAAGGACAGCAAGCAGCTAAGTCCGCCCCCAAATGGCCCGGACTACTGAACAGGCTGACAGATCAACTCAATGATCAGGTTGTACAGCAGCACAAGACCACTGGGGTGTAGAATGACAGCAATGTATCGCTCCCGCAAAACTGAACTTTACCCAGAGGCATTTCGAACAAAACAACTGAATGAATGAATGCCCCCCTGTGAACGGACTGACACTGGATGAATGAAAGCTTCAGGGGGCAACATTGTACACAAATGAATGGCTCGGACGCCTACCCCAGACGGCCGCAGCACACATGAGTGCCCTAGGGCGTTGTCAGTTCTGCCCGTTCAGACCTTCTCCTGATACACTTCCTCAACACAGGTGGAGCAGTATCCACAGAACTTTCACTGTCTGCGCTGCATCAAGGCCAAATGAACCAAACCTCCAACAAATGCAGCACAGACAGCGAGCCAACACACTGTCAGTATCCTAAGCATACACTCTGACATTTCTTCTCACACTCACAATTCAATCTTTCCACTCATACACATGAGGCTCCACTCATACACATAACATTTACATAAGGCACATCAAATCAGACTCTTTCTCTTACCATAACTTTTATCATAATTTTAGATTCTTTGGAGGAGAGGCTTCGCATTTGCCTTGGCTCGGGCGGACACACACTGCTCTCAGATTCAACAAGTACTTGCAGATTTTGGAAAAAGGCTCTGCTTACCTTATTTCTTTTGTGGCCACTGTTGACTCGAGAGGCAGCGGTTCCGTCCGGGTGTTCGGCTTCCTCGAGCCTCTCCTGGCTGGTTCGTCAATTAAATGTGGAAAACCTGACCCCAGTCAGGACCAGATGGACTGGGGAGTTTCCCTCACACCGTTGAGTATTTCTTCAGGAAAAAACAACCATGATGTTCAGAGTCTGATGCAATTGGGTTTATTGTATATGATTCAATAATGACAATAATGTCAATAATGACATTATTGTCTAAAAGCATATCTAGAGAGAGGTACGCCACAAAACGCGGAAGTAGCCGCACCAGGACTGGGAGAACACAGGATCGGGAGCAAAACTTCCCTAGCACAAGGCAAAAACAAAGAAACCTCCAAATACTGAGGCGATCTTGATAAACAGCGAGAATAACTAACAAAAGAACCTCACACACTAAATAATTAGGTGTAACAAGAGGTGATGAAACAAAACAAAACTCGAAAAAACGAGTGAAGGAAAAGAATAGCAAAGACCTGTTAGCCAAAGCTCTTATGGCAAAAGAGCTGAACACAACTGGCAACAGGTAAAAAGAATAAAGGATAAAGAAAGATTGGAAAGGAAAGAGAAAATCCTAAATCTTATAACCGGACTTGCTGCGTTTCCTATTCGTAAGAACCAGAAATGCAGGGACCGAAATTCCTATACCTTACCGACTTCTTATGTCAACATAGCAAAGACAATCTCGAAGTGTGGAAATGCGGAAGTCCTGAGGTATTTATAGCCGGCAGGAAACGCAAAACAGGTGAAGGGAATAATTGTCGGGCAAGACACGAATACCGGAATGGAGGCGGAAAAAATCCGATAAGAGCATCCGGGCGATGCCAGAAAGGAAACCAAAAACGTAGAAAAACAAAGGCTGCAAATAACCATGACAAAAAAGTTATACAGTGGGAAGAATTGTAGGCTACGCTACACTGGTCCGACTGCCTTGTTGTGAGAGAGAGATGGAAAGGGGTAGGACAGTTATTATTTTCATATTCTATTCTATTCATTTGTGGCTTGGTCATATATTGGTCATGTAAAGGCATGTAAAGTTGGCCGTGTGTGTGTTTTTTGGCCACTGTGCCATGCGCACGTGTGCGAATGTGTTTGTATTGAATTGCATCAGTAAAAGACAGCCAATAAACATAAATAGATGTAAGCTAAGTGACATTAGTCTTTCTCAATCATACAGTTTTAATTCCGCGGTTTCCACGTCTGCTCGTTATTAGCGCAGGACAAATCATATGTCTGTTTGTAAAATTATGGCTGAAATGTAGGCTAATTGTTAAAGTTTTATTTTTGCTTTGGCGGGGGATAAATTACATAGGCCTACTGGTAAATAAAACTGTGGTGGCCTGTGAACTGTAATTTGTTCCGCTACTGTTTCAGAACAAGGGCAAACTGCACCTAAAAAACTAAGGCACTGAGGGGGCACAGAGGAATAATGATAGCAGTTGATAACAATATTCTGTTTGGAGAATAGTACAGTCATCTTACAATATTTTTGGACGTATATTAACATTTGGAAATAAAATTATATTGACTTATTTATATGTAGATAGATTCTGAGAAAGCTTAATCTGAAATCTGGCCAAATTGGAGGCTCGTTGAATGGGCAGATTGCCATCACTGTTTCAGAATGAAGGCAGATTTTTTTACTCTCACAATTAACATAAAATATCACAACTACTTTGCAGCGTCGCTTGCTAAGCCATTGTTCCAGAACGCATTTTGAGGAGACAACATCGTTTGCAGTAATTATCTATTTGCTAGCTACATCGATGTTAATGTGGTTACAATGTTTTAACTCCTTTGCATAGAAGGTGATGCTGGCGGAACCTATTTGCTCAACTGAGACATTCGTTGCTGCTGCAGCCAAACTATTATTGGAACTCTGTGTTTTAAATTTATTGGTAGACGGTTTGTGACGATTTCTGCCGAATACAGAGTTTCTAAGTGTCACTATGTCCCCGTAGCAAGTCCATTTAACAAGCAACCCCCCACCTAGTCTATACCTACCCATGCATGACATAGTGGACAATAACGTCTATGTTTGAGTTCACAAATATATTTATTCATCATATAAAATTAGAATAACGTCATAGCAACAAGATAAACCCAACAATAGCCTGATCGTATGCCAGAAAAGCTGTGAAAAGCCCTGCTCACTCAAATGCAAAATAAACTGTGAAAGTATTGTCTCATTCTACCATGTATTCTGCTAACAATATATGCTACTAAATATGAAATAAATATACAATCCTACCATCGGTTTTACACATGGAGATGTTCCTTTCAAAATTCAGTGGTCATTTATTGTCTGGTACAATCAGTTTGAGAAATATACAACACTTTATACCGCTATTACACTATCTGAAATGTCGACGCGTAATACCCCCATGCCCTGTAAGCCTGTCTCATTCATTACAGTTCATTTTGGTTTAATTGTCTGCTTTTTTATCCAATAGAGTACATTATAACCTTAGCAACGGTATTTGCCATGTCTTTTTGGGTGCTTTGAAAAATTTACTACAGCCCAGTGTTACTGAATGTTTCGTTTTAACGGTCTAGTATTATGCAAGCTCTATAGAAGGCGCATTAGGGAGGGGAGTTTCCCTTCTCCGATATGTAAGTATTTTTGCGTGTAAAATGCCGTTGGTCTCGCTGGCTACATATGTACGTTCGTGTTTCCACTCGAGCGCTGTCTTTCCAATATTTTTGATAGCCCTATTGTTATTTTCACATTTTGAGTGCATTTCACATGCTGTGGTGCAATCGTTAAATGTATTTTTGATGTACGCTACCGATGTTCATTGAAGATAAAACATTTGGCAGCATTTTGCAGATGGTAATACTATTTTATGTTCATGTTATCGTACATAATATAGGCTATGGCGTATATACTTGTCTCTTCGGGCATGACAAATGCTCATTCCAATTTACTGTGCGCTGATATGTGGTAGATTAAGGTAAACTATTTCCTTCGAGTCATTATGAATAGGAAAATTTAAAAATTTTAAAAAACTACAGAAAAATGCAATCCCAGGACAAAAGTATACATACTGTAGAGTACAGGGACAAGTGATGTTTTATTGAGGTACAAGAGTGAATGATTAGGCAACATATTTAGGTGTATGTAACACTGTGATATCAATGTTTTTCATCTTAAGCCATCAGAAGGAGCAAATGTATAGCTTTATAATGGACAAAACTAATTTTATTCATTTTATGACATGTTTTACATAGGGGTTTTGGACCCATAGATATCTACCCCACTATACTGATGAAAATAGTAATTCCCACTTGGAAATTATGCAAAGGTTAGTTTTATGAGTCAAAACTGTTGATTTGTAGTTAAATATATCATAATTTATATCTATTTACAGCAGTGCACAATATAGCCATTTGGATAGATTTGGAGACACTAATGGACGACAGGGTACACTGCTCTATTTTGCATCATAGACCTTTAGTAGTTCTGCATATTATCCTCAGATTTTGCAAAACCTGTGGACATGGAGTTTATGATGCAGGAAATGTATATATATTACCGATTTCACTTATGTAGCTCTCAGAAAACTAAAGAAAAACAATTTTTAAATTTTTTTTCTTCCAAAGTTTCTTTGCATTTGTGGCACTTTATTTTGACTTAAATTATGAAAATAAACAAATCTAAGTTTGTTTTGTAAATGGTACACCTGTCCTGTTTCATTTACGCCATTTACCAAGTTTATGTGATGCTCACACCTGGAGTTATGAAGCCTTAAACAGCACCCCCTAAATAGGTGAAATTTGCCATCTGCGCCAAGGGGTTAAAACATTATTTCCAGCATGTAGTTCATATCTATATTTTCCTCAAGGACCCATAAAGTCCACCATATTGGATTGTCCACTAATTAGCATTTTTTGTAAAACACTTAAAATGCTACTCCTCCTAGAGAATTTGACGGATTTGCATGAAACTTGGTATACATCCTCATTTGACCATGCTTCATAAAAGTTGCATACAGAATTTTGATATTTTAAAAGATAACTTTCTGTCAAACGGTTTTGGAATTATTAGCATTTTTGTGATAAGCCACGCCCACTGAAAATTCATTGGCTTGTCATTCGGCCATTTTTTGACAGAGGCCTAGAAAAGGTCCACATCCCAAGTTCCGTGCAAATTGGTAAAAAGTTTGTAGGAGGAGTAGAATTTTAAGTGTCTTACAAATAATGCTAATTAGCGGAAAATCCAATATGGCGGAATTCATGGGTCCTTGAGGAAAATCTGTTCCTCATAAGCAGAGGGACCTGTAATGAAGCTTACGTGGGAAGATAGCAGTTGGCATCTTTGGGTCAACTATCCTTTTAAAATAACTATATTAAAGGGATAGTTCGGAATTTTGGACATAATGTCTCAATTACGACTTACCCATGATGTAGTTGATTGATGGAAACCAGTTTCAGATAATTCCATGCTGTCCCTTCTTTTGGACATACACACATTGCTAATGCTAGCGCAACTCTAAGGTATCGAGTAGCATCCACTACCAAACGCACTTAAACACTCCACAGTGCACCCAAAGCAAATAAAATACAACGACAGTCTATTGGGGTTATTTTCAGTGATTATACCATCATTTTTCAAGTCAAACTATCGTTGAATCCTTTACTTTGTGCTCCAATCCTTTACTTTGGTACAGGAAAAACCCTGCAGCTTGCCCTAACCTTAAATAGAATAATAATTTCGTGATTTACATGTGTTATAGTGTTCATTGTGAAATGAAAAATGAGTTTTCTTAAATTAGTAACGTAATGAGAACTCAACAGGCTGCACCCTGCAGTGGTGGCAGTGGGTTGGGGTTGGGGGAGGGGGTGTGTCGCGTTTCCGTCTTCCAGAACCGCGACAAGACCGTGGACGTTTCTATGACGGTTTCGGTCTCGGTTTCAGAACCGTTACACCCCTAATTAAGACACTTTTTAATATTGCTTTTTCCATTAGGAAAAGAGGGACCTGATATGGCTGCTTAGCTTGGGGACAGTTGCAACATGAGAAAACCTCATGCGCTAGCTAGATACAACGACCTTGACACATGCTAATCATGTCACATAGAAATCAACAAAACAATGATTCAAACTAAGTAAGTTTGGATTAATTCATACAAAAGGTCAGGACAGTATGACAAAAATATAGCTCGTGAAAAAAATTACTTTCATACCTCCTAAACAAGCTTTTGTCAATAAATGTAAAAGCAAAGGTTGAATGTGGCTCCTTCTTGATGGAGAGAGGGTCTAATTGAGCATGTGCAGTATGTGCAGAGTGTCATCATTCTAGCATGTTTCTGATTGGAGGAATAAGATACTGTTGCAACTGTCCCTAGTCACCCCTACAATCTTAATCCGATCTTGTTTTTTTCCCCCCTTGTTTTATTAGTGTAATCTTTTTTTAATCTACCCTTGTACTGTACTGCATTGGTCTCTCTTTTCCACCTGCTCCCAATTTTATGCACTACCTTTTAATTTATTTTATTTTAGTAATCTTCTATTACTATTTTTAATGATTTATTTTATTGTATTTCATCCGTTCATTAATAGGTTAATAATAGGTTAACATTTGCGACAATCATGTAATTACTTTTAAAGACGTTATGTAAACATTATATAACTTGGGGAGGTAGAGGTGGATCACATGATATTTTATTTTAAAATGGTGTCAAAGTAGAAGAGGGGAAGAGCACCTCCTCTTTATTTGTTCTCTTACACCTGCAATGAGTGGGGGAGTGGGGCTAGGCCGTATCAACATTTTTTACCTTATTCTTACCATGACTCACCACTGGTTCACAAACACACACACTTGCAGGACCAAAATTAGCTGTCTTTGTCAATTCAACTGATTTGATATTAGGTTGTCTGTTTGACACCTGCTTGAAAAGATCTTTTAATTCAACAAGGTGCAATTGTACTCAAAACTGAAAATGAAACGCTCTGTCTAAAAATGCTTGATATACAAAAGCAATGATGAAACACCAGTTGAAAAGTACCACTCACAGCACAATAGCACTGAAAGAGTAAAAGTAGCAAAGAGTAAAAGTTGTCATTAATGTCAATCACTTCTTTCCTTCCAGCTGCATGCTTTCCTCGGATATCTCCCATCACACAAAGAATGGGTCACAGATTCGTAGCATTCTTGTGATGGATGGGAATTGCTCTCCCACCACTGAGCCACAGATTGCCTCCATGTAGACGGGTGACTGCTGCGCTCCTGTCACCTTAGATCCTATTGATTCAGTTGTCATTGAATTACAGACCCTGCAACTTGTCTTTCAATGGTTTCTGTCAGAAAAGAAAAAGGAATTGTGGGCCAAAAGTGTTTCAGGCAAACATCAAAAACTAATTAAAAGTTCAAGTGAAAATGTATTTATACTAATACCAACAGAAAAATAGTTCAATGCACACGTGTTTCTTCAATAGAGGTGCAGGTTGCAGCAAGAGTATGTCCAAAAAAGAAGTGGCACACTGAGCTTTGTCCAATAATTGATGGTTCAGTGTAAACCGCACACTCAACACAGGAACAACCTTATTATAAATTATTACTAGATTCAGCTGTAAATTACACTGGTACAGTATGGAACACATGGCTGGCTAAATGGCTGTAAGTTATCAAGGGTCTGAGCTATCAAACGAGCCCCAAACCATCACTCTGTTGCCAGATATGGAGTAGATGTGGATGGATCACTTTAAGGGTTGTTTCTCCTGACTTTTTTCCCCATAGAGTTCTATAGGAAAATGAGTCCGGAGAAATAACCCTTGCAGTGATCCTTCCACATCTACTCCATATCTGGCAACAGAGTGATGGATTGGGGCTCGTTTGATAGCTCAGACCCTTGATAACTTACAGCCATTTAGCCAGCCATGTGTTCCATACTGTACCAGTGTAATTTACAGAGGTTATAGTATCGCTTGTAACAGTACCTGAAAATAAGATATCAACAGTTTTTTGATGTTGATGGTCACAGACTTCAGGAAGTAACAGCATGTAAAGGATATGCGACCAAATATGAAATATGATATTTTAAAAATATGTTAAAGCAAAGGGTATGAATACTTATGTAAATGAGAAATTAAATTTTTTTATTTTTAATAAATTTGCAAAAATCTCAAAAAAACATTTTTCACATTGTCATTATGGGGTGTTGTGTGTAGAATTTTGAGGGAAAAATTTATTTAATCAATTTTGGAATAAGGCTGTAACAGAACAAAATGTGGAAAAAGTGAAGCGCTGTGAATACTTTCCGGATGCACTGTATACTACACTCAGTGGCCACTTTATTAGGTATACCTATCTAGTACCAGGTAGGGCTGTCAAAAAATATAGTTCGAACTTATACATTTTTATACATGTTTTAGGGCCCACATTTTGTAATTGCCATCCGCCAAGTTACGGCAGTTGGCATGCCCCATACCTATACAGCACAGAGAGTTTGGCACTTTTCAGGGTTTCCTACAGAAATAACCACAATGACCACAGACTCTCAGCCCTTAAAAACATTACCTCTGTACGTTCTGACCTCATGTAACCACAGAGCATTCAGATACAACTTCACACATCCACACAATAAAGCCCCAAACTTGGGTTATTTTGCCGGTTTTTCTCCTTCCTCTTCTTCTTCTTCCCATTTTCCTGCCTCTGTACCCTCAAAGAATAATTCTCCCCATTGGACAACCGCCTTTAATTCGCCTATCAGAAGCTCTGTTTAAAATTGCCTCATCGCATTTACATGCTTCAGGGGCTCTCTACCAACTACACAAACTGTGAAAGTGTCTAGCTTAGTGGTTACAGTGCTGCTCTAGCATGCAGCAGATTGTTGGTTCGATTCTGACCTGATCCAAGCATTTAGTTTTGGCACACAATTTCTGGTACTGAAAGACAAAAGTCTTATTTGGTCTGCGGATTTCTGTTAAATTGCTTTGGCCTAGTGGTCAAGATCTTGCTTTTCCATGCGTGAGGTCAGTGGTTCGATCCCCCGCCAGGTACCAAAGTCTAATTTAATTTTCAACTAAAAATATGTGCACATGTATACTTTTTCTCATACAATAATGTTATTTTCACATTAAAGAACATGGTTTTCTTGAAATTGCACAGTATTAACTGTTCACTATTTCACTTCTACTTAAAATAGGTGAATGTCACCCGACATGGTCTGGTAGCCTAACATACTCGTCTACCAACTTGTCTACTTGTTACCAACAAAACGTTCACCGCAGGTTCATATTTACCCAGTAGGCTACAGGAACACATATCCCATTTCTCAGGCACAGACAATACAGTTCTAATGAAAAATAACACCTGGTTAACGTCGCGTTGTTGCTTTAATGTAAAAAAAATAATTCTGTAAATAACTGTGCCATTGGCTGTTTTAATCTCACACAAATGCCGACCAAAACATTTGTCTGTGTGGAGCCTTATGCTGTGCTCTTGCGGTCATGTCTGACTCACTGTGGAAACCGAAGCTTCAACGCTCGCCTTGGCCAAGATTTCTTTATTATGTCTTCAATCATTTCTTCACTTCAGCTCTGTTCAGTTTATCCTTTTCACACATAATACAATGTGACCATAAAATTAACTACTATGAAAATTAACAATTTATGATAATATAACCTATAAACCCTAACGGGTTTGGGTTTATATACCATCAATTCAGCAAAGACATCTGTTTCATGGTTAGTCACTTTAAAAAATAAATGACAATAGCCTCCGAACATGTGATAGTCTACTTCTGCAGACAATGTCTATTGCAAACACTATATAATAATAATATAACATAATGATTATCTGTGGTAGGCTACCTTCTTTATGGAGTTAGATAGCTGCCAAAATATTTCGTAAACGTAAAGTGAGATTCGCAAATGTAAGTCAAATTGAAAATGTAAAATCTAAATTTGTAACAAAAATTTATTGAAGTGTAAATGTAAAACCTGATTTGTGCACGTAATTTTTTTATCTGTACATGCGGAACTCATTATAGGAGTGTGCGCTGTATTCTCTACATACATGCATTTTGTCAGTATGGTTGGCACCAAAATAGAACTGTAACCGTAATTTGGAAGTCGTAAAAAGAGAAACGCAAACCTAGACCAGGAAGCCACAAATAAAAACCGTCTCAGAAACAACGTTTCCAAATTAAAGGTTCACAGGTTTTTCCAATGAACTGCAAGCATTTGAAAGCTTCCACTAAGGTTCCACCCGTGCATTCACTGAAACTAGCTTAGCAAACCAACTAATTTGCAAACTATGGCTGGACAACAGCGGTTGACTATACCTAATTCCCAGGTAACGGTAAAGCCCCACAGAAAGCGGTAAAATTGCATGTCAATTGGAGACAGAAGAAATAATTAATTTTGGGTGTGCACCTTTGTGCCTGAAAGACTGATGCACAGGTTCCCACGCCGGTTCACTCGTAGATAAATTTTTGCTAAAATGAGATGGCATAAATGGCTGGGCTAATTATAGCTGAGCAAAAATGGAATCCAGAAATGGATAGCCAAGAGACATCTTTGTCCACCCCTGCCCAACAGTAACCTAGGCTATGCCATGGAGGCTAATCACTCGGGGGTCTGGGGGCATGCTCCGCCGTGAGAGAATTTGTCCAAAAGCACTCTGAAATGGTTCATTCTGATGACTTCTGAGAGCAGAAAATAACTTTTTTTTGTTACGCGCGTAAGCACAATATTAGGCTACAGATGTTTTTGTTTCCCATATCATTCAGTTTGTTTAGGAAACACAATCTTCAATGCTTAACCCATGTCCTTTCAAAAAATATATTAATTCCGCGGTTCCCATTTCTGCTATTAGCGCAGGACAAGTCATCTGTTTGTAAAATTATGGCTGAAATATAATTGTTAAAGATTGTCGGGGGCTAAATTACATACAGGTAACTAAACTGTGGTGGCCTGTAAACTGGAATTTGTTTCAGAATGAAGGCAAACTTTTTTTTACTCTCGTAATTAACATAAAAGATCGCTACTGCATTGCACTGTTTGCTTGAGCTAAGCCATCGGTCCAGAACGCATTTTGAGGAGACAACATCGTGTGCAGTAGGCTAATTA
Organism: Synaphobranchus kaupii; assembly: GCA_029718625.1. Classification (NCBI taxonomy): domain Eukaryota; kingdom Metazoa; phylum Chordata; class Actinopteri; order Anguilliformes; family Synaphobranchidae; genus Synaphobranchus; species Synaphobranchus kaupii. Next base: position 44,852,649 of record CM056383.1, on the reverse strand, counting down.
TCTATTTGCTAGCTACATTGATGTGAATGTGGTTACAGTGGTTTAAAACATTATTTCCAGCATTAAGTTAGAAAGATGTATACTGACTGTGAAGTTGAATGTGATCTCTAAAGCTGACGTAGCATGCGGTGCCATATATTTTTACTGCAATACTGGACTGTGATTACAAATACTTTAAATAAACCAGTACAACAAACGTGACAGCTTTCATTTAATTTATTTCATGGCACAAGTGTAGTATCAAGCATCTTACAAGTTGATAGCCTAACTGCATGGGTTTACAAAAGCACGGTACAATTCTTCATGGATCTAGTCTCTTAATTTTCCTCTCAAAGTGCCAGATTGATTGATGCATTTGACTGTAAAGATTTACAAAATTTTTCTCCCGGGGGCATGCCCCCAGACCCCTTTCATGGGTTACGTTAAGCATGAAAGTTGCGTTTCCTAAAAAAACTGAATGAGTGCAATCAGACCAGCGTCGTCAATAATCTACTGTCGGATAGGCTAAGTGTCGTTTTTTCATTCGGTTTCAGCTGTGCATTAGTTAATTGAACTATTTGTAGCGTAGTCACTGTTTAGTTGATGTAAATTGCAGCATTAGCGGTCAGTTGTTAACTTGCTTTGTGTTTTTAGGCCAGCTGCTAGTCTTTTGTGTTGCTAATCGAAAATAGATTCACCTGAGTGAATATATAGCGTGTTTTGCATTCCTACTTCAGAGTGCAATCAGACCAGCGTTGTCAATAATCTACCGTCGGATAGGCTAAGTGTCGTTTTTTCATTCGGTTTCAGCTGTGCGTTAGTTAATTGAACTGTTTGTAGCGTAGTCACTGTTTAGTTGATGTAAATTGCAGCATTAGCGGTCAACAAATCACACACTGTACAAATAAGTTACCCATGCCATTTATTTTTAATAAACTATATATATATATTTTTTAAATAAACTAGCTAGCTACTTGCTAAACTAGACTAAAAAACAAACTATCAAAAAAAACAAGGGACTATCAAGCTAACTATAAAAAATATACCAGAAATAGGTTACTATAACATACTAGAATATAAAAAAAAAGATAAACTGTAACTATATATACACTACTCACAAAAAGTTAGGGATATTCGGCTTTCGGGTGAAATTTCAGGATGAACCTAAAATGCACTATAACCTTTACAGGTGAAATTAATTTGACCTTCTCTAAACTTTTGAATGCACATGTCCAACTATTCAATGTTTCAGTACTTTTTGCACAACTTGCTGTTCTCTAACAAGGAGCTGAACGGCAAAATTCACAACAGGTGTTTGATCCATGAATCGACCAATAAATTTCCTGGTTCAATTAGAATTGGTATTTAAACAGTCCTCTTCATCATGCTGTTCACATTTTGACATCATGAGACCAAGACGACACCTAACAATTGATCAACAGTACCTCGCCATTGCGAGGCTTCAAACAGGATGTTCTCAGAGGGAAGTGGCCACTGAGCTTAGAGTGTCACAGAGTGTCATCAGCAGGTTGCAACAGAGATACAGAGAGACTGGAAGAGTCACAGAAAGGCATAGAAGTGGACGTCCTTTGGCCACATCCCACACTGATGACCGCTTCATTGTGAACAGTGCCCTGCGGAACCGGATGATGAATGCCACTCAACTCCAGGCACATTTAAGGGAGGTGAGAGGCACCCAAGTGTCACGTCAGACCATTCGAAACCGTTTACATCAGCGTGGTCTGCGTGCTAGACGACCTGCAAGGGTACCTGACCACACCACCAGGCACAGGCGTCATCGTCTTGCATGGGCCAGGGAGCATTTACGCTGGACGAGGGACCAGTGGGCCTCAGTGCTGTTCTCTGATGAAAGTCGATTCACGTTGAGCAGAAATGATGGCCGCCAACGATGTTGGAGACGTCAAGGAGAGCGCTATGCATCAGCCACTGTTGTCACCAGACGACCATTTGGTGGTGGCGGTGTTACAGTGTGGGCAGGTGTGTCTAGTCAATACAGAACTGCCCTACACTTTGTGAATGGTACAGTGACAAGCCCATACTACCTGAATAACATCATTAATCCAGTCATTGTGCCCCTGCATGAACAACACAGGCCTAATTTCATCTTCATGGACGACAATGCTCCAGCTCATCGAGGTCGCATCATTAGGGAAAGGCTGCTGGAGACTGGGGTACCTCAAATGGAGTGGCCTGCACTTTCTCCAGACCTGAATCCCATAGAAAACCTATGGGATCAGCTGACTCACCGTGTAGAGGCTCGTAACTCTGTACCCCAGAACCTCAATGACCTGAGGGCCGCCCTTCAAGAAGAGTGGGATGCCATGCCTCAGCAGACAATAAGTCGACTTGTGAACAGCATGAGACGTCGTTGTCAAGCTGTAATTGATGCTCAAGGGCACATGACAAGTTATTGAGACATTGACATTTTTGTTGTGGTATACCCACCACTGTTGTTAGCTTTTGTTTCAATAAATTGTTTGAGATGTGGAAATCACCATTGCATGCTTCTACTTAAATGCCCTACTTTCATGATACGTATAATATCACTGTAGCGTGAACTTACATTTTTACATAAATTTCACCCGAAAGCCAAATATCCCTAACTTTTTGTGAGTAGTGTATATATATATATATATCGCTCGCGCTCTCTCTCTCTCGCCTATCTCCTCTCCCCGTCCACAGCATGCAGATCAACCACTGAGATTTGCTTTTATAGCTGGGGCATAGCCCGCCCTCGCCAAAACTTCAGGGCGTAGCTGTACAGATTTCAATTTCATTTAGAGGATTACATCAGCTGGAGGAAGTTTCTGGCCAATGAAAGATCGGACGTGCAGTACCTAAAGTTTTACCACTAGACACACTTTTGAGCCAGATTCTTTGGGTTTACACTGTTTTGCGCTGAGTACAGTAAAATGTCAAGATTTGGACCAGGATCAATCTGTAATGGCGGCGTGACGTGTGAGGTAGGAGGAGCCAAACGCAGCAAGGGGATTCATTAAGCCCTAAAGCCACTAAGGCAGGAAACCCCGCAGTTAAGGGAGGGAGACAACACAACGAACAAGCCTACCGAAGCTACTAACCGGCTCACTGTCACACGCTGTCACACGCCAGAGATCTAATGTTCCAAGGTTACTCTCAGACTCGCAGTTACACACAAACATGTCCACAACATCGCCCAATCTTCCCTATAGGAAGACATGTATCGAAAGATGAAACAGAACTACAGTTCCGAACAAAATCGTCAAAAACTCCATGTACGGAGTCAGTTACCAAAAGGAACGAACAGGACAGGCTGCACCGGACAGTTACTGGCTAAAAGACCAAAGCGAGATTAGTAGAAAATAAACGCCCTACCTCTCCATAAAGAGGAATGTAACGAGGCGAACAGGAACAGAGATTTAACGTTCCAAGGCTACTTTCAGAGACTCGTAGTCAAACGCAAACATGTCAACAAAATCGCCCAAGCTCCATATGAGGAGAGGCATACCCGGAGAACGAACAGAACAACAGTTCCGAACAAAATCGTCCCACAAGTAAAAAGGACGAAACCGGACAGCTGCACCGGACATTACCGGCTAAAAGACGAACACAAGTTTGATAGAAAATAAACGGCGTGCCTCTTGGTAAAGAGGAATGTAACGAAGCGAAGGAACAGAGATAACGTTCCATGGCTAGTTTCATAGGCTCGCAGTCACATGCAGAAAACATAAAGGGGTAAACGCCCGATCTCCCAGGAGAGAGAAACATTTTACAGGCGAGCCGACGGAGCACTGTCGTCCCATAACTTTACTATCAAACATGACTAACGCAAGCTTAATTGAAAACACACGCCCTAGCCTCTCAGTAAAGGAATATGTAACGAGGCGAAGGAACAGAGAGCTAACATTCCAAGGCTACCTTCAGAAACGCGCAGTCACACACAAACATGTCCACAACATCGCCCAAGCTCCATATAAGGAGACACACACCCGGAGAACGAACAGAACAACAGTTCCGAACAAAATCGTCCCGCAGGTAAAAAGGACAAACAGGACAGCTGTACCAAAAGACCAACGCACATTTAATAGAAAATAGCACGCACTGCCTCTCAATATAATAAAGAAAACCCTGACTCACAAAAAAGGGGAACGTAGTCCATGAGGAGACAAAACGGAGAACAAATGTACCGAAGCTACTAACCAGCTCACTGTAACACGGAAATGACTAGAAGCTCAAACGCCTGGTTTCTCAGTAAGAAAACCAAACAAAGGCGAATGGAACAAAGAACTGCAACCCTATACTTCTACGAGCTAAGTAACTAAGTAGAAGCGTGAACGCCCGATCTCCCAGGAGAGAGAAACATTTTACAGGCGAAATAGAGCAGAGATCTGCGGTCCCATACTACCCATAGATAAGTAACCAAAGAGCCAGCAAGAACAAAGCCCTGTCTCAGCAATGAGGCGTTAGAATAGAATAACGCCCTGACTCACCGTATGGATAAAGCTCTACCTCTCAGTAAGAGGAAAGGTAACAAGAAAAAGGAAAGACCAGGAAGCGGCGACTGAAACGAGCATGAAAAAAAAAGGAATTTAACCTTAATGCTCAACGCACATAGGCAAGTCCCGCAAAACTCCAATCAAACAAAAGGGAGGTCTCCTAAAATACCATACTGGCTAAGCGCTAAAAGGGCAAAGAATAATACCACACACTAAACAGTACAAATAATACCAGACCATACAAAACAAACAATCACAATCAATATCAAAGCCCTGAACGAAGGAAACGGGAGGCTTATATAGGTCTCAGGTGACCCGCACAGATGTGGATGCTGACAGAAACTCCGCAATCAAAGCAGGGCGGAGCAAGCATCCACCAAAATGGCAGCGCCCTCGCGTGGCCACCGAGGAAAACGACCGCATGGGGAAAAAGGATAGAAACCCATGACACAATCAGTAACACTTAGAAAAAAACAAAGGTATCAGTTCTCATCTAAAATAAATGGTTTTAGTGCTTTGTTACCCTTTAAAAGAGTTTTGAGACCCATGTTGGTGATCATGCATTTTAAATAAAATTTGATTGTAAATCAATCAATCAGACACACGCATCACTCCACCTGACCATGCTCCTTTTCTAATAATTCATTCATGTAAATTACCTGTCTGATAAAGAGCCCAGAGCAAGTACAGTTAACCCTATTTACTTTGGCCCTTTTGAGGCAATGTCCTCCTGGTTTCTACTAGTTTTATTTAAATGTCAATATCTAAAAAAATATTCCCTGCAAAATCCATGGTTTTAAGTTTGAACTGAAGAAGAAGCTGTATCATTCAGAAATTTGCTACAGAATACATTTATTTCAGAATAGTCACATACAGTATATATATAATAACCATAACATACGTCGCCTAATGTATTTAAATACGTTTAAAAAAGAACGTACGAAAGCGCGTGTGTATTCACACAAGTACAGCAACGAATTTCAGCCCTCAGGGCGAGGGGTGGTCACTGCGGAAATGTCGACTGTACGGGACTTTGGCGAAATATAACAAGATAAACTCTTCAGGGTTCATGAGAAAACAGCTGTAGCTGAATATACTGGTAAGTACTTAGTTTCTTAAACATATTTATACGAGAGATTTTGGAGCAAAAAATGAGGTGTCTTCTAAACCAAAAGTGCATCAGGTACTGTATATAGTACAGTAAGCAAGGGAAAACGGCGAATACTCATTTGTACAACGTTTTTAAAAAATATGATTGTTTCTATACGTCAACATGATTTTCTTAGCGTGTATAAACGGTGCATTTGATGCATTTTACAGTCTGTGGCTGTAGCCAGAGGAAGGTCGTAAGTGCTGTGGGCTACTAATAGCACCCTCCTAATTTATTGCACGGCAGTGTAACTGGAGAAGCTGCGGTTTTCGCAAGAGGCTACCCTTTAAAAAAATACTGCGTCAAAATTTTCGGGGTTTTCTTAAAGCTGTAGTTTATATTTTCAGATGAACATGAATACTGTAACTGAGTCGCATGCGTCTCAACCACTAGGGGTGAAGTCTATAGGGTTAAGGGGCCTAGTACCAGCCCCACCCACTGGAAGCAGGATGATATATAAGATAAATAGTTCTCTCCCAGTTTACCAGTGAGTCTCTGATCTTTACTTAACTCATGTTAATTAATACATTCATAGATGTTTGTGAATGTAGGAATAATGATTTATAAATTTATATAAGTAAATTGTAAGGGGGGTCAGATTCGGAGGACCAGACGCGAGTGAGAAGGAATCAAAAAGATATCCACAAAACATGGACATGCACTAGAGGAAACAGAGAGAAAAGAAATGGGAGAAAAACTCCCGACTAAAAGCCTGAAATAATAACGACCCCAAAATAGGGTGAGGCTCACAGACTACAGCAAAAATAAAACAGATAGGGAAACAATACCAGCATAAGCCGAAAATAATAGCGACCCAAGAAAATAGAGGGAAGCTCGCAGACTCGAGCAGAGAAATAGATAGTTAGGGAAAGTAATCCCGGTGAAAGCCAAATAATAACAACCCAGTAAAATGGGCAAACGCTCACAGACTCGAGCAGAGAGAAAACAAAACAGGTAGGAAGCCTCTAGCTCAGAGAACTGAGAGAGCAAAAAACGAAACAGAGAGGCAAAAGGAGACAGGAAGAAACCAAGGTACTGTCTAGAAGCAGACAGGAGAGGAAAACCAAGGAAGGAAATGAGTGAGAAGGGAACCGAGAACTCCTAGCTCACTAAGGCAGACCCCACATGTACTTTTAGTAGTAGCAAAAGAACAAGTGGTCGCCAATTCCTATACCGTCAATACCTGGCTTTGTGTAGTGGCAAATAAAGACACCAAAGCACCGGAAGCAGGAAGCACCGTGCTTATATAGCCAGTGGGGAACTTAACACAGGTGCGCCAGATAAATGCCAGGAGGTGGAAAAACCCGGCACGGCGGCGGGAAAAATAGGGCAAGAGCGCCCACACGTGGCTCTGAGAGCAAACGACCACAGAGATGGAAAGAAGACAGAATAAACAGAATACAAGACTCTGCAGGATTATTTCCTTCATCTTCATCCAACCAAGGGCGAGACTTCTCCAGCTAAAAACCAACCTCAAATTGAACCTACCTAATGAGGAGAAAGTAAAGACTTACCTCCGCAAAGTGCAGACTGTCAGCTTTAATTTGAGGGTATTTTCCACCATATTGGATGAAACGTTTAGAAACACAGGGCTAAGTTGCATTAAATAATTTAGTAAAGTTGGGATAGCATTGCTTTGGAATAGGGCTAGTTTAATTAGTGTGAGCTACAATAGGCAATATTGTTAGTTATAACTTGGCCACATTTTGATATATGTTGAAAACATTTTTTGGTGAGATCAACATATACTGTATATAGTGTGTGTTATAGTGCACCAAATCACGTTCATGAATGCAGCTCATCTTTTCAATGCCTATGTGCCTTGGGTAGCTATCCAAAGTAACGTCCCCTGTCACATCACAAAAAGAAAACAAACAGGCTAACGTTAGCAACAGTCATCATGGCTACGATACCAACAACAACAAAGGCAAATTACATTGCTGACACAACGTGCTTTATTTGCTGGGTTGATTTATTTAAACTGTTAGTCAGTTTCTTTAGTTGAGGTAATTGCACAATTGACCCTTTGCTAAGCTACGCCACCCTTAGTTACTGTTGTATACTCAGACAAGCTTTATGTTTTGAACGTCCCATCCTATAGGGAACCATTCAAATAAGCTGAAACTCAAACTCCTTTAGCTTTTATACCTATTGATCAACTAAAAAACAAAATGGCCAAGACTAGTCAGGAGACCCTCGGTTATGCCACCCTGGGTGCTTTCTTTGATCATTACATGAGAACTACGTAGAAACGACCTTGGAGTGTAACAAGCATCTGGCTCCTTGCTGCATCCTGACCAGCTCAAGCAAGAGCCAGCCCTAACAATCATAACACTATTAAACGCCTCATTTTTAAACCAACTGATGAAACATCAAGTTTTATGGAAAGACTCCACTGTAGGTCTGACTGTCACTGCGAAGACTTGCTGTAGTAGCCGTAGCTGCGGTTGATTAATGTTAGTTCATTTATTTATTTGTTTATTAATTTATATTATTTCGCTATAAAGTTAGCTAGCTAACGTTAGTCATGACAGTTCAGTCTGCTATTCTTGACCAATTTTGGTCAAATGGGGTAGGGCAAATCTCTGCTAGAGGCAGACAGCAAGGTCTGCAATATGCCATGGAGGGCTACATACACAATGTACAAGTTATTGCCAACAAAATTGAAGCGAAGCGTTACCGATTTCAGAGGAAGAGAGAGAAGCTGATATTGTTGACCATAGTGGTGACGCCACGTGGCGCTGTAATGGCGACATGTAGTCCAGCTGTCTCTCGTGTTAGTGTTTGTTAATTTGAATGTATTTTGTTGTGTCTGACTTTTGCCGTACGTCCACAGAGAATACAGGTCAGCACAAAGTAAAGGATTCAACGATAGTTTGACTTAAAAAATGGTTGCACTGTGGAGTGTTTAAGTGCGTTTGGTAGTGGATGCTACCGGTTACCTTAGAGTTGCGCTAGCATTAGCAATGTGTGTATGTCCAAAAGAAGGGACAGCAAGGAATTAGCTGAAAATGGTTTCCATCAATCAACTACATCATGGGTCATAATTGAGACATTGGGCCCTATCTTCCACCCGGCGCTAACCCAAACGCAAGTGTCTTTGCTATCTTACACCCGGCGCATGGTTCATTATAACGCCTTGCGTTTACGTCCGTTAAATACCATGTATTTATATATATATATGAACTGGGCGTGTTGGTCTTAAGATGAGGAGTGGCCAGGATTATTTTTGGCGTATTGCTATCTTGAGCCAGCAGAAAGCGCTTGTGCTAGAACCACCACAAACCTGGTCTAAAGTCATGTTGCAGTTGTTTACATGTTATTTTAATGGCGCATATAAGTGCGTCTACATAGGCGTGTGCACAATGCGCGTACACCCTCCAGTCAGTCACACACAGGGACGCGCACAAGCATGACTAAAATATCAAGATTACAATATGAAATATTATTATTGTGTAGGCTACATCAAAAAACGCATAATAATAAAAGGGTCCATAGGTCAAAGACCTGTCCCTCAGCTCAGTCCATCAACATCCAGGTGATGTGCGATGGTACGGGACAATGGCTATCCATTAAAAAGGAGCTGATAACACCTATATCAAGCCTAATGTGCAAATTGTCATTTACACCTAATGCGTGAATTGTCATTCAATGGCAAACTCGCGCACTGCAATAGACGGACATTTGAGTTCTGAAAATGCGCTTCAGATGTCATTACAATACAGCTCTGTTTATCTAGGAATACAGCCTGTAAGTAGCTAGAATGGTTGTGACTGAAAAAAGTTCAAAACCTTGTCCAGTGAATATTGCATTTATTGTTTTTCAAATAGCCTAGGCTACAGCGGATTCATTGTGCATAATGTTTCTTCGATAGACTATGGTTAAAAAAACTGAGATAAATGTCACCCTGTTAACTGGATTGTAACCTTAGCTATTCTTCGTCCTTCATATTTTTTTAATTACAGTGACAAGATTTCCATACTCTCAGCTTATTAAAACCCCGCTGATTTCACCTGTTATTCCATAACGGAACAAAAGATTTTAAAGAGAACTAAGCATCTAATTAGAAACGAAAACAAATTTGCAGCACGTTACACAATTAATTTTAATCCCATTATCTGCATGTGCGCTTTACAGGAGCAGGTCTGTTTCCCCTGCTGTAAATCGCACTTTTCACGGTCTTCCTGGGAAAGTGGATCGTTTTAAAGCATTACGCTACCAGTAAAACAGGTTGGTCACATTTCCATAAGCAGGACATTATAAAACAAGGGAAAATATGCTGAACCTATGGGTTGCCAACCTGACAGCTTTATTGTATTTAGTGTCATCATTAAGGCAAAATAATGTTATTTATGTTATTAATCAAAATTAGAATGCAGGTTGCCTAATGAACTTCGGATGAAGCTTGAACATGAGGTCATTGCATAATCAAACAAAATTCGTTAAACAAGCAGGCTAATTTGGCGTTTTCTAAGGTGAGACGGAAGCCATTGGTCGCTTATTCTCAGCTGTTGCAGGTGCTTTTAACTAAATTTAACCGCATATATTTTGTAAACAGCACTGTCAGGAATTACCGGGAACTCATAATGGTTAGTCCGAATAATATTGATCATAGGCTACTATTGATCCATATAGCCTATTCCTTGATCGCACTAAAAACGCACAAGTCTGTTTCGCCATCATAAGCAATCCGCCAAGGTGGAAAAGCATGCTTTTAAAGGGAATGGGATATGACATTTTGATTGGTTTGTTGCATGTCACGCCCGAGACACACCTATAATTAATGAAGAGACTAGGTTCAGCCCAGTTGCACGTTGTGCCGTGCTTAGCGCCCAAAAAACACGCCATTAAAATAGCAAAACTGGCCTTGGACACGCCCTAAATGCACTTAACGCCATGCGCTTAGATGAAGTGCTAAGATCGCCAAGATAGAGCCCATTATGTCCAAAATTCCGAACTATCCCTTTAAGGGGCCTAATGTGCGCCAAAAAAACATTACATTAAATCGAGATTCGTCAGACCAGCCAACGGTTTTCCAATCTTCAATCGACCAGTTTTGGTGATAACATGCCCACTGTAGCCTCATCTTCCTTTCCTTAGCTGACAGGAGTGGAACCCAGTGTGGTCTTCTGCTTCTGTAGCCCTTCTGCTGTTGTAAACAGTTTTTATGTGAGCATTTGTGGCAATTCTCCCCATTCTCCTCTAACCTCTCATTAACCAGGTGCTTTTGCCCATAGAACTACCGCTCACTGGATGCATTTTATTTATCGTACCGTTCACTGGAGACTCTAGAGATTGAAGTATGTGAAAATCCCAGGATGGCAGCTGTTTCTGAGATATTGGAGCCACCAAGTCTGGCACCAACAATCATACTACGGTCAAAGTCACATGGATCATGCGTCTTGCCCATTCTAATATTTGATGGAACAACATCTAAACCTCTTCACCATGTCTGCATGCTTTATATGTTGAGTTTCAGCCACATGATTTTCTTTTTGGAGCAGCTATTTTCTTTAACGAGCAGGTGTACCTAATAAAGTGTCCACAGAGTGTATATCGTGTCTATCCAGTAGTACTATATTAAAAGAGAAGACTTTTCATACCAAATGCAGGGTTACATTGTGGTTACATGCAAATGACTTGCATGGTATATCTGTTGGTGAAGCGTAGCCAAAAAAGTAGAAATCCATAATCCTGCATACACATTCAAAATAAATGTTTGCGTGTGCACTTGATTAAGTTCCAGGCCCAGTGAATGCCCTAAATTACCATTCATGAGCCATTGATCATTATGTGTGAATAAGTCTGCTTGGTCTCATAGCACACGGTTTGCCAGTGTCCTCTAAGAGTACACTAGTGCAGCCATGCTGCATACAGAATGACTTGTAACTCGATCAGGAGCCACATATGGCCAAATAATAATCCTTTCATCCCCACATATCATCGTAAAAAGTAATCTTTGTTCAGAGGTTCTGGGCAATGTTTCCTCAAATAGTCAGCACACCCACAGTAATTTGTGTCCTGGTCCACACCATATGGAGCTACCTCCCCCAGCTTGCTCTGAACCCCATTCCTGATGCAAGGATCTCCTGATACAATTGGGACCAACATCCAAAAGCACTGTTGTTGGCTGCCATTGTTTCTCTTTCTCCAGGCTAAAAGCTGTTGCAGAAAACAGTATCTTTATTTTCACAGCCTAACTGGGCAATCAGGCACTACAAACACTAAACAAGCAGGGCAAGACACACATACTCTTAAAAAGAAGGAATAATCAGAACGAAAGAATGCTACTGTTCAAAGAAAATGTATGCCTATAGACATCTCCAGCTGAAAAAGAATATGCCACTTAATCCAAAAAATACACAGACAGTACAGTTTTGAAGGCCCAAGTTCAGGGCCTTTCTATAAATCAATTGATTAGGCAATAAGAAACCTGCTGATTTGAAACAAGTCAAATCAATGAGCATCACGGATGAAGTGTGCATCGAAGTTCTGTCAGGAAACTCTTGCTGCAGCCGACCCATCGGTTGGCTAGCAATCACACGTCTCATACTCAACCAGTCACATGCGCACACCTCTAATGGAGCAGCCTTTTAAAAACCAAGAATCATACCTACCTGTGCTGCTCACTGATGTGCTGTCCTTTGTTTGCTTTGTTTCTGCATACATTTTTTTTTTTTGCAATCACCCTCCACCACCCCAGCTTCTACCTGTTGTTTGGATCTGCTTTTGGTACAGGGGGTTTCTGGTCATCTCCTGTTTAGCGGATAGATGCCCGTGCTCCAGAGTAATACCTAAAGCAGATCCATTCAGCGCCAAACCAAAATGATTGTACTGCACATTAATTAATGTAATTTAATACATGAGTTGTCCTGACAGAACTACCATTTTGTGTGTGAATTGTGGTGACACTTTGTGCGGTACTGCAGTCCACCTGGACTGCTGAAGCATCTGAAGTGCACTTAAGACAGGAGCAGCCATCTGCTCAGACACAAACATTCTTTCAGAGCCCTCTAGTGAAAGACAAACATTTTCAGTTTTCTGTGAGGCACAATGAATTTTAGATACAATGTAAATTTGTTTGTTGGGCCTCACAGTCTGGTATTGAATCATTGCCAACTAGTGTCATGGATGGCAGGGACCAGTGACCCCCCCACTGGTCAATCAAATGCCCACAATCTGTCTGACTGTTAAGCTCCACATAAAGTGTATTCCTCTGATTCAAGTCCGTGCAAGTGTTAAAAAGAACTGATAAAAATATGATTGGGCATTGAAAAATTGGGAAGGTAAAGTGGGGCGGCTAAAAGTGTAAAAAAGCAAGGCATATATGATCTCAATATAATGATATTCTGCCATTATATTACCAAATGTGTATCCCTAGTTTTCTCCTGCACCAGTCAATAACTTTTAATAAGCAGCTACAAATACTAAAGGACAAGCCTTTTTCATATTGCCCTACCTGAAAATAAACATAAAAAGCAAACTTATGTTCCGTGTAATGGGTGGGTGATTATGAACAACCTTGTGATGATTAAATTGATTTTAATTAAGTATGTTTGTTTAGATCAATCAATGTTGAAAAAGCAAATGTTATCACTTGAGACAAAAGGGTAGAGTATATGCCTTTATTTCTCTGATCCCACTTGTTTTTAGTTTATACTGAACCTTTTGTAAAGGGGCTGATGGGAACTGTCCCTGACATGTCAAATACACTTCAAAACCTGTTAGTCTGCTAGCTAGAGGTATTTTAATAAGAATAGTTTATAATAGTTTACTTGATTTTTAGCTTACAAAAATGTTTATACATTTGTTTATTTTTCTTTGAAGGGGACAATGTGGGTTCTTCTTTAACTGCTAAGGATAACTAATTCTAGCTAGCCTAGATCATAGTAAGCTGGCTAGCTACAGTACAATGTAAACAACCAGCTACACTGTAAAACCCGATAAGTTAATTTAACGCAAAAAAATTGTTGAAACTGATTACAGCGAAAATTTTAAGTGATACCTACTCAATTTTCTAAGTTAAAGAAACATACTTGGTTAAATACTTTTTACTAGGTAATTTTAAGTGAAACGTACTCATCTTTTTAAGTTGAAACATTATTAATTATGTTATTTTTACTTAGTATTTTGTGTTCAGAGTACTAATAAAAATCAAGTACAACTAACTATAAAATTTTTGTTAACTTAAATATTTAATTTCTCAGTAAGGCAATGTTCACTTTGTTAACTCAACTTGTTTAAGTTCAATAAAGCTGTACAAACCTCCCTATACATAAACATTTCACTTAATTTTAACTCAAAATTCCATGTTAAGGAACTTAAAACATTTGTTGAAACAGATTACATAAATTGTATTTAGTAGCTTTGACTCAAAAATACAAACACACATATTTTGAGTAAACATTAAAAACAGGTTGCCACAGATGATTTAAAACAAGTTACTCTTTTATTAAGTAACCAAACAACATTTAACACTGTTGAGATTCAAAAACAAGGGCCTAGGGAAAAAACAACCACTTTTATGAGTGGTAGCCTATGTGATCTTACCAATACACAATGATTTTTCTGGAAAAATCAATTAAGAAACTGTTCATGGATAAAATAACCAGACAGGAATATCTGTGTTTGGCTAATTCAGCAATTTGAAGATCTGACAAAGTCAAGGTACTTCATCACATTGATGCTAAAATCATAAAAATCCAATATTGCCATTAACAGTTCTGTTCATTGGTTTAAAACATTTCCCATAGTGACCTAATGCATGAACATATCACAGAACTGTTTGTACTGCTTTTGTCATAACATTACTTTCGAACAGTAACACATTCTTTTTTTTTTCTTTCAGCTGAAGGAAAGGTCGGCAAAGTAGAAAGTGTTACACAATGAAGATAAATCAGAAACCAAGTACTATTCAAGTATTTATTTCATGTAATATTGTATAAACACTTAATATTTCATTATATGATATGTGTACTAATATAGGAACTTATGTAGGAATAGGCCCCCATGCATTTTGAAATATGGCAGGTGGTCTTTATTTTCTTTAAATATGAAAAATTCTACAGGTCCTGGTCCAGACGTGATCATGAACACCAGTACGTACCAAGATATTTAAATAACAAAACAATGCCCCCCCCCCTCCTCCCAATGAGCTTACAAGATTTCCATTTTCATTTAAAATTTTAACTTTTGAATGCAATTCACTTATGATTATCTGCTTATATAAGCAGATATATCCAGATCTGTCTCCTTCACACACTCCGCCCCCTGGTACACTGATGAGCTACACCACCTAAAGTCCAAGGGACGTCAACTGGAACGGCTCGCAAAGAAAACCGGTCTCACCGTCCATGCAGAGGCATACAAACAACATCTACATCTATACAAAGACACTCTAAACACCACCCGCTCCTCCTACTACTCTGGAATTATCCAGTCTGGCAGTGGCAACCCAAGAGTGCTTTTCTCCACCATCAGCAAACTCCTCAAACCCATGGACACTATCTCCCTTTCCTTCACTGTCGATAAATGTAATAATTTCCTATCCTTTTTCCAAAACAAAGTCGACACAATCCACAATCAGTTGGCCACCCCCCTCCCCCCCTGGACCCGAACCCGACCCCCCCGCTACTGACTGGACACTCCTTCTCCTCATTCATCAACATCACCCCATCTGACCTATCCTCTGTGGTTGCAGGCATGAAGTCCTCAACCTGCCCCCTGGACCCGCTCCCAACCACCCTCCTCAAGGCCTGCCTCCCCATTCTCTGCCCACTCATCACCAAGATTGTAAACTCCTCCCTCTCCTCTGGCCACGTCCCCTCTACCCTAAAGCTTGCCGCAGTCACCCCCATACTCAAAAAACCTGGTCTTGACCCTGTCTCCCCTAACAACTACCGGCCCATCTCCAACCTGCCTTTCCTGTCTAAAGTTCTGGAACGAGTCGTCGCCAAGCAACTCACTTCCTATCTGGACTCAAATGACCTCTATGAACATTTCCAATCTGGTTTCCGCTCCAAACACAGCACAGAGACTGCCCTCATCAAAGTGACTAATGACCTTCTGCTATCCTCTGACACCGGCTCCCTCAACATCCTCATCCTCCTCGACCTCAGTGCTGCTTTTGACTCCATCAACCATTCCACACTCATCACACGTCTCAAATCCACCCTTGGCATCACTGGCACTGCCCTCTCCTGGTTCAGATCCTACCTCTCTGACAGACATCAATTCATTTCTATAAGTAACTGTCAATCAACTTCAGCTCCTGTTACCCATGGTGTCCCCCAGGGCTCGGTGCTTGGTCCCCTCCTCTTCATCCTCTACATGCTCCCACTTGGACAGATCCTTCGCCGCCATGGCCTTCAGTTCCACTGCTATGCTGATGACACGCAGCTTTATCTCCCCTCCAAAACCATCACCGCTACCACCCACTCCACCCTCACTACCTGCCTGACTGATATTAATAAATGGATGCAAACAAACTTTCTGAAACTTAACTGCAATAAGTCTGAAGTCCTAATCATAGGTCCAGACTCCCTTATCCACTCCGCACAAAACTTTTCACTCAGTATAGATGGCTTCATAGTCACCCCCCTCCACCCAAGTCCGTAACCTTGGAGTCATCCTTGACCCCACCCTCTCCTTCCTGCCGCATGTCAACCAGATCACAAAAACTGCCTTCTTTCACCACCGTAACATTGCCCGTCTTCGACCCAAACTGTCATTCACTGCTGCAGAAACACTCATTCATGCTTTCATCACATCCAGGCTTGACTACTGCAACAGTCTTCTTTACGGCGCCACTACCAAAGTCCTTAACAAACTACAATATGTACAAAACTCCGCCGCCCGCCTGCTCACCAGTACCCGCTCCAGAGACCACATCACACCAGTCCTCCAGGACCTTCATTGGCTCCCCGTCAGACACAGAGTCAACTTCAAAATACTTCTCACCACCTATAAAGCCCTTAAAAATCTAGCTCCCCCCTACCTCTCCGACCTCCTTCACCACCATGCTCCCTCCGGTTCACTCAGGTCCGGTGACGCTAACCTCCTCCAAATCCCCAGGACCAAGCGCCGAACCTGGGGTGACAGGGCTTTCTCAGTTTCCGCCCCCTCTCTGTGGAACGCACTTCCAACCCACATCAAAGCTGCCCCTACCCTCTCTTCCTTTAAAAACACCCTTAAAACCCACCTCTTCAGACTTGCTTTCCCCAGCTAATCCCTCTCCCCCCCTTCTTTTTGTTGTTTTTACCTCACACTATCCTAATCTTTTTATAAAAAAAATTTTTTGGATTTTAATTATCTTATTTATCTTACCTATTTATCTATTTACTTTTTCTTTTTTTAATGTAAAGCGTCTTTGAGTACCTAGAAAAGCGCTATATAAGTCTAATGTATTATTATTATTATAAGTACACATATCATATAATGAAATATTAAGTGTTTATACAATATTACATGAAATAAATACTTGAATAGTACTTGGTTTCTGATTTATCTTCATTGTGTTCAGTGTATAATCATCACTGCACACTACTGTATGTCTGTTCTTTTCATGCCTCCTATATTTATGAACAGCATGTACCAATTTTAACAGACTTTTATATCAGCGATCTTACTATAACTGCTCCTATGGTCATGTTAGGAAACCATTAAGGTGTATAAACCTATTTATACAACCAGTGGCACGATAAAAAAAATACAATCTAGAAAGGACGTGCACATTTCTTACTTATACATTGACTAGTACATATCTCAGGATATCCACCTCTAAATCTAAATTAAATTTAAAGAAAACATGTATTCTTATCTGTCAGACCGGTCAGTCTGTTTCATGTGTCATTACACATGGCTCTCAAATGTATATAGTATTAAAAAAATCTAATCTTAAATACAATTCCAACATAAGAGAGTGGCAGAAGTTTGAGCATGTCCCATCACACTGAGAAGAACAGTCTCTGGGGCTGATGAGGCAGGTCTGTGACAGTAACACATTCAAAATTGAACAAGAATAATTCTTTCAAAAACACATCTATAAGATGTTTTGAAAAAAGAAAAAACTCCATTCCAACTTTCATTTCTCTGTGCAAAAAATGACTGTAGTGCAAGTGTACATGAAACAGATCTCAAGTAAAGGAGCAATCTTGTCTTATTTTGTCCATACACTTGAGATTACTCCACTGCCAAAAGGTCATTTTTAAGGCTCAACACCCTGGGCTTCAGCTTACCATCCTCCAGGCCCATCAAGACTTTCTGGGTAAAGTCAAATGTATTGGCCAAGGCTTTTTGGTAACTTAAATGCAGCGCATAAATCAGTGCAAAAAGCACGACAAATGCGTCAGCAAATGTGGGGAACTCAATAACTATGTTACCCTCAAGCACGACCACAATCCTCTCTGGGCAGAAGAACGTGGCATCTGTTGAATTGGCACTGATCAAGAGGAGCCCAACCGGTATGCCGTCAATGTCTGGTTCGTCAGACTGCACCACCTGCAGACAAAAACAGAGAGGTTTTTGAAGACACTGGGCCCTGGCTGTGACCGTGACAGGGTTATTTCACACACGGATTACAAGCCTAAATTTTATAATTAGCTCGCCTTACAAAAATACAGAACACGTGGTACAATGTTATTGCATTAAATTAAGGTAAAACTTTGATGCAAACCATTACCTTTACTGAAACATGCCCAAACATGCATGCCGATTAAAAATGCAGTCACATGCCGCCATTTTATGGTTGTAAAAGAACCAGAGAACTTTAAAATCAAGCACAATTAACTTAATGCAACACAAACTGTCCACTTCAACGGGGGAACAAATTAAAAACACACTGGTTTCAACTTTTCAATCGCTTTTCACTTTTAATTAGGCAGATATGATATTTAATAATGTTAAACACATTTTTTCAAATGCATAAAATAACTCTAAACTGAGACACTAAACGCATTTAATGAATAAAGTAATTAAACACAACGACAAAATATGGTTCTAAACCAACGAATAACTCACCAGATTAGGGCGACCAAGGAAAACATCAGTATAATGGCGGTCAGTGCACTCAGCACAGTGGCAAACGTTAGCTGATCAGGTCGAGAAAATTGCTGCATGCTACAGCAAGTTTCACTTAAAATATCTTCACCCGCAGTCCCACAGCAAATTTACCGGAGGAAAAAAAATCTCCCTTTCTTTCGCTGCTTCAGCTTCAAAAATATATCCAAGTTCTTCATGAGCAGAAAACTTTTTCTTTTCCCAAGGCGAGCGGCAGAAAAATGCCGATCTTTTCCAGTTTGGCGAAGGTGAAGAAGCACGTACGCACGTGCGTGACGTCACGCAGATTAAGAGATTGCTGTCAAATTATTTGAGTACAATACACCATAATCATTAAAGTGGTTAAGGGCTGTACACTTAAAATGAGAAATTTGCACAAATAACTCAAACCATTTGTGGTGAATTAGCTGGTATAATTTTTTGAGGTAATACAACCCATCTTCTTTGACAAGCCTTTACTGTTCGGTCTTACAGTGTAGTTAGCTTGCTAGCAAAAGATTTTCCCGCACTTTGCTTGTTTTTCTGCTGTTTGGTTGTGTTGAGTTATCTGGGGTCACCTAAATTTGTAGACAATTTTAACTTATTTGATGACAGACCCTCACTCCTAAAACATGAAATCCACCCAAACTTGGCCGGCTCTAGGCTGTTGGCATCAAACATGTCATTAGCACTGGATTCATTAAAATTGGAGTCTTCTGGTTCCATTCCTGAGTCCCGCATTTTAAATTCTGAGTCCCTCATTTCCAATTGATGTTTCTCAGGCCCAAGCTCCTCAAACCTACTAGCCTTAATAATCCCAAAGCTCTTCCATTTTAAGTACAGGCTTGGACTGCTGCTAACACCATGCATATATATCCCTGCTTCTCCTGTGGTAGATAATGTTCCTCTAGTATTACCACTTACTCCTACCTCTGATATTAAACACTCATTAAACATGGAACATTCACCTGCTTATAACATCCTGGTAAAATTGAACAATTGACCACCGGGATGTTACGCTGGGACAGTAGCTGGCAGGAATCATAATAATTTAGTTATAGCCCGAGTCTCTCATCTCACTTCGACTCTGCAGCATATTTCTGCAGATCCTGCTCACCTAGACAGTCCTGGTTTTTAAAAATCCAGAACAGGATTGGGTTTGTTACATCTAAATATTAGAAGTCTGCATCAAAAACAGAAACTCAATCATGTTAACATCCTGGTCTCTCAGTCCGATCCAGACGTTCTTGTTCTTACTGAAAGGTGGCTCAAGAAAAGCACATCTGATAGTGACATTGCTATAAGTGGCTACAATATCTTTAGAATAGATAGAGTTGGTAAGGGGGGAGGTTTCGCCATTTATGTCAAGGCTTGTTCACTATCACTATTTTGAAGTCTATCCCAATTCCAAAATTCTTTGAATTTATTGCACTAAAACTTGATTTGGGACTTGATCATTCAAATACAGTGGCGGGGATCTATAGGCCTCCCTCTGCCCCAGCCATTGCTTTAGAGAAGTTAGCAGAGTCACTTTCTCCTTTTACTTACTCAGAAATATTAATCCTTGGTGATTTTAACTTGGATTGGACAACAGATGCATCTAATTGTTTTAAATAATTCTGTAGCAATTTTCTCCTGACACAACGCATCTCAGAGCCGACCCGACCTAATATGAAAAATCCTGTGAAATCGTCACTAATTGATCTCATTTTGTCAAATAGACCAGACAAAATTACAGCCAATGGTGTGTTTGATCTTGGCATCAGTGACCACTGGCCCGTTGCATGCATAAGGGATGTGAGGCTGAAGAAATCAAATCCGCTAATTTTAGTTAAGAGAAACTTTAGGAATTTTAATGAACAAGCCTTTCTGCATGATATTTATCATAGGGATTTATTTCACACTCCTCACATCCCTGAGGCTGATTTGGCCTTGAGCTTTTTCTGATACATTGAACTCTATAGTTAATAAACATGCCCCTTATAAAAAGTTTAGAACAAAAAACAGTACTAACCCCTGGTCCTCTCACAAACTGTCAGTCCTTTTTCAGAATAGAAATAAAGCCTGGGCATTAGCTAGGCGCTCAGGAAACCCTGCACAATGGCTTTCCTTCAAAAAACCTAGAAATAAATGTACTTCATCTGTTAGGAAAGCTGAATCTGACTATTATATTGCTTCACTTACTAGTTCGTAAAATGACTCAGCTAAGTTCTGGAAGATCATTAATGGCAATAAAAATAAAGGCTCAACTCCTATTCCCACTCACTTGATTTCTGATGATCAATTAATTACTGGGCAACATGAAATTTGTTCTGCTTTTAATAGCCATTTTATTGATGCTGGCCAACTTTTCGATAAAGAAATTGGTGTTCTACAGCGTACTATGGCTAACAAAGGGCCTCCTCCTGTAGATGATTTATCTCATGAATTAATTTGTGATTCAGTTGATTCCTCTCAAAATGATACGGATGCTCCACATTTCACTCTGAACCCCTTTGCTCTATCTGAGGTTTACGATGCATTTCCATTGATACTAGGAAATCAACTGGTGAGGATGGCATAGATCCTTTCTTTGTTAAACTTACTGCCCCTTTGATTACTGGATATATTACACATATTTTTAATTTATCCTTTGCTTCTGGTACACTGCCAAAAGTCTGGAAAACAGCTCATGTTTTACCTCTCTATAAAGGTGGGGACAAAAGTGATTGTAACAACTATCTATCTCCAAATTGTCCTGTCTGGTTAAAATCCTGGAATCACTTGTATACAATCTTAAGAAATTTCTCACTAGGAACCTAGCGCTGAGTTCTTATCAATCGGGCTTCAGGGCAATGCTTAGCACTATCACAGCTACTTCACTGATCATAAATGACATTGTGTCTGCCCAAGATAGGGGGCAAAATTGTGCTGCTCTATTTGTCGACCTTTCTAAGGCCTTCGATACTGTTGACCACTCCCTATTATTAGATAGATTATCGCTTGTTGGCTTTGATTCTGCCGACTGCAAATGGTTTCAGGATTATCTCTCTGACAGATATCAGTGTGTGATGTACAGTCTGAATATTTACATGTAATTAAAGGTGTTCCTCAAGGGTCAACACTGGGTCCAGTTCTGTTTTGAATTTATTTAAACAATATTGTTAATTCTTTAAATAATTGTAATGTTCATCTGTATGCTTTATTGTTTAACT
Organism: Synaphobranchus kaupii; assembly: GCA_029718625.1. Taxonomy (NCBI): domain Eukaryota; kingdom Metazoa; phylum Chordata; class Actinopteri; order Anguilliformes; family Synaphobranchidae; genus Synaphobranchus; species Synaphobranchus kaupii. The sequence continues at coordinate 44,830,795 of CM056383.1, read as the reverse complement.
CCATTCAGCTGCTGAAATTCTGCAGCAAGCTTTTGTCGCTCTACAAGAGGCCCTTATCAGACTAAAACTTGTACTGAATGCTGGTAAAACTAATTATATGCTGTTTTCTAGAGCAAAAAAAACAAACTATGACAATATCCAGATCTGCACATTAAATGGTATGTCTATTGAAAGAGTCCCTCACTATAAATATCTGGGCATTTATGTTGATGATAATTTCACCTTTAAAGCCCATATTGATCTTATTTTTTTGTGGATAAAACTTGGCTTCTTGTACAGAAACAAAGCTTGCTTTCCTATGGGTGTTAGAAAGAGGGTTGTGGAATCCATTTTCCTCCCTGTCCTGGAATATGGTGACATAATTTATAGACATGCAGCTGCTACCACTCTCAAACCCCTGGACACCATTTACCATTCAGCTCTGAGATTTATATCTGGTGATAGTTGTGATACACATCATGCACCTTGTATAGCAAGTTCAGTGGCCCTCTCTTTATGTGAGACATTATCTGCACTTTTATATTTTTATCTACAAAGCCATTCTTTTAAAACTTCCAATATACCTCTCAGGACTTCTTGCATGGAAAGTCAGTAGTCATTTTACCCGCTCACAGGACTGGTTGGTTCTCCACAGTTCATGGTCAAACTGCTTTTTCAATGTTGTGCGCCGAGGATCTGGAACAACCTGCAACTTGTTTTAAAACTAGACACTCTTATTAGTTTGGATCATTTTAAATCTCCTATTTTATCTCTTGTTGAGTTTGAATGTAAATGCTTTTAGTTGGGACAATCTAATTCTCCTATCTCTTGTTGACGTTGAATGTAATTGCTTTAACTGACATTGTCCATTTAAAAAAAATTATTTGTTAATTTTATTTTCTATTTAATATTTAATTTATTTATTTATTTATTTATTTTTTCTATTTAATCTTCACTTTCTTTCTTTTTTTAACAATTGTCTTTTAATTGTACCTCGGCACCATTGAAAATGAGGGTGCACACCCTCAATGTGTTCTCCGAGATAAATAAAGAATTTGAATTTGAATATGCCCTCATCCCACATGCTCCAACCACTGAGATCCAATCCACGCCTAAGAAGAGTGCAAGGAATTTTGTGCAATGTAGGGGCAATTCAAACAGGCATGCTTTGGATGCAGCATAAAACAAGTAAGAAACAGCCACAATGTTATTATCCTTCTAGTAGTGGAGGGATCAATAAAAAAGAAATATCACGTGGTACCCTTTTGTATTTTTGTGTCCCCTTTATCGTGTAATGACATAAAATTTTATGGCACTTTATTTTAATTAGCCAAATGGGGTTTGTGACACTGTATTAAAGCAGCAGTGTTTCCCCTACCGTTATCTCACCCGGCCAAACTCACGTGCCGCCCGGCTTGAACAAGAGGGAAAATAAATAATTTTAATGAAATTTTTTTTTTTAAAATATTATTCTTTTTTTTAAAATGTAGCTGCAATATTTCCCTTACCGCAGAATGCGGGAATGATCAAAATAGCATCGGGAAAAACCCTTGCCAAAACAGCTTCGGTTTCCCGTTAGGCCTAATTAAAATTTTCAATGGCAGCGCTATTATGAGGGTGTAATTATAGTTTCCGCCTCTACGCAAAATGGCGCACTTTCACCGCCCGGCCTGAAAAAAAATCTAGGGGAAACACTGAGCAGTATTACATAAGTGAAGCAAAAGAATGAGTGCATAATAGCAAATTCATAATGGCAAAGGGACTTGATGAGACTGAAATTAAATGTGAATGCCACATGTGGCATAGTGGCAGTGGAGATACTTTTTTGCTATAAGATACTCCATATAGATTGCTATAAGATACCTCTCTCTATGCATGTGCTTCATGCATGCAAATATATACATCTGCAATGACTGTCAAAATTTCTGTCAATTGTGAAACATTAGCTAATGTGCTAATGACATAGGGCTCTATCTTGACGATCTTAGCGCTTGGTATATACACATGGCGCAAAGTGCATTTAGGGCATGTCCAAGTCCACTTTTGCTAGTTAGACAGCGTGTTTTTTTAGCACTAAACACGGCGCAATGTGCAAATGGGCTGAACTTAGTCTCTTCATTAATTATAGGTGTGTCTTGGGTGTAACATGCAATAAACCAATGAAAATGTCATATCCCATTGCCTTTAAAAGCCTGCATTTACACCTTGGTGGATTGCTTATATGATGGCGAAACCAACATGCTCGTGCGTGTGTAGTGCAAGCAAGTAATAGGCTATATGGATCAATAGTATGATCAATATTATTCTAATCATTATGACGCGTTTTGATATATACAATAATAATCTTTAACATTAGGGTTTAACACCGGCACGGGTTCCCGACAGTGCTGTCATTTTAGAAAATATAGCCTATGCGGTTAAATTTTGGTAAAAGCACCTGCAACAGCTGAGAATAAGCTACCAGAATGGCTTCCGTCTCACCTTAGAAAACGCCAAATTAGCCTGCTAGTTTAACGAATTTCGTTTGATTATACAATGAAGCATTGTCAAACATCAATTCCATGAGGCTGTTCTCATGGAGTTCTCGAAGTTCAAGCATCATCCAAAGTTCATTATGTGCATTCTAATATTGATTAATAACATAAATACTGTTATTTTGCCTTAATAATGACACTAAATACACTAAAGCTGTCAGGTTGCGAACCCATAGGTTCACACATATTTTCCCTTGTTTTATAATGTCCTGGTTATGGAAATGTGACCAACCTGTTTTACTGGTAGCTTAATGCTTTAAAAACAAGCCCAGTTTCCCGGGAAGACCGTGAAAAGTGTGATTTACAGCAGGTGAAACGGACCTGCTCATGCATTAACTTAAAGCGCACATGCAGAGAATGGCATTAAAATTATTGTGAATTAATTGTGTAATGTGCTGCAAATTTGGTTTCATTTATAATTAGACTCTTAGTTCTCTTTAATATAGTTTTGTTCAGTTATGGAATAACAAGTGAAATCAGCTGGGTTTTCCCCAGCACCATTCCCCTTCGCTGAGGGACAGATATGTGTTTTTTTTAGTCATGCTTGTGCACGCCCCTGTGTGTAATAGACAGGAGGGTGCACACGCCTATGTAGATGCACTTATATGCGCTGTTAAAATAACAACTATAAAATAAACAACTGCGACATTACTTTAGACCAGGTTTGTGGTGGTTTTAGCGCAAGCGCTTTCTGCTGCCACAAAATAACAATACGCCAAAAATTATCCCGGCCAGAGCTCATCTTAAGACCAACCTGCCCAGTTCACTTGTACTGGGCACAAGAATACTTGGTATTTGAACAACGTGAGCGCTAGGTGCTATAATGAACCCTGTGCCAGGTGTAAGATAGCAAAGACACTTGCGTGTGGGTTAGCACCGGGTGTAAGATAGGGCCCATAGTGTTAAAAGCACACCATGAAATAAAGTAAATGCATTTGGTTCCAATTCTGAACATGCTTACTTTGACGATTGCAATTTTGGGAAATGGGAACCACATGAGATATTCTTAATTTGCCATTTTCATGTTTTTTTCCAGTGGCTGTTCCCTTTAAAATTATTTAAATTTAACATTATGAAGCCAATAAGTCTTTCAAACTATTAACTATTTTTGGACATTACAGGTTATTTTATTCATTTTACTAGTAATTTCTCTATATCAAAATGTTGTGCTGATATCATTAGAATTGCATGACTATATTCAAAGTAATGGCTCAATATGAAAAGGGTACAAAAGGTTGTAATGCAAATGGAAATAGTAAAAAGGAAACTGACATTAATCACAGTCATTTATATTGCATTAGAGGGACTTTAATAACACACCAATTTCATATCATTCAAGTGATAAAATGGTTTTGCTACACAAGTGAAATTGATTATAATTGGTTGATACTCATTCTGAATATTAATGTAAGATCTAATTTTTCTGTTTTTTTGGAATGACATTTGCACAAATTTAATGCAATTCTCTTGGAGAACAATATCAAATCTATTAAGTCAGCAAAAGTAGCCTCTTTTTTTTAACTAAAGATAAATATTAAAATTAAGCTAAGGGAAAAAAATAATAATAAATGTTTCATTACATATCACATATCTGGTTGAATGTATTAATGGCCTTACATGAGTCCTGCCACTACAGATCATAACCTACATCTTACATTATCTTTGAATTGCATATTCTGAGATGTTTTGGGGAGAACAGCACATATCACAATTTAGCCCATTCATCCAATTTACGAGGAAAATTAAAATAATTTGTTTACAATCCACTCTGGGCTCAGTGGCATCACCCACCAGCAGCACCAACGGCTTCATCTTATTAAAAATAATAATAAACCCGAGTAGCAGAGAGGTCTGTGTGACGAAATAGCTAAAATGTGCCACCAAGAACCTCAAACTCTTTATTAAATATGTCCTTGATGAATGGGATACTAAATTCTCTCCTAAAAAGAAAACAGTCACAGGAGAGAAATGCTTTGCAATTTAATTTGTGCAGTCATTTAAAAATTAAATCAAGAAATTAAGTGGCATTGAACAGAATTGTTTAAAGCATTCTCATGATTGGCAAGACACAGTCATTGTGATTCCTTTAGGACATGACTGGTTCTTTGGATGACTGAAAATACAGCTGGCACTTGATCCAGTCAATGTTAAGCTGTAGACAAAGATGGAATGGCTATAATGTTCTACTGTGTCAAACTCCATATTGGTCATTCCTGACCGCAACCTCAGGGTTGCAAGCCCTGCTTCCTCTCTATTATGCTACGCTGCCACCGGATCATGTTTGAACATAATGCAGTAAAAGAGACTTCAGGCCAAAGAATGTGAGAGGTGATATACAGTGCCCTCCACAATTATTGGCACCCATGGTAAAGATGAGTAAAAAGAGTTATAAAAATTTCACCTTTTGGTGAATTAGCTTAATCTCTAAAAAAATGAGAAAAATCCAACCTTTAATTGAAGTTTATTCTGAGAAAAAAAATCCCTCATCAAGAAATTATAAATTTTTAACAAAACCACATGTGCCACAATTATTGGCACCCCTAGAAATTCTTATGAACAAAATGTAACTTATATTTTGCTTTTTAAAGTTGATCAGAGTGTTTTCAAGCAGTAATCCATGACTTCCTGTTTCACTGGGGTATAAATATGAGGTGACACAGAGGCCATATTCCCTTATTCATACATCAACATGGGAAACATAAGAGAACACACAAATCAAATGAAGGAAAAGTGTGTTGAGCTTCATAAGTCAGGGAATGGCTATAAAAAAAGCTACTCACCTGAAAATGCCCATATCTATCGTTAGGGCAATACTTAAAAAGTTCAAAGCAACTGGAACTGTTACAAACTTGCATGGAAGAGGACCCAAGTTTATTTTGCCCCCACGCACAGTAAGGAGGATGGTAGGCAAAAAAAATCCCCAAGAATCACTGTGGGAGAATTACAGAGGAAAGTAGCATCTTGGTAGGTAGGACAACCGAAAAATGTATTTCCGGAAATCTACATAAATATTGTGCTTAAAATGTCAGTTTAACCTTAAATAAACGTATTATGGACAATAACTGTCCTTATATGTCATTTTAATGTGATATATGGACTGTTTTTGCGCCTTTTAAACTCACATTTTCCCAACATTCGATCAATGATAAGAGTAGGACTCTGACGGCATTGAAAACAGATCAGCGCAACCAGTATTCGGTTCTATTCAGTGTCTCGCGGTCATTCTGGCAGTTGACTTGATCAACTGTTAGAATTCGGAAAGACTGTCAGGTCGGTATTTTCGCTGGACACTCCGTATATCCCAGCTTATTGGTGAAAGGTTTAAACGGATTCTGAAGATTGACATTTCAGGCTCCAATCAAGTTATCGGTGACGAGCGTACTATTACGTTTATGTAGCAAATAACAATGCTGAATACTTCTGACGTAATTTACATAGCAACTGTATGCCCAGATCACAGCGCTTCATCCACAGTGGCCAAGGGAAATCGATAAGGATTCAGAAGGTATATAACTTTTAAAGATTTAATTCCATCTTCTACTGGGACTTTTGCTGTTTATCGAGGGTGTGACAATAATTTTCGGTGCCGCTGACCATAATCGAATGCTTTCACTTTTACGATTCGATTGAACAAGTAACGTTAGAAGTACATTTTTATGGGTTAATGCTAATTGGTTTCCGCTAGCTTGCTCATTCTAGCCTCATACGGCGAACAATAAAGGCTAACAATACACTAGCACTTACTTCTTGTAAGTTTTATCACCACAGCAGTGAAATAAAAAAGTCAATAAACTACGTTTTCTGTCAGAAATGTATTTTCAAGCTCACGTGAATTAACCCTATGGACTTTGGCCCCCTAGTGGTGGGACGCATGCGTCCCAATTTTTTATAGCGTTCATATTTCTCTTAAATTCTAAATTAAAATGTTAATAAAACACAGAACTTTCGACGCAAAATTGTTAAAAACAGTCACAGCCTGCGACCACATTCGTTTATATGCTTATCAGTTCTCAGGTTACACTGCACGGCCATAGGTGCTAATAGCCCAACCCACTGTTTACAGTCTTCACCTCGCCGCAGTCACAGGCAATAAAATGCATATCACAAAAACTCTTGGTACCGTTTCAACACGCTAAAAAATCAAGATCCGATTCAGGAACAATGGTATATTATTGAAAAGTTGTAGAAATAAACATTAGGTGTTTTCCCGTGCTCACTTCAGTATGCATACAACCGATGTACTTCCGGTTTTGTATAAATATATTTTATTTTCTACAAAATCTCTTGATAAACATGTTTAATCAACCAAATGTGATACCTGGTTATGCAGTTATAACTGTTTTCTGAAGAATGCTGAACGTTTTTTCGTAATCCATTTATCCATTGTCCAGCAAAATCTCCATTTCCACAGTGCGTACCCATCGCATTTGCGTTTGTACTACGTTACTACCGTTGCGTAAAAACATTACTAGACTGCTTCATGAATGATCTAACGTAAAACACGTAGATTATCTTCTACGGGGTTCCCTGCCCTTTAAAACGAAGTAAAACATGTCATGTTCGAGCGACTGGGAACGGCGCTGTGTCCACGCGTAACGACAGCCCATAGGGCAATCGTGGTGTGCGCAATTGGCCACATGACACTGCAAACAGGATAAGATTACGTTTGTGGCCATTTTTACTGAGCGTATCCTGGAAGGGATGGACTGGATTGCTGTACAAGTACGTTTGTAGCCTATCCAGATGATATATAGCCATGTGTAGCGCTTTTGTTAGCTGTATGTACATCATAGGCTAGCTTTTCTCTTTACGCGTACGTGGTTTGCTGTATGGTGTAATTGCGCTGGTCATATGTCTTTGCTGCTTCAACGATTACAATTATTTTATACATTTATACGCGAACGTGGCAAGCAACGGTGGAAAGAAGAGCGTTTATTTCACGGTTGCTCAGCTTTAGGAGGTGCTGCACCGCAGAGATTCTGGAGGTGAAGAAGTCAGTCCTCAGGCATAGTTGTGACTCTGTGGCATGGACCCGTGCCTGGACATGTAAGTGTTTTTAAAAATATATAATACAAATTATTATTATTATTGTTATTATTATCATCATCACAATCATCATAATCATCAACAGTATGGAGCGCTATTATCTAGAGTATTTTTAGTTTGGTGATAAATGGATTCTCGCAGAGAAGTTTGCTAGTTAGCTATGCTTCTATGTCACAGGCTGGAGAGGAGCTCATTGCTGCTAAGGGGGTTTGTTTTGTAGCGTTCATTCGCAGTTTTTTTTGTGTAGCAACCAACACAAGGACTAGTTGTTGAATTCACGCATGAAACTACATCCATTCTCAGTACTTTATTTTCACGGTTCAGTCAAGACATTACAGTATTATAATAATGTAATCTAGTTCGTACAAACTAATGAATAAATCCTAGTTAGCTACGATTGCTAATTATGTTGGAGCTAATATCAGACGTGCTGTGTGGATGTAATATTTTTTTATGTATATACTGTATATACGTGTGTGTGTATATATATATATATATACACTACTCACAAAAAGTTAGGGATATTCGGCTTTCGGGTGAAATTTCAGGATGAACCTAAAATGCACTATAACCTTTACAGGTGAAATTAATTTGACCTTCTCTAAACTTTTGAATGCACATGTCCAACTATTCAATGTTTCAGTACTTTTTGCACAACTTGCTGTTCTCTAACAAGGAGCTGAACGGCAAAATTCACAACAGGTGTTTGATCCATGAATCGACCAATAAATTTCCTGGTTCAATTAGAATTGGTATTTAAACAGTCCTCTTCATCATGCTGTTCACATTTTGACATCATGAGACCAAGACGACACCTAACAATTGATCAACAGTACCTCGCCATTGCGAGGCTTCAAACAGGATGTTCTCAGAGGGAAGTGGCCACTGAGCTTAGAGTGTCACAGAGTGTCATCAGCAGGTTGCAACAGAGATACAGAGAGACTGGAAGAGTCACAGAAAGGCATAGAAGTGGACGTCCTTTGGCCACATCCCACACTGATGACCGCTTCATTGTGAACAGTGCCCTGCGGAACCGGATGATGAATGCCACTCAACTCCAGGCACATTTAAGGGAGGTGAGAGGCACCCAAGTGTCACGTCAGACCATTTGAAACCGTTTACATCAGCGTGGTCTGCGTGCTAGACGACCTGCAAGGGTACCTGACCACACCACCAGGCACAGGCGTCATCGTCTTGCATGGGCCAGGGAGCATTTACGCTGGACGAGGGACCAGTGGGCCTCAGTGCTGTTCTCTGATGAAAGTCGATTCACGTTGAGCAGAAATGATGGCCGCCAACGATGTTGGAGACGTCAAGGAGAGCGCTATGCATCAGCCACTGTTGTCACCAGACGACCCTTTGGTGGTGGCGGTGTTACAGTGTGGGCAGGTGTGTCTAGTCAATACAGAACTGCCCTACACTTTGTGAATGGTACAGTGACAAGCCCATACTACCTGAATAACATCATTAATCCAGTCATTGTGCCCCTGCATGAACAACACAGGCCTAATTTCATCTTCATGGACGACAATGCTCCAGCTCATCGAGGTCGCATCATTAGGGAAAGGCTGCTGGAGACTGGGGTACCTCAATTGGAGTGGCCTGCACTTTCTCCAGACCTGAATCCCATAGAAAACCTATGGGATCAGCTGACTCACCGTGTAGAGGCTCGTAACTCTGTACCCCAGAACCTCAATGACCTGAGGGCCGCCCTTCAAGAAGAGTGGGATGCCATGCCTCAGCAGACAATAAGTCGACTTGTGAACAGCATGAGACGTCGTTGTCAAGCTGTAATTGATGCTCAAGGGCACATGACAAGTTATTGAGACATTGACATTTTTGTTGTGGTATACCCACCACTGTTGTTGGCTTTTGTTTCAATAAATTGTTTGAGATGAGGAAATCACCATTGCATGCTTCTACTTAAATGCCCTACTTTCATGATACGTATAATATCACTGTAGCGTGAACTTACATTTTCCATAAATTTCACCCGAAAGCCAAATATCCCTAACTTTTTGTGAGTAGTGTATATGTGTGTGTGTGTATATATATATCAGATCAAAAATGTCTACAACGTAAAAAAAGCCAAGTTACTCACGCATAGCCTACATAGCGCTGTCTATAAGTTCTTAATTCCAACTTGCAAAAACTAGGACTGCCTTTAAAATTCTTGATATCAAAATGTGGCCAAGTTACAACTAACAATATTGCCTATCGTAGCTCACACTAAATAAACTAGCTCTATTCCAAAGCAATGCTATCCAAACTTTCCTAAATTATTTAATGCAACTTGGCCCTGTGTTTCTTCATCTTACCATCTCAAGAGAATGTGGTCAATGAAACTGTATGTGCCACATCAAACTGCAAAATGTGGAAAGTGGAAATACTCTGATTCAGATGTGTTGCACTTAGAAATTAAACAGAAAAATTACTTGGGCGTGCGTCCAAATGTTCTTCACTCTTCACCTCCTTTCCTCCACCTGTCTCCTACCCGTAAGTATGCAAAACAGCCTGTACGTTTCAAGTACAAGTAGTTGCATGTACAGTATACAATGTACTGACATGGTGGTTAATATGTAACCATTAATATGTAAAAATGTAATCAGCAACATTAGATTAAAACAGAAAGATCTGTTTCCGGGGCATGGAGGAGAGGAGGTGGTAGTGGAGGAAAGGAGGATGCATTTTTAGAGTATTGGGACGCACCCCAGGTCACTGGCCGTCGTTCAGCTTCATAGAAAATGAATGGACTTCCGGCAACTGGGTGACCGTTCGGGGGGTAATATTTTTTTGTGGTGCTGCCATCTCCGTCTCTGCATTCAACCAAAGATTATACATGATAAAGAGATGCTCCACTTGCTCCTTCATATGGTTAATGTTATCTGCCCAAAACAAGTGAGTTGTCACGTTATAATCTTTGGTTGGACCAGAGATGACGTTATATGGCTACGCCCATGTTGTTAACTTGATTTTAGAATATCCTGATCAGATTGAATTCTAGAACTGCTGGTGCACATAAAATAAATATTTTTTTAAACTCACGCTTTGCAGCCGTTGGAAATATTTTGGAACTTACGTGCGAAACGGTTAATATATTTTGGGTCCGTTTTAATTGCTGAACCTGCGCCCCCGATTCCCTATTAGGTCTCTGCTCTCTGTCAGTAGAATTTTTTGTTTCTTGACCAATTTGCATCACACTTGGTACATATCATTAGTATACCCAACTATACTTGGTAACTATAATCCAGCTATATTGCACAATAACTACGTGAGCTGTGTGCAAATCAATTTCAAATAAATGGCCAAAACTCATTGATTGTTTATCCAATTTGAACCAGACTTGAGAATCAATTCAATTCATGAAACTTTATTGTCTATCACTGTTAGGGGCTGGTGGGGGAAGGACCCAAACACAGGCAGGAATACAAAAAACCAAAGTTTAATGCAGGGCAAGGCAGCGATCCGTGGTACAAACAGGCAGGGTCGAAAAGCCAGGGAGACAAGCAACGATACAAAACACAGTCCAAAGAGTAGTCAAGGAACAGGCAGGGATCGGAACTGGGAAGGCACAGCAAAGGCACAAAAACAGAATCGCGAGAACACAGGCAGGGGTCAAAACCGGGGAGGCGTAGGAGGAACAAAAACAAAACAAAACAGACTGAATACAAAACAAAAACAACGACAGGCGAAAAACTAGGGATAACAAAAACTAGAAAACAGATACTAAGGAATAAACAGAAAACTCGGGCAGATTCTCGGAAAAACAGAAGGAAACACAGTAGCAAAAATCTTGTGAGGAACTCGCGAAGACAGACTGAAATAACAGGGTTAAAATACACAGGGAGAAGATTACACAAAAGGAATCAGGTGTGAAGAGGAGGGGAAATGGGAGAGTACACAGGTGAGAACAATGAGGGTTAACAGGGACCAATAATACAATAACGGGGGAAACGTAAGACACGGACTGGAATACACATAGACACAATGATAACAAACGGCCTGGGGTTATCAGGTAGACAAGTGCACAGCTCGGAGGGGAGGAACGCAAAAGTGAACACACGTGCAGAGAATGCAAAATCAGATAGATACAGGGATAGGATAACGAGGGAAATGACAGCTGCAGGTAGAAACTCAAGATGAATTAGTAATGAGTAATGTTAGTAGCGAACTCTAAAACCCTAATGTTAGTAGGTTAGCTGGTTAATATTATATACACGTTAGTTTGTTAGCAGGTTAGTATTAAATCTAATCTAACAGTTAGTATGATTAGTACATTAGTATTATATACAAATATTAATAAAGCCAGAAGGAAGAAAACGAGATACGAAATACAGAGGAAACCCGAATGTTCCCAAAATCACCCGAATAGTGTAATGACAAAGACAGGGAGTGGAATCTGAGGAACATGGAACGCGGACTGACAATCGCGAGGGTAATGCGGGAAAATAGGAAAAGAAATCAGGAAACATAATAACAGACTAAACAGACAGATTACAGGATCCTAACAATCACATGACATGACAGAAAATCATCTTTAGTCAGGGCTCTAGATGATTTTCTGTCATGTCATGTGATGGACAGTAAAGTTTCATGAATTGAATTGATTCTCAAGTTTGGTTCAAATTGGATAAACAATCAATGAGTTATGGTCATTTATTTGTGTTCATGTTTGGGACAGAGACCTGATCATGATCATGAGCTCTCTCTGAATCTAAATTCCAAGTTTGGTTGGAATTTATTAAAGTGCGTGTGACCGATTACATAATAATAATAATAATAATAATAATAATAATAAACTTTATTTGTATAGCACCTTTCATACATAAAATGCAGCCCAAAGTGCTTCACAACAATAGAAAACAAAATACAGAACAAAAGCAATAGAAGAAAAATAGACATAAAAGGCAATAGAACATTTACGAGACAATGTCCCTCCTTCGAGGTATATTTGCCCATGGGTGGGAGCAGCATACAGCCTCCACAGTTTGAGTCACTCCGCAGTGTGACGAACCCGTCGGTCCCTAGTCAACTTTTAAGTTGAGCGCCCTACTGGCCTCTTTCTACGTTTTGATTTTCATTTGCCCATGGGTGGGAGCAGCATACAGCCTCCACAGTTTGAATCACTCCGCAGAGTGACGAACCCGTCGGTCCCTAGTCAAACTTTTAAATTGAGCGCCCTACTGGCCTCTTCTTTCACCCCACTATACAGAATAAAAGAAAGAAAAGAAATAAAATAAAATAATAGGTAAAACAGCTTTAAAAAGATAAATAAGCTTAAAAATAAATCAATTAGACTAGTACATGGTAATAAAAATAATAAAAAACACACATCAGTCCTAAAAGTAAGAAAATTAAATTAAAATTAAAATTAAAAGGCAGAGCAAGCTAACTAAAGGCAAGTTTAAATAGGTGTGTTTTAAGAAGTTTCTTAAAAATGTTAAGAGTTTCTGCCTCTTTGATATTGCCTGGTAAGGCGTTCCAGAGCCTAGGGGCATAAAAGCTAAAAGCCGCCTCACCGCTTCTCTTACGGTTTACTTTGGGAATCACTAAGAGAGAAGCAGTGGAGGATCTAAGGGTTCTACTAGGTACATGTTCCTGAATGCAGTCACCTAAGTATGTTGGTGCTAAACCTTTTATCGTTTTAAAAACTAGAAGAAGAACCTTAAAATCTATTCTAAAACGCACAGGTAGCCAGTGTAGTTTAAGGAGTGTGGGGGTAATGTGGTCTCTCTTTTTTGTGCCAGTCAATACCCTTGCAGCCGCATTCTGAACTAACTGTAGTTTTTTTATGCTTTTTTGGGGGAGACCAGAGAGAAGGCTATTGCAGTAGTCAAGGCGACTTGTGATAAAAGCATGCATAAGTTTTTCTGCGTCTGCTTGTCGGAGGAGAGGTCTGACCTTTGCAATGTTTCTTAAATGAAAGAAGGCAATTTTAGTAACATTTCTTATATGGGGTTCAAAGGTTAGGTCATTATCTATAATAACGCCTAGATTCTTGGCTTCCCGATTACTGCATAGGCCCAGATGCTCTAGATTTTTTGATATTGCATCTCTTTGAGGTCTTGGTCCAATCAAAATGGCCTCTGTTTTGTCATCGTTCAACTGGAGAAAATTTTGGGACATCCACATTTTTATATCTTTCAGACACTTCTCCAGTGAGTTGAGTGGACTTGTATCACCAGGGAACACAGAAATGTACAATTGTGTGTCATCAGCATAGCTGTGGAAATTAACACTATGCTTTCTAATGATGTTACCCAGTGGTAGCATATACAAAGAGAACAGTAAAGGCCCAAGAATAGATCCTTGAGGGACCCCACATGTAATGCTAACCGTGTCAGACACAGCGTCTCCTAGTGCAACAACAAATCCTCTCCCAGTAAGGTAAGATTTAAACCACTCTAGTACTAGTCCCGAAAGACCCACCCAATGTTCCAGACGGTGCATTAAAATGTTGTGATCCACTGTATCAAACGCAGCACTCAAGTCCAGTAAAACTAGAACAGCAACACCACCACTGTCAATGGTTACCCGCAGGTCATTTACAACCTTTACCAGGGCAGTCTCTGTGCTATGGTTAGATCGGAAGCCTGATTGGTATTTTTCAAGGGTGTTGTATCTAATCAGAAATTGATTCAGTGGTCTGAAAACGATTTTTTCTAGGATTTTACTTAAAAAAGGGATGTTGGATATAGGCCTGAAATTACTGAGCACAGAGCTGTCTAAATGCCTTTTTTTCAGTGTTGGTCTCACAATGGCAGATTTCAAGGTGGTGGGGAATATGCCAGCCGATAGAGAACAGTTCACAATTTCCAAAACATCATCAAGTAAACAATTATACACCTTTTTGAAGAACTTTGTGGGGATGGGATCAAGTGAGCAGGTTGAGGGTTTAATCTGAGAGATAATTTCACTCAAAGCTTGCGTGTCAATCTGCTCAAATGAATCCATGACAGTATCAATTTGTCTACATTGATCATCTAATTCTGTAGTTACGTTGACCTGGGAGATTTGTGAGCGAATACTGGATATCTTTTCTTGAAAGAAAGTAGCAAACTCATTACATCTAGATGTGGAACTGGACGCAATGTCAGGATCAGCAGTCATCACAGGGTTAATCAATCGATCAATTGTTGAAAAAAGAATGCTAGGTGTATTCTTGTTTTCATTTTCTGTAATAATCTTGGAAAAGTAATCTTTTCTTGCCAGACGTATTGCTTTGTTATAGGCAGTCATGGCTTCTTTGTATATATTACAGTGAACTGTGAGCCTAGTTTTCCTCCATTTTCTTTCAGCTGCCCGACAGATTCTCTTAATATCATTAACACTGTTATTGTTTAGCCATGGGGAGATTCTGTCAGTCGACCTCTTTTTAATCTTTAGTGGAGCAACAGTATTTAGAGCAGATGACAAGGTATTGTTGAAATTTTCAACCATGTCATTTAAAGAGCAGTCATAAATAACTGGCTCAAGCGATCTCATGATATTAGAAAACTTTGCTTCAGCCTTGCTATCTAGGAATCTCCTTTGGACCAAAAATTCCCTTTTGGTCTTTGTTAAGGTTAGGTTGGCATCAAAAAACACACAGTGATGGTCAGAAATAGGTAATTCAAGTACTAAAACGTTATCAATGTTTAACCCTGTTGTTATTACTAAGTCTAGGGTGTTACCATGCTGATGAGTGGCTTCCTTTACATGTTGGGTAAGTTCAAAGCTGTCCAGTAAATTCATAAGCTCCATAGCTTTGGAGTCATTCTTTTTATTAATATGAATATTCAGGTCTCCATTCAGGATTAATCTATCATATCTAGTGATACCAAGTGAGATCAGCTCTGAGAATTCCTGTAGAAATAGTGATGAATATCTTGGTGGCCGATATAATGTAATGATGAGCACTGATAATTCTGCTTTGAGCTCAAGAGCGAGATATTCAAATGATGTAAATTCACCCAGGTCCATATCATTACACACAAACTGTGTAGAGAAAATGGCTGCAATCCCCCCTCCTTTCCTATTTTGTCTGACTGACTGATAAAAATAATAACCTATTTCCTATTTCCCATAGGCGTCCATTGTATTTATATCTCAGCCACTGAATACAGTAGAAACTCTGTTAAACTCAAAATGGTCAGTATCAAAGATATCAGACCTCATAACAAGTATGTCGTTTTTGAAGTATAAAATACATGTATTTCTTCATTCCCTTCCATTGTTTTTCTAACTCAGCCGCTAAATATGATAGAAACTCCATTCAACTTTCAAAATTCTCAGCATGACATGGTTATAAAGGCTGCTATAGCTCAAAACATATTTGTAGGAGCCATATTTCAGTTAAAGGTGAATATATTGAATGCATTAAGTTATTTAGAATATGATGGTATTTTTAATGTGATGGTGACTTAATTTTCTGCTAATTTTTTTTGTTGATAAACAATAGCTGATGGGGCATATGGGTAATGTAAGATGGCGTCTTAGTAGCTTTGCTGTAAGACAGTTTTTCAGCTTTTTGCTTTGGATAGTGTACCTTTACATTAGAGACTGATGGATGATACATAAAATAAATTAGAGGATAAAATAGAGTTAATTAGGAATCAAATAGGAAATAAAAACATCGGAGACAAAAAATAAGGAAGTAAATAACAGAGATATTAGTGTAATACACTGTTCATTTTTTAATAGAAAAATTGATTATTGCTTCAAATTAAAGGGACTGTAAAGGTGAATCCGTAATTTGCTGCAGACTACATTATATGGGGTTGTTATGGTATGTATTAAGCATCAGCAACAGTATGATATTTAAATTTCATTGCAATCTTGATCTATATCTATTTATCCATTTCCATCTATTCCGATGTGGGGAATAAATGGGTGGAGTTCAAATTATTACTGGGCTCAGTTCTATTGGGCACAGGTTCTTCATGACGCCATGAAGAACCAGGCGTAATGGCCAATAAATGTTTTAATGTCATTAAACTCCTGAGCAAAACAATAATTTGCGATAGAGAACCTTTGTCTGCGTTATCGATAGTTTTGTAATCCTTAGCTGTAGTTATTTTGATATTTTTCAGTTCTTAATCCCTCTCCCAGTCTCTCTCCTTCTTCAACCCGCTATTTCATTTCTCTCACCTTCTCTATCCCTTTGTGGTGGTGCTACCCAGCTGTGTAGCTAGCAAGGCTACTTTAGGCCTAGAGCTAAGTTAAGAGTTATAACTTAGTTGTCATTATCGCCTCCGTTTTCATTGCAAGCATGCCGCATACCCATGTATGTGCCCTCCCTGGATGCACAAACAGAGGATGAGGTCGAGGGTAATGCTACGTGTAATTTTTTTGGTTTCCTCAAGATGCTGAAATTTGTAAGAAATGGGTAGTGTTTTTGGAAAGCTAATGTTATTGCTACAATGACAAGCTCAGCGCAAACATGCGCTTGTGCAGCGATTTTTTTTTCCACAAAACCGGACAGCTTTCAGAATTATAAAAATTTGGCTTGGCCAAATTCGTCAAACTTCTTGCTGGGGTGTGCCCTCTCTACCCCTTTTTCTTTTTCCTATCCGGGATCATCCTCTCCCTTCCCCATCGGTGGCCATCGCCGGGCAGATGAACCTGCTGCAACCGGTAAGTTGCTAGCTTGGACTTCTGCTAATTTACCGAAGCTGGTAGGCGTAATGTTAGCGATCTTCTCGATGAATAATAGTCTGCTGCTGTAATAATATATGTTTGATATAGTTGCCATTGAAATGTAGCCCATTGCTTTTCATCAGATTTTATGGCTCTTAAACAAAAGTCTTGTCAGCTCGAACATAAATGGCTCTAACGTAAATGGTTTCTATTCAGAACAGTTGCTGAAATAACTAATAATCATGCAGCAACTAATCCTCAATTTCCAGTTTCATGTAGCAGTAATGATTTTTTGATTTTCTTTAGTGATAAAATAATTGGAATTAGGGAAAAGATCACACCAGTTAGTGATAGTGGTTTTGACAATATAGAACTACCTCCTAGACACACTCAACAACTTGAATCATTTACTCCCATACTTGAGAGTGAACTAATGAGCGTCGCGAACGAGTTCGCAGAGCAAGTTCTGTAGGAGAACCTCTTGCTGTAGCCGACCATGGTCGGCTAGCAATCATGCGTCACATACTCAACCAATCACATGCACACACCTCTAATGGAGCGCCCTTTTAAAGCCAAGAATTAGTTATCTCTGTACTGCTTGAATGCTGATGCGCTGCTCTTTGTTGCTTACGGCTTGTGTTAAAAGAAATTTGCTGTTACTTTGCCTCGACCTGCTGCTGCTAGCCATGCCTAGACTATCCTAGGATTGCCCTGCTTAAAATGTTTTGCACAGTTGTTTTTTGCGCGGATATTCTAGCTTGTGTGCGGTTGCAAGCTCTGCTGCGTGACTGGCGTCCTATGCTTTCGTTAAGGTGGAGGTCTTCTTGGTAAATGAAATATGAAGCTCTACATGTGGGAATAAAAATATAAGACAATACTTGATGAGGGGAACAAATTGAAATGTGCTAAATTTGAAAAAACTTGGGAAGACTGAGTATTGGATTACTGCCTACATTTTATAGCTTTAACCGCTTAATACCAAGGGCAAAATATACCAATTCTCGCCTGTTTTTACTAGTGACAAACAAAGCTGTTTATCTCAAAAACTGTAAAGGCTACAAATATGGTTCATAGCTTTTATTAAAACAGAGAACTGCACTATTATGACTAAGTAGTCATAATTCATATACATACACATCTTGCTACTTAACTACAACAATTTATGTACAGAAATTGTGAAAAAACATAAAACGGGTACCTAAATTCAAATTTCTGATTTTTTACCTGATGAGCTACAAGAGCTATGGAGGAAATAACTCCTCTTTGTGATTCCTCAATATGCTGCCTATCTCTGCTAAAGATATGGCAATATCTCAATTCATTCAAATTCTACAGAGCTTTTTTTCAGGTGAACCATTTTGGTTACCAAAGTTGGCAGAAATTGTGCCAAATTGTGCAAAATGGCCCAGGTTCCAGAAAAGTCTCAATATAATTTATTTTTTAAGTTTTACACTAAAATCTGATAATTGGCAATAAAAGTTAATTTTTAGATGTGTTTTTGGTGTGTTTCATATTACACAACTAACTAGCCTAGCTGTGGTCCCCAAAAAGCTCTGCCTCATTAGCCAGAAATTAGTCCAGGTATATAAAATCAAATGTCCACCCTAAATAAAATAAACCCCTGCATAATAATCAACAACAACAAACTCATCCTCATGTTATCTCTCCCTCGTGTTAGGTCATGTATAAATTGCTCATTTGTTTACCTGCAGAGCCTGCTGTACTGCTTACAGAACAATTTACTCATGTGGAACAAAACAAACCCTTCAGACGCCATTGCATTCAAAAGAAACTTGGAACAGCTCGTCTCAGACACAAATATATAGCTAGCTGCTATGTGTAATTTTGCTGGCTAGCTTGCCATTGTTACAATATAGTAATGTTAGCTATATTCATTTAATTCAGAGGGATTTGTTTTATACATAACAGTGAATTCGCACTGGTATACCGGCAAAATAATCTGTTACCTTATATCACTCTGCGTCACTGAGACCGCAAAACCATATTTGGGCTAGGACCTGCTGCACGGAGAAACTCCTGAATAACCTAGTCAAGTCAAGTCAAGTTTATTTGTATAGCACATTTCATACACAAGGCAACTCAAAGTGCTTTACATAAGACATAGAAAGACATTATATAAAAAGTTAATTAGAATTGAACAATGTTAATAAGAAGTTAAAACAGTAAAACAGTAATAAAACGCAATACTGGTTGGGCCCACAAAACAAATACCCCAACAAACACTCCTACCACAAACAGCCTGCTACCTGCCATCTGCTACGCACCGTACAGCCTCTCTCTCTGGGTGATATTATACCCGCCAGCTCCGCTGCAGGTGCCTGCCAGCTACGCTGCAGGACTTTTGTAAAAATATTAGCCCATGGGTGGGAGCAGCATACAGCCTCCACAGTTTGAATCACTCCACAGAGTGACGGACCCGTCGGTCACTAATCAAACTTTTAATCAAACTTTTAAGTTGAGCGGACTCTTTATAGAGGACTTTTCAAGTGCTCAACAGATAACAGGCAACAACTGAACATCAGATAACAGTATTTATCTAAGTATATGCGGTGCAGAAAAAGAAAGAATAAAGAAAATTATAAAAAGAGATAAAAAATAAATAAAAGATAAAACAGCTTTAAAGGATAAATAAGCTTAAAAATAAATAAATTAGAAAAGAATAAAAGAAAAGATAGAAGTGCCTCTGTCTTTTTAATAGACAGACAGGAGCTAATGGAACACTCTAAGATAAATAAAACAAGAAACAATAGAGTTAAAAATACCGGCTGGGCTTAATAAAAGTACAATAAAATGCAGCACAATGCAGCAAAATTTCAGTCAAAGGCCTGTGAGAAGAGCAAAGTTTTCAGACCAGATTTAAAAGACATAATACAAGAGGCATGTCTAAGGTCGTAGGGTAGTAGGTTCCAGCTATGGGTAGCGTAAAAACTAAAGGCTGCCTCCCCATTTTTTGTTTTAACCTTAGGCACAATGAGCTGATCCGATCCCAAAGATCTAAGAGATCTGTTTGGTTTATATGGCCTGAGCATTTCCAAGATGTATTTTGGTCCTAAGCCGTTGAGTGATTTATAAACTATTAGCATCACTATGAAATCTATTCTATAGCGGACTGGAAGCCAGTGTAATGATCTAAGGATTGGAGTAATGTGTGCACTTCTTTTAGTCCTTGTAAGAAGCCTGGCAGCAGCGTTTTGAATAAGTTGGAGCTGTTTAATGGACTTTTTTGAGAGACCAGTGAAGAGAGCATTACTGTAATCAACCCTACTTGAAATGAAGGCATGAATGAGGGTTTCTAGGTCTTGTTTAGACATAAACCCTCTGACTCTTGCTATATTCTTAAGATGATAAAAGGCGGATTTGGTTATTGACTTGACATGGTTATCAAAGTTGAGATCAGAGTCAATGAGTACACCTAGGTTTCTGGCCTGCATGGTTGTTCGTAAACCAAGAGTGTCAAGGTGGAGAGCTATTTTTTGTCTCGGTTCTTTGCTCCCGAAAACAATAACTTTGTCTTATAATAGTTTTGTCTTTGTTTAGCTGGAGAAAGTTTTGACACATCCAGCTGTTAACTTGCTTTAAGCATTGGTATAGAGAGTCAATAGGGTTGTAGTCGTCAGGAGTAAATGACAGTTAAATTTGTGTGTCATCCGCATAGCTGTGGTATGACATTTGGTATCTTTGAAAGATTTGACCGAGGGGGAGCATATATAAGTTGAACAATAGAGGACTGAGGATGGAACCTTGGGGGACCCCGGAGGTCAGAGTAGTCCGTTCTGATTGGTAGTTATTAATGGTTACAAAGTAATCTCTATCTTGTAGGTAAGATTTGAACCAGTTTAAAGCTGTGCCCGAGAGCCCAATCCAATGATGTAGTCTGTCAATGAGTATTTGATGATCTATAGTATCAAAGGCTGCACTGAGATCCAACAGAACAAGAGCAGAGATTTTACCCGAGTCACTGTTTATGCGAATGTCATTTAAAACTTTGATGAGTGCCGTTTCTGTGCTGTGATGGGGTCTAAAACCAGACTGAAAAGTGTCAAAAGGTTTTGGTTTAAAAAATTGTTAAATTGATTAGAAACAGCCTTCTCAAGAATCTTACTAATGAAGGGAAGGTTAGAAATAGGGCGATAATTATTTAATTTGAATGGGTCTAAATTTTTCTTTTTTAAAAGAGGTTTAATGACTGCAGTTTTTAAAGATTTCGGAAAAAGGCCAGTCCGGAGTGAGCAGTTAGCTATTTGCAGTATTTCTGAAGATACATAACTAAAGTTAGCTTTTAAAAAGCTAGAGGGTGCAGGATCTAATGAGCAAGTAGACGGTTTAAGATGCTGCACTATTTCTTCAAGCGCCTCATTGTCAATTTCACTAAAATGCGACAAGCAAGGAGGACAGTTTTTTAGCAGAGAAGAAGAGCATGGTGCGGCTATGCCGGTGGCTGCGGAGGAGCTAATGGAGCTAATGGCTGATCGAATGTCGCTAATTTTGATGCTAAAATACGAAGCAAAATCATTGCATTTATTAACAGAGCAGAGTTCAGGAGGAGGTTGAACTGGAGGGTTTGTCAGTCTGTCGACTGTAGCAAAGAGAGTCTGGGTATGATTAGTGTTTCTATTAATGACACCAGAGAAAAAAGACTGTCTAGCCCTTTTTATTTCTAGGTTGTAGGCTTGCAGCTTCTCTTTATGAATGTCATAGTGGATTTGTAGCTTTGTTTTCCTCCACCTGCGTTCATAACTAACCAAAAACTGTATGAAAGAGACTGTAAAGTAAAAAGTTAAACAGCGCAGTTACCTTATGAGTTGTGCTTTGCTAAACAGAATGTAGCGAGCTACGCTACAAGGTAAAAACACTGCGCCATCTTGGTTCGATAATTACGCTTGGTTGCCTCTTCCTCTTACGCAGGGCTGTATTTCCTTGATTTACGATGGCGTTGTGTTGAATGAGGACTTGTTTGAAAGATAAGAGTCTTGGCTATTGGCTGGAATATTTGACAGACAGTTTTAAAACCCAATGGAAAGCAAATAATACTCGGAGTGGAGGTGGGTCGAAGACAGTTTTTCCCACTTCAGATAGGCCTATTGTGCTATCAGTCAAAGAAATACACCCAATTGACGACGGTTTTGCATAAATCTCTGCAAACAAGTACACAACTACTCTGGCTAACATATACTAAGCCACGGGATTGGTACTCCAGAAACTGGCTGAGTTTCACAACGCCAAACTGAACACAGCTGAACGAGTTGTAATCAAGTGCAAAAAAGCACAAGTCGGTTTAAAACTGGAAAAAAATCATTTACAGCCGTATGAAAGTTTTAAAGTATTTTTCCTTGAAGCCTAAAGGTATAATGATTTTTCAAACCAAAGTTTTGTGAAATACAATTAAGCAGAACAGTTTACCAGCACATTGTTTATGGTGTGACATCAAGCTGCAATACATGTTTGAGAATTAGGTCAGAGTTTCCAACGTTATTTACAAAGTTTTATCCCGACGTTTTGGGCTTAAAAACCACTTTCCCAGAAGGAATGGATATATCTTAAGGATATTTAATCAAAATATTGAGGTGACCAGTTTATTATATATTATTAAATTAATGAAATGTATAATTTAATAATTTCCGTAACGCCCGCGTTACCGCTAGGGGGCGTTTGGCAGCAAGAGGTTAACAAAATAAACCTTTATCGTGCTCAAAGGCTCAGGAGCTCTCATGCATCGTAAAGCTGCTGCTATTAAGTTTCACCTTGCCACTTCACATTGCATATCGAATGGATTGCTGGATATTGCATATTGCTGGATCACCAGGTTAATGACCACGACCCCTCATAAGCTTCTGTTCATGAACGATGCCGGCAATGGCTCATCCAGCGGGTTCTGTGCAAAATTCTGTCATCTGTGCTGTTGACATTTGCTACTTGCTTAAAAAATATACAGTATATAATAATAAATAAAATATGGTGGTTGCTGGGTACTGACTAAAAATGAGTATGTCCTTTTTCGATCCCGCGGTCATCAGGTTTCTCGTGCAGTGGTTAGTGGGGATATCGATTCAGGACTTCCTGATCTTCAGGAAGCAACACATAGCTTTTCTCACTAGATAGTATAAGCCACATGGCCAGGCGGCCAGGCTAAACATAGCCTACTTAGGCGGCACATTGCGTAGTATGGCCAATGACTGATCCAAGATCACAGCTGTGTTCTTGCTCCATGCTGGGGGGATATTGATGTGGTCTTCCTGATCTCAGGAGACAGCAGGCGAGGTTGGCTACTGGATGATCTGCTGTTAGGGGTTTCTGGTCATCTCCTGTTTAGCGGGGGAAATGCCCGTGCTCCGGAGCAGTATTAAAGCAGATCCATTCACCGCCAAACTAAAATAATTATGCAGCACATTCATTCATTTATACAATGGCTTGAATAAATACTCGATTCTGATTGGCTGGAGGGTGGGCATTTATTTTGTGTACCGCCTGGCTATGAAGTAGCACTGGCAACATTTTAATCACCGTTCTAAATTCATACGCTGTCTATGTTATCTGCTGCCAGCGCCATTAGAGTAGACCCTTTTATGAATGGTAACCATAGCAACACCAACAGCTGATTAATAAAGCCGGCAAATAACGCAAAATCCGCTGATTAAAAAGTTTGTATTCGCCAAATATCTTAGTTACCTTTAACTTTAATCTAGCAAAGCAGTTTTGTGGTTAGAGGTGCAGTATTTATTCAGTTTGGAAATATGAACGTAACATAGTAGGGCTTTACCTAATGTAATGTAACATTCACGTGAGCAACGCTGGTTGCAAATGTGAGCAAGTTACTTAACAAAGCACGTTAATCTGTGGATTAAAAAAACATTTCATCCAGCGAAATGTCTTAGATATGACAAGTTACAAACAAACTCTGTATCTATAGTAGGCTATTTTTTCAGATCCCATCTCATGTTGCAAATCTGAAATGCAATTTCCTTAGTCTGGGCTGTTTAAAATAGGCTGCGTAACCAAAGCATTTTTAAAAAGCAAGATGGAGAGAGGGAGGTAAATTGAGTTGCGGTTTCATGCAATTTTCTTAAATAATGTAACTAATGATAAAAATAACCAAAATTGGTGCTAATTTTATGGCATAAAGTTGAGAAGGGACTATTTATTTCCTTATAGAATTAATTGTTTTCAGAACTACCAACGAGAGGTTTTTGCATAACTACGGATGAAATAGAACTAGTAAACAGAAATAGAATTAGCAACAAGATGTTTTCTGTTGCTGCGCCTCGGCCAATTTATTACCTCCGCGTCTGGCATTTAAACTGTGTAATGCCCGGCTCCTCGGTCATTATTGGTTACTAAACTTATTATTTAAATATGTGAGTTGTCCTGACAGAAATGAGCGTTGCGAACGAGTTCGCAGAGCAAGTTCTGTCGGAGAACCTCTTGCTGTAGCCGACCATGGTCGGCTAGCGATCATGCATCACATACTCAACCAATCACATGCACACACCTCTAATGGAGCGCCCATTTTAAGCCAAGAATGAGTTCTCTCTGTACTGCTTGAAGAATGCTGATGCGCTGCTCTTTGTTGCTTACGCCTTATGTTAAAAGAAATTTGCTGTCACCCTCCACCACCCCAGCTTCCACCTGTTGTTTGGATCTGCTTTAGTATGGGGGGGATTCTTGTCATCTCCTGTTTAGCGGGGGAGATGCCCGTGCTCCAGAGCAGTACTAAAGCAGATCCATTCACCACCAAACTAAAATAATTATGCAGCACATTCATTAAACATGTCATTTAAATACAGTCAAGCCGGAAAGTCTCCCCACCCTTTCACCTTCTCCACGTTTTATTACGTTACAGACTTATACTACAATAGATTGAGTTCATTTTTTGCCTCAAACATCTACACACAACACCCCATAATGACAATGTGAAAAAAGTTTTTTTGAGATTTTAGCAAATTTATTAAAAATAAAAAAATAAAATTTCTCATTTACATAAGTATTCATACCCTTTGCTTTAACATATTTTTAAAGTATCATATTTCATATTTGGTCGCATATCCTTTACATGCTGTTACTTCCTGAAGTCTGTGACCATCAACATCAAAAAACTGTCGATATCTTATTTTCAGGTACTGTTACAAGCGATACTATAACCTCTCTGCATTTGAATGGATCTCTATGGAAATTGGGGGGTGAGACTAGATTCAGCTGTAAATTACACTGGTACAGTATGGAACACATGGCTGGCTAAATGGCTGTAAGTTATCAAGGGTCTGAGCTATCAAACGAGCCCCAAACCATCACTCTGTTGCCAGATATGGAGTAGATGTGGATGGATCACTTTAAGGGTTGTTTCTCCTGACTTTTTTCCCCATAGAGTTCTATAAGAAAATGAGTCCGGAGAAATAACCCTTGCAGTGATCCATCCACATCTACTCCATATCTGGCAACAGAGTGATGGTTTGGGGCTCGTTTGATAGCTCAGACCCTTGATAATTTACAGCCATTTAGCCAGCCATGTGTTCCATACTGTACCAGTGTAATTTACAGCTGAATCTAGTCTCACCCCCCAATTTCCATAGAGATCCATTCAAATGCAGAGAGGTTATATTATCGCTTGTAACAGTACCTGAAAATAAGATATCGACAGTTTTTTGATGTTGATGGTCACAGACTTCAGGAAGTAACAGCATGTAAAGGATATGCGACCAAATATGAAATATGATACTTTAAAAATACGTTAAAGCAAAGGGTATGAATACTTATGTAAATGAGAAATTTTATTTTTTTATTTTTAATAAATTTGCTAAAATCTCAAAAAAACTTTTTTCACATTGTCATTATGGGGTGTTGTGTGTAGAATTTTGAGGGAAAAAATGAATTTAATCAATTTTGGAATATGTCTGTAACGTAATAAAACGTGGAGAAGGTGAAAGGGGTGGGGAGACTTTCCGGCTTGACTGTATGTGAGTTGTCCTGAGAGAAATTAAGTTAATTTCTTCCAAATCAGCAACTTGTCTTCTAGACCCCATACCCACAAAGCTACTGAAGGAGCTATTGCCCATGCTCATCAAACCAATTCTTCACATAATTATCTCATCATTGTTATCGGGCCATGTTCCTACATCCTTTAAATTGGAAATCTAATTTAGGATCATTCTACGAACACATACCTGTTACATTTCTATACAGTATCACTGCATGTTCTAATAGTATTCTGGATTTTGGATAGGTTATTCAGGAAAAATTAGGCTTGGCAGCAGATCAGGGTGCAGCAGGATCTCCAGAGCAGGCAGCTGAAGCCAGGTCTCCTCTTGAGGATTTAAGAGGAAAGCATAGCAATAGGTAATTCAGTGCAGATCATTTATAAGTTAAACCTATTTAAACATTGTGACAGAACACAGTAACAAAGTTACTGTCCCCTTCTTGTTTTTCAGAAAATATAAAGTGTATTGCAATACAATACATTACTACCATCTGAATGTATATGTATGAACAGTATTGTTGTTTTTTATCAATAAAATGTATTTATATTATATTAGATCAAAAACATCTACGACGTAAAAAAAAAGCCAAGTTACTCACGCCTACATAGCACTGTCTATAAGTCCTTCATTCCAACTTGCAAAAACTAGGCCTGCCTTTAAAAGTATTGATATCAAAATGTGGCCAAGTTACAAGTAACAATATTGCCTATCGTAGCTCACACTAAATAAACTAGCTCTATTCCAAAGCAATGCTATCCAAACTTTCCTAAATTATTTAATGCAACTTGGCCCTGTGTTTCTTCATCTTTGCATGTGAAGAGACTGTGCCTCATGGAACAAGATATGATTTCAATTAATGTTTTTAACAGTTGATGAATAATTACACTCCAGAAAGGATATGGTTGTACTTTGTTGGCAAGTTTACTTTAGAAAATGTACTGAGACGGGTGTGTGCGGGTTGGACCCGTAATGCACGACTCAGAACACAAACGTAATAATAAATGTCCGCAAGGACTTTATTATAGGGAAATCCAGAAATCGTAGTCACACAAGCGAAGTCCAAAAACCAATAAATCCAGCCAATAACCAAAAATACAGTACGAAAGGAAAAAGCAGTCTCGTAATCAGTATCCATGCACAAGTTCAAAACCAGAGTAGCTGTCAGCGGAGCAGAAGTACAATTCGGGTAAAGCAGAGTTCGTTGGTCGTGGGGCGTTGCAGGAGTCAGACCGAAGTCCTATCCGCGGGGCAGAGGTACAAAACAGACAGCAGGCAAAACTCGTGGTCAAAAAACAGGCAGTAGATACGATAGGCTGGCAGTAACGATGGTCAGTAAACAGGCTTGATCTTTAACGGTAGTCAGACAAAAGTAAACGCTCAAAAGTGACAGTAGTAAACTAACAGGCAACAATTTCGCAAAGACAAGACATGAACACTGATCTTATATGCAGGTGTAGACAGGTGCAGACACTTAGCTTGAGAGCAGCATGCGAAGGGGAATCAGGTGTGGAAGGCTGACGAGGTAACAAGATAATTAGTAATCGTTAGTAATAAACCTATCCTGACCTAGCGTTAGTAAATTAGTAAATGACATGCACAAGAAACGTAAGGTAAACATGAACACATGGTTAGAGAGTTAGTATTACCCAATCCTGATCTAATGTTAGTAGATTAGTAAATAGACACGGGAAAATGAAACAATTAGGGAAGGCTGAGTGACAGCAAGAGAGAGAGGGAAAACAGCACGAATGCAAGGCTGCGGAAAAACATGGAAATGTATATGCTACCAATGAACTGCATCGTAACATAAACAGAACACAAGCATGACATAAACCGAAAATAAACTGTGACAAACTAAACAAGAAATGTGGCATAAACATGACAGAAACGTAACATGTACAGGTTTTAAAATGTTAACTGCTGCTACAGATTTCTTTACAATTCACAAACACACATTTATATCAAGAAACATCGTGTACAATAGAGAAAGGGGTGATGAATAAATAAATGCAGATAAAAATTAGTAATATTTTAACCTAGAAAATAGCGTACATTTTTACAAACGTATCCAGACATGTTTGTGGGTCAGATGGTGGCAAATAAGTAATAGTACCAATTTTCTTAACATAATAGTAGTTATGATATTTGCAAACATAATTTTGTGAACGCAAGGATATCTATGCTCTGTAGGACCACACAGGTTTTGATAGAAATCCAAATAAATAAATCAATAAATACATAATAATAATAATAATAATAATAATAATATTATTAATACATTTTATTAATTCTGTGCTTTTCATAGACCCAAAGCAGTCAATGCAGACAACTGTTCAAACATGCCCTATAGTGTAGTAATTTTTCTGTTTAATTTCTAAGTGCAACACATCTGAATCTGAAGTATTTCCACTATAAATTATTTTCATTTTGCAGTTTGATGTGGCACATACAGTTTCATTGACCACATTCTCTTGAGATGGTAAGATCAAGAAACACAGGGCCAAGTTGCATTAAATAATTTAGGAAAGTTTGGATAGCATTGCTTTGGAATAGAGCTAGTTTATTTAGTGTGAGCTACGATAGGCAATATTGTTAGTTGTAACTTGGCCACATTTTGATATCAATACTTTTAAAGGCAGGCCTAGTTTTTGCAAGTTGGAATTAAGGACTTATAGACAGCGCTATGTAGGCTATGCGTGAGTAACTTGGCTTTTTTTTTTTAACGTCGTAGACGTTTTTGATCTGATATCACTTCTTTTTTATAGCTAAATAATGATGAATAATGCATGAAGATAAACATGGAGAGAGACATGCATTCCAAAGAAATGCATGCAGACATTCGCGTAACCATAACGCCCTCTATTGACAAGAATGAGAACAGTTATCCTATTACAGACAGCACACAATTACATTAAAAGAGAGAGATTATTCCTCTTATTATTATTTGTAACGTTCCGTTCCCATCCTGTCCGTTTTCCATGTTTTACCCTTTCCCTCCGTGTCATGTTGGATTCCCTTTGTCCGTGTTTTCCCCGTTGCTACAGACTGGGCGTGTTCCTTCTGTTTGTTTCACTCTTTTCCCCCACTCCGGTTTCAACCTATCTCCTTTCCCCGTTGCTGCATGCATTCCGCACCTGTCAATTAGTCAATCACCCTCGGTTACATTCCGCACGCTTTCCTTATTGTTTTCAATTTCACTTCCCTACTTAACCCTCCGGCTGGCTGCTATTCAGCGCCAGTTCGTTAACGTTCACCGTTTGTATCCTGGTCCTTTGTTTCCCTGTCCTGTGCCCTAAAAGACTTCAGTTGGTTTAAACTTAGTGCTTAACTGCTCTAAACCCGCTGTTGGTATTTAACCAGCCCTGTCTGTTTGCGGTTGTCTCTGCCTGAACCTTGTCTGTCTTAATTACCAGCTTCCACCGTATCTGCCAGTCTGTAGCTGTTAACTACTCCCTGTGTGTGTTGCGGTACCTCTGCCTCCATCTAACGTTGCGCCCGCAGTTGGGTGTTCTGCCTCTTCACCCTACAGTGGTTCCTGTCCGGCCGTGGCTACCGCCATTGCTACGGTTACGGTTCCAGCCTCCACTGTGGCCCAGCTGCCCCAACCGGGCCAACCTGAGCTCCGCTACACTGCTCTGCCTTGCCGTATCCCGCCATATCCCTTCCTCTGCTTCCAGTCCAGTTCCGGTCTGGAACATTACCGTGTTCCAGGGTTCCAGTTCCAGTTCGAACCGCTCCAGTCTCCAGTATCAAGTCCAGTTCCGGTTTGGAACAATTCCACGTTCCCGTGATTCAGTCCCTGTTGGACCGTCCGGTCCAGAACCAGTCCAGTTCCGGTTTGGAACTCTCGTCTCCCGTATCAAGTCCAGTTCCGGTTTGGAACAACTCCACGTTCCCGTGATCCAGTTCCTGTTGGACCTTCCGGTCCAGAACCAGTCCAGTTCCGGTTTGGAACTCTCGTCTCCCATATCAAGCCCAGTTCCGGTTTGGAACAATGCCACGTTCCCGTGATCCAGTCCCTGTTGGACCGTCCGGTCCAGAACCAGTCCAGTTCCGGTGTGGAACTCCTGACTCCAGTGTCCTGTCCAGTTCCGGCTTGGAACTTCCGGTGACTATCCAAGTCCAGCTCCGGCTTGGAGCAGTTCCAAGCGCCGGAGAACTTCCTAGCCTCTCTTTTACTGTTGTGTTAATCTGTGTACGGCTTGGGACTACCCCAAGCTCCTTAAATAAATCACCTTTTCTGTCCCCCTGTCTCTTGGTCGTTGCATTTGGGTTCAGCCCGTGCTAGGTTCGTGACAATTATTATTATTATTATAATTAAAAGCGTTTGCAGTAAGCTACATTATCTGCAGAGTAGCGTAGACTAGAGCCACATTCGGAGGCTATTGTTGTTGTTTTTTTTAAAAGTGACTAACCATGAATCAGATATGTTTGGGGAATTGGCGGTTTATAAATCCGATCTCTTAAAGGGTTGCAGCTTAAAGGAGGCTATCATAAATTCTTAATGTAGGCTATTATCGTAAATTCTTAATTTTCCTAGTATTTCATTTTATGGCAACATTGTGTTATGTGTGAAAAGGAAAAGTGAACAGAGCTGAAGTGAAGAAATTAATGAATAAAGAAATGTTGGCCGAGGCAAGAGTACGTTGAGGTTCGGTTTCCACAGTCAGTCAGTCATGACCACAAGAGCAGAGCGTAACACCCTCCCAAAACCAGACAAGAGCGAGCGTCCGGTTTGGGGAGGGTGTGATATAGTACAAGTGAAACATTGAACAGTTAATATTGGAAACCTCTTTTGCCTTTGCAATAAAAATGTTAATGTGAAAATAATAACAGTCTAATAAATGAAAAGTACTTAACAGTTGCACATTGTTTTTGTGGAAAATAAGCATGTGCACTGCTGGGCTTGAACCCACAATCCTCTGTGTGAAAGACAGCAACTCTAACCATTAGGCCACAGTAGCTTCTTGGAAAGTATGAAGCCATTAGCTATATTAACATTAAAAAACATTAGTATGAAGTGTTTTTATTACATTACATTAGTTATTTAGCAGACGCTTTTTTCCAAAGCAACGTGCAATAAGTGCATACAGAGACGTCATCAAAGTTCCTACAGAACAGACAAGACAAAGCACATCCTTCCCATAATGTAGCAGCTATCCCTAGTAATGAACGTTGACTGTAATTCACAGTAAGCTGTGGGTAAATCAGCTATACTACACTTATATTCTAAGTACTATTATAAACTATAACAAACAGACAGGAAAACACAGGGAACTAGTACCATGAGGTCCTAGGTTAGAATATCAGTCAAGGTGGAGTCTGAAGAGGTGTGTCTTCAGGCCTCGAAGGAACGCAGGCAGGGTTCGAGTAGAACGTAGGGAAATGGGAAGTTCATTCCACCACTGAGGAGCTAGGGTGGAAAAGCTCCGCAGTCGGGACGAGCGAGAGCCGTTGACATGGAGGGGGGAAGTGCAAGTCGCCCTGCTGTAGAAGAGTGAAGTGGTCGAGCAGGAACATAGTTCTGGTTATTGGATGATAAGCTTGATGAGCAGGTCTACGGACCATACCCTCAAAGAATAATTCTCCCCATTGGATAACATTGCGACGGAGGCAGGCAGTTTGGCAGGAAAAATAAGAAGAAGAAGAAGAAGAAGCGGAAGAGGAAGGAGAAAAACGACAAAATAACCCAAGTTTGGGGCTTTATTGTGTGGATGTGTGAAGTTGTATCTGAATGCTGTGTGGTTACATGAGGTCAGAACATACAGAAGTTAATGGTTTTAAGGGCTAAGAGTCTATGGTCATTGTGGTTACTTCTGTAGGATAGCCTGAAAAGTGCCAAACTCTCGGTGCTGTATAGGTATGGGGCATGCTCCACCAAGCTGTAACTTGGCGGATGGCATACCTGCTATCCCAATGTCTTTTTGGGTGCTTTGAACGATTTACTACAGCCCAGCGTAACGGCGGTTTTCGTTTTAACGGTCTGGTATTACGCAAGCTCTATAGAAAACGCATTAGGGAAGGGAGTTTCCCTTTCCAGATGTGTAAGTATTTATGCGTCTAAAATGCCGTTGGTCTCACTGACTATACTGTATATACGTTTGTGTTTCCAGTCAAGCACTGTCTTTCCAATATGTTTGATAGCCCTATTGTTATTTGTTCATTTCACATACTGTAGTACAATCGTTATATTTATTTTTGATGTAGGCTACCGATGTTCATTGAAGATAGAACATTTGGCAGCATTTTGCAGATGCTGGAATACTATTTTATGTTCATGTTATCGTACATAATATAGACTATGGCGTATATACTTGTCTCTTAGGGCATTCCAATTTACTGTGCGCTGATATGTGGTAGATTAAGGTAAAGATTTCCTTGGAGTCATTATGAATAGGAACATAAAAAATAAAAAAAACTACAGAAAAATGCAATCCCAGGACAAAAGTATACATACTGTAGAGTGCAGGGAAAAGTGATGTTTTATTGAGGTACAAGAGTGAATGATTAGGCAACATATTTAGGTGTAACACTGACATCAATGTTTTTTATCTTAAGCCATCAGAAGGAGCAAATGTATATGCTTTATAATGGACAAACTAATTTTATTCATTTTATGACATGTTTTGCAAAGGTGTTTTGGACTAACAGATATCTACCCCCCTATACTGATGAAAATGTAGTAATTCCCACTTGAAAATTATGCAAAAGTGAGTTTTATGAGTCCAAACAGTTGATTTGTAGTTAAATATATCATAATTTGTTTTATTTAGATCAGTGCACAATTTAGCCATTTGGATAGATTTGGCAACACTAATGGACAACAGGGTACACTGCTGTATTTTGCATCATAGACCTTTAGTAGTTCTGCATATCATCCTCAGATTTAGCAAAACTTGTAGACATGGAGTTTATGATCCAGGAAATCGATTTCACTTATGTAGCTCTCTGCAAACTAAAGAATTTTTTTTTTTTAATTCATCCAAAGTTTCTTTGCATTTGTGGCACTTTATTTTGACTTAAATTATGAAAATAAACAAATCTAGGTTTGTATTGCAAATGGTACACCAGTCTTGTTTCATTTAAGCCCTTTACCAAGTTGATGTGATGCTCACACCTGGAGTTATAAAGCCTTAAACAGAGCACTCCCTAAATAGGTGAAATTTGCCATCTGCGCCAAGGGGTTAAAATTAATGTGGGGTGAAGGAACAATATTCAGTCCCAGGCATTCAAGATCGCAATCCAGTTGTATTTCTGTTCATCTAAAATTGTCTCTATTGTAAATCATAACTATTCCTCCTTTCCCATTACTCTTGTCTTTCCTCAAGCATGTGTATCCTGGAATATTTATAAAATTTGAGGGTATACCACAGTTAAGCCAGCTCTCAGTAAGGCATAAAAAGTCCAAGTTAGAGTCAATGAGCAGGTTTTGTATTTGGTAAATGTTTGGTACTATGCTTTGGAAATTTTGGTGACCACCAAGTATGCCTTTAGGTTTAGTTTCACAATCCCAAACAACCTTTGTGTGATTCACAGTTTGAAAATACAATTGTTGTCTTTGTTTCAGCGCTGCACAGTTCATCCATGTTCCATAAACCCTCGCTGATCTCATAATTAACAAGTAAGTTCATGTTACCAGTTGGTCAAGTACCCCCTAGCCATCTATCACCGTATGTACAGCCCATGTTCGATGGTATCAGTTTGTTCGTCAGATTGTGCCTGTTTGGCTACCATACATGCCATTGACAGTGGCTGGAAAGCCGCTAACCGGAGTAGTTGCAGATCCCCGCAGACACCGCACTGCATGGCCCACCTCTCCAGTGAGTCGCCCAGAACAGCGTCAATGGCTCCGGTAAGGTTGACACAGCCAGATGTAATCGTGGTGTTGCTCACGGAACTTGGGGAGAATGGGAGGTTGAGGGTAGATGTGATCGAAATTAGTTGCGGGGAGTCTGTGATCAGGGATGACGTTGTTTGTATTGGAGCACTTGGGTTGCTCATTGTCAGTTGTGGAGACAGGCCAGGGTTTAGATGAACATCGCCCGACAACAGTAGTATAAAAAGGATCCATCTCGCTTCTCGTTAGTGCGTGTCTCATTTTGATCCAGCAGCAAGGGCTTGACCGTCTTTGAGCAGGGAGGAGAAAATAACAGTGTAGCCGTGTCGAAAGCAGTTAAGCCATGATTTTTCGGATAGTAGGCCCAATGGATCTTTCATGTGGCATCGGGTTTCGCAGTTGGATTTTGTGTTCGGATTTTCTGCCACATTGAAGGTAGATATTACAGGAATTAACAGCAATAGCGGAGGTGTGTACAAACATTTCCGCCTTTGTGTTTGTTTCCACCCTGTTGTTTTGGGTCAGCCTTTGGATTCTTAGTTGTTATCTGATAGATATACTTTATTAGTTGGTAGATGGGAATTAAAATGAGAATTAAAATGGTCCAGAAGGCTAGAGTTTGGAGTAGAGTGGAGCCTGCCAAACCACTCACTCCTCCTGTCTCCATCTTGTTATGAATATACTGCCAAACTACCTTAACCACCTTATTAAGTTTAGGTGGTCTCTCTATAAGCCCTTTCGGGTTTCTTTGACCTCACCGGCACATCGGTCCTTCTTTCATATGTGCAAATAAATAAATCAAATCAAATCAAAGAAGAAGAGGTTTGAAGAACCCAAGTTTGGGGCTTTATTTTGTGTATGAGTGAAGTTGTATCTGAATTCTGTGTGGTTATATGAGGTCAGAACATACAGAAGTTAATGTTTTTAAGGGATGATAATCTGTGGTAATTGTGGTTATTTCTGAAGGAAACCCTGAAAAGTGGCGGTGCTGTATAGGTGTGGGGCCGTAACTTGGTGGATGGCATACCTGCCATCCCAATTTAGTGCCTATAATGTAGCCGATTTGTTGCTTTGGCAACAAATAATACACTGCTGAATCAACAAAGAATACATTGGAGATCAGAAAGTTTTGCATTTCTGCAGCTGAAGGTTATGCCAACCCCTTGTTCTAGGACAAGAGTATGATTGATTATCTTACCTGCCTGTGGCTTTATCAAGGTTATCACGTCTCATCACGTATGAGCTGAAGATGATCACTGATCCTTACATTAGGATGTGAGTAAAAAGGTAAGAATAGTTAAGAATAAGCCATTAGCATAGGTTAGCTTGGACCTTCTGTTAAAATAGTTTAGATGTTATTTTCACAGTTGATGCATGTGATCCATTCCCTAACAATGTGTATTCTCTAATAATCACTCCACTTTTGCTTATTATTTTCTCAAGCGGGTGTGGGTAGGGGGGTAGTTGGCGCTCAGGCTATTATTTCCCTAGTCAGCCACCGCCTCCATTCCCCAAACTGTCCCAAAGCCCAAGGTGAATTAGGCCATGGAATATCACCCCTGGAATATCAAGGTTTTCTGCCTGGAGCTCCAGCGACAGCTGGGCTTTTATAGTGAGGAACGGTTTCTTCCCCAATATGTATCAAGACGCCCTCA
Organism: Synaphobranchus kaupii; assembly: GCA_029718625.1. Lineage (NCBI taxonomy): Eukaryota > Metazoa > Chordata > Actinopteri > Anguilliformes > Synaphobranchidae > Synaphobranchus > Synaphobranchus kaupii. Next base: position 44,795,136 of record CM056383.1, on the reverse strand, counting down.
ACCGAAGGAGGCAGAGAGAAAAAAAAGCATGGCGATTGCACAGGACATTTCCATAATCGAGGCCATTTGTGTGATCATTACCAAATCCCATTAGGAAAGCATGGCACTGATGCAAGCTGAAATGATCGGAACAGGGGGCTGTGGGCGCCCAGGTTGCCTCTCCGGTTATTGCTCCACACAGCATCTCTAATGCTCTTCTCAGCTGATCCGTCTCCTGTGTTTGGTTTCCTTCTATTGCCTGGGAGCAAACAATTACAGTACCTATTGAACTGCATTAACGTGAAATAATGCACCCAATGCAATTACAAATTCTAATAACCTGGCCCATTTAAATAGAGGAGGGGAAAGAGACCGCCGCCAGAAACAGTATAATTGTTTCAAGTTTCTCTGAGATTTATATGGCTTTGATGAAATTGTCCTGCTTACTCATAATTGGCCCATTTGTAAATGACATTTCAAGTTCTGACGGAGGGTCATCTTACAGGGAGCACCTTTTTAGTTTTTTTTGTAGCGGGAAGCACACTCTGCTCCATACACATCCGTCATTAGAAAAAAAAACATTTATTGCATGATTTGTTGTTTTCAAACCAACTGCCTGTTTTATCAGCACTATAATAATTGCTTCTATAAATTCAAATAATAGTTTAGTCAATAACTTTAGTGATAAACAGATGGGTTGAATGCTAAAGCTAATGTAAACAGATCTAATCTATAACTAAATTTATTGTAAATTTACTTTCAACCCTTATGTATTCCATAAATTTATTTAATTAAATTTATGAATAAAAGATTTTCAATATTCACTGCTCTGTAAATACTGTATGATAAACGTCTAGTGTAATCAAAAAGATGTGATACGCTAAATATGAATTCTGTGAGAAAATTATTTGGTGAGTAGAATTACATATTTGTATCACATGCTTTCTTGGGTATACATCCTCTTTTGAATTGTGAATATTCACAGAATCTTTGTCACTGACAGCTCAAAGTTTTCTAATGTGATTTATTTCCAAAATGCAGTTCTGCCAGTCAGTGTTCTGCAAATGTGTAATAACCTCAAAGATAGCATTATGTTTCAATTGCATATGATAGACAAAGCAAAAAAAAAACTAAACAAAATGGATAACAATGTCAAGAGTGGTGTCCATATTGTAGAGAGAATAACAAATATGAAGTGGCATTCAGTTACATACAGTAACAGCTCAGTTACGTTCATTTTGAGCTTTCTTAATGGTGAGGGACAAAAACATTGTTTTAATTTTGATACAGTGCTGTATTCGCCTGGAAGCATCTTATACCGTGCTAGTGAATTCTCATGGTCTTGCATTTCATTTCACATTAAAGTCAAAATTATTCTATTATTCTAAATTAATTTAATTATATTCATGCTGTAAATGTAATTATAAACAATTACATGTTCTAATAAAGCAGTTTGGTGAAAAAGGAAATGGAGTTAAAATTTATGGCAGATGTAGCAGGACTAAAGGAACAGTCCCAGTGGACGATATGAGCAGTATCTGCCATCAGAAAGACAGCAACATGGTACTCTTTATCTAGACTGATCCGATTACAAGGCAAGTGACCGGTGCATGCTGATAATGGGGATATGTGGAAAAGTCATTCGGCCTCTGGTCTCCCATTTCATGTAGAATAAATTGGCAGGGAGATAGAATCTTATCTACTGACACAGAGCCCCTCAGTGGCAGGAGGAGTCATGCAGCTCTGATATGACAGTTTGTCCTCTTTAATGCTCTCAGACTTGCGCATTCCAGGGCGTGTGTACTGCCAAAAAGGAAGAGCAGGAGGACTTTTGTTTAAAGCTGAGATATGTGATGCTATGTGGGGGGCGAGATGGCAGGTGTCACCACATTAAAGTGCAGCTGACAGTGGCATGCATGGCATCTGCACGTATTTTCCAACAGGATGCAGCATAAATGATTATTTTAGACAGAATTCACTACAGGTTGTGCTGATCACACAACATGGGTAGCTAAACAAGCTTGACACTTCAAAATGTAGGTGCTAGAACCTTCCTCCTTAATAGGATGGATTTTATATCGCATTAGTATTTTAAACATGATTTTATATCCTTGCATCTGTCAGAAGTGTTACATGCTGGAAGGCACCTCTGGGAGAGACACAATTTCTGGTCACAGGCAATTCTGGTTTTCACAAGCGTTTTATTTGTAGATAGCGACTGAGCAAATCGTTACACAAACAAATGAGCAAATAAACAATAATCTTAGCCCTCACAGGTTCCAGGAACAAATTGGGATGGCAACGTATGCCATCCGCCAAGTTACGGCTTAGCGGGGCATGCCCCATACCTATACAGCACTGAGAGTTTGGCACTTTTCAGGGTTTCCTACAGAAGTAACCACAATGACCACAGACTCTCAGCCCTTAAAAACATTCACTTCTGTACATTCTGACCTCATGTAACCCCACAGCATTCAGATACAACTTCACACATCCACACAATAAAGCCCCAAACTTGGGTTATTTTGTCGTTTTTCTCCTTCCTCTTCCTCTTCCGCTTCTTCTTCTTACTATTTTTCCTGCCAAACTGCCTGCCTCTGTCGCGATGTTATCCAATGGGGAGAATTATTCTTTGAGGGTATGGTCCGTAGACCTGCTCATCAAGCTTATCGTACAATAAAAACACTTCATACTAATGTTTTTTTAATGTTAATATAGCTAATGGCTTCATACTTTCCCAGAAGCTACTGTGGCCTAATGGTTAGAGTTGCTGTCTCTCACACAGAGGATTGTGGGTTCGAGCCCAGCAGTGCACATGCTTATTTTCCACAAAAACAATGTGCAACTGTTAAGTACTTTTCATTTATTAGACTGTTATTATTTTCACATTAACACATTAACGTATTTTTATTGCAAAGGCAAAAGAGGTTTCCAATATTAACTGTTCAATGTTTCACTTGGACTATATCACACCCTCCCCAAACCGGACGCTCGCTCTTGTCTGGTTTGGGGAGTGTGTTACGCTCTGCTCTTGTGGTCATGACTGACTGACTGTGGAAACCGAACCTCAACGTACCCTTGCCTCGGCCAACATTTCTTTATTCATTAATTTCTTCACTTCAGCTCTGTTCACTTTATCCTTTTCACACATAACACAATGTCACCATAAAATTAACTACAAGGAAAATTAAGAATTTACGATAATAGCCTACATTAAGAATTGATAATAGCTTCCAATAAGCTGCAATCCTTGGGTTATTTTGCCTTCCTCTTCTGCTTCTTCTTCTTATTTTTCTTGCCTCCGTACCCTCAAAGAATAATTCTCTCCATTGGACAACCGCCTTTAATCCGCCTATCAGAAGCTCTGTTTAAAATTGCAACGGGACAGGCAAGGCAAGCAATTGCCTGGGGCCCCGAGCTTTGAGGGAACCCCCGACGGCTGATCACATTAGTCCTACAACAATGACAATCTAAAAATGTGGGAACCCCCTTGAAACATCTGATGGGCAGTGCAGTGTGTAGCCTACTCAGAAACCCCCCTAGACGGGCCCCCTGTCGTTATTAGCACGAAAGTTTGTTTTAATGAATAGGCGGCTGTCAAAATGAAAAGGATTTCCCCACAGTTACCCCACCGGTTATCAAAAGAGAAGGAAAAAAACAAGAAGATTCAAATGACCACTACGAGAGTAAGTTGTAGATGTTAACGTTCTAATGCTGCGAAACAATCACTACTCGACTGGTACTTGAGCTCGGGGAGTTCAACATAAGCTACTTAGCTAACGGAATGTCAATAGGCTAACGTTCGTGTAAGCACTCATTCTAGAGGGTTAAAACATTCAGGGTCTGTTAATGTTAGCTACGAAGGCATTTGCTCCATAGGTCTGCTCTCATGTGCTACTGCTAGCTGGATCCATACCATAGACTAGAAAAAAAAGTAAGTCCAAACTAAATGTGCATGCTCCTTGTAGGCTATTCATCATTGTACACATGCCACTATTTAGTCATATGTTGACCAGCCAGAGTCTGGTACTGTTGACTCTAATAACTATGTGTAAAACAACTTGACTTTGTATCAAGTAAAATCATGCTTTGATTCTCATTTGTATATGTATTATGGGTATAACTGGGTTGAAAATATGACTGTGAACCCTTTAGTTTGGTAGAAAAACGCAAGCGTTTCTTATGGGAACCATAACATTAGTTGCTGAAACTCCTGGCTCCTCTCACCTGTCCAGTTCATATATAGCCTAACGTTACTAGTTCATTTTAAATTTATATTTATAAGTTTATATATTTATAAGTTTAGCCTATTATTTATTCCCCTAAAATGCCTAAACAGAATTTGTGAAGCTTGCTAGTTATTGTTATAAAATAAATTTTGAAACGGAACCCATTACCTATCTGCAACGTAGCTAGCGAGTAGCTAGTCTGGTTTTATGTTCGCAGTTGGCTAATGCGATAGCCTGGATAATACAGACAGATAATAGTTTACAGTTAGCTAGCTACAGTTAGTTGGTTAAATGGCTCTAAGTCATCAAGGGTCTGACGTATCAAACAAGCTTTAAATCATCACTCTGCTGCCAGAAATACTGTAGATATGGATGGATAACTTGAAGGGTTTCTTCTCCTGACTTATTTTTCCATAGAGTTCAATAGGAAAATTTGTCAGGAGAAACAATCCTTAAAGTGATCCATCCATATCTACTGCATATCTGGCAGCAGAGTGATGGTTTGAGGCTTATTTGATACCTCAGACCCTTGATGACTTACAGCCATTTTACCAATCATGTATTCCATACGGTTCCAGCATAATTTACAGCTAAATCTAGTCCCACCCCCCAATTCCCATAGAGATCCATTCAAATGCAGAGACGGTATAGTATCGCTTGTAAGAGTACCAGAAAATAAGATATCAAGAGTCTTTTGATGTTGTTGGGTCACAGACATCAGGAAGTCATGGCATGCAAAGCCAAAGGATATGCGACCAAATATAAAAAATTTAAAGGCACAGTCAACTTAGTGTATGTAAACTTCTGACCCACTGGAATTGTGATATAGTGAATTAAAAGTTAAATAATCTGTCTGTAAACAATTGTTGGAAAAATTACTTGTGTCATGCACAAAGTAGATGTCCTAACTAACTTGCCAACACGATACTTTGCTAACATCTGTGGATTGGTTAAAAATTAGTTTTAATGACTTCAACCTAAGTGTATGTAAACATCCGACTTCAAGTTTTTTTTTTTCTAATGATAGGGAGAAGCTTATATGAGAGTAATGTTATAACTCTGAGGGAATCCCCCGTCTCAACATGATTTCCTGCTCATGAAGGGTGATCACAAGTGTACGTGAACATTTAGATGTATGCTATGGAATCTGGTTTTTAATTTCAATAAAAACCAAATTGCTGGTTAAATTGAATCTACAGGTCAGGCCTAAATGAATTCTGCTGGCATAATAAGGCAATTTGCTATAAGCTGTCAAACTAGAATGCACACTGCCATTGTGTTTCGGCATTGTCATCATCGCCGATGGGCATACATTTTAGTTGATAGACGATGGTATCGTAGCTACATCAGCCTGACCCTATTGCTGTATATCCAAGCAATTAAAGAAATATTCAACAGCGCCAAATTTTTTATTGAATTTAGGCCTTTTGCTGCTCTCAAAACTCAGGGAACGACCATTTGTGGCTGCTTTTTAAAAAATGTAATTCATATATCTCTGGTGACGCCCTTGCCCTGAAGCCCCACAGAAAGCGGTGTGGAGCGCATTTCTCAGGCGATTACATCACCTCCATGCATTTTCAATGAAGACACACCACTTACCCATTCAACCACCACAACAAAAGATGCCTCCATCAAATCACCAACTTCAGGCTAAGGTAACAGTTATGAATGTCGTTTTGGAAAAAAAAAAAACATTCCGAAGGGCCCCAAGCATGTTTTTGCCTGGGGCCCCCAGAGACACTAGAATCGTTTTTGTTTGGTCTGCCCATTTCTGTTAAATTGCTTTGGCCTAGCCGTCAAGATCTTGCTTTTCAATGCGTGAGGTCAGTGGTTCGATCCCCCGCCAGGTATCAAAGTCTAATATGTGTATACTTGACAGCAAATTTCTTTTAACACAAGCCATAAACAAACAAAAAGCAGCTCATCAGCATTCAAGCAGTACAGAGAGAGCTTAAAAAGGGCACTCCATTAGAGGTGTGTGCATGTGATTGGTTAAGTATGGGACGCTTGATTTCTAGCTGACCAGTTTCCTGACAGAACTTGCTCTGCGCACGTTAAAACGTTTGCGACACTCATTTCGGTCAGGACAACTCACCTATTAAATTACATGTTTAATGAATGAATGTGCTGCATAATTATTTTAGTTTGGCCGTGAATGGATCTGCTTTAGTACTGCTCCGGAGCACGGGCATCTCCCCCCGCTAAACGGGAGATGACCAGAAACCCCCAACAGCAGATCATCCAGTACCCAACCTCGCCTGCTATCTCCTGAGATCAGGAAGACCATATCGATATCCCTCCGACAAGGAGATAGAACACGGCTGTGATCTTGGATCAGACACTGGCCATACTAACATTATGTGACAGTAGACTATGTGTACAGCAGAGCACCTGCTGTTTCCTGAAGATCAGGAAGACCATATCGATATCCCCATTAACCACTGCACGAGAAACCTGATGACCGCGGGATCGAAAAAGGACATACAAATTTTTAGTCAGTACCCAGCAACCACCATATTTTATTTATTATTATTATTATTATTATATATTATATATATAATTTCTTCTTTTTTTTTAAACAAGTAGCAAATTGGATCAGACATTGGCCATACTAACATTATGTGACCGTAGACTATGTGTACAGCAGAGCACCTGCCATTTCCTGAAGATCAGGAAGACCATATCGATATCCCTCCAGCACAGAGACAGAACATGGCTGTGTTCTTGGATCAGACATTAGCTATACTACATAATGTGACGCCTAAGCAGGCTATGTGTAGTCTGGCCACCTGGCCATGTGGCTTATATTATCTAGTGAGAAAAGCTGTGTGCAACAACAGGGCACCTGTTGCATCCTGAAGATCAGAAAGTCCTGAATCGATATCCCCACTAACCAAAGTGAGAAACCTGATGACAGTGGGATCGAAAAAGGACATACAAATTTTTTGTCAGTACCCAGCAACCACCATATTTTATTTATTATTATATACTGTATATTTTTTAAGCAAGTAGAAAATATCAACAGTACAGAACTGACAGAATTTTGCACAGAACCCGCTGGGCGAGCCATTGTCGGCATCGTTCATGCACAGAGGCTTATGAGGGGTCACGGTCATAGCGACACTCACATTGGATATCGGTTGCAAACCCCCCCCCCCCCCTCCGAAAGTCTTATGCGGATATGTTATTACATTTACATTACAATCATTTGGCAGACGCTTTTATCCAACGCGACGTACAATAAGTGCATATTGAAGGTCATTGACGCGACTACAAAGCAAATCCGACAAAGCACAGCTTTCTCACAGCATAGGAGCTATCCCTAGTAATAAACATGAGTAGTACACACAGTCAGCTATACATTCTGAACTATAAAATAACACAAGTTAAATAGAAAACAGGAAGCGAATACTATAGAATGGCCCTATATAGGTATAATTTTAGTCGAGGTGGAGACTGAAAAAGTGCGTTTTCAGACCACGACGAAAAACAGACAGTGTTTCAGCTGAGCGCAGCAGAGTGGGGAGTTCGTTCCACCACTGGGGAGCTAGGGTGGAAAAGCTCCGCAGTTGGGACGAGCGGGAGCCTTTAACACGGAGGGAGGGAAGTGCAAGTCGCCCTGCAGCAGCAGAGCGAAGTGGTCGAGCAGGAGCGTAGTGCTGGATTAAGTCCTGTAGGTAGGAGGGGCCTGACCTTTTGGCTGCAGTGTAGGCCAGGGTCAGAACTTTGAACCTGATCCTGGCCACGACCGGCAGCCAGTGGAGTGATCTCAGCAGGGGGGTGACGTGCGAAAACCTCGGGAGGTTGAACACAAGCCGAGCAGCCGCATTCTGGACCAGTTGTAGGGGCAGAATGGCGCAGGCTGGTAGGCTTGCGAGAAAGGAGTTGCAGTAGTCCAGACGTGAGGTGACCATGGTCTGGACAAGAAGCTGGGCGGAGTAAGTGGTCAGGTACGGCCAAATTCTCCTGATGTCATACAGGAGGAACCTGCAGGACCGTGCCGTTGCCCTGATGTGTTCTTTGAAGTCCAGCTGATCATCCAGGACCACCCCCAGGTTCCTTGCAGAGCGGGAGGCGGTCACCATGGTTCCGTCGACGGTGATGAACAGGTCTAGGAGTGGGGAGGTCTTGTATGGCATGAAGAGCAGCTCAGTCTTGTCGAGGTTGAGCTTCAGGTGATGGCTAGACATCCACTCAGAGATGTCAGCCGGGCAAGCAGATATCCTTTCCTTTACCTGTGGGGTAGAGGGAGGGAAAGAGAGGAAGAGTTGAGTGTCATCAGCAAAACTATGGTAAGAGAAGCCATGTGAATTAATAACCAAACCAAGAGACTTAGTATAAATGGAGAACAGCAGAGGACCCAGTACAGATCCCTGCGGGACACCTGTAAGAAGTGGATGAGGTGCAGAGACAGAGCCCTTCCAGGAGACATGGTAGGATCTATCTGTGAGATAGGATGTAAACCAAGAGAGGGCAGTTCCAGAGATGCTCATCTCAGCCAGTGTGGAGATCGGGAGTTTGTGGTTGACCGTGTCAAACTCTGCAGACAGGTCAAGGAGAATCAGGACAGAGGAGAGGGAGGAGGCTCTGGCAGTGGCGAGTGCCTCGGTCACAGCCAGGAGCGCAGTTTCAGTGGAATACCCGGTTCTGAAGCCGGACTGATGAGGGTCGAGCAGGTTGTTCTGGTGGAGAAAAACTGACAGTTGGTTAAGGGCAGCTCGTTCAAGAGCTTTGGACAGAAAGGGCAGGAGAGACACAGGACGATAGTTTCTAACATCAGAGGGGTTTAAGATAGGTTTTTTAAGGAGTGGGGTAACACGGGCAGTTTTGAAAACAGCAGGAACATAGCCACAGGTTAAGGAGGTGTTGAAAATGGAGGAAAGATATGGAAGGACCTCACCAGATATAGACTGGAGGACTGCCGACGGGATGGGGTCCAGTGGGCAGGTGGTTGCACGCTGGCGCGTTACAAGTTGGAGTACATCTGTGTCCTCCAGAGTCTTAAAGGACAAAAATATAGCGGTGGGTTCATTATGGGGCATATGGGGCGTCACCGGATGTGTGAAGGAGTTTCGGATCACGGCTACCTTCTCCTCAAAGTGGATCAGGAAGTCATCTGCAGAGAGGGAAGAGGGTGAGGGGGGTGGAGGAGGGATCAGCAGGGAAGAGAAGGTGGAAAAGTGTTTACGGGGGTTAGACATGCATGCATTAATTTTTGACTGGTAAAATGTTGCCTTAGCAGACATAGTTGCTGATGTGAAGGCTGCCAGCAGAGTGTGATACGAGGCCAGATCATCTGGGGATCTGGATTTCCTCCACTTTCTCTCAGCAGCTCGCAGCGTGGTTCTGCTGGATCGGAGAGAATCAGTCAGCCACGGGCAGGGGGGTGATGATCGGGCTGGTTTGGAGACAAGAGGACATAGTGAGTCGAGAGACTGAGAGAGGCAGGAGTTAAAGGTGGAGGTGGCAACATCAATAGGCAAATTAACAAAAGATGCAGGAGGAGGAAGTACAGAGAGAGCAGAGGTAGAGAGAGAGGAGTGTGAGAGAGTGCGGAGATTTCTCCTGAAAGTTACAGGGGGTAGGTTGTTAGAGGAGATGCGGGAGAGTGGGTAGGAGAGAGAGAATGAAATAAAGAAATGGTCCGATACATGGAGCGGAGTCACCGTGAGTTCAGATGTGGCGCAGCTCCTGGTGAATACAAGGTCTAGTTGGTAATTAACTAACAACAGCTGGAAGCAATGAAAAAAGATACGCTTATCTGAATCCGAGCGTAGCCTAGACGATCCTCGACGCAGCAAGATGCACTCTGACCAGTGGAGCATCCACTATACATTTATTATTATACGTTTCAAGAGATGTGACAAAATGCAATGCTATTGTATTCCTGAATCAACCTAGTCATTCTAATTTTCACGTGAACCTTGCGATTTGAAGCCAGGCCACTGTGGCCGTATGGAATACCATCAGAAGCAAGCTATTAGTGTCAACTTGCCATAAGGATTTGATTACCATTACAATGCTTAGCCATTTGAATTATTTGCCATTAGAAATGGTTTGCCTTTAGAATAATGCAATAAGCCCAACATTCCACCAGATATACATAGCCTATAAAACAGAATAAGCCTTGCTGTAAGAAATTAACCTGGCAATCCAGCAATATGCAATATCCAGCAATCCATCAGATATGCAAAGTGAAGTGGCAAGGTGAAACTTAATAGCAGCAGCTTTACGATGCATGAGAGCTCCTGAGCCTTTGAGCATGATAAAGGTCTGTTTTGTTAAAGCTATAAGACGTAGGCAGTAATCCAATACTCAGTCTTCCCAAGTTTTTCTAATTTAGCACATTTAGATTTGTTCCCCTCATCAAGTATTGTCTTACGTTTTATAAAGATTTTTTCCTTAGGAGCGAATCAGTCTAACCGTTTGATATGGATTTTAGAACTCTAATATTGATTACAAACTGAAGCACAATGTTATCCTCCTCTGTACTTTCCAAACGCTAACAACTCTTCCAAAAAGGAAATGCGCGCCTATAGCAGGCACGCGCAGAGCATCAGTTGAAGTAGCACCTATGCAGAGGGAGTGACTTGCGGAAAACCAGACCCATGGTAGCATTGACTTGTGTTGAAATACAGGAGCAAACAGCGCTGGCAGCAGGCAGGAAGTGAGCGTCAAAATGAAGTCCGGTTTTTGCCCCTTGCTTTTAGAGTGTAAACTACGCACCAACGGTGCCCCGCCAGCACCAGTTGCAGACACCGCATACACCAATGCAGCCTCCAAATGCATATAACACACACACAAATGGCGCTTTTAGCTTCAGAACAGATAGCGCACACACTAGCATTTATTTTAGCAAGCTCCTTATTGTTCATAAATGTTGCACATCAAATTATACATTTATTTTGCAAGAAGGCACCTGTAAGGGTAGGTGGAAACAGGATCCAGTAGCAGGCAGGAAGTACAAAAAACCGAAGTTTAATAAAGGGACAAGGCAGCAATCCGTAGTGCAACAGGCAGGGTCGAAAACCGGGGAGACAAGATGTAGCACCCGATAATGTAATAATTTCCTGAAAATGTAATAAAACCCAATAATGTAATAACTTGACCAATAATGTAATAAAATGTCCTGACTGATATTGTAATAACATTTTTACCGATAATGTAATACCTTATTACATTATTGGGAATTTATTACATTTTCATTTTCAGGTGGGTCATTTCTTTTCAAAACTGAAGATAATGTAATACTTTTGACGGATAATGTAATAGTGTAAAAAAGTATGCTTTTTTTCTCAGAAATGTAAAGTGTGCAAGGATACAAAATTTATAATACTGTTAGTTTCATGTTAGCCTACTGAAAGCACTAACCTTTGACACTGATTTCATGGTTGGAAATGTAAATTCTAGGCTTTATGTAGAATTTGAAATTTACAACAGATGGCAAGTGGTACGTTGTTATCAGGCAAAGATGCATTAAACTAAAATCCCTATCAATGGGAAATGAACTCGCCATACCCATGCTGGTACCCAGCTAGAGCTCCACCTAGTGGCCAAAATGATTGGCTGTTGGTTATATTATTTTGATTTAACTAGTGCAGTGCCCGTTCAAAATGTGCGTCTCTTCGTCTCGCGCACGGCTGTGGCTTGCCCGATCCCGAGGTAGGCGTGCATCTCGCGCGGGCACGGTCACACATGCGCAAAATTAACATTGGCGAATATTCACCTCCCATTCACTTCCATTCTATGCAAGCGAAGGGGCGAATAAAACATTCGCTTCCGGTGGCGAAGCAAATTCGCATCTTCGCTTTGCGTGAAATTCCTGCCTTTATAGTTAGATGAGGAATACGCAGAACGACAAATGTCAGTTGTCATAAAGTACTATGTAATTTTGAAAATTGCATGTCCCTGAGTTTCTGCCCATGTGCATATGGCTGTATGGTGCTCAAAGTCTGCACTTTAACCTAATAGTCATTCTTTCATTTAAAATCCAGTGTATATAACATTCTTAAATTCTTAAAATGTAGAACTCTGGACTGAAAACGGTATTACATTATCCGTCAAAAGTATTACATTATCAGTTTTGAAAAAGAATTACCCACCTGAAAATGTAATAAATTCCCAATAATGTAATAAGGTACTACATTATCGGTAAAAATGTTATTACAATATCAGTCAGGACATTTTATTACATTATTGGTCAAGTTATTACATTATTGGGTTTTATTACATTTTCGATCGAGTTAAGTGCAAATTTTATTACATTTCCAGGCGTTATTACATTTTCAGGAAATTATTACATTATCGGGTGCTACACAAGGCAACAGTACAAAAACAGAGTCCAAAGAGTAGTCACAGAACAGGCAGGGGTCGGAACCGGGAAGGCACAAAAACAGAATCCAAAATCAGGGACGCGAGAACACAGGCAGGAGTGAAGACCAGGGAGGCGTTAAGGGGAACAAAAAGAAAACAAAACGAAGACCGAATACAAAAATAAAATAACAACAGGAGAAGGACAAGGGATAACAAAAACTCGGAAACAGATACTGAGGAAACTAACAGACAACTCGGCAGGTACTCGGAAAAATTTGTATAAACAAACCAACGGTGAGGAACTCGCGAAGACTAAGATAACAGGGTTATATACACAGAGGGAGACAGACATAATGGGAATCAGGTGTGCAGAGGCGGGGAGGGGAGATTGCTCACAGGTGAGAACAATGAGGGTTAACAAGGACCAATAATACAATAACGGGAAATGTAAGACACGGACTGGAATGCACATAGACACCATGATAACAAACGGCCTGGGGTTAGCAGGTAGACACATGCACAGCTCGGAGGGGAGGAATGCGGAAGTGGACACACGGGCAAAGAATGAGAAATCAGATAGATGCAGGGATAGGATAACGAGGAGGGAAATGACAACTGCAGGTAGAAACTCAAGATTAATTAGTAATTAGTAATGTTAGTAGCGAACTCTAAAACCCTAATGTTAGTAGGTTAGCTGGTTAGTATTATATACACATTAGTTTGTTAGCAGGTTAGTATTAAATCTAATCTAACAGTTATGATTAGTACTTTAGTATTTTATAAAAATATTAAGAAAGCCAGAAGGAAGAAAACGAGATACGAAATACAGAGGAAACCCGAATGTTCCCAAAATCACCCGAATAGTGCAATGACAAAGACAGGGAGTGGAATCTGAGGAACATGGAACGCGGACTGACAATCGCGAGGGTAATGCAGGAAAATAGGAAAAGAAATCAGGAAACATAATAACAGACTAAACAGACAGATTACAGGATCCTAACAATAACATGACATGACAGAAAATCATCTTTAGTCAGGGCTCTAGATGATTTTCTGTCATGTCATGTGATGGACAGTAAAGTTTCATGAATTGAATTGATTCTCAAGTTTGATTCAAATTGGATAAACAAGTGGAATCTCAGGAAACATGGAATGCGGACTGACAAGGGAACTAGAGTGATGGAACAATACTAAACACAATACACAAAGTCAGGAAAATAATAAACACAGAATAAACGGAGGAAAATAAACAGACAATCGCGAGGGTAATGCGGGAAAATAGGAAAAATAATTACACAGAATAAACAGACAGACAAAGTACAGGATCCTGACAGGCAGCATTTTTATTCTGACTCCAGCCATTATGTAATGCTGCTTTTGCTTTAGCTGCATTGAGCACACATTGAGAAATACGAAATGTGAAAACGATTCCTGCAGTAATGCAGCGTTTAGCATTTAGCCAGTGCGCATGCTCTGGCTCCAAAAAGCACCATAGTCTAACATGGCAGCCTCCATGAATTGGCTTCATGTGCCAATGAGCAGCTCCCATAGGAATCCACGGAACCGGCAAGCCATCTCCAGTTCGTATACTTCTCGATGATACTGCTACCATGTGAACAAAAGATTTTAGATTTGACAAGATATACAACTGGCGCTTTGCCCTATTGTTTTCATTTGCTCCACAAGGGGTAGGGAGGATTATTCAACCCAAAATTAAAATGAAAACGAAAATGGAAAATTATTCAGCCCAAAATTAAAATTAAAATCTTTTCATTTTCGTTTTCATTTTCGAACTGTACTATCTATGTAAATGAGGGGGTATGGTCAAGCAAGCAGGTTGGGCCTCATACAGGTTTAGTGCAGTAGCACTTAATGAACACTAGGGGGAGCATAGCATAGGGATGGGTAACAGTCTATGCTTGATACTATGCTCTCAGGGCACTCATACATTTTAATGTATGAAATGATGAAGAATCTGAGCAGTGTTATAAAGTATTCTTGTTTTATGAAAGAAATGGAGCTAGCTAGCCAGCGCTACGCTGTGTAGGCTATAGGTCAAACCTGCGAGGTGGAAAATCCAGGTTCAGAAAGTGAAAGTCCTCCCCAATCATTTGTTCCAATCACCTGGATTTGCTAATTATCACAATTCTTCAGCCAAGAGGTAGGAGCTAACTAGGCTAATTAGTGAAATCGTGAGTTCATGGGTGGAAGAAACACGGCAGGACTTTTACTTTCTGACCCCTGGAATTTCCACCTCTGCAAACCTGGTAGTAGCCTACGATAGGCTACATTGTGGCAGGTTAAACGTTGGATTGGATGGTTGTGTTGTACTGCTGGAAATAAATGAAATCCTCTCTTAAAATAAATGAAGACTGCAAATGAGTCACTGGATCGTTTAAACTTTTAACCTGGCTCCGGTACTTTAAGCGAACATTAAGGCATTGCTTCAAAAAGTCTATCGACAGCCAGATTCTATTCTATATGTTATGCAAAATGAGAAATGTTAATGTAGGCTATTTGAAAGTGAGTTGGCTTCTTCATACAAAAAATCCAGGGTTAAATCTTAAATTGAGCTTGCTAGCTGCTCTCATAAGTGTTTATGTTACCCATCTATCGTTAATTGTGTTTACTGTATTACACACTTCATGTGTGTGCCATGAGTCACTGGACCGTTTATTTTAACCTGGCTCCGATAGATCTAGCTAGCCTACTTCAAACGAACATTAAAGCATAGCTTCTAAAAGCTAGCTAGATTCATGACGGTCGTCAAAAAATATGGTCGCAAATATGAATAGGCTAGGGCATGAAAGGTGCGTTTTTGCGTTGTGAAAGAAAAAATATTGCTGAAGAACGCACAAAATGAAAATGGAACGCACAAAATGAAAATGGAACGCACAAAATGGTGCTATGACGTTTTATTCTATCCGGTTGTTTTAATACACATCGGAGCTAGAATCCTGAAAAATAAACGAGAATGTCTAAACTTGGAACCTGCCAAGTGTGTCGTTGTTTTTTCCCTGAGGGAATTTCACGAAGCAGAGGTGTAGCCTAGCTACTAAACGAGATTAAGGGGTTAGACAACTCATTTAAATTTCCACCCTGGATTTTCTGTATATCATAAAGCCGACTCACTTTCAAATACATTAATGTCTCTTTAGACTTTTAGAAGCTATGCCCCAATAGTCGAGAAATGCCACCTTTCCTCCTCCATGACCACTTCTCTACTCCATGCCCCAGAAACGTATCTTTGTGTTTTAATCTAATGTTGCTGATTACATCTTAATTACGTATTAATGCTTACGTATTAATTAATGTCTCGAGGCAAACCGCAATGTCATGTACATTGAATACTTGTACTGAAAACGTTCAGGCACTTTTGCATATTTCCGGGTAGGAGAGGAGTGGTAGTCAGGGAGTGGAGGAAGGGAGGTGGGGAGTAAAGAATATTGGGACGCACCCACTATATCAGGAAACCTAATACTTTATTTCACATCATCTGATAGTGTTCTTTTTTTGACATTCTTAAGCCTATTAACATTGGGGTAAGTATGTGAGGTTGAGGGTGGTCTAATTATTGTTATTCCATGGCTCTGATAAAAAGTTAGGGTTGGGCCTAATCGGGTACAAATTAGTGCCCAATTGCCAAACACCTGTATCAGTGGCATACAATTAGCAATGATAAGGCAAATGGTATATAAACCCTGAGTGATGGCACAGCCTCTGTTGGGTGTACAGAGAGGAGAGAGCGAGAGACAGAGCGAGAGACAAGAGCGAGACAGGAGAGAGTGAGAGAGACAGGAGAGAGTGAGAGAGAGATAGGGCAGGAGAGGAGGGAGAGTATAAAATGGATGAGAAATCATACAGTGACATGGTAAATACCAAAATGGGTATTTACCCTGCAGCTCTTTCAAGGCAGCAGAAGTATGATCAGAAGCAGAAGAGCTGTAATTATACAATCAAAGGTGAGTTTGATGCATATTTGTTGACTGTAATATCTTAGTGTGATATCTTAAAATATGACCGATCTTAAACCAAATACATGCTTATAGATGGAGAGCTGTACTTCATAAAAAAAAGGAACACAAAACCTCTAAAGGTGAAGGTCGTCAAATCTGCTGAGGAAGCCAGCGCCATCTTCAAAGATTTCCATGCCAGTCCAACTGGGGCACACATGGGTTCGAACAAAACCTTGGATGCCATTGGCAGACGGTTTCACTGGCCTGGGATGAGCATTGATGTCAGACAACGGGTAGGCATCACAAATCTTCTCCTGTTGAATTCATGGCCACTCAAATTTCTTCAAATGGTTCATATACTTATTGATATACCCTGTAGATTGCAGCATGTACACCGTGCCAGAAGAAGAGGAACATCAAACAGCACAAGGAATACATCCCAATTCAAGTAAGCGTCATGCCTTTCATGCATGCTTGCATATAAAGTTACCGATCCATATCTCATTGTCTCTTCTAAATGTCTTGGAACTGCTCAGGTGTCTGAACCATTTGAACTGGTCAGGATGGACCTTGTGGGGAAACTGATGCCCACTCCAAGAGGCAATTTATACATCTGTGTCATGATTGACTACAAGACCAAGTGGGCTGAGGCATATCCGCTGAAGTCTAAGAAAGCCGAGGATGTAGCACAGTGCATTGTAGAATTCTTCTACAAGTTTGGGGCACCAAAACGAATTCTCACCGACCGAGGAGGGGAGTTCAGGAATAAGGTGCTGTCCTATTGTCCTCTTACAATGCATTTTCAATAATTTCTGAATATATTTCCCTGTGCGGTCCATCTCATTCCCCAAAAACATGGCTGAGGCTCTCTTCACTCAGATTTCTTATGTACTAATTGACTGTTGTCCATTAAATTCAGCTGAATATGGCTCTCTGCCAGAAGCTGGACATCGAGAGGAGCTTCTGCGCACCGTACCATCCGCAGACGAATGGATTGGTTGAAAGGATGAATGGGACAGTGACAAGGTAATGAGGACTTGAACACTAAACTGACCTTGACCCATTTGCAGCACTAAATGGTACTATAGTCACTGTGTTAAGTATTCTATTTTTGTATTGTATTAAGCAGTGTGATTTGTGTCACACATCGCAATCATAAGCTATGCTTTACAATGGAAATAGTATTTCACAACAATGCCAATATGTTTCAGAACTCTCACCAAATTAGTGGATGAGAAGCCTTGGAACTGGGATCTGTACCTCAGTGCAGCCATGTTAGGACTGCGCACCAAAGTACAGATCACCACCAAGCACTCCCCATTCTACCTCATGTTCGGCAGAGAAGCCAGATATCCATCTGAGGTCCCAGAGACTTTTGGAGTGAGTAGGTCTCTACATTTCCTTCACTCCAACTTCAACAGCATTTTCTCTCCATTCAAGGTACCTGAGAATATAGAGGACATTGTGGCTGAGGAGGTTCTTTCAGAAGGTCTGAAGCAACAAGAGGAAGTTTTTTAAATTGTTTCTGAGAATGTGGAGAAGGCTAATGTTAAACAAAAAAAGAGGAGGGCAGAACGAATTGGCGAGGATTTAAAAGTGGGGGAGCTTGTCCTCATGGAGAACATTAAAAGTAAAAAAATTAAAGGAGACAAGCTTGCAAGTGATAGACTGGGCCCTTTTAAAGTCATAAGGTTGGAAGGCAAAAGTGCTGATCTGGAGTCAGACAAACAAGCCAGATCAGCACTGACAATCTCACAAGATTCATCCAACCACACAAAAGAGTGCCATCCCAGACAACAACAGACACTTCTTCCCTACCCTTGCTGGCATCAACAGAATCTGCCCCACCCTCCCCATGTGTTTGTGCCACTACAGACTCTTTGCCGTCTCCTAATTCGGTTGCCTTATCACCTTCAAACCCCCCGCCAGTTATCTATCCCTCCTTCCCAGCAACATAGCTCCCCGGGCTCCCCTTCTCAACCGACAAATCTCACAACGAGTGGCGACTAAGTATCTGCCTTGTTGAAACTGTCAACTTAAAAAAAAAACAGTTACACATGTGGAAGAGTTTGTTTTTTTTGTCAGTGCTCGATGAAATTTGAGCTGGGAGGAAGAAGCAGGTGATTTGGAGCAAAGTAGGCCCATATAAAATCTTCACCCTCAATATTTTGAGTACTGCACCTGGAAATGACTTTGTTGACGAGGTATTTCCTTCTTGCCAGCTCCTAAAAAAGAAAATCTAGTGCTTTGGTTGGTTGATTAATTAATCTTGAAACAAGATGAGAAAGGTGACATTCTAGCTTGGTTTTCACTGTCGGTAATATACAGTAGGAATTTATTAAGTAACATTTTCCTTGTGTGTGTCCCCCCCCCCAGCTTGAACCAGAGAAATACAACATACTCCTTGGTGCAGTAAATGAGAACCACCACTGGACATTAGTGGTAAGACCTAAGGCTGCACGATATGTGAAATTATAATTAAAATATTTTGTTTGTCAAAAACCTATATATTGTCTTGGCAGGCAATGTATCCGCAGCAGAGACGGGCGCTGTACCTGGACCCATTTGGAGCTCTGCCTGCGGCGATAGAGAAATGTAAAAATGTGACCAGGTAAGATTAATTTAAACATCTGACAACTTTAATGATGGGAAGAGTCTATCTCACCACTCGATTTCTCCAGGGCATTTATAAGAAAAAAAATCAATATCTCACGCTGGATGTGTGGAACACTGCCACATCCTACACAGAAAGATGGGAACTCATGTGGAGCCTTTGTCTGCAAAGTAAGTACAGGTTATTTGCAACTGTATACCACTGTGAATGAATACTAATTGAAACTATTTCTAGTTTGCCAAATGCATCTTAATGGAAAAAGAATTAAACTTTGAAGTGGACGCAGGGATGACTACCATCCGTCGCGAAATAGCGTCCGCTCTGCTGAGCTACAAAGGTATGATTATGCATAACTTGGCTTGTTATCCAAAATCAGCCTGCTTTTAAAATTTTTTTTTTTTTTTTTCAATTTCACACAACCATTCAATCTCTCTTAGATGATATGACAGACCTGTGTGTGGCGTGTGGTGAGGTCACCAGCAAACCTGCAAGAAATGTTCAATTGGACGAATGGGTTTGTATTATTTTTCTACAAATGTAGAGATGCGTCTGCCATTTTTACCTGCACCCACACTACCAATGTGCTACATTGTAAATTTTCATGAATGTGTTTTTTCAGATTGAGTGCACCAGACAAGATTGTGGCCGATGGTATCATTTGGACTGCATGGGGAGGCCACAGGTGGAGGGGGACTACATATGTTTTGCCTGCACAAAGGACTGACTTCACCTACCGCAGCTGTTTTTTGTTGTTTTTTTAAACCCACAAATGTGAAATTTTTGGTTTGGTTCTGTTTCAATAAATATGTTGACTACCCATAATGTTTCATTTGGTATTTAGTCTATAGTGATTTGAGTGCCTAGGCACTTATTATTCTCCCCTGGAATTTACGACCCAGTGGTGCTGCCAAAAAAGGAGAAAAATGAGCCGAAATCAGAAGAGGACTCTGTCTCACTCGCACAAGTTAACGAATTACTACAACAGCAGAAAGAGATGTTCACTGCTCTCTTACAAACACAACAGGACAACTTCAAAAGCTTTGTAAAAATCATCATGGACTCAACAACCTCAAGACTGGATGCAATTTCACGGGAGGTCCAGGAAATTAAAACAAGCATACAATACACGCAGAAGGAGGTTGACGACATCAAAGCCCACAACGTAATACAGTCAGATAACTGCAAATCCATGCAATCTGACATCTGGAAAACCTGCGAAAGCCTGCTAACTGTCACAGACAAAATGGAATACTTAGAAGGACAATCACGAAGAAACAACCTGGTCATTGACGGAATTGCGGAGTCGTCTGGAGAAACCTGGGCAGACACGGAAGAGAAGGTGAGGAGCGTCATGGTGGAAAAACTTCAGCTACAGCGGGACATAGAAATAGAACGAGCGCATCGCACAGGGAAACCTGCGGATGCAGGCGGGAAACCAAGACACATTGTGGTGAAATTCTCTAAGCACAAGGACAGATCAGCAGTTCTCCAGAGAGCCAAAAAACTAAAAGGAACTAACATTTACATAAACGAAGACTACACGGACGCTGTCCGTCTGAAAAGAAAAGAACTGATGCCAAGGATGAGGGCGGCTCGGGAGAGAGGAGAAATCGCCTTTTTAAGATACGATAAACTGATAATCCACCCCCGAAGTAGCACCCCAAAGCAACAGTTAATTAGTTGGACTGACAGGTATGCTAGCCAGCATGCTTGCCATTTGCCACACATACCTACATATATGTATATAGTATAGCCTAGTACACAATGCTAATCAATACTTACCTACCCAAAAAGGGTTTAAAAATGGCACATATAAATATCTGTAGCATAAGAAACAAGCTAGCTGAGATATCAGAGATTTTATTATCAGACAATTTTCACATCTTAGCCATATCAGAAACACACCTTGATTCTACATTTGAGGATATGGCATTACAAATTGATGGATATAACATTTTTAGGAAGGACAGGAATGCATTTGGGGGAGGGGTTGCTTTTTATATTCAGAATCTTATTCCTGTGAAGATTAGGGAAGATTTAATGAGTAAGGAAATTGAAACATTATGGCTGCAAGTACACTTGCCTCATTTGAAACCTATGTTGATCGGTTGCTGTTATAGACCACCTAGTGCAAACAATGTGTATCTGGAACAAATATGTGATATGTTAGACCATGTGTGTGATTTGAGTAATGAGATTTATTTTATGGGTGACCTTAACATCGATTGGTTTTCATTGAAGTGCCCATTGAAAAAACGACTGTTAACAGTCACAAATGCATGTGGTCTATCACAGGTAATTAACAAACCAACTAGAATTTGTTTGAAAAATGATGGAACACAGGTTTCTACCTGCATTGATCACATTTTTACCAACAATGTGGAGCTATGTTCTAAGGCAATATCTGTAACTGTTGGTGGCAGCGACCACAATTTAATTGCTATTGTAAGGAAGACTAAAATGCCAAAGCTGGGACCTAAAATAATTTACAAAAGATCGTATAGAATGTTTAATCAAGACAGCTTTGTGAATGATGTTAAAAATCTATGTTGGTCAAAGGTTTTGAGGGAAAAAGATCCCGAAAAAGCTCTGGTGGAATTTGATAGCATTTTTATGCCACTTGTTGAAAAACATGCACCATTGAGGAAGTTTACCGTCAGAAGCGTCAGAACACCATGGTTGGATAAAGAACTAAAAGCGTATATGAAGGAACGTAATCAAGCAAAATTAATAGCAAATACATCGGGTCATAAATCAGACTGGGAGGTATATTGTAAATTAAGAAATTTTGCTACAAAATTAAATAAAAAGAAGAAGAAATTGTATTATGAAAATAGGTTTAATTGTATTAAAAATGATAGTAAATTATTATGGAATACTTTAAATGAAATAATGGGCAGGAATAAGAAACCTACCCCATCTTTTCTAGAAACAGAAGGGAAATTCCTCACCAAACCAGTTGAGATTGCTAATCATATTAACAACTATTTTATTGGAAAAATTGACAATTTAAGGAATAATATGCAAACAATAGATAATGAAAAATCTTATTTATTAATAAAAAATAAAATAATGAAAGATAAAAATTGTAAATTCAAATTTGATAGTGTGACTATAAGTAATGTAGAACATCTGCTAAGTACCACTAACAACAAACCACCAGGTGTTGACGGTCTTGACGGGAAACTTCTGAAATTGGTCCCTGATTTAATTGCCCCTGCTATCTGTCATATTATAAATCAATCCTTCACTGAATGTCTGTATCTGCAACAATGGAAAACTGCCAAAGTTATACCACTGCCAAAAAATGCTAAATTGCCATTCTCAGGATCAAATAGTCGTCCCATAAGTTTACTGCCAGTTTTAAGTAAGCTGATGGAAAGAATAGTAAGTGAACAGATTAAATGCTATTTTTCCTTGAACATATTAACCACTGATTTTCAACATGCATATCGTGAAGGACATTCAACAGCGACTGCTTTAACCCAAATGACGGATGATTGGCTGAGAGAGATAGATAAAAAGAAGATGGTTGGTGCTGTCTTGCTTGATTTTACGGCAGCATTTGATATTATCGATCACAAATTCTTACTTAAAAAACTTGAATGCTACGGTTTCTCCCGATCTGCATTATCTTGGATTCAAACTTATTTAGCAAACCGGAAACAAATAGTTTTTTTTAACGGCAGTTACTCAGAAGTGAAAACGGTAGAGTGCGGAGTGCCCCAAGGAAGTTGTCTTGGACCTTTGCTCTATACTATTTTTACAAATGACATGCCTCTCGTCCTAAATAAGTCCTATATTTCAATGTATGCGGATGATTCAACGATATACACGTCAGCCTCTACAGCCGATGAATTAAATGCTGTCCTAAATTCAGAGTTGCAATCAGTAGTCGATTGGATAAAAAATAATAAATTGGTTTTAAACATATCAAAGACAAATAGCATCATTTTCGGTTCAAACTATGCTCTCAGTACGAACCCAGTCTTGAAACTTTTAATAAGTGATGCGGCAATTGATCAAGTCCAGGAGACTAAACTCCTAGGAGTAACATTAGACAGTAAATTGTCATGGTCACAACACATAAATAATCTAGTGGTGAAAATGGGAAGAGGTATTTCTGTTGTTAAAAGATGTGCTCATTTGTTACCACTAAATACTATCAAACAGGTGATTCAAGCGTTAATCTTATCGAAGCTTGATTATTGTCCTGTAGTATGGTCTAATGTAACGACGAATAAACTGAAAAAATTACAAATGGTACAAAACAAAGCAGCACGTATAGCGCTGCGTTGTGAGTACAGAACTAATGTCGCAACGATGCACAACTGTTTAACTTGGTTACTTGTCAAAAATAGGTTACTCTATTCACTCCTTGTATTTACTAGGAAAGTTCTTGTTACAAAAACCCCCACAATTCTGTATAATAAATTATCTCTAAGTCTTGACAGACATGACTATTCCACCAGACATGCTTCTGCACGAGGTTTTACACTTCCAAAAGTAAGGTCTAACGCAGTAAAGCGAACTATCATGTTCCGAGGTATGCAGGAATGGAACTCTCTTCCCAGACATGTTACACAGGAGAATAGTAAAGGTCGTTTCAAAATCTTGGTAAAAAAATATATTTTTTTTCCAACTAGAGAAATGAACATTCCCAATGCATATTAAAGGTGTGAATATAAATAAAAATGCATGTCTAATCAAGAGATAAGGATATATGTGGTAAAAATGTGTGTGTCTGATATGGATATTAGAAGATTGAGAATTGGTTGAGATAAACATAGATAATGTATGAAAAAGCTAAATTGTATATTATACTGTATATGAATTGACTACGATCATGTCTTGTTGTTTTTAATTTGCCTGTATGTCATGTGAATGTCTAAGTGTATAATGTAAGTCTGTAACTGTATTTTATGTGTATGGACCCCAGGAAGAATAGCCACAGCACTGCTGTGGCTAATGGGGATCCAAATAAACTTAAACTTAAACTGGGGTGTCTTTCATGATGTCAAATTGTAGGCTACTACTTAAATGGCTGAAGAGCTGAAAAGTTTAACAAGGTGGACCCTACAAAGGTTTATAAGTACTGAAATGGACTATACTTTCTTAAAATACGTGTAATAGCCTTTCAGCTTATTGGACAGCACCTTGTAGAAACAAGACGAATAGGAGCAGGTCGGATTCAAACCGATGTCACAAAGAGCACGGGAAAACTAGCTACGGCGAGCTACAGACTGCGCCACGGGGAGACGTCAGGAAGGAATACTTCGGTTCATACTTAAATAAATAAATCAAACAAATTGTATTAAAAAAAATAATAATTGTTCGGTTTATACTTACAAAAAAATGCTGCAAAAAAAAAGTAAACTAGTTCTGTATGCCACTTGCGCTCACTGGATATCTAAATTAGCTTACTTGAGTTTTATTAACTAAGATGTGGCTTGTTTAGTCCATCATTTGTCATAGCCATAGGCTACGTGTAGCCTAGCTACGGTTTTTATTTTTTTTATTTTTAAGGGTTTCCGTGCTGTTATAGTTTTGACAGCTCCGCGTTATCATAGCTATGATGCAGCTTTAGCAAAAACAGGTATGCAGTAACAGACTAACCTTTTTATATTCATTCGTTTTTTGTTTTCAAAGAGGGCATTTCCCAGTATAATTGCTGACTTGTGACATAAGTGCCGCCGTGGTGATAGATTTACCTAAACATCTGTCAGATTTCGTCGTTTTTCATGGTAAGAAGAAATTTTATGACAACGTTACTGGTAAATTATTAGCACGCCCTGCTGTTGTGAAGATGTAATTCATAGCCTATCCTAAATGAACTTGGGGCGCATTTTGATTGCCTTTACTCAAACCCCAACAGTGTGGACGATGGGGATGTAATATTAATGTTTAGTTTTGTTTGGCTGCACTTTCTTATGCTCTGATTCTTTTGACATTTTTGCAGAAGCATGTTCACAATATAGACTACAGGGCTATTGAGCTGAGCTAACTTTAATGGCTCAACAGACAACGTGAACACATCATTGAAACAATTGTATTGGATGATGTACACTGCATGCATTTGATTTGTGCAACAACGGACTTTGATTGTGATGGTAACCTAGTCTTTATTTGTTATGTTTGCGTGCATAATTTTACCATATGTCTTAGAGTGGACGGGAATGCAGGCACCGTCTTTTACCATAAGTGTTGCTATTATAGGGGCATTAGCGGGGATACAGGGATTCCTGAGGATGGTAAAAGGGAGAAGAGTCTTCCTGCAGACATCCACCCTGAGGCCCCACGTCCACCGCCAGGCCCCTCTGGGCCTGAGCGTTGATCTGGAAGTTGAGTCATGTGCCCTGGCGTCACTTCCGACCACGTGCATGGACCTTTTCGTTACTTCTCCATTCTGTTTGCGAACACAACAAATGAGCCGGACACTATGGAAGCATATCCGCACCAAAATTCAAATGAAAATGCAAATCGGCGATTGCATTTCGTTTACATTCGATGTGCGTAAAAACAATGACATAATTCAAATGAAAATGCAAAAGGTGCACTTTGCGTTTTCATTTGCAAGTTAATGTACGCACTTTATCTGACAATTTGAAAATGTTAATGCAAATCCATTTCACATTAAATTTCTCACTCTCTACGACACAACCATAATTTTCATGAAAATGAAAAACCACATTTGCATTAGCAGTTTCTTGTTGCAATTGCATGATCCATGACAAAAAGGAAATGATAATTCAATTTGCCATTTAACATATAGTTTTTATGCTTTTGCGGCATGAGAGTAACATAATTCAAATGCAATGGCACTGCATCCGTTTTGCATTATCATTTCCGTGTGGTCACGCAGAAATCCAGACTGAACATGCAAACTGTCAAAGCTGCCCATCAAGGCGGGGCCTCGAAGAAAGGGCTGTTACAGGGGACTGTTCAAACCACTGAACATAATGGTTGTCTGTGATTTCGGTCGTCAGGCAGTTACCAGCCTAGATAGCGACATTTCCTTGTCCTCTGTGTTTGGGGATTATAGGCTAAATGCTAAAAACTATAAAGTCAACGAGGTAGCCTAAACGTTACGATGATCCTAGCCAGCCCATTGTTCCTACTAACTTAACCTTAACAGCAGGGAGGACTTGCGTAGCCTAAGCCTGGGCAATACAATAGATTGCCATTCACCGGGTTGCCTTAGACAGGGCTGTGCGATAAACTAACATTGGGCTATTGCTTAGCCTATTCCATATCACTAAAATAAAATAAGCAGGCTATCAATAAAATGAGTGCTTATGTCTCTAAACATGTCTGAGTGGTAGACCTATTTAAATGAAAATGATTCTGTAGCCTATGTTCTTAAAAGACTGAGCATAATGGCACTGTGCCAATACTGACGGATTATTTTATTTTTTACAGCTGTGTGGATAGGCTAGGCTACTGTCGGAACTCAGTTTATTCGCACACCCTCTAAAAAGACAAATTTTTCAATAATAAAGAGCCTATTTAAATTGAACAAATTAAAATGTTTTGTGTAAGCTAGGCAACAACAGGAAAATCAGTGTCATAGAGGCTAACCGCCTCATCTTACAGCATTGAGATCTCAAGAGCTCCAGAGACTGTGCGAATAGCCTACCTAGTAGCCTACCAAAGACAGTGAATTGTGTTGTAGGATAGCCTATATGGTGTAACGTCATAATTAAATAAAAATATAATTTTGATGGGCCTTGTGAGTAGGGCGATCAAAATCGGTTGTGTCATATATCTAAAATCTTTGGTTGTGCCCGCCGGGGTCGTTTCCCCAGTGTTTTCACCACAGAACTATATACGAACGTGGTTTTCACCAAATAAAAAAAGAAGCTGTCATTCAGTTTTTACAAGTCTTTTATTGCCATCTGCTGGGTAAAGACATGAATGACAGTCCATACTACACAACATAGCCTATGTGGAATAGGCCTAATTACACAATTTTATATTTTTATTTAATTAGCCTAGATTCTATACGTTACACCATACAAAATCCACCGTTTTTGGTAGCTAGGATGTAGGCTCAAGCTGTGTCTCGTACAGATCGCTGTCTCAGGCTTTCTGTGGACTACGTTACCTTTGCTCTGCACATACCCTAAGGGTCAGGCTATCTAAAAGAAAACAATAATTAATAGAAATCGTGATGGAAATGCCCAGGGTGAAAAGGGTAGCACATTTTTCAGGCATAGCCTGCCATGAATAGTCGGCTGGTTTTGGTCACGGAAACCCGTAATATTAGGCTATCGGCTAGTTTCCACACCAGATTAACGAAAGCAGGCTAAATTGTGAAATGAATTTAGTTAACATTGGGCTGGCTATGGCTAGTCATAACTTTTAGGCTACCTCGTTTCCTTTTTAATTCCTATCATTTCGCCTATAATCCCCAGACACAGAGTACTAGGAAATGTTGCTATCTAGCCTGGTAACTGCCTGACAACCGAAATCACAGACAACCATCGAATCATATGGTCAGTGGTTTGAACCGAACAGTCCCCTGTAACAGCCCTTTCTTCGAGGCCCCGCCTTGATGGGCAGCTTTGACAGTTTGCATGTTCAGTTCGGATTTTTGGCAGGGTTTTTGCGAGACCACACGGAAATGATAATGCAAACGGATGCAATGCCATTGCATTTGAATTATGTCACTCTTGTGCCGCAAAAGCATGAAAACGATATGTTAAATGGCAAATTGAATTATCATTTCCTTTTTGTCATGGATCATGCGATTGCAACAAGAAACTGCTAATGCAAATGTGGTTTTTCATTTTCATGAAAATTATGGCAGGGTTGTGTCGTAGAGGGCGAGAAATTAAATGTGAAATGGATTTGCATTAACATTTTCAAATTGTCAGACAAAGTGCGTTAATTAGCTTGCAAATGAAAACGCAAAGTGCACCTTTTGCATTTTCATTTGAATTATGTCATGGTTTTTGTGCACATCGTATGTAAACGAAATGCAATCGCCGATTTGCATTTTCATTTGAATTTTGGCGTGGATATGCTTCCATAGGACACATCTTCTTTTGTCGATGCAAATTTGTTCTGTTCGTAATAAGTGGATTTCAATGAGCCGACAACTCCCACCAAGGTAAATGATGCCAATGTAATGTTGAAACCAATAACGTTAACGTCAAACAGCAGACAACAAGCAGAGTTGGCTAGCTAGCTCATGTTAGCAAATTAGCACTAATGTTACTAACTTGTATGTTGTTTTTTCCATGTTTATTTGTAGCGCAGCAAACGTTTGCAATCGTGATAAGTCATGAATCATAATGTTTCTGTAACGTAACTAGCTAACGTAAGCTAACGTTAAGTAGTAGCTAGCTTTCTAGCCATTAGTGTTTGTCTAATGGCAGTTAAGTAACGACATACTTTATATATTGTTTGTTTTACAAACATTAGCACTTCAATTAACGTCAGTTTTATGTGTGTTGCTAATGTAACGTTATGTATGTAACGTTAGCCGCCTACTGTAGTTAGATACCAGCTCTCTGTTCTCAAGTCGGTCTTTTAACGTTTGCTTACTCGCTACAATTGTTTTTTGTGGGGGAGGGGGTGATAAATGGATCCTTTTGGCCCGGTCAGTAAATAGTCCCCCAAGCTATTGTAGAGCAATGACAACCTTGGGTCCCCAAAGCTATCTTTAAAGAATATAAACGTGACTGGGAGTGAGCCAGTTCATGCTTTTATAGCCACAATCAGAATCAACTCATGAAATTAAAAATATAAGTACAGATTGCCAATAATAACATTACATGTTGGCTATCATTATTTGTACGAACGTATGAAGTTATTGTAGCTACTTATTCTGTTATGTTTTTTTTATTGTCCATTCCTCCCCCCATCTCTTCATCTTTATTACCTAGTAGCACCTGTCCTCTACAACCAACCTGTTACACCTGACTTACGATGCAGTCCATAATCTATTATGAATTGAAAACTTATTATGAGCAGAATCGGTCTTGATGCATAGAGCTAAACTAAGCTGCGCTAATGAAATGGAGCAATTGTAAATGAACCCGTTTGTTTTCTGCAATCCCAGAATTTTAACAAGCTGTTAATTTTTCTTAATTATGTGCTTTTCGTCTTAAGAGGGATCATTTACCCTCTTAAGCTACATTATGTCAGAAATATGCATGCAATGAAGAATAAAATTACCATGTTCATGTTGTGTTTATTGTGCTATAGGCCTAATGCAAACAATTACAAAAAGAAGGTAATTTAAAAAAAATATTAACTGATCAAATTAAAAACTGTTCTTTCATCATTTCCCCCTTAAAGGTTGTATCAGCGATTTTGGGTGACGTCACTTCTTAAGCGAAATCCCAAACAAACAGAGCCAGCTCCAGCTCAGAGCCAATTATGTTATGTTTTAAAAAATAGTGTTCAAGCATCCAGAATTATAACCACGTTAAAAACGTTTGTAAGAAACCAAACCGTTTGTAAATCCGTCAAGATTTCAGCGAGATAAGAGTATTAGCGTATTAGTATCACCCACCCCTTGTCGGTGATTGGTTGGAATACTGTTTATTTTGGTTTTGAGTGGTTGGTAGTACCATTTGTTTTTGTGTACGATCTCGGAGCATAGGCTGCCTACAGAGACGCGGTTTTTTGACGGCCTGCTTATGGGGCGGGCAGCTAGCGGATCGTGAGGAAAAATCAGATGAATGTGATCATTTATGTTTCGACCCAAAATCGCTGATACAACCTTTAAACTCATTAACACAATGCAGGTTTAGATCGTTGTCATTTGCTTTATCTTTCTATTATTCATTATGTGGAAGAAAATTCAGGTATGAAAATTAATGATCAAGAATGTGATCTTGTTTAGATCTTGTGTTCTAAATATTCTTGGTATAAACAGTATTTCCACAATCCTGGTAGGCACTGTTCAGGGTGTAAGGGCAGGGAGATTGAGGGAGTGCCCCTCATCTTCCACCCAGGTATTCCTAAAGGTAAATGCATGAGGGGGAATGATGAGGCCTAAAAACTATATATGACCACTATATTTGATTTTACACGATGTACTGTATATATGTATATATCACTACAGACCACTGTATGGCCAGAAAGTGCAGAAATAAAGGCCCTGTCCTGACTTCATGTAAGGATGTTGTTCTGTGCCAAGCATTGCTTTGACCACTTACATAAAGATGATATTCTGTACAGGGGGGGTCTGGGCCAGTTTTGCTAAACAAGTCCAATGTTTCTCTCAAAACCAGAACCAGCACACACACCTACTGTATATACTCACACATAGGCCTCTCACCTTCAAGGACACACAAGCAGACATGCACACGCCGGAAAAGAGGCCCAGTCTGAAGTGTCAAAAATAATATATATTCACACAAATGTGCTCGTTATCTTACAAAAGGCCTTCAGATACCTAGACTAGACCACTTCCTAATCTAGATGGTGTCAAAATTAAATATATTCACAAGTATGCACTCATATTCTTACCAAGGTCCATTTAGATGCATATATAGATAGGCTGTTCTCAACTTCAAAACGGGGGGGGGGGGGCTTTTTACGAATGCTGAGATTGTATATGTGTATTGGTCTGCGCAGACCAGCCCGGGGGTTTTTTGTATGTCATTATTGAATCATATGCAATAAACCCGATTGCATCAGACTCTGAAGATCATGGTTGTTTTTCCTGAAGAAACACTCAACTGTTTGGGAGAAACTCCCCAGTCTATCTGGCCCGGGTTTTTTTTACCACATTTATTGGCGAGCCAGCCACGAGAGGCTCGAGGAAGTCGAAAGCTCGGACAGAACGGCTGCTTCTCCTTTCGACAGTGGCCACAAAAGAGGTGAGCAGAGCCTATTTCCAAATCTGCAAGTACTTGTTGAATCTCAGAGCAGTGTGTATCCGCCTGGGTTGAGGCAAATGTGAAACCTCTCCTCTAAAAAAACCTAAATAAAAAATTAAGGTAAAAGTTATGGTAAGACAGAGTCTGATGTAATATTGTGCCTGAATATAAATTTTATGTGTATGGGTGGAGCCTCATGTGTATGAGTGGAAATAATGAATTGTGAGTGTGAGAAGAAATGTATGAGTGGTGGGTGAATCAATGCTGAAATATCGATACTTTGATCTTGACGTTTGCTTTTTCGAAATCGGTCCACACGAAAAATATCGATGCCAAGTGTTTTATTTATCCAGTTGTAGCGGACTCTATAATGTGTAGCCTACATAATTCACAGTAACTGTTCACGGAACCTTTGTTGTGTGGACTGTTTCCGTCAACACCGTTTAGTAGGTAGCACAAGGTTTTCTGATGCTGGTTGTTGTTACTGAAGTTGCTAAGGCTAGCGGGGTTTTTACCTAAATAAACGACACGTTGGTGCCGTCAAAGAGAAGTGATTTGCTCGTCCGTCATTCCTAGGACTCCCCACACAATAAATTTTAATATTTATTTTTTAAGGAAATTGAATGCGTATCTGTTGCTGAAAAAGTGAAAGAATGAAATGTCAGTCATTTACATTACATTACATTCATTTAGCAGACGCTTTTATGCAGTCAGACAGTCAGACAGTCATACAACGAGACGGCACCAGTGCTGCTCTGCTAATATAGCAGAAAGAAAGCGAAGCATTGTTTGGAGTTCACTCCACTAAACAGTATTGAAGTAAACTATGATACGTGTCAAAAGTGTGTACAATTTTGTGTCAATACCACGAACCGGCAAGAATGCATGAAAATAAGCCATATAAAAGAGTTTCGAAGTGATCTAGCGTCCCGAACTGCGTATTTGTTTTTGTGGAACTGTTTAGTAGAATGTATGAGGGTTTTGTGGTCGTTGGCGTGATCATTTACTTGTGTTACAAAATCCGCGAGACATTCTGTGTTGATGTGAGTAACAAGGGTGGTGAAATGGTTGTGGGTGGATATCCTTATTGAATGTATTGGTGGCCGCCCTATCTTGAATAATCAGCCAGTGCGAATATAGGAGGGTTCAGAGGAAGCAATAATTAAACGATACATGCGTAAGGGTATACAAATGTTTTTAGTTCTTTGGACTGCTGCATTCGTGGTGTTGTGGGTAGCAGTTATCAGATGGTGGACAATAGGTCACAGGTGGATATAAAAAATAAAAAAACTATTTTGAAGTGATTTAGCATCAGAGAATACATATTTGTTTCAGTGTTCCGGAACTATTTAGTAGTATGTATGAGGTTTTTATAATCATCTGTGTAATTATGTGCCATAAAATCCGCGAAGCATACGATCAGAACCACCCCATTAAGACTCGTTCTGAAAAGGTATATGTCGCTGTAACGCCATGAATAAAGTACCTCGTCAACCTTTTCTTATGCTTTCATAACCTCGTTGTAAGAGGGTGTGTCTAAAGGAAAGAAAATCTATGTGTTCCAGGGATTGTGTGGGCAAGGGTTTTCTGGGTTTTGCCTATGTGAATATAACCAGCCTCAAAAGGTCATTTAAGATATAAAAAATGTAGTTTCCATGGGTTTCCGCCCAATCTGAGTTTGCGGGGGCTGCTCATGCTACGCCCGGTAGTTCCGTCCTGATGGACTGCGTTGCTGTGCAGGACGATCCCTTGAAAGTGATCTATCAGCCTGCCCCAGTGGCCCTCCATCTGGTTGTACAGTGCCACCTCGGTTGCGACCGCGTTGGTGGCTGTTCGGGCACCCGGGGCGAGCTTAGCTGTGTGTTCTAGCCCAACCTGCTGTTCAGCTTGCCCTCTCGAGGAAGAGAGAGCCCGTACGGAGTTTATGGTAATTATTAATACTGCTGGTTAATTCGCTCATGCAAAAGGCTCGGAATAAACTTGGAAAGCACTAAATCAGAACATACCTGAAAGTGATCCTATACACACACACTTTATACTCAGGATCGAGTCCCCAGTTTTATTAAAGGTTTGAGTCCCCAAGGGACTCAAAGGGAATCGCGGTAGACATGCGAATTCATCTGTTGTATGAAAAAACCGATGGCTCGATTCTCGAAAAACATTTCACGTGCCTGGACGTTGATGTAGGATCTGAGAGTCCTGAGGGAACTTTTATAGAGAAGTGGGTGCTCGAGACACAAAGTTTGAATCCGTGTTGCACGTTTAACATGAACAAAGAACAGTGGGAGGAAATACGTGATGCAAACGTGCACAGGATTGGGGCAGTATCTTTTCTTTTTGTTTCTATGTAATCACGGGTTGCTTTAACTGGCTTGTTTCTGTTTTGCAGAATTACTGGCTTGAAAAGATGACGCGCCTTACCTCTATATTTGCATGTAAAAATTAATGGGGGGGATATAGAAACCCAAGGGATTAGGACGCACTTCTGGTTAGAACATGCCTTTAGATTCAGAAGGGGTAAAACAGTATCAGGATACACGGCTGATCAGTTTCTATATATGTTTCTAAGCATCAAAAAAGTATGATAAGAAATGGCTAACATTATATTACAACCACAATGGCTCTAACATAAAGTAAATAGGCTAAACAAACAAATAAGGATAGTTTGAATTTTCTTTGTAAAAACATTAACATGCACACATTGTAATTCTGTTGAATGTTCTATTTTTCTATGGAATGCAAAATAGACATAGCCTGTTAAACTCAATGCACATTGTTTTCCGTGTTTACATTGTAGCGTGTTGATTGATTGGCTACGGATTTGTTGTCGTCATGAAAGCGACAATATCACGTTAGAGCGAGATGGCAAGCTCGGGGGGGTACTTCCGTCATCAATTCTGGAAAAATATGCAGACCTCGGACCTCAGAAATCAATGGGAATTGAGCTTCAAGTTGCCTTTACGAGTAAATGTACAAGAGACTTATTTGATTGAGCAACATATTTGGAACGCATTTGGTCTAAGCAACGTTTTTACGTATTTAACTCGCTGTTATTCTGCAAATTCTTTTTTTTTTTTTTTAAACGATCTGGGTGCGCATTAATTACGTTTTTGTGATTTGAAGGGGTTTCCATTTTTACTACAAACACAAAGCTATTTATAGTTTATGCATGAAAATGAGAAAGTATATAGATTTTTTGCAATGTAAGTTAATATTCTTGATATTTAAGCAGTTGATTCCTATTCTACAGACGATTGTAGGTGAATCAGATGTTCTGAATTCATACTTGTATCAGGTCATAGCTAATGTTGCTATCAGCGAATTTAGCAGCTTAGCAAACAGTTGTGTATTGTGTGTATTAACGTTAATAAACATTTAACGCAAAACTATGTTGTCCATATGACTTTGAATGTATGGTTTGAATGTTTGAAAGCAAAGATTGCAGTGAACAAGGTTGGAAAACGAAGTTGTTGCATTTGGATGCAGTAACCGACAGAAAACCTTTGTGTTCGCATTTCCAATTACCAATGCACAAAGTAGCCTATGTATGAAATTGCCTATAGCATAGTAATCACAATTTCAATCGCTATTCACTAAATTAACTTTCTAGCTTGTCAGTGTTTCAGGAGACAGCCATGAAGACTAAAATGCTAGCAAGGAACTGCGAGTGGGGTGGCTACTGGCTAGTGGCATTATACCTGCTAGCTAGGTAGCTTAATCAGAGGTGTTCTTAACTAGCAAACTTTACCTAGCATGCTAAGTGGCTAATGTAGCTAATGCCAGCCGAATATCGAATTAAAAAGTTTAGCAAACGTTTGTGTGCTGGATCAAAATAACGGCACTTTCATGTACGAGTCTATGCTTCTATGAACCAGAGTCCGTGACGACGTTGGTTGTCTATGTTTCGTTTTCAATTCCGTCATCACAGAACGTTTGTGATGACATCACCTTCCATTCACCATTGCAGAAGCTCACTCATCTCTCTTTACACTCTTTGATTGAACTACACATTACTTAGTTTTCACTAGCTAAGACATTACTTAGGTATTGGTGGTGCAACTGAATTTAGTAAAGCGATAGTTTGAAACTAACAAGTGGCAACGAAGGACCTAGTAAAGACTTTACGCACAAACTTAGTCACAAACTTGCGTATGACCAGTGCAACCCAGCCCAGAGGAGGGGAGGGAACGCAGGCAAATACCCCCACAACTGGAGCCAGAGTCAAGCAGAGTTTCCCTGACAGAAACATTTCAGAGGCAGGCATTATCCAGATATACAGTGATAATATTAGGTTATTTTA
Organism: Synaphobranchus kaupii; assembly: GCA_029718625.1. Classification (NCBI taxonomy): domain Eukaryota; kingdom Metazoa; phylum Chordata; class Actinopteri; order Anguilliformes; family Synaphobranchidae; genus Synaphobranchus; species Synaphobranchus kaupii. The sequence continues at coordinate 44,759,908 of CM056383.1, read as the reverse complement.
ACCTTTCGAACAGAAAGCAGGAAAACACTGGTTCTTTCTTGAGGAGAAGAACATTACAGTATAGGCAGATGAATAGGTGTTGGCTATATCAGGCTTAGAATGGACAAATTTTCAAACAATATCTGAATTCATTATATCCATTTTGTGGAAAAACTGATATGCATTACTCAGTGTTTACATCTCATAAAATGATCCCATGTTGCCAATAGGCTACTTTCAGGAAAGATCTATAGTGAATTTAACTCTTATCACAATTAGGTAGCCTAATATAATTGAACGTTTCTTAAAAAGATGATGTCTCAAAAAGGGGAATGCTTGTGCTGATCAGGCAGCAAAAACTGCAACACTCTCCTCCGATGCCCCAGTGTTGCAAATGAATGTAAATAATATAAATTTGTTTGATAACGATGAGTTGAAGTTGTTGCAGAAATCTACAGGACAACAGGAACAAACCCAGTGGAGGAAGCATCGATACGTACCCCGCCCGGAGGGGCTATGGGTCTCACCTGAAGGAAAACCTGTGTTGCTTGCATGTACAGATCATTTTGTTACAAAAATGACTCACACATTTTTGACGTATGGTCAATACCATATCTTAGATATGGTGAAAGTTTACTGGTATACACCAGGGTTTTCAGCCATTGCGCAGCGATTCTGTGACAAATGTGTGATCTGTTTACAGGATAACTCTGCTCGTAGACAATCAATGGGAGCAGTGGGACAGCCTGTCCCAGAGGAACCATTCTCTTATCTAATGATGGATTTTGTAGAATTAGGTCCATGCAGAGGTTATAAATATTGTCTGGTGATTGTGGACATGTTTTCCAAATGGGTGGAATGTTTCCCTTGCAGAAAGGAGACCGCACCTTGGGGGCCAAGGGCAACAATTTAGCAGACGAGGCAGCACACCGTGCTGCCATAGGGCTAGCCCTGATGGTAGCGCTAGTAGCAGAAGAGCCCGGTCCTACAGGGAACTTGGCCTCTCTCATTGAGGCAAAAAGCAAAGCTAGTGTGTACGAACTCAGTGTTTGGCTAAAATGGGGGGTGGTGGAAACAGAGGACGGCCCTAACAAGGGATTGTGGCAAGGGCCAAAAGGCCATTTGTAGCGCCTATGTCAGTAGTCCACACCCTGATTAAAGATGCGCAGGGTCAGGACCATTGCGCAAGTGGGGAAGTGCTTAAAATATGTGCAGACAGCAGAATCAAATGGGTAGAGGCACTACCACTGGCACTAATGAGCATGAGAATGCAAACTAACAGTAGACTAATGCCAGTACCGTACAATGGACCTCCGCTTGAGCAGCTTGAGAGAGAGCTGTTAAATTATGTGTGGCATCCTTAATACACAAGACTATTCTCCAACAGGTAAAAGGAGCCACTGAAGGAAGAACAAGCGGCATCTCAGACGACTTATGTGGTATATGCCCGGGAGACTGGGTATATATTAAAGTGTTCAAAAGAAGGTGGAGTGAAAACCAGGCGTGAGGGACCATACAAGGTGGTTCTAACAACTCCTACTGCACTTAAGGTTGAAGGTAAAACTGTGTGGTTTCACCTTAATCACTAGTAGAGCAAGAGAACCAGAATGCACACAGGAAGAGATTAGGGGCGATTTAAGGAGAATAGCAGAAAAGCAGGATGAGAAAAGTGCACCTTCAGAAAATAGGGAAGATGAGGAAACGAGAAGTGTAGAGGCACAAGGATTAAAGTTAGAATGCAGGCTAGATGTGAGAGAGAGTGAGTGAGAGCTGTTCATTTAGAGGGAAAGGGTTAAGTTAGAGTAACATTTTCCTCCAGGAAAATGAGCTTGAGAAGCACCTGGGTTGAACATACACAAACTGCACATCTATACATGAAGACAGATTTTCACTCTCAGGAGCAAATCGCTCCCTTACCTATGGCAGATAGTTAAAACACTCACATAGTTATAATACACACATAGTTATTGTGCATCCTTCTGCCAAAGAATATCATGGCCAGCTATGGCTGAGTGAAGTGCTAGCAACCTCTCCTCTGTGCACTGGTCCAACGCGGTTGACGCAGGACCCGGCAAGAAGAAAAGACATTACTCCGCTAAAAACACCTTGGGCCCTATCTTATACCCGGCGCAAAGCGGCGCTAACCCAAACGCAAGTGTCTTTGCTATTTTACACCCGGCGCTAGGTCCATAATAACGCCTAACGCTTACGTCCTTTAACTAGCATGTATTCTTGCGCCATCACAAGTGAACTGGGCGTGTTGGTCTTAAGATGAGGAGTGGCCAGGATTCTTTTTGGCGTATTGCTATCTTGAGCCAGCAGAAAGCGCTTGCGCTAGAACCACCACAAACCTGGTCTAAAGTCATGTCAAAGTTGTTTACATGTAATTTTAACGGCACATATAAGTGCGTCTACATAGGCGTGTGCACAACGCGCATACCCTCCTGTCTGTTACACACAGGGGCGTGCACAAGCATGACTAAAATATCTAGATCACAATGTGAAATATTATTATTGTGTAGGCTATATCAAAAATGCATAATAATAAAAGGTTCCATAGGTCCACATACCTTTCCCTCAGCGAAGGGAAAAAATGCCACATTACATGCCACTCCATCAACATCAAGGCAATGTGCGATGGTACGGGACAATGGCTATCCATTAAAAAGGAGCTGATAACACCAATAGCTATCAAGCCTAATGCGCGAATTGTCTTTGCACCTAATGCGTGAATTGTCATTCAATGGAAAACTCGTGTACTGCAATAAACGGACATTTGCGTTCTGAAAATGCGCTTCAGATGTCATTACAATACAGCTCTGTTTATCTAGGAATACAGCCTGTAAGTAGGCTAAATAGAATGGTTTGTGACTGAAAAAAGTTAAAAACCTTGTCCAGTGAATATTGCTTTTATTGTTTTTCAAATAGCCTAGGCTACAGCGGACTCGCTGTGCATAATGTTTTTTTCGATAGACTATGGTTAAAAAACGGAGATAAATGTCATCATGTTAACTGAATTGTAGCCTAACCTTAGCTATTCTTCGTCCTTCATATTTTTTTAATTACAGTGACAAGGTTTCCATACCCTCAGCTTATTAAAACCCCGCTGATTTCACCTGTTATTCTATAACTGAACAAAAGATTTTAAAGAGAACTAAGTGTCTAATTAGAAACTAATTGTTACACAATTAATTTACAATTCATTTTTATTCCATTATCTGCATGTTCGCTTTACAAGAGCAGGTCTGTTTCCCCTGCTGTACATCGCACGTTTCACGGTCTTCCTGGGAAAGTGAATCGTTTTAAAGTATTACGCTACCAGTAAAACAGGTTGGTCACATTTCCATAAGCAGGACATTATAAAACAAGGGAAAATATGCTGAACCTATGGGTTGCCAACCTGACAGATTTGTTGTATTTAGTGTCATCATTAAGGCAAAATAACGTTAGTTATGTTATTAATCTAAATTAGAATGCAGGTAGCCTAATGAACTTCGGATGAAGCTTGAACATGAGTTCATTGCATAATCAAACGAAATTCGTTAAACAAGCAGGCTAATTTGGCGTTTTCTAAGGTGAGAAGGAAGCAATTGGTCGCTTATTCTCAGCTGTTGCAGGTGCTTTTAACTAAATTTAACAGCATATATTTTGTAAACAGCACTGTCAGGAATTACCGGGAACTCATAATACTACTACTGCTACTGATCCATATAGCCTATTACTTGATCGCACTAAACACGCACGAGCATGTCTGTTTCGCCATCATAAGCAATCCACCAAGGTGGAAAAGCAGGCTTTTAAAGGGAATGGGATATGACATTTTGATTGGTTTATTGCATGTCACGCCCAAGACACACCTATAATTAATGAAGAGACTAGGTTCAGCCCAGTTGCACCTTACGCCGTGCTTAGCGCCCAAAAAACACGCCATTAAAATAGCAAAAGTGGACTTGGACATGCCCTAAATGGACTTAGCACCATGCGCTTAGACTAAGCGCCAAGATCGCCAAGATAGGGCCCCTGATGTCCCTGTATAATTTAAGACTTGATTGTGCACCTAAAACCCATGGCTGGTCTAATTTTTATTGTACTCACGCTTAAGCAGACAATGTTTACATGGTTAAATATTTGTTTGTTAAGAAGAAAATCAGACCACACAGCCTCGTTGTGGATCAATGGCCACGCTTTGCCCTGTTGCTATAGTTCAGGAAAATGTAGGTGATGAAATCACATTCTTGTCTGTCATGATCACAGGCGGCATTCACGTGGGAGGGGGCCACGTGACGCATGTAATGGGGGCATGCCTAAATCAGTGCTTTGTCTTACTGCTCACATTCGCTTACAAGTACTGGGCGACGGCTACTGGGCAAATCGATTTGTTAGTGGCAAACACTAAGCAGCAGAAAGGCCATTTAGGGAGTCTGTTGGATTATTTACTTCTCAACGAGTCAATGTGGTCTGGATTAAAGGTGGAGAACATATGTACTCAAATAATTAGTGGGAATAAGTTTTGACGTGTTTTACCTGAATGAACCATAATCATTTTATTATACTTGTACAAATATTTTTATTAGTTGGTGTTACGTTATACTGCTTTGGACCTCTGAGTTCTGTATAATCCACATTGTAACCTTCTGTTAAATACTGTGAGGAGACAGGAGCATGTATGGGTTATGGGTTCAACCCACTCCCCGCAAAACATGCTCTGCTCTACGGTTAGGTCTCCGGCCAGGCGATAGTCATCGACTTGATGATCACTGAGGTCATGAGATAGCGTTTTGCTATCTGGCCGGACGGAGTCTGACAACAGATGGTAGGGACAGCTTGCCAAAATGTGTTGTTCTGATAAGGACCCAAGCGCAGACCACAGGTAGCAGGCAAAAGACGTTGTTTATTTCAGTCCGAGTTCAGAAGCCAGGTAATCAGAGATTGAGACGATACAAAATCGAAATCCAAAAGAATAGTAAAAGACATATCAAAAGTCAAAAACCATAAAAACACGGCAAACAAAACAGAAAGGAAAAGGCAGGCTCGAATTCGTACAAAAGGGTGTCTCAGGAATCTCACTAATAGGCTTACTAATAATCGGCACAATGAATATTTGTTCAACATTCTGACAAGGAAAGACTGCACACTGAGGGCTTATAAACACTGGGGAAGGATAAGACAAAGGAGGTACAGGTGTGAGAGAGGGCGGGGTTACCAACAAGACAAAGGTGATAACAATGGGAATCGATAATACAATAATGGGGAAGTAACAAAGACGTGGACCGGATTCACAAAAACACATTGAAGACAACATAGCCTGGATCAGAGGCAGACTCGTGCTCAGATTGGTAGGCGGAGTTACAGGCTAGAGACAGGTGCAGTCAATATGCGAAGGCAGCAGGAGTCAGGTAAAGCACACGAGAATGGAATGTTAAAGCGTACAAGATATGTTAGTATCAATTAGTAAATAACTGAAATACGGGGGTTAGTCTTGTTTAGTAACACATATACATTAGTAGATTTAGTAAATGTAATCTAAACTAGATAACCACAAGTGCAATAAGTAATTGTTAATATTATCTACAGTTTAATACAAAAAGACTGAAGAAAGAATACGAGACATGAAGGAAGGCAGAAATCCTGAATACTTCCGAAATCACCCGAATAGTGACAATGAGCCAAACCTGCATTGTGTTAATAGGTTTAAGGGAAAGTGATGGAAGAACTTAACCACACGGGTTCAGGAAAAAAAAACGAAATTATCTGCTTTTTTGGAAAGAAAATGCAGTGTTTTTCACCCTTTTTGAGTTCATAAAAAGGCAGATTTTTTATGCCATTTTAACAAGCTCAAAATAGCGAAAAATACTGTTCTGTGAGCTCAGCATTCCACGTGCGCTATTTATGGAACTAAATAAACTCCATAACGGAAACTGTTGTTGGTTGGTCACTCGCGCTGTCAGACTGTCATTTGACATACTGTGTATCCAATCAGAAGGAGTACCTACCCTTTCCGTAAAGTGATTTGTAAATGTGTTTCGGGTTTTGTCGTTGTGTTTTCTGACTTGTTGGTGTGTTTTCCGAAATGTCGTTGTGTTTTCCGAAATTTTGTTGTGTTTTATAACTTGTTGGTGTGTTTTTCGAAATTTTGTCGTGTTTTATAACTTGTTGGTGTGTTTTCCGAAATATCGTGTTTTCCATGAGTCCATTTTTGTTATTTGACATTTAAAGTTTGAATGACCACAATCTCTTCACATGCTAAGATGAAAAAACCTAGGGCCAAGTTGCATTAAATACTTTAGGAAAGTTTGTATAGTATTGCTTTGGAATAGTGCTAGTTTAATTAGTGTAAGCTGCGATAGGCAATATTGTTAGTTGTTACTTGGCCACATTTTGATATCAATACTTTTAAAGGCAGGCCTAGGTTTTGCAATTTGGTATTAAGGATTTACAGACAGTGCTTTGCAGGCTATGCGTGAGTATGCGTGAGCATTTTTTTTACGTTGAAAACTTATTTTTTGGTGAGATGCTTTATACTATATCATTATTTTTAATAAAGTAGCCTATATTTTTAATTTTCTTTAAATAAACTAGCTAGCTACTTGCTAAGCTAGACTGAAAAACGAACTCAAAAAAACAAGGGACTATCAAGCTAACTATAAAAAAATTGCCTATACCAAAAATAAGTAGGCTACTATAACTAGAATATTCAAAAAAGCTCAACTGTAAGCTAGCTATATCGCTCGCTTACTCTCTATCTCCTGATTCTCCTCTCCACGCAGATCTACCACTGCGCTGAGATCAGCTTTTATTAGCTGCGGCGTAGCCCGCCCTCACTCCAAAACTTCAGGGCGTAGCCAGCAAACTATTGGTGGGTCGTAACTTACAGGTTTCTATTTCGTCACCGGGAGGAATACGTCAGCTGGAAGAAATGTCTGGCCAATCACAGATTGAACGTGCAGTACCTAACGTTTTACCACTAGAGACACTTTTGAGCCAGTTTACGCCAGTTTGAGCCATTTTGCGGTGACTCCAGTAATTTGTCAAGATTTGGACCAGGATCAATCAGTAATACTTATCAGTTCTCATCTAAAATAAGTTGTTTTAGTGCTTTGTTACCCTTTAATAAGTAGCCTACAGCTGGCCACATAACATAACGTCATTGTTATAGTATGCTATCATAATACATAAAGTTACGTAGCGTAGCCTATATCTGTAATTTCACCCATCGAAACTGAACCGTCCCCGCCAGTTTTCGGTAGCTTCCGCATTCCCATAAAACACAGTCATTAAGAGTGCAGAACATTATGCCACTGAGATAGCCGACAGGAAATGGCAATAGCCTAAATAATTTGTCATATGCCGACAAAGCTGCAAATATTGCATCGCAACATTGTTTTGTGGACATAGTTCGAAACATAATAAATTCACTGCCTTAAAGCCACTCATCGTTATCATGTTTGTCATCACATATTCATTTTGGAGCGATCTATGAAGTGTCTAAGTGTTCTACTAAGTTACGAGAAAAAATACTGTTTTGTGAGATGAGTGACGGTACAGGATGTTGCAGTTGGCATTTACTACACTACAGGCCCAGCGTCTCGGAGCAAGCAGCCAAACTGTGTGGGTTAAATCTAGCCTATTATGTGAAATCGATTGCTCTCCGCCGAGAACAGATCAAAGACGGCCCATGAGAAATTCCACAGCAGTTTCCTTATAAAAGGCACTTTGTCTGCTCATCAGTCATTTGAAAGACATGCGATGTTCTTTAAAAAGGCATCCGAATTTATTACAGTTTGCTGTACTGAGATATAAGGCGTTTTGATTCGCTTCGTAGTACATCGTAGTAACGTGAGTTTCCTGATAGCTAGCAGCGGACTGACGTTCAAATTTGAAAAAGAGCTTACAGAAGCTTAACGTTAGTTGTGCAACAGAGACTCATATTTCCCAGAGGTCTGTACAGCCTATAACCAAATTAATGTAATTGTCTTTTGCAAGGTAACATTAGCTACGTTACCTTGGGGCTTGTGCAACTTAGATTAGCTTACGTGGGTGAATTTCATAATCGGTGACGACGAAGACAATAACGATAACGTTAACGTTTAACATGGTCATAAAAGTGGATTCGCCCCTCAATATGATCCCCTAAGTGAGCACTGTTCTTTTGAATGATGTTTTGCTTGATCAGATTCAGATTCTCTAGCAGAGCAGCAGTAAGCTACATATTTTCCAAGTGAGCAAGCTACCTCTCAAAGCTCCGTCTCCGCAGACGGAACCCGACAGAGCACTGTCTGGGGTTAAGTTACAAATTCAGTCCGAGGCTTTATGGCCAACCTTGTATTAATGTAGCTATCTGAGTCATGAAACCATATTATGTGGGATATTTATGTGAAATGATAGAGACCGCATCTCAGAAATATTAAAAAATATCTCTAGCAGAGCAGCAGTAAGCTACGTAGCCACAACATTTTCCAAGTGGGCAAACTACCTCCAGCACCCTAGTGAATGTCTCCCACAGACGGAACCCGACAGAGCGCTGTCTGGGGTTAAGTTACAAATTCAGTCCGAGGCTTTATGGCCTACCTTATATTAACCCTATTTACTTCTGCCCTTCAGAGGCAATTTCCACCTGGTTTCTACTAGTTTTATTTAAATGTCAATATCTAAAAAAATATTCCCAGCACATCCATGGTTTTAAGTTCGAACTGAAGAAGAAGCTGTATCGTTCAGACATTTGCTACAGAATACATTTATTTCAGAATAGTCACATACAGTATATATATAATAACCATAATATACGTTGCCTAATGTATTTAAATACGTTTAAAAAAGTACGTACGAAAGCGCATGTGTATTCACACAAGTACAGCAACGTATTTCAGCCCTAAGTGCGAGGTCGCTGCGGAAATGTCGACTGTACGGGACTTTGGCGAAATATAACAAGATAAACTCTTCAGGGTTCATCAGAAAACAGCTGTAGCTGAATATACTGGTAAGTACTTGGTTTCTTAAACATATTTATACGAGAGATTTTGGAGAAAAAAATGAGGTAAAGTGCATCAGGTACTGTATATAGTACAGTAAACAAGGGAAAACGGCGAATGCTCATTTGTACAACGTTTAAAAAAAATATTGTTTCTATACGTGAACATGATTTTCTTAGCGTGTATAAACGGTGCATTTTACAATCTGTGGCTGTAGCCAGAGGTGGGTTGTAAGTGCTTTGGGCTATTAATAGCACCCTCTAAAATTTATTGCACTGCAGTGTAACTGGAGAAGCTGAGGTTTTCGCAAGAGGCTACCCTTTTAAAAAATACTGCGTCAAAATTTACGGTGTTTTCTTAAAGCTGTAGTTTATAATTTCAGACGAACATGAATACTGTAATTGAGACGGATACGTCTCAACCACTAGGGGTGAAGTTTATAGAGTTAATGTAGCTATAAGTCATGAAATGATATTCTCTGGGATTTTTATGTGAAATAATAGAGAACACATCTCAGAAAAATAAATAAAAAATAGCTTCCCACAAAGATTATTAAGGTGTAAAAGCAATAGTTTAAATATTTTTAATTAAAACAACCTAGCTGCTGCAGGAAACAAAGATGGTGACGACGACAGTTTTTGAAAAATATTGGCTGTGTATCATGCAGTTGTCTATCTAAGACTACTTTGATAACACTTTGTTATTGGTTGGTGAGATGTCGTTATTGTGTGATCAGATGTTGTTATCCAATGGGGATTATTATTTGTGGGCAATCAGCATTTGCGATGATGAATTCTGCCGAAAAAATGAGAAGAATCGGAAGAAGAAGAATCAGAAGAGTAAGGAGAAAACCGCAAAAACGTTTGGGGCTTTATTGTGTGGATGTGTGAAGTTGTATCTGAATTATGTGCGGTTACATGACAGTCCCACCAGGATCTCGCAGAGTTTTTTTGTGATTGTTGCGGCCTAAAATGCTTGATTTCGCGGCAGCTTTTCATAAAAGTTGCGATGCAAAGTGCAATGTTTTGTGTGTGTTTGTTGCGATGAAGTTGCGGTAATTAGTGAAAGCTGCAAATAAAAATGGCAATTTCAAAAATATATATGTAATTCAATAAAAAATCATATGTAATATAAATTCAGTGAGAATGAAACAGTAGCCTACTGTATAACACAACTGGAAATATTATGGAGCTTGTGTTCTGAGTAACCTTAAAAAAGGCTCAATATAACAAAAACAGATTGTACAGGTTTGAGAACGACAAAATACTAAAATTTAAAAATGAAACGTATTAGCAAACTTGAAACAAGTGTTCAGCTGCTAACTCCAAACGCAAACATGGTAACGTAAATCTTACAAAAAACTATAAAAGTAAATAAACCACTGCAGTGTGCAGCCAAAATGACAAAATGAGGGCAGGGGGCACATGCTTCAGCATATGTTGGTGTTTATCTGTGCACGGTGCCTGATCCTGTGTGGGAGCACCTACTCATAAGACTATGAATTTGGCTCTTTCAGAGGTTTGAAGCAATCTGTGCCCAGTGATGAGTCGGCCTACATGTTGTTTGGAATACAGTAGACCAACATAGCTACAGACCTGTATAGCAGTCAGATGTAAAAAAAAACGGGAAATACCTGATTGTACCGAGAGACATGTTTTTTTTGGTGGTGCTCATTTGAATTTCCTGACTTTTACAGCTTTTAACCAAAACAAACAGAACATAGAACGTAATTTGGGAAGACCTTTTGCTTGTTTGTTGCCACAGTGATAGTGCTATGCTTGCCTCTGCCTCGCCAAGCTATACAAATCCTTTGGTCTTGCTTAGATGAGCAAAAGAACTCTGGAAGTATTTTGACACCATCAGCAAAATCACACGTGTTCTACCAAGGAAAATTCCTACCTGTCTGTACTTCACCCTGATATACGTACCCCACCCTGATATACGTACCCCTTCCTCTCAAATTGCAACATTGTATGGGCCAGTACCTAAAAGACCAACCTCAAACATCTTTTCGTCTTACAAAAAGTATTTGCCAGGATATCTCTAAACCATTCACCAGCTGCTCTGCACCTGTATTCCTGAACCTTTACGCCCTCAGCATCTATGCCATCAATGTATTCCAGATCTGTCTATTTGTTTTTCAATACAGGATGAATCACCTCCCTGCAAGTTTCTAATGTTTTTGCCAATAGCCAAGTACATAAGTCAGTTATCCCACCAGAATTTCATACTGGTTATTTTAGGACAACTCAAGGTCAGCTCACAGTTTGGTACCAATGACTCTGTAATTACCTTACTACCTCAAAGTTTCTACCTGTATCATTGTTTAAAAACAAATCTTAAAAAACACCTTGTCAATATAAACTTAATTTTGTTTTTGTTTTATTCTTTCCTGTCTTTTGTTGTTTCTTTGTTTCCGTTATGTTGTTGCTGTTGTAGTTATTAACATTATTTAAACATTTTAGTCTAGTATAGTCTGTTAACAAAAGTTTTTGCATTTTCTGTCTCGGGTGAGGTCCCCGTACAAGCCCTTCTTGGGTTTCTTACCTCTCCTGCACATTTCTCTCTTTGTTTAACGTGTTTGTGATTGTGTAAATAAATAAACTAAATTAAACACCAGTAAATCTGAACATCCTACATGCAGAAATAATGATAACTGCACTGCAAAAAGGACATTTTTGATTGTGTATTATTACAGACACAAAATACAGCCAGCGTATTGTAAGCAAAATTGAAACTTTCATTATCAGCTATACTTGCATGTCAGTCCCTCTCAATGCAAGTGAAACGTAAAACAAGATGAAGGGCAAGAATATAAAAGTTATCTGAGGGAATAGCCATAATGAACAGCTTTAATGGTTTTAACAGGCAGCGAGTGCTGCTTCTGGGAGGGTGAGGTATTAGTCAATGATAATCTGCAGTACAGCAGGCTCTACTGGTTATAAGTGGTGTTTTTTTCACATTGGGGTCCACAGCCTGAGAATTCCAATGGAACTACTTATGACTCTCGTACACTTATCTTCACTCGATGGCTAAGACACAACCCAAAGCAGTTACTGAATGTGAAATATGCTCTGTTTATTAGATGACCCTGACACTCATAATGCACATGCACAGAGAACGTTGGATGGAGCATGCAGTCACTGGCCTGCCAATGGGAGAAACGCAGCTGCTGCACATGCTCATTGAGGGAGAATGGCCTCACGCTTTTTTTTTTGCTCCAGGAAAGACGCAGATCCCTCCTCAAAATGTAGAGATTACCCTGTCACAGAGCTATGGAACGGGGAAAAGAGCAGTGTTAAGGGTGGATTTACGCTGAAAACTCCCAAATGATTAGAGCTCAGAGTGGCAGGTGGTGTCTTCTGACTGCCATTTACTTGATCCCCATTTTATATCTGGGGCTGCGTGGAGGAATCATGAGAGACAACTTTTTTTTTTACTGTAGCATTCATAAAACCAAAGACTCGCAGAAAGAACTGACCGGGAATGTTCCAAGTGCGAGGGATAGGCCAGCCAACTTTGAGCAATCGTGAAAGATAAAGATTCACCCTAAAAGAACTGCAATTTGTTCTGCGTATCATTCGCTTGTGACAAAGCAAAGGGCTGGTGTGGGAGGCATCAGCTTTTTGTGCAATTCACAGCTGCTAAAATGGAATGGGTGACCCACTGCAAGTTTACCAGGCAGCTTAAAGTACACTTTTTATGTTCCTGCCATTGATTTTTGGATAATTCCACGTAATTAGTTCTATCGAAGGAGCCCTGACGGCAAGCCTTTCTCCGGCACAGTGTGACATACCCTTGAGGAGAGGAGTGCTTGGCCTTTTCCACAACTAATTAAACTCTATCAAACCCCTGGGCTGCTGATGGCAGAGGACCGTGTTCCATGGAAAAGCCGCATCTGTGCCAAGCCCTCCCCATCATGAGAGATATAGATGCCACTCTGGACAAACACAGACTTGCTCCTTAATCCGGCTAAACCATTTCTGCTTGAATAATTAATGTTAAGCACTGATATCAGCCAATTGTGCACAGTTCCCACAGGACAGTGGACAGTGCAGTCAAGCTTTTTTTAACATTGCTGGGAAAATTCTATTGAATTAAATTTAGTTTTGAATTGTTTTGCATTGGTTTTATAAATATCCTGGGTTAGATCATTTGATATGAAATTACAGTGGTACAAGCACCCCAAAACAGGGAACTTTTTTGTTTTGCAAAAGTGATTTTTCTTTATTTTTTATACTCGGTTGTACAGAGGCACTGTGATATCCTCTTGCATTGATAGCCTGTCAACTTTCTTGTGCACTTGGAATTAAGCTTTTTGAGGACAGATTCATCCAAATGTTGTGGTTTAATGGCTCGCAACAGCATTTTATCTTGCTTAAAGGCTGTCAAGAGCAATTTTACAAACAGTGCAAACAACAGAAGCAACCTCGTAGGGCTTGACTTTTAATAGCTCACATGCTTTATTGATGTCCTTAGGTTCTACAATACCTGTCATTTCTTTCTAGGCTCTTTATGATATACCAAGTTTACAAGACCTAAAGGATGAGGGTGGTGTTAGCTATTAAGTAGTATCTGGCCTACTCACTTGTCTACCACACTGATCAGTTAGTCCTGGGGCCTCGTTTTAAAAAAAAGTACTTGGATGTCATCTTTAACCTCTTAATACCAAACGCCCCCTAGCGGTAACGCGGGCGTTACGGAAATTATTAAATTATACATTTCATTAATTTAATAATATATAATAAACTGCTCACCTCAATATTTTGATTAAATATCCTTAAGATATATCCATTCCTTCTGGGAAAGTGGTTTTTAAGCCCAAAACGTCGGGATAAAACTTTGTAAATAACGTTGGAAACTCGGACCTAATTCTCAAACATGTATTGCAGCTTGATGTCACTCCATAAACAATGTGCTGGTAAACTGTTCTGCTTAATTGTATTTCACAATACTTTGGTTTGAAAAATCATTATACCTTTAGGCTTCAAGAAAAAATACTTTAAAACTTTCATACGGCTGTACATTATTTTTTTCCAATTTTAAACCGACTTGTGCTTTTTTGCACTTGATTATGACTCGTTCGGCTGTGTTCACTTTGGCGTTGTGAAACTCAGCCAGTTTCTGGAGTACCAATCCCGTGGCTTAGTATATGTTAGCCAGAGTTGTTTTGAACTTGCTTGCAGATTTATGCAAAATCGTCGTCAATTGGGTGTATTTCTTTGACTGATAGCACAATAGGCCTATCTGAAGTGGGAAAAACTGTCTTCCACCCGCCTCCACTCTGAGTATTATTTGCTTTCCATTGGGTTTTAAAACTGTCTGTCAAATATTCCAGGCAATAGCCAAGACTCTTATCTTTCAAACAAGCCCTCATTTAACACAATGCCGTTGTAAAAAAAGGAAATTCTGCCCTGCGTATAAGGAAGTGGCGGCCACGCGTAATTATCGAACCAAGATGGCGCAGTGTTTTTACCTTGTAGCGTAGCTCGCTACATTCCGTTTAGCAAAGCACAATTAATTAGGTAAGGCCCGCAGTTACATTTTTTTACTTTAGAGTATTTTTGAGACAGTTTTTGTGTAGTTATGTCGAGATTTTTGAGGCGTTTATCCGTGCACCAAGTGCTAGACAAACTGGATAAGCCAGAAGATGTTTTTGCCGAGGGAGACTCATCCTGTCTCAGTGACGCTGAATCCACTGATGACCGTGATGATGTTGCTGACATGTAAGTTGTTTTATCATACTAACAGTGTTATGCTATAAACGCATTGAATTTCGCCATGGCAGGTAACGTCGTTAGGGCTGGTGGTATTACCGATTTTTCGATATACCAGTGTGAATTCACGCAATGCCATGCGGGTTCGTAATTACATTGTCAACTGTATTTTATTGTTTTTCATACAATTAATATTACAAATTGCACATTCCAACGGTATGATAAATAATTTATGAAGTAAACTTGAAGGGTGTATTGTCTGTGTTGACAAACTCGCACGTGTTACGTGGCGTTGCCAACAACACAGATGTTTGTGGAAACGGTAAGTTTGGTGTAAGCATCGAAGGAAATGTGCAATTTAGCTGCAATGCGTGAATCCCTGTGTTTCTTCTGTGAAGCTAACTAACCTTATATACTTATGCATAAAATCGGTCCCTCTCAGCTAAATTAATATAGATAGTATTACCTTTACAGTGGCAAGCTGGCAAGCAAAATTACAGGTAACAAGCAGCTAGCTATCTATTTGTGTCTGAGATGAGCTACTAAATTGATTTTTTTGAGTGTGAAATGGCTTCTGGAAGTGTTTAGTAAAGTCATTGTTCCACATGAGTAAATTGTTCTGTATGCAGTACAGAAGGCTGTGCAGGTAAACAAAATGGCAATTTATGCATGGTATGAGGGAGAGAACATGATAACATGAGGGAGTACTTGTTTATTATTATTATTGTTGATTGTTGTTGTATAAGGGGGACTAATGGGTATATCAACATGGTGGACAATTCCATGGACAGGGTTAGTGGGGTTTGTAATGATGCAGATTGCTCTCCTGAGGGAATGTGTAGTCTAAATGGCTTCTGTATGAATGGTTAAATAATCTCTCCTCACCCTCCACCCCCATGTTTTGATCCTTTGCCTTTTTTTGTTTTTAGTTCATGTTTTTTAGCTTTTTGGACCCTGCCATTTTGTACTTTCTTTGTATAAATACGGTAACTTCAGCAATTAGAGGGCAAGGATCTTTTTATTTGTTACAGCAGGGGTGTTTTTATTTTTTATCTAGGAAACTGGTGGACTTTTGATTTTTTATCCACTGCACTTTTAGTAGTACACCTTAGTGCACTTGTATATAGTTGATATATGTTTGTCATGTATAAAGTTTTGCCTCCTAAAACCCAACCCCAACGTCCCTGTCATAGGAGGTGGCAACAGAATAAAGGACAGGACTGGCAAGCAGTAATGTGTAGGGAAGTTTCATACTATTCCCATTATTCATTTGAAAACCTGTTTGCACATTCCTGGACTCATTTCTGGCTAATGGGGCTCTGGTGAAATACACAAGATTCACTGTGCTGCTACATGGGTTTTGACAGCTTTTTGTAACCTTGGGTAGTTAGTTGTGTAATATGAAGAGCACCAAGAACACGTCTAAAAATGAACTTTTATTGCCAATATTGACAAATTATCTCATTTTATTGTAAAAACCTAAAAAATAAATCATATTGAGACCTTTCTGGAACATTGCCATTTTTGGCACATTTGGCACCATTTGGCACCATTTGGATAATGAAAAAGGTTCACCTGAAAAAAACCCTGTAAAATTTGAATGGTTTGAGATATTGACACCAGATTGTTACCAGAGGTAGGCAGCATATTGATGAATCAGATAGAGGAGTCATTTCCTTGATTGCATTTGTAGCTCCCCAGGTAAAAATTCTTAAACTTGAATGTAGGTACCCGTTTTTCAGTTTTTTAAAATATTTTCTGTACATAAATTGTTGTTGTTAAGTATCAAAAACTGGATTTCTATGAGTTCTCACTGCTTAGTCGTAATACTGCAGGTGTCTGCTTTAATAAAAGCCATGAACCATATTTGTACCATTTATAGTTTTTGAGATAACCACCTTTGTTTGTCACTAGTGAAAACAGGCAAAAATTGGCCTATTTTGCCCTCGGTAGGAAGAGGTTAACTTTCACATAAGCACATTTCTTTAAATGGACGTAAACATTATTTATAAAATTGGCTGCGCTTGTTTAAAATAGCCTACGTCTGTCATACGTACTTACGTCTATAAATCTCAAATGAACTTCAAATCGAACGTACTTGAATGAGCTCTGTAATTGTGCCCTGGGGCTAACTGGTCACGTAGATTTAATAGAAAGTTACATTTTCAACACCAATAAGTGTTCACGTGCGACTCTCAAGCCTGCAATACTTTGCATAACCAGCAGGTAATCCATCCATCCTTCAAGTTATCCATCCATATCTACTGCATATCTGGCAGCATATCTGATGGTTTAAGGCTTGTTTGATACGTCAGTCCCTTGATGACTTAGAGCCATTTAGCCAACCATGTGTTCCATACTGTTCCAGTGTAATTTACAGCTAAATCTAGTCCCACCCCCAATTCCCATAGAGATCCATTCAAATGCTATAGTATCGCTTGTAGGAGTACCAGAAAATAAGATATCAAGAGTCTTTTGATATTGTTGGGTCACAGACATCAGGAAGTCATGGCATACAAAGTATATGCGACCAACTATGAAAAATTATTACTTTATTCTACATTATGTTATAGTTTTTGATGCCGACAGCTGACAGTCTGCACTTCAACCTGTCATTGTATCCTTTCAAACTCAAAATGCTAGAGTACAGAACCAAAATAACAAAAAATGTGTCACTGTCCAATGAATTATGGTGCTCACTATATTTGAGCATAGCCACTGAAACCACTTGTGCGTAAATGTGTTTGCAGGTTGATAAATCAGACTTGATCGTATATTAGGAAGCAAGTGCACATCATTATGAATTAGCATACTCACACGCCCATTTCCTACCATATTTGGCAAGGCCACCTCTTTTAACTCCTTTGCGCAGATGCGTAGTGATAATGCCGCCAGCGGCAACATTTTGCTCAACTGAGACATTTGTTGCTCCTGCAGCCAAACTATTAGTGGAAATCACAAACTCTGTGTTTTAACTTTATTGGTAGACGATTCGTGGCAACTCTGCTGAACACAGAGTTTCTAAGTGTCACTATTTTCCCGTAGCAAGTCCATTTAACAAGCAACCCCCCACCCAGTCTATACCTACCCATGCATGACATAGTGGACAATAACGTCTATGTGTGAGTTCATAAATATATTTATTCATCATATAAAATTTGAATTCCGTCATAGCAACAAGATAAACCCAACAATAGCCTGATCGTATGCCAAAAAAGCAGTGAAAAGCCCTGCTCACTCAAATGCAAAATAAACGTGAAATTATTGTCTCATTGTACCACATCTTCTACTATGAATATTTGCTACTAAATATGAAATAAATATACAATCCTACCATTGGTTTTACAGATAGAGATGTTCCTTTCAAAATTCACTGGTCATTTATAGTCTGGTACAATCCGTTTGAGAAATATACAACACTTTATACCACCATTACACTATCTGAAACGTTGACTCGTAATACCCCCCATGCCCTGCAAGTCTGTCTCATTCATTACATTTCATTCTGGTTTAAATGTCGGCTCTTTTATCCAATAGAGTACATTATAACCTTAGCAGCGGTATATGCAATGTCTTATTGGGTGCTTTGAAAAATTAATTACAGCCCAGCCTAACAGCGGTTTTCATTTTAACGGTCTAGTATTACACAAGCTCTATAGAGAACGCATTAGGGAGGGGAGTATTCCCTTCCCGATATGGAAAAATGCAATCCCGTACACTTTACAATCAGATTTGGACATACGCATGAATGATAAATGAGGCCCAAGATAAAGGTTATTTTCTTTAGAAGGGGGTAAAAAACAAGTGTACACTACAACTGTAATGAGTCTGGTTTGGAGGACCAGATGCGACAGTGAGGGAATCAGAAGGTTCCCAGGAAATGTAGGAACCACTACAAAATGCAGGAACCACTACGAAATGCAGGAACCACTAGGGAAAGGGATGTCTGCGAACGGAGCAGAAAAAATAAGCGGCAAAGTTAATCGGCGGATTACCGCGGGAGTGCATCAAAGTGACACTTTTATTTTTAAATGAAAAAAAATGTTATGTATGTGTATTTAATTTTGAAAATCAGTTCGGGTTAATTTAAGGCAGGTCTTTAGAATAATAGGGATACTTGAACTTTGTGTTTTGCATGACAGTGCCACGAATAGAGCCTTGCTTCAGAAAAGATTAGCCTAATCACTGTCAGTAAATCCAAGGTGTAACTTCATCGAAAAGACACAATACTAAGCTTTATCTCACTCATTCTTGAGAGTCGGGACAAAACATGTCCTACACAGAAAAGTCTTCTTTACGTTAAAAATCAAGAAATTAAAGAGAATAAATGTACTTATAAAGTTAAATCTAAAGGAACTTTGCACATCCATGACATTTATTTCATATATTTTTTATAATTTCAATTTAATTTGTTTACATGTAAGCTCTGTACATGGAAATCGACTTGTCTTCAGCAATAGATCACAACATCAAACTGCCCAAAAAAGTGTCCAAAAATTATTCAAATGTTTTAATATAAGTATCAACTGAGAGTGATTATTAATATATATATAAATACATAAAGTGAACTTTAAACAAAATTGTCCTTAAATAGCTGCCTATCAAAGTTGTGTCCTCAATTTCCATCAACACCGGCTCTATCAACTCTATTGGATAAAAGAGCCGACAATTCAACCGGACGGCGGCTGGAGGAGACGTGGATGTGCCCCCAACTACAGCCCGGCAGTGCACCCCACCTCCCCACCCGGCTGCCAGCCCCCAACCAAAGACACACCGAGCACGTCAGAGGAGGCCTGCCCCAGATGCTGGTGTTAACAGTGTGACAGTAGGAGTGGCTCAAGCTGTGGAGGAGACGATTCGGAAGGTTATGGAGCAGAATAGCGAGGGACTGACAGAACAGCAGCAGAGAGGCCTTTGGGATGTCCTGTATGAGCACAGGGCAGCTTTTGCCACATCCCCCACAGACCTTGGCCAGACACACCTACTGGAGCACCATATTGACACCGGGGCGGCCCGCCCTATCCGCCAGCGCCCCCGCCGGATCCCGGTAAAGAGACAGGCCACAGCAGTGTTTGGCAGAGATGCAAGCAGCAGGAGTCATAGAACCCTCAGATAGCCCCTGGCTGTCTCCGGCTGTGATGGTGCCAAAAAAGGACTTGTCGCTGAGATTCTGCGTGGACATGCGCCCCTTGAATGACGTCACAGTGAAGGACGCTTACCCCCTGCCTCGAGTGGACGAGGCCCTGGACAAGGTCAGGGGATCGTCATGGTTCTCCACCCTTGACTTGAGGAGCGGCTACTGGCAGGTGCCACGGTCAGCTGAGTCACGGCCCAAAATGGCGTTCTCCACCAGGACAGGGATATGGCAATTCACGGTAATGCCTTTCGGCCTATGTAACGCCCCAGCCACTTTTGAGAGGCTCATGGAGAAGGTGCTGGCGGACGTCCCCACAGAGAATGTGCAGGTCTACTTGGACGATGTGCTCATCCACGCTCCAGATTTCGACACCGCCCTGAGGTCCCTTCACCTAGCCATCTCTAAGATCAAGGAAGCAGGGTTGAAGCTACACCCTGAAAAATGCAAGCTGCTGCGCCAGGAGATCACGTTCCTGGGCCATCAGGTGAGCGGGGCCGGGGTGGCTGCTATGGAAGGGAAGGTTGCGGCGGTATGGGACTGGCCAGTGCCCCATAACCGCTCTGAGCTGCGATCCTTTTTGGGGTTAGCCTCCTATTACTGCCGCTTTGTTCAGGGGTTTGCCACAATTGCTGCCGCTTTGTTCAGGGGTTTGCCACAATTGCCGGACCACTCAACCACCTAACCAGCGGAAAAGTCCGCTTTGAGTGGGGCCCCCGCACAGCAGCAGGCATTCGAGACGCTCAAAGAGTCCCTCTGCCAGGCCCCCGTCCTGGTGGGACCAGATCTGGAGGGAGAGCTGGTCCTGGACACTGATGTCAGTAATGAGGGCCTAGGGGCGGTGCTGGCCCAGGTCACCCCCAGTGGGGAGCGGGTCATCGCTTATTACAGCAGGGCTCTCTCTAAACCCGAGCGCAATTACTGCATTACCCGCCGTGAGTTACTTGCAGTGGTGGAGGCCGTCAGCCATTTCAGGTAATACTTGTGTGGCCTGAAGTTCGAGATCCGGACGGATTACGCTTCCCTTAGGTGGCTGTTGTCGTTCCGCGAGTCCGAAGGGCAAGTGGCTCGATGGATCGAGCAACTCCAGGAGTACAATTTCACTATTGTCCACCGGAGGGGGGGAAACCATGCCAATGTGGATGGGCTGTCAAGGCGTGCCGAGGCACTCACTGTAGCCGTGCCGAGGTGCGGGAGGTCGAGGCGGCGAAGGCTTGGGGGGAGCAGTGCATGGCGCTCCGGCTGGAGGAGTCGGCCGACTGGGCTAAAGACCAGAGGGAAGACACGGAGCTGAGCAAGATCCTTTGCTGGCTGGAAGGTGGCAGGAAAACTGATTGGCCTGAGGTTGCAGCGGAGGGCCCAGTGGTGAAAGGCTTATGGGCCCAGTGGGAAGGGCTGATGGTGCAGGACGAAGTGCTGTGGAGGCGATGGAGAGAGCCGGCCACCGGGAGGAACAGGTGGCAGGTGGTGGTCCCCGAGAGCCGGCGGGTAGAAGTGTTGGAGGTGAATCATGGCCAGCCGGGAGTGGGACATTTTGGAGTTAACAAGACCCCGCACCAGGTGCGTCAATCATTCTACTGAGTCACCTGCTGGCGGGACATACAGGCGTTCTGCAGCCAATGCGACCCCTGCACAGCCAGAAAAGGCCCTACTAACCAGAGCAGGGCTCCCCTCCAGAAGTATCGTGTCTGCGCCCCCATGGAGCGAGTTGCTGTTGACGTGCTGGGGCCATTCCCCCGCACCCCCAGGGGCAACCGATTTGTGATAGTTGCCATGGACTATTTTTCCAAATGGCCAGAGGCCTACGCCGTGTGAGGCCCTCATTGAGGGGATGTTCAGTAGATTCGGGGTTCCCGGCAGAGCTACACTCTGACCAGGGACACAACTTCGAGTCGCACTGTTCGCAGAGATGTGTAGACAATTAGCTATTCAGAAGACGCACACCACACCACTAAGACCACAAAGCGACGGCTTAGTGGAGCACTTTAACAGGACGCTAGGGGCACAGCTGGTGGTGGTAGTTAGCACGGACCAGAAAGATTTGGACCTGAAGATTCCCCTCATCTTGCTAGCCTACAGGACCGCCACACAGGAGACCACAGGGTATACCCCCGCCCTGTTGATGTTCGGCCGGGAACTACGGACGCCGCCATCCCTAGCTTTTGGGCACCCTCCAGACACACCGTCAGCACCTGCATGTCCTGGGTACGCCGACCGAGAGAGAGGTTAGGAGTGGCGCGCGCCTTCGCCAGGCAACAGGCTGAGTCAGCGGGGACGAGACAGAAGAGGGCGTACGACCAGCACACAAAGGGGGCGCACTTTAAGACAAGTGACCTGTTGTTGGTTTATGGACCCAAACGGACGAAGGGGAAGTCGCCTAAATTGCAGAGTGCCTGGGTAGGCCCTTGTACAGTCCTGGAACGGCTGGGCGAAGTCGTCTACAGAGTGAGACTCGTCCCGCGGGGACGTGCGGTGGTGTTGCACCATGACCGGTTAGCGCCTTACCGGGGTGCGGCTCGGCCCACCTCCAGCGGATCCCCTGCATGGGGCACGCCCCACCAACAGCGGGGGCCCACAGGAACGGCGGGCAGTCCCTTGCCTCAGCCCCCGGCGCCAGCTGCCAGTGGGAGCAGCCGCGACCCTGGGAAGAGCGTCACGGCCTATCAGGACGCGCAGGAGACCACAGTGTTTTCAGGACTTTGATGTTGAGCTCCTCGGGGTCGAGGACTCATGAGAGGGGGAGCAATGTAACCCTGTGGCTGGGGAATATGGACTGTGGGAGTGGATGGATGGTCCGGGGATGGGGATATTATGTTTCGTGTTAATGAGGAATTATGAGGGAGATGCCGCTGTAGAGGGTAAATGGCTACTAGTAGGTGGATGGGAACATTTATGCTAAGAGGAGTTGCACTGGGGACGATTTAGGATGCGGACCAGCAGGATAGGAGTTGGGATGTTTACAGCATGCTAGTCAGATAAGCTAGGGATCACCACCCATGCAGTTGTGTCAGTGGCATACTCAACCTCGGGTTAGATTTGTGAGCCATTCGGCAGGCATTAAAACTGAGCCAGTTGGCTATCAAAGCAAGCCGTGTGTCTACGCTCCCTTACTCAGTTGCTTAGCTGCTACCGCCGCGTTACAATATTTACATATATATTTGTAGAGCAGGGCTGGTGAGGTTATACAGTATACTATGTTAAGACTTATACTTTATTAATTCCAGGCATTTCATTTCAATTATAAAGATTTTAAAGTATTTAAAATTAATAAGTTTAAAGGTGAAATGTGCTACTTTTTTATTTTGGTTATATCGTCCTATATTCTTGAAGGACTTCTAGGTGGACAATGTGCTCTTTTAATTGTTCTCACCCCACCATTACATTACATTACATTATAGGCATTTAGCAGACGCTCTTATCCAGAGCGACTTACACAATTTCTTATTACATTTATCCATTTATACAGCTGGATATATACTGAAGCAATTCAGGTTAAGTACCTTGCTCAATGGTACAACAGCAGTGTCCTACCTGGGAATCGAACCTGCAACCTTTCGGTTACAAGTCCAGTTCCTTAACCATTATACTACACTGCCGCCCCACCATAACTCAAAATACAAGCCTGTTTTTCCTTAATGTTTACAAACAAAGAACATGTAACCAAACATTTTATGGCTTTAAAGTCCATCTAAAACTCATTTTACCTCTTGCAAACTGCTATTCCTTTTATCAAGAGTTCTGTCAGAGCTAAAAAATTAAAATAAAAGTTTGTTTACGTTTGTAGGGGTGTAAACATTGCAGCAAAACAGGCTTGTATTTTGAGTTACGCTGGGGTGAGAACAATTCAAAAAGCACATTGTACATCTAGACGTCCTACTCTTCCAGAATATGCAACTATATAACCAACATTAATACTCAAAAAAGTTGCATATTGCACTTTTAATTATTTTAAAGCATTTAAATGTCAGGGCAAGTCAACGGAAATACATACAGACACACGTATGAGCACACATACACACACGCACACACACACCATTGGTGCAGTTTCAAACTGTTTTTTCCTAATATAATATTACTTAAATCTATTTCAGGCAAGCATGGTTAGACAGAAGCTTTCAGTGGAGGAACAAAGGAGAAGGAATAGGGAATAACAAAGAAAGAGAAGAGAAAATATACAGTCAGCCAGAGAACAAAAGTTGTTTTTTAGAGCAGGAAAAGCAAAGTGGAAGAAGAGGGTTCAAGATGGGAAACTAAGACAAATAGGAGATTTGAATGAAAGGGAGAAAAGGCATCATTGAAAGGCTTGGAAGCATTCACAGAAAAGGTCCAGAGCGAGCAGAAAAACACAGTTAGCAGACACACCCCCAGATAGTCCACTAGACCAGAGTATTGAAGAGCCAAGTAGCAACAGACGGCAACTTGCTAGTGAAAGGGAAAGGAGAAAAACTAGGCAAAGGCATTCAAGAGAAATAAAAGCTTTGAAAGAGAAAGTTAAGAAGATAGATAAAGAGAGAAAGAAAATAAGAAAGCAAGCATGGCGAAGACAGCAAGCTCCAAATAAAACGGCAGTAAACTCTCCGCGGACAGAGACTGAGAGAATGGTATCAGGAAGCAAACTCAGGAATCCTAACATCAAGAGAACCCTTCTCTTCCACAATATTCTCACAAGAGAGCTTAAGAAGAACAGACAAACCCCTGTGCCACAGAGTCGGGCACCTCAACAGTCAAGGGGTCGGGCACTGACATTATCAGGCAGAATTCTAAAGAAGTACCGTCTTCTTCATAAGATCCAAGTTTGGGCTAACTTACAAGTTAGTGAGGGAAAGAAAACAGACAACACAGAATGTCAACATTCCTCCAGGGTTTCACTCAGACTGTTCATGAGTTCTTCCTGAACTCTGCACGCATTATAACAGACAAAACTGACACCATCACAAGGAAAAAGATTAAGCACCAGAGAATGATCCTCATGGACTCCATGATCAACCTCCCCAGTGATTTTATCAGCAAGAACCCAACTGTGAAGCTCAGCTATTCTTCATTCTGTGCTCTGCAGCCATTCTTTGTTACGACTCCAAAAGCATCTGACAGGAAGACATGTCTGTGTCAGTTTCATGAAAATGCATGCTTAATGCTTGAGGTGCTAAGATCATCAGGTGTTGTGAAGTCAACCAAACTGGAGGACAGCTTTCACTTAGTTTGTTGCTCTCCAGCAAGTGAGGCCTGCCTTCTTCGCACCTGTACATGGTGTCTAAATAAGCACACAGTTCTGACCCCAGAGTAAGGCAGAATCCATGTTGAATGGAGGCAATGGGAGCGAATTGAAGAAAAAACTGCAACTGGGACCCACATCAACACTAAACTTGTGAACCACAGTGGCAGTCTTTCAAAGCTCACCCAACTATATGAGAAAAAACTGAGAAATGAAACAATGACACGTGTGTTTGGTTCGAAACCAGTCTAAAGTGTACAGAGTTGCAATTCAGACCTGTGATGAAAATGCAGTCATTGTACATGTTGACTTTTCAGAATCCTGGAAATGCCAGTATCAATCTGAAGTTAAAGCCTGCCATTTCGGGCAAAATTTGCCACAGATAAATCTGCATACCGGAATGTATTACACACACAGAGAAAAGGCCGGATTTTGCACAGTGACAGAATCCAAAAGACAAGATGCTGCAGCAATCTGGACCTACATGGATCAAATCCTAAAAGACATTAGGACAAAATTTCCATTGGTTATCAGTGTTAATTTCTGGTCTGATGGACTAAGCAAACAATATAAGAACAAGAATAACTGACGTCCCACGTCTGGGGTATAAAAGAGCCATGTGGAACTTTTTCCCAACATCCCATGGGAAAGGTACCCCAGAAGACATTGGGGGAACAGTCAAGCGAATGGCAGACAACCTGGTTCTCAGAGGCAATGACATGGCAGATGGAAAGCCTTTCTACGAAAAGGTCAGAAACAGTCTGTCATGGTTTTTGACCCTTTTTCCCTTGCGGTTGTTTTCCTCGGTCGCCACGCGTGGGCGCTCCTCTTTTAGTGTTTTGGCTCTGCCTCGTGTCTTTCGCAGAGTTCTCATTAGCGTTCACACGTGTGCGTGGTTGCCTGAGAGCTACATAAGCCTCCGTTTCCTTCGTTCGGGGCTTCGATATTTTGTGTTATTTGCACTGTTGGGTGTGTGTTTTTGTGCCATTATGCTACTCGCCTGTTCTTACGCTTCTCGTTATCGAGGCAGGGCGTTTATTATGTCTGGCTCTTCTTTAGTCACTTAGCTCGTAGAAGTATGGGACCGCAGTTCTCTGCTCTATTCGCCTTTCTATGGTCTCTCCTTATTGAGAGACCGAGCGTTCATGCTTTTACTTAGTTAGTTAGCTCGTAGAAGTATAGGGCAGCAGTTCTTTGTTCCATTCGCCTTGTTTGGTTTTCTTACTGAGAAACCAGGCGTTTGTGAGTCAGGGCTTTTCATTATACTGAGAGGCAGGGCGTGTATTTTCTACTAGGCTTGCGTTAGTCATTGAGCTGGTAAATGTCCGGAACAGCTGTTCTGTTTGTCCTTTGGTACATGTCTTCCTATAGGGAGACTGGGCGATTTTGTTCAGACAGTTGTTCTGTTCGTCCTTCGGTACCTGTCTCCGTGCATGGAGACTGGGCGATTTTGTTCGGAACTGTAGTCCTGTTTGTCCTTCGGTACATGTCTTCCTATAGGGAGACTGGGCGATTTTGTTCAGACAGTTGTTCTGTTCGTCCTTCGGTACCTGTTTCCGTACATGGAGACTGGGCGATTTTGTTCGGAACCGTAGTTCTGTTCGTCCTTCAGGTACGGCTCTCCTTATAGGGAGACTGGGCGATTTTGTTGACATGTGTGCATGTGACTGCGAGTCTATGAAAGTAGCCTTGGAACGTTAGATCTCTGTTCCTTTCGCCTTCTCATTACCTTTCCCTTTATTGAGATGTAGGGCCATTATTTTTTGCATGTTTTGCGTTTGGCACACTGCCGGTAGAGGTTAGGACATGGAGACTGCTTCCCTTTAATTCCTGCAGCAAGCAGTTTTCTCCGTTTTAGAGTTTTTTTTCGCTTGTCGCGTTCTCCCTTTTGATTAGCTCTAATTTACGTTCCTTCGTTTGTGTTACCTCCGAGGCAGCTCCTTCTCTCTGTTCACTTTAGCATCTCGTTTTTTCACTGTTTTGTATACTGTTGAGTATTCAGTGTGTTTTAGCTCGTTGTGTTTTCCGAGCTCAAGATTCGTTGCTTCTGTGTGACGTCGCCCGGTTATACGGGTCGTTTTTAGTTACGCCCCTGTTTCCTAGTTCCATTATTTCCCTCCAGTCGAGAGTGTCGGAACTAGGTTATTTGCGTTTTGCCTTTATATTTCCCTATATACGGGGTCCCTCCGTCTCAGTGGCTTTCTAGCTTAAAGAATCCCCTTGCTGTGTTTGGTCCCTCCAACCTCACACGTCACGCCCCCATTACACAGTCTGAATGGTGTTCAGCTCTTCTACGTCGAGGAAGAAGACATACAAAGATACGACACACTTCTCACACAGCCACTCAAGCAGGTTCCATCAACAAGAAAAATACACCAGGTCATCCTGCATCAGAATAGTATCCGCCACAGACAGATGTCTTGCTTTTGCAGTGAGCTGTTGATTTGCCAGTGCTTCATCCCGGCTACTTTCTATTTCCATGGATGCACAGAGGAACAGCAGGCTGGTGCAAGGGGGTCCGTTCTGATATTGAACACACTGCCATGGAGACAAGGAGGATAAGTCCTTTGGCCCTGTTGATGGAGGAGATGGAAGAGGAGGAGCCCCTGAGAGGTCCTGAGGGCACCACTACAGAGATAACTGTCGACAGCATTGAAAATGGAGACTGGCTAGCAGTGGTGTATGATGAGAACTGGTGACACTGAACATCAAGACGTCAAATTGGAGTTCCTGCACCCCCATGGCCCAACAGCACGTTTTCACCCTAAACATGGCAGGATGGATGTCTGTTTCTGTCCAGTTAAAGACATTCTAGTTAAACTGATGGAGAAGGCATCCCCACTTCAATCAAGCAGGACAAGAGAACTCTACAGCATAGCCCATGATGTAATGGACTTTATAGAGGGCGAGCATGTCCATCGCCTGTTGCCCAAAACTTAAGTAATGCAGGTCAAAAAAAAACTTTAAATAATTGATCCTATTTCAAAAGATACAGATTTTCATGAGACTAACAAGGGGAAATACTGCTGGAAGGAGGAGGGACAACCATTTTTGCACTGGAAGGATTGATCCATTGATTTTGGCATGCAGAAACTATGGACCAAGCTCTACATGCCCTATTATTTTCAGAATTTATATAGTATCCTTCTATAGTAAACTTCTATAGTTTATTTCACTCTTTCTAGTTATTTTTGCTCAGCATCACTTTCATGTTTTGTATTCATCAGTAGTTTGTCAATACCGTCAATGATTGTCAACACCGTCAGATGTAGTTTTTTTAATTAATTTTTGAAAAAAATATGTTTATAATATCTTTGTTCAGTTAATATTGTTGATCTATTAAAGCACCAACTGATCTACATGTAAGACTGTCTTCTTTCCCTAAGAACATTGTTTTTATATTCTTAATGTTGAAAACAAAGGTTTTTCAGAATTGTGTGAAATCTGAACATAAATGTAAATTGCTTTTTTTAAAATAACATATCTGAGAAAAAGAACACCATTATCAGATACTTGAGGACTTGACACCCTTGTTGGAATTAACCAATTAAAATAAAATGTTTTTTATTGTGTCTGACGGAGTTGACACAAATGAAGTTATGAGGTGAATAATGTTTATTTCATGAAAAAGTGTTTTAATAAAAAACCTGTTCCTTTACATGGTTTGATAGCTGGGACCTTTGTCTACAAACACATGGATTTCAAATGCACTTATTATATAAAAAAAATAATTTAAATCTAAAACATGTTTTGTCCCGACTCTGCGACTCTCAAGAATCAGTGATCTACATACACAAATCTTTGCTGACCTGACAGTGATTCATCTTTTCTGAAGCATTAAAATATTGTTGTCCGGGTATACCGTGAGCCCGGCGGCTATATAGCCTACAGGACACCGTGAGTTTGCGCTACTGTCAGACGCGCACCCATTCTCTCTCGCTCACACACACACACAAAGCAGTAGCCTAACCTCACAAAATGTAGCCTACATACAATGACGTGACAACACCCTTCAAAACCTTTATGTCCCAATATAATGGCCACCCATTAAAAGTCTATCTGCATGTTATTTTCTTTTAATAATAACATGCTATTCTCTTTCCAGTACTCTTGAATTATGCTGTGCATTGTGTGTGCTATCAGTTGATTATGTTGTATGATGAAGACGGGTAGGACGTCCTCACAGGCCAAGTGCAAGGGATGAGGTGAAATTAGTGCATCAGGCGTTCAGGCTCATCTTGCAAACTGTCACAATTCTTAGCTGCTGGAATAAACTTTCCTTGTGGATTATTCTCGGTCAGAAGATGTGGGTGGTTGCAAAAGGATTGCTTTCTTCTTGTTCGCCGGAGTGGTGAGATTGCAGGTTGCTCCTTTTTGAACCGCGGCTTCTCGCTCCTTCTTCGTCACAAACTTTGACTTTGATTGCAAACTTTATTCGTATTTGAACTATTTCTATTGCTTGCTGGACTCTCATAATTTGGGGGTTTTGGGGTATTTTTTCACGTTTATAAATGTATATTTTGGTGTTAATCCAACGTCGGCTTGTGTGTAGACTAAAGTTGAATGTGCGCACGTCCGCCAAGACGTGATTAATTGATTAGCCTACTTCAATACACTGTGGGGCTATATTATCGTCTCTGATTGTTTCGTTATTATACATATTATTGTTATATTGTCAAGAAAGTAATTGTATGATTTTCAGTTTGTCGCTTTAATTAGTAGCCTAAGAGAAGGCCCAGTCTTCCAGCAGCGTCAGTAGGCTAGCCTATAGGGTTCCATTATCGATCCGTCTCCATTACAACATAAAGAACTGATAGACAATCCTATGGCAAAATTCATAAGTAGGCTAATGTAAATAAAATAACATTATTAAAAGAACATTATAACATTATAGCCTTCAGCCATCTGAAATGGACATGGGGAGCCAAGCCTACTTTATCAGCATTCTAGTCAAAAGACGGATTAGGCATTTGAGAATATTATGGCCTAACAAGAAATATAGGCTATATACAGTTCAAGTCGAAAGTTTACATACACCTTAGCCAAATCCATTTAAACTCAGTTTTTCTCAATTCCTGACATTTAATCCTAGTAAACATTCCTGTCTTCGGTCAGTTAGGATCACAACTTTATTTTAAGAATGTGAAATGTCAGAATATTAGTACAGAGAATGATTTATTTCAGCATTATTTCTTTCATCACATTCCCAGTTTGTCAGAAGTTTACATACACTCTGTTAGTATTTGGTAGCATTGCCTTTAAATTGTTTAACTTGGGACAAACATTTTGGGTAGCCTTCCACAAGCTTCTCACAATAAATTGCTGGGATTTTGGCCCATTCCTCCTGACAGAACTGGTGTAACTTTGTAGGCCTCCTTGCACGCACACGCTTTTTCAGTTCTGGCCACAAATTTTCGATTGTATTGAGGTCAGGACTTTGTGATGGCCACTCCAATACCTTGACTTTGTTGTCCTTAAGCCATTTTGCCACAACTTTGGAAGTATGCTTTGGGTCATTGGCCATTTGGAAGAGCCATTTGCGACCAAGCTTCAACTTCCTGGGTGATGTCTTGAGATGTTGCTTCAATATATCCACATCATTTTCCTTCCTCATGATGCCATCTATTTTATGAAGTGCACCAGTCCTTCCTGCAGCAAAGCACCCCCACAACATGATGCTGCCACCCACATGCTTCACGGTTGGGATGGTGTTCTTCGGCTTGCAAGTCTCACCCTTTTTCCTACAAACATAACGATGGTCATTATGGCCAGTTAAATTTTTGTTTCATCAGACCAGAGGACATTTCTCCAAAAAGTAAGATCTTTGTCCCCATGTGCAGTTGCAAACTGTAGTCTGCCTTTTTTATGGCGGTTTTGGAGTAGTGGATATTATGTGGATATAGGATACTTTTGTACCTGTTCCCTACAGCATCTTCACAAGGTCCTTTGCTGTTGTTCTGGGATTGATTTGCACTTTTCACACCAAAGCATGTTCATCTCTAGGAGACAGAACGCGTCTCCTTCCTGAGCAGTATGACGGCTGCGTGGTCCCATGGTGTTTATACCTGCGTACTATTGTTTGTACAAACGAATGTGGTACCTTCAGACGTTTGGAAATTGCTCCCAAGGATGAACCAGACTTGTTGAGGTCCACAATTTTCTTTCTGAGGTCTTGGCTGATTTCTTTAGATTTTCCCATGATTTCAAGCAAAGAGGCTCTGAGTTTGAAGGTAGGCCTTACAATACATCAACAGGTACACCTCCAATTGACTCAAATAATGTCAATTAGCCTATCAGAAGTTTCTAAAGCCATGACATCATTTTCTGGAATTTTCCAAGCTGATTAAAGGCACAGTAAACTTACTGTTTGTACATTTCTGACCCACTGGAATTGTGATATAAAAATTAAAAGAATTAAAAGTGAAATAATCTGTCTGTAAACAGTTGTTGGAAAAAATACTTGTGTCATGCACAAAGTAGATGTCCTAACTGAATTACCAACACTATAGTTTGCTAACGTGAAATCTGTGGAGTGGTTAAAAATGAGTTTTAATGACTTCAACCTAAGTGTATGTAAACTTCCGACTTCAACTGTATATACAGTTATTGGCACCCCTGGTAAAGATGAGTAAAAAGGGTTATAAAAAATTAACCATTTGGTGAATTAGCTTAATCTCACACTAAAAAATCCAACCTTTAATTGAAGTAAATTTATTATGAGAAAAAAGAATTCATCAAGAAATAATTATTTTTAATAAAACCATGTGTGCCACAATTATTGGCACCCCTGCATTTATATATAGAATAAAGTAATCATTTTTGCAGGCCATGTCTTCCTGATGTCTGTGACCCAACAACATTAAAAGACATCAAAATAAAATGTTTACTTCAATAAAAGGTTGGATTTTTCTCATTTTTTCAGTGTGAGATTAAGCTAATTCACCAAACGGTGAATTTTTTATAACCCTTTTTACTCATCTTTACCAGGGGTGCCAATAATAGTGGAGGGCACTGTATATATAATTACTTACATCCAAGTAGATTGTATGCATATACAAATCAGCTACCTATCACCTGGTAGCGCGATTCCTAAGTCCCGTAACACCCCCCTCCCCTCGCTTTTTTTCCCCCTTCGGATCTACACTGATTTCATACATGGCCTCTCTGGAATCCAATTGACGGAAATCCATCATAGCGACCGAGAAGTTTAATCCCTGGGTTCAAGTCAAAAAATTGCAGTTTTGGTCGAAGTATGCATATTTTAGGGTTTAAATGCGATTTTTCAGAGTTCTTAGTAAAACGATTTCTCACGTGATATGACGTATGTTTTTGCATAATTTGCCGGGGTCGCAATCTGAATGTATACAGACAGGGGGCGGGGTTTGGGACTTTTCAAAAAAGCTACATCACTGCTCTTTACTAATGTTTTGTGGGCATTTCAGATGAAACCAGGAAGAGAATTCCGATGCGTGTGGGCCTTTAAATTTAGATTTACACAATTGATTGTTCAAATTTACAACAAAAGAACATTGCAGAGTTTAGCCTTATGTGGAATCTGCTTAATAGATTTTTAATGTAGTTAATTCTGAGATAAATGGCTGGTCTTCCCTTAGTGAGGGTAGCTGTATCCTGTGACAAAAATGAAAATAAAAACAAATAAAAATGAGGATAGACTGAATTATTATTAGTAGTAGTATTATCATGCAACTGTATGGCTCACAACAAGGGGCCACGCACAAGATGCCACACTTCTCCCAGTAAATGACAGCAGGTTTTGACAAAAAAAGATTACACACCACTAATATCCTACAACAGCTGCAGCGTGTGATCAAAATTATATAAGAGACTTATTAAAGCAGTCCATAATGTGCAAAACACTCAGGTGTGAACTTAAAAGAACAGAGAAATATAAAACTAAATATCAATGCTGAAAGCTTCTTTTATTCCTCAATTAAAAAACAGTCAGCTGGAAAATCTGAAAAGCTGCACTGTGACAAGAGAACATAAACAGAAATTAAAGGAATCTTATTTGAGATGCAGCTGATAGTTTCCTTTCAGCCGCTCGCACGCCTCCCTCATTCATTTCCCAGCAATGACAACAAAAGAGAAGCTCTGTCAATCCTACTGAATGACTCCATTAAAATGGGATTGACTTTATTAGGGAATATTAATCCTTTTCAGGCCCCAAGCTCTGCTATATAACACACATACAGTCATTTCCCTATCTACAGAAGCTGTTTTGCAAGGCGGGGAGATAACAGCCAATCCTCACTTAATAAGTGCCTCTTGCCCTGTACCCCATCATACACTGGTTCACAATAGTTTATCCCATTCAAATACTTAAATACTATGCTGTAAAGAAAAGAAAGAGCATTAAATGAGAATTTTCACCAGTCTTGGTGTAAATGTAAATATAATCTGTATTTATTTTTTTAAACGTTTTAGTCATTGGAGGCATGGTTCCTGGTGTGAAAAAATGTGATAGTGATACACAGGCAGGAAGTGAGCAAAACTACCAAAAATGGATGTTGTTTGCGGTTTTCCTTGCAACCTGACTGAGCATGCATGTACAGCTCTTCCATTTGATTCAGGCTATTGTCTCTCTTGAATGAAGGTCTAAAAGTGTTACATCCGCCTTTTCCCTCCAGTCCATCTTCCTATCATTCTCCCTGTTTTCCCCATTCCTCTTGTTTCATGTCACGTTTTTCTGTTTACCTCGTCTGTCCTTCTGTATTGTGCAGGCTAGTTGTGGTTTCCCTGTTCGTTCCTCGTTTTCCCCCTAGTTGTTCCCCAGCCTATCACTGTCCTTCCCCGCTCGCATTCATTACCTCATTCACATTCCTCACGCCTGGTTCAATTACTGATCTCTTTTCCACCTGTTTCTCTCCCTATTTATGTCACTTCCTTTGTTTGTTCTGTGCCAGTTCGTTCCGTCTCTGTGAGTGTCTAAACGTTTACTCGGCCTCTGTTTGATACTAACATGTCAGTCTGTTTCTAGTTCGCCCGTCCAGCCCACTTCCCCGTTCCTGTACCCCTGTGTTCACCTACCCTGCATCCTGCTTGTCACCCAGCCCATCTGTCTGCCAGCCCTTAGTCTTTCCAGCCCCGCTTCCAGACCCTCACCTAGTGCCCCTGTTCGCTGTTTCGCTTGCTTTTCAATAAATTATTCGCTCCGATATGGAGTTCCAATTGAGTCTGTCTCCGGGTCTTGCTTTTGGGTCCAGTCAGTTTGAGGAACGTAACAAAAAGATTGCGATCTCGAAATATCGTACCCTTTTTTCTTCTACCTTTTCCCCTCATTTGGAATAGTCAATTCTAATTCTAATGTCACCAATTCATCAGCAGCTCCCAGCCGGCAGCACTGCAGCTAAAGTGCATGCACTTCTCTTTTAAACTCAG
Organism: Synaphobranchus kaupii; assembly: GCA_029718625.1. Taxonomy (NCBI): domain Eukaryota; kingdom Metazoa; phylum Chordata; class Actinopteri; order Anguilliformes; family Synaphobranchidae; genus Synaphobranchus; species Synaphobranchus kaupii. Next base: position 44,725,498 of record CM056383.1, on the reverse strand, counting down.
CTGTGAGCCAGTGGCAGACTACTGTATAAGCCACACAATGTACAATGGGAGAGTCAGCACATCTCTCACTGAGGACAATTGATATCTTGGGGGTACCTGGTGATAGCTAGATGGCACTTTTGTTGCAGAAATCCAAGGAACCATGGCCAACTCAAGCCCACCCTAACCTGGGATAAAGACAGTTCTGTCCTATACACCAAAGGGCCTCATTCATTAAACGTTCCTAAATATGTGCATACATTTACATACGAACGTGTTTTGTACAAAAAATTTACTCCTGTTTCATCGAAGGTAGATTTGTTCATATTCACGTACGTATGTTCATACATTCCGATTCATCTTAAATGACAGGCGCTTTATTAACATTATTAAAGCAACACATTTAGGTTTGGTGGTATGGATCTGTTCAGAAAGCCCTCCCGCCAATCCAGGCAAGCATGCATGGATAAGGCAGGGAGGGCAGCAGCAAAACCCCCCATAGGGGTACACACAGAACAGATCCAGCAGCAATGTGAATGGATTTTACAGATTCCATTCCATTTTAGTTTAGTACATATACATATACGTATAGCGCCTTTAAAGCGATATATGAAGCTTAGAGAACCGGGCCTGAACCCCCGTAGAGCATGCCTAGGGTGACGGTGGCAAGGAAAAACTCCCTGCTGTTAGCAGAAAGAAACCTTAAGCAGAACCTGACTATGAAGGGGGAGCCCATCCGCCGCTGACCGGCACCGGTTACTGGAGAGCTGATCACAGAATACGTGTAAAAAGAATAACGGACACAAATGTCAGTGGAGCTGGAGCTGAAGCAGCTGGGTCTGGAGGAGGGTGCTCAGTCGATCTATAGCTCTGGGCAGTTTCCAGAAGTGGGACAAGAGGGGAAAAATATATAATCAGTAGGTAGCATGACTGTTGGTGAGCCGAGCAGGAGTGATAGACGCAACAGAGGGACACTTGAGGATGGAGCAGGGGTGGAGGAGGGGTTTTTTACTCGCAGCATGTAGCAGAACATGCTGGAGAGGCACCTTGTTAGCTGAGGGAAAATATATGCATTGTATTCCCTGAATTTAGGATAGAATGCCAGTGGTAAAAGCCTCTAGCAGCGAGTCTATGTAGGGTTTGAACCACCCTTGCCTTAATGGGTGCCAGTTATTTATAGTAAATGATATTGACTGCAGTATCATTAGCACAGAGATTGAGCTTCTGTCACCAATGATTGCCCCACGACACACGACGATGGGTAAAATCCAAAAGCACTGTTATATAACTTCTGATGGTAAGGATTTAATAAAAATAAAAAAATTTATCGGGCCATTCACTTTGTGAATGTGCAAACCCCCAAAACCACTGGAGGGCACAGCATTAGTATAGAACAGGGTTGAATCTTTTCTGACCCGGGGACCCCCGTCTGGTTCAAATGCATCCAGGGTTACAGTAGCCTCAAGGATCCCCAGGGGTCCACAGACCCGCTGTTGAAAACCCAGGTATAGAGTTCCGAAGATTTGGAAGTTGAATAATCGTGACGAGAACATGTCGTTCCAGAGATTAAGCAGCAAAGGCCAGAAACCCAGGTCTACCGGCATCATTAATTTGAAATGATTGTGCACGTTGTGCAGATTCGCCACCAATTTGACAGATCGAGGAGTCTTTTCCTTAGGGAGTTTATTCTCATAGCAAATTTTGTAAGACCCGTCAGAAAGCAGTAACGTTTAGTAACGCTTCAGTGCCACTGATGTGAAGAAGGGCATGAGATCTTGGATCCAAGTTTTTTTTTCTTCTTCCTTCTCCCCCCTCCCAGATAGAGGGAATTTAACTAGTCGAATGTGCTTTGCAAACATGATTTTGATTGCAGCAATGCATCTGGCAAATGCAAATTGGGAAAACCTACGTATTACTAAGAATCATCAAGCAGAAAAACATTAAAGGCCATTTGCAGGTGTTGAGTGAAAACCAACATGGAGCCTCCGATCAAGTCGGGACTACTGTTACAGCCGAAGTTAAACTAACCGAGATATAGAATTTTAGATTTCCAATTCCAAAAAGGTCCCAGTGGGAAGGGACGGGCATTATCTTAAGGTGACCGTGATATCCGTCTACCTGATGAGAGCCTTCCTGTACGTTTGATAAACTGGATAGCAAGGTTAACTGACAAAATCTCTTCAGGTGGAAGCCATTAATGGTAGAAATAGGACAGTCATGAGCTGATGCGTTCATTGGCCTTTCCTGATGGAAATATGATCAGAGACCGACTGAAAGGTAGGCTAGGTAGAACAAGCCACAATAGTCACTAATTTAGGACTTCCGTTTCCAAACAATCTACCAAGAGAAAAGGTTTGTGTTACTCTGTTTGAGATTAGTATGGGGGGGGGGAGCATGTTAGCCGATAGCTGTTTTTTTTGCGCTTTTGGAACCCAAGCCCCACGTTTCCACTCGATACAGGTTGATGCGTTATTCATTCCCAGAGATTGCTGCGTTAAACCATACTGACGGAAAAATAAATAAAAACAATGAGAAGAGCCCGGCTCTTCTCACAAGAGGCATTTCTTAACTCGTTGTGGCTTCACAGGTAAAGCGCTGCGGCAACTACCAGCTCCATAGCTGCAGAATTTCTCGACCACAGAAAATAATGTTTCAAAATATAAGTTAACCGCAATATGAGTGGAGTTTCTCCCATTGGGAAAACTGGCTTTGAGCGCAAATCATCATCAGATTATAATCAGCAGAGGGTGACATCCAGTGCTGAGGTTGAGAACATACCTGCAGGGAACCGAAGCTGGCCCCTTGGACTCGGCGTCACGCCTAACCAGCGCGATGTCACCAATCCTAGAAGGCACAGATCCTTTAGTTGCCCCCGCCGATTCAATTCAGTGCAAACGAGAAGATTAAGGTCCCTAATATAAAGTATTAACATTTGCTGGTATAGGCTAGTTTCATTTTAAAATTGTGGTAGGCTTACCACATTACTTTCCCAGTAGGTTACCAGGTACCGTGCAACCATAGATAAAGTAAATCTGCTCGCAGTGAATGCGCAAGGTGCCGAGCGAATATGAATTATAAGCCTACTATAACTTCTAGTAGCCCAACTTAGTATGCACGAAGCCGCACCACAAATACCCGTTAATGGTAGTAGTATCCACATAAAGCTACATGCGAAATGTTACAATGTGAAATAGGATTATCTGAAATCAGTAGTAGGCTAGGCTAATGTAACCTACAAAATCCCTGGCAATGATACAAATTCGCAGTAATAATGTACGAATAGGCTACAACACGTAAATTCAACCTGATAACTAGTAGCTAGCTATCCGAATAGGCTACGCAGATGCAGTAGGCCTACAAACGCAATTATGTCGCGATAAATGCAAAAATAGCATGCAGGATACAGATCAGGCCAACTCAATAACGTGTAAGATATGGAATATAAAATACTTACGCCGGTCAACGGTAGGCCTAGTCTTCACATCATTTACTGATTACTCACACTGAAACCGGTTCCGATAATAGTTGGAGCAGCAGTGATGTTAAAATGTGAACTATGTAGGTTAATCATTATGTCACAAATATTAGTCGCAACTCACTTATCAGCATCCGTGAACAGCCACGAACCTCTCGTATCAGAATTCAGCTCAATGAATAGCCTAGTCCAACCACGTCTGTAATAGTCTCACAGTAGTTCTTGTTAATAGCGTAGACAGCACATATTAGAGTATTTACCATATTAGAGATGCTTACCTGATTGGTTAAAATAGTCATGTGACTTACCGTATTCAGCCCTAGTGTTGACCTGTACTGCACGAGGATAAACAGTGAACTGGCGTGAAGACTTTTCCAGAGCAGCGTGTGCACTTATCGTGAGGAAAAGTACAGGAAAGTACGATAGTAAGGAATAAGGCACAAGCTAGCGGGACAATGGCTACCATGCAAGTCGGACGAGTGGATGAATTCAAGGAATCACAAGAGGATTTCGGGAACTACATGGAGCGTTTGGAGCAGTGGATGATTGCAAATGAAATCAAGGATGAAAGAAAAGGTCTGTGTGTTTCTTTCTGTGATCGGGGCTGAGACATACAGCCTGTTGAAAAACTTAATCTCCCCCGATGTGCCTAGCGAGGACAGCTTTGATGAGCTAAAACGTGTTTTGCTAGCGCACTACAAGCCAAAGCCTCTCATTATTGCCGAGCGATTTTGTTTCAAACGTTGTGTGCAAAAAGAAGGGCAATCTGTGAATGATTATGCAGTGGCTTTAAGGCAACAGTCAGCTAAGTGTGAGTTTCAGCAGTTTCTGGCAGATTCGCTCAGGGATCAGTTTGTTACTGGACTGTGCTCAGAAGCTATGCAGTTAAAGTTGCTTGCGCAGGAAGACTTGACTTTCAAGAAGGCTTATGAGCTTGCGCTGTCTATGGAGTTGGCGTCTAAAAACACAAGGGAGATTTTGGGGAGAGGAAACGGAACACAGCAGATACATGTAGTTAATGAGGCAAAAACATTCCCCATGAGAGGGAAAGGACAGTTTAATAAACAGTTCCCGAAATATGAGAAAAGCGGCCAAAAGCAAGATAGTGTAGGTCAGCAGCCATGCTACAGATGCAGCGGGAAGCATTTGGCTCGTGACTGCAGGTTCAAAAACGAAAAATGCCATGTTTGGTCCAAGGTGGGGCACATAGCATGTGCATGCAGGAACCGCAGACCAGTTGCACAGGCGCAGTATGTTGAAAGGGAGCAGGTGGAGGATGAGTCAGAGCTGTTGGGGGTGTATACAGTTTACACTACCCCAAATGGAAAAAAGGGCATAACAATGGATGTCACTTGGATGGAAGGGAGGTGAACATGCATGTGGACACAGGAGCTGTGGTTTCACTGCTGTCGGAGGTGTGTTATTGAAAATCTCACCTACCACTAAAAGAAACCAAGTTGCAGCTGACTACATATTCCGGGCAGACCATCCCTTTGCTAAGTTATGTGCAGGTAGCAGTTCAGTATGAGGAACAGAAAGTGAACTTACCACTAGTAGTGGTTAAAGGCAACAGACCTACATTGCTGGGCCGTAACTGGCTAAAGAAGATTAAACTGAACTGGCAAAGCATCTTCTCAGTGGAGAAAGTCACAGACACTGATGCAGCAGTCAAAGAGCACCACCCAGTGGTGTTTGCAGAGGGGGCGAATGTAATAAAATACTTTAAAGCGACCATCAGAACAAGCCCAGAGGCATGTGCCATTTTCAAAAAGGCCAGACCCGTGCCATATGCACTGAAGGAAAAGGTAGACAAAGAGTTGGATAGGCTGGAGCAAACCAATATCGTGTCAAAGGTAGAGAGGAGTCAGTGGGCGAGCCCTGTAGTGGTAGTCCCAAAAAGTGATGGATCAGTCTGTTTGTGCAGTGACTACAAAGTTACCATAAATCAGAGTTACCCAACGCCGAGGATCTTTTCGCTACTCTAGCGGGAGGAACATCTTTCAGTAAACTGGATCTCTCCCACGCGTATCAGCAGTTACAGCTGGACGCAGATTCAGAGCAGTACCTGACTATCAATACTCACAGGGGACTGTACCGCTACCACAGGCTCAGCTATGGGGTCTCCAGTGCTCCTTCAATATTCCAGTCCGTCATGGACCAGATCTTACAGGGACTAGAGCACATCACCTGTTTCCTGGATGATACTCTCATCACAGCGAGCTCCAAGGAAGAGCACCTACGGAGGCTGGATGAAGTGCTAACCCACCTGGAGACGTACAACGTGCGAGTGAAGCTGGCAAAGTGCAAGTTTCTCCAGAGCAGCGTGGAATACTTAGGTCATTGGATTGACAAAGATGGACTGCATCCTACCGACGAGAAAGTGGCAGCTATTGTCAAGGCGCCCAAACCCAACAATGTCACAGAACTCAGATCGTTCCTGGGCCTACTCAACTATTATGGAAAGTTCCTGCCCAAACTGTCTAGCCTACTGCAGCCCTTGCACAACCTGCTAAAGCAAAATGAAGCGTGGAGCTGGACCGCAGAGTGTGATGCAGCTTTTGAGAAGGCTAAACAGCTGCTACTGCAGAGTAAAGTGTTGGTGCACTACGACACTAACAGGCCACTGAAGCTCGTCTACGACGTCTCACCATATGGTGTGGGTGCTGTGATCTCTCACATCATGGACAACGGGGAAGAGCAGCCAATAGTGTTTGCTTCGAGGAAAGAACTACGCCCAAATTGAAAAAGAGGCGCTAGCCATCATCTATGGAGTCAAAAAGTTCCATAAGTACCTCTATGGAAGGTGGTTTACTCTGATCACAGACCACAAGCCTTTGCTGGCTATACTGGGACCCAAGTCAGCGGTACCAGCATTGGCTGCGATGAGGATGCAGCGCTGGGCTCTCATTCTCATGGCCTACAACTACAGCATTGAGTATAGGAGGTCAACTGATCATCTGAATGCAGACGCGTTATCCCAACTACCACAACGAGAAGACAGAACAGCAGAGGAAGCTAAGATCTTATATTTCTCAGTAGTGCCAGAGCTGCCAGTGTGTGCAAAAGACATTGAGCAAGCCACCAGGAAAGATCCGCTGCTGAGCAAAGTGTGGAGTTACACGGTGAATGGGTGGCCTAACTACGTGTCAGAAGAGGCACTGACCCCCTACTTCACACACCGACATGAACTGTCTGCAGACCAAGGTTGTATACTTTGGGGCCTACGAGTCATCATACCCCCAGTGTACAGAGAAAGGTTACTGGAGGAACTGCACCAGGAACATCCAGGGATGTGTCGAATGAAGGCCTTAGCCTGTAACCATGTTTGGTGGCCAGGTTTGGATGCAGAGATAGAAAGCAAGGTCCAGAGTTGCAAGGTCTGCCAAGCAGTGCAAAGTCACCGGCTGTCGCACCTCTTCACCCTTGGAGATGGCCAGAGAGACTGTGGCAGAGGGTGCACATAGACTTTGCCGAAAAGGACAAACAGTGCTTTTTAGTACTAATCGACAGTCACTCCAAGTGGTTGGAAGTTGCCCACATGACGTCAATTACATCAACCAACACCACAGAAGTGCTCCGAGGCCTGTTTGCAGCCTATGGCTTACCGGAGGAGTGTGTAAACGACAATGGCCCTCAGCTGACTTCATCAGAGTTCGCAACCTTCATGAAAGAAAACGGAATAAAGCACACCCTTGTGCCAGCGTTTCAACCTGCTTCAAACGGGGCCGCAGAGAGGTCAGTCCAGATACTCAAACGAGCACTGCTGAAGCAAGTCCTGGAGGAGAAGGGAAAATTCCCCATTTCACTGAAACACAGTCTGGCTAACTTCCTGCTCAGGTACCGCAGCACTCCGCATACGGTGACCGGCAGGACACCTGCAGAGCTTTTCCTAAAGCGACAGATCCGCACACGTTTCAGCCTACTCAGACCAAAATTGGCTGAAACAGTGGAGGAAAAACAGGCCAAGCAGAAACAGAACCATGACCATGGTACACTACGGCTACGTGTGTTCCAGGAGGGCGACCACGTCCGAGTTCGAAACTTCAGAGGTGACAAGGAGAAATGGACGCAGGCCACTGTCATCCAGCGACGGGGGCCAGTCGCCTACCTCATTCAAGATGGACAGAGAAAATGCACGGTGCATGTGCCTTGGAGGGGCGAAACACAGGAGACCTTACAAGAGGAGGAAGAGCCGCCAATCCTGGTGGAAAGGCCAACTCACCTGTCAGAGAGCCCTGCTCCTGAGAAAACACCAAATCAAAGTGTGCAAATCAACCCCAGCTCAGGTCAAGCCATGCAGCCAGAAAAAGAGACTGAGGACATTCCAGCTTCAACACCTTTGGTCCCAAAGAGTGTTTCAAAACAACCAGTAGTCCGCAGGTATCCTGAGTCACTCGAATGGCTCCAAAGAGACTTGACCTGTAAAACAAGAGACTGTTGAGTTCAGAGAACTAGAGACTGAAAAACAAAAGTCAGGATTTCTCTTAGTTACGTTGTTATACTGTATAAAAATTGTTGAGTTTTGTTATGAATGGGGCATTAGTATAGAAATGTGATTAGTATAGAAATGTGGTTAGTATGGAAATGTGAGGTGATTTAAATGTGTTGGGAAAGTGATATATTATTTTACTTCAGGGAAAAAAATCTTAAGGGGAAGGAGTGTAATAGTCTCACAGTAGTTCTTGTTAATAGTGTAGACAGCACAAAATAGTCATGTGACTTAGCCCCAGTGTTGACCTGTACCGCACTGTTGATATCTAGTAAACTACACAAAACATAGCTCCACTCTCCATCTCTTATTTCAAGATATATGTACACACATATATTACAACGTCCACAATGCATCAAGATCCCTTTGGTTGCCCACTTCCAGAGCGAGTCAGCGAGTATGCGAACATGACCAACTAATGTTCCAAGGCAGAGTGTATAATCATATAAACGTCACCGTGAATCTTTATGCCTCTAAAACCAAGATGGTTGCTAGCTAACATTAACAGACTACCGGTTGGAAGATTTCAAATAAAACAAGCAATGAGGTCCGAGTTACACAACAGGACACACACTTTAAATAGCCATAGCCTACGCAACTTTAATATATCGCCCTTTTCCTCTGTCCTGGGTGGGCGACGGCTATTTGCTAGCCTACTTGTTGCGGGAAGAGCGTATGAGTTAAAAGGGGTAGTGGAATATACGAGAGCGCAGGTAGTCTGGCAGTGTGCAGCATGCAGCCATGCATGCAGAAGGAACCACGTTTAAAATAACCGAATGTTATTTGAATACATCGCCCCTTTCCATAGTGGACCATAAGCTTAACACATAACTTGCAGTCACTTAGCCTTATGCAACAATTTCAGGAATCCAATTCATTTTCACTGGCAGTGTGCAGCATGCACCTGTGCATACAAGGGAAGCACGTTTAAAATAACCAAATGTTATTTGAATATATCGCCCTTTTCTTTTGTCTAGTGGACCATACAGCTTATAAGAACACAGAGCTTGCCATCACTTAGCTTTTATGCAGAAATTGCAGGATTCCAATTTTTTTTACTCGCAGCGTGTAGCAGAACATGCTGGACAAGCGCCTTGTTAGCTGAGGGCATTAAATAGACCGCGCTGTGATGTGAATGGACTGTGATAGGCGAATCATCATTACAGCTGATTCGACCGGAGCTTAACTCACGTGACCTGCCTGAACTAACGTTATATACGCTCGATATGTTCAATAAAGGAAAAAAAAAAAAGTAGTATTGTCAGTACTGGCATAGGCGTCGGGTTTATTTTTTAACAGGGGATGCCCAAAAAAAATTCAGCCACAGGCAAAAAAAAAAACATTTTTAAAAACATTATAGTTAAGCGTGTAAGCATAATATTTCTGATGTTTTTGTTCCCCATATCAATTTGTTTGTTATTGCATAAGAAACACAACCTTCAATGCTAAACGTTCACCACAGTTTGAGTTTCCATAGAGTTCAATAGGAAAATTTGTCAGGAGAAACAACCCTTAAAGTGATCCATCCATATCTACTGCATATCTGGCAGCAGAGTGATGTTTTGAGGCTTGTTTGATACCCCAGATACCTGATGACTTACAGCCATTTTGCCAACCATGTATTCCATACTGTTCCAGCATAATTTACATCTAAATGTAGTCCCACCCCCCAATTTCCATAGAGATCCATTAAAATGCAGAGAAGTTATAGTATCGCTTGTAAGAGTACCAGAAAATAAGATATGAAGAGTCTTTTGATATTGTTGGGTCACAGACATCAGAGTCATGGCATGCAAAGGATATTCGACCAAATATTAAAAATGATTTTTGACTTTAAAAAATGACTTTATTACATTACAATTATTTGGTAGACGCTTTTATCCAAAGTGACGCACAATAAGTGCATATTGAAGGTCATTGACGCGACTACAAAGCAGATCCGACAAAGCACAACTTTCTCATAACATAGGAGCTATCCCTAGTAATGAACATAGAACTATAAAACTATAAAATAACAAAAAACACAAGTTAAATAGAAAACAAGCAAAAAATAATAATAACAGGAAACAAGTATTATAGAATTGTCCCGAGATAGGTTGTTTAGTCGAGGTGGAGTCTTTATTCTACATTATGTTAAACTGCCCAATATTTTTTGATGCCTGAACATGGGGGGGGGAACTATGTTCAAAAGGTTCTATAATTTCTAAACAGTTCATCGGAAAATACCCTCAAATTAAAGCTGATAGTCTCACCCTCTCTGAACCAGGGTTTTTCCTACATAGTAAATTATTTGGCGGACCGCCAAAGGGAAATTGCGGTCTTTCGGCCAGCGGATGGTGATATATATTGTACTAGTCGCCATCAAGATGTCAGTACTAGGGGACGAGTAGAAGAAGCATAGAACCATACTGTATAGAAATGCGGCTCAACTATTCTGTGGCAGAGTGCAACCTAAATCTTTAGGTTGACTCGTTAGAAAGACATAGGGTGCGTCCCAATATTTTTCACTCCCCACCTCCACTCCCGCACTACCACTCCTCTACTATCCGGAAGTATGTGGAGGAAGGGAGGGAAGTAGGGGAGTGGAGGAGAGGAGCCGTGAACAAAATTGGGACAGCGAATCTGCTTCACCGTCATCAAAATCGCCGTCGACTATTGATGAAGTTGCACTATCATAACTTTGACCGACGCCGAACCCACACATATTCACAAAGCCAATCACAGATCTTCCACATGGTCAGTCCATTTAAAGCTGCAAAATGTATTTTAAGTTACAAGTGCAAGTAACCTATAGTTCAATCAGTGTAAACAAGCCTGTATTGCGGTTTGCGTCGAGACACTAATTAACATGTAATCATGTAATTAGATCTAAGTAAACGTGTTCTAGTATAGGTTATGCAAACATAACAATTTACTGTAATTCCAGAATCCCGATGTCCCCGATGTCTGAACATACCGAACACTAATTCACCTATAGGCATAGGCTACTGTAATTTCTGAAATCAAATTTAAAAACGTCCTTTGGAATGGTTGAATAAATTAATTAATGCATATTCACATAGCTACTGAAATGGTAGCTGTCATGCTTAGGCTATATTCATGTTTGTTAATAAGCAACGCTAATGAGCAATGTTAATGTGCAAGCAAATAAATAAAGCTGTTTCCTGTTGGTTTAAATTGCTGAATTTTTATGTAGGATATGAACCACAAAAACGGACTGGCATTTTGTTATCCATTGTAGGATGCTATGTCCTTTGTATGCTAATAGCCTCCTGAAGCACACACAAGCCGAGTTTGAAGCCGCTTCGCTGGTCTTCTACACTATTGGGACAGTGGAGGGAGGGAGGAACGAAAGATCGGTTTCTGGGGCAAGGAGTAGAGGAGTGGTAGTGGAGGAGGAAAGGTTGCATTTTTCGACTATTGGGACGCACCCCCAGCGTGCGCAGTGAGTTGGATGGAACATGCTCCAATTTTGAATTAGGCTACCTTTGAAGCCCTAACTTCTGAAAAGTTAGAAGCTTTAACCCCATCCACATTGGCGCCCCATACTATAGTGGTAGACGTACCGGTCCCAATTATAGTATTCATGTTTGTCTTAAATTATAAACTAGGCTACAGCTTTTAAAAAACCCGCAGGATTGATACTGCAGTGCAATAAAATAAGAGGGTGCTATTAATAGCTTACGGCCCTCGTCTTGCCACAGCCACAGACTGTAAAATGCATAAAATGCACCGTTTACAAGAAAATCATGTTCAGATATAGCTAGAAACAATAATATTTTTTAAAAACGTTGTACAAATAGGCCTAAGCATTCAGCGTTTTTCATTCCTTACTGTAGGCTACTGGCTACCTGATGCACTTTTGGTTTAGAAGACACCTTCTCCAAAATCTCTCATAGCTATAAATATGTTAATGAAACCAAATATCTTACCTGTAGGCTATATGCAGCTACCACTGTGTTATGATTAACCCTGAAGAATTTATCTTGTTACAGTGCATCCGGAAAGTATTCACAGCGCTTCACTTTTTCCACATTTTGTTCTGTTACAGCCTTATTCCAAAATTGATTAAATTAATTTTTTCCCTCAAAATTCTACACACAACACCCCATAATGACAATGTGAAAAAAGTTTTTTTGAGATTTTTGCAAATTTATTAAAAATAAAAAAATAAAATTTCTCATTTACATAAGTATTCATACCCTTTGCTTTAACGTATTTTTAAAGTATCATATTTCATATTTGGTCGCATATCCTTTACATGCTGTTACTTCCTGAAGTCTGTGACCATCACCATCAAAAAACTGTCGATATCTTATTTTCAGGTACTGTTACAAGCGATACTATACCCTCTCTGCATTTGAATGGATCTCTATGGAAATTGGGGGGTGAGACTAGATTCAGCTGTAAATTACACTGGTACAGTATGGAACACATGGCTGGCTAAATGGCTGTACGTTATCAAGGGTCTGAGCTATCAAACGAGCCCCAAACCATCACTCTGTTGCCAGATATGGAGTAGATGTGGATGGATCACTGCAAGGGTTATTTCTCCGGACCCATTTTCCTATAGAACTCTATGGGGAAAAATGTCAGGAGAAACAACCCTTAAAGTGATCCATCCACATCTAAGGCTGTAACAGAACAAAATGTGGAAAAAGTGAAGCGCTGTGAATACTTTCCGGATGCACTGTATGTTTCGCCAGTCCCATACAGTCGATATTTCCACAGTGACCTATCGCATTTAGGGCTGAAATAACAACAGCAACGTAGACTATGTAAAAACACACACGGTGCTTTTGTACGTTTTTTAAAAATTTTTTTACTTGTAGCTACACTTATTTTTTATTTCTGTTTTAGAGTGTCGTTTATTTATTTTTCTATTTGTGCGCTATCAAAATAGCCTAAATGGTGTAATATTCAAATATTCAAAAAGCTTCAAGGACCTTTGAACTCCTGAACACAACCCTACTGGTACATTACAACCAAAGCCTACATGGGCTCTTTGTACTCCAAAAACTGTATTTACGGTAAAATGAATGCAAAAAGATTTGAAACTGAAAGTGCTAGAGTACAGAACCAAAATAACAAAAAATCAATGTCCAATGGATATTGTGGAGGCTACCTGCCACATCAACACCATTGCTCCGCTGCCTGAGATATCGTTCTTTTTTAATCCTATTTTTTTATGTACAAGGATTGTGTAGTACATATTTTATATTTTAGGGCCAAGTTGCATTAAATAATTTAGGAAAGTTTGGATAGCATTGCTTTGGAATAGAGCTAGTTTATTTAGTGTGAGCTACAATAGGCAATATTGTTAGTTGTAACTTGGCCACATTTTGATATCAAGACATTTAAAGGCAGGCCTGGTTTTTGCAAGTTGGAATTAAGAACTTATGGACAGCGCTATGTAGGCTATGCGTGAGTAACTTGGCTTTTTTTTAAACGTTGTAGACTTTTTTGATCTGATAAGACTTCAGCTGCTCAACAGTCCGGGGTCTCCATTGTTGTAATTTGTGCCTCATAATGCGCCACATGTTTTCAATGGGAGACAGGTGTGGATAGCACCCGCACTCTCTGACTACAAAGCCACGCTGTTGTAATACGTGCAGAATGTGGCTTGGCATTGTCTTGCTGAAATAAGCAGGGACATCCCTGAAAAAGACATTGTCTAGATGGTAGCACATGTTGCTCCAAAATGCAGATGTACCCTTCAGCGTTAATGGTGCCTTCACAGATGTGCAAGTTACCCATGCCATGGGCACTAACACACCCCCATACCATGACAGACGCTGGCTTTTGAACCTTGCGTTGGTAACAATGGTGATGGTCCTTTTCCTCTTTGGCCCGGAGAACACAATGTCCATTATTTCCAAAAACAATTTGAAAGGTGGACTCGTCAGACCACAGCACACGTTTCCACTTTGTGTCAATCCAAATCCATGAGCTTGAGCCCAAAGACGTCGGCGGCGTTTCTTGATGTTGTTGATATATGGCTTACGCTTTGCGTAGTAGAGTCTTAACTTGCATTTGTAGATGCAGCAACGAACTGTGTTTACTTGACAACGGTTTTCCAAAGTATTCCCGAGCCCATGTGGTTATATTCATTACAAAAGCATGTCGGTTTTTAATGTGCCATCTGAGCGATCGAAGGTCACAGGAATTCAATATTGGATTTCTCCAGATTCTCTGAATCTTTTAATAATTTTATGGACTGTAGATGGTGAAATCCCTAAATTCCTTGCAATTGTGTGTTGAGAAATGTTCATAAACTGTTGGACTATTCGCTTACACAGTTTTTCGCAAAGTGGCGAACCTTGACCATCCTTGCTCGTAAAATGCCTGAGCCTTCGTGGATGCTCCTTTTATACCCAGTCATGATAGCATCACCTGATAACAGGTGTTTTTTGAACATTCCACAACCTTCCGAGTCTTATGTTGCCCCTGTCTTTTTTGTAACGTGTTGCTGGCATAAAATTCGGAATTACTGTATATTTACAAAAGTCAATTAAGTTGATAAGGTAAAACATTAAATACATTTTCTTTGTATTGTTTTCAATTAAATATATGTAAAACAGAATTCACAAATCACTGCTTTCTGCTTTTATTTGCATTTTATATACTGTCCCAACTTTTTTGGAATTGGGGTTTGTAAAAAAAAAAAGATGAACAGTGTGTGACTCACTACTTGTCGACAGACGGTTTCTCAACCTTAATGCTCGCCGCGTTATTGATAAGATGCTTGGTTTTACCTGTGTTTCCCTTTTCACAGTTCCATTTTCTGTCTTTCTCTGCTGAAATAACAAGCATCCATTTGTGCCAGTCCTGGTCAGTAGTACAGCATGGGAAAATACCATGTTAATTTATACAGTACTGCACAGAGGGCTGGCGGATGGTGTAGCAGGGAGAGAAATACTAAGGTAAAATAACTGGAAGAGAATTTTACAAGCGTTAAGGAAGGGTGCCGGCATAGAAGGCATTAATTAAGCAAGGGTGGCAGTTGTCTGGGGATCACCATTTATATTGTATTTATCACATTTATATTCACTGATTGATATAAACTGCCCTTTTACTTTTTCTCACATTCTTCTATTGTGCCTATTTCAGTTGTGGAGTCCCCTGAGATTTTAGGTCTAAATGAGGTACTATAAAGAGAATCTAAAAAGCTGATATGACCGGTAGCATAGCCCACTGGCATGCCCTCGAAAAATGACATGTGTAAGGGTGTAACATGTTTCACTTCGTGATTGATCACCCAATTATGTTGTTTATATATCAACCGAGTATACCGATGGGTTTTGCTGTATGCTTGTGACTTTGTGCCCACCTCTGAGTTTCCGTAGGTTTTCTTCCGGCTTTGATCCAAGGTATGTGTAGAAACCGGTCTTCCGCGTACGTTTTAGTGTTTTAAAAGTATTGTTATAATCTCTTGCATTTTATTACTCATAGGTACCCGCTAGTTCGTTCTGTTTGAACTTGTCATTCCGGCTGGAGTAATTGGGTGTTCTGAGCTACGTCTACAGGTGCGTGCGTAGTGTACATTGCTAAATAGACTTGTGTTTTTCAATGTCCGTGACTGCTAAATGCAACCTTCTGGTCTGTTAACAGGTATCTGTAGGCCAGTGCCTATAATCCCCAAGCTGCGTGAAGCTGGCTGAGGTATAGTTTGCTCCAGTTGCAAAGGTAAAACCAGATTTATGGTATGGCAGGATTGTCTTATGGTATCCGAGTTAACGTGCATATTTCTGATTGCGAGTACAGTTTAGTGATTTGTGTTTTATTGTTTAAAGGCACTTTTTTAATGCTAGCTGCTGTTTTGCCTGCATTATAATATATGTTACATGCTCTGTTTGCCTCCTTGCCCTAGCAAGTAACTTACTCATTTAAGCAGCATGTTTATGGGGTCGTGCTGACTCATTTCATTGCTACCAACTAATCTGTTTAAAAGGAAAAGTTGTTTTCCCAAGAAGATTTCCAGTTCGGATCTGTGAAACCCAACTGGTGTTTCTTTTAAATAGTTTTTTTATTTTGTGATTTTATTTATTGTGAATCCTGGATCCTAGGTTCCTTTATCAGTAGGGGGGGGGTTGGGGGGTTAGCTTTGTAGTGGTTAGGGTTAGGGTTATGATCTGTCTGTTTCCACTAGTATTTATAATCCTGCTCAGCTACCTCCTGGTTCCACTGTCGCATCGCCTGAGCCGGTTTGGGAGGACGCCAACCTGTCTCGAGTACCCCCTGAATACTGGGATTTGTGGAGAGTATTCAGTCACGACCTGGCCAATGAGTTACCCCCTCATCCCCTGATTGTGCCATCAACCTCCTGCTGGGAACCACGCCTCCCCGGGGGAAACTGGTTTCTGTCAGGTCCTGAAACCACAGCTATGGAGGAGTACATCAAAGGGGCCCTGGCTGCTGGTTACATTCATCCTTCTGCCTCACCGGCTGGTGTTGGGTTCTTCTTTGTTGGTAAGAAAGATGAGGGGTTGCACCCATGCATTGATTACAGAAGGCTTAACAAGATTAAGAATCGCTGCATGTTACCACTCATGTCTACCACTTTCGTGTCTCTGCAGGTATCCACTGTTCACAAAATGGAATTTATGCAATGCCTATCACCTTGTTCGGATACAGGAGGGTGTGTCACGGTTTTTTTGGTGTCACGGTTTTTCTGGTTGCCGCCCCTTTCTTCGCTTAAGGTTTCTCGTGGCTCCGGGACGGCTCCCTTTCGTGTCTTATATCCGGTCGCGTCTGGTTCTCCCTCACTCAAACCCTTACAGGGTGACGAGTGGAAGACGGACATTAACACCCCTACTGTGACTTTGAGTATCTTGTCACACCTTTTGGGCTCATTGACTCACCTGCAGTCTTCCAGGCGCTCATAAACAATGTGCTACGGGCTATGCTAAATCAACTTGTGTTTGTCTAGTGTGTTTGGAAAGGATCTGGATGGTGATATTCTCCAGATCCCTTCCTGAGCACATTCAACAATTGCCTCATGTCCTTCAGAGACTCATGAACAACCGGCTGTTCATCAAACCCAAGATATGTGAGTTCCCCTCCTCTACGGTATCATTCCTTCGATTCACCATTTCTCATGGTAACCTTCAAATGAACACACAGAAGGTACAAGCTGTATTTGACTGACCACAACCCTCGTCAGTGAAACATATAGAACGTTTCTTAGGGTTGGCCAATTTTTACTCAAAAGCATACCAAAATGTTACAGGGTAATATATTATCTAAGTTACTGGGTAAGTGTAACTGGACTGTAAAATAAATCCATGTCTGTTTCCATGTAGTTTCTATTTAAATCTGGCGACATTTTACCTGGTTACCATGCAATAATCAAAAACCCACAAGACGGCAATCCAAGATGTCCCTTACAAAACTGGATAGTTTGCCACAAACTTGTAGCTAATATGTAGCACATTTTCCGCAAACTAAATTGTTTTCCACAAAATGTTGCCAGAGGTTTGTCAGAGTTTGCCAGTAGTTATGAACTAAAAACTTTTCCAGAAGTAAATGGCAGTTCCCACAAAGCTAATTTGCATGTGAAAATATAAAATATAAAGGTTTGCTATAAAGGTTTGCTGCAAATTTGCAGGAAGGCCAATATTTTTGGGGTTACAGGGTAATATTATCTAAGTTCCTGGGTTAGTCAGATGTAACTGGACTGTAAAATAAAGCCATGTCTGTTTCCATGTAGTTACTCTGTAAGGGCCAGATTCAGAGTTGAGATAAGCACGCGTAAATGGGACTTACTCCCTAAATTCTGCGTAGCTTTAGTTATTTGTGATTCAGACATTTGACATATCCGCTGTTTTAAGCGACTCTCCAGTAGATACGCGGCATTATGCGTGCGGGGTCGAGATTTGATGAAAATGAGGCTTGTCTGCAAGTTGTTCAAGATACGCGTATTCAGAGTTTTCACTTAATAATTTTTTTCTGCGCAACTTTTCTGCGAAAAAAAGGTAGCTTATATCTAGTGCTGCCAATAGATTTTTATGAAAAATACAGCATCTTTCGCATAAATGAATATTAGAATGAGTGCATGTTATTTGAACATAATATTGGTCATATTTTCCTTTGCATAGCTAACTTGCAATTACCAGAGAGCTGTCATAAAAAGAAAAATATGTAAAAGTAGGCTATGACTGACAGTCTGGTATATCATACCAGACACATATTAGATGGATAAATTGATAGACAGTGTCTGCATCATATTCCTTTTGAGGGAGAGACGATTTGTGTCAGCACAGCTTCTCCAAAATGATTAAGTTGAAGATGTTGCATATAGGCTATTGTGTTCAACCACCATAGGCTACATGACTGTATTAGGTAAGTCATTAAAAAAAGATTCGATTTTTAAATCTTTATTTTCATTAATTTACCTAATTGCGTGCAACCACTGTCCAGTGATTATTTCTTTTGATTGTGTGACGGGTATATCCCAGTCATCAGTAGAAGCTATGATCATTTTATCAATGCAATGTATTAATACCTTCACTGCATGCCTATACATTACATTACAGGCATTTTTAGCAGAGGTTCTTATCCAGAGCATTACACATTTTTGCATGTATACATAGTATCCATTGATACAGCTGGATATATACTGAAGCAATGCAGGTGAAGTACCTTGCTCAAGGGTAAAACGGCAGTGTCCTACCTGGAAATCGAACCTGCAACCTTTCGGTTACAAACCCAGTTTCTTAACCATTATACTACACTGCCGCCCTGTCACGCAAGAGCAACTACGATGCGTAAAGGCAGGATTTTCCTAAAGGCAAATGCCGTTATTAAAGGCACTGTCACTGACACGTTGAAAACGCATAACCCCACAAACATTTTTTTAGTAGATACCTGGCAACCTGGGGGGCAGGTACAAGAAACAGGTAATTAGAATATCATGCCCTGTACCACCCACATTTTGAGATAAGCACATGCGCAACACAAGTTAGAATACGACGTAAGTCAGCTCACGTTAAATCCGCGCAGGAGAGGCACTTAAACGCATGACTTAAGTTGGCCATCTCTGAATCCGGCCCCAAGTTGTTTGCGTAAAACTGAAAAAACTAGAAATTCTGTTACGCCCGGCTGTAATTAAATTTTCAATGCATCCAATAAGATATCGTAAACACAGTTGCTAATGTAATAATGTGCTATATTGGATAAAAGAATTGGTATAAATTGTTGTCTATTTCTCACACGGATTGTCCCAGACAATAAATGACCACTGAATTTTGAAAGGGACATCTCTATGCTTAAAATCAATGGTAGGATTGGATATTTATTTCACTTTCAAGATTTTTATAGTCTTTTCTCAATCCAATCTTACTTCAGCATCCACAATTTCACACAAAAAAATATAAAAACAGAAACAAATTATAATATCTACATCATATTTGAGGGGCGAAACAAAAACAAACAAAAAAATGTAAAAAAAATAATAATGAAAAATGGGTAAATAAAAATAATACTAATAAATAAGACAATACATACACATATAATATTTTTATTTCATATTTAGTAGCAGATATTGATAGTAGAATTTGCATTTGCATTTGAGTGAGCAGGGCTTTTCACAGCTTTTTAGGCATATGACTGGGCTATTGTTGGGTTTATCTTGTTGCTACTACGTTTTTGGTGGTAAAAAAATACTTTTATGAACTCACACGCTATTGTCCACTGTGTCACGCATGGGTAGGTATATTTCCGGTGAGACTGGGTGGGGGGTTGCTTGTTAAATGGATTAACTATGCGACATAGTGACACTTAGAAACTCCGTATTCTGCAAAGTTGTCACGAATCGTGTACTAATAAAGCTACTAGACGGAGTTTAACGTTTCCACTCATAGTTTGGCTGCAGGAGCAACAAATGTCTCAGTTGAGCAAAATCTTGGCACCAGCATCCTGGTCACTAGGCATCTGCGCAAAGGGGTTAATAAAAAAGCAACATTGAGAATATTCATATCTTTAGGCCAGTTATTAGGCCTAACAAATAGACTATCCAAAGAGGAGTTTGCTAATAACCACGTCATTGACAAACATGCACTTCATAATAAGCGAATGTTTTAAATAACCTATCGAAAAAAGAGAATATATTTACTTACCCATTGTAAAAACAAAGCTGTAAAGGGTTATTTCGGAATTTTGGACATAATATCTCATCTACGACTTCTTGTCAATCGATGGAAACTGGTTACTGGTTTCCAGCTGATTCTATGCTGCCCTTTGTATGGACATCCATCCTGTTGCTAATGCTTGCACAACTTAATGGTATCAGTTAGCATCCACTACCAGATGTACTTAAACACACTCCACGGTGCACCCAAAGCAAATAAAATACCACAACAGACTATCGGGGTGGATTTGAGTGTTTATACTATCATTTTGAAGTCTAACTATTGTTGAAGCCTTTACTTTGTGGTATCGCCCTATGTTCTCTGTGGAAGAAGAACAGCTGTAGATCTGTAACGTTACCGCTGCCTGTAGGTTACGTGCTCAGCATATCATGGCTACTCCACTGTTGCCAAAACAATCTGTAAAGATTGGGATGGCAGGTATGCCATCCGCCAAGTTACGGCTTGGCGGGGCATGCCCCATACCTATACAGCACAGAGAGTTTGGGACTTTTCAGGGTTTCCTACAGAAGTAACCATAGACTCTCAACCCTTAAAAACATTAACTTCTGTATGTTCTGACCTAATGTAACCACACAGCATTCAGATATAACTTCACACATCCACACAATAAAGCCCCAAACTTGGGTTATTTTGCCGTTTTTCTCCTTCCTCTTCCGCTTCTTCTTCTTCTTCTTCCCATTTTCCTGCCAAACTGCCTGCCTCTGTCGCGATGTTATCCAATGGGGAGAATTATTATTTGAGCGTATGGTTCCTATACCTGCTCATCAAACTTATCGTCCAATAAAAACGCTTCATACTAATGTTTTTTAATGTTAATGTAGCTAATGGCTTTGTGCTTTCCAAGAAGCCATTGTGGCTTAGTGGTTAAAACAGTAGTTTATCACACAGTGGATAGTGGATTCGAGCCCAGCAGGGCACATGTGTATTTTCCACAAAAACAATATGCAACTGTTAAGTTCTTTTCATTTCTTAGACTGTTATTATTTTCACATTGACACATTAACGTATTTTTTTTGCAAAGGCAAAAAGGTTTACAATATTAACTGTTCACTGTTTCACTTGTATTATATCACACCCTCCCCAAACCAGATGCTCGCTTTTGTCTGGTTTGGGGAGGGTGTTACGCTCTGCTCTTGCGGTCATGACTGACTGTGAAAACCCCTTGCCTCGGCCAACATTTCTTTATTCATTAATTTCTTCACTTCAGCTCTGTTCACTTTATCCTTTTCACACATAACACAAGATAACCATAAAATTAACTACAAGGAAAATTAAATTGAGGATAGCCTCTTTTAAGCTGCAAGCCTTTAAGCGATCGGATTTATAAACCGCCAATTCCCCAAACATATCTGATTCATGGTTAGTCACTTATAAATAAATAGATAGCCTCCGAATGTGGCTCTAGTCTACGCTACTCTGCTGATAATGTAGCTTACTGCAAACACTTTTAATTATAATAATAATAATAATAATAAGAAGAAGAATAATCTCTGGTATGTACTTTCTTAGTAGTATCTACTGTTTTCTTTCTGGCTAAGATTCCTGGGAAATATGCATTGTCCAATTAAGCTTGTTCGCCAACGTTACTTCCTGCTTCTCGTCAGGAAGCAGACACAAGCTAGGCTACTATGAAGCGAATCAACATGCATTATAGCCTACATTCATTGCACTACAGAAAACGAAACTAAACCTAGCTGTCACCAAAACATTTCCCGCAGGTAACGTTCTACACTACCGAAACTCTGCTGTGCAGAAACTCGCTAGCTCGTAGCCCACACATGGAAGGTTGGAGTTACGCATCCGGCAATCCAGTGTTGAATAGCCTAACTACTGTGCTTATGAACTCAGCTCGCTCGCTAGCTCGTAGCCCACACATGGAAGGTTGGAGTTACGCATTCCGGCAATCCAGTGTTGAATAGCCTAACGTTAAATGTATTTCATTTCCTATAGAATACTAATAGCCCTATTTTAAAACTGTATTCCATATTTTACTGATGCAAACTATTTAGGCTGTACTAGCTATTTAGGCTGTATGTCTTTCATCTAGAATGTGTTTGCGTAGCCCATTGTGCATGTATGTCTCCATGTAGACTTGGTTCATTAATTTACATGCTTCTTCATGATCCATAGCTCAGGTGGTGCTGTTCATTGTATTTCATTACACATTAAATACTGCTCATCTACAAACTCTTTTAATGTAATTGTGTGCTGTCTGTAATAGGATAACTGTTCTCATTCTTGTCAATAGAGGGCGTTATGGTTAAGCGAATGTCTGCATACATTTCTTTGGAATGCATGTCTCTCTCAGTGTTTATCTTCATGCCTTATTCATCATTAGTTAGCTATAAAAAATAAGTGATATCAGATCAAAAACATCTACGACGTAAAAAAAGCCAAGTTACTCACGCATAGCCTACATAGCGCTGTCCATAAGTTCTTAATTCCAACTTGCAAAAACTAGGCCTGCCTTTAAAAGTCTTGATATCAAAATGTGGCCAAGTTACAACTACCAATATTGCCTATCGTAGCTCACACTAAATAAACTAGCTCTATTCCAAAGCAATGCTATCCAAACTTTCCTAAATTCTTTAGTTTTTGATCTGATACATATTTGGCAGACAACAACTCAGCTAAACACAAACATTATACTACAGAATAACAGCACATACACGCTAGCACACTGGCTACCAATTTGCAGGATACATTTTCTAACTTTCACATGACTTCTCAATCGTGGTAACTAACATTAGCTAACTAGCTAAGCTGAATAGATCATGCATGCTATACTTTAATATAATTTATAGTTACCTGTCATGGTTATTTGCAGCCTTTGTGTTTCTACGTTTTGGTTTACTTTTTGGCTTCATCAGGACGCTCTATCGGATTTTTTCCGCCTCTGTTCCGGACTTCCGCATTTCCATATTGTCTTTGCTATGTTGACAATGAAGTCGGTAAGGTATAGGAAATTCGGTCACTGCATTTCTGGTTCGTACGAAAAAGAAACGCAGCAAGTCCGGTTATAAGATTTAGGATTAGATTGGTTTTCTCTTTTCTTTCCAATCTTTCTTTATCCTTTATTCTTTTTACCTGTTGCCATTTGTGTCCAGCTCTTTCGCTACAAGAGCTTTGGATAACAGGTCTTCTTTTCTATTCTTTCCTTCACTCGTTCTCTTGAGTTTTGTTTTGTTTCTCTACCTCCTGTTACACCTAGTGATTTAGTGTGTGAGGTTTTTTTTTTTGTTATTCATTCTCGCTGTTTATCGAGACTCCTTTTGAGGTTGCTTTGTTTTGGGTTGTGCTAGGGAAGTTTTGCTCCCGTTCTTTTGTTTCCCTATCCCCTGGTGCGGATACTTCCACGTTTGTGGCGTATCTTTTTAAGATACGCTTTTAGAATCCTTCTCGGTCGCGTCAGGTTCTCCGAACCGTAACACAACCCTCACAGTTACCTGCTCGTCGGTTGTTTTCGGTGTATGGAGAAGAACAGGTGATGGCACCAGTCTCCTTCAGCAAACCTCTGTCCAACTGTCCTTTTTTTATTCTGATGTAGTCATCTTGAGTGAAATGATCACTATACACATGCAACCTGCTCACAGTCTCACTAGGTGTGTTGACGTCCATGCGAACTGCAACAAGCCACAGCTGTTTTCTCTGTTGCTCTATTGGAAATCGGTGAAAACTTTGTAGTGTTAATTTTTTGGCGACATTTGGACATCCTTGGAATGCACACTGAAATACCATTTTATGTCAATGTTAGCTGATGAATACTACTTTGATTCTTTCGGGTTACGCCTGTGTTGCGCTTCCCACCAACCCACGTGAAATAGGCCCATTGTTGTTGTTGCTGCTATTCCAACAGTGTCGGAACTACTATCGCAGGTAACGTTACAAAGTATCGCTCTGCTGCCGCAAATCAACGCATAGGCTCCTTCCACAGCGAACATAGGGCGATATAAAGGAAATGATCCTGCAGAGTCTTGTATTCAGTTTATCCTTTTATTGAGCACTGGCCAGTGGGAGGTGCTTTCTCCTATGCAGAGGGTTCAGGAGCTCTCAGAACAAAAGCAAACAATTGCTTATATATTTTCATAACCCCATCTTTTCCTAGCTAATAAACCAATGGGTTAAGATGACACCCTTCCATCATAATTTCTTTTGGCCAATAGACGAAATGGCTAAATTAAGCTTCTTAGATAATCAGTTCCTACCCTATGCGCTTGGGGGCACTCATGGTCCACTAAATAAAGTTATTTTGCATGGCTCTGCTAAAATCGGATCAGACCATGTCTTGTTATTTATATTTCCCAATTTTATCTGGGTCACCATGATCTATCTTATATTTGTTTTGGTACATCTCATTGCTCAGCCTACGCAGAGGGGTTGCTCAACCTACGCATGATCTGTTGTATCTCTGTAATACATCACAGCCCGTTGCTCAGCCTGCGTATGATCTTGTCCCATCTTCTGTTATCAAACAGCCTAGGAGACAGAAAACCTCTCTCCCTTGACTTTCTACTCACTCTCAGTGCCCCCCCCCCCCCCCTCGCCCCACACTCATATTTAATGTAGCTTTTGCATACGTGGGTTTTGAGCCTGAAAACTACTTATTTCTACATATTACCCCCTTTGAGACCACTTGGTCTCACATTCCCTTGTTGATGTTTATTTTCTCCCCGGTTGAGAATGACATTTAAAACATTTACAGTGGGTTGTTTTATGAATTATTTTATACTTTAACTTGTTAGTGATCAGGAACTTAGCAATTAACAGTGGGTATGGATAACAAGGGCGTAGCTGTGGTTTGGCAAGTGGGGGGGACACTAAGTGCTTAAGTGCTAGGGGGGTCCGGGGGCATGCCCCCCCGGAAGAAAAACAGCACTTAAATGCCATTTTCTAGTGCCCTTTAAAAACAGTATTTATTAATTTTCTGTTAAAAAAAAATGACAAACAAAAGTACCCCAAACAAGCTAACATACTCTATACTACAAAACAAACCAATCTTTAAAAAAAATATCTAACGTTATGTACAGTGCATCCGGAAAGTATTCACAGCGCTTCACTTTTTCCACATTTTGTTCTGTTACAGCCTTATTCCAAAATTGATTAAATTCATTTTTTCCCTCAAAATTCTACACACAACACCCCATAATGACAATGTGAAAAAAGTTTTTTTGAGATTTTTGCAAATTTATTAAAAATCAAAAAATAAAATTTCTCATTTACATAAGTATTCATACCCTTTGCTTTAACGTATTTTTTTCCCCCATAGAGTTCTATAGGAAAATGAGTCAGGAGAAATAACCCTTGCAGTGATCCATCCACATCTACTCCATATCTGGCAACAGATTGATGGTTTGGGGCTCGTTTGATAGCTCAGACCCTTGATAACTTACAGCCATTTAGCCAGCCATGTGTTCCATACTGTACCAGTGTAATTTACAGCTGAATCTAGTCTCACCCCCCAATTTCCATAGAGATCCATTCAAATGCAGAGAGGTTATAGTATCGCTTGTAACAGTACCGGAAAATAAGATATCGACAGTTTTTTGATGTTGATGGTCACAGACTTCAGGGAGTAACAGCATGTAAAGGATATGCGACCAAATATGAAATATGATACTTTAATAATACAATCAAGCAAAGGGTATGAATACTTATGTAAATGAGAGATTTCAGTTTTAGATTTTTAATACATTTGCAAATGCAAACATTTCTAAAATAATTATTTCTTGATGAGGGATGTTTTTTTTTCAGAATACATTTACTTCAATTAAAGGTGGGATCTTTCTCATTTTTTCAGTGTGAGATTAAGCTAATTCACCAAAAGGTGAATTTTTATAACCCCTTTACTCATCTTTACCAGGGGTGCAAATAATTGTGGAGGGCACTGTATATACATGCAGTGAGTTTGCGTTTGGAGGCATTTGCTTGAACTTGAGCAGATGAAATGTTTCTCTACACTTCAGCTATCAGCAGTTGCATCATCAATGAAGACAAGTGAAGCAGTACCTGTCACAGCCATACATGCCTAAACCATGCCCATACCACCCCCACCACCATGTTTCACAGATGAGGTGGTATGCTTTGGATCTTGGACAGTCCTTTTGGCCTCCAAACTTTGCTCTTGGTAATAGACCAATAAACAGACTAATAAAGCTCTGTGGGTTAACTAATAAGGTCTGTAGTTTAAGTTGTAATCTCCATTACTCCCCTATGGAAAAAGAATATGCTGCAGTATATTGTAAATATATCAAAATTATCTTCACAATATATTTATAATATACGGCAGTATATTACATTTCCATTATAGCCTGTAGTTGTGTTTGATTATTGCTTTTTGTGGCCAATCTTTGTTCCTGGTGAGAAATGCATTCTCCTGCATGAATTACAGTATGACTGTTACATTCAATCTAATTTTCAATATTATTTTTGTCAAAATAAAACTCATTCTTAAAGGGTCCATTTTATACCATTAACACCAATATTTCTTCCCCATATTAACATTGAATATTGTATCTTTCTGAGAAGTTTTCTGGTTACCTTGGCCTCCAAATTAACCATATGCATATGTCACCATCATCATTCCAATCATGTACCTAAGGCTGCATTTTTGTGAGTTATTTGATGTGTCTGAGTGCCTTCTATGTGTGTCTATTAATGGAGAAAAAGTGAGGTCAATGATCCTGCAAAATAATAATATTATTTCCCAGGGGCTTATTTGTTGCTTTGTCTCAAGCTCTAAGGACTCCTTAGACACCTAAATATTTACAGTTTATTTCATTAGATTTTGAGATCAATGAGAGCTGCACTGTGATGATGAGTAATGCATATGTAGCTGCCAACTCAAATGATCATCGGCAGGACATTATTATTCATTGAGAAACTTGTGGCGTAGCAAAAACCTCATTAATACACTGACTAGTCAGTTAAAGACTGACTCATTCTCATCAAATCACTGAATAAAAAACAATTTTCATTAAACCAGGTATCTGTGATATTTTCTTCAGATGCCTAAGCACTGAGTAGCGAGAGGGAAAGTGACCTAAGCCTTCACAAGCATGTAGTCCTAACCTGGGTCAGCAATGGTAGCCATTTTGCTACCATAACATTTGAGTTATAAAGGCAAGATTTATTTTGGCAACTAAAGTGGGAAGATGATTAGCAAGAAAATTGGTGACACTTCTTTAGCATGAGAAATATAAGGAAAGTAACACTTGTAAGTATTTGTAACACTGCAGTATTACACTGAGCGCATTAGCGCAAACAGTGTATGTTTGCGTTGATCAGCTTTTCAATGTAAAACAGATTTCTGAACCTGGATATCTCCGCCGTTTCATAACCAATCTCAATGACATTTCACAGGTGGACTACTATCGCTATGGCCTCACCAAATACTGTTTTCGGTATAGCTACATTAGGCCATTACAAAGTTACAGGTACCCACTAAAAATTAGCATATAACATTAAGACTTAATTTAAATCCAACGGATCCCGACACAAGACACCCCATTCTGTCGGTCATTGTAAGACCTGTGTGCTTTTTATACTTTCATGGCTGTAGACTTTTATTATTAAATTTGAATGAGACCTCAAAATTTTAAATGTTGACGATGAATTGCCCATAGACTTAACATAGCGAAACAAACAAAGTGGCAAGCACAAGTAGGGCTGGGCGATAAATCAATATAGATAATTTTCGTGATAAAATATGCCACGATAAAGATGAGATTTATTTTCTATAAAACCATCATTTGCATCTGTTTCTTCTACTTACCCAAATACAACACAAACAACCAAACAGAAATAGACTTGCACGTAGCTGATGCGCCCACCCACTCAAAACAACTCTACTCAGGGTGACCACGTGTGTTTAGCTGACATCATAAATGAATCACCGGCGAGAGCAACCGAAAATGGTAGTTAGTATGCATTGGTTGATGTTAACTTGTTCATTACAGAAATTATTTATATATTGGATCAATGTTAGATGTTCTATATATTGCTGTAACAAATAAAGCGTCAACATTAGGTGCATCTACCTTGCAAACCGTACGGCTGAAAGTTATTGATATTTCTCCTCGCCTGTGCTCTTATTAGTAACGGAACCATGATGGTAATAAAGTTAACTTCACTAATGCAAACTATAGCTGCCTATACCTACTGCTGACAGCCTTTCTGAAGCCAGAAGAAAATCTCTAAATTTTATTTTCACATGCTTGCTGTTCATGTATGCTTACTGTTCATAATAAATAACAAATAAACGTGGACAGGCAGTTGTGAATGCAATAATCAAATCGTCACTACATGTTTGTTTCATGAGCGTGCGTCTGCTGGGTCCTAATGCTTATTTCATTATGTGTGAAATAATCAGAGGGAAAAAGGCAGATAAATCTGTGCTTAGAGCCTAAGAGAATTTGTTAGAGAGTCTTTTTCCATTTTTTTCCTTGTTTGAGGTATTTTACTGGATGTAAAGACATTTTGGTTCTGTTGAATGCTTATGTCCTACTGCCTTGCAGCCAATGCTGTAAAGACAAAGGACATGGTCATCAGCCTTAGAAAGCCTCAATATAGACTAACACCTCCTCTTGTTCTGAACAACCAGCCAGTAGAGAGGGTGGTTACGTTCAAGCTCCTCGGAGTACAGCTCTCGTCTGACCTGACATGGGATGCACAAGTTCTCAGCCAAGGGTTCACTACTTAAGTGTTGCCAAGCGTGCACGGCTCCCTTCAGATGTACTGACACAGATATACATGACCTTCATCAGACCAGTCTTGGAATATGCCTCACCTGTTTGGGCCGGCCTACCGAAACACCTGATCCAAGATTTGGAGGGTCTGCAGAGGAGGTGTTACCAGATCATTGGGGTCCCATATGATTCCTTGCCTACTTTGGAGGTGAGGAGAGAGGAGGCCACCCAAAGAGAATTTGAGCGACTGCTGAGTGAAGGGTGCAGCCCACTGATCCAGACCCTTTCTATAAACTGAAATCCCCACAATTTACGAAATGGGAGGTCACTCACGCAGCCTAGAAGCCACACCAAAAGGCATCAGATGTCCTTCATCTGATGTTGTGTTGTGTTAATTAGAGTGCATTAGAGTGCATTTTGCTGTGTCGAGGATCGTCTAGGCTACGCTCGGATTCAGATAAGCGTATCTTTTTTCATTGCTTTCAGCTGTTAGTTAATTGAACAGATTGGAGTCACTCGGTAGCTTAGTTTATTTTGAATTGTTTGCAGTTAGTCCGTAGCTTGCGCGCTGTGATTGGGCAAGCTACCTGTCTTTTGTGTTGCTAATTAGAACGAGTTGGAACCAGTTTCACGTGTGTGTATATTAAGCGTGTTTGCAGCTCATCACCTCAGAGTGCATTTTGTTGTGTCGAGGATCGTCTAGGCTATGCTCAGATTCAGATAAGCGTATCTTTTTTCATTGCTTTCTACCCCACAGGTAAAGGAGAGGATATCTGCTTGCCTGGCTGACATCTCTGAGTGGATGTCTAGCCATCACCTGAAGCTCAACCTCGACAAGACTGAGCTGCTCTTCATGCCATACAAGACCTCCCCACTCCTAGACCTGTCCATCACCGTTGACGGAACCATGGTGACCGCCTCCCGCTCTGCAAGGAACCTGGGGGTGGTCCTGGATGACCAGCTGGACTTCAAAGAACACAACGGCACGGTCCTGCAGGTTCCTCCTGTACAACATCAGGAGAATTCGGCTGTACCTGACCACCTACACCGCCCAGCTTCTTCTCCAGACCATGGTCACCTCACGTCTGGATTACTGCAACTCCCTTCTCGCAAGCCTACCAGCCTGCGCCATTCTGCCCCTACAACTGGTCCAGAACGCGGCTGCTCGGCTTGTGTTCAACCTCCCGAAGTTCTCGCACGTCACCCCCCTGCTGAGGTCACTCCACTGGCTGCCGGTCGTGGCCAGGATCAGGTTCAAAGTTCTGACCCTGGCCTACACTGCAGCCAAAAGGTCAGGCCCCTCCTACCTACAGGACTTAATCCAGCACTACGCTCCTGCTCGACCACTTCGCTCTGCTGTTGCAGGGCGACTTGCACTCCCCCCCCCCTCCGTGTTAACGGCTCCCGCTCGTCCCGACTGTACATAAGTTACCATACTCATTGAAACGTTTACGGTTTCAGCTACCCAGTGAGCAAAAGGTTGACACGTTTTGACATAAATGGACTAATGTTATTTGGCTGAGGTTTTACTTGGATATAGCCTGGCTACATCCTAGTCGGCTAGAAAACTTTAACTTTTCAACCAAATCAAATGTAACGTTAGCCGGTTTGAATGCCTAGACAGCGTTTCAACACAAAAATGTTCGGTGGGTAGCTTGCTAGTAACTTAAATGCACCTAACGTTACATAACTTATGTTGTAATAGACATCAACTAAGACATCAAAAATTTACTAAGTTGGACGGATGACATCAAGTATTTGCTTCTGGAAAGTAACATTAGCCTAATGTTATACCTAACTGTTATGGCTTACTGTAAGTTTTCCATTATATTTTGTTTAACATAGGAGCATGTCTTTGTGAACAACAAATGTGTGCTAAAGTTAGTAACATTATGTTCTTACTTGTGAATACAGTTTTCTTATTAATGGGAAATCCCATTAAATTTGATTTGTGAAAGTGAAATACTTTTATAAATTAGAAATGAAAAGTTTATTGCATGTAGTTGATTACTTGTGGGTTGGGGGGTGTTAAATCATGACGTGGTATTGAATGCACAGTGTGTTTGGGTGGAATCTCTCACCTATAGCACTATAGTCTAGGTTACCCAATGTACATAAGTGCACTGTCACAGAAAATATAATTTAAACATTTGGTACACTACTAGGCCTATATGATGTAATACTTGTTTTGGGATGATGTTTTGAATTTCATAATAATTTCCAGTGATGGTTACATGCATCATAATACCAAGTATTGATTAAACCTCCCGGTGTAAAAACTAAGGAAATTAATCACTAAATGTTTGCATTTGCCAAAAGCCTCAAAGGAAAGGAAATTCAATTTATCAGCCCCAATGCGAACATCAGCCTGCTCTCCATCAAGATGCATCAGCACAGAGCTTTGACAACTGCTACAGCCCTGTAGTATATGTCGACTGTACTTCAAACACTCACCACTGGGCAGATTGCTTAACCCCTTGGCGCAGATGGCAAATTTGGTCAATTCTCACCTATTTAGGGGGTGCTCTGTTTAAGGCTTAGGTGCAAGTGCATTTAGGGGTGTGTCCAAGTCCACTTTTGCTAGTTAGACGGCGCGTTATTTGAGCGCTAAGTGAAAGGTGCTAATTGGCGGAACCTAGACTCTTCATTAATTATAGGTGTGTTGGGCGTAAGATGCAATAAAACCAATCAAAATGTCATATCCCATTCCCTTTAAAAGCCGGCTATTCCACCTTGATGGATTGCTTATATGATGGCGAAACAGACATGCTCGTGCGTGCAAGTGCGAGCAAGGAATAGGCTATATGGATCAATAGTATGATAAATATTATTCGGACTAACCATTATGACGCGTTTTGATATACACAATAATAATCTTTAGCATTAGGGGTTAAAACTGGCACAGGTTCCCGGTGATTCCCGACAGTGCTGTTATTTTCGAAAATGTATGCGGTTAAATTTCGTTAAAAGCACCTGCAACAGCTGAGAATAAGCTACCAATGGCTTCCGTCTCACCTTAGAGAACGCCAAATTAGCTTGCTTGTTTAACGAATTTCGTTTGATTATGCAATGAAGCATTGTCAAGCATCAATTCCATGAGGCTGTTCTCATGGAGTTCTCGAAGTTCAAGCTTCAGCCGAAGTTCATTGCATTCTAATATTGATTAATAACATGAATACCGTTATTTTACCTTAACCCCTTGGAGCAGATGGCAAATTTCACCTATTTAGGGAGTGCTTTGTTTAAGGCTTTATAACTCCAGGTGTGAGCAACACATAAACTTGGTAAATGGCTTAAATGAAACAAGACAGGTGTACCATTTACAATACAAACTTAGATTTGTTTATTTTCATAATTTAAGTCAAAATAAAGTGCCACAAATGCAAAGAAACTTTGAAAAAAAAAAAAAAGTTTTCCTTTAGCAACAAAATACTGAGCTACATAAGTGAAATCGGTAATATATATACATTTCCTGGATCATAAACTCCATGTCCACAAGTTTTGGTAAATCTGAGGATGATATACAGAACTACTAAAGGTCTATGATGCAAAATATAGCAGTGTACTGTGGGAGTAAAATTCAGAGAACTGCTGTAATGTATATCATAAGAACAGTTGGCAACATACCACAGGAAAAACCCTGACCAAGTATGGGGTTGAAGGGAAACTCCAGCCAGCACTTATGGCCCATGGGGACCGGTATGTTATTCTATAAACACAATGTAAAGCAAAGAATCAGGCTATGAGCCACACGCGATCAAATGTAAACCAAGTTATATGTATACAATGCACAACAAATGTAAACCTAGTCACTTAATGCATAGCCAATGTGAACCAAGCCATATATAATGTATAAACTGTGATGACATGAGGTGAAACCGTTGGAGGTGTAAAAACGCGCACGCGCCTTATCAGGAGAAAAGACAGTCAGACTAGTGGTAGGATAATGTATACACATCTTTTTAAAAAAGGAAAGCAGTCAGATATGATAAGTAATGGTGTCTTAATAGGGGATTTTGGAGGGTTAGCAGTGAAAAACAATGGTGTATAAAGTGAAGGATCTGTCAATTAAAAATTAGGGGCAGGCGTATGGGAGGAGATGGTTTCTAAGCCCCACAAAGGGTGGAACTAGGGAAAAGAATATAAAGCGCAGGTATACAGATTACACCTCAGACCATACTTGACGTAGGAGACCATACCTGACGGACCGTACTGGACCACACTGGAAGACCGAGACTGGACATCTCACATTTAGAACTTAATAATAATAATAATAATAATAATAATAATAAACTTTATTTATATAGCACCTTTCATACAACAAGTAGCAGCCCAAAGTGCTTCACACTAGGGAAATAATAATAAACAGTTAAAACAGGAAAATATTGGATAAAACAATATAACATTATATAACATTAATATAACAATAAAACACAATGAAATAAAAGACAATATAACAGGGAATAAAACAAATCTGAAGAACAAATAAAATAAAATAAATGAATAAATAAATAAAATAAAAATAATAAAATAAAATCTTGATTTGAAAAAAAAACAAAAAAATATGATTTGAAAAAAAACAAAAAATATATAAAAATAATAATAAAATGGGATAAAACAAAATGCAATAAAACACAATGAAATACAAGACAATATAGATGTATATTTATAAAACAAGTAAAAGCAAAAGACAAGTAAAAACTAAAATAGGATACAATCAAGTAAAAGCCATCCTAAAGAAGTACGTTTTCAGAAGGCTTTTAAAAAGTGCTACATTTGGTGCCTCTCTGATCTGTCTGGGCAAGCTATTCCATAGTGTGGGGGCATAGAAATAAAAAGAAGCTTCTCCACTTCTTTTATAATTTACTTTTGGAATGCATAACAAGTTATCACCAGAAGATCTGAGGGCACATATGGGCTGATATCTATTCAGCAGGTCAGATATGTAAAGTGGTGCTAAACCAGTCAGAGCTTTAAAAACAAGTAAAAGAATTTTAAAATCAATTCTAAATTTCACAGGCAGCCAATGCAGATATGCAAGTACAGGTGTGATATGAGCTCTCTTCTTGGTTCGTGTCAAGATTCTTGCAGCTGAGTTTTGCTCAAGTTGTAGCTGCTCTATGTATTTTTCCAACTTGCAAAAACTAAGCCTGCCTTTCAAAGTATTGATATCAAAATGTGGCCAAGTTACAACTAACAATATTGCCTATTGTAGCTCACACTAAATAAACTAGCTCTATTCCAACGCAATGCTATCCAAACTTTCCTAAATTATTTAATGCAACTTGGCCCTGTGTTTCTTCATCTTACCATCTCAAGAGAATGTCAATGAAACTGTATGTGCCACATCAAACTGCAAAATGAAAATAATTTATAGTGGAAATACTCTGATTCAGATGTGTTATACTTAGAAATTAAACAGAAAAATTACTACACTATAGGGCATGTTTGAACAATTGTCTGCATCCACTGCTTTGGGTCAATGAAAAGCACAGAATGAATAAAATGTATTATTATTATGTATTTATTGATTTATTTATTTGGATTTCTATCAAAACCTGTGTGGTCCTACAGAGCATAGATATCATTGTGTTCACAAAATTCTGTTTGCAAATATCATAAATACTATTATGTTAAGAAAATTGGTACTATTACTTATTTGCCACCATCTGACCCACAAACATGTTTGGATACTTTTGTAAAAATGCTATATGTATGCTATTTTCTAGGTTAAAATATTACTCATTTTTATCTGCATGTATTTATTCATCAGCCCTTTCTCTTTTGTACATGATGTTTCTTGATATAAATGTCTGTTTGTGAATTGTAAAGAATTCTGTAGCAGCAGTTAACATTTTAAAACCTGTACATTTTCTAAAGTAAACTTGCCAACAAAGTACAACCATATCCTTTCTGGAGTGTAATTATTCATCAACTGTTAAAAACATTCATTGAAATCATATGTTGTTCCATGAGGCACAATCTCTTCACATGCAAAGATGAAGAAACACAGGGCCAAGTTGCATTAAATAATTTAGGAAAGTTTGGATAGCATTGCTTTGGAATCAAGCTAGTTTATTTAGTGTGAGCTACAATAGGCAATATTGTTAGTTGTAACTTGGCCACATTTTGATATCAATACTTTTAAAGGCAGGCCTAGTTTTTGAAAGTTGGAATTAAGGACTTATAGACAGCGCTATGTAGGCTATGCGTGAGTAACTTGGCTTTTTTTTACGTCGTAGACGTTTTTGATCTGATAGACATGATACACTAACAAAATGTATGCCTAAATCCTACATCATGACAGAATAGCCTATGTTATAAGGTGGTGCCAAGTAGTAGTTTTATTGACCCCATCTTGAAATACACATTTGATTAAATGAACTTGTATCTATAGTTTCATTAACTTTGATTTGCATTTTCATTGTAAATGGGTCTGGGTTCAAGTAATCCAAGCTGCATAAAAACATACAACCATCTAAAACATAATACAACAATACATAATACAACAGCACAACAATAGTAATACATATATAGGCTACATAGGCTACAGACACACACAGATACAGTATAATGCAGACAGTACGACAACATATAACAGTAGCCTACAGCCACAACAACATAACGAGTTAATCATCTGTCTTTATTCACAGACAATGAAACATTCTACAAGAAAGACAGACAGGGGAGTCCCTAGGGCAGTCCTGGATATGGCTGCAGTCGAGGTGCTTGAATCAGGACAAGTCAGTCCGGGGGGTGGCGAAGAGCTACGGCATCTGCCACGTCACCCTCTATCACTTCTGCCGAAAGGTGAATGTGCTGAGGGAGAAAGGTATCGAGGATACGCGGTCCATTCCTGTGGGCTACTGCCATCACAGGGCAGTTTTTCAGCCAGGTCAGGAGGCAGACCTCATGAAATACCTTAAAGGGATAGTTCAGAATTTTGGACATAATGTCTCAATTACGACTTACCCATGGTGTAGTTGATTGATGAAAACCATTTTCAGCTAATCAAATTATGTCCAAAATTCCGAACTATCCCTTTAAAGAGGCCTCCGCCATGTAAAGAGGTAGGGGTCTTCCTTTCCAGTCCTCCCCTCCACCCCTACACCCCTGTTTAATATCAATGTTGAGTTAGAAATTCATAAGACAGTTGAGGGGTTTTTTCCAAGTTCATGTGCGAAGTTGTAAATATATAGCAAGTTACAAAATCATGATTAATGTAAAAAATAAGTGTATTTAATAAATAAGTTGGATACAATTTTTAAGAAGTTCATGTAGTGAATAAGAAATAGGTTATACAATTTTAAAAAAAGTTAATTTATTAAATAGGTAACAAATAAGTTATAATTTTAAAAAGTTAATGTAATAAATAATAAAATAAGTTAATACAAGTAAAATGTTTGAAATATATATTAAAATTGATCTCCCATCTTAGGTCAGGAAGCTGGCATTCCAGCTGGCAAAAAAACACGCGCTAAATACCCAGACTCATGGAGTGTTGGAGAAATGGCAGGGAAGGACTGGTTCACCACCTTCCTGAAGCGGAACCCCAGTCTTTCAATACGGAAGCCCCAGCTGACCAGTCTCTCCAGGGCGACCAGTTTCAATCGGACCAAAGTCCAAAATTTCTTTGCAGATTTCCAGTGTGTCCTTGAGCGCAAGCACCTGCAGGCCAAGGACATGGAATATGGATGAAACGGGGGTGACAACGGTGCAGGTGCCAGAGAAGGTGGTAGCAACCAAAGGCACAAAGCAGATTGGTGCCATGACCTCTGGCGAGAAAGGTACATTGCTAACCATTGCTGTTGCTGTCAGTGCCCAGGGAAACTGCATTCCCCCTCACCTGGAGGTTCCACCCCCATTTCATCCGGGATGCACCTACAGGCTCCATTGGCACAGCAAATGGCTCTGGGTGGATGCAGGAGGAAGACTTCCTCATCTTCCTCCAGCATTTTGTGAAGCAGACGAGGTGCTCGATGCTGAACAAAGTCCTCCTCCTCCTGGACAATCACTCATCCCACATGTCTATACCAGCAATTCATTTCTGTAAAGAAAATGGCATTATTCTCCTTACCTTCCCGCCCCACTGTTCCCATAAACTGCAGCCCCTAGACCGCAGTGTCTTCGGTCCCTGGTGAAGTGGGCCTTTGAGGAGGAGGCAGAGGAGAGAAACAAAAAGAGGGAACTGAAGGCTAAAATAAAGTTAAATATTAAAGAAAAGAGGGGTGCGAAGGCTACTCACCTGGCTGCAAAGGAGCCAGCAGAGTCCTGTCCATGCCTTGTGTGTGGGGAGGACTTCCTCCAATCCGTCCCTGGTGATTCAGTGCTCCACTTGCCAGGGTTGGGCGCATGAGGCCTGCACTGAAGGCTATGAGCATTACACGTGTCATGACTGCTACATGTCATGAATGCTACGTGTCACCACCAATATGTTTCATGTCGTTCCTACGTTCTGTTCTCCTTTCCTTGAATTTAAAAAATATATATTTGTTATATTGTTGCACTTGCCAAATTTTTAATGATATGTGTTATTTTAGGACATTTTTTTATCTGGTCTGTTATATTGTTACACTTGCCAAATAGGCCTATATTTCTGGTCTGTGGTCTATTTGTATTTCATTAAATATATTTTCCATCACTTAAATATGGCATTTCTTCTTTTTTTGCTTGTATGTTTGTAGGCCTACTTGATTGTGCAGGCCTCTAATGTTGGCATCTCCACTTTACAAACATCAGAAATACGTTGCTAGTTCCATGAGAATACGGATTTTATCAGCATAAACAGCATATCATAATCAGTACCTATCAGCGAGCGAAATTTCACGTTTCTATGTGCCACCGTTGGCTTGTAATTCATGAAAGTAGCATGCTATGCTGCTACACTGTTGTCTACAATGGACCCGGCTACATGTAAGATAGCGGACATTTATACATATTTGAGAGTTAAGTAAAGTTTTTATATTATCACCAAAAAATTGTTTACTACCACAGCAACAAGAGAAAACTGCCAACATGCTTACACGGGGGAAAAAAACAAGTGTTTGTCTCCAGATAACTTTTGTTATAAAAAGCAGTGGTAAAATATGAAAACGTCATAACCTTACCTTTGGTTATGAAGATTAAGATGTCCCCTGCAAGAATCTGAGGATATTTTGTTGCCTTGGTTGACCCGTTTTTAAAATATAATCGTTGTTTCCTATGCAAACTCCAAAAATGGCCGTGCTTAATTGTGACGATTCTAGAAAATGTCTTTCCAACAAACTTGATTTTAATTGACACTTATATCGTCCAATAGAGCACATCCTAAGCTTTCTGAAATGGTATGGCATTCCCATAGGTAGATTTAACCAGCTAACCAATATCCTTGCGTAACACATTACGAGGTTGCATGCATTCATGCATTCGGAAGCCATTTTGGATCCGATTTCTACCAGCCTGAAACGCACAATGCGTCTCATTATTACATGGAGATTCAAGCAGATTTTTTCAAGTAGTAACTTTATTTGTGCACAGGTTGAATTTTAGTCACAGTCGCCATGTAAAATATAGCATTTATTATCCAATTTATTGCAGCTAAATAGGAACATAAGTCATATCATGTATTGTATTATTAGTATTGGTAGCATACATAGGGCCCTATCTTACACCCGGCGCAAAGCGGCGCTAACGCAAACGCAAGTGTCTTTGCTATCTTACACCCGGCGCTAGGTCCATAATAACGCCTAACGCTTACACCGTCAAACTAGCATGTTTGACGGCGTAACTCTTGCGCCATCATTAGTGAACTGGGCGTGTTGGTCTTAAGATGAGGAGTGGCCAGGATTCTTTTTGGCGTATTGCTATCTTGAGCCAGCAGAAAGCGCTTGCGCTAGAACCACCACAAACCTGGTATAAAGTCATGTCGCAGTTGTTTACATGCTATTTTAACGGCGCATATAAGTGCGTCTACATAGTCGTGTGCACAACGCGCATACCCTCCTGTCTGTTACACACAGGGGCGTGCACAGGCATGACTAAAATATCTAGATCACAATGTGAAATATTATTATTGTGTAGGCTATATCAAAAATGCATAATAATAAAAGGTTCCATAGGTCCACATACCTTTCCCTCAGCGAAGGGAAACAATGCCACATTACATTGCTCTCAGCCCACTCCATCAACATCCAGGCGATGTGCGATGGTACGGGACAATGGCTATCCATTAAAAAGGAGCTGATAACACCTATAGCTATCAAGCCTAATGCGCGAATTGTCTTTGCACCTAATGCGTGAATTGTCATTCAATGGAAAACTCGCGCACGGCAATAGACGGACATTTAAGTTCTGAAAATGCGCTTCAGATGTCATTACAATACAGCTCTGTTTATCTATGAATACAGCCTGTAAGTAAATAGAATGGTTTGTGACTGAAAAAAGTTCAAAACCTTGTCCAGTGAATATTGCATTTATTGTTTTTCAAATAGCCTAGGCTACAGTGAATTCGCTGTGCATAATGTTTTTTTCGATAGCCTATGGTTAAAAAACGGAGATGTCACCATGTTAACTAAATTGTAACCTTAGCTATTCTTCGTCCTTCATATTTTTTTAAATTACAGTGACCAGGTTTCCATACTCTCACCGTTTAAAACCCAGCTGATTTCACCCGTTATTCCTTAACTGAACAAAACGATTTTAAAGAGAACTAAGCGTCTAATTAGAAACTAAAACAAATTTGCAGCATGTTACACAATTAATTCACAATTAATTTTAATGCCATTCTCTGCACGTGAGCTGCATGTTCTGTTTCCCCTGCTGTAAGTCGCACGTTTAACGGTCTTCCTGGGAAAGTGGATTTAAAGGATTACGCTACGAGTAAAACAGGTTGGTCACATTTCCATAAACAGGACATTATTAAACAAGGGGAAATATGCGTGAACTTATGGGTTGCGAACCTGACAGCTTTATTGTATGGCTATTTAGTGTCATCATTAAGGCAAAATAACGGTATGTATGTTATTAATCAATATTAGCCTACTATGCAGGTAACCTAATGAACTTTGGATGAAGCTTGAACTTCGAGAACTCCATGAGAACAGCCTCTTGGAATTGATGTTTGACACTTTCATTGCATAATCAAATGAAATTCGCTGAACAAGCAGGCTAATTTGGCGTTTTCTAAGGTGAGACTGAAGCCATTGATAGCTTATTCTCAGCTGTTGCAGGTCCTTTTAACGAAATTTAACCGCACATATTTTGTAAAATAACAGCCCTGTCTGGAATTACCGGGAACTCATAGGCTAATGGTTAGTCCGAATAATATTGATCATACTCCATTTAGCCTATTCCTTGATCACACTAAACACGCACGAGCATGTCTGTTTCGCCATCATAAGCAATCCGCCAAGGTGGAAAAGCAGGCTTTTAAAGGGAATGGGATATGACATTTTGATTGGTTTATTGAATGTCACGCCCAAGACACACCTATAATTAATGAAGCGACTAGGTTCAGCCCAGTTGCGCCATGCGCCGTGCTTAGCGCCAAAAAAACACGCCGTTAAAATAGCAAAAGTGGACTTGGACACGCCCTAAATGGATTTAGCGCCATGCGCTTAGACTAAGCGCCAAGATCGCCAAGATAGGGCCCATAGTGTTGATAGAAACTGATTATCTCCTGATTTACTGCAATGCACATTTTATCCATTTTGGATACATTTGGAGACACTAATGTATGCCAGGAAACACACTTTACAAATTACCTTGTAGTACGTGAGTAGTTTTACATATCCCCCAAACATTTTGTTGATATAACCATTCACTTAATGATTGATTGCTGGTGTCCCTCCGGATCGATAAGGTAAGACGTTTGATAGGCACAGAAGGATAATATAAACTACGGTTATTTTACTCAAATATGTGAGACAGCCTACATATAAATGTAATCACTAGATATATTAAAATCAATGTGTGTCTCAAAAACTTTCAATTATGTTGAATTACGTACCTGTGAGTGGACTTTTCCATGGCGTTACTTATAACCCACATGTAGGCTTATGGAGGGCCAAGGACATGTAGATTGATTGTGTAAACATTTTTTTAATCTAACTGAATATTTTCGAAATTTAGCCAAATATTAAAAGTGTTACATATAAGGCGACGCTCCCACTAGGTCTACCAATAAAGCTAAAACTGACTTTAGTTTGACTGCAGTAGCAACGAATGTCTCAGCTGAGCAAAATGTCCCGCCGGCATCACCTTCTACGCAAAGGAGTTAAGGGTTGTTTCTCCTGACAAATTTTCCTATTGAACTCTATGGAAAAATAAGTCAGGAGAAGAAACCCTTCAGGAGCTTCAGTCACAAAGACTGCGCAACTGGCTAGTGTTTCAATAGGAACAGTGACTAAAGTGACATCTGCATTTAGATCTATGGTAAAGACATCAGTAAATAGGGTCGTAAATTGTGGTTGAAAGCGCACATTCGATGACCGTGGTGCTAGTGCATTCGTGTGATATTTAAGGAAAAGCAGAAGAGCAACTCTTCCTCACGTGACTGTGAATGTCAATGCAGGACATGATCAGACTGTCAAAAACAGTCTGTCGACAACTAAATAGAGTGCGATATTATAGTAGGTTTTCAGTGCACAAACCCCTCATTACAAAGACAAGTGCACATTTGTGAGTTCAGTGGTGCAAAAACCATAGGCACTGGTCTACAGAGATGTGGAAAAAAAGTGATATTGTCAGATGAGACATCCTTCACCATATTCTCGACAAGTGGGCGAGTGCATGTGTGGTGTACACCAAGAGAACGGTACAGGCCTGAATGCTTGACCCCTACAGCAAGGGTTGGCTCTGTTATGCTGTGGGGGGCATTTTCCTGGCATGGTTTGGGTCCACTTGTCCCTTTAGAGGGAAGGGTCACTGCAAATCAATACAAAGTTATTCTGATTCTGAGTGATCACCTTTATGATTAAACATTTCTATCCTGATGGGAGTGGTCTCTTCCAGGATGATTGCCCCCATCCACAGGGCAAGAGGGGTCACTGAATAGTTTGATGAGTTTGAAAATGATGTGATTCATATGATGGCCTTCACAGTGTAGGGGACACACCTCTACATTCCTTATACAACTGGTGGCGTAATTTTAGTATAATAAATCAGTCTCATTAAGTTTTATATACCATTCTCAAAAGAGAATATACTAACTAAAAATGGCCAACTTCAATTAATAATTAATTATCAATCAAATTACACATTAATAATTATCTTAAAATCACAATATTATATAATCAGTTGATACCGAATTAATATAAATGAGTCAGCTAACAGGTGAAGGCATTTTGGGAATTCCTGCGATTAGCAGTGGCTGACTCAATTCAACACAAGAGCAACATTAATACAGACAATCTTGTATAATGTAATAAAGTTTATTGAACACAAAGTACCAAAAAGAGCAAAGCATGATTCACTACTATAATGTATAACAGACTATGTGCGAGTGAGAACCATAATTCATTGGACAGTGACACATTTTTTGTTATTTTGGTTCTGTACTCTAGCACTTTGAGTTTGAAAGGATACTGTGAGGTCCCTGGTTTTCCCCTCGTCTCACAGTCCACCCCGTGTTTTCCCTCTCTCCTTCCTCTTGTGTTTCTCACTCCCCGCACCTGCATTGTTTTTCCCTCACGCATCTTCGTTAGCCTTCCCCCACCTGTTGCTCGTTCTGTCCCCGTCATGTTGTGTATTTAGTCTGCCCCGATTCAGTGTTCGGGGCCGGACCGTCTTGCGATCTCCCAGTGTTCTTATCATGTTCTTGTCGCATCTTGCCCTGGTCTTGTGAGTTTGTTCCTCATTCTTGTCATACGTTTATTGTTCTTAATGGTGTGTTTCATCCGTCTGCCCTGGTCTTGTCCTGTCTTCTGTTCCCCCGGCGGCTCCCCGTCCAAGGCTCCCTCCTTCCTCCATGGCTCCCTCCTGACCCGTCTGAGTTCCTGACACCCCCCCCCCCCCCCCCCCCAGGCTGAGTTCCTGACCCCCCCCCCCCCCCCCCCCAGGCTGAGTTCCTGACCCCCCCCCCCCCAGGCTGAGTTCCTGACCCCCCAGGCTGTACGCCTGGCCCTGGCTGCGCGCCTCTGCGCCTACTGCGGTCCCCCTGCTCCTGTTCCTGATTCCTCAGGCCGAAGCGCCTGCTCCCCCAGGCCGAAGCGCCTGACTTCGGTCCCCAGCGTCTGTTCCTACTTGTTCCCGTCCGCGGCACCCCGCACTGTCCATGGCTCCCCTGCTGCCTCCGCGCTGGCACTTGCCAGCGGGCCCCGCGCCTGTTCCCGTCCGTTCCTGACCTTGGTCACCCGCACCTGTGGAGCAATGGACCGGTCTGGTTCCAGTCCAGCCTCCGCCTGGCTCTGTCCAGGCTGTCCCTTTCCCAGTCTGTCTCAGGTCAGCTTGGTTAATGCCCAGGCACTCCCCTCCCGTCTGGTTCCTGATCTGTCTGGCTCCTGCTCGTCTGGCCCGTCCGGCCCGTCCAGGCCGTCCCTACCCTCTGAGGTCCCGAGCCGTCCTGTTCCTG
This sequence comes from Synaphobranchus kaupii, assembly GCA_029718625.1. Classification (NCBI taxonomy): domain Eukaryota; kingdom Metazoa; phylum Chordata; class Actinopteri; order Anguilliformes; family Synaphobranchidae; genus Synaphobranchus; species Synaphobranchus kaupii. The sequence goes on along the minus strand of CM056383.1, from coordinate 44,682,174 downwards.
CCACGCCTAATTCCTGCCTCATGTCTGTCTATCTTACCCCTGCCTGTGTCCCATTAAATGTACTCCCTGGCGGTGTTTTCTCCTGAGCCGTCTGAGTCTTGCATTTGGGTTCCGTCCCCTCAGGAGAACGTAACAGATACAATGACAAATATAGCTGCAAGCAGCGATTCCCGGGGACCGAGCGGCATGAGCAGCATTCATCAACACAGAGACTGCAAAATGGTAGACAACTCTAGACAGGGTTGACCCAAAATACAAACATTTGTTTCTAATCAGGGCTTTTGCCATTGTTGATGGTATCTTAAGACGTAATATGCAAGCCCTTACGGGATCGGGTTAAGTACAGAAGAACATTAAAAGAAGCATAGCATATTATTCTTAGCCTCCAAAAATCTCTTACCCGTAAATATACAGAACCTGTTTCTAAAGAGAGATGACATACATAACCTAAGAGGAAACATGATTTATAAACAAAAATCTATAAAGTCAACACTCAGAGGTCATTCATTATCCATTGAGGGGGTTAAGCTTTGGAACAGTTTACATGATGAGATTAAAATGTCTACAAACTTAAAGACCTTCAAGAGTAAGATAAGATGCAAGATGGTAGGAAACTATCAAGTATAAACAATAGGGGGTTGTCAGGAAATGAAAACAATGTCACGATGTGCAAAAAAAAACAATGCAAGCGGTTTACACAGGATCCTGGACCTTGCAACACAAGAAGGCAGAAATCACCAAGCCTCCGAAGGCCAGTGCAGAAAATAGTGATGGGTAATGAACTCGGAGATTGGGACTCATACCTACTCAGGCATAATGCACTGAATTTACAGGGGACAACAGAGCATCATAAAAACGAAGAAACGGAGACATTTATTTTGGACATTATCTGAACAATATTCGGGACTGTCTGCTGTTGAAATGAAACAAATTGTTTTGACTAATGTATGACATGTACATTTAAATCCGACATTTGGACTTTAATATTTGGTTTATTTTACTTTAGCTTATTTTTCTTTCTCGATCTGTTTTGTTATAAAGAAAATTCAGCTATGCTGTTGTGATACTAAAAAATCTGTTTTAAACAAATGTATAATATGAACATTTAAAATTGTGAGGGAATTGGGGCAGGACTTTGATAAGCAGTCTGCTTTTTCCCGTATCCCTTTTCGGCAGGTACTGTATTTGTTCAAGGCATATTTCAGAAATATGATGAAGTGTGACTATATACATGCCGAAATAAATAAATAAATACAAAAAAAAAATAAAATACAATAATTTTGCCAAATTAACTTAGCCATTGGTACAAAGCAGGAATTAAACCACTGACCTCACGCACGGAAAGCCAAGATTGTAATAGAATAGAATAACTTTTATTTACCCTTTCGGGAACTTCAGTTGTAGCAACCAGCAACAACCAAAAAGACAAACAGTGGAGCACACACAAATAAACACACCAAATAAAGACATACAATATCAAATTAAGTGAATTAAATTGGAATACAGCCATGAGTAAAAATCTCCCCGCTGTCCCAAGATGTCCAGTGTTATTTAGCAGTCTAACACACAAACTCTGCCTCCACAACTTTGTGGTCTCTGTACTGTCGAAACTGAGCAAACTGCGTCAGCCTTCCCACTCGTTGCCTCACTCCTCCCCTGCACCATCTTCTCCTTCCCTTCCATGGTTGCCCTTTGAAGACCGCCTGCACTCTCTGATCAGTCCTGACATCTTCAACTCTGGTGAAGAGCGATGGTAATCTTTGCAATAAAAAGGTGTTTCTTAATGTGAAAACAACATTAAAAGAAGCATAGCATTTGGACAATAGTTTTGCCAAACATAAACTTAACCAAGCTGGAATCGAACCACTGACCTCACACATGGAAAGCCAAGATTGTATCCACGAGACCAAAGCACATTAACAGAAATGTGGCCGCCAAATAAGACTGTTGTGTTGCGGTATCAGATTGTGTTGGCATACTGACTTAATAATCCAAACAGTTAACAGGTAATATTGTGAAATTTCTTAGCCTTTGCAATAAAAATAACTTGTTTTATGTTAAAAGAACATTCTTAGCATGACGTGCACATTGTGTGCCCAAAAAGAACTGTTGGGAACAGGTGGGGATCGAACCACCAACCTACTACACGGTAGTACAATGCCTTAACCATTAAGCTACAGAAACTTTCACAGTTGGTATGGTGGGTAGACGGCCTGTTAAGCATAGATAGTGTACTTGGCGGATGGCATACCTGCCATCCTAACATTTGTATTTCTATAGCGCCACCACGTGGATTGATTGGGTTAAAACTGCAGGACTGAAGTCTTGATCTAACTGTCAATCAACCCACCAAGTTTCAGAACTTTATATCAAATGGTTTTAGAATTACTAGCATTTTTGTGAGAAGCCACACCCAATGCAAAATTCATTGGCTTCTCATTGGGCCAAAAGTAATATACAGTATGTATGAAGGGATGTGGGATGAGTCCTTCAAACAAGTTTGGTGCAAATTGGTAAAATTCTGTAGAGGAGTAGCATTTTAAGTGTTTTACAAAAAGTGCTAATTAGCGGAAAATCGAAGATGGCAGACTTCATGGTTCCATGAGGCAAATTTGTTGGGCATGAGCAGCGGGACATGTACACCAAATTTAGTGACTAGATCAAACGGGGTGTATGCAGTGGGCGTTTCAATGATTTTTAGTTAATTTTTTTATATTTTCTTATATTTGGATCTCTATAGCGCCACCACGTGTCTCAATTGTGTTGAAACTGCAGTGGTCAAGTCCTTGTGTTACTCTTAATAAAAACCTACCAGGTTTCATAACTTTCTGTAAAATGGTTTTAGAATTACTAGCATTTTGGGGATAAGCCACGCCCAGTGAAAATTCATTGGCTCGTCATTCGGTCATCTTTTAAAATATCAAAATTCTGTATATAACTTTTATGAGGCATGGTCTAAGGAGTGTGTCTACCGTGTCTACCAGGTTTCATCTAAATTGCTCAAATTTTGTAGGAGGAGTAGCATTTTAAGTGTTTTACAAAAAATGCTAATTAGCGGAAAATCCAATATGGCGGACTTTATGGGTCCTTGAGGCAAATTTGTTCGGAATGAGCAAAGGGACCTGTAGACAAAATGTTGTGACTCTAGGTGAAACGGGGCGTCAGCAGTGGGCGTGTCAATGTCAAAATTTTGTCACATGCACTACAGCGCCACCAGGTGTTCAATCTGCGTCATGATATAGAGGATCCAAGAGTTTGGAAATCCCAACAAGCCTGCCAAGTTTGGTGATTCTAGGCCAAACCAGCTCATGGGAATTTTAGGTGAAAGGGGAGAATAAATAAATAAATAAATCCGAACAAAAACAACAGGACACCAGCAGCTACGCTGCTCGGTCCCCTAAAAATAATCAGAACAAAAACAATAGGGTACCAGCAGTGCAGACTGTCAGCTTTAATTTGAGGGTATTTTCATCCATATCGGATGAACTGTTTAGAAATTATAGAACCTTTCGTACATAGTCCCCCCCATTTTCAGGCATCAAAAAAGTAATCATTTGTAATATTTGGTTGAATATCCTTTGTATGCCATGACTTCCTGATGTCTGTGACCCAACAACATCAAAAGACCCTTGATATCTTATTTTTTGGTACTCTTACAAGCGATAATATAACTTCTCTGCATTTGAATGGATCTCTATGGGAATTGGGGGGTGGGACTAGATTTAGCTGTAAATTATGCTGGAACAGTATGGAATACATGGTTGGCTAAATGGCTGTAAGTCATCAAGGGTCTGAGGTATCAAATGAGCCTAAAACCATCACTCTGCTGACAGATATGCAGTAGATATGGATGGATCACTTTAAGGGTTGTTTCCCCTGACAAATTTTCCTATTGAACTCTATGGACAAAGAAACCCTTCAGGTTATCCATCCATATCTACTGCAAATCCGGCAGCAGAGTGATGGTTTAAGGCTTGTTTCACACATCAGACCAACCATGTATTCCATACTGTTCCAGCATAATTTACAGCTAAATCTAGTCCCACCCCCCCATACTGATCCATTCAAATGCAGAGACATTATAGTATCGCTTGTGAGAGTACCCGAAAATAAGATATCAAGAGTCTTTTGATGTTGTTGGGTCACAGACATCAGGAAGTCATGGCATGCAAAGGATATGCGACCAAATATTAAAAATGATTACTTTATTCTATATATAAATGCAGGGGTGCCAATAACTGTGGCACATGTGGTTTTGTTAAAAAGAATTATTTCTTGATGAGGGATTTTTTTTTCTGATAATAAATTTACTTCAATTAAAGGTTGGATTTTTCTCATTTTTTCAGTGTGAGATTAAGCTAATTCACCAAACGTGAATTTTTTATAACCCTTTTTATCATCTTTACCAGGGGTGTCAATATTGTGGAGGGCACTGTATTATACACCTCGGTGCAGTTGTTTTTTACAAAGCCAATGTTGTTAGGATCCTGTAATTTGTCTGTCTGTTTATTCTTTATTATTATTTTTCCTGATTTCTTTTCCCTTGCGATTGTCAGTCCGCGTTCCATGTTTTCTGAGATTCCACCCCATCTTTGTCATTGCACTATTCGGGTGATTTTGGGAACATTCGGGTTTCCTCTGTATTTCGTATCTCGTTTTCTTCCTTCTGGCTTTATTTATATTTGTATATAATACTAATGTACTAATCATACTAACTGTTAGATTAGATTCAATACTAACCTGCTAACAAACTAACGTGTACATAATACTAACCAGCTAACCTACTAACATTAGGGTTTTTGAGTTCGCTACTAACATTACTAATTACTAATTCATCTTGAGTTTCTACCTGCAGCTGTCATTTCCCTCCTTGTTATCCTGTCCCTGTATCTATCTGATTTCGTATTCTCTGTACGTGTGTCCACTTTCGTATTCCTCCCCTCGGAGCTGTGCACTTGTTTACCTGCTAACCCCAGGCCGTTTGTTATCATTGTGTCTATGTGTATTCCATGACGTTTCCCCCGTCATTGTATTATTGGTCCTGGTTAACCCTCATTGTTCTCACCTGTGTACTCTCCCATTTCCCCTCCCCTTCACACCTGTCTGTCCTTTTACCAAATTTTTGCGACTGTGTTTCTTTCTGTTCCTCCAAGTATCTGCCGAGTTGTTTGTTTATTTCCGAGTATCTGTTTTCTAGTTTTTGTTTCCCTAGTTTTTTGCCTGTTGTTGTTTTGTTTTGTATCCAGTCTGTTTTGTTTTCTTTGTGTTCCTGCTACGATTCCCTGGTTTGGACCCCTGCCTGTGTTCTCGCGACCCTGTTTTTGGATTCCGCTTTTGTACCTTTGCTGTGCCTTCCCGGTTACGACCCCTGCCTGTTCCTTGACCATTCTTTGGACTGTGATTTGTTTCGTTGCCTGTCTCCCCGGTTTTTTGACCCTGCCTGTCTTACTACGGATTGCTGCCTTGCCCTCATTAAACTTCGGTATTTCGTACTTCTGCCTGCGTTTGGGTCCTTCCCCCCACCAGCACCTAACACATGTGTAATGACGGCATTTGAAACTGTTTTACCAGGGATACGATTTTACTGTAAACATTTTATTCAGAGCCTATAAACTACCACTTTGCAGTTGTTTTTACAAAGCCAGTGTGTAAGCAAAAAACAATCCTTTCAAACTCAAAGTGCTAGAGTACAGAACCAAAATAACAACGAGATAATCAATGTTATTCATTTCACCCGTCAGTGGTTTAATGTTGTGGCTGATCGGTGTATAGACGTTGGGATGTCTTGTATAGTCGCCTTCTGTCACTCAACTCTTGGTTGAAAATCTGGTGTAAATCTGTTGGTTTCTCTTTTGTTGATAACTGGGAAACTTTCTGGGAGCGACCGGACTTCTTTAAGCCTGATGGCAATCTCCCTAATCGCAGAGGTACAATTATGCTTACAAAAAACATTGAACGGGTTTGTAGTGTAATGTGATGCCAAACAGCCCTTTTAGTGGATGTTAATGGCCCGGGATAACTCAAACCTTATTGTAAATATCATTCCTTGTGTCATATGTACTTCTCCCTCTGCGGACATTCAGACCCTATGGTGTTACCGCAAAAATTATACAAATAAATACTCAACCTTCTGTCATTTTTCCTACATCTACTAATAATAGTAGGCCTACGTCTGATTTAGAGTCACTGCAAGAATTTAAAACTTGTCATGGGATAGGACTATTGCACTTAAATGGCATTAGAAGACATTGGCAACTTAATGTCATCGTGTGCCTCATCCGAACTGATTATTATGGGTGATTTAAATCTTGACTGGCTCTCTAAAAGTTCAAATAGGCTAAAAGGACTGTGCTTCGAATTAAATCTTACTCAGTTAGTCTCGAAACCCACAAGGCTAAATACAAAAAAAAACCCTTCTATGTCAACATTGATTGATATTATACTGACAAATAGGCCATTTAAATACCTAGCCTGTGGGGTCTTTGCTCAAGACATCAGTGACCAGTGCCCAATTGCATGTATCCGAAATGCTATAAAACAAAAATACAGTTCTAGTATTGTTACAAAACAAAATTTCAAGTACTTACCAGTATATTCAGCTTCAGCTGTTTTCTGATTAACCCTGAAGAGTTTATCTTGTTACATTTCGCCAAAGTCCCGTACAGTCGACATTTCCACAGCGACCACCTATGCACTTAGGGCTGAAATACGTTGCTGTTAATGTGTAAAAACACGCTTTTGTACCTTTTTTAAAAAACGTATTTAAATACATTAGGATACTTATGTTATGGTTATTATGTATATACTGTATGTGACTATTCTGAAATAAATGTATTCTGTTGCTAATTTCTGAATGACACAGCTTCTTCTTCAATTTGAACTTTAAACCATGGATGTGAAGGGAATATTTTTGAGATATTGACATTTAAATAAAACTAGTAGAAACTAGGTGGAAATTGCCTCTGGAGGGCCAAAGTAAATAGAGTTAATAACATTTTACAACCACTACACTTGGGTTTTAGGCCAGGTTATAGCACATTAACAGCAACAACTATTGTGATAAATGATATTCTCAAACATTGAACAGTTAATATTGTAAACCTCTTTTGCCTTTGCAATAAAAATACGTTAATGTGTCAATGTGAAAATAATAACAGTCTAAGAAATGAAAAGTACTTAACAGTTGCAGATTGTTTTTGTGGAAAATATACATGCCCTGCTGGGCTCGAACCCACTATCCACTGTGTGAGAGGCTGCAGTCTTAACCACTAAGCCACAGTAACTTCTTGGAAAGCATGAAGCCATTAGCTACATTAACATTAAAAAACATGAGTATGAAGCGTTTTTCTTGGACGATAAGCTTGATGAGCAGGTATACGGACCATACCCTCAAATAATAATTCTCCCCATTGGATAACATCGCGATGGAGGCAGGCAGTTTGGCAGGAAAATGGGAAGAAGAAGAAGAAGAAGAAGAAGAGTTTGGGGCTTTATTGTGTGGATGTGTGAAGTTGTATCTGAATGCTGTGTGGTTACATGAGGTCAGAACATACTGAAGTTCATGTTTTTAAGGGCTGTGTGTCTATGGTCATTGTGGTTACCTCTGTAGGAAACCCTGAAAAGTGCCAAACTCTCGGTGCTGTATAGGTATGGGGCATGCCCCGCCAAGCCGTAACTTGGCGGATGGCATACCTGCCATCCCAATAAGGCTTTACTTAAGGAATGTCCCCATTATCTCATCTTTAATTACATTTAAATCCAGTAACTATGGTACCAGGTCTCAGTATGTCTTAGCCTTAGATACTCCATATATAGATACTGAGCTGGGCAAAACAGCTTTTCAATATTATACAATTGGAATGAATTGCAAAAAACCTTTAAACTAGAATCTCTTATTCCTTTAGAAAATTTTAAAGTTTTATACATGGATTTTATTAATGTTGTATGTACTTGTTTCCTTTGCTATATCGCTGTATGCTGTTTGAATGCTGAATGTTAACGTGGCTGAATTGTACATGTCTCTTTAAAGTTTTATACATGTTTTTATTTTGTTTGCAGGTCTCTCTTGTAAAAGAGATCTTGATCTCAATGAGACTACCTGTAAAAATAAAGGATATAAATAACTCAGACTAGGGCGGGGGCTGCGGGGGGTGTCCGCTACACCACCGGTGGTGAGTGTTTGAAATAGGCTATACAATAGACATATACAGGGCTGCAGCAGTTGTCAAAGCTCTGTGCTGAGACACCTTGATGGAGAGCAGGCTGATGTTAGTTTTATTGCTCATCAATTAAGTTTCCTGTCTTTTGAAGCTTTTGGCAACTGCAAACATTCCATTTAAAACGTAATTTTTGTGATTGTTACGTTCCTCCGTTTTGTGTCTCCCCTGCCTTGTGTTTCATTTTGGCTTTGGGCTACTGTGTTTTTTTGTAGCTCCCATACAGGTGGAGATGCTGACGTCACAGTCCTTTACGGACTGTGGAGCTACCTAGTAGCTGGTTGATAACACAGACTACATTGGATAGCCCATGATTGAACTGATTGCTGCAGTAGACTACAGTAGACCAGGAGGAGAAGACACCCTGTCATCTCGGCGTGCGTCTGGACTTGAACACTTGCTGCCCGGTGAGAGCTTGCAGCCTGTGTTCCTGTAAATATTGTCAAACTGTCATATGCGTCATATGTGTTTAGAGAATAGAAACTACCATACGTGTTCATGTTATTAAATCTTTCATCTTTTAAATCACTTTGCGCTTGACTGGGTTTTCGTTTGAAGTTGTGGTTCGTGTTTAAGTGGCTTAGTGTTAACGTTACCTCCACTACTGTACACCTGGTTATTGCAACGCAGGTGGATTTCAGGATGTAACATAATATATTATAATATATTTAACTGTTAAACAGCCCTATGACATTTATCATTTATGTGAGTTTCAACTACCAGACTCCAGTGAACGGTATTAACAATACCAGTAAGGCCAGAACTCAGTGTCACATCATACTGAAGCCTCTGTGAAGAGGGACCTTAGATTTGGAGCATGTGTCCATTTGATTAAATTGGAAGATCTGGAATGATAGCAAGTCAATAAATTCTATTGTTTCAAACTCAAATAGTATGGGCTGGATGCATAACAAACCATTTCAATTACATGTGACTTATGGTGGAATTGTCTAATTAAAAACTGAACCATGCATGCACAAGTCTATAATTACGTCTGAGGATATTAACACCAGCGGGAATATTGAGGTTCAGATTATATTTTTCTGTAAACTTGTGGGCCTGCTGTCAGCATTTTAAACACAAGGAGATTTGGATTTTCCATCAAATGATGTAATAATATTAATTCAAATGTAATTACATCGCACATTCCATTAATTTGGCCATCTGGAGAAGATGTTAAAGAGATTTATTCTGACAGTGACATGGAATAGTGAATGCGGACCGGACGTTTTTTAATAATCCATACAGATGATCCATCCATCCAGATAGGCACTCAGTAATTCACGCAGCAGAGGTTACTGTTAATATGCTTTTGGGTTGGTTATGGGTCAATTTGACCCCACACATAAATGGTATCATAAAATGTAAACATAATACAAGGGTTAATATTGCAGAAAAAGTGATAGCCAGTTGTTCATTCCTGCTAAAGAAATTAGATTCTAGTGACTGATGGTCTAGCATTGACTGACAATTGGCCTCGGCCTTGCCCAGGGAGGTCGAATTTCAGTCAGAGGGATTGTCTTGTTCTCATCTTTGAAAAGTAAATCCTCTGGTTGTGGAACTGCACAATGCCAATTGTACATTACACAATGGGAGAAAAGAAAGATTTGGGCTGAACATCTTGTGAATAAAATAAAAAATGTAGTCTCAGAACTATAAAACTGAAGGATTAAATTGTTTTAAAAACGAATGAGCTGATGATGCTCAAACTGCCGCGGGATGCTGGGAGGTAATAATGAACAATCCTCTGAGCCTCCAACGGTGATGCACAGCTGTCCAGAGGAATAACAGTGCCTTGGTGAGATCAAACAAACGGTGTCATTTCATTACGGAGGAAAGGAGAATGGATTACTGTAGCAATTGCTATCTTTATTGCGCACATCAATATTAAAACGAGTCGACTGGGAACTTTATGTGTCAGATGAGAACGAGTGACAGAGAAGAGATGCCAGCTCATTGGTAAGGGGGCCAGAAGGACCGTTAAGTCTCTCAAAACATCGGTCTGCTTTTCTAAAAATGTGACATCACACTGGAGTTTAAAAACATACTGTCTCAGTAAAATCAACATGGATAGTAGGTTTAATGTTGTACTTTATAGATATGGACACGCGTAATCATCCTCCAAGGGAATATTCTTTCAACAGGTGGTACACAGGATTTGGCACCTGGTACAGGTGATTTGACACAGTCAGATTAATATCAACAAATGCACATAAATGGAAACATATTTATGAGCCATGGCACACTGAGGCATGCAGTTAGAACTTAAATGACAATAACTGTTCAAAATGAATATGTGAAATGCCATCTGTTGAAATTAACCTTTTTCAGCATAGGCACCATACCTACCTCCAGAGGGCAATTTGACAAAACAGAAATCTAATGGGTGGACTGAGTCAAGAGCCATGCTTTTGGCTTTTTGACGTACTAGTGTATGTAGTCTGATTATTTAAAATTCCAATTTCATGACTGTTTGCCTTTGAGAACAGGAAGTCAAAAGTAGCAAACAGCAGATATCACATAATGTATAGAAGACACCCATCATTAGCATCAGAAAAATAATAATTATTAGAGCTGAGAGATATAAAATAACCACATTCTCACTCAACATCTTCCTCTCCTACTGCCATCGTAAATGAATGAAAGACATCCCCCGTCCCTGTCACAGCAATTCATGCATTTTCGAGCGCGGCAGTATTATCAGAGATAATTTTTTCTTTGATTTGTGCAGTGTTATTTTATAAGCAGGGGTTGGGGGATATGGGGAGGGTATGGGATAATTTAGGGAGAGGAGTAGAAAGGAGGTTGCAGGGGGGAGAAAAGTGATTTGATGAGGTTATGTATTTACTGTCAGATATTATTAAGTGTGGGACGTGTGGTCAGCAGAGATAGTGAGCATATGTTTGTGTCACTAAACAGTGTTTTCCTAAGGCAGCTGATGAAGCCGGGGCCGACAAGGACAAATTCTCCTTCCTTGTCATTTTCTTTGCTCTTCACAGACCACCCCCCACCCCCTGCCTCTCCTCCACCCCCCACAGATAATGGGAAAATGTGGAAAATGCTGGAAACTGCTGACATCAAAGGGCCATGGCCAATAGGCTTACTTAGATTATATAAAAAACAATAATGCTTTTAGATTAAGGCTGTATAAAGTCAATTTATTTTCTTTCTCGTTTTTGGTTTTTCTTTTTTTCTTATCTCCAGCAAACCTTGAAGATGGGAGGTATTTTAAGTCCTGAGAGATTATACAGACAATATTCCATTTTCTTCTTGTTATATATTGTACTTTTTCTACATACACAAAGAAACACACAGGTGTAGACAAACACACACACTGAAAAATAATACTTGTTTACAGACGAGCAGCAGCTAGGGGTAGTGATGATTAATACAATTTCTCTAAAGTTCAATGATGAGACAATGGTGGACAGAGAAACACAAAAATGATAATTACCAAATAGCTCAGCTGACTAATCCTCGTTAAACATCCAAAGCAGTATTTTAAATAAGGAGTGAATTGGATACTGTCATTCTCAGCAGTATTTCAGAATATTTTCCAAATACTAAAACAACATTGGGGCATGGGAATAACGTGCCCCAGTCAATTTGTACCAACATGTTTTGGTGCCAGTGACCAAAAATATAAAGAAATCGAACACAATCAAGTGGACAATTAATAACAAAATAACTTAGCCAGGTCTGCACAGTGCACACTCTGGGAGTAAAGTCACTTAGCCAGGTTTGCACAGTGCACACTCTGGGAGTAAAGTTAATGCACAGAACATTAGCTCAGCAAGCACGATATGTGCAAGTGCAAAATATTTCAAACAAAACCTTCATTACAGCTAAGTAGAATTTTAGACAGATTAGTTATCAAATTTGAAAAATGCAAAATTAAATAAATATTTAACTACAATATTTCAGTCAGGACCACTGTTGTTCAAGTAAAAATGCTTTATTGACATTCTTAAAACAATACATTTTAGGTTTGGTAGTATGGTTCTGTTCAAAAAGCCCTCCCGCCAATCTACGCGAGCAAGCATGGATATGGCAGTGAGGGAAGCAGCAACAACCCCCAATAGGGTTACACTAAGAACAGATCCAGCAGTACTGTGAATGGTTTTTAACAGATTCCATTCAATACACTGCCCGGCCAAAAAAAAAGCCGCACACTGTAATATTTTGTTGGACCGCCTTTAGCTTTGATTATGGCGCACATTTGTCGTGGCATTGTTTCGACAACCTTATGCAACGTCACAACATTTATTTCCGTCCAGACTTGCATTAATTTTTGGCCGAGATCTTGTATTGACGACGGGAGAGTCGAACCACTCCGTGAAGTCTTCTCCAGCACATCCCAAAGACTTTCAATGGGGTTAAGGTCAGGACTCTGGTGGTCAATTCATGTGTGAAAATGATTCTTCATGCTCCCTGAACCACTCTTTCACAATTTGAGCCCGATGAATCTTGGCATTGTCGTCCTGGAATATGCCCATTGATGGGATAACCTGGTCATTCAGTACATTCAGGTACTCAACTGACTTCATTTTATTGCTGCATAACGTTGCTGAGCCTAGACCTGACCAATTTAAGCAACCCCAGATCATAACACTGCCTCCAGAGGCTTGTACAGTGGGCACTATGCATGACTGGTGCAACTGCGACTTTTTTTTTTTGGCCAGGCAGTGTATATATGGCACTTTTAAGTGTCATTATCACAAACAATTTACAAGGAACCGGGCCTAAACCCCCATAGAGCATGCCTAGGGCAACAGTGGCAAGGAAAAACTCCCTGCTGTTAGCTGGAAGAAACCTTGGGCAGAACCTGACTCAGAGGGGGGAGTCCATCCGCCGCTGACTAGCACCGGTTAACTGAATAGCTGATTACAGAATAGTAAAATGACAAGACAGAACATAAATGGAAATGTCAATATATAATGAGCCGGTGACGGGAGACGGATTTGAAGGCCAGCAGGTGGTATCATCAGCTGGGGACAGGCGTGGAGCTGCAGCTGGCTAGCTGCTTCTGGAGAACGATGCTCGTTGATCTATAGCTACCGCTCTGGGCAGTTGCAGAAGCGGGAAGGGAGAGAAAAACAATTAATATATATAATCAGTAGGCACTCGAAAATGTTGGTGAGCCACACAGGAGCGATATAGGCCTGTGCCTGTGCGCAACAGGGGAACTGAAAAGGATGGAGCTGGGGTGGAGGAGGGTTTTTCTTACTGGCAATGTGCAGCGGGCATGCAGGCAGAGGAACCATGGTAGGGCGAGGTGGTTAAATAGACCGCCTTGTTATGTGAATGGACTGTGATAGGTGAATCGTCACTACTCAGCCAAACTGTCAGCTGATTCACCCATAGCCAGGTTTCACGCTTGTGACCTGCCTGAACTAACGCAACACTCGATATCTGTTGTTTGACATGATTCAATCCGTTTTATTTCCAATGTGTTATGAAATTTGTTATGTTGTTATGTTATGATATTTAATGTTATTTGGACTGATTCTGGTCTATTGGGGTGTTCTCGGGGCACATTGACTGAACTTTCTAGCGGTAGCTATACATTTTCTAATGATTGTGTAATCTTCAGTTATGTTTATTCAACGTTCAAGTGGGTGTGAACAATAGTTATGATTACACTTTTTTAAGAAATTGACACCGTCCGGAGAAAAAACCCTGGGAATTAATAACAAAAAACTATGTTTTAAGTGAGTTTAAACTAAGTTTAAAGTTTGGCTTGGTCAGTAGTATGGTACTACGATACTAGTTTGGCTTAGTATCGTGCTTGCTGAACTAACGTTCTGCACGTTAACTTTACTCCCAGAGTGTGCACTGTGAAGACCTGGCTAAGTTACTTTACTCCCAGAGTGTGCACTGTGCAGACCTGGCTAAGTTACTTTATTCCGAGAGTGTGCACTGTGCAGACCTGGCTAAGTTACTTTACTCTCAGTGTGCACTGTGCAGACCTGGCTAAGTTAGCTGACCAAGCACATAGGCCATGGATACTCAAATCTGGACCTCGAATCCGAGTCTGGCCCTGGTTTTCTTTCTCCCAGGTAATTAACTGAACAATTAGTGCTAGTAATTGGCCAGACTGTCTTCACACCTGACTCCCAGGTAAAGGGAGGGTGGAAAACCAGTAGGTTTCGGACCTCGAGGACCATGATTTGAATACCAGGGACATAGGCTATGAGTTTTAAGCATTCGTGCTACCCTACATAGCATAATGCGTGTGTATGATCCACCAAACTATATATAATATTATATATAGTTCGGTGGTGTGAACTAGGTAATAATGTTTATTTGCAGGCTAATTGAACAAATACATTGAAAATTATCAAACAACTTATAGATGGCTGGCTAGAATAGAGCGTATATCGACACAGTTCAGTGCTAGGTGGCTACAGTCTAGAAACGGATCCGGAAAAAATTATACTCTGGGAAGAGTTGTATGTTACAATGGGACTAAAATAACGAAGATCCTCCGGTAACATTAACGTTCGTTACCCCACCTCCCCCCGTAAGTTAAAACTTATCCCGTCCGAATAGGGCTGACACATAACGTTACAATTCTTAATCTGTCAATGTCAGGGTCTTGTAGTTTTAAGTTTCTTTTTTACCTAATGTAAGTTAGCAAGCTGGCTAACGCCACATGGCAATGGAAGATATAACGTCAGCTAGCTAATGTTATTTAACTAGGCTAAGAGATAATTATTTTTGTTGCATTGTAGCGAAAATAACTCTGTAACATTATACATTCAGTAAGTTAGGTAGTAGCTGTTACGACCCCGGAAGAGGACTGAACCCAAATGCATGACAAGGAGACAGAAATGCAAAAAACTCAATATTTATTATATGCTCAGGGCAGTCCTAAGCATGGGGAAAAAGGCAAAGGCAGTAGAAGTTCCAAGCCGGAACTGGACTCAACCGGCAGGACAGTATTGCTCCAAGCCGGAGATGGACTTTACAGGTCACACCGGAATTGTTCCAAGCCGGAACTGGACTTGACGGACTGGACAGACTTGACAGACAGGACAGAGTGGGAGTGCTAAGCATCCAATAAATTAGGCTTCTAACTAAACTCCTGAAGCGTAGGGAGAACATTCAATACAGACAGTCCAGTTATGAATATGCGGGAGCAGTGGGAGCAGGGAAAGCCAGGGGTGATGATGGAGACAGGTAACCGGGTTGGTTGGAGCAGGGGATGAGCGGGAGTGGTAGAGCAGGACAGTGGAGCGGAGCCCAGGCAGGACGCAGGTGTGGCAGCAGGGCTGTGGCAGCAGGGCAGCGGCAGTAGCAGCACGGCAACAGCAGGGCGGCAGCAGCGACAGCAGAGGCAGGAGCGACAGCACATCAACAGCACCGCAGCACTGGCTGTGAGCGGGCACCGCCGCAGGGTGGAATAGCAGAAGCCCAAGCTGCATGCACACACGTCAGGTGGAAGGCAGGGAAACCGCAACACAGGCAGGGATTCATGGACAACTGCAGGCTGGCAGACTTTAAGCAGACAGGGTTGGTTAGCGAGACAAAATGAACAGCGGTTAAAGCCGTTCCAGACAGAGCAGACTTGGATTTCACAGAATAGCAGGGCGAGTGAACACCGAACAGAACTAAACTGTTAGACAAGGCGACTAGACAGAGAACCAGACAGGACCAGAGGTATCAGACTACAAGCGTTAACGAACTGGCACAGGACAGAAAACACCGGGTGACTAAATGCAAGCATAAATTGGAATCAATTAGGAAACGCGTGCAAATGTATGCAAGAGTGATTGAACAGAGCGGAGAGTGAGGAATGCATGCGAAACGGGGGAATGGGATAGGCTGAGACAGGAGTAGAAAACAGAGTGATACAAACGGGGAAACACGCCCAACCTGCAGCACGGGGGGAAACACGGACAATGGAGAGACAAACACGAAATAGGGGGAGAGGGAAAACATGGAGAAACACTAGGATGGGAGTGGAATGTTACAGTAGCTGTATTATATCTAGGTTTGTCACTCGATAATGGTAGCTAGCCTTTTTTTGCTGTTCGGTCAGTTATGTGGAACTGCTGGGATCTCTGACCTGGCAAAATAACGTTATCCACCTTGCTCTCTCGAGTTGATTTGCCCGCACGTCTTGTGATTCATAAAAATGTTAAACCATACGGAAAATTCTAAACTCGCTTTGGACTTTTAGTTTAAAAATAGGTAACAGTTAACGTTAGTAGCCTACGGCTGGTTCATATCTATGGGCTGGTTTCTGTGCGCTGTGGAAGCTTCAGAGAGAGCGAGGCAATAGCATCCATCTGCAGACTCGCAGACTGGCCTCATTCGTGATCGGCCTCATTCGTGATTACAGGAAGTTCGCAAGTGCGCATGCGCTTACAAGACGAAGGAAAAAAAAACAGAAAGAGCAGCGTGCAGGTAAATCCATCCATCCATCCATTATCCAACCCGCTTATTCCTGCTCAGGGTCGCGGGGGGTGCTGGAGCCTATCCCAGCATGCGAGAGGCAGGGCACACACACCATTCACGCACACACTCATACCCATGGGCAATTTAGAGTCTCCAATTAGCCTAACCTGCATGTCTTTGGACTGTGAGAGGAAACCGGAGTACCCGGAGGAAACCCACGCAGACACGGGGAGAACATGCAAACTCCACACAGAAAGGTCCTCGGCCGGGATTCAAACTCTGTACCTTCTTGCTGTGGGGCGACAGTGCTAACCACTGCACCACCATGCCGCCCAGCGTGCAGGTAAAGCCACAATGAAATAAAACAGTCACTCGTAATTAATGGAACCTTCTAAATTTGAGTTATTCAGCTGAAGTTCGCTCGGTTGCCAGTTAGTGATAATATGCTGAAATGTATTCATTTTTTATGTGAATGGTGCGTGTTGGCTCGGCTTCAGATCATTTTTATACAGTCAATGCTTCAGATTGTCAAAACAGCTATTAGCCATTAGTGTTAGCTATTACGTGTTACGTGCTTTATTGTTGTAATAAAAGAAAAAAAAAGTCGGTAAACTTTGCAATAATGTTACATGAATTATATTGACTGTCTCTTAATAAAAATGTAAGGTGAAGATTACTGACTCAAGTATCATTCTTTCTTACATATTCCTCACATACACTCAAAAACCTTGTATAAGGGAGTATTGTGTTTGACAGCAAGCTAGAAGTATGCTTGACTGGCTAAAAAGCCACAATGAGGCATTTAGTTTAAAGCTGCAATTAATGAAAAAGGCAATACAACATTAACTGTATGGATTAAGAGTGGAAAACAAGGGTGCATCAGATATGTTTAATGATATCAAATCCAGGCTAATGATCTGTATGACAGATTTACAAGAGGTCCATTGATGACATAACTCAAATTCAACATTTGCTTTATCTTAATGGTTCCTTAATTTCCAGCCCTAGATCAGGATCATTGTAGGTCTCATCCCATAAAGATTGCCCACCAATAATGTAATGTAATAATCACATTCTCTCAATTTGATTGAGTCGATTTTGGCCTTTTTTGTTAAACATCTCCATTCGTCTCAAAATATCGATTCAGTGGAGAAATGCAAATGAGCATAAAATAGTTTAAAAAATTTGATCCAAGGCATTTGAAATAAGCTTATATTCCATATTTATTAATTCCATATTTATTCCAGCATCTTTGCACTCTGCACCATTGCACTATTGTCTTTTGTTTACAATTTCAGTGTTGTTGTTTTCAAAAAAAATAAATAAATATATATTTATATCTGTACATAGTAGTTAAATGTTTATGTTTACCTTTGTTCAGCTTTGTTGTCCTTGTTTTTAGCTGTATGTCTATTCTGGGTATGTACATTGAGAGCAACGAAAAACCGGAGTCAAATTCCTTGTGTGTTCACATACTTGGCCAATAAAGCTGATTCTGATTCTGATTCTGATATACTGTACACATACCAATCAAAACAGTGTAAATACCCTGAATGGTGTGCCAGAAAAGCATGCATGGTATCAAGAGGTGATTTAAAACACTATCGGACAGATCCAAACAAACTGTGATAAACTATGTAACATTTTATGCATAGTTGTATGCTAATGAAGAAAATTTGCTGATGAGGTCACCGGATAGCAGTCTGACACCGGGTCCTAAAACACTTATCAGTGCACCATCCACTTCACAACCTGGACAGGCCGCTGATGGCCTCATGACACAGGTTCTCATTCCACTGGGCATGGCCGCCAGCTTGAGCTGCTGCCCGGGGCCAGGGATGACTGTCACCCCCTGGGGATCACCTGCAGCTGGCCCGTCGTTTGGACTTGGATAACCACCTTCAGGCCCAGGTTCGAGAGAGAGAGCTAGCTTCCAATCAGGGCAACTATCTACAAACAAAATATCCTCCCTGTAGAATAAACCCCTCCCTGTCTCTGCATGTGCACTGGAGCAAAATTTGGTGGGAGGGGCTTAGGAGAGAGATAGGAGGGAGGAGAGCAAAAGGGAAGTCTTTTTGCCTTCTATATTTTCAAACTTGCCTACTGCAGCTTTAATCCTATTTCCCCAATATTTTGCTTGTAGTGACTAAGGTTATTTAATTTATCCAATTTGTTGCCATTTCACATAAAAAAATTGTATAGATAGGGTATGCTAATGATTCAGTGTACTCATTCTGGTTTCATTATGGATCAAGCTATTTTCTCTTTTAGATCAATTTTGTTCATCGTATATTAAAAAAGGCTAATTTGTTCTATTCATTACTTTTAAAAGATTGTGGAAGAATGAATCCTATCCAGGATTGTTATGGCCAGGGCTGGTGACTGAACACAAAAGGGACAATAGATAACAAGGGTAGTGAATCAAAAAGTTTTAGTTTATTTATAACATTTTACAACATACAACAGTCCTGTAACAGCAAGGACATGCTGTCGCCGAGTGTGTGAGTGCCTCACTTAAAATGTCCCTCCCAGGTGCAGCCAATCACCGTAATTGCTATCTGGGAGAAAGATATGTAGATAGAGAACAGTTTGAAAAAAACATGAATAGTGACATTTGCCACCCTCAGGAATGGAGGGACGTAACAAGCATCAACAATGTGATGGTCATCCTGGATCAACATTAGCACATAAATACCCGGGTGCAATGCTCTGAACGCAACGGATGATCCTGAACACTGGCATTGCAACCTGAATTAGGGGAATATTTTCTAGTAACTAAAATGTTAATAATTATTCTAAATGCTATTCAGTACTGTAATTATTTAATTGATAAGTACTTTCAAGTTTATCAGCATATTAGTTTGTCATGACTGAGGCAGATTTGACAAATGAACATGTTAAGACATTATTAATAGTTCGTTAATTTGTGAACCGTAAAGTTTTACCAGTCAAGTTTAACTAGCACCCAGCTAGCTATTTTAACTCAGTTAGGCACTGCACTACCTCAGCTACAAATATACAAATATGTCACTAATAGTGTTCATAGCCCATATATGAATGATGGAAATAAGGTGGCTCTGGAGAGAGGTTGTTCGGCACACACATACATTAGCTAAAGATTTGTTACCGACTTTTTAAAATTTTTTATTACAACAATAAATCACGTAATACGTAATAGCTAACACTAATAGTTTATCACTAACTGGCAACCGAGCGAACTTCAGCTGAATAACTCTCAGACTTTCACTCAGTAGGCTAGATACCATTGTGCTTTTGAAATTCAGAAGGTTCCATTAATTACGAGCGATTGTTTTATTTCAGTGTGGCTTTACCTCCATGCTGCTCTTTCTGTTTTTTCCTTCGTCTTGTAAGCACATGCGCACTTGCGAACTTCCTGTAATCACGAATGAGGCCAATCACAAATGAGGCCAGGTCTGCGTGTCTGCAGATGGACCCTTCTCGAGCGAGGAGTAAGAAATCTCGCATTGCACGAGACTGTGGTAACGGTAGTTAGAACTTTCAATTAGCCTTCGGTTGCTAGCAAATTTATGCCCCTATGTTAAGTCAATGGACAATTAATTTCCGGTATCATAGAATTATAAAGGTTTATTTAAAAACTGTACAATAAACAGAAATATCACCCACCAAAAGCATTGGTCCATGTCACATATCGCTATGTCAACTTTAGCGATTAGAGTTGTAGAATTTGAGCTAGGTCGTTGGAAAAAAAGGTCTTATTCTAAATGCAAATTTTTTTATGTACTTAATTGTATGAAAACGGCTTAACCAATCTTTCCTGTATTTGTTTTATGCCGAGATATTGATGAGATGTGTTGATATGCCAAGTGGCTTGATAATTGATGCTAAAACGGCTGAGATATTGACGGGCAAAATTTTTATTTTAACATGCAAGTTGCAACCAAAACCAAACTTAGCGTCCTTCTAATTTTGGGATGGCAGCCATCTGCCAAGTTACGGCTTGGCGGGGCATGTCCCATACCTATACAGCACCAAGAGTTTGTAACTTTTCAGGGTTTCCTACAGAAATAACCACAATGACCAAAGACTCTCAGCCCTTAAAAACATTAACTTCTGTACATTCTGTACACACAGAATTCAGGTACAATGTCACGCATCCGCACAATAAAGCCCCAAACTTGTTATTTTTGCATTTCTTCTTCTTCTTTGTCATCAAAAATGATCCATACCCTCAAAGAATAATTCTCTCTATTGGATAACAGCATCTAATCTGCCAATGAGAACATTGGTTCAAACTAGTCTCGTCTCAAACACTAGCTGTACATGCTTAATCGGCTGTCTGCCTACCCCACAAACTATGAAAGCGTCCATAGCTTGGAGATTACTGCAATGGACTGCCATGCAGGAGGTCGGGGTTTGAGCCTTGCTAGGTCACTGCAGTTAAAATTCTTTTGGCCAAAATCATGTGCACATGTTATGTTATGTGACCGGATCCCTGCTTCAGATACATGTTTCAAAATGTAACTTTTTGAGTTTTTCATCTCACGTTAAAGTACAGAATCATAGCTACAAAATGTTTCTGGAGATATGACTGTTTGAATATTTTGATTTTTCAAAACGCAGTTTTGAGAAAACTGGCTTTAAAGATTATGTTGTTAATTCTGCCCTTTCTCAT
This sequence comes from Synaphobranchus kaupii, assembly GCA_029718625.1. NCBI lineage: Eukaryota > Metazoa > Chordata > Actinopteri > Anguilliformes > Synaphobranchidae > Synaphobranchus > Synaphobranchus kaupii. Next base: position 44,660,901 of record CM056383.1, on the reverse strand, counting down.
TGTAAAATAGACCCTCTAACCAGGAACTACTGTATGCAATTGTTATGTAGACCTCAACACAGTGCTTGCAATAATTTTTAATAAGTTTGATTATCATAAGTGTTTAAACCATAAATTCATAAAAATATGAAAAAAATACATACATAAGGTTTAACCTCTGATTTTGCTTTAAACACTGATCCTTTTTCATTCTTCCACTTCCCTAATTATTTTGGCATGACTCCCCCATTATCATGTAACTTCAAAACATTGATAACTGCTCTCCCTATTGAACTATAGCAGTAATACTTCAAAGAGTGCCCATAGCCCTCATCAACAGGTAATTACTTCTTGCCACGTAGCTATCCCACAATACCTTGCATATGAATGCTTGTCTGCCCCCAAACTAATTTGCATCTGTATCTTGGAGGACTAATGGCAGATTAAAGGAATGTGTCAATATCCTCCCCCTATCTATCATGTTTGTCACACACTTTTAAAAATGTCACTCTTAAGGTGCTTTCTCCCGTAAATGCATTCCATTATATTAATTCCTCCATTATTTGTAGACATAAGTCTGTTTCGTCTTCGCTCCGGAAATGCGAGCTTTTCGCCATTATGGACCGAAGATTCATTGCAGATTGAACATGCACATACTAAATAAATATTCCATTCAGGGGCATATTCCAAATAACGTTTTTACATGACCAAATATTCTGGTTAATACAGACATATACCAGGGGTCTTATTCTGAATTCTAGCAATCAGAATATTGGCTTAATCAGAATTTGTCAATTGTTTTAAGACGTTTACATGTCTCGCCGATAATAATTAATATAGGAATATGGTGTGCATGCCCATAGAAAGCAAAATCCAAGATGAGATCTCGTTTATAACCTCTGTCAATCTCCTAGGCAAAAAAGAGCACTAGTCAACGCTAAAGTGAGATTTTGTGCATTTTCTCATACATCTTAATTGTCACTCCTGAGAAATAGACATGGATCTGTCTCACAGTGATCACTGTATGAGTTCTCTAAACTCTCTCACATGTGTCTATATTCTAGAGTCTCGGCTAATAGAAAGTGAGTAGTACAAGATCACAACGGAGTCTCAAAATGAGACAATTATATTATCTACCTCAAACATGTCTCACTTTATCACATACAAATCTCAGTGGTATTTCCACCTTGTAATCTTGGACCTATCTCACTATATGAACCATATACAGTGAGCACCATAATTCATTGGACAGTGACACATTTTTTGTTATTTTGGTTTTGTAAGTCAGACACTTGATGACTTAGAGCCATTTAGCCAACAATGTGTTCCATACTGTCCCAGTGTAATTTACAGCTAAATCTAGTCCCACCCCCCAATTCCCATAGAGATCCATTCAAATGCAGAGATGTTATAGTATAGCTTGTACAGAAAATATGATATCATATCACATACCTGCTAATGGAACTGTGATTTTGACAGTAAGAGAAGTCAATGAAACCAAATCTTTTTTAAACAGGGCTCTGATTTGTATGTTATTATTATAATGTAAAGAGGAGAAACAGATTATTCCTACCAACAGGCTATCAAAAAGAGACATAAGTTGTCACTTGTGACACTTCTTAAAAGCACAAGAGCACCAGAAGGAATAGTATCAAATACTGTTGCAAATACTTTTGGAGTAACATGGATATTTAACCTTTGTTATCCAATAATTGACATACCAAAATAATATTCTCATCATACCACGTCTAAATAATAAATTACTTATTTTTGTACAAAATATCCATATTATACCAAATGAAGTATTTGTGGGGTGAGAAATTGTGCTTGTAAGCCAAAGACCAAGCAAGAAAAATCTGTTTGTCGAAATTCAACAATTTAACTGGTCTTTTATCAATATTATAATTGCACAACAACACAAATTTAGTACTAGCTCTAAGTTAATTTATAGTTTTACTTATTTATTAATTATTATTATTAGGTTTTATGTGCATTATGTATATACATGTATGTATAATATTTATTATTTCTCTTACAATATTAATAGTAGCTCGTATACTACATTTTGGGAAAGAAGATAAAATCTTAGGGCCACACTCCTGCCCAGTAGGTGGCATTAATGCACCAAAAGCTGATTTGTAAACCGCCAATAAAAAACAAAGAAGAAAAAAATTATTTTGAAAAGAAAAGGGCGCCAGATGCACTGGTTCCGTTCGGCAATGAGAAGGGTCCATCTGCAGACCCGCAGACCTGGCCTCATTCGTGATCGGCCTCATTCGTGATTACAGGAAGTTCGCAAGTGCGCATGCGCTTACAAGACGAAGGGGAAAAAAAACAGAAAGAGCAGCGTGCAGGTAAAGCCACACTGAAATAAAACAGTCGCTCGTAATTAATGGAACCTTCTGAATTTCAAAAGCAATGGTATCTAGCCTACTGAGTGAAAGTTTGAGAGTTATTCGGCTGAAGTTCGCTCGGTTGCCAGTTAGTGATAATATGCTAAAATGTACTCATTTTATGTGAATGGTGCGTGTTGGCTCGGCTTCAGATTGTCGAAACAGCTATGAGCCATTAGTGTTAGCTATGACGTGTTACGTGCTTTATTGTTGTAATAAAAGAAAACAAAAAAGTCGCTAACACTTTGCAATAATGTTACATGAATTGAATTGTCTCTTAATAAAAATGTAAGGTGAAGATTACTGACTCAAGTATCATTCTTTCTTACATATTCCTCACGTACACTCAAAAACCTTGTATAAGGGAGTATTGTGTTTGACAGCAAGCTAGAAGCATGCTTGATTGGCTAAAAAGCCACAATGGGGCATTTAGTTTAAAGCTGCAATTAATGAAAAAGGCAATACAACATTAACTATATGGATTAAGAGTGGAAAACAAGGGTGCATCAGATATGTTTAATGATATTAAATCCAGGCTAATGATCTGTATGACATATTTACAAGAGGTCCATTGATGACATAACTCAAATTCAACATTTGCTTTATCTTAATGGTTCCTTAATTTCCAGCCCTAGATCAGGATCATTGTAGGTCTCATCCCATAAAGACTGCCCACCAATAATGTAATGTAATAATCACATTCTCTCAATTCGATTGAGTCGATTTTGGCCTTTTTTGTTAAACATCTCCATTCGTCTCAAAATATCGATTCAATGGAGAAATGCAAATGAGCATAAAATAGTTTAAAAAATTTGATCCAAGGCATTTGAAATAAGCTTATATACTGTACACATACCAATCAAAACAGTGTAATTACCCTGAATGGTGTGCCAGAAAAGCATGCATGGTATCAAGAGGTGATTTAAAACACTATGGGACAGATCCAAACAAACTGATAAACTATAATATTTTATGCATAGTTGTATGCTAAGGAAGAAAATTTGCTGATGAGGTCACCAGATAGCAGTCTGACACCAGGTCCTACTTCACAACCTGGACAGGCCGCTGATGGCCTCATGACACAGGTTCTCATTCCACTGGGCATGGCCGCCAGCTTGAGCTGCTGCTCGGGGCCAGGGATGACGGGCAGCTGGCCCATCGTTTGGCCTTGGATGACCACCTTCAGGCCCTGGTTCGAGAGAGCTCCAATCAGGGCAACTATCTACAAACAAAATATCCTCCCTGTATAATAAACCCCTCCGTCTCTGCATGTGCACAGAGCAAAATTTGGTGGGAGGGGCTTAGAAGAAAGATTGGAGGGAGGAGAGCAAAAGGGAAGTCTTTTAGCCTTCTGTATTTTCAAACTTGCCTACTGCAGCTTTAATCCTATTTCCCCAATATTTTGCTTGTAGTGACTAAGGTTATTTAATTTATCCAATTTGTTGCCATTTCACATAAAAAATTTGTATAGATAGGCTATGCTAATGATCCAGTGTACTCATTCTGGTTTCATTATGGATCAAGCTATTTTCTCTTTTAGATAAATTTTGTTCATTGTATATTAAAAAAGTCTAATTTGCTCTATTCATTACTTTAAAAAAATTGTGGAAGAATGAATCCTATCCAGGATTGTTAAGGCCAGGGCTGGTGACTGAACACAAAAGGGACAATAGATAACAAGGGTAGTAGTGGATCAAAAAGTTTTAGTTTATTTATAGCAGTCCTGTAACAGCAAGGACATGAATGATGAATATATGAATGATGGAAATAAGGTGGCTCTGGAGAGAGGTTGTTCGGCACACACTGAATGTGAGGCTGGAAAAAAGAGACACGAGAAATCGATACTCTACATCATGAGTATGTTAAAATCAGCAATAGGCTAGTTGTTCATCACTGGTAGAACAATAGCAGTCAGGCGGAAAGTTTGGCAATAGAGGGTAGAACAGAGCCCTTGGTTTGACTATCTGGTAACACTTTACAATAAGGTTACATGAATTGGCATTAACTAATGTAGTTGTTAATATGAATTAATGATGTACAAATATATTAAAGTATTTTCAAACATTAACAAATGGTTTGAAATGACAAACCATTAGTTAAATGTATTTGTCAACTGTTTATTAACAGTAGGCTACAATCCGTAATGTCTGCGCCGCGCTGTGTTTAGCTGAATAGTACAACACGAGCTACTGACAACAACGTTTTGTCCTCGTGGCTCATCCGAAGTTGATTCAGAAGCTGACATGATGTTTTCTAGCTAAGAAAATGATTAGCTAGCTAGACCACGTATATAGCCTACACGTCTGACCAAAACAACAGCAGCAGTAGTGAGGCGGAATTCGATTAAGATTGTAGCATTAACTAATGATAAATTAAGTCCATTATCATGGGCTAAACGTAATTACCATTAGTTAGTTACCGGTTGACAAATTACATTACAGTCATTTAGCAGACGCTTTTATCCAAACCGACATACAATAAGTGCATACAGAAACAAATACATTAGCTAAGGTTTGTACTTTCAATAAGGGTACGAAATAATGAAAAGTTAATCGAATGCTTTGTTAATGGATTTGTACATCATTAATTAATGTTAGCAACAACATAGCTACATTAGTTAATGTCAATTCATGTAGCCTAACATTATTGCAAAGTGTTACCGACTTTTTTTTCTTTAATTACAACAATAAATCACGTAACACGTAATAGCTAACACTAATAATTTATCACTAACTGGCAACCGAGCGAACTTCAGCTGAATAACTCTCAGACTTTCACTCAGTAGGCTAGATAGCATTGCTTTTGAAATTCAGAAGGTTCCATTAATTACGAGCGATTGTTTTATTTCAGTGTGGCTTTATGCTAGTGTTGTGTCGTTCGCGAACGATTCGTTCAAAAGAACGAATCTTTTGGGTGAACGAACTGAACTGAATCACTTACTGAAAAGATCCGTTCATTTCTCAGTTCAGTTCAGTTCACGAACGGATCTGATCAGCAGCGAGCGTGCACCGTGCAGGGAGGGGGAGGGACTGCCGCGAGCGAACGTGATTCGTCCCTTGCGAACCAGTTCTGCTGTGCTGAACGAATCATTCGCATTTGCTTCTTCCTATTCCATTTCGGACATATTGTTCTAAGTATTGTATAGCCGAAATGAGTACCGTGTTTGCGTGTTGTATACTAGAAAGTTTTTTCCTCTAATTTGTTTCCTAAATTGTTCGAAATAAAGTTTATATTAAAAAAAAAATTATAAAAAAAATTCACAGGCGGGCGGGCGCCGAGCGAGGCAGCGAGCGTGCAGAGTGGACTGATTCGTTCACTGCGTGACGTGACGTAATCCTGAGTGATAATCAGCGGCTCAAACTGCCAGAATCAGGCCCAGCAAGTTAAGACTTAAAAGTCATTGAAAACCAGCATTCACCTCCAATATTGATATTCAACGAGGAAACCTTTAAAATATCAAGATTTGTAAACGGAGTTTGGCGCATTTGTCAAAGCGACAGCACTTCCGCATGAACTGTTCGGCCGTCAGTTCACTGAGTGAACGAACTGTGACGTAACGGTGCAAGTTCAGTGATCCGTTCACTGAAGCTACTAGACACAGTGAGTTAACGTGACGTGATCCTGAGTGATAATCAGCGGCTCAAACTGCCAGAATCAGGCCCAGCAAGTTAAGACTTAAAAGTCATTGAAAACCAGCGTTCACCTCCAATATTGATATTCAACGAGGAAACTTTTAAAATATCAAGATTTGTAAACGGAGTTTGGCGCATTTGTCAAAGCGACAGCACTTCCGCATGAACTGTTCGGCCGTCAGTTCACTGAGTGAACGAACTGTGACGTAACGGTGCAAGTTCAGTGATCCGTTCACTGAAGCTACTAGACACAGTGAGTTAACGTGACGTGATCCTGAGTGATAATCAGCGGCTCAAACTGCCAGAATCAGGCCCAGCAAGTTAAGACTTAAAAGTCATTGAAAACCAGCGTTCACCTCCAATATTGATATTCAACGAGGAAACTTTTAAAATATCAAGATTTGTAAACGGAGTTTGGCGCATTTGTCAAAGCGACAGCACTTCCGCATGAACTGTTCGGCCGTCAGTTCACTGAGTGAACGAACTGTGACGTAACGGTGCAAGTTCAGTGATCCGTTCACTGAAGCTACTAGACACAGTGAGTTAACGTGACGTGATCCTGAGTGATAATCAGCGGCTCAAACTGCCAGAATCAGGCCCAGCAAGTTAAGACTTAAAAGTCATTGAAAACCAGCGTTCACCTCCAATATTGATATTCAACGAGGAAACTTTTAAAATATCAAGATTTGTAAACGGAGTTTGGCGCATTTGTCAAAGCGACAGCACTTCCGCATGAACTGTTCGGCCGTCAGTTCACTGAGTGAGTCTGACTACGCAGTACGCAGTCGGAGCTCCGCCCAAGCACTGAACGATTCGGTGAACGAATCTTTTGAACGAATCTTTTTAATGAACTGATTCTAGTGATTCGTGTCACTGAAGTGAACTGTTTTGCCCATCACTACTTTATGCTCTTTCTGTTTTTTTATCTTCGTCTTGTAAGCGCATGCGCACTTGCGAACTTCCTGTAATCACGAATGAGGCCGATCACAATTGAGGCCGATCACGAATGAGGCCAGGTCTGCGGGTCTGCAGATGGATGCTATTGTCGGCAATTCAACTGTCGGTGGTTTATCGCCTGTTTAACGTTACCCGTGGCCATATAAAAGGGATATGTTCGATTATATTGGAGTAAGAGGACATTCTTATCACCTGAAATGTCTGCTGCGGAAGAATGGCATTCCAGAATTCAAAAACGCCTTCAAATTTGAGAAAACATGGCAAGGTAAGTTAACGTTATTGCTAGCAAAGTTGTTAGCTAACCCCGAGAGTGCCTGATTTCAGGCTAAAAAGTTCACGTTAATTTCAGCTGACACCCAATTAGTCAAATGGCGTGAGCTTTAGCCAATTTGCTGGTCCGAATTGGAATCATGCACGTTAGTTAGCTAGCTAGCTTGCGGTCTCCAAAGTTCAAAACATTTTCCAAGCCACTGGTCGATGCTATTCAATAGGGTTTGAAGAACTGCATCAGCTCCTTGGAGACCTAGAACTAGTAGCAGCTGTCATCTTGATGCCAAAATTCAAGACTTCCTGGACCAAAGATTAAACTGTCTTCAAAAATGGTAAGGCAAAGCTTGCTTCTTCTGAACAGATTCTTTATTTTTAAATAACTGTATTGGGGTGTTCATTGGAACTGTGCAGTGACAACAACTAATTAATTCAACCTCACATTAAAGCTGCAGTAGCCTATATAACTTGAGCATGCTTCATTTACACTTTAAAGGGCAACTTTTAGGTTAACATCAACAGTGAATTAATATGTGGGAAAATTGTGTAGCAATGGGATTTAAATTATTATTTTTTTTAAATACACTTAGAATTATATCTATGCTTATTTTAGTAATGAAATCGGCCACGTGCACCTCATCTGGCAAATCGAATGGTGACGTCACCTCAGGCAGTGAAAACAGAGCGGGTGTTACAGTGAATGGTAAAGTAAGCAACATTAGGAGCTAAATGGATCGTAATGTCGGCATCGTTGAGACAGATGAGCTGGAAAATCCTCTTTCCAATGCTTGCGTTAGCTATCTAACGTGACAGCGGGCAAACTAACCCGGTAGAGACTGTCCAATCCCACTGATCAAAATCGCATCCATTCGTCGTCCCTAATAATGTTGGGTGACATCGGCTGTGTTGGTCACCTGTGTATGTTGTTTAGATCACTTTTTAATCGTGATTTAGGATTAGAAGACGTTGTTTGACAATTAACAATATTCATCTATTCATCTACAAAGTTCATCTATTGTTTCGGTCAAGATCGGCTGGTAGCTAGCGAGCCAATTAGCCTACACTTTGAATTAATCGGTAGCCTGTATTGAGCTGCAATTGTGACCATTATAGCCTATTAAATGTGCAGAAAGCGCAGAATACAGTTCATGATCATGTAGCTATTGTTAAAATAGCTCAATACTCCCACTGAGCACTAGACGTCTGTTAGATCATCTAAAGACCCGCTAAATCAGATCTAAGCATCTAAGATCTGTTTTAGCTCTTTTTTAGCCCGGCTAAAAGGCGTTGCCATATGACACATTTTATTTAACCATTTTCAGATGTGATTAATTTGTAAGTTCAAAGAGAAACAATGGGCCCTATCTTGGCGATCTTGGCGCTTAGTCTAAGCGCATGGCGCTAAGTCCATTTAGGGCGTGTCCAAGTCTACTTTTGCTATTTTAACGAGAAGGGTCCATCTGCAGACTGCAGGCGCTTCGGGAACGCCTCTTCTTTGGGAACGCCTCTTATATGAGAAGGCATAACTCGTCACGAGGACGTCACTCAGAAAAATAAAAAATGGTGCAGCGTGAAACGGTAAGCGACTTGGTGTACAAAAGTTTTACAAAACCGTCAGTTTGATGTTATTGATTTTTGCTAACTGACTGTGTACATTGGTCTTGTTAACTAGCTGTTAGCCTAGATAATGGCGAACAGCTCGTTAGCCTAACGTTAACGTTAGTTAATGGCGGAGAATCCGTTTGATACTTCGTGTTTGATGTAACAACTTATTGACATGGGACAGAGTTTTGTAGGATTATGTTATATGTATAACTAGCTAATGTAACATGTCATTGATTTGATAACGTTATTATGCTATTGCTACTTTTGCTCCGTAGCCCCATGTCACTGCATGTCAACTGCTGAAGACGGATCATGGCTACAAATGCCCTTTTTGTCCAAGGGTGGGGGAATACCCCAATATGGTGGCCCACCTACAGACACACAAGTCTTCAGTCAAACATGGAGGTAACCTTAATATTTTGTGTATTAACAGTATTAAATAAATAAGAGTGTTGAATATCTAATTAGATTTCTAATATTATAATAAAGTCAACAAATCACTGCATTTGATGGGCTACTTGTTGAAGTGTTGAGGAGGAAATGGCTTATTGTCAGTTTAACCATAGCATTCATTTATAGAAGTGATATTTTACACTCTAGGACACACGTTCTCTGAGTAGTTCATGGGAGGAACAGATATCCCCCCCTCACCCCTGCCCCCCCTCCTTCATAGACTGGGTTAAGGATGTGCTTTTATTATTGCCATTAGAAGAGCTTAAACATAACAATATCAGGTCTCGGAAAAAGTTTATAATTAGTTGGTCCCCTTTTATAGATTGTGTAGAAACCTTGTCGTTACCATAGGAATGTGTAATTGTTTTTGCTACAACTATTACTATGATATCACACAATCACTTAACAGCTCATAGACATTATTTGTGTGCAACAATGTCCCTATATCTAGGTGAATGTGCTATGCAAACCAATGCCAATATGCATATTTTATTTTCTTCAATACTGCTGAATTGGCACTTCTTGTGCCTATTTGATTTAGTTTTGTTTATTTTATTTATCTTCTAATATTCATGCATTCTTCATGTATATGTGATATGTATATGTATTCTGTTCATGTATATGTGATATTTTGTTTTTGTTTTTGTTTTTAAGGCTATTCCATATAGAAGTGCAGTCTAAGCTGTGTGGGCAGCAGCCACTACCACTGCTGTTATTGCCCCAAAATAATTATCACCAAGAAAGGTTTCATTGCACATCTTGATAAATGCCTCTCCAGCCCTCCTACAGTCACCAGCCCTTCTACAACCCCCAGCCTCTCTTCAACCATCAACCTGCCTGCAACCCTAAGCCCCTCTACAGTAACCTTGCCTCCAACCTCCTGCCGTCCGGCAACCCCAAGCCCCTCTACAGTAACCTTGCCTCCAACCATCAACCTGCCTGCAACCCCAAGCCCCTCAACAGTAACCTTGTCTCCAACTTCCAGCTGTCCTGCAAACCCAAGCTTCTCTACAACCACCAACCTCCCTGCAGCCCCCAGCCATTCTTCTACTTTAAAGGTGCTCCGATCAAGGCAAACCCAAGCCACCTGCTGTTTTTGCAATTTGCCTTTGAATAAAAAAAACCTTAAAACGCACATAAAGCGAAAACATTCATCTTCAAATCCGGTGCAAAAAAAAAAAAAAGCATGGTTTTGTCTTAGGGATCTTAGTATTTCTAATAGCAACAACAGCACCGTGGTCACTTTAATCATTACAGAAGACACCAGTAGCAGAGTATGTATAAGGAACATTAGTCAAAATCAAATCAATTAGTGTAGATCTCTCTGTATGTTTAAGATTAGGGCGAGTAGGCGAATTTATCAACTGAATTAGATTAATAGAGTTACAGTATGTTTTAAAATCATCAGATATGGGCTGTAACCAGTCCCAGTTGAGTTTAAAGCCTTTAATTAAGAATTGACACTAGTATTTTTGTGCATCCCTTTGTTTTATGTCCGACTTGTAGGATATTTCGGTGACGGAAGAAGAGGGATTTGCCAGGGGTTCTACTCTGAGCCAAAATATGCAGGGCTGTGCTCACAGTCCTGCATGGAGGAGTGGGCTACATAAAGCTCCAAGAAGGCAAGGTTTTCTACTATTTGCTTACTTGATATTGTCTTCACTCACACATTTCTCTATTTCCTAGTTCACTGTGCTATCAATAGCAGTGCTGTCCACTACTTTACTGTGCATTTGTTGGACCCAAACTGTTTGCTCACCCATTATTAACTGTTTTTATTCTCTTCTGTTCCTTTTGGCTCCCCCCCCCCCCCCCCAGACTGTGGTAAGTGGCAAGTGACGTCGTGCCTCTCCACCAACACCAGGACAACCTGCTTTGTTGTCAAAAATATTTTAATAAAATCTTTTAAAAAAACAAAAAAAACATCCTGTTTATATTTTTTCTGTTATTACAATCTTTATAATAATAATAACTTACTATGTTCTGATTCTTTTTATGTTGTATATTGTTATCCATTCACTAAATAAATCTTATATATATAGTATCACGTTGTGCTATAGTACTTGAAAAGAGATCCACTCTCTATTTTTTAAATTTTGTTTTGTAATCTGTTATTACAATTTTTATATTATAGTAATAATAACTTGCTATGTTTTGATGTTTTGTATATTGTTATCCATTCACTGTAAATAATTCTGTTTTGTTTGTTTGCTGAAGCACTTTGTTTTCTTGTTATGATACAAGAAAACATTTTATTATCGAACATGTCATACAACTTGAAAAGAGATTTGCTCTGTGTGTGTGTGTGTGTGTATTTTATATATATATATATATATATATATATATATATAAAATCTATTTGTTACGACCCCTGGTCCAGCTAATCGCTTCCACATGAGAGTGGCTGATTAAAAGATGAAAAATCTGCCTTGCGAGTGAAAGATCACTTCGCCACCCTAACCAGCCGTGCCTCACCATGGTGGTTCCTCCCTGCCTCTAGCCTCAGCTTCCTGTTTTTTTTCTCTCTAACATTTTGGTGCCCAGTTATACCCTACTCAAGGTTGAGTCAATTCTCTTCCCTTATTGAAATGATGAACCATTAAAGTACTGTATTGTTCAGTTTAGCTCATGCTGTAATATTTAGAAATCATTAATTAATGGTAACTTGAATCTACAAGCAATTAATAACAGCTGCATTATTTAATGCCAATATAAGAACACAAAAAAATACTTAACTAATACTTAAGTTTAATCCCTGTTTTGATAATTTTATTAGCCTGCTATTTGTTAGGTCGTGTATTTGGTATTAGCCTGTTTGGATAAAATACATTAAGAATAGATTTGTTACTACTACTGGTAACTAATGAAAGGTTAATTGGATACTTTGTTAACGTTGACAACTAACATTAACCATACATCCTTAAACCTTAGTTGAAGTACGTCTATTTAATACACTTACACTTTAAATTCTATTTAAAAAGAGTCGCGTGTGTGACGTAACTCGGCTGCACCCGAGTTGTCAATCGTTTGTAACGTTAACACACGGAGCCATGGAAATAATATTTTAACGGTCTGTTTGTAAAAGTATTACAAAGGAGTTCCGAAATAGCTTTGCAACAAACAAAATGACTTGCTCCGTTTTTGTTTCCCTGCACTCCTACAAGGTTTACTTGAACATTAAAACAACACTTTTATACTGACTTGCTCTAACGCAATCATGAACAGCACATCTAGACAATAAAGTTGTCTGAGGACGACCTCTGAGTGACGTGACGTATGAAAAGGCGTTCCCATAGAAGAGGCGTTCCGTGAGAAGAGGCGTTCCGTGAGAAGGGGCGTTCCGTGAGCGCCTGCAGTCTGCAGATGGATATACTTGATTTTAACGGCGTGTTTTTTGGGCGCTAAGCACGGCGCAAGGTGCAACTGGGCTGAACCTAGTCTCTTCATTAATTATAGGTGTGTCTTGGGCGTGACATGCAATAAACCAATCAAAATGTCATATCCCATTCCCTTTAAAAGCCTGCTTTTCCACCTTGGCGGATTACTTTTGATGGCGAAGCAGACATGCTCGTGCGTGTTTAGTGCGATCAAGGAATCGGCTATATGGATCAGTAGCAGCAGCAGTAGTAGTATTATGAGTTCCCGGTCATTCCTGACAGTGCTGTTTACAAAATATATGCTGTTAAATTTCGTTAAAAGCACCTGCAACAGCTGAGAATAAGCGACCAATTGCTTCCTTCTCACCTTAGAAAACGCCAAATTAGCCTGCTTGTTTAACGAATTTAGTTTGATTATGCAATGAACTCATGTTCAAGCTTCATCCGAAGTTCATTAGGCTACCTGCATTCTAATTTTGATTAATAACATAACTAACGTTATTTTGCCTTAATGATGACACTAAATACAACAAATCTGTCAGGTTGGCAACCCATAGGTTCAGCATATTTTCCCTTGTTTTATAATGTCCTGCTTATGGAAATGTGACCAACCTGTTTAACTGGTAGCGTAATACTTTAAAACTATTCACTTTCCCAGGAAGACCGTGAAAAGTGCGATGTACAGCAGGGGAAACAGACCTGCTCATGTAAAGCGAACATGCAGATAATGGAATTAAAATTAATTGTGTAACGTGCTGCAAATTTAGTTTCTAATTAGACGCTTAGTTCTCTTTAAAATCTTTTGTTCAAGTTATGGAATTACAGGTGAAATCAGCGGGGTTTTAATAAGCTGAGGATATGGAAACCTTGTCACTGTAATTTAAAAAAATATGAAGGACGAAGAATAGCTAAGGTTAGCCTACAATTCAGTTAACTTTATGACATTTATCTCCGTTTTTTAACCATAGTCTATCTAAAAAACCTTATGCACAGCGAGTCCGCTGTAGCCTAGGCTATTTGAAAAACAATAAAAGCAATATTCACTGGACAAGGTTTTGAACTTTTTTCAGTCACAAACCATTCTATTTACTTACAGGCTGTATTCCTAGATAAACAAAGCTGTATTGTAATGACATCTGAAGCGCATTTTCAGAACGCAAATGTCCGTCTATTGCAGTAGCTACGCGGGTTTACCATTGAATGACAATTCACGCATTAGGTGCAAATGACAATTCGCGCATTAGGCAGCTCCTTTTTAATGGATAGCCATTGTCCCGTACCATCGCACATCGCCTGGATGTTGATGGAGTGGGCTGAGAGCAATGTAATGTGGCATCGTTTCCCTTCGCTGAGGGAAAGGTATGTGGACCTATGGAACCTTTTATTATTATGCATTTTTGATATAGCCTACACAATAATAATATTTCACATTGTGATCTAGATATTTTAGTCATGCTTGTGCACGCCCCTGTGTGTAACAGACAGGAGGGTATGCGCGTTGTGCACACGCCTATGTAGACGCACTTATATGCGCCGTTAAAATAACATGTAAACAACTGCGACATGACTTTAGACCAGGTTTGTAGTGGTTCTAGCGCAAGCGCTTTCTGCTGGCTCAAGATAGCAATACGCCAAAAAGAATCCTGGCCACTCCTCATCTTAAGACCAACACGCCCAGTTCACTTGTGATGGCGCAAGAATACATGCTAGTTTAAGGACGTAAGCGTTAGGCGTTATTATGGACCTAGCGCCGGGTGTAAGATAGCAAAGACACTTGCGTTTGGGTTAGCGCCGCTTTGCGCCGGGTGTAAGATAGGGCCCAATGTGTTTATAATGGATCTATTTCACTAGAAGTCATTGCTTTGACAAGCGAAATCCAGTCTACAATTAGACACAATTTAGACACGTATAATGAAAAACATAGACGTGCCATATGACACATTTTATAAATGATAAAGTAACACGTTTTATCTCCCCCTCCCTGGTCCACGATTTAAATTAACATTTAAATTTAAACATTTAAACATTACGTTACCCAAGCTGCCTAATAAGATGTATACAACACGTAATGTCGCTACATATTACCCCCCCCACCAGGACCCGGATCCAAGCGCAGCGCCCTCTGCACCGCTGCCTTGATTCCCCACATGACGATCGTAAATGTGCGAAAGTACATCAGGCTTCACATTCTTCGACCCGGGACGATACATAATTAAGAATTTAAAGCGTCCCAGAATAATGCCCATCGAGCTTGGCAGGAGATACGCCTTTTAGCCTGTTGGACATATTCAAGATTTTTGTGGTCAGTCCACACAGTGAAGGGATGTTCAGCTCCCTCCAACTAATGGTACCACTCCTCCAATGCCAGCTTGACTGCTAACAGCTCCCAGTCTCCTACGTCAGAATTTCTTTCGGCAGATGTCAAAGCACAAGAGAAATATGTTCATGGGTGCAGTTTGCGGTTAAGTGGCAAATGTTGGGACAGAATGGCCCCTACTCCCAACTCTGCTGCATCCACCTCTACCACAAAGGGGAGGGAGGGATTGGGAGTTATAAGAATGGGCTCTGAGCTAAATCTCATTTTAAGCTCCTCAAAAGCTGGCTTGGCCTTAGGGGTCCATTGAAACTGAGAAGAGGAAGTGCTTTTTGTAAGGGCTGTAATGGGGGCGGCTACCACACTGAAGTTGCCAATAAAACGCAGGTAGAAATTAGCAAAACCCAAAAAGCGCTGGACTTGTTTGACCAATAGGGGGGTGGGCCAGTTCATAATGGGGTCCATCTGAACCCTACTGTCCTCCACAATAAACCCCAGGAAGGAAACGGATTTCTTGTGGAACGAGCACTTTTCTGCTTTAGGGAATAGGGAATAAAGGGACCCCCTAGGGGGAATCATGCCCGGGTACAGCTAAATAGCGCAGTCGTAGGACCTATGGGGAGGTAAGGTCGTGGCGCATTGTTTGCTAAAAACCTGTGCTAAGTTAGAGTAAATGGTGGATACATTGGCGGGCAGCTGAAATACGAGTGACCCCGCCACTCTGGTGCTCTCACGGTCAGGAGGAGCGTCAAGAGAGGTATCCCACCTGATCTCAGAATCAGATGGATCCTCGTTCCAAAAGGGATCCCCGTCCGCCAAAGAATCCCAGGCTAGAATCTCCCCACCCATCTCAGGAAGCGAATCAGAGTTGTCCTGCTCAGGAAGCGGCTCCGCCTCCTCTAAGTCACTATCGGAGCTAGTCGAAACGCCTGAGGCGAAAGTGGTGGGAGAACGGCACTGAGAACCCCAATGGAGAATAACTGGGCTCTCCCCTTCCCAATTGATATGAGGGCTGTGTCGCACAATCCAGGAATGACCGAGGACGAGCGGGTAGGCCGGCGAATCCACTAAAAAAAATTTGATGTTCTCCTAATGCCCCTTTTGGGAGGTGCACATATGCAGGTCCCGGAACCCAGCGGACGACCGTCTGTTGCGGTGACCAGACGGGACCGAGATAAAGGGTGGGTGGGGATTTTTAATGGTCTGGCCCACTTGGCATTGATGAAACACTCGACTGCCCCAGAGTCAATAAAAGCGTTGATACCGGTTGAATGCTTACCCCAGAGCAGTTAGACCGAAGCAGAGTACGAGGGAGTGTGTTATTGTGTCTAGCGAGACCCCTCGTTTCCCCCCAGCTTAGGACACTGGGGCCGGTTGCACCAGCTATACGTAAGTTCAAACGTAGGCTAGTTATAACGTAAGTAAGTGTTTACTAAATTAAAGGTTTACACATTACTAAATAAAAATGGGTTGCACCACACAAACTAGTTTGTACGTTGAGCTTAGTAGCTACTAAATATTTAAACCTACCCCTAAGGAGGTGTAAATTGTGTCTTAACCGGCGTAACCAACGGAAAATAAAACGTAAACATGGCCCGTTTCGAGCGTTTCGAGGAGGCCGACTTAAATAGTATTCGCCGTCAACGTGTTAAGAGACAGGCTAAATCCATTAGATAATTATGACGATGTGGACATCTATGCTCGGTTTAGGTTCAGGCGAAATGAAATTATGCTAATAACCGACCTCCTTTCTGCCGACCTTGAGCACCAGACAACACCACTGGGTCGATGCAAAATGTTGTGGGGGACACAATTCAGGTACATAAAAGCACCGTTTGCAGGCGATCCGCAAGGTAGCACTTTCATTGTGTTCGCATATGGATGACTACGTCCAAATGCCGTCAGGAGCGAGGCAGCACACTGTCAGGCAGAGGTTTTTTGAAGTGGCTGAGTTCCCCGACGTGGTAGGATGTATTGACGGCACCCACTTCAAGATAAAAGCCCCCAGCGCCTACCAGAATGCCTTCGTGAACAGAAAAGGGTACCATTCAATCAACGCACAAATAGTGTGTGACCATGAACTAAAAATGACCAACTGTGTAATCAAATGGCCTGGTTCAAAGCACGATAGCTTCATCCTTCGACAGTCCAATCTCTGGGCTGCCTTCGAGGAGGGAACAATAACAGGGATGCTACTAGCAGACTCCGGCTACCCACTGAGAAAGTGGCTCATGACGCCACTGCTGAACCCAGCTAACGATGCCGAAGACCGCTACAATAATGCCCACATTAAAACTAGGAATGCCGTCGAGCGCTGCATTGGTGTATTAAAAAGAAGATGGGCATGCCTACAGAAAGGTATTTTTATAGTGAACAAACGTAGAATAACTAACTATATATATATATATATAAATAGTTATATTAAAATAATCCATTATTTTTTATGACAGGCATCACAATGGAGCCAGACAGGGCAGCAGTAGTTGCTGGGGCATGTGTTGTCCTGCACAACTTGACCATACAATGGAAAGTTCCGTATGAGGAACCAGCTGTGGAAGGGCAAGAAGAGAACCAGCTTATACCAGAGAATCACAGGAGTCCAGCGGGTGCCACAGTTCAGTCATAGGTATTATCAACACACACTTCATGTAATTAAGGCAAATCAGAGCCAAAATGAAGTAAATTCATTGAATAGTATTTATTTTAAATTAGTTGCGTTAAAATCATTTCAATTTAATCAACATCAATAAGCAATTAATTCATAAACAATACATTAATTAATTAGCAATTGATGAACATGTCATTTGTTAATTTCTCTAATTCTAAACATTAAAGTTCATTGGTATGAAATGAATAGCCAAGTGGTTTCAGTTCTTCTTGAAGTTTAATTATTTCAAGATTTATTTTAATCTTCTCCAGCTCAATTTTCTCTTTCTCTGCCCTAAATTTTTAAGGCCTCTTGTTCGATCTTAGCCAGTTCGGCCTTGTACACTTTGCATCTCAATGTCTCAATATCTTCATCTTGTTTTGAGACCACTCTTTTCAAAGATTGCTTCATTCGTGGTAGTTGGTTGGGGGTGCATGGTGAAGCAGGGTATGTAGATGGGCCTGGGTCACTGGAAGGCTGCTGGACTGGCATGCTGGTTGGCTGTGGTAGTGGCTGATCTGCTGGCTGTTGGACTGGCATGCTGTGTGGCTGTGGTAGTGGCTGATCTGCTGGCTGTTGGACTGGCATGCTGTGTGGCTGTGGTAGTGGCTGATCTGCTGGCTGCTGGACTGGCAAGCTGTCGGTCTGTGGCTGGCTAGCTGTCGGACAAGGTGGTGGCTTGCTCCATGAGCCACTTTCTACTCCCCCAACACCTATCACTACAGGTGAGTCCTCCCCTATGATGTCCAACACTAAAATGGAGTAAGGCCCAATTTCAGGTTTGGGACCACCTCCTGTTGGACAGGTTTTGGACCTGGGGAATCCTCAGTAGCCTGGCTTCTGAGGTCACTCCATTTTTTTTTTTTTACTTCCCGGAGCTCTCGGACTTCCACCCCTTTGGCATTGATAGCATCAGTAATTTCTTGCCACTTTGCTTGTTTTCGTCGGTTGGTGACAAAATTGTTAAATTTGGAATCCAATATGGGTTTGCATTCCTTTACGAAACTTATTAGTATTAAAATTTCCTCGTGTGTGAAATTTTTCTTTCTGGGGCGCTTGTCCTCCATTCTTTCACCTGCGTATTAGAATACACACGTTATGAAAACTTTTAAACAAGGTAGTTTCACTGTTGATTCAGAGAGGTTTAACTTTCAGCCCCAACCCCATTTCTGATAACATGAACCTATTCTAATATAGCTAACTGACATAGCTACAGTTAAATAAGACATAACTTACCGTAATGCCGAAACGGCTGGCTGTCCACTTCTGTATTGATGCTGCCTGTGCCGACTCAGCTGTTCGTACCGTTATTACTAAACCATTGTTTTGAAATCTTGTTGCCATTCGGTTGTCGCGAGGAAATATCAAAAAAGCTGACGCATGGAAAAGGCTCAGTTTGAAAACAAAGTTATTATAGTTCAAAAGAGAGGCAAACAAAACAGTCCCGTTATGTAAGCTAACTTAGGCTACTTTCCATATGTTTCCAAGCATCAGTCTAACATTTTCAAAGCAGGTCAAAAAAAGCACGATAAGATATGACAACCATAATGGCTCTAACATAAATAAATAGGTTAAACAAACAAATAAGGATATTTTGCATTTTATTCATAAAAACATAAAAATGCACACGTAATTCTGTTCAATGTTTTATTTTTTCCATGGAATTCGTAGCCTGTTAAACTCAATACAAGTTGATTTCCGTGTTTACATTGTATTTGTAGCTTGTTGATGGATTGGTTATGGATTTGTTATCGTCATGATAAAGCGACAATGTTTACCTTAGTATTGAACTAAGCATTACTTAGTTTTCACTAGCTAAGACATTACTTACGTATTGGTGGTGCAACCGAATTTAGTAAAGCGATAGTTTGAAACTAACTAGTGGCAACTAAGGACCTAGTAAAGACTTTACGCTGAAACTTAGTCACAAACTTACGTATGACCGGTGCAACCCAGCCCAGGCCTTTAAATGGCCTCTCCTCCTGCAGTAGCGACACCAGCTCTCCCGAGTTTTAACAACGGCGGTGTCACGCATGGAGGACCCATCCACCTGCATGAGTTCCCCTAAGTCGGGGACTGGGTGAACGGAAGTGCACTGGGGGCACTACTGGGAGAGGGAAGTTATGGGTTGGAGGTCCCTCCGTCCACCGGTCTGCCTCTTTCGCTCCCTGAAGTGGTTGTCCACGCAAATGGCCATGGTAACCAGGGCACCGAACGTGGCCGGGGGCTTGAGCACTGCCAGGGTGTCCTTAACGGGGTCAGAAAGGGCATTCAAGAACAGGGACTTGAGCGGCCCCTCGGCCCAACCCGTTTCCCCGGTGAGTGCTCGGAAAGTGATGGCAAACCGAGTCACAGTGTCGACAGAAACGGGTCAGGTTCATGGCGGCCTCCTGACCGGAGACGTCATGATCGAAAACCATCGCCATCTCCTCCATCAGACCATCTGCGTAACGCATAACAGGAGCGTTAGAGCGAATAACGGGATCAGCCCAAGCGAGGGCAGTACCGGTGAGCAACGACAAAATAAATGAGACCCGGGACTCCTGGGTCTCAAAGTGGGAGGGCTGTGCCCTAAAAAAAATCAAACACTGGGTTAGAAACCCTCTGCACTTCCCAGGTTCCCCATCATACCTGAGAGAAAGCTGGAGTTTGGGCTCCCTAATGACAGGTGGGAGGGGTAAGGGAGCGGGGCTAGCCGGTGCTCGTGCTACTGGGGTTGCTGCAGAAATAGAGAGTGTGCGGAGACTGTCGGCTACATCGCGTAGACAGTCCCCCTGATGGCGCAGCTGCAGTTAAATATCTTTTCTTTGTACTGTTTGCAATTAAATATATAAAGAGAATTTACAAATCACTGTTTTCTGCTTTTATGTGCATTTTACATACTGTCCCAACTTTTATGGAATAGGGGTATGTTGTAGTAGTAGGGTAACGTTACATTGTTTAATACTAAATTATTTACAATCTCAAATGCCCTTCTGTTGTTTTGATTCTGCCACTGGGCCTGTAACATTTCTCACCCATATTTTAATTAAATACATTGCCTTTTCTCATACAATTAAGTTGTTTCCTCATTTAACTCTAATAAATCACTGCAATGCTGTTACATGTAAAACCCCTTGTCTTGCATAGGCTATACATGGTGACTTTGCTATTCGCTACCATGCCATAATGCACTTTAATTTATTTGTAGTTGATGGTAAAGGACAGAATCCACGCCTGTGTCTTTCAGCTAGAATGCATGTGTGTTTGCATGTATTGTTTGTGCATGTCTTTCTACATTTAATTATCTTATGATTCATACATTTGTCTATCATCAGTTAGCTACTCATAACAATGCTTTTAATGGCAGGCATAGCTTTTGCAAGTTTTAATTAATTACATACAGACAATGCTTTGTAGGCAATGCATGAGTAACTTGGCATTTTTGTACATTGAAAATGTTTTTTTGTTCAGATAACAACTACTGCTAGTGTATTGTTTCAGCAGCGGAAGAAAATTTACAAACACACTAGATCATTGCTGTATCTCTCCGCAGCAGGAGTAAATTACAGTATCAAAAGCTGATTATTATGGAAAGCTGTTCATCACATCACCAGTGTAATAGTCCTGTTAACCTAACTGAAAATAAATTATTTATAATACCATCAATATTTTTTGACTTAATAGTTTGTTTACAACTGAACCAGCAGGTGCATGTTTAAAAATAACTGCGGGTATGGCTATAACCTATATCTCTTATCTTCTGTTCCTCATTAAAAAATAATTCTGTTCAATACGTAAAATAATTTGTTTCATTAGAGGTTTGCACATTGACAGTATCAATCTAAAAAACGTTAATGTTTGCAGCCATATTAGCTTGGTACTGCAGGTACAAGAGTTCTGGAACAATCTGGCACTGAATGAGTTAAAGTACTTCATATTCAGGAATACTAAATTATTGCTATGGCAATATAAGAAATAAAAAAGCAAATGGTCAAAACATGAAGTAATAAAACAAATAACTTTCCCTAAATATTATGTTTTTCACTTTCAAAATAAAGCTTTTTGTTGTTATTAATCATAATAGGAATAATCAGTGTACACACATCAACACTATTATTGCAGTAATTATGTCTGTGTCTGGCTCAAATCTGAACTACATATTAGTTAAATTAGGCAGCTATAAATGTACTGGAAATGTACGGAAAGAAAACCATACATTTTAACTATACCTTCATAATGCCCTTACTAAAGTATTGCTCATGCTAATTTAAATGTTATAAAGATGAATTATATGCCATAGCTAATTAATTCATTTTCAATTATTTTCCCACCATCCATAATATCTGTTTTTCACGAAAAGTCTTCCTGAAATGGCCCTGTCCTTGAAAAGTTTGGAAAGGTGGGCTGTGAAACAGGTCACCTCTGAGCCACTGTTACTTCCAGGGGTTCGAATGAAAAAATTAAACCAGACATCTAATCTAGAAACAGTGGATATGATCGGGTGTACAGCTCACCTCAGCTGTGCGGCTGTATGGCCCTTCAGCTGGAAAAGAAAAAGGAGCCATTAACGTTACAGGTCTTTTTAATCTCTTAGTCTGTGGGTCTGCATTATGCCGTACTTGGGAGGGTATTAGTCTTTTCTACTCTGGCCAGTCTTCTAGGCACTGACATCTGAGCAATGATGGTAATTAAGACGTGAAGGCTTCTGGGCACTTCTTAATGACTTGGTAGCAGGCTTCCAGGGAGGACACCTTTTAGGAAGGGAATGTTCTCCTCAGTTTGTGTCATTTCACCCCAGCTCACTCGTTCTACAGGGCTAGTACTTTGATGTTGACCCAGTTTGGCAGTCTAAAATTATGTATTTTGCTGTTGACTCTGCTAAGGTGTTTTTACCTTTTTACCCAGCATGCAGCATATACTGCCCTTCAGGACAGTGTTGGCTTGTTGGTGAGATATCCAGTCACCCAGAAGATTCAAAGCCTTTGAAAATATCCTAGAAGCATAACATTTAGTTTGGGACTTAATGCAATGTGCAAGCCTTAATTATGGATCATAATTTGGGAACAAGATAAAAAATGGTGAAATAAATCACCAAACAATAACTATTATTATTATTTTTTTAAATAATCCTGTAAAGGGACATTTTAGTGCTTCACATTTACAGCCAACATGGAGAGTTCTGGCCAGTTATGGTGATTAAACATGAGCAAAAAAAAAACAAATTATACATGAAAGTCTCAGTTGCAGTAGTTAAATTCTTAAATTTGCTTATGCGTGTCCAGATTTCCAGCATGTTTGCTTGAAAGGAGCCATTTTAGAAGGGATTTAAAAAAAAAGTTGTGTTATTTGGAGGTCAGGGCAAACATGAGCCGAGATGTTGGAAAGATCAATGCGCAATATTCTTTGGGGAGCCGCAGAGGAGACAGGCGAACAGCATGAGGCCTTTTACCAAGACAGCACCCCCACTGACCCCCGCACAGAGAGCGTAGCACCAACCGCATTCAGAAAAGGAGACAATAACACAGTGTTCTCGTTTTTTGACAGCACACGCTGAGACATGGATTTTCCCCTGATAGTTATTTATTTATGATTGTTTGCATTTTCATACATTCCTAAATGGGCAGCGCTCAAAACCGGCCCACAGGAAAAGGGAAGGACATGGATGAACAAAGTTGAATTTCAAGAGGATTCTCACAGCCATGTATCCTTCAATTAAAAAAAATGTACCTTGTTAAAATTTCAAAGAATAGCATATGAATATTTTACTTGAATTTGTGACCTCACAAGGCTATGGTATTTACTAAGAGTAAAGGTGTGCATCACCCTTAATTACATTTTTCTAAATTTCTTTAATTCCAATCTACAGTGCATCCGGAAAGTATTCACAGCGCTTCACTTTTTCCACATTTTGTTCTGTTACAGCCTTATTCCAAAATTGATTAAATTCATTTTTTCCCTCAAAATTCTACACACAACACCCCATAATGACAATGTGAAAAAAATTTTTTTGAGATTTTTGCAAATTTATTAAAAATAAAAAAATAAAATTTCTCATTTACATAAGTATTCATACCCTTTGCTTTAACGTATTTTTAAAGTATCATATTTCATATTTGGTCGCATATCCTTTACATGCTGTTACTCTCCTGAAGTCTGTGACCATCAACATCAAAAAACTGTTGATATTTTATTTTCAGGTACTGTTACAAGCGATACTATAACCTCTCTGCATTTGAATGGATCTCTATGGAAATTGGGGGGTGAGACTAGATTCAGTTGTAAATTACACTGGTACAGTATGGAACACATGGCTGGCTAAATGGCTGTAAGTTATCAAGGGTCTGAGCTATCAAACGAGCCCCAAACCATCACTCTGTTGCCAGATATGGAGTAGATGTGGATGGATCACTGCAAGGGTTATTTCTCCAGACTCATTTTCCTATAGAACTCTATGGGGAAAAAAGTCAGGAGAAACAACCCTTAAAGCAGGGGTGTCAAGATCCGGTCCTGGAGGACCGCAGTGTCTGCTGGTTTTTGGTGCGTTTAAGCACAAGTGATTAATTTAAGTCACTAATTGGCTAAGAAGTCCACACACCTTGTTCTCAATGCTTTAACTGGGTGCTGATTGAAAGGAAACCACAAATACCTGTAGACACTGCGGCCCTCCAGGACTGGAGTTTGACACCCCTGCCTTAAAGTGATCCATCCACATCTACTCCATATCTGGCAACAGAGTGATGGTTTGGGGCTCGTTTGATAGCTCAGACCCTTGATAACTTACAGCCATTTAGCCAGCCATGTGTTCCATACTGTACCAGTGTAATTTACAGCTGAATCTAGTCTCACCCCCCAATTTCCATAGAGATCCATTCAAATGCAGAGAGGTTATAGTATCGCTTGTAACAGTACCTGAAAATAAGATATCGACAGTTTTTTGATGTTGATGGTCACAGACTTCAGGAAGTAACAGCATGTAAAGGATATGCGACCAAATATGAAATATGATACTTTAAAAATACGTTAAAGCAAAGGGTATGAATACTTATGTAAATGAGAAATTTTATTTTTTTATTTTTAATAAATTTGCAAAAAATCTCAAAAAAACTTTTTCACATTGTCATTATGGGGTGTTGTGTGTAGAATTTTGAGGGAAAAAATGAATTTAATCAATTTTGGAATAAGGCTGTAACAGAACAAAATGTGGAAAAAGTGAAGCGCTGTGAATACTTTCCGGATGCACTGTATATAGTAAAAATGTAGTGACCAAAGGATGAGCCCACAGTCATTAATCGTATAAAGTTGCTAATTTAATGCGTTTATGAAGTTCTATGCATCTCATTCTCATTTATTTTTATAAGGGATGAAAAAAACACAAACATACCCATTCCCAATCATATGTCCATCCAATGCATTAATCTGGCTATCAGTTCAATCAGAAAGAGTCATTTTATCCAGTATCCTTAATCCTTTCTCTATCACCACCTTTCTTGAGGCCGAAAATAAAATAGATACTGTTCTTGAAACTCTTTGACTACAGACATAAGTCTGGACTCTTCTGTAAGGTAGCGCTTAGGAGATTGTTTTCAAAAGTCAGAATTACTGTAAGTATTACTGAAACAAAGTAACAGAAGCTCAAACCACAGTGGAAGTTTTTTCTCACCTAAATTGATTTTTTTTCTTGCCAGGATAAGGATACCGACTTTAAAGTAATTTGTGTAGTCTGGGGATTTCCAGA
This sequence comes from Synaphobranchus kaupii, assembly GCA_029718625.1. Taxonomy (NCBI): domain Eukaryota; kingdom Metazoa; phylum Chordata; class Actinopteri; order Anguilliformes; family Synaphobranchidae; genus Synaphobranchus; species Synaphobranchus kaupii. The sequence goes on along the minus strand of CM056383.1, from coordinate 44,635,560 downwards.
ACAGAGGGAACTAGCGGAATCATAATTTTAATAGAGCCTGTTTTGTGTCATGTTACAAAATAAGGAACCGTTGTCACTATAACATTGGAATCGTAAAATTGTTTATAGCGATAGAAACTTGAGTTTTCATCCTTTCAAATGTTATATTGCGTTACCAGGTTGATTGAAAATTTCACTGTAAAAAATAGCAACCCCTTTGCGCAGATGCCAAATTTGGTCAATTCTCACCTACATAGGGGGCTTTATAACTAGGTCTAGGTGTGAGCATCACAGAAACTTGGAAAATGGCTTAAATTAAGCAAAACACCCTTAAAACATTTAAAAGTTTACATTTACAAGACTAACTTAGATTAGCTCATTTTCATAATTATGGCCAAAATAAGCTGCCACAAATTCAAGGAAATCTTGGGAAAATACCAAAAATATGTTTTTGCAATGAAACACTGAGAGCTACATCTAAAACAGATAAAAAATGAGCGTCACAAAAACGTTTTAACATGCACAGAGCAAGTTCTGTCAGGAAACTGTTATCATAGCCGACCATGGTCGGCTAGCAATCAAGCGTCCCATACTCAACCAATCACATGCACACACCTCTAATGGAGTGCCCTTTTTAAGCCAAGAATCCGTTCTCGTACTGCTTGAATGCTGATGCGCTGCTCTTTGTTTGCTCACGGCTTGTGTTAAAAGAAATTTGCTGTCACCCTCCACCACCCCAGCTTCCACCTGTTGTTTGGATCTGCTTTAGTATGGGGGGTTTCTGGGCATCTCCTGTTTAGCGGGGTTAGATGCCCGTGCTCCAGAGCAGTACTAAAGCAGATCCATTCACCGCCAAACTAAAATAATTATGCAGTACATTCATTCATTAAACATGTCATTTAATACGTGAGTTGTCCTGAACAAACTATACATTTTGTGGATCATAGACTCCTTGTCCACGAGTGTGAAAAATCTGAGGTTGATATGCAGAACTACTAAAGATCTATGATGCAAAATGTAGGCAGTGTCCCTTAGTGTCTCCGAATCTATCCAAAATTGCTAAAATATGCACTGATGTAAATCATAATAAAATCATCATATATCTAACTACAAATCAACTGTTTTGGCTCATAAAACTTTTTTAATCAGTATAGCAGGGATAGATATCTATGGGTCCAAAAGCCTATCCTATCGTAAAATGAATAATATATTTTTTGTCCTTTATAAAGCATATACACATTCATACTCACTCCAAGGAAAACTTTACATTCACCTAGCACACTGGTTCTCAAGTTCGGTCCTGGGGGCCCCCTATGTATACTGGCTTTTATACCAACCACACTTTCAGTCCCAGAATTTTAACAAGCTGTGAACCACTGATCTAGCACATATACACAGTAAATTGGAATGAGTATTTTCCATGCCCTAAGTGACAAGTATAGCCCAGGTAGATACGAATACGCTTCAGGGCAAATCACACATAAAACATGACTGAGCCACCTATGAACGCTTACGTTCCAGTATGTGAAATGCACTCAAAATGCAAAAATAACAATATGAAACATATGGCACAACACTGTGGCTGAGTGGAAAACCTAACGTATATATTTTAAATATAACAAGCAGTAATACTTGCATATCAAGGAGGAAAATCTCCCTCATGTTCTTCTCCGATAGAATCAAAACTATGATATCTTCTTCTGACCCACTCCCAAAATCCATGTAAGCAGGAGAGGATTTTTCTCTAGCCATGCTGACAAGTTAGTAAATTAGTAAAAACTTGCGAAACTCCATAAACAACAATTATGCCTCGGCAAGCAAATTTAAATTCTCAAGTTGTTTGCGTAAAACTAAACTAATAAAACTAGAAATTCTGTTATGCCCGGCTGTAATTTATTGTTCAAAGCATCCAATAAGACATTTGCATTTGAGTGAGCAGGGCTTTTCACGACTGTTTTGGCATACGTTCGGGCTATTGTTGGCTTTATCTTGTTTCTATGATGGAATATGAATTTTTAGTGGTGAAAAAATATTTGAATGAACTCACAGATAGACACTATTGTCCACTGTGTCATGCATGGGTAGGTATAGTTGCAGAGACTGGGGGTTGCTTGTTAAATGGACTAGCTATGCGACTATAGTGGCACTTAGAAACTCCATATTCGGCAGAGTTGTAATGAATCGTGTACTAATAAAGATAAAACACAGGGTTTATTGTTTCCACTCATCATTTGAGTTGAGCAAAATCTTGGCGCTGGCACCATGACCACTAGGGGGTCTGCGCGAAGGGGTTAAAGGGTTAAAAAGTCTGCTGCTCACACACTGAAGATGGACCTATCCAAATCTATAATGTGTATACAATGTTTGTGGCAAGGCTTGGTCTGCAAGCGAGGGCAAGAGCAAGAGCAACAAGATCCTGAACAGCACCGCGACTGAAAGGTTTAACTTGGTTATTTTGTATCTCTTGTTTTAGTTTATTATTTTTACGTGGAACCTGTGAGGGGGAAGGGAGAAGATTTTGTATTTGTTTTATTAGCCACACTCTGCGAATAACGCCAGTGAAAACCGGAATTCCCGCATCTCCCTGTGTCCAGCTCTTCTGTTCCTCCCAGGGGTGTGTCACGGCCTGTTACAATGTTATGTTATATATTAATCACAAAAAACTATGTTTTAAGTGAAATGTTTGCGTTTGCCAAAAGCCTCAAAAGAAAGGAAATTAAATTGATCAGCCCCAACATTAACATCAGCCTGCTCTCCTTCAATGTGCATCAGCACAGAGCTTTGACAACTGCTACAGCCCTGTATATGTCTACTGGGCAGGTTGCTTCAAACCTTCTCTCAATGAGCCTAATTCATACATGGTTTTCTACAGTATATTGGCAATTGTGGGCAATAAAGCTGAAGGCAATATACTTACACATTTTGCACTTTTATAAAGCATGCTTCATTTCCAACAAAGTCCTATTTGGGACCACATATCTTGCATGTATTCTTTCAGCAGAGCTTATCCACAAACTGTTGATACATGCACCAAAGCATACAATTTTCTAACTAGTGTGATTAATTGACAGATCCTGCATTCGAGTGTATATCATAGATTGAAGAGTGTATATTGCTATGATCTCTTAAGGATATGGATCTCATTTTCAACTCAAATTCTAGATCATATATTACATTTTAGCCATCAAAATAGTAGTTGTATGGTGCAGTTGGTAGAGCACTGCGCTAACAATGCAAAGGCTGTCGGTTCGATCCCAGGTGACTGCATATACTGAAAAACGTATGCATTTGTATACTGTATGTTGCTTTGGATAAAAGCATCTGCGAAGAAGCATATCTAAAAAGCAAAAAATATATGCAATATATTTTTCTGGTCCAAATTTTATCTGCTGAATTTATCAAAATAATAATATGCTGCTATTGTAATACCATGCAAATAACTGGGTATAAATGTTAATATCTTTTTTCTGCACAAACTAAATATAAAAATTAACATTAGCGTGTAACATTTATTGATTCCCTGGGCACTGTAAGGCCATTTAAAATGCCATTATGATCATCTTGGAAATGTTATCTTTAACACTCTTAACACCAGTCTTAATTCTTCACAGTACTAACATGTATATGGTAGTCACTACTCTGAAGAGTATGAATTCGGCTCTTTGAGAGAAGGTTTGAATCTTAAGGAATCTGCCCAGTGGTGAGTGTTTGAAGTACAGTAGACATATACAGGGCTGTAGCTGTTGTCAAAGCTCTGTGCTGATGTTAGCATTGGGGCTGATCAATTTAATTTCCTTTCTTTTGAGGCTTTTGACAAACGCAAACATTTCACTTAAAACGTCGTTTTTTGTGATTCATTTCCTTAGTTTTTACACCGGAAGGTTTAATTAATATTTGTTATTATGATGCATGTAACCATCACTGGAAATTCAAAACATCATCCCAAAACAAGTATTACATCATATAGGCCTAGTAGTGTACCAAATGTTTAAATTGTATTTTCTATGACAGTGCACTACATATGTACATTGAGTAGCCTAGACTATAGTGCTATAGGTGAGAGATCCCACCCAAACAAACTGTAGCCTACATTCAATACCATGTCACGGTTTAACACCCCCCAACCCACAAGTAATCAACTACATGCAATAAACTTTTAATTTCTAATTTATAAAAGTATTTCACTTTCACAAAGCAAATGTAATGGGATTTCCCATTAATAAGAAAACTGAATTCACAAGTAAGAACGTAACGTTACTAACTTTACCACACATTTGTTGATTGTTCTTCACAAAGATTGGGATGGCAGGTATGCCATCCGCCAAGTTACGGCTTGGTGGGGCATGCCCCATACCTATACAGCACCGAGAGTTTGGCACTTTTCAGGGTTTCCTACAGAAGTAACCACAATGACCATAGACTCTCAGCCCTTAAAAACATTAACTTCTGTATGTTCTCACCTCATGTAACCACAAAGCATTCATAGACAACTTCACACATCCACACAATAAAGCCCCAAACTTGGGTTATTTGGCCGTTTTTCGCCTTCCTCTTCCGCTTCTTCTTCTTTTTCTTCTTCTTCCCATTTTTCCTGCCAAACTGCCTGCCTCTCGCGATGTTATCCAATGGGGAGAATTATTATTTGAGGGTATGGTCCGTATACCTGCTCATCAAGCTTATCGTCCAATAAAAATGCTTCATACTAATGTTTTTTAATGTTAATGTAGCTACTAGCTTCATGCTTTCCAAGAAGCTACTGTGGTCTAGTGGTTAGAACTGCAGTCTCTCACACAGTGGATTGTGGGTTCGAGCCCAGCAGGGCACATGTTTATTTTCCACAAAAACAATGTGCAACTGTTAAGTACTTTTCATTTCTTAGACTGTTATTATTTTCACATTAACGTATTTTTATTGCAAAGGCAAAAGAGGTTTCCAATATTAACTGTTCAATGTTTCACTTGTATTTCACTTGTACTATATCACACCCTCCCCAAACCGGACGCTCGCTCTTGTCTGGTTTGGGGAGGGGGTTACACTCTGCTCTTGCAGTCATGACTGACTGACTGTGGAAACCGAACCTCAACGTACCCTTGCCTCAGCCAACATTTCTTTATTCATTAATTTCTTCACTTCAGCTCTGTTCACTTTATCCTTTTCACACATAACACAAGGTCACCATAAAATTAACTACTAGGAAAATTAAGAATTTACGATAATAGCCTACATTAAGAATTGATGATAGCCTCTTTTAAGCTGCAAGCCTTTAAGAGATCAGATTTATAAACCGCCAATTCCCCAAACATATCTGATTCATGGTTAGTCACTTAAAAAAAAAAAAAACAATAGCCTCCGAATGTGGCTCTAGTCTACGCTACTCTGCTGATAATGTAGCTTACTGCAAACACTTTTAATTATAATAATAATAATAATAATAATAATAATAATAATAAAAATAATAATAATAAGAAGAATAATGTCTGGTATGTACTTTCTTAGTAGTATCTATTGTTTTCTTTCTGGCTAAGATTCCTGGGAAATATGCGTTGTCCAATTAAGCTTGTTCGCCAATGTTACTTCCTGCTTCTCGTCAGGAAGCAGATACAAGCTAGGCTACTACGAAGCAAATCAACATGCATTATAGCCTACATTCATTGCACTACAGAAAACTAAACTAAACCTAGCTGTCCAGTACGAAAACATTTCCCGCAGGTAACGTTCTACACTACCGGAAAAAAAAAACTGCTGTGCTTATGAACTCACTAGCTCACTCGCTAGCTTGTAGCCCACACATGGAATGTTGGAGTCATGCATCCGGCAATCCAGTGTTGAATAGCATAACGTTAAATGTATTTCATAGAATACTAATAGCCCTATTTTAAAACTGTATTTCCATATTTTACTGATGCAAACTATTTAGGCTGTACTACCTATTTAGGCTGTATGTTTTTCAGCTAGAATGTGTTTGCGTCTAGCCCATTGTGCATGCATTTCTCCATATAGACTTGGTTCATTAATTTACATGCTTCTTCATGATCCATAGCTCAGGTGGTGCTGTTCATTGTATTTCATTACACATTAACCTCTTAATGCCAAACGCCCCCTAGCGGTCACGCCGGCGTGACGGAAATTATTACATTATACATTTCATTAATTTAATAATATATAATAAACTGCTCACCTCAATATTTTGATTAAATATCCTTAAGATATATCCATTCCTTCTGGGAAAGTGGTTTTTAAGCCCAAAACGTCGGGATAAAACTTCGTAAATAACGTTGGAAACTCGGACCTAATTCTCAAACATGTATTGCAGCTTGATGTCACACCATAAACAATGTGCTGGTAAACTGTTCTGCTTAATTGTATTTCACAAAACTTTGGTTTGAAAAATCATTATACCTTTAGGCTTCAAGAAAAAATACTTTAAAACTTTCATACGGCTGTACATTATTTTTTTCCAATTTTAAACCGACTTGTGCTTTTTTGCACTTGATTACGACTCGTTCGGCTGTGTTCACTTTGGCGTTGTGAAACTCAGCCAGTTTCTGGAGTACCAATCCCATGGCTTAGTATATGTTAGCCAGAGTAGTTTTGAACGTGCTTGCAGAGATTTATGCAAAACCGTCGTCAATTGGGTGTATTTCTTTGACTGATAGCACAATAGGCCTATCTGAAGTGGGAAAAACTGTCTTCGACCTGCCTCCACTCCGAGTATTATTTGCTTTCCATTGGGTTTTAAAACTGTCTGTCAAATATTCCAGCCAATAGCCAAGACTCTTATCTTTCAAACGAGCCTTCATTAAACACATTTCCTTCGTAAATGAAGGCGATAACAGCACTGCGTATGAGGAAGTGGCACTCACGCGTAATTATCGAGCCAAGATGGCGCAGTGTTTTTACCTTGTAGCGTAGCTCGCTACATTCCGTTTAGCAAAGCACAATTAATTAGGTAAGGCCCGCAGTTACATTTTTTACTTTAGAGTATTTTTGATACAGTTTTTGTGTAGTTATGTCGAGATTTTTGAGGCGTTTATCCGTGCACCAAGTGCTAGACGAACTGGATAAGCCAGAAGATGTTTTTGCCGAGGGAGACTCATCCTGTCTCAGTGACGCTGAATCCACTGATGACCGAGATGATGTTGCTGACATGTAAGTTGTTTTATCATACTAACAGTGTTATGCTATAAACGCATTGAATTTCGCCATGGCAGGTAACGTCGTTAGGGCTGGTGGTATTACCGATTTTTCGATATACCACAAATTCACGCAATGCCATGCGGGTTCGTAATTACATTGTCAACTGTATTTTATTGTTTTTCATACAATTAATATTACAAATTGCACATTCCAACGGTCTGTGTTGACAAACTCGCACGTGTTACGTGGCTTTGCCAACAACACAGATGTTTGGTGTAAGCATCGAAGGAAATTTAGCTGCAATGCGTGAATCCCTGTGTTTCTTCTGTGAAGCTAACTAACCTTATATACTTATGCATAAAATCGGTCCCTCTCAGCTAAATTAATATAGATAGTATTGCCTTTACAGTGGCAAGCTAGCAAGCATCCCTGTGTTTTCCTGTCTGTTTATTATAGTTTATACGAGTATTAGGAATGGAAGTGTGGTGTTGCTGATTTGCCCACAGCTTACTGTGAACTACAGTCGACGTTCATTGCTAGGGATAGCTGCTACATTATGCGAAGGATGTGCTTTGCCTTGTCTGTTCTGTAGTGATCTTGATGTCTCTGTGCGCACTTACTGTACGTCGCTTTGGATAAAAGCGTCTGCTAAATAAATGTAATGTAATGTAATGCAAGCAAAATTACAGGTAACAAGCAGCTAGCTATCTATTTGTGTCTGAGATGAGCTACTAAAACGATTTTTTTGAGTGTGAAATGGCTTCTGGAAGTGTCAATCTCATTTTATTGTAAAAACCTAAAAAATAAATCATATTGAGACCTTTCTGGAACATTGCCATTTTTGGCACATTTGGCACCATTTGGATAACGAAAAAGGTTCACCTGAAAAAAACCCTGTAAAATTTGAATGGTTTGAGATATTGACACCAGATTGTTACCAGAGGTAGGCAGCATATTGATGAATCAGATAGAGGAGTCATTTCCTTGATTGCATTTGTAGCTCCCCAGGTAAAAATTCTTAAACTTGAATGTAGGTACCCGTTTTTTAGTTTTTTTTATATTTTCTGTACATAAATTGTTTTAGTTAAGTATCAAAAACTGGATTTCTATGAGTTCTCACTGCTTAGTCGTAATACTGCAGGTGTCTGCTTTAATAAAAGCCATGAACCATATTTGTACCATTTATAGTTTTTGAGATAACCACCTTTGTTTGTCACTAGTGAAAACAGGCAAAATTTGGCCTATTTTGCCCTCGGTAGGAAGAGGTTAAATACTGCTCATCTACAAACTCTTTTAATGTAATTGTGTGCTGTCTGTAATACGATAACTGTTCTCATTCTTGTCAATATAGGGCGTTATGGTTACGCGAATGTGCATACATTTCTTTGGAATGCATGTCTCTCTCCATGTTTATCTTCATGCATTATTCATCATTAGCTATAAAAAATAAGTGATATCAGATCAAAAACATCTACGACGTAAAAAAAAGCCAAGTTACTCACGCATAGCCTACATAGCGCTGTCTATAAGTTCTTAATTCCAACTTGCAAAAACTAGGCCTGCCTTTAAAAGTCTTGATATCAAAATGTGGCCAAGTTACAACTAACAATATTGCCTATCGTAGCTCACACTAAATAAACTAGCTCTATTCCAAAGCAATGCTATTCATTGACCACATTCTCTTGAGATGGTAAGATGAAGAAACACAGGGCCAAGTTGCATTAAATAATTTAGGAAAGTTTGGATTGCATTGCTTTGGAATAGAGTTAGTTTATTTAGTGTGAGCTACGATAGGCAATATTGTTAGTTGTAACTTGGCCACATTTTGATATCAAGACTTTTAAAGGCAGGCCTAGTTTTTGCAAGTTGGAATTAAGAACTTATAGACAGCGCTATGTAGGCTATACGTGAGTTACTTGGCTTTTTTTTTACGTCGTAGACGTTTTTGATCTGATATGCTCCTATGTTAAACAAAATATAATGAAAAACTTACAGTAAGCCATAACAGTTAAAGGCCCCACACAATGAATATTTACCTCTTAAGTGATGAAATGTTTAGCTATAGTTTAATTACTTCAAGGACATGATGCAGACCAAAAAAAAAATATATATTTTTTTTTACATTTAAAGTTAATATTTGCGGGGCTAAATATTTCCCTCACTTCTTCCTGTAAACTGCTGTGTGACGTTTTGGTGATGCGTGCCTGCACTGGCACAAGTTGGTGTTAAACTGAGGCAGATGCCTAGGAGAAGTAAAGGTAGGCTAATAATGTTAGCTGAGCTGGAATTCTTATTTATAATGGCTGTTTTTCATTCATTTCTGTCGTTCGAGGTGACTTATGCACGTCTGCAAATAAAGTTTGGGTGCGTCTGCTTTCTTTTACTAACGTTACCGCTACTCTCGGGTCGCTGGGAGCTGCTGCTAGAGAGCTGCACGGGAATGGGGACAGCGGTAATACCGCGGAATGGGGATGGGCTTTACGGTGGTCCAGCAGGAACGATAATGGCATGTATGTTAGCACCGCGGTAACGGTCATGAGATATTATGGTCATTATTGAGTTGCAGTGGTTACAGTGACAAAATAGTCTGCCAATAATCATGGAGACGCTAAAGGCTGACACACAAGTACTCATTCATCTTAAAATTGACCGTCTAGTTTTTGTGGAACAACACACAAAAAAAGCTTGTATGGAAAGAGTTTGCTTTGATTAAAGTTGACGGGGATATTGTTGCGTTCGTCAAATGCAACAAATGCCACGCGACTTTAAAATAGCTGATCGAGAGCTCTCGTGATGGAACCAGTGGTCTATGGACTCATATTAATGCATGCTCGGTGCTCAGATTAAACACAACCAGGAACCTAACGTTATGCGCATCACCGATGTCCCAGGTTTCATTTTAAGGAAACTAGAACTGCCCGCTAGTGCCAAGAGCGAAATGACAGACGCAATCGTTCACGTGTGCTACAAATAAGGTAACGTAATTTAATCGTTATTTAATGAGTTATGTGCAGGTTATTATTATTATAAATGTCTCTGAAGTATCAGCTAGAGATTTATTACATCCATTTTCTTCTAAATCCAAGAGAATTTTGAGAAAATCTATGCTTTTGGTTAATTTGAACAGCACATTTTCTTATTGTCTGCAATATGAGCAACAAAGTGCTGAGCATATTTTGCATGCACAATAACCATTTGTACATAAACGGGGTCATAAAAAGAGTTTAATAGGAAAAAGTGAAATAATTGTAAAGATAACAAAGGATATAAATAAACATTTCAGCATGACATTACATTCTATAGGGTTTGGAAGTCTTGTTACATTTTACAGTAGCCTACTGTTTCCATAGATAAGTTTTCAGGTATTGACAAAGGCACTTTCAAATGTAAAAGGAACATTCATATGAAAATATGTTGCTCTAGTCAAAAAATAATTTAATACAAAATACTAAAACATGCAAGGACAAATGTTTAAATTATGTGCACGCCGGGACGGGTGGGAATGGGGTTTGGGATGCCGGGGACGGGGGTGGGAATGGGGTTTGGGATGACGGGGACAAAATTTTGTCCCCTTGCAGCTCTCTAGCTGCTGCCTTTAAGTTAGGTGTAACGTTAGCTATAACGTTAGCTTACATTGCTTGTTTTGTTGTTGATTAAATAATCTGTAGCTATCTAGTTATGTAACGTTAGCTATATTATCTACACTTCAAGAACTGCAGTTTCTCCCTTGTAAGAAAGACAGAGAATTTTCGGGATTACAGATTCAAATTAGCGATATATTGATAATTACAGATATTACGACTGCTATTAGTGGCAGTAGTTGTTGCTGTCCAGCAATTTGCACACAGCTATCCTGTTATTGCGGTAATGGTAACGTAACATTAATAGAAAAACAAAACAGGATTCCGGATTCTAGGCAAATATTTATTACAGATGTTGACGTTACATACTCTCGGGGGTGGACCGCATTTTCTGCAGCTCCGGCAGCAGCAACAGGGGGTGGCTCAAACATATAGCCGGCAATGGAGCAAAGCCGTAATGATCTCCCTCCCTCCCGGTACTATCCTCGCCCTCCCCGTCCTCATCTCCCTCTTCGTTCTCATCCTCCTGCCCCTCGTTGTCCCACAGAAACGACGCTTCCTCCTCCTCAACAGAGGGGGATGGAGGAAGAGAGTGATCCTCAATTTGAGACACAATGTCATCCATTTTGGCTAACGCATTAACTTCTGGATAACAGTGCTCAAAAGAAAGCTAACTAGCTAGCCACCGCGACAGCCCGCCCATTTAAAAAAAAAAAAAAAGTCCCGCCCCAACGTCCGGTTTCACGAGAAGCCTTCTGAAAAGCATTAGGAAAAATGTGATCTGACTTCTGTTTTGTGGGGCCTTTAAGTATAACATTAGGCTAATGTTACTTTCCAGAAGCAAATACTTGATGTCATCCGTCCCAACTTGGTAAAAATATGAATAACATTACAACAGAAGCAGTTGTACTATTCGTAATGTTAAACGTAACGTTAACGTTAGCTCTTCTCATGATGAGCGGACAACATTAGTAATGTTAATCTAAGTAATGTTTGGCGAGTCTAGGCTAAGACATCAAAAATGTGCTTTTACAGCATAAGTTATGTAACGTTAGGTGCATTTAAGTTACTAACATCTAAACTACCCACCAAACGTTTTTGTGTTGAAAAGTCGGAGAAAAGCCGTCTAACGTTAGGCGATCAAACTGGCTAACGTTACATTTGATTTGGTTGAAAAGTTTGTTTTCTAGTAGGGAGGGCAAACCGGAGCTTTAGAACGTAGACAGCAGTGAATTCACGTGAGCTTGACAATACATTTCTGACAGAAAACGTAATTTATTGACTTTTTGCTTCACTGCTGTGGTGATAAAACTTATAAGAAGTAAATGCTAGTTTATTGTTAGCCTTTATTGTTCGCCATATGAGGCTAGAATGGTGAAGCTAACAGAAACCAATAGCACTAATCCATAAAAAATTTACTTCTAACGTTACTTGTTCAATCGAATCTTAAAAGTGAAAGCGTTCGATTGTGGTCAGTGGCACCGAAAATTTCTGTCTGACCCTCGATAAACGGCAAAAGTCCCAGTAGAAGATGGAATTAAATCGTTAAAAGTTATATTTTCTGAATCGTTATCAACTTCCCTTGGTCACTGTCAACTGGCCATTGTGATCTGGGCATAGAGTGCCTATGTAAATTACGTCAGAAACATTCAGCCGTGTTATTGGCTACCTAAACTTCTTAGGGCGCTCGTCAACGTTAGCATGATTGGGAGCCTGAAATGTCAATCTTCAGAATACGTTTAAACCTTTCACCAATAAGCTGGGACTTTTAAGTTATAAGGCGGGATATACAGAGTGGCCAGCGAAAATATTGACCTGACAGTCTTTCAGAATTCTAACAGTTGATCAAGTCAACTGCCAGAATGACCGCGAGACACTGAATAGAACAGAATACTGGCTGATCTGTGTTCGGTGCCGTCAGAGCCCTACTCTACCCTACTCATTGATCGAATGTTGGGAAAATGTGCTTTTAAAAGGCGCAAAAAACAGTCCGTATTATCACATTAAAATTTCATATGAGGACAGTTATTGTTCATAATACGTTTATTGAAGGTTAAACTGATATTTTAATCACAAAATTTATGTTGATTTCCGGAAATAAATTTTTCGATTGTCCTGCCTATTTCTAGCCGACGAGGATGTAGCCAGGCTATATCCGAGTAAAACCTCAGCCAAATTCAGGTTAACCTAACACTAACGTTAGTCCATTTATGTCAAAACGTGTCAACCTTTTACTCACTGGGTAGCTGGCAATACAATATGAAATCATAAACATTTCAACTAGTATGGTAACCTATGTACCAGTAGCTAGCACTAGCTACATAGCTACATCACACATTCGCTAACGTTAGCTAGAATGTCCAAGTTATATCGCTAACTAGCTAGCTAACATTATTACTGTAGCTAGCTATGCTCTTACTCTTAGAAATGATTGAAACACAGTGGTATTACCTAATTTAGCTAACGTTAGTTTCTGTGCAAAGGCAGAGCAATTTAACACAATTTCAATAGCTTACTTTACACAAAACAACTTGTGAAAGGGAATTTATTAACGTTCATCGTTAGTGCTAGCTAGCCATATCAAAGCTAGTTAAAACAGTTATCAAGCTTAGCTCGTTAGACATGAGTTAGCCACGAAGATCCTACTAAAAAGAGATAATGGTGACATTAGTCACCCCAGCTCTAATTGTCAAACTAACACAGATAGCAAAGACAATACGGTAACATTAGCTAAAGTTAACAGAACTGGCGAACTAGCGTTACATGGTTTCGCCCTTGCTTTACTGGATCCGATCATCTGACTGCTTGTGCTTGCCACCTTGGACAGTGTCAAAGTTGCCAGACTGAGGGGATATTACACTAAATGTAGGGATGGTTTTAGAGTAAAAATGTATGGGAATCTATAACAGATGGGGATTTTAAAAGGAGGTATGTGGGGGAATTGAGAAAATTGTATGGGAGTCAATTGAAGATGGGGGGTTTTCAGAATATTTTTGGGGGAGGGATTAATTCATGCATCTGGCAACACTGGACAGTGTGTGACAGCCACAGAACTGTGTATGGTGACAGCTGCCTAGTGTACGTAACGGTTGTGTGGAACGATGAAATTATTCATACGTTGAGCCTGCCTGATTTATGAGTTAGTCATCATTAAAATGTGTAACACGGTAGTTAACAGACTGGTGTATAATTTTTTTAAGTGTACTTGGTGTTTAAAAGTTTTTTCTAAATTGAAGTTATCATTCAATCTCCCTAAAGAAGCTGGTGTTTACCTGCCAATGGACTATTCAGATCATTGGTGCACTTGTTAACCCCTTGGCACAGATGGCAAATTTCACCTATTTAGGGGGTGCTCTGTTTAAGGCTTTGTAACTCCAGCATCACATAAACTTGCTAAATGGGTTAAATGAAACAAGACAGGTGTACCATTTACAATACAAACTTAGATTTGTTTAGTTTCATAATTAAAGTCAAAATAAAGTGCCACAAATGCAAAGAAACCTTGGAAAAAAATTTGTTTTACATTTTTTTATTTTGCTAAGAGCTACATAAGTGAAATCTATATATATATATATACATTTCCTGGATCATAAACTCCATGTCCACAAGTTTTGCTAAATCTGAGGATGATATGCAGAACTACTAAAGGTCTATGATGCAAAATATAGCAGTGTACCCTGTTGTCCATTAGTGTCTCCAAATCTATCCAAATGGATAAATTGTGCACTGCTCTAAATATAAAATGATGATATATTTAACTACAAATCAACAGTTTTGGCTCATAAAACTCACTTTTGCATAATTTTCAAGTGGGAATGACTATATTTTCATCAGTATAGGGGGTTAGATATCTATGGGTCCAAAAACCCTATGCAAAAATATGTCATAAAATGAATAAAATTATTCATTATTGTATTATAAAGCATATACATTTATTCCTTCTGATGGCTTAATATAAAAATTGATAGCACAGTGTTACATACACCAAAATATGTTGCCCAATCATTCACTCTTGTACCTCAATAAAACATCACTTGTCCCTGTACTCTACAGTATGTATACGTTTGTCCTGGGATTGCATTTTTATTTATTTTTATTTTCCTATTCATAATGACTTCAAGGACATTTTTACCTTAATCTACCACATATCAGCACACAGTAAATTGGAATGAGCATTTGTCATGCCCTAAGAGACAAGTATATACGCCATAGCCTATATTATGTAAGATAACATGAACATAAAATAGTATTCCACCATCTGCAAAATGCTGCCAAATGTTCTATCTTCAATGAACAGGATCGGTAGTGTCGGGTAAGTGAGGACTAGGTAAAATGATGGGGGGTTGAGAATGAGAGAGAGAGACAGAGATAGAGAGAAGGGGGGAAATATTAGATATCCTACATCCCTCTCTTGTAAGAATAGGTGCATGCACCTGCTAAAAAACTATTCGTACATCACCAAATAGGAATCACATTACACATTTGGACATTGAAGATGCAGTTACCTGCTAACAACAAAAACAACTGTCCAAATGGTTCACCAACCATTTTTAAAACATTTAGTCCATGCCCAGTTTAATAGTCCCTTTGTGATCTAGAGTCATATCTCTATTAGACACTCTTTTGTGTCGCTGCTGTTATGACACCCTGGTTCAGTCTCTTCCTTCTCCAGTGTCCGGGTATCTAGACTGGCAAGGGACCAGAAGTTCCCTGGACTTGGGTAACATGCAGTGCTTTTTCCATTAGTGTTGCAATTGCGTGAGTGAAATGCAACCTACTCCACAGTGTCTCTACCAGTTGTGCACGGCGTGCGGGGGCTCTGTCTCCTGTGACAGGAAGCTGGACGATCCACAGGTGGCAAAGTGCAGTCAGGGCCTCTCTTCTGACGGGCGGGGAAGCTCCTCTTTCCCTGTCGGAATCCATTTTGGCTCCTTTAGCCTGGATCCAATTGGGTGGACTGCTGACGGCAGTTGCTTAGGCTAGCTTCCCGCGGCTGTGGGTGTCCTTTAGGGAATGGCAGGAGAAGACTGTGGGAGTTGAGGGCTTAGGCATTAACACTCATAGCGAAGACCGGAACAATTAATGATAGCACTGCATGTTATGACCACTGTCAGTCCATGCCGGGGAACCTTACGGACAGGGTTTACCTTCCACGGGATTGCCAGTCTAAATAATCACATGAATAGGGCTGACTTGTCCAGAAGTGTCAATGAACAGTATTTGGCGGGGCACCTACACTCTATAAAAGGGACTTAAACACAACATGGGCATGGTATTAGGTTAAAAGGTGGTGGTAGGGATAGGGGGGGGGGGGGGGGGGGGGCAGAGAGAGGCCGAGAGAGAGAGGCCGAGAGAGAGAGACAGAGAGAGGGAGAGAGAAAGAGCACAGGACATTAGGCAACATCCCGTCATTCCCTCTCTTGGAACGATAGGTGCATGCAGCTGCTAAGAGCCTATCGTTCCATCATCAGAACAACCACACATTTGGACATTATAAATATCATTGTACAATGATAGCTGCATGAAAACAACTGTCCTAATGGTTCATTAACCATCTTTAAAACAATTAGTCCAGTTTACTAGTCCCATTGTGATGATCCGGTGTGGTGCAGACATTTTTTATTTTTATTATTTTTTATTTTTTGGAGCTGCTGTCATGGCACCTTGGTTCAGTCAATTCCTTCTCCAGTGTCAGGGTATCTGGACTGGCAAGGGAAGAGGCTCCCTGGACTTCCTTGGATAACATGCAGTGCTTATTCCCCTTAATGTTGTAACTGTGTGAGTGAAAGGCGGCCTAATTCCACAGTGTCTCTACCAATTCTGCACAGCGTGCGGGGGGCTCTGTCTCCTGTGACAGGCAGCTGGACGATCCACAGGCGGAAAAGTGCGGTCAAGACCTCTCTACTGACGGGCGGGGAAGCACCTCTTTCCCTGTCGGAATCCGTTTTGGCTCCTTGAGCTCGGGTCCAGTTGGGTGGACTGCTGACGGCAGTCGCTTAGGCTAGCTTGCAGGGTATGGGTCCGGTTGCACTTGTGCCTCTGGGGGTCCTTCGGGGAGTGGCAGGAGAAGACTGTGGGACTTGAGGGTTTAGGCCTTATCACTCACAGCAACATGTGAAGAGGGGAACACTGCATGTTATAAGCACTTAGTCCATTCAGGGGAATCTTACGGACAGGATTTACCATCCACAAGATTGCCAGTCCAAATAATCACCTGAATAGGGCAGACTTGTCCACAAGTGCCCAGGAACAGCATTGGAGGGGGCACCTACACTTTCGAAAAGGGACTTAAAAACATGGGCATTGTCTTATGTTAAAAGGTGGTGGTAGGGATGTGGGGGGGGTGGTGAGGGGGGGGGGGGCGGGGGCAGGGGCAGGCAGAGTGCCAGTTTTACCTCCTAGAACCCCAGTGTGGTTACTGGCAGTCCTTTGGCTGCGGAGGGCCACAGCGTTCAGCAAACCGGGATGACACGAGGCATCCTGTCATCTTGCTTCTTCCGCACGTGGATGCCCCTTAACCACGCCCGTCTCATCTCTGTCCAGGGGTCTATGCCAGTTTTGGCTTTGGTTCCCTCTCTGGGCAGCTGGGTTGATCGTTGCTCGTAGGCATGCAGTCCATCACTGCTCTCCGAACACTTCTGATGTCGGAACAGGGCTCTTGCACTCTCCCTGGATGACGTGTGTGTGCGAAGTTTGCAGCTGTGGCTCGGGGGTGGAGAGACGAGGGTGGGGGAAATTGTTGTGCTAAATTGGCTGCTTTCATCTTGCTTTGGATTGCAAGACAACACTCTGGCGGAGACTGAGGGCCAGAGGAGTCGTAAAACGGCCGGGGGGTTGGCTTCCTGCTCCGTTTCTCCCGGGGTCTCTTTACAGCTCTGATAGGGGAGCGAGACTTTCGCAGAAGTCCCCCTATCTCCTCCATCACAGGAACTGTGGAAGTGGGAGAGTCCACAGAGCACACCCCTTCTGTCTGTGCAGCAGACAGAGGTTCCCCGGATTCAGCAGGAGGGGAAGCAGCAGGAGGGGAAGAAAAGTCCACAAGGGGTGGGGTGGGGGTCCTCGGCCTGGGTGGACTTTTCTGTGGGGGCTGACTCCACCTGTTGGGGTGCGTAGACCTCTCCACCTGGCAGGGCTGATGGGCCTGTAGAAGCCGGTTCCGCGTCCTGCGGTTCAACGGTCTCCTCACCAGGCTGGGCTGCTGCGTCTGCAGTAGCAGGTTCTTCCCCCAGGGGTTCGACGGTCTCCTCACCAGGCTGGGCTGCTGTGTCTGCAGTAGCAGGTTCTGCCTCCAGGGGTTTGACGGTCTCCTCACCAGGCTGGGCTGCTGTGTTTGCAGTAGCAGGTTCTGCCTCCAGGGGTTTGACGGTCTCCTCACCAGGCTGGGCTGCTGTGTCTGCAGTAGCAGGTTCTGCCTCCAGGGGTTTGACGGTCTCCTCACCAGGCTGGCCTGCTGTGTCTGCAGTAGCAGGTTCTGCCTCCAGGGGTTTGACGGTCTCCTCACCAGGCTGGGCTGCTGTGTCTGCAGTAGCAGGTTCTGCCTCCAGGGGTTCGACGGTCTCCTCACCTGGCTCAGCTGAGAGGACTGCAGCAGCGGATTCCACATCCTGTGGGGTCACATCCTCTGTGGTGGCTGGTGTGATACAAGACACAGAGCCAAATTCCTCCAGGGAAGGGGGGCTCACCAGGGGGGCGGCTACATTGTCTGTGGAGGTGACAAAATCCACAGAATTGTCCAAGCCTGAAGGGGGTGGGGATGAGTCAATGGAGAGTGCTGTATTGTCCTCGGTGGGGGGTGGTGCCTGGGTTATGGCTGGAATGGCGCCATGCACTGCTCCTTCCAGCGCATGCTGGACTGCCACAGAAGAAACTGGTTTGGCAGTAACTCCTGACTTAGAGTGGTGCTTTTCCCAAGCCAGTTTCCACATCTGGTTTACCTCCTCCCATGCCTGCTTTGACCGCCAGAGGTAGAGAAAATGTTGTCTTTTCTCTAGGTACGACCTTATCCCTTGGACAATCTTGCGCTTGGTTTCATCACTATCTGGAGAAATCAGATAGTCCAAATACTCAGTCCGCAGGTTGTAAAGGGCCTCCTCCTTCAGCTGGTCCATTGCCTTGAGCTGTTCTGCAAATTTTGGGCACTGGGCTATCAAATATTGCCGTTCTGATAACATGAGATACCACTGCTGATCCAGCCTTGACTGGCCAGGGAATGCTGGTAGGTTAGCAGTGGAGGGTAAATGAGGCATCTCTCTCTTTGTCTGGTATGCCATAATAATATTTAAAAAATTTAAAAAATAAATAAATAAAATCAATAAATCTAAGAACAGTCGATTAGAAAAAGATTTGAACTTGTCTCAGAGTTTACCGCAGTTTACTCAATAGCAAAATTTAGTATGCTATAGGACAACCTATCTCGGTGGAACCTCCAATTATGTCGGGGTAAGTGAGGACTAGGTAAAATGTGTATTTTCTGAATCCAGCGGTTCCAACAGTCAATGCCCTTGTTAAAACGTTCAGCACTCTGAATACTGAACACAAGCGATATTGCGTGCTAGAACCCCTCACTTAACCTACATTCAAAATAAGCTTTACGTGATTTAATTTAATTATTATTATTAAGAATTACAATCATCAATTAAATCGCCAAATTTGTTAATAGGTAAGTCGAACAGTAACCTGGTGGATCAACCAACAAGCCAAAACAAAGTCTAAATCAGGTCTTGAGATTAAATAATTTTATTAAATGAAAAACATTCAATTGGAATAATGAGTTGAAATCATACATTCACTAAGGAATGTAGGCTGACTACTTATAATTTACAAAATGGAAGACATTAAACCAGACATAAATTACCAGTAAAGAGAGAGATAAGCCAAAAATTGCCAAATTATTTACCCTCCAGCTGAACAGGAACAAAAGGAAACGCAACGAGGAACCAAAAAGAATGACTTCTCCAAACAAACTCCACAATTGACTAACTTCTTTTTTCTGCGGTACACTCATAAAATACCTCCACAGGAAGACCATCCCTGTCCTGATTGGGTTAAGGTGTGGGGGAGGGGGGGGAGAGGGGTCATTTATGAAAGACTGGCTTATCTTTGATGGGGGGTTGAGAATGAGAGAGAGAGACAGAGATAGAGAGAAGGGGGGAAATATTAGATATCCTACAGTAGCCTACATCAAAAATACATTTAACGATTGCACTACAGTATGTGAACTGCACTCAAAATGCGAAAATAACAATAGGGCTATAAAACATATTGGAAAGGACAGTGCTCGAGTGGAAACACGAACGTACATATGTAGCCAGCGAGACCAACGGTATTTTAGACTCAAAAATACATATCGGAAAAGGGAAACTCCCGTTAAATGCGTATTCTGTAGAGCTTGCGCAATACTAGACCGTTTAAAACGAAAACTGCCGTTACGCTGGGCTGTAGTGAATTGTTCAAAGCACTGAAAAAGACATGACATATACCGTTGCTAATAGGGGTGTCACGATTCTCCAAATCCGCGATTCGATTTGACTTTCGATTTTAAGGTCACGATTCGATTCTCGATTTTTTTTCAGCACAATTTTTTTTCCCAGCATAGTCTAACTAATGTCTATGCCATTGTTAGACTATCGAGTCTTGATTTGTAAAGAAAAATACTTGTTTCTCAATAAGTAACTTTTTATTTGAATAATAACAATTATAAATAATAACAAAAATATGAGAATATTTAAACACACCTAAACAGTTAAGAGCTTTATCAAAACTAGACTAGAATAAACAGTTGAACATTTACCACGCTATTAACAATTT